>OY856390.1:1747000-3016500 GCA_963693495.1 Malacosoma neustria | reverse complement strand
TGAGAATTTAGCAGTTACCATCGCCTATGGGTGTTTGCAACGCCAGTGGCATTGATTTCTCGCGATGTTTTCCTTCACTGTCGTTACATAGCAATTATTCTATAATACATATGTATATACATTAACGGTGCATGCCACCGTGAGATTTGAATCCGGAGCCTTTAGATTAGTCTATGTGTGTAATAATTGTAATAGCACTGAGATACTAGATACATAAAGATAAAATATTACAGTATTTAATACATACATATGATCACGCCTCTTTCCCGTAGGGGTAGACAGAGACCACTTCTTTCCACTTGCTACGATCCTTACATACTTGTTTCGCCTCGTTCACTTTCATTATTCCCTTCATACATACCCTTCGGTTTAGGGTACTCTTAACTTGGCCTTTTTTCAAGACGTCCCTGATCTGGTCTTGAAACGTCCGCCTAGGTCTACACCCCTTCCAACACTTAAAATTAAATGGAAGAAAATAATATACTGTGTCAACTCTAAATAATTGGACTAAGACCAAGCCACTAATAATGACTTGTGTTACATTAGGTACACTAATTAGCCGCCCTCAGGGGCGCTTCTCTGTCCGAGGAGTGCACGGGTGTGCGTACCCGAGGTGCCCGAGCATTCGTTGCCTCACTCCCCTTCCCGTCTGAGGCAACGGAGTCCTACATTTCCTCCCGTCTACCTCCCACATCCTTTCCCCAATTCCCTCATCTTGGGTCGGGTCGGCTGTGTGTCGGTGTGGCTGGGGGTGTTTGATGTCGCTCTATGCCCTGGATTGGCGTTCGACACTCACGGCCGTTCTCTCACTGCAACCACTTCCGACCGAAGATGTTACGCCTTGCCCTAGACTTTGTGGTTGGGTCTGGGGTGGCGTGTCACAGCCACCTGCGTTACGGCCTACGCAGCGGAGCCGTACGTCGGGATGATGGGATCCTGCGAGGCTGAGCCGGTGTAGATGGGCAACCTGTCATCGGCAACACGCCCGTTTGGCCCGGATTTCTGACCAGACGGCTGCCTTGTAGCTTAGCCAGCTGCAGGGAAATGGTCATGGGTGGTAGTGTCAAACACACCCGGCTAGGGAAGGTCGTCAGGTAGGAGGTCATGGTGATGAGGCAAGAGTTTCGTGGCCTAACCATCTGCGTCTCTCATGCCTCGGATACCGCACCCACCGCCTCCGACTACCCCTATATCCCGTTGGTAGCCCTGGCGGCCCTTGCGTAGAGCTCTGCTCCGCCTGGGTCGTCCCCACTTGCGGACTCCATGGAGGGTGGGGAGCCAATGGGATGAAACCTATAATTACATGAGCATGGATTATTCGGTTGAACTTAATAATAATAAGGAAGGAAGTAGCAGACAGGAGGAAGAAGATAGGGAGAGAGACAATAGTAGTGGAAAGAGCAGACCTCTGAGGAGGTCTCTAAGAACAAGGAGGAAAGAGGTAGATAAGGAGTCAGATTCCTCCATCTCGTGTGCTGATCTTCCTCCGATTTCCGCCAGAAGGATGTCCTACGAGGATGGATCCGAGGAGATCAGGATCAGCAACGAGACGGGGGACAAAAGGTTTAAGGTGAAGGATGGGGCCGAGACTGCTGCGAGAGCGGTGGTTTCAGACCCCGATACAAGGGCAACAAGTACCCTCAGAGCGCGTAGGGGCAAAGGGGGGAAAGTAGTTATTTCCAGGCGTTCCAGCGCCGCCCCCGGCCCTGACAGTGAGTCGGACTTCAATGTCGGGGAATCTGTGAAAATTATGGGGGAGCGGATGCTGGAGCGCATATACAACAAGTCGGGGAGTTTTTATGTGCCCACAGCAGACATAGAATTTGAGTCGACCGAGGAGACCCCAGAAAATCTGGAGTCCATGGACCTCGTTCGGCTCAGGGCCGCTGCGGGCCATGAAGTGTCCCAAATTCAGCTTGTTGCCACTCGATCGGGCAACCTGAAAGGGACCTTCATCAGGCAGCTGAAGGCGTCGGCCGCCAGGATCACAGACATCGTGGAGATCCTGGCGGAAAAATCAGAAAGCGGAGAAAACCGTCGTCTCCGGATTGACAACGACCGCCTCAGACGCGAGCTCGCGGCTGTCAAGGGCGAGCTCAAGGCGCAGAGGCAGGCCTACGCGGAGGCGACGGCCAATAGGCGCTCCTCCCCCCCTCCTGCCGTCTCCCCGGCCGCAGTACCAACATCCATCGTGACCGGGTTTGACATTGACGACCTGAAGAGGTCGGTCTTAGAGACGGTAGGGAGGTTGATCGAGGCCCGTTTTGAGGGCCTCGAGGAGCGTCTGTTGCCGGCGATCAGGAGAAGGCCCCCCCTCGCTGCGGACGCCAGACGAGAGAATGGGGTCTCGGCGTCCCAGAATCTGCTAGGGGCGATCAGGCCTCCGACGCCGCCTGCTGGGGGCGCTACTGGGGCGGCGACTGGGGGACCGCGTGGTCCCTTGGCGGGCGTGGCGAAGGGGAAGCGCCTGGCAACCCCGGCCCAGGAACCCCGGATGGGTGCAGCCCAGGAGCCTGGGAGACTGGGCATGAAGAAGAAGAAGAAGAAGAAGAAAAAGAAGGCGGCCCAGACTCCCGGGCCCTTTACCGAACCGGAGGTTTCCCGTGCTCCAGCGTCCCTACATCCCAGGACGCTAGGGGCCCGGAGACATGTGGCGGCGCGTGGTGTTGGACCACCAGGAACGCAACCTCCTGTCCGGCCCACCATACCGCCGCCACCACCTCCCATGTATGGAGCAGCGGGCCCGTCGTACGTACCGTCGCCGTGGCCCGCCTTCCACCCGCCAACTTATCATGCGAGGTGGAATCGGGAAGACTTCCCCCAGCTGCCACCCAGGAGGGGGCAGACGGCCATAGAGCCCCAGCCTCCCCTGCGACCCCTCGGGGAGGCATGGACGGTGGTGGCCCGCAAAAAGGGGAAGAAAAAGAAGGGCAACAGTGCCACGGCGCCTCCGGCCCCCTCTGCTTCTCCCCCCAAAACCCAGCAGGGGGGGAAAAAGAAAAAGGTAAGGGTAGATCCCCCTAAGGTGGCAGTAATCCAACTCTCGCTGCCACCGGCCGCCTCAGAGAGGGGGATTTCTCTCCCACAATTGGCCCTGATAGCGGAGACCCAGGTGGAAATTAAGGACCTGGGTTTCCAAAGGGGCCTTAGGAGTCGCCGAGCTGCCGATGGCAGCATCTTATATGAGGTTGAGGGGGAGGGCAAGGAGGAGAAGGCGGACCTCCTTGCCTCCCGTATGAAGGTGGTCCTTGGGGACAGAGGGCTCGTGTCGAGGCCAGCCAAAAGAACTGGCCTCTACATACACGGGCTATCTGTCTCCGTCACGGAGGAGCGCCTTCTGTCGGCGCTGGCGGAGGCAGCACAGGTCCCTGCTGATTCCCTCAAGGTTTCGGAGATCAGGCAGGGACCAGGGGGCTTGGGCTCATCAATTGCCCAGTGCCCCATCGAGGGAGCTCTTCGGCTCACTCGTACCGGGGAGTTCAGCATCGGCTGGGGGGCGGCCCAAGTGAGGCTCCTCGAGCCGCTCCCCAGGCGGTGCTATAAGTGTTTCTCGATGGGGCACACCAAAGCGATGTGCCCCTCGCAAGTGGATAGGTCGGACCTATGTTTCCGGTGTGGGAAGCCGGGACATGGGTCCAACAAATGCAACGAGCCCCCGCGGTGCGCCGTCTGCGCTGATGCGGGCAAAACGGCGACCCACGTGATGGGGGGCAAAGAATGCCGCCCCCCCAACGTTAAGGGTATCTGGCGCTCCCTGCCACGACAGGGAGCGTCAGAACCGACGGTTATGGAGGTTGTGGATGCCCCTGTCAATGGATAGCGTAGGGGGCATGCGCATCCTCCAGGGGAACGTTAACCACTCCGCGGGGGCGCAGGACCTCTTCCTGCAGTCCCTCGCGGAGTGGGGTGGTGATGTTGGAGTTATTGCAGAGCCCTACCTCGTCCCGGTCCGTGACAATTGGATCGGTGACTGGGACGGCACGGTGGCAGTGACCGCCCGGGCAGGTGAAAGCCTTCCTCTCCAACTCCTGGAGAATGGGTCGGGATATGCGGCGGCAGGTTGGGGTGATTTCGCCATTATTGGCGTGTACTTCTCCCCCAACCGCCCCCTGGTGGAGTTCGAGTCATTTCTCGACTCCGTCGGGGCCGCCGTCGGCCGGATGCCGCCGAGGAAGACCTTGGTCCTCGGTGACTTCAATGCCAAATCCCGAGCCTGGGGCGGTCCTACCACCAATGCAAGAGGTAGGGCCGTAGAAGAGTGGGCGCTGCGGAGTGGCCTCGTCCTCCTGAACAGGGGGGCGGTTCCCACTTGCGTGCGACCACAGGGCAGTTCAATTGTGGATCTCTCGTTCGCCACTCCTGTGGTCGCATGCAGGGTGGTGGACTGGCATGTCGAGGAGGAGTTAGAGACGCTATCTGACCATCTGTACATCAGATTCAGCGTCTCCCCCCTCCGCAGCATTCCGCAGCCGCAAAGAGGTGAAAATTTCCCTCGCTGGGCACTCGGCCGTCTCGACAAAGAGATGGCTGAGGTCCAGGCGATTGCCGAGCGCTGGGTATATAACGCATACCCAGCGCCCGCGGGGGAAACAGCAGAGGAGGCGGCCGGTCGCCTTCGCACGGCCCTCACAAGGGTCTGCGAGGCGGCTATGCCACGGGTCCGGCGACGTCCGGCTCGGAGGCAGGTGTACTGGTGGTCAGCCGAAATAGCG
Organism: Malacosoma neustria; assembly: GCA_963693495.1. NCBI lineage: Eukaryota > Metazoa > Arthropoda > Insecta > Lepidoptera > Lasiocampidae > Malacosoma > Malacosoma neustria. The sequence continues at coordinate 3,011,788 of OY856390.1, read as the reverse complement.
GAGCTGCGCAACGCTGCGCAGCGCGCCCGCAGAGCCGTCCACCGGTACCGACACCGGAATCCGCAGCCGGACGAGGAAGAACTCCGGAGGATTAAGGGGGAGCAAAATGCTGCCAAGAAAGCCCTTCAGCGGGCAATTAGCCAAGCGAAGGCCCGGGCTTACGAGGAGCTCCTCGAGGGCCTTGACAGGGATCCTTGGGGGCGTCCGTACAAGTCAGCGCGCAAGAAGATGCGTGCTGCGGGCGCCCCGGTAACGGCGACCCTATCGGAGGAGGCCCTCAATCGCATAATTGAGGGGCTCTTCCCGAGCCCGGGAGCATTCACTCCCCCGTCTATGGCCGTCCCTCTGCTTAGAGTGGAGAACGTTGATCCTCCCCCCACAACAGAGGAAGAAATAGAAGATGCCCTGCGACACCTTCAGGGCACCAAAAAGGCACCTGGACCCGACGGGATTCCGGGCAGAGTGCTCCTCCAAGCCGCCACTCACCTTGGCGGCTGGCTTCGGGAGCTGTTCGATAAGTGCTTCAGCACCGGACAGTTCCCGGCCCAGTGGAGGGAGGGCAGGCTTTGCCTGATTCCCAAAGAGGGCCGTTCCCCAGATGATCCCTCCGGCTACCGCCCGATCGTCCTATTGGACGAGACGGCGAAGACCTTTGAGAGGGTAGTTGCGAGCCGTCTCGTCCAGCACCTGGACACGGCAGAGCCGGGACTCTCCGCCGCCCAGTACGGATTCAGGGCGGGGCGCTCCACGTTGGATGCGCTAACCGCTCTGAAGGGCATATCACAAGAGGCGGAGAGTCAGGGAGAAGTGGTCCTGGCGGTATCGCTTGATATAGCGAACGCCTTTAACAGCCTCCCGTTCGAGACGATACTGGAGGCGCTCCGGTTCCATGGAGTGCCTCTGTATCTGCGGAGGCTGTTGGAGGCATATCTCCGGGACCGTTTCATAGTCTGGGAGGATGGCTACGGTCGGGTCCGAAGGAGGCGCGTTGCGTGCGGCGTTCCGCAGGGGTCGGTACTGGGACCACTTCTGTGGAATATCGGGTATGACTGGGTCCTACGATGCCCAGTCCCGCCCGATACGAGGGTGTTGTGTTATGCGGATGACACCCTCGTCGCAACTCGGGGTGAGTCTTACGAAGATGCAGTCCGGAGATCCACCATCAGCACCTCGCTGGTGGTGGACCGAATTGAGTCGTGCGGTCTGAGGGTCTCCGTAGAAAAGACGGAGGCCCTCTTTTTGCATGGACGACGCAGGAGAAGACCACCCCGAGAAGCACGCATCGTGCTCCGGGGCGCAGCGGTCGAAGTGAAGCCCCAGATGAAATACCTGGGGCTCACACTAGACCCTAGGTGGAGCTTCGGGCCACATCTTGCCCAATTGTGCCCGAGGCTGGTCTCGGCCGCTGCCGCCCTGGGCAGACTCCTGCCCAATGTGGGGGGGCCGGGCACGGCCGTGAGAAGATTGTACACTGGCGTTGTGCGGAGCATGGCAATGTATGGTGCGCCTGTCTGGGCAGACCACCTCACGTCTCGTAGCAGGGCCCTCTTGAGAAGGTCTCAGAGGGTCATAGACGTGAGGGCCATTCGGGCGTACCGTACAGTGTCCTGGCGGGCGGCTGCACTCCTGGCAGCCGACCCGCCCTGGGAGCTGCAGGCGGTTGTCCTCTCAGAGACGTACCGCCTGCGCCACGACGCCAGGGAGAGGGGACTCCGGCTGTGCCCGGAAGAGTCGCGACGGGTCAGGGATCTCGCCCAGGAGGCCTTGACCCAGTCTTGGTTAAGGATCCTGGGGCCTCCCGAGCCGGGCCGGGTTACTGTTGAGGCAATCCGCCCCTACTTGTCGGAATGGGTCTCGCGATCAAGCGGGACCCTGACATACAGACTGGTGCAGGTGCTGACCGGCCATGGCTGTTTCGGCAAGTACCTGCACCAGATTGCGGGGCGGGAGCCGAACCCGGCCTGTTGGGAATGCGGCGCGCCAGTAGACACCGTAGAACATACGGTGTCCGAGTGCGCCGCTTGGGGGCCCCAGCGGTTTAATTTGCAGGGTGTGGTGGGAGGTGACCTCTCGCTGCGGGCAATCGTAGGTCAAATGCTCCGCAGCGAGAGGAACTGGAACGCGGTGGTCTCCTTCGCTGAAAGTGTCATGCGGCAGAAGGAGGCCATCGAGCGTGCGAGGGAGGAGGACGCGGCGGCTCCACCGATTCGTCGGCGTAGGACGAATCGGGGAAGGAGACGCTATGCGCACCTCATCCCACCCTGAGAAGGGGTTGCCGGTCGCTCTCTTGTAAGAGCGGCCAGCCGGGAGTTCCGGGGGAAGCTCCCGGCGAAGGCAATGAGACGGAGGGTGCCCTACCCCGACTGGACACTCTGTGTCTGGTCACCGGCAGGTCTAGTGTGACCGCCGGCAGCGGGAACTGTCACTCGGGGTACCCTCATTGGAGACGTCTGGCTGGGGGCCTAGCAGAGTAATGCCAAAAGGCGATCCTGCGAAGCCCCCTCTAAGGCCAAGAGTGGCGACCGGGGTTTTTAGTGGGTAGGACCGGCGGCCTTGGCCCCCGGTCCGCCCGAGGGGAGTAGGCAGCCCCCTCGGGAGGTAATCCCACATACCCCACCGGCCTTCCCCCGGAGGCTGGTGGAAACTGTAACAGTTTTCCTCGGTATAAAAAAAAAAAAAAAAAAAAAAAAAAAAAAAAAAAGGTACACTAATTAGCCAGACATTTTAGGTGCCTGAAACTTTTGATTTACTTATAAATTACAAAATTTCAGCTAAATTATCTCAACAGAGTTACAGTTGATTATATTTTCGTATGTTAGATTTTCAACCGTGTAGTTTCGTAAATAAGAATGTGCCTATATCTACCCAATACCGTAAAACAAAAAAAAAAGATTTTAACGTTTTTCTTTTTTTTTAATTTTTTTTTCATGAGACCTCTATCAGGTGGTTGTTTAAAAACATATTTGTATTTAAAAACCTAGACGCGGGACGGGAATCGAGCCCGGGACCTCCGCAGGCATACCGGCGCGTTAGTCGCTACCTTTGTCTACCCTACGCAGATCGACTTCATCTGCGTAGGGTAGACAAAGGTAACAAAGTATTTTCAGCATCAAAGTGAATAAAGATAGTTTTTAGTTCTGTGATGTAAGAAACGAAGTTGCACATACATAAATCACGGAGTTAAACGCAATAAATCAGAAGATTATCTTTCAGTCCATTTGTAATATTTGGTCAAACAAAAAACGACTGCTATCGGTGACTTTTGGGTTATACCCAATAAATTTATATAAACAGTTGTTTTATCATAATCAGAGTTTATTTCAGTTGTTTCAATAGCTTTTAGTCTATTATTTTTATTATTGTGGAACAGCGGACTAACAGCCCATTTAATAGTGCCGTCGTCTACGGATCTTTTTAATAACAGGGGCATACTGTAGCCATCTACGTAAGGCAACTGGAACTTGGGTCACTTCTGGAACACAACATAAGGTTATTATGGCGGCATCTTTACAGACTTACAGGGGTGGTTGCTGTCCAGATGAGCTCGCGCCCTAGCACCTAACATTATATTTTTAAATTCCATACTAAAATATCCAGTCAGTAAAATATTTATCAAACCCGATTCCCGCGGGCATTGTGAAACGCAAAAGCCGTTGCGGGTAGCACACTCCTAAAGAATTTAAAATACCTACTATGCTTAGGTATTTGTATTAAATACGTTTATTTTGCTCTATGGGCATGTGGGTTTAATTAAAAGGCGTGGTTGGCAAAGAAACGTCTTGTGTGCAATATTTATTCCTTAATATATTGTCTACTTCCTCCTTCATGCGTGTCTGCACGTTTTGGAAGCAAATTGAATGCATTTGTATGCATTTTATAAACCATGGCTACTACGTGCGTTTTATCTGCAATATTCTTCATTTTCTTGATCAAGAAGTTCCTAATAATCTTTAGAATGTGTAAATTATATAATACTAGCTGACCCGGCAAACGTTGTTCTGCCATATAAATAATAAAATGTCAAAAAATAAAAAAAAAAAATTTTGGGGGTGGGTCACCCCTAACATTTAGGGGGATGAAAAATAGATGTTGGCCGATTCTCAGACCTACTCAATATGCTCACAAAATTTCATGAGAATCGGTCAAGCCGTTTCGGAGGAGTATGGCAACGAAAACTGTGACACGAGAATTTTATATATTAGAAGATGGTGTTACAGACGCCTTTACCCCATAGAAGAAAAGCGGAACAGTGTTCTTCTTTTATAATAATAATAACACACTTCATAATGTCCCACTGAGAAAAGGACAGAAAGAAGAAAAATGTCCCACTGCTCAGGCTTCCTTCCAGATTTTAAATTCGTACATTAGGCGACAAGAACTAACCTAACCTACATGCTGGAGGGTGAATCCCGAGCTTTTAAATAAGCAATTGATTCTACAGAAAGATGAAACAAAGATATACTTTATGAAGCATGGAGATCGACGTAGAGGTCCCGGGTTCAAATCCCATGGTGGCAATCACTGCTTAAGCAGTTTTTCTCGCCTAATTTACAAATTACAGTATAACGCAATGTACTTACGACGCAGGAAAACATCGCGAGAAAACCTGCGTGCCGAGAACCCCGATACGTGTAGCCCGTCAATTCACCTTGGACTAGCGTGGCACTTCTATCATCCAGGACAGTGCTTTGTCAGTTTTCTAAACCAAGGTTAATTTAGATAACATACCTTATCAGGCCCATCTGTCCTTGACCTCGCCTTCATGCTAGCGAAGAATCACAAAATTGTCAATTGTGACAGTAATATTATTATTATTGTCACAATATATAAATCAATACAAATAAATAAAATTGGAGGGTCTGTTTGTAATATTAAAATAACCACTTTTTACTAAGTGCATACGGACGTATACACGGTACATATACCCAAAACAATATTTTTTACAATTTTTGTCTGTTTGTTTGTTCCGGCTAATCTCTGAAATGGCTGCACCGATTTTGACGGGACTTTCACTGGCAGATAGCTGATGTATCAAGGAGTAACTTAAGCTATTTTTATTTTAGAAAAAAAAATAGTTTTTGTTAAAAATGATAAGTTTCGAAAATTTTAATTTCCAATTTAAGTTGACCTCAGATTTATATCAACAATTGTATGAAATAGGGTTCAGCTTAGGCTGGACCATATTGGTTTTATTTCTACTTTAAGCTGATTTATATCATCAATCATATTATGAAACTAGCTGTGCCCTCGACTCTGTCCGCGTGGAATAGTGACTTTGGGCAGCATTTTTGGATATATACTAGTGAAAACAAAATAAGGGCCACTAGTTTATTTTGACGTTCGAAGCGATTTAGAGTATACATAAGCAAGCTTGCTTATGTATACTCTAAGGATTTAATAAATTTTAAGCTATACTAACTAGTTAAGTCTTTTTTGGCGTTACATTAAGTGTTAACAAACATTGAGAGAGTGTAGCACTCGCTTAATTTTTGAAATGGGTAGAATTGGACATTTTTTTTAAGCCACTTAAAATTACCCCGTGTTATGACGATAATTTTGTGTCACAAACTCTCGTGTTCTTTGTGTACGGTAGAAATTTGCTTTGTTAGTGCGTCATTAACATTTTTAAAGAATAATGCCAAGAATTCGAAGACATATGGACCTTCAAACCTCAACCAGGGCCATAACGCTGATTCAGGAGGGCCATTCTCAGCGTTCTGTAGCGCTGCAGCTGGGGTTTTCAAGGCGAGCAATCCAGAATGCTTGGATCCGATTTCAAGAGACTGGGAGAGTTACTAGAAGACGAGGATCAGGCAGAATTCGTGCAACCACGGTACAGGAAGACCGCTACATACGACTAACTGCACGCAGAGAGCGAGTTGTCACCGCCCGCTCTTTACAAAATCGCTTGCGCCAGGCGACGGGTACCCGCGTACGTGACCAAACGATAAGAAATCGGTTGCATGAAGACCAACAGTTCTCTAGGCGACGAGTAGTGCGAATTCCATTGACATCCATGCATCGTACAAGGCGAATATCATTCGCAAGGCAGCACCAAACCCGGAACATGAATGATTGGAGCAAGGTATTGTTCACAGATGAATGTAAAGTGAAATTTTTAGTGATTACCGTCGCATCAGAGTTTGGAGAAGGGGCGGAGAAATAATACTAACCTCTGCGACCTGAGTCGGCCTGTTGTAAAAGGCAACAAAACAACCCACCCTAACTACGTGGTAGGGCCTTAAGCCCGTCTGGATGGCGACCACCTTTGGTCTTAAGTATGCCGTCATAATAACTTTGTGTTGTATTCCGGCATTAGTGACCCAAATTCCTGTACCCTTACGGAACACCAGCGTGTTCGCGATGCCACTGGCGTTGCAAACACCCATAGGCGACGGTAACTGCTAAATTCTAAGCGAGCCGTCAGCCTGTGTGCATGAATAAAAAAACCATTACAAATAAAATTAATTAAACAATGAAAACAATAAACAGAACTGTAAGGATCAAAAACATGTACCACCATCGAATTTAAAAAGATAAACAAAGGAGTACTAAATATTTGAAAAAAAAAAACAGAATAAAAGCTTATGTAGTGAGTGAACCACAGCTCGTGTTAGGTGACTCATCGCGCCAGCTAGGAAAGATATAGTGATGGGAAAAGTCGATTATTTATTATGTTTTTTTTATTGCTGTAGGCCAGCAGACAGACTGACGGCCCGCTTAGAATTTAGCAGTTACCGTCGCCTATGGGTATTAGCAACGCCAGTGGCATCGCAAACACGCTACTGTCCCATAAGGGTACAGGAACTTGGGTCACTAATGCTGGAACACAACACAAGGTTATTATGACGACATGTTTAAGACCAAAGGTGGTCGCCATCCAGACGGGCTTGGGGCCCTACCACGTAGCTATGGTTGTTTTATCGCCTTTTACGACAGGCCGACCCCGGTCGCAGAGGTCAGTATTCTTTCTCCGCCCCTGCATGAATAAAATTATTATATTGTTGTCATACTAAATTGTAATGTGCTAACATATATTTATCTCCGCGTAGGGGCAGAGTAAGAATACTAACCTCTGTGGCCGTGGTCGGTCTCTCGTAAAGGGCAACAAAACAACCCTAGCAATGTGGCAGGGCTCCAAGCCCGTCTGGATAGCGACCACACCTGATATGCCACCATAATAACAGCAGCATGATCGTGATGCCCGTAGTGTCGCAAAAATCCATGGGCGACGGTAACCGCTTACTATTAATTGAGCCGACAGCCAATCTGCTGTTTCTCAACAATAAAAAAAAATATATATATATTACAAGCCGTTTCAAAATAAAACTAACGGATTCTTCCTAATGCTACCTGGTAATAAATGAAAAGCCAAAAAGTGTATTATTCGGTTTTACTATACTAAGTTCTAAAATAATATTTCAGTTGAAGAAGTTTCAAAATCCAGAAGAAAACAGAAAAAACAAAAACAAGCTTAAAAAACACACAGTGTCATTAAGATTGGTCTGGTGACTACTCGACAACGCACTTTATGATAAAGTGAAAACATAGGATGCAATCAATACCCAAAACGTTAAAATCATGATTATCTGATATTTTTGATAAAAAAACATAAATAAAAAAAATCTATGATAAATCTATAATCTGTCTAATATGCATACTATGATAAACAAGAAATATTTTTCCAACAAAGTATCATTTTCCTAATAAGCCACTCCTAAATAATACCCAGTTAGTATTTTTGCATTTTTCTAATAAGAATGTAATTGAATGTTTAGTGCTGCAACTAATTGAACATAATTGACTCTTTGTCTAATAGCTGACAATAAGGGATATATTTTTAATATATATCGATACATTGTGTCTGTACTAGCCGGTAAAGGGTGACCGACGCTCCGTCGCCGCGGTAACTGGGGGCGTTACCTTGTATAGGGCTGGCACTTTTTTAATAGATTACAATGACTTTTTTTATTAAACTCAAAATTGGTTTTCTGTGCTTATAGCATATTATACAGTATTTATTTTCGATTCAGTTTGTGATTTAAAAAAATATTTTTAAAAAGAATTTAGGAAAAATTTTATGAAGTTACTATTTTTAATTTTTTGATTCAAACTAAATAATTACAGTAACAATTGTCACTAGTACCGTTGAACAGTAGCTACATTAGCAGACATAAAAATTAGAATTAAAGTTATTATTATAATAAAATACTATATTAATATATTATTATATTGTATAATATAATATTAGTATTAATATTAATTAATACTACTTCAGTAGTGCTTTTAATAATGTAGACTTTGATATTCTCATAGGAATTCTTCGTACTTTCAACATGTCTCCAACAGTTATTGATTGGTTTCAGAGTTACCTGTTTGGACGCCGGCAACGGGTACGCTTAGATGATACATTTTCATCTTGGCAGGACCTCACTGCTGGAGTCCCGCAGGGCGGCGTTTTATCTCCTCTTTTATTTTCCATTTTCATAAATTCAATCTCTTGTAACCTATCTTCTTCCTATCATCTCTATGCAGACGACTTGCAAATTTATACTCAGGTACCTAGGGATAAATTACATGACGCCATCAGAACTACCAATGAAGATTTACGTAAAATTCTTGAATGGAGTATTTCCTATGGCTTAAATATAAATCCCTTAAAAACACAGTCTATCATCATTGGTAGTTCACGGCTGATTTCTAAATTAGATGCATCTCTTCTTCCCAATATCACATTTGATGGTATGCAGATTGCTATTAGTGATAAGATAAAAAACCTTGGTGTAACTTTTGACAAAGAACTATGTTGGCAGCCGCACATAACAGAATTAAGTCGTAGAATTTTTGCTTCTTATAATTCTCTTAAAAAGCTCAAAAACTTTCTTCCATTTGCCACTAAGATAAAACTTGTTCAATCTCTATTACTCCCTATCCTTGACTACGCCGATGTCTGCTATCTTAATCTTACCCAAGAGCAACTATTGAAGCTGGAACGTCTTCAAAATGTTGGTATTAGGTTCATATTTGGTTTAAGAAAATATGACCATATTTCTGAATATCGCCAAAAGCTCAAGTGGTTGCCCATCTCGCTTCGCCGGAATGCTCACATTCTCTATTTACTCTATAGAATATTGTTTATTCCTTCTTCACCTCCTTACCTTAAGGATTGTTTTAAATTTCTTTATACAACTCACTCCCGCTCTCTGCGCTCTAATGAAAACTTGCTCTTACAGACCCCTGTACACTCTTCGACATTCTTTTCTAATTCCTTTGCAGTACAGGCTGTCCAAATTTGGAACTCCCTCCCTCTGGATATTAGAAAAGCAAAATCACTTGCCATTTTTAAAAACTTGGTTAATGACCATTACCTAAAGTCATAAACTGCATCGTCATGTGTATGCTTCATTGTATTGCTATTGTATGTTAGATTAATTTAGTTTTTTTTTTGTATAATATTTACTATCTTGATTTCTATGTCTATTGTGCACCGCCTTGTACTACTACTTTAAATATTTCTGATAGGTTGTCTGGAAGAAATCGCTATTTAGTGATAAGACCGCCGTTTGCTCACTATGTTGTACTATTACCTACTTCTTTTTATGTCTTTTTTTCTGTAAAATTGTGTGGTGAACAATAAAGAATTATCTATCTATCTATCTATATTACCACGTACCAGTTATACTTGCAAACGGAACACAAGATCAAACCCGTTAAACGAATTAACGTAAATTATGAATAATTAGCCAATTAAGTAAATTTCGGCTGAAGTTTCTCATGTACAATGTAGTTATTTTTAACTAGTTTATAAATTTAGTAATTAAATTTATTTTAGACCGGTAGCGCTTTAGCAATCCTTCTTGTGTTGCAAACGTCCATGGGTGACTGTAACCAACTGCCATCGGTTTTAAAGTTTACTTGTTTATTGAAACTACTTCAGCTATAAAAAAATAGTTTAACGGTATCACACTCGAAGGTCAGTTTAGAGGTTCGAATGATGGATGGATCGCTTAGCTAGCTGCAGCACCTAATGCCCATATTGTCATAAACCGTGAAGAAACTGTATACCTAGCGGTCACCGGTGTGTCACCCTCAAATCCACCTTAGACTAGCGTGATGAGTACACCGTCTTGAGTATATAGTTATATATCTAATATATTTAGAGTTAAATAAACTATAAATGTAAAATTTTTAATACAACATTTTATTTTGTTTTGTTTTATCAGCCCTAAGTGTAGGGGGGTTCTATAGGGGGAAATATACCTTATAGAGGGGCGCCATTGTCCATCGCATGAGACAATATATCAACGTTGAATATCAATGCACGGTCATCTATTGCTGACGATTATTTCACAATATTGTTAATTTAGTGACCTTTTTTTTTCTTTTCATCGGAATAAAATAATCGTCATTCTTATAAAAATTGTTTTATCACGATGACTTAGAGCTTACATTTTTTTATTGCTATGGGACAGCAGACAAGCTGACGGACCGCTTAGAATTCAGCAGTTACCGCATTACGAACACGCTGCTGTCCTATAAGGGTACAGGAACTTGGGTCACTAATGCCGGAACACAACACAAAGTTATTATGACGGCATACTTAAGACCAAAGGTGGTCGCCATCGAGACGAGCTTGGGGCCCTACCACGAAGCTAGGGTGGGTGTTTTGTCGCCTATTACGACAGGCCGACTCCGGCCGCAGAGGTCAGTATTCTTTCTCCGCCCTTGCACGGATAAAGTCATTTCGGAGCTTTAAGTGGAGTGTTGATTATTAGGCAAAGTTATGCGCGCCTTTTGACCTATTCTTATATAAAAAAGACAAAAAATATTTATTGGCGACGGTATCTTATCTTATCTTATTTTTGGGGGCGAGAAATATCTCGGACACTTCGACCCAATGGGATCTTTTGTGTTCCCCTAGATAGCAATCACTCCTCTCCAATCTCATTGAAGATTTGCTTCATGAGCCTAACAATGAGGTATGGAGATAGGAGCCTGTAGTCTTCCGGTGTTGGATATCCTACCCCCAAAAGATTCATTCGCCTCCTGGCCAATGCATAACATGTACACAGTAGGTGTTCCATGCGTTCTGTATGTTCCCCACACAACCTGCACATGGGTGTCGCGGTTAGACCCATCTTCATGAGCATGTTGTTGGTTCCAAAGTGCCCAGTAAAGGCTCCAAGCAAGTAGCGTATTTACCCCCTGCTCATGTTCCAGATGGATCCTCGTGCTTTGTACGTGGATCCCAAAAAATTTTTGGAGTGTTCCAGACCGATTCTAGTCAGCCAGTGTTGTTGTTGACTGCGGTCTGCAAAATCCCTGAATGTGGCTTTCACGAGGCTAGTCGGAATGCCTACACATGGTTCCGGACCCATAAAATCATTAGTTGAGCCCTCTCTTGCCAGTTCATCTGCCATTTCATTGCCATGTACTCCCTCGTGTCCCGGAACCCACATTAATCTTACCCTGTTATGCCTTCCAAGCCTATTCAAGGCGACGGTAACTGCGAACTATTAAGTGGAGCATCAGCCAGTCTGATGTTCCTCAGGAATAAACAAATATGTGTCGGGATAGTTAATTCCCGACTTCTTTAGCACAACCAAACGTCGGAACGTCTGAGATTATGAATAACATGTATTTGTTTCCAAAAACAAAGTATAACATTTGTCAACTCATAAAATAAGCTCTGTGCTGCTTACTTTTTTTTATTGCTGTGGTGCAGCAGACAGGTTGACGGCCCGCTTAGAAATTACCAGTTACCGTCGCCTATGGGTGTTTGCAACGCCAGTGGCATCGCGAACACGCTGCTTTCCCATAAGGGTAAGGGTACAGGAACTTGGGTCACTAATGCCGGAACACAACACAAGGTTATTATGGCGGCATACTTAAGACCAAAGGTGGTCGCCACCCAGACGGGATTCGGGCTAGACGGGCTAGATACTGTATAAATTGTCACAATACATTTAGCTTGCTATCTAGACGTAGCTATCGCAAAATAAAAATTCACTACTCGTCTCTTACGTATTACTAAATATGATGCTGACCCTTTTCGATGACCGTAACGCTATGTTCAGCCTATGCTGATTCGATCTACCGGTTCTAACTACCCTCCATTGAACTTTGACATCCACAATCTGATTTAATGTGTCTAATTTTTTTTATTAAAATGAAATTCCGACTAATTTATATCTTAGGATCAAACACAGGTGTTTCAGATCGTTCGTGAGATTAGAATAATTTATATACCGAAGTACTATTTGATATTTAACGGAAATCGTTTTTTTATTATTCGTGTTAAAATTGTAGGTTAATTTGTAATGTTATTTTGAGTGTTAAGTTTTTAAAGCATTGGTGGACCTAATTAATCTAGTAGTTTTGTTAACATTTTTCGGATTTGGTTGTGTTCTTCCCGGTATTTTCTTTGATCGGAAACCTGCCACCTGCAGTTCGAAAATACTTAGTCGAGTTTTTGGCGGACTAAGGTTATCTTCTATGGCATGTTTGACCATACACCATAGATTTATCCGTGCAGGGGCGGAGAAAGAATACTGCCCTCTGTGGCTGGGGTCAGCCTGTCGTAAAAGGCGACAACCCTAGCTACGTGGTAGGGCCCCAAGCCCGTCTGGACGGCGACCATCTTTGGTCTTAAGTATGCCTCCATAATAACTTTATGTTGTGTTCTGGCATTAGTAACCCAAATTCCTGTACCACAACATAACAATGAAATAAATAAAAATAAATAGAAGGTTTCACTAATAGTTTACAAACTTTGTATCTGTATCGTACAATATTTACCTTTACGACACGAGATTTTAGAGATCGTATTAAATAAATAACCTTTTATAATATTAATTTGAATCACTCATTTATATATCAAAATTTAAAGATGATATAGAAAGGGTTTAATACTTAATTATGATTTTGAGTGATATTCGCAACGCGATTTGAAATGAGACGGGCCTCCCTTAGGCAACATGCCGATGGACATAAAATTTTTCTGATGCTGCCATTGCAGCAATAAGTTACCTTAATGAATAGGGATATAACAGTACGTTATTTGAAATACAATGTTAATTCAAGGCCTTGGACCAATTCTTTCCGTGCAGGGGTATAGTGAGAATACTGATCCCTGCGGCCGGGGTCGGCCTGTCGTAGAAGGAGACTAATCCATCATAGCTAGGTGGTAGAGCCCCTGTCCTCTAGATATCCCATAATAACCTTGTTTTGTGTTTCAGCATAAAAGACTCAAGTTCTAGATCTACTACTCCTGCTCCTGGCATCGCAATTATCTATAGGTGACGGTAAATACATCCTATTTAGTGGGCTGTCAGCCTGTGTACTGTTCCACAATACAAAAATGTGGTCGCATTGGTCCAAGTTGAACGCACTTGGCTACTCAGCGTCTTGTTACTCATAAGAAACATCACTCATCATGTATGTTACTAAAAGTGTATTTATTTCATAATATGTTATGTTTTAAATACAATGACGACCGTAATGGCTAACGCATTTCGATATGTTTGCGGAGGTCACGGATTCGATTCCCGTCTCGCGTCTGGGATTTTATGTATAATACGTATTTATTTATTAAAAAATATATATGTGTGTAGTATATTAATTATCTAGTACACATAACACAAGTGCTATGCTATTTACTTTGGATTTAAATGGCGCTGCGTGAATTTTTTCGATATATTTATTTAATTTAATGAAAGAATACGTTCCTTTTGTACCGTTAGTTTATTTGTCGTCGGGAAAAAAAGAACAATACGAAGAGCGTAAATTATTTTCACATTTGTTAACATGATAATAATTTTTAAAATATTACCGATTTGCCTGTGAATCTTTATAACCAGTCTATGGGTATTTTTATAATAATGTGCAGGGGTCACATTATGTTACATGTTGTAAAGGGACATGTGTAATCCCCATTATTTATGGTCAATTATGTCCAGTAAACGGACTTGCTTATTTAAGACTATTAGTTTTATTCATGTTTTAAACCATTGTTATTTAGATAGATCATGGCTATTTTTCGTGCCATTATGATGGACAAATGTATATAGTCACCTGATATTTCCGGTTGTCTTAGCGATGTTTAGTTATAGACTTATATTTGATGGAAATTTCCAGCATACAGTTATATTGTATATACATATTTATCTCATTACACATAAATGAAAGTGAAAAATAATTTAATGACTGCAAATGATAACCAATTAATTAGTTATCAATAATAATTTTCTTTGGTTAAGCCTCTATTGTCGATCTGACGTCCATGTAGACGCCCATTCAGTTGTGAAATCACGCTCATCTACTGCTATAACCTTGTATTTAAGAGTAGTACAGTGAAGGAGCTCCAGTAGGCATGCGGTCTTGGAAAAAATAAAAAATACAGTAGATATGTATAGCACAAACTCCAACACTGCTTTAGGGAGTCAAAAAATTCCTATGCTACCTACCAATCAAACAATTTCAAACAACCTTGGTGGCAGTGGGCAGGAAGTTCCTTAATCTCCCAAGTGTCCTAGAAGACAAGAAAATCCTCCGACTCAATTCAGATACTTGAGGTTGCCAAGACAATTCGTTATCGAATACCACGCCTAGATTTTTACAGTGTCTTGAAAAGGTATATATATGTTATCAAAAACAACCAGCGGTAAAGAAGACCATTTAACTTTGCTCCTAATTTTACGACTACCGATGGCAATTAACTGGGATTTATTTGGATTTACAGCAAGTCCGAACATATTGCTCCATTGACATATATGATTTAAATCGACGTTTATTATAGCAGAATTAATCTTATCGGCAGGAGCTCGTGCATAAATTTGTAAATCGTCTGCATAGAGGTGATAAGAAGAAATAATTTTATCGGAAATAGAGTTAATACTCTATTTCCGATAAAATTATTTCTTTTTCTTTTCATTAGAAAATGGAAAACAACAAAGGAGATAAAACGCCGCCCTGAGGCACGCCGGCTATCACGTCACACTACGATGAATAGTTATCATCAATACGGACACGTTGCCGGCGTCTATGCAGGTAACTGTGAAACCACTCAATTACTGTTGGAGATATGTTGAGAGTGCGAAGAATCCCTAGTAATAGATCATAATCAACATTATTAAACGCATTGCTAAAGTCAAGTAGTGAGTGAATTGTCAACATACCATTCTCCATTCCCATCCGAATGTCATTAGTTATTCTGATTAATGCTGTCATAGTGCTATGACCTGGGGGGAAACCGGACTGAAAGTTATTCAACAGTGAGTTTTGGTTGAGGAAATTGGTCAATTGCTTATGGACTTCACGGTCTAGGACTTTGGAAAGGAAGGAAAGAATTGAAATAGGTCGGAAATCTGCGCAAGAAGTAGAATTATTAAGTTTGGGAAGAGGAATAATTTGCGCTTCCTTCCAAATAGTCGGAAAGGTAGCGGAGTCCAGTGAGATATTAAAGATATGGGTAATAACTGGGAGAATAACATCCAGAATAAGAATGATCATGTTCCGACTAATTCCGTCACTGCCAATGGCGTTCGAAGAAATAGATAATAAAGCACTCTTGACATCACAATCAGTTAAAGGACTTGGACAAAATACTGGACGAGAAGAAGTTGAAACCATTGAAAGATTTTTTAATTTATTTGACTTGATTAAACTGTCAAAATTTTTAGTGGACGTAAAATGTTGATTTAAATTGTCAATATTGAAATTTTTGGGTATTGTATTCTGATTAGACTTGCCAACTCCAAGAGATTTCAGAAAATTCTATACTTTGAATGGATTATTATTTTCTATGGATTTATGTATAAACCGGCGTTGAGCGTCCCTACACACCATATTGCATTGCACATATATACATATTATACATAAACATACACACGCTGGACGGGAATCGAACCCGTGACCTCTCCGCAAGCGTACCGACGTGCGTTAGCCGCAACGCCAGGAGGTCGTCATCGCAGAAACCTTAATCGCACACATAAAAAAAAATTAGTTACAGATAAGGGCTGGTTTATATTCGGGGTATAAGTTAAATTTTACTCTCCAACGCAATAGCAAATGCAAGCGTTTTAAGAACGTTTCCAGCCGATGTTGATATTGAACATATAGCCTTTTAGAAATTACAATATATTTTTGCTATTTTCAAAACCTTCTGTCTCTACCAATTCGGTCATGAAAAATCAAGTTTTTTATCGGAGCAACTACTTAACACCCTTCACAAATAAAACATAAAAAGAATAGAGACAAAATTGCGTCCGAAAGTTACCGTGTCCCATAAATGTTACATACCGGGGCATAAATTGTATATTTTATCGTCTAGAATTAATATTTTCTCTCATTACCTGGTATTGTGAATAGGTATTTGTTTATGAGGTCAAGAATGAGTTACTCGTGTGAAAGGGTTGGTTGTCGAGGGGGCTTTTTTTAGGTCGGGTAAGATTTGTGATGGTTTCTTTTGGATTTTATAAAGTGGTCTTTAGAATACTTACTGGCGTCATTTAGGGTATTGAACATTTTATATGCACACTGAAATTAATTACAAGTTAATATGTAATTTTCATTACCTTAGGACATCAGACAGGCTGATGGCCTACTTAGAATTTAGCAGTTACCGTCGCCTATGGGTGTTTGGAATGCCAGTGGCATTGCGAACACGCTGCTGTCCCATAAGGGTACAGAATCTTGGGTCACTGATGCCGGAACACAACACAAGGTTACTATGGCGGTATACTTAAGACCAAAGGTGGTCGCCGTCCAGAGGGGCTTGAGGCCCTACCACGTAGCTAGGGTAGGTTGTTTTTCCCTTTTACGAGAAGCCGACCCCAGCCGCAGAGGTTAGTTAGTATTCTTTTTCCGCCCCTGCACGGATAAAACGGATACGGATTACGTAAAAGATTGCGAAAAAGGGTGTGAATGTTGAGGTGACGGCTAACAGAGGAGAGTGGATAAAGAGAACATGTTGTGCCGACCCCATATAATGTGGGATAAGGGCAGGAGGAAAAAGTCTCCTGTATACTAACAAAAGAGTCCTATTACAGAGATTATTCCGTTTTTATATCCTAAGAAAAGGAAAAGGGTAATTTTAGTCTTATTCTAGAAAGCTTAATCGAGGAAGAATTAATTAATTAACTTAATTAAGGAAGGTGAAGTCCTAGTGACTCAGGGTTCTAGTTCCCCTATGTGAAAAGCGGGGTATTTGCGATGCCCATAGCGTTGCCAACGTCTATAAATGACGATAACGGCTAACTTTTTAGTATCCTGTCTACTAAATAAAATATTAAATACGAAAAAAAGTTACGTGGACAAATTTTTAGCCACGCTAAATAAGAAATCAGTAGCCCTTATTTCGAAAAAAAGTATAAAATATTGACTATGATTCTACTTGACACGGACTTTGAGTTCCAAGTATGATATAACACGGAAATATGTAGATTCAAGTAATTATTAAAATCGATAGACTTGTATTCATAGAATTAAGCTATTCGCCAATAAATACCTGCAATTCGCATAAAGTGTGCCGCCATAATACCCATGTATTGTGTCCCAGCATTAGTAACCCAGGTTCCTGTACATCTATGGGACAGCAGCGTTCTCGCGGTGCAAATATCCATAAGCGACGGTAACTGCTTATATGTGTGCCGTCAGCCTCTCTGTTTTTCCTCAGCTACAAAAAAAGTCAGGAGCTACCTTACTCAGTGCAATTGAAAGGATGACATCGTTATTTTATCATAACATATATCTAAAAATATCATAACACTATAGCCATAATTACTATAATGAAATAATTATCCTAATTGATCACTTAACAAATATAATTTCAACTTAAAGCCAAGAACAATCACTATTAAGTGCGTTAGTTATTCAAAACAGTCTCGTGAAATCACAAAACGAATCAATAAAGCCGAGTAGTAAACCCTTTATAGACATATCTTTTCAATCTATACAAAACTGGTTTCTACTACTGTCACCATACACTAAATCTTACTATCTTGTTTAATAAACATTGCTACAATGTTGATTATTGCTTAAAACCTGTTTGGTTAATATAAGGGTTACATACGGGATGCAAAAAATCAAAACTAACAATAGCAAGTGTTTAATGATACGCCATTATATATTTTTAATGGTATATAAAAAGTTGAGAATGAATTTGTGATTGAAAATTGAAGTAGTTTGTGAGAAATTTTGCAATAATCGTGCATGTAGTGTGAACTAATGCAATAAAATTAACAAAAAGTTTATTATCTAGATTTAGTTTTCGTAACAGGTTCAATGAGTCAGTATTACGTGTTTTCTAACAAAGAATAAATTTTAAATGACCTTATTCTAACAAATGTAATACAAGGGGTTTACTAGGTTATATAGAAAGTTGTGTAATTCTGTTTATAGTATTTTAGAAGAAATTATATAATGATAAATATACGTAGAAATGTGCTATATTTTACAATAAAGAAAAGGATGTGAATAATTTTAAATTCAGAAACATTGACGACCTCCGTTGCGTAGCGGCTAACACATTTTTATTTATTTACTAGCAGCCCGTCCCAGCTTCGCATGGGTATTTAACAAAAAATTAAACCCTTCTATTTTTTTTCGATCTCGGGGTAAAACCTCTCTTGACGGGTTCCCCCGGCCCGGGGGGACCGAGGGATATAAGGGACTCCGGAAAAGATGTTCGACCATCCGACTACCCACTAAAAAACCCCGCTGTTCTCCTATCGCCTACGCCCGGGCCCATGGATATATGGCCTGCCGATCTCGTGGCCCGGGCCGGCGCCGGCCCACGCTTTGTCTTAAAGCGGGCCCCTTCTAAAGTGCTGGCGCCAGGGGGTCAGGCTTTCGTCCCCCCGGCGCTCTCTTGTAACAACTCTATGAGTTGAGGGGGGCTGCGGAACAGCACGCGGCCTTTTCCCTCACGGCAATAGTGCGGGCGGCGGATCCTCCCCCGAGGGGCCGCCCGCGGCCGCTTTCTACGGCGGCCGGAGATCGTTGCCCGCCCTCCGGCGCCGACGACGCGGCCTACGTTGGCGGGAGGGGAGTGCGGTGGCGGACTCCCGCTCCCGTTCCGCCGCCTCCCTTGCAGACACTACTGCCTCGCAAAAGGAGGCGACGGCCGGCCATCCAGGATCGCCCCCGACCATGGACAGAAACAGGGCCGGGAGCGACAGGTCCGCGGCCAATTCCGGACGGGACTCGCATCCCCGTTGCGTGCTAGTTAGGCGTGTGTACGACTACCAGACGACACTCCAGAAAAAGCAGAGTCGCTTGACGTCGTAGCCGGCCCAGCAAGACCAACCGACAGCGAGGATGCAATTCCCGCCCCGGGAACACTCTCTGTGCAGGCGCAGTCGAAATAGGCATGGTTTTGACTACCAAATCAGGTCCCATGGTAGAACCCGGGACCCTAATCAGTATTCGCAACCATCCCATCGGGGACCATGCCACGAACAGAGAGCTAAGTTGGAAAGGATGTAAGAGGTAGACGGAAAGAAAGGTAGGACTCTGTCACCTCGAACGGAGAGGGGAGTGAAGCGACGGATGCTCGGGCACCTCGGGTACGCACACCCGTGCACTCCTCGGACAGAGGAGCGCCCCTGGGGGCAAACCCTTCTATTTGCATCAGGTTACTAAAAAAATAAAATTATAAAGAAAGTTTGAATATTATTATTTCTATGAGCTTTTATTTTAATGATTTTTTTTTGCTATTACTTTATATTTATTTTTCGTTATTTTTTAATAAGTATTCTAATTTTTGTAAAAACCCCAGTGACGCACGCCTACATTGCATAAGGTGCTGCTTAGCTAGCCGAACAGGGTGAGCGGCTACCACGCAACATTTTTCTAATACTTACATTTTTAAACTCGTGATATCTTTCGAATGGAATACCCGAATTGAATAATTCAAAAAGTTATATAAAGGTATTGAAACAGTTTTGAATATGAAGTAATTTATTTTGATAAGGATTAATACCAAGATCCAAATAAAGAGTCTTTTCTAGGGGCGGCATTTCAATTAAATTTTTAAAATAAAAGAACACTTATTGTGGCATAACTATAATAGTTAGACATATGCTGTCGCGACACTTTTTGTAAATAATGATGTGTTCTGTAAAGTTGTAGTACATTATTTTATTCTATCATCAATAGTTTTCGCAACGCACGCGATTTAAATAATATTTTAGGTAATTTTTTTACACTTTGGGTTACATTATTAGAGTTTTAGTAAGGATCCCTAATTTTTTTGAAAATATAATATAGCCTATGTCACCCGGGGATAGTGTAGCTTCCCAACAATGAAAGAATTTTTTAAATCGGGTCAGTAGTTTCGGAGCCTATTCAAAGCAAACAAACAAACAAACAAACAAACAAACAAACAAACAAACAAACAAACAATCAAATCTTTCCTCTTTATAATAGTAGTATAGATATAGACAAAAGAAAATTAGATTTGTTAGTTGTCTATTAGCCATAATATAAGAGCTGTGCTACTTTGGGGCTAGATACTGCGTTAATTACTCCAGTATATTTATTGTATTTTTTAAAGCAATAATGGAATTTATTTAATTACGTCTTTGTATGTACATAGTTAGGACAATAAAATATATTGTACATTTTTAACTAACGTATACCCTGGTCCTAATATTAAATAAGAATTTAATAATAGATTTCAACCATCAGCTGTGACAGAGGTCGCAATCAGCCAGGTCACAACAGGTGGCTGGAACCAATAGGCAGCGTTCTTCAATTTTTAGAAATCAGAAATATTAAGATCAAATAAAATATTCAAGTATTTTTTAAGAAATATAAATACTTTTGGTAGTTTTTTTATTGACTATAAAATTGCATCCTATCAATTAAATAGTACCAATTTCAACTGTGCTGATACCGTTTCTTTAATTGTAATACGAGTACATCCGACTATCATAAAGCATCATTACTCATTATGGAACCATTTCAAATGACCCCAATCCAACAATACGTTGCAGTCATTAAGAATCCTATTTCACACCTCTATTAATATTAAGTGCAATATTAACATTAACAAAGATAGGAGACATCATTAAAAATGGTCAAATAATGACCATGAATAAGATGGGGTCTCTACACAAAAGGACATTTTTGAATGAGATATGTATGGTATTATAAAATTGATTGTAAGAGACGGAATTATACCATAGTTACAAGTAGATCAAAAGCTAACCTTTTGTGTCATAGTGATCTTGATGTTGTGATCGTTTGAAACGTATATTTTGATGATGAGTTTTAGGGGTAGATGATAAATGAATTTAAACCGAATCAAATATTAAATTATTTATTTTATATTTAGACGTTTAATTTTTTAAAGTAAGAAAATGTTTAAGACAGTTTCCTGAATCATGTATGAAAATAAGTCAAGATTGTTAAACATCGATTAACAGACAGAATAAGATCAGATTTTTTTTTATCATGTTGAAACTTTTTCGACTATATTTGCAATGATTCCTTGTGATTCTAGATAGATATAATATAATATCAAAACAATGCACAAGTATAACTTATATTTAGATAATTGACGACCTATTTGACATACCTAAAATTTAAAGCAAATAACGAACATATACATATTATATTATGCAATTATAATAATAAAATAATAACCAGCACACAATCACATAATTAGCGATAACACAAAATCACAGAACACTCGGTGAAAATACCGGAAACATAGTGTCGGAATTTACCAGAAATCGTACACGGAACCTGGAGTTTGATTGGCTCTGAAGATACTAAAATCGCAGATGCAGGTCATTAGGTAATATTTTAAAATATTATATAAAATGAATAATTTAGGTGTTATCATATTCAAATTCTGAACATTTAATTTTTAAATAAAGAATTTTATAATCCACTTACAAAGATGAACTATATGATCTAATCTCATTAATGATCCGTTTCAAAATGATTGTCCATCAACAATCAAGGATCGTGTCAAAAGGGGTACCAATAGACCTCAAATCATTGTTGTTTTTTGTCCACAGATCCAAATCTTCAGAATCTCTTTGTTTGATTAAATAAAAGTGAATACAATGCATATTTTGAATACATTATGACCTGTGAACTAGTCTTTTGGGTAGTTGTACTCATTGTAAGCTTGACCCCATTTGAATATGAGTCATTTTGATTTAGATGCATTGCTTTGTAGTTTTTATCGTTCCTGGAGATATTATAGTTATGCAATTTGTTTATGAAGTACTTCATTGTTTAAAATTCATTATTCAGAAATATAAACTTTATAATTTATTTTTTGCAGACAGCGATATATTTGTTCTTTTAGGGTTGACAAATTCTACGGTTGTCACCCGCGTCTTTATGCTAGCCTTAATCTTGACAAAGATATAACTTCGGAGACATAATAATACCGATAATAGTTACATATCTTAAACTACTGTGCGTTTTATGACTAATAAGGACCGTTGCGTTAATTGTGTACATAGTTGTATAAATATACCAGGTTATGTCGGCAGTTGTGACAACGTTTTAATAATATGATATCGCCAAAAAATTTAAGAAATACAACAAAAATATTATCATTAATCTTTATCTATATACAACAATAATATTGTAATTAATCATTAATAAGATGTATAAGGAAAGAGGAAAATAAAACAATTGTACTTTTTTGTGTACATACACATAAGCAGATATGTACTTTCGGGATATTTATTTTCTTGTGAAAAGATGTTCAAGATTTATGTACATCTGTACATTGTGATGAACTTAGTATAACGTCTTCTACACCAAGCTCTCTCTCTACAAGCTCTGAAATTTATTTGTAAAATAGAAAAATCATATACTCAAAATAAATACGTAAAAGTTTTTACTATACCTTTAAAATTTTAAGTTTAAATAATAACCATTTACGGAAAAAGACTCCTTGCTGAATATGTACATTGTGTTTCTAAAGCAAAATTTTCATTAGAATTTGCTTTCAAGACAATATCAGTCTCCAAGAAGGCATACTGGACAATAGCAGGACATTACTGTAAATGTCAGTATCTTGCCACAGAACCTTATTTTGTTTCGTATATGTATAGAGGGAGGGAAATGTGTATAAAAGAATATTATTTACGAGCAAAACGGAAAGAAAATATTAATAGAGTAAAAATTACACAGATACGATTTGTTGTGAAGTTTAAATATGCCATACCGGTCACGAACCTATGGTAGAACTTGAGTGGGTAGAGAACAAAAAGAGAGCAGTGGATTATATGAGAGAAAGTAATTGAGAACATGGAAAATAGTTGTTGGTTAGTGACATCCTACACCTTGTATGGAAATTCACACTGATCTTGATTTCACCCAATCCCATTTAGACTTCTACTTACAGAAGAACTCTTTCACAACACCAGGTGCTCTTTATGTATTTCTAACCACCACATATTGTCTTGACGCCGCCAATAAAAGAGAAAATTCAAACCCGATTGTACACGGCACATAATGTTGCAGGGATTCTCCGTGCAGGGGCGGAGTAAGAATACTAACCCCCTGCGGCTGGGGTGGGCTTGTCGTAAAAGGCGGCAAAACAACTCTAGCTACGTGGTAGGGCCCCAAGTCCGTCAAGAAGACAACCATCCTTGGTCTATAACTATGCCGCTATAATAACTTTGTCTTCTGTTCCAGCATTAGTGACCCAGGCTCCTGTACCCTATCCATAGACAACGGTAACTGCTTACTATCAAGTAATCAAAGAGCTTAGTATCCTGTCTGCTGTTCCTCAGCAATAAAAAAGCGATATAAGACGTCGTAAGTTCGCTTCCTCCAACACTTCATGCAAAAATGAAAGGTAGTTCACAGAAACAGGAGCACGTCTCCTTTAATGTTACCAACATATATGAGTAGATTATAATGTACACAGTTCTAACTAAAAAGTTTTATTACTATACTCTATCCACTTTACCAAAAAATAAAATGTAAACAAACAAACCAATGTTTCACAAACAAAGCTAGAATAAAAACAATATGGCGGGTATAATCCGACCGTAATAATAAAACACTCCTTCCAATCGACAATAGTACGTTGAACAGTACACTTATAATTACCAGCATATAAAACCAGTAAGAGATTTGGAAACATTGTCTTTTTAGGTTCTTTATAATGTAAGTTAGTTATTACAATTAATGTTGTAAATATGTAAATTTTATATGCATTATATTTATCATTCATAATTGTAAAAAAAATATTTTATGTTCTTTTTCTAAAAGTAAGGAATAGTAATATAAAAAATAAGAATATAGGATATTTCTAATAAATAAATAAAAGTTGCTATGATATTTTTTATATCATGTTGATTATTGTAAAATCGACATCCAAAAAACCCTTGTTACGATTTGTTTACATTTTATTTTTTGGTAAAATGCTTAAGGTATAGGAAAACGTTCCGCGAGCAATTTGTCTTCGATATTTTATACAACTTGATTTTTAAAAAATATAAAAATAAGCGGTTTCATTTGGTTTGAAAAAAAGAGAAAAAGTTAAATTTAAGTTAGACGTGTTGCTGGGGAGTTTCTTATCGCTTCTTCTCCTTGTAAAAATCAAACACGTTGTGAAGCGGTGGTAATTTTAGTTATTATCTCAAAAAATAGTTATAAAATACATATTTGATTTCAAAAAATGTTCTAGGTAGGAACTTATTTTCGAATAAAACAATTGTTTTTAAATGACCCTTCGCTAATCTTCTTCTGCCTCTTTCATTGTCTTTAATATAATAATTCAATTATCTAATACAAGATTTCAAAAGCTTGTTAATATTAGATAATTATAGCATGTATGACTCGTCTCATCTGCTCAATATTACTTAATCTATGCAATAAGGAAAAATTTGTACATGTTTTGTAAGACTGTCGCTATAAATCGCGTCTTGCAAAAAGAGCTCTAATGGTATGTCGTATCCATTTTCGCTTTAAAAGTTACTTTTATATGTTATTACTTTTTTGATATTAAATTATATGCTAGATGGTAAGCAATAAATAAGAGGAGAAACGTGCAATTGCATTTTTCCTATTAAATTTTGCATTTTATAATTTATTATTTGAGTTAGCGTATCTCATATACTCTGTAGGCTTCCACTCGTAAAAGTAGGATATGGATTAAAATATGAATTTTTGATTAAGATTGAATATTGAAAGCCGCTATATATTATTTGCTATTAGCACATTGAAGGCACATCCAGTATATCTTATATCATTCACTCGTATCACGTTAATTTAATTTTTTGTCATGACAGCCAGCCAGTGACATTGTTGTATTTGTGTATTGTGTGACAATGCTTATTAAAGAGTTAATTACTGTTAGATGTCACTTAATAGTAAAACGTACTGTCGCCTATGGATGTTTGCGACGACAGAGGCAACGCTAACATGCTACGGTCCAAACAGGGGAACTGAACCTTGGACTCAAATGCCTAAATACAACGCAAGCTTATCATGGTTGCATATTTAAAGACTACAAGGTGATTGCCATCAAGACGGGCTTGGTGCCCTACCAATTAACATAACCTACATTAAATTATATTATTTGCAGAGTAGTCGAAGAAAAATAATTTGCTAGCTCTCAGATAGCAGCGGAACAATATGTTTTTTTTTCGGATGTAAGTATTGTGCGTGCTTATGTACTTTAGAGACAGATTTAGAACAAAAATTGTTATAAGAAGTTAAATACTTCCTGTAACAATTTTTCTATTTTATCGCATGACAGAGGTTTAATTACTTAGTTTTATTTTACATCGATAAAGTGCAAGTGGAAATATTTTAAAGACTTGTTTAATTTGTTATAAAGTCTAGCGTTCAAAAGATCATATTGTTGAGAAGCATAAGTTCTGTTGCACTTGTGATTCCATTCTCAGATGTTTCGCAGCCAAAATATCTAGCTGAAGCTAGAAGCTAGAAGCTAAAGAGCGGTCAGATGAATCTGACCGCTCTTTTTCCAGCCACTTTGCCCTTGACTATTTGTTGTCTAATTCATATGTGCGTTTCTAAGTAAATGACTCAGATAATTGAAATAAAACAAAGTAGTAATAATTATAATAACCTCTGAAAGAAGATGTAGTGACAAAAATTGAGAAAGGTATGCTGAGATGGTTTGGCCATGTCGAGAGAATGAATGAAGAACGATTGACGAAAAAAGTGTATAAGGTGAGTGTGAATAGAAGTGTTGGAAGGGGTAGACCTAGGCGGACGTTTCGAGACCAGATCAAGGACGTCTTGAAAAATGGCCAGGTCAAGAGTACCCTAAACCGAAAGGCATGTATGAAGGGAATAATGAAAGTGGACGAAGTGAAACCAGTATGTAAGGATCGTAGCAAGTGGAAAGAAGTGGTCTCTGCCTACCCTTACGGGAAAGAGGCGTGATTATATGTATGTATGTAATAATAACCCATAAGCATCCCACAATGAAAAACGAATACGGGTCCTCTAAAATGGTCTCCGAGAGCAATACCACTGAGCTATCAGGTACCTTAATGAATTTATCCTGATAAAAATTAAAATTTATCTCTTATAAATCCTCGCGAGCCAAGTTCCAAATAACTGCTATTATATTTATATATATATATATATATATATATATATATATATATATATATATATATATATATATATATATATATATATATATATATATATATATATATATATATATATATATATATATATATATATATATATATATATATATATATATATATATACCAGACAGGCTGACGACCCGCTAAGAATTTAACAGTTACCATCACCTATGGATGTTTGCAACACCAGTGGCATTGCGAAAACACGTTGCTGTCCCATAAATGTACAGGAACTTAGGTCACTAATGCCGGAACACAACACAAGGTTACTATGGCGGCATACTTAAGACCAAAGGTGGTCGCCATCCAGAGGGGCTTGAGGCCCTACCACGTAGCTAGGGTGGATTGTTTAGTCGCCTTTTACGACAGGCCAACCCCGGCTGCAGAGGTTAGTATTCTTTCTCCGCCCCTGCACGGTTAAAGAACGGATATATATGTAGATTATATAAAAAAAGTCAATATACCTATATATACCGAGAAACGAATTAATGCATTACATTGTAATAGTTCAATTAGTTTACGGACATTTCAATGAAAGGCTTTGATTAAAACGAGCGACTGACGTAAAATAGATGTTAATGTGCGAAACCGTACATTCGCCGCATTCACAACAATGTCGCTGGCAGCCACGACGAAAAATTAAATTAACGTGATACGAGTGAATGATATAGAATATACTGGATGTTCCTTCAATGTGCTAATAATATATATTTGTAGTTATGCCGCCGACTAGTACTTCACTCAGCGTAAAAGAAAAAAATCTGAGACCCTACGGCGTCTTTCAATATTCAATCTTAATCAAAAATCCTAATTTTAATCCATATCCTACTTTTACGAGTAACAAATTAATATTCGATCCAAAAATCGTTATGTTGATTCGTTTTACGAATTTGCCTTTGGGAGAGCGAATCGGGTTTTTGGATTGGTTATTTGTATGAAAGTGACAGCTACATGTATTTGTATTGTAATTGTTACAACCAGGTGTGAAGAGGGTTTAATTGGAAATCTATAGTTACTTGGTGATAGTGCTTATCCTAATAGGTCTTACTTCTCTCTATTAATTCAGCAAGAAATAGCATATAATGAGGCCGACATTAAAACTAAAAATACAATTGAAAGGTAAAATGAAGGCATTTACCCTTATATTTGTGTTATTTTTTCATATTAAATATAATATGTATTATTTACAGTAGTTTGGAAACGGCGTTTCCTGTAATTTTATTGAAAATTCGCTTGTCCTTAGAGAAAATAATGTTCGGCATCGACAAGAAGTAATTTCAAATTAGTCTATGGATTCTAGGCGTTCACAAACTGTTTAAGAAAAATAACAGGCGATTCATTAATATGACATAATTCAAAGGTTTTTAGCAGCTTGTGTATTGTAATCCCCTAGACTCCATCCAACGGCGCGCAGTTAGTCTTTTCGTCGATACCGTACAGACGGTTTAGACACATTTGGCCTTTGATAGGAATTTTGTGTCTCTGCGTATTCTGCCGTCTGCACAAGGAGTGTTCTGAGGAAGTGTTTCGAATGGTACTTTCTTCGTATTTCTACTACCGTACTACCTGCCATCGGATAGGTGTTGATCCCCATTTCCTGGAGCCTCTTGTTTCTTGTACGAAACAATTCTCTAGAACGTTCATGTTGCGTAGTCTCCGGATTTGGAATCAGCTACCGGCTAAGGTTTTCCCGTCGCAGTACTATATGGGGTTTTTTTTAAAAAGGCGTTATAAAATTTCTTAGAGGCCGGCAGCGCGTTGGTAATGCCTCTGTTGTTGCAAACGTCCATAGGCGGCGGTTACCACCTGCTTTAGGGTAGTCTACATGCCTGTTTGCTGAAATTCAGTAATAAAAAATAGCATATCTTGCACATTTACGCACTAACCGAAAAAATACTTCTTGCACGTTTTTTTTGCCCAGGGAAAAACTGCACATTAACAATGCCGTGTCAGATCTCCGGGGGAAGCTGATATGGGTGTATAGTTCTCTACCTCTTACATCGCAGAACTACTTGTAGTAGTTATTGTTTAGTTTTGCTAATGCAAAGGATAGCCAGGGTGATCGCAATAGCATACCCACTAAAAATCCAGTCGCCATCATCCTTTGTGAGGGGTTGACCTAACCATCTTTAATCATATTGTAATTTTAATTATAAGCACATATAATTTAAGAGAATACTATATATTTTAAAATAAATATGTTAGTTTTGTTGGTTATTATTTATTTCGTATTGATACAGAAAATACTTTTATAATAAAAATAATATAAAATTTAATTACTTGCAATGAAAAATAATGTGGTTCAGTATAATGTAACAACTTTTGTATATATATGATATCAGTCATAGACGTCCTATGGCTGGACTGGAGTTTTTCTTTTTTTCCAGTAAATATTTCGATTGACTAGTTCCTCCAACCCGGGGATCGATGATCGAAGATGTTCAATATTCAACCACCCACTAAAAACCTTGCAGTCCTTCTATCGCCTAATGCCCAGGCATTGCGGGACTAATGGACCAAGGTCCACGGATAAATTTGGCACGGCAATCGCGTGGCCCAGTCTAGCGCTGACCTACCCCTTTTGTCGGGGCAGGCTTCTACTAAGATTGGCGCCAGGGATCAAGGTTTAGTTTCTCGGCGCTTTCCTATGCAAATCCATTGAAGGGGGATTGAGGGGGGTGCGCAGAACAGTACAATGATCTCCTTTCGCGGCTTAGGTACGGGCAGCGGAACAAACCGTATGCGTTGATCGCTGTATATTTTGCAAAGGAATTTTGTTATTATTAGTACGTGTTAACTTCAAAAGTTAATAATTACTGAGTTACAAAGTTGTAATCTGTAAGGAAACGTATGTTAAAAATAATATGTATGATTATATAATTTTCTTTATAAAAGAACACACAAAATTCATTATATTCTTCCAGTACCCGGATATCTATGTAAAAATGCAATAAAGCGTGCGCATACGTAAGCCATAAAGTTAACAGGTTCGATGCTCCGCCTGTTTTAATACCTATTTATTAAGTAAATAATAATTTAAATACTGCACATCAGTTACATTTTTACAATTCTTAATAAATCTACTATAAATACATATATTTCACCGTGCAGGGGTGGAGTAATAAGGCGACCTGTTGTAAAAGGCGACAAAACAACATCTAGCTACGTCATAGGGCCCCAAAATCCGTCTGTATGGCAATCACCATGTATAAGTATGCCGCCATAATAACCTTGTGCTGTGTTCTAGCATTAGTGACCTAGGTTCTTGTATTCCTATAGGGCAGCAGCGTGTTCGCGGTGCCACTAATATCGTAAACATCTATAAGCGACGGTAACTGCTTTCAATTAAGTAGGCAGTAGTAGTAAGGCATTTCCACATCCCAAAGCTACGGGTTACCGACCACTAGCGTAGAGGATCTGGGGCATAGTTTACTTATGCCCGTACAACAACATAAGGTTATTTTGGCGGCATTCTAGGGGTAGTTCCGGTTTTGAAGCCCTACCACCTTAGTTTACCCAAACGTTTTGTTGCCTTTTACAATAGGCCACTTCCGGCTGAAGGGTCAGAATTCATGCTTCGCCCCTGTACAGAGATAATGAAATATAGAGATTTAAGAAAATATAAATGCTAATGTGATTTCTTTAAGTTTTATGCATAAATCTACTATAAGACGTTAGTTAAGTGCACCCGTGTACATTTTTAACTTGCAATCATTCTCATTTAATAGTCTGAGGTGTTAAGGTATGCTAGGTAGTTTCTATGCTGTTTCCTGCAGTACTACACGACTTAGAGGCACGTAGGTGTTAACGCGCCTCTAAGTAGCGTTCTCTACTATAACTAATTTCTATATGTCTAATAAAGGTAACCCTATCATAGTCTGGGATGAAATACCCAAATTATTTCGGTTATTTAAAGTAATACTTTTTATTTTACTAGCAACTCTATTGAAGTAAGCTGTTAAGTGAAAAAAGCGACGATGCGTCGAGACGTTACGACGATGCAACTGACCTACGCCAACGCGTCTCGCCTTGGAAGGAACAGTCTTAGTGGAAGCGGAATATACTCAAGTTTAACAGTCGTTGAGTAATAAAATATTGTTAGTTGAGACCCGTCGTTAATCCATTGTGTAAGGGAGAAAGAATATGGACATTGTATCCTTTTGGCTTGAGTTCTGAATTTTACCACTACTATTGGTTTGAATTTTTAATAATATAATGCACATTAAAAAATCTTTGCCATGTACTGATTGTAAAAAAATTCGACATACGCGAGCACCGGTGAGTATATTTCGTCCATCCATCTTAGACTAGCGTCATATCCCCCCTCTAGTGAGAAAGATATTCTGCATATTCTCGCCAGAGGGAGATAAGGATATATTTTTGTATTTTAAACAAAATTGCAACTTGTTTGTGCTTCTTTGTTTTTATCCCTTTTTGCGCCAGAAAGAAAGTGTACAACGATGCGCAGAAGTTTCCCAGAAATAATAATAAATGTCGTACTTTACACTTTCAACTGAAAATTTCAGGGTATAACTAAAGTGACATATTACCTTGGAAAAGAAGAAAAAAGTAACAAACAAAACAATTAAGATTACGATTTTAAAACGCTAATGGTGTCTTGTCACGTGGTTAGAACATTGTTTGCTTGCCGGTAGGTTAAATAGACATTACACAATTACAAGCTTTCCTAATATTTTCTTTGAAATTTATACTACTCATAATATATGTATAATTTACTTTGCATGTCTTATTATCTTGAATGTCTTCGCCAATTGTTCTCCACTGCTGAAAGTAGGCCTCACAAAGTTTACCACTTCTCGGTTCCCGAGACTGTCCCATTCAGCCCTGGTTCGTAATTTACTGCTTTTATGTCCTGTCTAGGCATCTCGGATCTTCTCTTCTTCTTCAGCCAATCATAGGTCTCAGCTAGACGTTTCCAAATTTGCATCACAATTTACGGTTGCTTTTTCAATCTAGCCAGGTGGTCAGCCCAGTCAGGTCAGGTTGTCGGCACACATTACGTTTGCCGAGTTTTTAAAAACAGACACACAAACTGCAGGGTGATTAGTAATTTTATTGCATTGCCACAGATTGTTACTATTCTTGCCGCACTAGAAATCATATTTCGAAGCTTCGAAGTTCAACATGGCACAGAACTAGAGCTCTAAGAAATGATCAAGTTCAGCACTCAAAAATATTACCAAATTTCAAAAGTGACTTTTTCTCAATTAGTAGGGGATTGCCTGTTTAGTGAACCAAGATTTAATATCAAAGGCAATAAAGGCGAGATGGAAAATATTTTCATTACCCTCACAGGACATCGTACCGTTAAGCCATTTTGTGAACTAAACCCTATTAGTAAGTTTTTGATATTGTTCAACATTATAGCTTGTTACATTGTAGCTTGTATCATAACGAACACGTAGTAGCTGAATAGTATCGCACTATGAGAACAACCTAGAGACAATGGATTTGAGTCCCTCGAAAACCTAGCTGTACCAATGCGGCAGTTTTTATCGCCTTATGTGAAAGTAGAAAAAAAGAAAGAAAAATGTGTTGATAAAAAAATGACGCATATAAAATAGACTAAGGCATAAATATATATAATTTCCATGTTATACTCAGCAGTTATCGTAGCTACCTGTTAATACGAACTCCGATGATCAAGAAACACATAACGTGGAAACCTTCATAACGAGTTAACTAGTATGTGAAACTGGCCAATCCACTGTAGACAAGCGTGACGGTATAATTGTCCGTTCCTCTCTAGCTAGAGGCAGTGGGACAATATGGTATATTATTGTATGGTATATTATTCTTATATATTATTACCGAAGAATCATCTTCCGAGGGAGTTGTGGTCGGCGAATTATTTTTAACTTTTTTGTAAGTAGCAAAAGAAGAGCAAATTTAAGTTATTATTTCGGGTTCAGTTGGATTAGTTAACAATCACTACTTTTTTTTGCTTATTCCACAAGAATAGGAAACGCTAAAGAAAATGCTTCCCTTTACAGTAAACGGACAGTGTACGCGACGGGTTTGTTTAAGGCAAATTGGCGGGTTAGGTAAACCAATGCTTGCGGCATGCAGGTTTCCCAACGATCTTTTCCTTCGTCACCAGCACGTGGTAATTGTATTATAATATGCACATTGGGTAAGAATAAATGCCTAAGCGGTTCGTATTACTGTAGAAATCAAGACTGTGATAACTGCACCGAATCGTCATCCATTTGTCTATATATTGCATTGAATTTTATTGGATTTATTACTATGAGAGTGCAATAAATTTAGTTATTGAATGTGACTTCAGTAAATTAAAATTGTTTTGACCGCATACCGGAAGACGCAATGTTGGTAGGCCCCCCACAAGATGAGAGCAGCGCAGGACCGATCATGGGGGAGGCCTTTGTCCAGCAGTGGATGTCTTCCGGCTGAAATGATGATGATGAAGCAACAAATCATTATAACAAGAAATCATTTTTGAAACACTACGAGAAATTGGAATCCAGATACCTATTAATATTTCATGGTTATTAACATTGGTCAAATAAGTTTATTTGCAGTTTTGTTTATAAAAAATTATTACGCCTTTATTAGGATGAATTATTTCAACTTGCATTTTTATGTAATATAACAGCAAAATGTTTACATTTTTAACACTCAAAGGAGAAAATCTGAACATTAGTTTACTGCTATGGCAATGTGCACATTTAATTTTCGCAACGCGCTTCAGTATCGTCACTTCAGCGGTACGGACTGCGGTAAGGTACGGTTTAATTTATCATTCTACTACTATCAGGTGTCTTATGATGATAGGAATAAAAAAGAAAACAAATGAAATTGAGAAGAATGAGTTTCAAATATTAGCTTTAAAGTTTATAATTTGTGATAGCTTTCTACTTTACAAGGTTTTCCGAGATCCTATTAAATAATAATGTAATAATAAAGTTCCTATCCCTGATACGGAATCTTCAGGGGCAAATGCAGTCCCTTATTAAGTATTTTAATATTTTTTTAATAAATAAATAAATCAAATTTCCTTGTTTCTAAATTTAGTTTTGTCGTCAATGTACCATTGTACTCGTAGGAAGAAGGTCCCCAAGATACAGGTTGACATAGTTTGGGGATTCATGCTCGGGTGTTCCACGCGCCCAGCTCACCTCTGCGTGAGATAGAAGATGCCGGGGTTCAGCGTACCCCAGCTTTGGAGATGCCCGTGAAATTGGGCCAACACCAGTCGGGGCCACGGTCTGACTGATTCGACGCGTCCCGCGGCCTTGGCACTCAAGGCGCGCGAAGGAACACCGGGGTGGTTTTAGTGGGTATACCAGCGACGTGCGTCCCCCAGCGTAGAAAGAAGGACGTGGGGTATATTGCAGGGAGTCCAACACTACCCCGCCGCCTTCCCACGCAGCGGGGTGTGCGGCAAGCATTTCAGATTTGCAAAAAAAGAAATTTTGGAGATTCATTCACGTGATAACTTGTTGTAACTTTTTTTTACTGTTAATCAGGTCAGTAAATGTAATTTTATATGTTGTTTGCTAATATAAAGCATAACAATGAACTCGGATTAGTCATGTAAATGGCCGGATGCAACTTAAAACATGTGTATTAGACCGTGAACGAGCTTCATGGAACAATATTTTATACAGAAATTATATTATTAATTACAACGGAAAATAACATGTAATATAGCTGTATGGTCTCAAAATTAAAGGGCTATCCCAACATTTCTATACAAATCTATAAAGATCTAGTATCTATTGTCACAATTATTTCGTGTGTCGTACAAATTTAAAACATAGTTTCAATAATTTTATTACGTTCTTAGTCTGTTTGGTCAGCCGTCGCATTAGATTAAATCCCCCGAAGGACTAAATATTTATTAATGCAAATAAGTTATTTGGGCCTGGGTGCACTGTACACCAATTTTATGTCTAAAAAAAACCTGTGATATAGATTTAACCAGTACAGCTACATGTTTTATTATAAAAAAAAACCATTCGAATCATACTAGGAGTCCTGATAACCCCTCCAAGTAAACTTAAATAGGATTAAAATTCATGTCCGTTACCAAACAGGAATCACTAAAACTTCATTAGTGACCAGATGCATACACAAGACGCTCCTTAATATGGGGCATAATTCATTTAAAAAAATTCTGTAAATCTTCTTAAATATTGTATTTAACTCATGCACATACACGTAAACGATCAACAAGTCATCGACCGTGTCACATGACTCCATCAGGTGCAGTCTTCCGCAGCCGCTAGCTGGAATGCACTGACTCACCACACGTGAATCATCGCTGAAGTAGACTCCAGATACAAGTTCGATGGAGAGGTATTTATTATAGTTATAAAATTACATAAGCTAAATAAAACAAAGAAAATTAATTGTTTGGAGCAAAAACAATATTGCTTTCTACATTAATATTGTATTTAACCAGGAGGATGCTACAAATGAGATGATTGGATACAAGAGGAGTAGAGGATCAAAGAAAATATGGATGGATTGTGTAAAACATGTTATGGTAAAAATTACGACAGGCCGACCCCGGTTTTTTTATTGCTTTAGGACAGCAGACAGGCTGACGGCCCACTTAGAATTTAGCAGTTACCTTCGCCTATGTGTGTTTGCAACGCCAGTGGCATCACGAACACGCTGCTGTCCCATAAGAGTACAGGAACTTGGGTCACTAATGCCGGAACACAACACAAGGTTATTATGGCGATATGCTTAAGATCAAAGGTAGTCGCCATCCAGACGGGCTTGGGGCCCTACTACGTAGCTTGGGTTGTTTTGTCGCCTATTACAACAGGCCGACCCTGGCCGCAGGGGTTAGTATTCTTACTCCACCCTACACTGAGAATTACTAAAAGTAGGTAATAGTAGATATCACCCCGCGATCAGACCGTCATTTGCACTTTCGTTGTTATTAATAGATACTACTTTTTGTTTATTTATGTCCAGTAAATAATATTTTATTATTATTATTATAATTTTAACCGCGAGTCCATAGAGTTTGTAAAACTAATGTAAGGTTATTAAACGTTGCAGTTCGTGACATAAAATAGGCCATCGCACCTCCGCGGTTGCAATGATTCAAAAAATAAGAATTTTATTAGTCTTTGTTATTGAATATTAAGGTTTTTTTTAATGCTGTAGGACAGCAGACAGGCTAACGGCCCGCTTAAAATTTAGCAGTTACCGTCGCCTATGGGTGTTTGCAACGCCAGTGGCATCACGAACACGCTGCTGTCCCATAAGGGTACAGGAACTTGGGTCACTAATGCCGGAACACAAGGTTATTATGGCGGCATACTTAAGACCAGATTTCTAGCTAGCTGCGTGTCACGGAGATAAATATGCTGCGGTGGATGTGTGGAGTGACGCGAAGGGACCGCGTTAGGAACTCCCGCATTCGCGGCAGTCTTCATGTCCGTGACATTGCGGATAAATTACAAGAGTGTCGGCTCCGTTGGTACGGCCACGTTTTACGGCAACCGGATGCTTACGTGGGTAACAAATGTCTGGCCATGCCGCCTCCGCCGGGCCCCGGCAGGAGGGGTAGACCCAAAAAGTGCTGGCTTGACGTTGTAAAGGGTGATATGCGTGCCAATGGGCTCACTACCAGGGATGCTGAAGATCGTGCGAAGTGGAGAAGAAAAAGTCGGAAAGCGGACCCCGGGCGCCGAAGCGAGAGTTTGGGCTGCAACCGGGATACAACGCAAAGATGATGATGATGATGATGACTTAAGACCAGATTTCTTAGTTTGCTTTATTTTATAAAAAATTTATGATGTACATCTAAACATACAACCTGTTTTTTTAAAGAGGAAACGAGCCGCGACAAAAGTAGTCAAATCACGGCCATATTCTATCAATGACGCTTGGGGACGCCGGGAAAGGGAAGTAAAATAGATACTGTGACTCAAACTGGGATAAAGTCAAGGTAATTACCGTTTTATAGAGTATACATATGTAGAAGTTTTATTCTGGGAGGAAGTTGCCGGTCAGAATAAGACCAGAAAAAATAATTTTTCTTTGTAGCAATATAATTATTATTGGATACATTTGTTCCACATTTTGTTTTCTGTTCAAAACAACAAAATTTGTTTTAGAATGCAAATCTACCCATCTATGAGCTGTTTTTATCTATCCTGGGGATACAAGATTACTGACAATACATCAACTCGGGAAACCAGCAAATTACGTGAAGTTTCTGTCTACAGGAGTCAGTTACCTGACTAGTAAGTAACCCAGAAGTGACCACCGATGTGCAGGATTCTTTCCTTTGATTATATGACGTGTATATAATCAAAGATTCTTTCATTACATGCTTGAAGCATGAAGCTCCTGTAGAATGATAACGAAATCTGAATATATAACTATATTTAAACCAAAAATTTATTCTTCAAATAAAACAATAAATAAAAACGGACTGAAATATTTATTAAAGTCAATTAATAATATTACATTTTTACAGTTTTACGATATAATGAACAAGCGCTTACAGCATATTCCACTTCACGGAATTTTCCTGAAAAGAAATATTTATTATTAATACATAATTATCATAAATTTCGTGATTGCGTAACTGGATTAGTACTAAAGAAATTTCGCCACATTTCTAATATATTCGTTATTTTTATCAAATTTATAGTTATTTATCAAATAATTCACTTTAATAGTGTAAAATAAGTGAACACTTTGATTCTAATATAAGTTTTTCTAATTTCTTTATATTTATATTTCTTGTTTGATTGTATATTTAAAATT
This sequence comes from Malacosoma neustria, assembly GCA_963693495.1. NCBI lineage: Eukaryota > Metazoa > Arthropoda > Insecta > Lepidoptera > Lasiocampidae > Malacosoma > Malacosoma neustria. The sequence continues at coordinate 2,974,394 of OY856390.1, read as the reverse complement.
CTAAGTGTTGTAATTATTTTAAATGTAAAAAAAAATGTATGAAAAAGTTTAAAGTTCGAACAAATGGACAACAAAGAACATATTAAAGCAGTGGAACGTAAAATACAGAGCAAAATGTGCATACAAATACGCACACCGGCATAATTAGTAAAATATGAAAAAAGAAAACAGAAGTCCTTAAAATATGTTATAAATATTTATATTTTAAATTGTAATATAACTAAACCCATTTTTTAAGTAACATCATTTAAGTTTCGAATGTGATCATTTTTAACCAACATATTATACAACATGTACAATATATCGGTACACATACACATATTCATACTACTATTAATAATAATAGTAATAAAATTATATTAAAAAATGTAAATAACTAGAAAATAAAAATAAATGATGATGATGACATCCCTGATGCTTTGATTATATACTGCCGTCAATGGCGACCTCTGCTATGATTTCCTGGCATGGGCACGAGAATGACTTGCAAAACCGAATTTATTCTTGAAAACTCGGCTGCAAGAGAAACAATATAACTGACCATTTGTGTTATATGTGTACGTGTAGGAGGGCTTGGGTCGTGTTTTGCGGATCTGGCTTCTAGCGTCCAGGTCTTCCGTACGAATTGCTTCGTATTCTTTGACGCCTTTGTCTACTGTGGATCGCCATTCCGGTCTTTGAAGTGCAAGTTCCTCCCACTTGTCGCTAGCAATGCCGCATGCCGTGAGGTGACACTTTAGAACGTCACGATAACGCAAGTACTGCCCTCCAGGTTTCCGTTTTCCAGTTCTCAACTCAGAGTAAAATACGTTTTTGGGTAACCTGGTAGGGTCCATACGTACAAGATGTCCACACCAACGAAGCTGCCACCCAATCAACATACCCTCCATACCTGACATCGCAGATCTTCGAAGAATCTCTGTATTAGTCACACGATCCTGCAATCTTACCCTGAGAATAGCTCATATATGCTTAGGGATATTTATAAAAATAAATAAAGAGATAGTAATAATATTTTCATTCAGAAACAATTCTCATATATTATGATTACATTAAAATTAGGTAAGAAACAATAAAAATCACAAAGTTGGAAATATTATCAAAAAAAAAATATCGGTAAAGCTCAAACAGACCCCAAATAATGGCAAAGAACTTAAATAACTTCTATTATTTATATTATCAATGCCAATTTTTACGCACCCAATTCCTATGACACAATAACTTTTGAGACCAATTAGTGACAGACCCGAAAATATTGGTGGTCTCTTTCATATTTCAATAAGTAACCAATTATGTGTAAAGTTACAATAAAAGTTTATTCAACTCAGAAGATAGTGGCGGATATTAAGTTTTTATGTTATTTTCCATACAAAACCCGATTATGCTACGTTATACAATATTTAAAGTGCAAATGAAGTGAGATAAAAATCAGTTATTTCATATTCAGGGTTGGCACTAAATAATACAAAATTCAGACTAATTTGAAGATAAAATACCTAAACAGAGATAAAATAACCTAAAATAAATTATGTATATATAACATACGACTGGACCAGTGACTACACAAGAAATCTGATACGGTAGTTTCGTAGATTCAGTCTCCACGGTAGACAAATTCTTTTAATGATGAAAATTGTTGGTTTTTGGTATATTTCATGTCTGTACAAAATCTATGCGTTATAAGTTGCAAATAGTACAGAAAACTTCAAAAATGTTTAGACATGCCTAAACGAGTATTTGATTATAAACTTAATCTGCGATTATTGGTGCCATTGTTGAGATTTTATATTGCTTTAGGACATCAGACAGACCGACCCCAGCCGCAGAGGTCAGTATTGTTTCTCCGCCTCTGCACGGATAGAAAATCGATTTTCTTTTAAGAACACGCGTTTATATGTATTTTATTTTTATTTTTCACAGTTTGATTTATATATATACGTTTATTATTTTCTGTAGTAAAAGTGACTGATTATCATCCTAGCGCTAATTCCTGTATGCAACTCAAACTTTCACTTTGATCCCCGGGGTCCGCTTTTTGACTTTTTTTCTCCACTTTGCATGGTCTTCAACATCTCTGACAGTGAGTCCATTGGCACGCATATCACTTTTCACAACGTCAAGCCAGCACTTATTGGATCTGCCTCTCCTACCAAGGCCCGGCGGATGCGGCATGACTGGACATTTATTTGCCAGGCAAACAGCCAGTTGCCGTAAAACGCGGCCATACCAGCGAAGCCAATATTCCGGGTGTTCCTAACACGGTCCTTCCGCGTCGCTACACACATCCACCGCAGCATATTTATCTCCGTGACACGCAGTTCCAGCTTGTATCGCTCTAGCACCACCCACATTTCACAGCCGTATAAAAGAGCAGACATAATAATGGTCTTGTAGGTCTATCTTTTCTACTTTCCCGGCATCTTGGGATCACAAATGACATCAGTCACCTTAGGCCATTTGGCCCACGCGGTAACAATGCGTGCCTTGACGTCGCAATCGATGTCACCAGACACATGTAGTAAAAGTGATTAGTGATCAAAATAGATTGAATTAGTGTTTCCATTTACTACTGTATTATTTAGAACTCATATGTATTAATTATTTAGCATATCGAATACATATGTAACATATATTATATTGATGTTTAATGTTAGGATTATTAAGCTGATTTAACATTTTTACATTACTTCAACAAATATTATTTATGCCGTAATAACATTTAGTAGTTGCCAAAGTCAATAACAAAATTCCGAAATATGGACGTTGAAGTAGAAGTCTGGGAGTGAATTTTCATAAATAAAATTTAGTACAAAAATTTTTAAGCAGTAAGAGTAAAATTAAGGATGGAAATATTTCAAGCTAACAGTTAATGAATGAACTCTTTATTATTCCATCAAAAATACATAAAATAAAAGAGAGAGACAACAAAAACTTACAAGCTATAGAACAATAAGCCTTATTGGTTAAAGCAATATCATTCAAATAACCTTAATGACAAGTTTTTAGTAATGTATTTATTATTATAGCCTAATTAGGCAGTGGCAACCCTGCATGACAGAAAAGTGCCGCCAACTAAACGGTCAAAGCTCAGCTGAGGACATTACTATTATCCGAACTCAGCAGGACATTTCCTACCAATCCTTTGTCTTGAACGGCCACTTTATTCTACCATAACTTTTTACCAAGCAAAGCTAAGTTTACCTACTTCTTTGCTTTATAATATTGAATCGTTTCGGTGTTTGTACACCTAACGCCCTTTCCAACTCTCTGGGTGGCATTTTATAATTATTGCTCTTTTTGGCAGTTTGTTTCTATTATACGACTTAACGTGCATTGGGACACGATAATTAACGCTTTGCGTGAAAATAATATTTTTAACCCAAAAAAAAACGAAGCACTAAATGCTTTTATTGCTGAGGAACAGCCGACATGCTGATGGACCACTTAATAGTAAGCAGTTATCGTCACCTATGAATGTTTGCGACGCAAAGAGCACTGTAAACACGCTTGTCTCCCATAGGGGCACATGAACCTAGGGGGCACTAATGCCGGAACACACAATTTTTTAGGACACCACTCTCTGTGTAATCCGGTTTTATTGATTAAGTATTTATTATAAGCGTATCTATTATCTTTAAAGTTATATTTTGTAACCTTGCTTGTCCTAAAATAAACTTATTTCTTTCTTTCTTTCAATGTTATTATGGGAGCAAACTTATAACCACCACAATGACAACCAGTTGGAGCCCTACCACGTAGTAGTTTGTCACCTTTTACGACAGGCTGACCCTGGCTGCAGAAAGTAACTCTGTTACGTTTTCACGCCTAAATCGATAAACCAATTTTGATGAATTTCGGTATAAAGATAGATTGGATCTTGGAGAAGGACATAGGCTACTTTATGTCCCGATAATGAATCTTGAAGGGGTAAAACATGGTTGAACGTAATTAAGTAGCTTATTTTTAAAATTATATGGCAGAACAACGTTTGCCAGGTCAGCTACTGTAAAATAAATCAAACATTACAATTATTGTATTTATTAAAAGCCTTTCTATTGACCATACCGACCGTTTGTGATTTATCCACCGGTATCTACGAGAGCTTTGTGTTTACCGAATGGGCGTTTCAACTTTTTTATTTACATGCGTCAATTTCATTTTAGGCGCGGAATTGGTTCTGTGTGAAGACAATGGCTTCGGGCTGCATGGGTTCAATTTGTTTGTGTGTACACTTTTTGCCGCATTTTATTGTCAACGTCTGTTACCTATTTTTCATTCTATTTATATATTGAAATAACGCCCGCTTTCAGAGTGTGGTGTTGAAATGAAAACAAGGCCACACTAGGGCAACATCTTTATCTGCAGAAATACATATTTAAATTGTCATTGTTATAATTTAAGGCATATTTCTTGTCTTTGTACATGCAAATATAAACTAAAAAAATTTATATTGAAGTTCTAAAATATCAACTTGTTCATAATACTCATCATACTAAAAATGAAAATTTAATTTTCGCGCCCTTACTCATTATTTACTAATTAATTATTAAATTTACTTAAATTACAATTTCCTTTTAGATAATCCTATTTCTTTATTATACCTATATCAACCAAATACTGCCTTTTTATGTGAAAGGGCATTGGAATAACTCATGGAACTTAACAATTGTGCCAGTCACTCAACGGCCTAAGACGATTTCTTGTGATCAAACAAAAGTTGTCAATTGAAGGATAAATAAATTGTAATAGATGTACCTGCTGAAGTATACCCAGTTACTCAACAAAGAAAAATAGTTCGAGGAACTTCCGCATTCGCGGTTATCTTCATATCCATAATAAAGCGTAAATTCGTTAAAGAAACATATCTTATAAAGTCATATAGTATCTAGAGAAAGAGGCATGTGGTATAAAACTTTACAAAGCTAGCCTCTTCATATCCCCTAATTTGCCCATAGTGAAGTTGTTAGAAGAATGTGTGTAATCGCTCATAGATTGCCCTCCGGACACATTTCACTAAATAAATTTTATCACTTGGTGGGCAGGAGCAATAGTCCTTATAGCATAAACTGTGGAAAAATTGATGATATACACCATTTCTTGATGGAATGTGTTCGAACGAAAGACAGTGGGGAGCGACTAGTACGGGGTCTGAAAATCAACTTGTGAGAAGTGGGTGTTTTCTTAAGACCGCAAGAGCATTCTTACGAGACCGCTAATTTTAAGATTTAGAAAATAGATATTTTTAGTAAGACGTACCTAATTAGGATAAAATGGGGCTAACATTATTATAAAAAGCTCCTAAATAAATTAGATAATACAAAAAAATGTCATATTTTCATAAAAAGAGCTATTGTTTTAGTAAGAAAGAAAAACTTACTAAAAAGAAGTAAAAACTACTTACTTAATAACACAAGCTTTTGGATCCATTGACATCAAGAAATTGTTAAGACTCTTCTCACAATTGCCGTACGCCATGCCAAAACCGATGCCCCCTCCAATATACATCGGCCACCGTTTGAAGCCACGTAAGAAGAAGCTACCCAACATGCCCCCAATTAGAAGACCAGTTGCTGAAAATAATTATTATAATAGACAAACAAAACATCTTTTTCGCACACACTTTCGCCGTGCAGGAACGGATTAAGAATACTGTTCGTTGCCCTCGAGGCGGCCTGTCGTCACGTCAATAACCAATATAGTATTTCAGAATAAGTGATCCAGATTCCAGTTCACTTACGTGAACGGCAGCAGTATTCTGGCGTCGCAAACATCCATAAGTGACATTAACTGTTAAATATTTAGTGGGCTGCCAGCCTGTCTGATGTTACTCAGCATTTATTTATTTATTTAGATCGTAATTTATATTAAGACCGATATATAAAACTGTAAAAAACAAAGCTATTATTATTCACTCTTTAAGACTCTTCGTTTACTGTTAATTACTGGACGTAGTTCTCAAATCTAAAATTAAAACAATCCCGGCAGACAACTTTGCGTAGATCATCGGTCTATTGTACTTTAGTGCTATTATCCGTTTGCCAATAATAATATAAAATCTTCAGTTAAACATTTATTTTCTCTTTTTTCAAAAAAGTATTAATATATATATATATATATATATATATATATATATATATATATATATATATATATATATATATATATATATATATATATATATATATATATATATATATATATACCTAGTCAGGTCATAAATTCTGTCACATGTTTAATGTAAAATAATTGTAACAAGTTTATTCATTATGTAACCATTTATATACCAAAATGAACTTAACAAAACATAGATTCTTATGACATTAAAGTTTATTCAAAATGACCTCCGTGATTTTGAATACAAGCCTTCAATCTGCGCGGCCAGTCCTCTATCGCAGCACGAACGAGGTCCATGTCAATATCGGCGGCTGCCTTAATCAAGGATGTCTTGAGTGACTCCAAATTGGGATGAGGCTTTGAACACGCCTTTTCCTCCAAGTGTTGCCATATCTTGTAATCTAACGGATTCAAATATGGACTGGAGGAGGGCCAGTCTTCGTGCCGGATGAAGTCGATTTCACGCGCCGCCAGCCAGTCTTGTGTGCTCTTCGCTCTATGAGCTGGCGCCGAATCTTGTTGGAATACCCAGTGCCTGTTATTGAACATGGTATGAGAAACAGGTTGCACAAGGTTCGTCAGGACTGTATTTTGATACACAACAGCATTCGTTTTTACATCTTTCTCACAAAAATGTACCTCTGTTAAGCCCCAATAAGAAACTCCCAACCATACCATGAGCGAGGATGGAAAATGACCTCGTTGGACACGCGGAATACGGTTGCTCGCTTCTTCACTACTGTGTGCGTACACCTTATCATTTTGTTTGTTGTAGCTCTCTTCTACGGTAAACATTTTTTCATCCGAAAAAAGAATTTCCCGATATTTTTTTCCCGCGTACCGCTTCAACAAAGCGCGACATCTCTTCAGTCTCAGGTCCATTAGACGAGCATTCAAACGATGTCCTGTTTTTCTTCGATATGCCCGAAGCCCTAAGTCTTCATTTAACACCCGTGGTTCTGCTTAACCCCATCTGAAGGGCCAACAGTTTCTGCTTACGTTTGGGATTTCTTTGAATTCGTGCCTTCACAGCTTTTATCACTGCTGGAGTCCTAACAGACCGAGGGCGACCACTTCTTGACCTGTCATCTACACTAGAGTCTTCATTGTATCGTTTGATGGTACGATAAATGAATCTTTTGGTTATATTCAAATTTTTCAGTATGTTAAAAATTTGAATTGGCGCGTAACCGCAACGATGCAACGCAATAACTGCAACACGGTCTTCTTTAAGCGTCCACTCCATATTTAAAAAATGAGTAAAATTCTAAAAGTATACATTTTTATTTTCATGAACAATTCGAGATTCGAATTCAATAAACTTTTTTGTGGCCAGCATTCTAAAAGAAAAGTTTTTACTGTGTGACAATACTTATGACCTGACTAGGTATATATATATATATATATATTATATATATATATATATTATATATATATATATATATATATATATGTATATATATATATATATATATATATATATATATATATATATATATATATATATATATATGTATATATATATATATATATATATATATATATATATATATATATATATATATATATATATATATATATATATATATATATATATATAATGATAGAGGTCTGCAGTTGTACGCACATCACGGCAAAACTCCTCGATAGATTTCAATTAAATTTTATAAGTTTTATATAACTTGGCCCTTATTTAAAAAAATATTACGATACCTTCATTTAATATAAAATTATTAAAGTTTTAAGAAACATGTGCTTTCTGTCGCGGAGACGTGGGCCAAGTGGTGTAGCGCCCATACGTACGGAAACCTCATATTTCTTCGATTTACTTTTTTCTGTTATTCAACCATTAAAGTAGGCGGGAACGATTAATATATAACTGTAATGAAATACCTGTTTTCATTCCAGTATCTACAAAACAAGCCGAATATCTCTCTTCAAAGTCTCTATTGTCAGGTCTACTCATTTCTTTTCAAACACTAAGTCACAAAACGTAACTCTTTCATGAAATACATCTCTGATAATATCTTATTTATAATATTAATCAAAACTTATCCAGCACTGATTTTATTTTTTGAGAAAATATTATTTATTAAAAACTAATGAGAGAAAATATTTTGTACCTTTTGATCAAAATTTGACACTGACTTTGTCATAATTTATTTTAAGCCAGTTTTGTTATATTTGCGAGAAGGTCGTGAGAGTAGTAGTGTTGATGTGTGTTTTGATTGCTTGATATAATCGCTCAATACATTAATTGGCTGTCATTTCAAATTTTAAAAAGAAACCAGGAAAACTTTTTGTTTTTTTAATTAATTTTTGATTTAAAAAATGTACAAGAAATATGCACAAAAGGATAGTTTACGACAGGAAATAAATATGGCATAATGAAAAATAAAATATGAAGAATTTTTTTTAAGAGAAAGATGACTGTATTTTCTTTAATCACATGTAAGTACACACTCTAATTATAAAAATATAATTAACTTACTGTTGACTTGAATCACTTGATAGTGTGTGTGTCATAGTGTAATTTTGTTTTCTTTGACGTGGCGACTGTTACCGTGGCGATGGGTCGCCACGCCAACATTGTAATCTTTTTTTTGATCTCAGGAAAATCAAGAGAGGGTCTCTTGACGGGTTCCCATGGCCCGGGGGGACCGAGGGATATGTGGGACTCCAGGAAAGATGTTCGGCCATCCGACCATCCACTAAAAAACTAGTGCGGATGGCGGAGTCTCCCCCGAGGGGCCACGTGGTGGCACCCCGATGTAGTCTACCGTCCTATGCGACACATGCACTTCCCCAAGCAACCGTGTCCCGAGAGCACCTGCGTCAGGTGGAAGGTCAGGGTTCCGCGGCGCCTCTCCATCCATTCGGCCAGGACGGGCCTCACCACCTCTATGGTGGCAAGGTCTGCGCTGGGGTACGCAAGACGCTCCTGTCACTCCACCATGAGCACTGCGTCGTGCAGCTCCACCCGCTTTACATCAGCTTCGTAAGGAGGTAAGAGCCACGCTCGACCGCGTCACGGCGCCACTGATCTAACAGCGTCAGGACATAAGTCTCTAGGTCCCATGGTGAGGATCCGGCCAGCATCCCTGCTGGCCGGATCATCGGACCGCTTCGAAGGACACCATGCGGTATATCCTCTTATCGCCCTGACGGCCAAGACGCGCTGCGGCCTGCATAGCAGCGCCGTCGTTTTGGCCGTCAGGCGATCCGCCGAGATTAGGGCCCCGTAAAGGGCCATCGACAGCACGGTCTCTTCAAAGAGCCTGCGGCACACTGTGCCCGTCTTGCCAACGTTCGGCAGTAGGCGGGAGAGTCCCGCTGCCGCCCGAACTAATTTCGGCGCCAGGCGCTCATAATGCGCCGCAAAGTCCCATCGCCCGTCGAGCACCAATCCGAGGAATGTAATGGATCGCCCGACGGCGATGCGGACACTTCCTACTGTTATACTCAAGCCTGGTGGCGACCTCTGAGGGGGCCCGTAGAATATTAGGGCCTCCGTCTCACCTCCAGGTGGCCTTGCATAAGACTCTGCCTGGAGGCAGAGTCAGCGGATCCTCGCCACCGTCTGCGCCACCCCAGCCGTGCCCAAGATGCACGGCTGTCGGGGGTTGCGTTTGACAAGCGTGTCGTCGGCGTAACAGATTACGCCGACACCGGGGAGGAGCGCCCCCCTTAGGACCCAATCGTATGCGATGTCCACAGCGCCAACATATTATCTGACGTACCGCTATAGAGGTTTCATATTCAAAATAAGGTATATAGGAATAAAATATTGCAATATTTATTTTTATTATTGTTTTAAAATAACCCTTCTTTGGATTTACTATACGCGGATTGGATTGGCCAGCACCGCTTCAAGGGTCCAGTTTTACTCAGATCCGAGTATGCATGTACATGTTTTATTTTGCAGAAACATAATATGTAGATGTGACAAAATTTAGTTTTTACAGAAGTGGCTATTTCTCGGCTAGCGTCCACGCCGACGACACGTACTGTCGAGTCTGGGTTTGACCCCGCACGAGTTTTATAATGTGTATTATTGTGAACCACTTATTATACAGACTCCAAACCGCAGAACCAGCGGTGGAAGTTAGCAAATCGGAGAATCTCAGGTGAGTTGCCGCTCTTTATGACTTGCTAGGTATTCCGTCTCCTTTCATTTCCACGTTAATTATCGAACCCGCACTACTTTTGTTTCCCGCACTGTGGCTACCATTTTTAGATCTAAGCCACACCATTTATTCTACGGTCATTCGGCTTCATCAATATTGATGTTCCAAGTAAGCAATATTCAGATGCACACAAATTTGTTCATTCATGGAATGAACAAATTTGTTCATTTTATGTAAAATGCAGCAATAATAATAGCTTATTTTCGGCTATTTCACACATTTTGAACACATTACATTACTTAAAACAATTACACCAAATCAAATCAGCATTACCTCCCCATTGAAGTCATAATTGGCCGAATTAATTGTGTTGCAGGATTAGTGCTAAGCTGAGGCCAAAGGCTGCCGGATTATTACCAGCTTTTAGGCTTAATTGGGGAATTACCTCGTATAGCATCAAATTTGAAAATTAAATTTAATTTACGATTCCTAAGTTTGTTCTGAAAGTAGAATTAATAAAAAAAAGAAAGTAACACCAAATTTGAGTAAGGCGAAAGCGAATAATGCGAAAATATGAAATATATACAACAACACACAGCGCTATCTACTCCTAAAATAAATAGCACAGATTGTGTTATGGGTACTAGACAACTAATATACTTTCTTTTGTAAATAAATACATATAAAAACATGCATTTGCCGTTACGCCACAGAAGTCATCAAATGTTTTAAATATGCTAATATATAAGTAATACATATTCGACATCATCATCATGTAAGCGCCTAGGGTCCGCTTTTGGGATCTATTTCATAGCAAACTAAATCGTCGTTTGCATTAGTGTCTATTTAATTGGTTGAATGAGAAGGGACAGAGTATATAGAAGAATGATTACAGTCCCACCTCTCAACGCCAAACAGTAAACTTTAAAAGACTCGTTCCTTATACAAAATATGTCAATCATCACCAGAAAATGTTTACTTGGACCCTGAAAGTCTTGATTAAACCCTTAAACTCTAATATTTAGAAGTTATCTATATTTACGAATTATTTTGTATTGTACAATAAATTGTATTATACTTTTTTTAAGGGAAATAGGTTTTTATATACAAATTGTTAGATTCCAAATAAGAGAAGGTAATATTATACTAAATAACGTCTGATTTCACGCACTTGACCTTTTCAATGCGATTCAAATTAGAATAGGAACGTCAATGACCTCTATCTGTCAAATGTTACTTGAAAAGTACGGTTTGCAACGAAACCTTAGTTGCGTATCAATAATGTTTTTTTTTTTTTACTGGGTCTCAGTTACTCAAAGTGTAAAAACGTCTAAATTAATTTTTCTAAATAAACGTATAAAATAAATATTAAAAAATATTTATTTCTTAATTTCATTGTTGGCAATAATTCACCAGAAAGTAAAGAAGACTCCAGCCGCCATCTTGTCATTGTTGGTGCGCCTCGTCAAGTGCATGTGCTAGTGGAGTGCTGGTGTTTTATTTGTTAATTCTGTTTGTTACTCAGTTGTTTCCTATTAAATTTGATGTTACTTGTTTTTGTCTCTCTGACTGTCTGCGAAAATGAGTAAACGAGGCGCTGTTTTACATGGGAGGGCTTGAGAGATTATCTCCAATGTAGACAAATACTTTGAGAGTAATTAATTAAATTATATTTAAAAAATATCTTGTTTTGCTGACGCGACGTAGCCTAACCAGCAAGACCGAACAACAGCAGAGATGCCCCAGGAACACTCTCTGTGCAGGCGCAGTCGAAATGGATATGGTTTCGACTACCAAATCAGAGCCCGGGATAGAACCCGGGACCCCAACTAGCATTCGCAACCATCCCACCGGGGACCACACCACGAACAGAGAGCTAAGGTGGGAAAGGATGTTGGAGTTAAACGGGAAGAAAGGTAGGACTCCGTCGCCTCGGACGGTAAGGGGAGTGAGGCGAAGGATGCTTGGGCACCTCGGGTACGCACACCCGACAGCTATGACGTCACAATATGGCGCAAAGTCCATCCTATTCTTATTTGAAACGCATAATTTAACGTTTATTTTTGTTTTATTAATATAAATTATTCAAGGAATCAGGTAAAATTTCTTACTTACTGCGTAACTGCAGTGACGATTCGAGATTCGACTATCCAAAATTATAATATCATGATAAAATGACAACGTATAAAAGATTTATTTTACGCCTAAGATTTATTAAAAGTTGAAAACTGATTACATTGCATTGAATATTATTCAAGGCGCAGTTTTACGGTTCAGTGGGCAGGAAAAGTCTGATTTTAGATTGAATTTGATTTTGGATTCATGATTTATATAAGATATTATAATCATCATCAGCCTATTGAAGTTCATTTCAACGCCTGCTACAGAGCTGTCTTGAGATTTGAGCTTCTAAGATATACATATCTATAACATTTGCTTTGCTTATGTGTATTTTGAATAATTTTATCCGTGCAGGGGCGGAGAAAGAATAATAACCTCTGTGGCCGGGGTCGGCCTGTCTTAAAAGGCGACAAAACAACCCACCCAAGCTACGTGGTAGGGCCTCAAGCCCGTCTGGATGGCGACCACCTTTGGTCTGAAGTATGCCGCCATAATAACCTTGTGTTGTGTTCCGGCATTAGTGACCCAAGTTCCTGTACCCTTATGGGACAGCAGCGTGTTCGCGATGCCACTGGCGTTGCAAACACCTATAGGCGACGGTAACTGCTAAATTCTAAGCGGGCTGTCAGCCTGTCTGTTGTCCTACGCAATAAAAAAAAATAATAATAATTAAGCAAAGGCTCAATTCAAGACAATTGAAAATAAAATAGATCTGGGTTTATATCGAAGTACCTGATTAATAGTATCTTTGAAAACATTATTAATAACGTAAATTAAATATGATTTACCATAAATTGATTTTATGAGTAATTTCAAATATGAAAAGCTTGAATCTAGCTTCAAGCTTCATATACAATCAAAATCACAAAGTCAAGAACTAAAGAAGTCACAAAAAGAAAAGTCAAGAAATTATTGTAACACTTAATACATATATTTTATATCAAGACATAAATTTTTATCCGTGCAGGGGCGGAGAAAGAATACTAACCTTTGCGGCTGGGGTCGGCCTGTCGTAAAAGGTGACAAAACAACCCACCCTAGCTATGTGGTAGGGCCCCAAGCCCGTCTGGATGGCGACCACCTATGGTCTTAAGTATGCCGCTATAATAATCTTGTGTTGTGTTCCGGCATTAGTGACCTAAGTTCCTGTAATCGTGTTCGTGATGCCACTGGCGTTGCAAACACCCATAGGCGACGGTAACTGCTAAATTCTAAGCGGGCCGTCAGCCTGTCTGCTGTCCTACAGCAATAAAAAAAAAGAATACTGTAAAGTAATATGTGTGAGATGCATTAGCGAACCCATACTACGTGACTCGTTTAGGGATGATCTTCAAAATACGACGCTTGGTCACAGTGGCGCTTAGGTTTTCGTAACGCACTCAAACCTTTAAAGGGAATCTCGTGCTTTTTGAAGCTATATTCAAGCATATGCATGCACCTTGGAGTTACTTGGTAAAGGTTGTATTAATCTTATATCTTTAAACGAGCAATTCTTGTATTACATAATTGGAATTTGGAATCTCGGAATCGGCTCCAACAATTTTCATGAAATTTAGTACACGGGGGGTTTCGGGGGCGATAAATCGATCTAGCTAGGAATCATTTCTAGAAAATATCAAAAGGTGGCGTTTGAGTAGTCCCAATTTAAACTGAAAAATGACTCTTCCTGACATCTATCGGCGAATAATAATACTACTTTTTTTTATTGCTTTAACGATATAACAACACTAAAGCTATTCCAGCAGATGGCGTTGTTAAGTAACACGAAGTCAATGAGTGTTTGCTTTGAGGTTAGACTAAGAAAATCAATTGTTAATTTCTAAAAAACACAATTTATAAAAAAACCGAGCAAAGCTCAGTCATCCGGATATTAAAGACTAAAATTAGCCAAAATACTTTTTTAAGTTTCTGTTTTCAAAAAATTATTGTAAACCGTATTTATTTAATAAAAAAAATACTATGTGGAAATTAGAGAGGAAATTTTAATGTACTATGGAAGGTCACAAAGGAGGAGGAGTGTGAAAAATAATCAAAAATGGTAGGGGTATACCACGTGACTTATTTTAATATAACATGGGTACGTTTCTTTATCAATTGAGCTACTGAGAATTATATTTACTTTATATACATATTATATATAAAATAAATAGTTTAAAGTATAATAAGAATGGGACGAGCTAAAACAACTGAAATAGTCACTGAATATAGAACAACATATTAAGCTTGCAGAGTTCGTTAGCTAAAAGGTTTGTTTATGAAACAAAACAATTACTTTTCCATCGGAATTAACTGAACTTCGGGTCTGCATTGCCAACTAATCTGAATGCAACGTGCATAATTCATTTGTTATTCAAACAGACCAATCACAGTACGTTCAATTAAGAGCAAATCGCACATAATTGATCCTAAACCTTAGATTACTTCAAATGGAGGTGAATTTTGATTCTACATATTTCAACTCAAGAAGTCATGATCGAACTTTGTTTTTTACTACTAAAACGCTAATTATTTAAAATCAATAATTATAGTTAATGTCACTGAGACGCGCGGGGGAGCGGGACGCGCATCTACCACTGAGGAGGCATACACGTCGTGAGCCCAAAAATTATGTCTAAGACTACGACGCGGGCACTTTAAGTTAACTATCACAATATCAAATATATCTATTAATTTTTGAAAAAATATGAGTTCAAATATATTTTAAACATATTTATTGTTTAAACATATTTTTGAAGTGAAAACTTCTTTAGCGGCGTTGTGCACTTTTATGTGATGGGTAAAAAATGTTAATCTCGCGTCAGGACACGTGATCTGATCGAAAACTCGTAAGACGTGAATTTAAATAAGTTATATTAGCGTTTTTTATTATAAATCTCTATATAAAGTATAATTAAAAAGTAGTATCAAAGAATTTCAAAGTGTAATTTTGGTATATAACCGATTTTGATTGAAAAAATCAATTAAGTGCTAACAAAGTACTTTATGCTACGCTAAGCTACTTTATTAATATATACATTCTTGTGTTAAAAAAAACTTTCATGTAAGAAGTCGAGTATCTATCTCTCATAGGCCCCAAAAGTCATAATAATGTGTATATATAGCAAAATTACTATGTTTTTACTCTATTAATGATAGCTCTATGTAACGCACAAATTAGTATAAACCGATGCAAGCCAGTCTAAAGCAGTAATAGACAAAGGATTTAGTGGGGAAACAAGCTGCGAGCCTAATCATTGCAGGATGCCACCTGTAATCCGATCTACATGTCTTATCAAAGTGGTTCCTGCGCAACGAAGCAAATTGGCAACCATGATCGAGCGAGCTATGAAGATTTGGGGAGATTAACAATTCGACTGTCTACTGATCGAATCAGATGTGTCGCATCTCATAATTAGTATACACAATGTCAGCTTATCATACCGGTATCTATAATCACGTTACAAAAATACTATTTCTGAAAATCTTTCTGTAACGTGCTCTTGTGTGACAAAAAATATACTAAAGAAAATATAGTGAATGAATATACTTCAATAGTTCACACAGTGCTGTATAGTCCCAAATGAATCGGCAGAGCGATTATGCATGTTATGGATACTAAACAACTGATACAATACTTATATACTTTATTTTAAAATACATACGTATCATACACTGAGACATAAGACGATAATCAAACTTGTGATCTACGCAGATGATATGAATTAGCTGATGAGCCTCGACGGCCGTTAGTAAGAGTAGTTTTTTCTCTCCAATATTTGTGAATAAGAAAATAAGAAAAGAAAAACATGGCAACCCTATAACTGAATAAGAAAAACATGGCAACCCTAGCTCATTTGCAGGGC
This sequence comes from Malacosoma neustria, assembly GCA_963693495.1. Lineage (NCBI taxonomy): Eukaryota > Metazoa > Arthropoda > Insecta > Lepidoptera > Lasiocampidae > Malacosoma > Malacosoma neustria. The sequence continues at coordinate 2,958,190 of OY856390.1, read as the reverse complement.
GTTATAAAAGGCGGCAAACGGTGTACTTCCTCTAGAAAAGGTTGAGGGTCAGATGGATGTGCCTCTGTATAATATATTATTTCTTTGGCCCAGAGAGATAAGTAAAACGGAATTACTTCGACTATAAAGTAAAAACTTGGGATACAATCATGATAAATTCTTGTAGATCGATAAATTAAGAAAAATACTTAACCTGAAATATACTTCATTTTAACAGATTAGCTTAAAAGGCAAGCTTGAAATAATTCTGAAATCTGATACAATTATTTAATTACAAAAACAACACTCAATTCAATTCTCCCCTTGTATTGTCATAAAGAATTATTATTATGCAAATGATCCCACTTTGTAGTGACTTCTAATTGATATTTTGGCTTCGAGCTATTTATATATCTTTCTAAATATATTTTAATTTACTGAATTATGAGACGTCAAATGCCTTTATATTCACAAAGGGATATTAGAGCGATTAGTTAATTATTCATGAATAATGCTTACTAAATAAGTTGCTAAGAGCTTATAGTTATTTTAAGAATATTTTTAATACAAATTTTCTAAGCTTTGTTGGTAATTGTAGGTACCATTTTTTGTTTAGCGTTGGACATTCCGAACCAGTCAATCTTGAGGATTTGATGCCTGTAACTAATTATTGTGGATAAGATTTTTTTCTGGTATATAATCTAGATGTTCTGAGAACATCCCTAGAAATTTCACATATATATCAAAAAATAAACATAATTAGCTTGCTTCGTTTTTACAATGTGTTCTTTAACTTGTATTATGTAAGATCAATAGCTTGAATTCACTTTTGATCTCAAAGCTGATTCGTTGATCTAATTAAGCGGCTGAAAGTGCTATTGAAGTTGGAGGTGTCCATAAGTATTTTAGAGATATTTCTTCAATAATAATAATAATGCGAAAGGAGGAGCGTCATGTAACAAGGAGGATGTTAGAAATGATAGTGGATTGTGTAAAAGATGATATGGTTAAAAAAGGTGTGAATGTTCAGATAACTAATAGAGGAAAATGGAAGGCAGGACATGTTGTGTCGACCCTACATAGTTGGGAATAAGAGCAGGAAGAAGATTTCTTCAAATATCAGTCATCTATGTCGATGTGCGCAGCATCTACATGCTGAGTACATGGACATAGCGTCTCTTCAAGTAAGTTATATAATGTTTATTTATTTTATCTTATATGTTCTTGTATTAAAATTTCATTATTTTTTAAATTTTTCTATCTGTAAATTAGCCAAAAGGATTGCTTTTTAAAGTTTTCCTTTAAATATCCTGTGACAAAGTCACAGACAAAGTCAGCATTTGAGCACTTGTGTTATGGTTACTAGACAACTGATATACTACCTATATACTTTTCCTTTCTAAACATATACATAAACTCCTATATTTGAGACGGATATCGCCACCGTGACGTCCGCAAGGTGTTGCGCACATGCAAAAACCGTTGTGCCTGTGGCTTAATTAGTCTTCTTGGTCAGAAATATATGTTTTATAAAGGTTTCTAATTGTTTTGCTTAAGACCGTTTCTAATTGTTCTCTCTATTCTCGGTCCCGACACATCCCACATCGGCTGAAAAAGATTTGCCAAAAATAATTAATCACAACAGCATTCCTTTTGTCCGTTTGTCCCGACGTCTTATTTTAGTTTTGCCTTTGTTGAAATTTCATTTTCGTCAGCGTGAAATTAAATGTTGCATATGATTGTGAACACGTGTCGACCTGCGTGACGAAGCTTGTATTCGAAATTTTTGGTTAATTATAACATCAGAATTTTACGTATTTCTCATTTATATCAAATAAAGGGGTAGCTTCGTAAAATCTTTTGAGATCGACCAATATTTCCATTCAGTACATAGGGCTATCCACAACGGGTTTTATCAAATTCCACAAAAGACTTGAAAATATACAGGCATAACAGTTCGAATCTATAAGTTTTCAATACATTTGAAAGAAAAATATTATAGCTTAGCAGAGTGTAGCTAACTTGTTGGTAAATGGTTTCCCTCGCCAGCTTATAAATATTTCTTACATAACGTACTTCGTTCACACTGGCAATTTAGGAATAAATGAAAAATGGGAGCTAAAAAAACACAACGTTTGCACGGTTATTTTAAAATAAATTATGTAGAAATAGGAAAGGGAAAGAAGTAAGCTATAAAAGATAAAAAGAGAATTGACAAAGATGGAAGAGAAAGTGACTTGGAAATGGGCTATTGAACATTTAAATAGCCGAATAATTTAGGTCAGAAAAAAAAGGCTGCCACTTTCATAACCTAGAGTATCATAAAAGACCATTATACAATTATTTCTTTTGATAACTCTGATCTGACGACTTAGCGATTAGAAAATTCATGATACGGTAGGCTCAGTGCCTAGGCAAGAGGTTTGATACAATCATGTAAGTGGGTTTGATTCTAGAAACAATCAAATAATTATATAAATAGTCTGTTCTAATCTGGGTATGTGAATTCGTCCCTAATATATTTGGGAACAAGCCTTGCAATTTCAACAAGTGCGGGGAACAATCTTTAAAAAAATCACTTATCATCATGACCGTAAAATAATATCAGTTTTGAAAAAAATACATATTTCACTTTTTAACATAGGTACTTTACTACATAGTCTAAATATTATTGCTACATTAAAGAAAAATTATATGTAAGTATTTTGAATTTCAAATGAACCAGTCGGTAAAATGACGGATTTGATAGGCGGATAGGCGCTCATAGTATAATGACGCTTGTATAAATTTGGAATGGCTACCTTGTAAAATTTAATAGTTATTCAATAAGGCTAATTCAGCGTGTTCAGAATGCTTGTGCCAGATTCTGCTTCGATATTCCATTGAGAGGTCATGTAACACCTTATCTTAACAAACATTCAATATTAAAGATGACCCACCGCCGCAAGTTACATTTAGCTTGTCTCCTGTTTGGAGTAATCAAGCACAGAGTGCCTTCGTACCTATACTACAAATTAGCATGGATGTCAAGTCGCAGGTCGATCGGGACAAGGCAGTGTGCGGTACAGCTCTCGATGCAGCGACATTTCTCAGCCTCTTTTAAAGGTAGCTTTAAATATGCTGCGTCAAAATGCTGGAACAACATCCCTCCTCCAATAAGAAACCTGCAGTCAGTTCAAGGGTTTAGGGTCAAACTGAAGAAGTTTCTTGGTGACCACCAAAAATCCCAGGCGGGCCATAGACACGACACTAGCATAATATAATTCTAGTACATATTGTTTTAAGGCCTATTTTTATTATATTTTATTTTTTATCTTACATATTATAATCATACACATCCGTCATTATATAAACTTTATTTTATAATAATTTGTAAATTATATATGTATTATAACTTTTAATAAATTGTTTAGTTTGCCGTGACTTCGCTCTAGGTTCAAGCGGAAGATCAGCGTTGGTCTAACAGATCGACATTTTGCTAAGCTTGATCCAATTTTTAGGACTTATATGTATATCTTGTCTTGTTACTTAGTGGTAGTTTTTATCTTTGTATGTGTTAAAGTGTTTGTTCCACTTGTGTATGTTTGTCCTAAAAATAAACTTGTTTTCTTTCTTTCTTTTTAATATACGAGTATGTCAGATTCGTCAATATTATACGACTATGACGATATAGCAATAGAAAAGGTATCGTTCCGCTTTTTTTTATTATTAAAATAGCCACATCATACACTGAATCACATCACATCTACAAAGTAACATAGCTCTGTTGCCAATAAATTGTATCCTTCCAGTACAACTGAATCAAGCCAATCATCCGTGAAACTAATCAGCGCTCGTAAAATTAAGGCAACAGTAAAGCGCTGCCTTAAATCCGCCCGAAATCTGCCTTAATTCTGCTCGTAAACTGTATGAGGGCATTCGTAAGCCAAGCGGAGATCTGATCAATTTGCCCGAGTTGTTATTTTGTGAGAATTAGATATTTGTCATAAAAATGTTTAACCTAATTTATTGCGAAGATTTGTGTGGTGATTTGATGTTATTCTGGTACTAAATTTAAAATTCATGTTTGTAACTTGAATTTTTTATATATAAATAGTACATCAACTAGGTGGTTGGGCTCAAAGTCCTTATGGATGGCGACTATCCTTGGTCTCTAAATATACCTCCATAATAACCTTGTGTGATATTCCGACATTAGTGACCCAGGTTTCGCTTCTCCAACGCGGACCACAGCTTATGCTCTATTCTTTATACTAGACTACTATTATCTATATTAGAGGTGCCTCTGGCGTCACAAACATTCATAGGCAACTTATAAACATTTACTATTAAGTTAACCGTCAGATATCTGCTGTCCCATACCAATGAAAAAAGAAACTATACCCATTATACAACCCACTTTATAAAAAATTTAAAAGTTTTAAAATTTGTTTGCCCTACTCAACTTTATAGATAATACAATCTATAGATAGATAGATAGATAATTCTTTATTGTCACCAACTTAACCTAATGATATAATACAAGTTAAAGAGAATATTGTAAATATTGGAGACAATGGGCGGCCTTATCGCTTTAAGCGATTTCTTCCAGGCAACCCACAATCTATATATGTATGTGCATATTAAACTTATCATATACTTATCCATCAATCTGCAATAGACAAAGTTAGGCTGTAGAAACTAAAAAAGCTTTCAAAAATACCTTTAAAATTGTACCTGAGTAAAAGAGAAAGGAATACCCATCAACTTAAAGATGACGAATGAAGAGCGTTTCACCAAGAATATGTCGTTTGTAAGCATAGTGAGTAAAGGCCGGGATTAAACGATAAAATGCATAGGTAATATAAATTTTACGACTATGCAAATGCAGGAGGAATTGAACAATAAAAACTAAGCCCCGATATGTCGCAGGCGTGTTCCCAGATTAACACTGCAATACTTTTGGTGGGCCGTAAAATTTGCGAAAACTTTTACAGCCTTGTAATACTGGTGAATTTTGGCTTTTAAATGTTAGTTATAATTATAAAGAGCTTTTTTATTGACTAAGATTACATACAATACTACCAAGAAAGTGTGTGTTTCAGATACGGCAGAAGTAAAAGTTCAGAAAAATAGCCTTTTTTATTGATGTAGGACAGCAAACAGGCTGGTGGCCCGCTTAGAATTTAGCAGCTACCGTCGCCTATGGGTGTTTGCAACGCCAGTGGCATCGCGAATACGCTGCTGTTGCATAAGGGTATAGGAACTTGGGTCACTAATGCCGGAACACAACACAAGGTTATTATGGCGGCATACTTAAGAGCAAAGGTGTTCGCCATCCAGACGGGCTTGGGTCCCTATCACGTAGCTAGAGTGGGTTGTTTTGTCGCCTTTTACGACAGGCCTACGAGAGAATGAGATAAATATAGAGTATTAGGATAATTATAAGGTTTTTATTTTGATAATATTTTACCAAGTGCATAAATTATTTTATATTTTAATGCAAAATATTACATTTCATATTATTAGAGTATAAAAGCGACGAGATCCCGAACAAAGAGGGGACGAAGATTATAGGAAATACTGTATACTTGTTTTCTATCTCATATTCTTTCGCAGCTTAAATCTTATCTAAAAATATATGTGCCTCTTTAGCGATACTAATCGCTATTACTTTTCATCAAATTTTCAAATCACAACGGTGCTAAAGAAATTTTACTTGAAAAACCAGAATAGCAACATTTATTATTTGCCTTAAATTCAAACAAGCTTTTTCATCCTGTGAGACCTCTGCTAAGTGTCTCGACAAGTCGAAACTTTATCGAGATAAAGGCTTTCAATGATATTAAGAGGGGACTCCGGCTGTGCCCGGAAAGTCACGACGGGTCAGGGACTTCGCAGGAGGCCTTGACCCAGTCCTGGTCGAGGATCTTGGGGCCTCCCAAGCCGTGCCAAGTAACTGTTGAGACAATCCGCCCCTATTTGTCGGAATGGGTCTCGCGGTCAACGGCGCGGACCTGTCGCTCCCGACCCTGGTTCTGTCCATGGTCGGGGGAGATCCTAGATGGACAGCTGTCGCCTCCTTTTGCGAGGCAGTCATGTCTACAAAGGAGGCGGCGGAGCGGGAGGGGGCGTCGACCATACTCCCCTCCCGTCAACGCAGGCCACGTCGTCGGTGCCGGAGGGCATCCAACGACCTCCGATAACCGTAGAAAGAGGCCGCGGGCGGCCCCTCGGCGGAGGATCTGCCGCCAGCACTATTGCCGCGAGGGTGAGCCTGCTTCTACTCCTAAAATTGATTCAGGAGCATGCCGGGGGGACGAAATTCTGACCCACTGGCGCCAACAATTTAGAAGAGGCCCGCCCCGAGACAAAGGGCGGGCCGACGCCGGCCCGGGCCACGAGATCGGCAGGCCACATATCCGTGGACCCGGGCGTAGGCGATAGGAGAACAGCTGGGTTTTAGTGTTAGAATCGAACTCATGACCTTTGCAAGCTTCCCGAAGTGCCTTATCCGTTACTCTGTGGCGTAACGGATATAACACTTCGGGACTGACACGCGGTTACTAGGTAACTGATATACTTACATAATTTTTTTTTAATAAATAGATTTGCTAAGAATAAATAGAATGCGTGACAGAATGCCCGCCTGGTTCATCGGTTTAATTCCCGTTCCGAGTCTGGGCGTATGCATAGTAAATATTTACAAAGAAAATTGTATACATGTCATTTGCCTAGTACCCATAATACAAGCGCTTTAATACCGTGTATAATTGTATATATTGTCATAATATATTTATTCATTATAATACAAAAAGCTAGTAAATACTTGAAAGACGATAATAAAACTAACTTTGAAATGAAAAGTTGAATAAATGACAAGCATTCACCGAACATCGCACAACATTGTCCGGACGATGGCTAATAAAACATGATGCAAGATAAACCCGTTTATGCCAGCCGGATTAAAAATTTGATCGTAAACGGAGTTTAGCAAACAAGGAGGGATCGTAAAGTTAAGGGGATCACTGTGTGCAGTGTGCAAGAAGCAAAACTTCTCTCTTAAGAATAGTCTATTAAAATTTATATATACACACACACTGCATAAATATATATATACATACGACTGTGTTCGCGTCGAAATTGTTAGTATATTTTTTAGATATACCTATATAGTCCTTATACCTATTCCAGACTATGTCCTTACCAGACTGATAGCAGACTGTAATATAAGAGTGGAAAGAACGCCAAGCCTTTCCATCACGATTGACAATCTTCTGAAAAAAAAAAACATGCGTGGCAGTCTTTGGGGACTGCCGATAGAAGTGAAAACTAAGTAACTTGAATCGTATCGTCGAGTTATTAGATTATTATTTTTGGTTCATAAAGAAGTGTTTATACCAAGAATTAAAGTTCAAATTAGTCACTAACACTTCTTTACAAACCAATAATTGTTCTCCCAAAAAGTGCTCAACGCGCCTAAAGAAGTTTTCACTTAAAAAAAACTCAACTGTAATTCATTGTAATAAAGTCGCAATTCGAATAGATAAGTAATGCAATGCAATCGTTTAAAAGTTACATTATAAAGTAAACCTTAATTCATTATTAATAACGTTGGTATTACTGGAGCAAAACTCCCTTCTTACGTCTTACGAATTTTTGATCAGGACACGTAACCTGACGCGAGTTTAACATTTTATACACATAACAAAAAAGTGCACAGCGCCGCTAAAGAAGTTTTCACTTCAAAAATTTATAATATATGTATATCTTAAATTTCTATTTGAATGCATCCATATCAATGTTATTAGCCAAAAAGTACATAAAATGCTCAGAATCACAAAATATTTATCCGTGCAGGGGCGGAGAAAGAATACTGACCTCTGCGGCCGGGTCGTTCTGTGGTAAAAAACGACAAAACAAACCATCTTAGTTACGTGGTAGGGTCCCTAGCCCGTCTTGATGACGACCACCTTTGGTCTAAAATATGCCGCCATAATAACTTTATGTTGTATTCCGGCATAAGTGACCCAAGTTCCTGTACCCTTATGGGACAGTAGCGTGTTCGCAATGCTACTGGCGTTGCAAACACTCACAGACGACGGTAAGTGCTAAATTCTAAGTGGGCTGTCAGCCTGTCTGCTGTGCTACAGAATTTAAGAAAATAAAAAAATTGCAGATATTCCATTTTTATTATAGTGTTCAACCCTTAATCAGTAACACCTGGTTTAGGAAAATCTTGATGCAGGAGAGCACCGGGGGGACGAAATCTTGACCCCCTGGTGCCAATACTATAGAAGAAGCTCGTCCCGACACAACGGGCAGGCCGGTGCGGGCTCGGGCCACGAGATCGGCACGCCACATATCCGTGAGCCCCTGTGTAGGCGATAGGAGAACAGCGGGGTTTTTAGTAGGTAGTCGGATGGCCGAACATCTTTCCCGAAGTCCCATATATCCCTCGATCCCCGGACCGGGGGAACCCATCAAGAGAGGGATTTTCCCCGAGACCAAAAAAAAAATGTTTGAGGAAATCTGCACACCAGAATCACTGGTGTCTGGGCGTAAGGCTAAGCCACCCTGGATTAGTATGACGAATATAAAGCGATTGTTATATTTAAGTAGATTTTAGAACACAAATATTTACTTCATGTTAAATTATTATAATTTTCTTAACCAAAAAAAAGAAAATGAACTTTGCCTTTTATATTTAATTTAATTTTTATTTCAATTAAGTTATTTATAATTAGAAAATTAAAATAGATCTAGTAAAAGTAACAATATTTATAGGAAAAAGGAAAAATTACAAAAAAAATCACAATGTTACAAGGTTTATTACTGACAAAACGATCAAGATGTAAGTTTTACGACACATGCTTTGGGATTTACAGTTTAAAGTTGGCTAACTTTATGTTCATATAAATCTAGTAACTGGCTACCGAACACTGTATCAAGCGAGAGATTAAGACATAAATGTTGAGATTACAGTACACCTTTATTCACCCACGCCCAATAGTGGAATATCTAACACACACACACACACACACACACACACACACACACACACACACACACACACACAGTGACAGTGACGAATAAAAGATAAATTTGTGAGTAAGTTAAGAACGATATTTTTTATAATTCACTCTGACCTTGAATCTATCTCGTCCGTGATTCGATTAAGGTTTTTTTTGCTCACAAGAAAATTGCTGAACAAGACTTACACATGACAGATTAATAAACACTTAATAATATTTGGTATGCTCGAGAGTATGCGAGTATCTGAAGCTAATTGCGCACGCACGCACGAGGGTAGTTAACAAAATTTTGAGATGAGATTTCAATTGTAGATGAGATTGATGAGATGAGATTTAAAATGTAGAATTTTAACATGAATTGATCAAAGGTGCCGAAATTAAACGAATATGAGTATTTGTAGCTATTATTTGACAGAATTTGATAGTTTGAAGGGTCTTTTGACAGTAAACAATGTTCCTGAACTTTAAAGGGCAAGTGTCGATAAATTAAATAAGTAGTTTCATTTAAGTTACATTTAGATATGTTACAAATCGATTATTTATCATTTACAGGAGATTACTTGATATAATATATAACGTTTAATAATATTTTGTTTTTTATTGTGAATTCAATGACGGTATTTCTTATCCCCTATATAACATAACGAACGATATACCTAATATAAAATTTATAATTTATGCTACCTTCCCCTTTATCGCGATATTTTGGCGCTGTGTCATTATAATTCATATACTGATAAATTATTATTAAATAAATATTCGTTTGCAGATATGACAAGACTATATTTATTATATCAAAAATAATTGGCACACGTCAAAATAAATAAAAATGTCACCATACTAAATAATACATTTCCAAAAAAAAAACTTTTCACATCCCCACAGGTGCAAAAACGACATCGTACAATATAAATTATGATAACTACTCATTATATAAAGTCTGACTTGTCACAACACTAGTAATTAGGCGCACAACGTACTGCTAAAATCAGCGACGCTGACTATATTATTATATATTGAAAACTACCCCCTTTGATTGACTTTAAACGAATTTATAAAACTTGATTAAGAAAAATAAGCTTTAAATACTTTTCACTAAATATCAATATGAATTGATGACTGCTATATCATACAAAATGATATCAATTATAAAATAATTGAAGAAACAAACAATATAAAGCTTATATTGCGATAGGAAAGTTGATCTATTAACCTAGCTTTATCTACAGGGTGATAATTTGTGATTAGCTGGTGAAGCAACCGTTAAAATCAGATCAATATTGACCGTACAACTTAAATTAGTTAAATATAAGGCAGTGCATGCTATATCTCAATTAGTTAGTAGCTTCCTTGTCAAGAACGATGGTGTCTTGTCTGTGGTTTCTGCTACGAGTATAGGACAAATATTTATATTATATGTGATAAGTTTGTTCTCGTCTAGGTGTACGAGTTTGTCAATTATATTTTTAAAAACCCTAAGATATGGGTTTTCACCTTTTTGTTACTTCAGGAAATTTTTTATGAAATTTTTTTTGACCTTCATTGGCAAGTAGACTGAATTATTCTCTTATCTAAAACATATATTAGATATAAACAACGTTTCACATTTGATAAAGGAATTAAACCTCTTAAACGAATTAATCGCACCATCTTTGCAGGCATTCAACAGGCTTGTGAAAAGAGACTAAGGGCGCGTCTGCCATGCCTGGCAAGGGATTTAATTTGTTACTAATGGGCATTGAAACGTATCGATATAGAAATACTACATAAATTGCTATGCTTTAAAATGATGCCGTGGCATCTAAAGGGATTTCATTGCACGGCATTGAAAGACGCGCCACGGGCTCCCGCAGCGGGAAGCCGTGGCGTACTGCGGGTAGGCAACGGCATTCCAAGGAATCCGGTGTTCGTTTAATCATTAAATAAATTTTTGAATTCACCCTTTGATTCTGTTTCTTTCCATAGATTATCAACCCAAAATCTTCTTCTATCCCTATTATTAGCCTGTGCAACTTCTTCGTCTGCAATAATCGATATTAACACCAAATCCCAATCTAGCGCCGTAGCATGACGTGGCAAGGCGCTGGAATGCCGCGGTATCTAAGCGGCTAATGTGCGCTGTCTGACGGCGAAATCCCTTGCCACGCCGTCCCGGTCTGCATAGGCCCTTAATGTCTTCATCTCAGCTGATTTTCGAATTAGACAAAATTCTGCTTTATCCTATATATTTATTTTACCTCTTTTCTTTTACGTAATGTTAGTGAAATTATTATCCATGCAGGGGCGGTGAAATAATATTGACCTCTGTGTAGGGCCAGCCTGTCGTAAATTATACCTTGTGTTATATTATAAGTGACCCAGGTTCCAGTTCCCCAACGCGGACTGCAGCGTATAAGCGGTACCCCTAGCATCTAGGTGACGGACATCAGCCTATTTATAAATTTTGCAATTGAGTTTATTCTATTCTAACTATACATATTCTATTTGTGCACGAACGTTGACGTTACTTTGAAACAAATAAAAATAAACATCCTGTATGTGAAAACTACGTAAAAGCAAAAATTATAAACAGACAATAGATGTGAAGCTCAGGTGCGCAACAAACTAATTAATTACAATGCCCGCATTTGATTACACAAATCAAATGGTTGTATTGTAATTGTGAGTGGGGTGAATGAGGAATCGCTAAGAAATTTCGTTCGTCACGTTCTACCTTGTTTCCGGTACTTTTTTGTATGTAACGCCTCATTATTGGTGTGGTGTTGTGTGGTGCGAATACATTTTAGAATTGATTTTTTATTAATTTAAGATACCATTCAATTCAACCGGATAGAGTAAATATTTTTTTCTCTTAAATGGTATCTTAGTTCTTTCAAGGTATTCATAATTATTTTTTTTCTTATCAACCTTTTTTTTTTTTGGTCTCGGGGAAAAACCTCTCTTGACGGGTTCCCCCGGCCCGGGGGGACCGAGGGATATGTGGGACTCCGGGAAAGATGTTTGGCCATCCGACTACCCACTAAAAAACCCCGCTGTTCTCCTATCGCCTACGCCCGGGCCCACGGATATATGGCCTGCCGATCTCGTGGCCCGGGCCGAACAACCTGGTTGAAGCAGCTGTATAAAGGTTAATCATGAAATTTGTATATTGGTTAACCACCAACTTTTATAAATTATTTGTTTCCTGAGTGTATCAGTATACAACCCAGTTACCCCCCCCCCCCCCCGGCTTTGATGACGCCCGTAAACGTGGCCAGCACCTGTCGGGGCCGCGGTCTGACTTATTCGTTGCGTCGCGTGGCCTCGGCACTTAGGGCGTACGAACGTACACCGAGGTGGTTTTAGTGGGTATACCGACGACGTGCGTCTTCCAGTCTAAAGAAGGGGACATACGCCGACCATTCTCATGCGGCGGGTTGTGCGTCAGGCATTTCCACGTCCCAAAAAAAAGATATACAACCCAGTGATTGTATTTTTTTTTATTGCGTAGGACAGCAGACAGGCTGACAGCCTGCTTAGAATTTAGCAGTTACCGTCGCCTATAGGTGTTTGCAATGCCAGTGGCATCGCAAATACGCTGCTGTCCCATAAGGGTACAGGAACTTGGGTCACTAATGCCGGAACACAACACAAGGTTATTATGGCGGCATACTTAAGACCAAAGGTGGTCGCCATCCAGACGGGCTTGTGGCCCTACCACGTAGCTAGGTTGGGTTGTTTTGTCGCCTTTTACGACAGGCCGACCCCGGCCGCAGAGGTTAGTATTCTTTCTCCGCCCCTGTACGGATGAAATGGGTGAAATCACTTTTAGCCATCGAGCTTATATTACTTTTAGCGATAAGGCCGCCCATTGTGCAATATTGTTAACTATATGTTTTTAATGTAAACTACTTTTTTGAAATGTAATCTGTAATAATAATAGAATATTATAATGTGTTTGAAATAAAAAATAGGCCGTAAATAGTTCATAAATTATCAAAAATTCAACAAAATCACGGACATAACCTGTCTATAATTTCTCGGGTCTACATAGTTCCTGGCCATCACCCTCGGCACAGGTGTCGTCGTTTCACACGCCGACCTAACGCCGCCATTATGATATCTCGTTTATTATTTCAACCGGTAATTACTACACGCTCACCCACTGGGCAGCTCATAGACTTGATATTTAACGTGTATTTGACCAATATTAGTAATAACAATAGATATTTTACGTCACTAGATTTGTAAATGACAAAGGGTTTGTCTTTTACTGAATCACAGATTTTAAATAAATGTCCGTTTCTTTTCTGTGCGTAGAGAGAGAATACTGATCCCGGCGGCCAAGAGCGGGCTGTAGTAAAAGGCGACAAAGCAACCCTGGCTAGGTGGTAGGGCTCCAATGGCAACCACTCCTGGTTACCGAATATGTCCCCATAATAGTTTTGTTTTGTGTTCCAGCATAATTGACCCTGTAAACGGATTAGCCCATTTGGGCAAAGGACAACCTCTTTCTGCGACCGTTCATGCGACAAAAGAAGGGCACCATTCCGTTTTCCTTTTATGGAAGGTCGGACGTCTGTGATCAGTCAATCATGAAAGCCAAATCTACACATAACCATGGTAATTTATTCACTACCAGTGATGCCGAAGACCGTGTAAAGTGGAGAAGAAAGAGCCAGATAGCGGACCCCGGGTACTAAAGTGGTAGTCTGGGCTTCAACCGGAATTTAACTCTATGATGATATAAAGCTCATTTTATTTATAAATGTATGTAAAAAATGTATAATAGGAAAAATTGGTATAATGTAAATTTAAATCAGTATTTTTAACCCCTGTGAACTTTTCCCAAATATATAAATTAACCACAACGTTTAGGGGATGTATTTATTACCAGAAGTTTTGCGAATAATAAAAAAAAAACCACAAAACATTTTTCACCCCATCAACATAGATGATAATATTTTCTTTTTGTAATTCGCTCACAATTATCGCTCTCTAATTTAGTTTTTTTCTGTTTCCATGCAAAGGTTAAAAGGCCGATTATGTTGTAATTTTCCCTGATACATATCTTTAATAATTTTGAATTATACTGTATTTGTTTATAATAAATATTTAGAAAAGATGACATTTATTTGTTATAAATTATAGACAAAAAGATTAACTCAAACCTTCGAAAATCTTTTCTCTTTATAAGGTTGTTATAGTCTGCTGGTTCTAAAGACAAACCCCGTGACGTAACGGCTAGCGCGCGTCGCTATACGTATACACATAAGCTAGTGGAGCTCACGGCTTTGATTCCCGTCCCGCACCTAGGTGTTTATGAATAATATGTATTTATTTACAAAAAAATATACACTATGTAGTATATATTAGTGGTCTAGTAATCATAACACAAGTGCTATTCTACTTAATTTCAAGTGGGTAAGATGGTGTTGAATGAAATTTAAAAATAAAGAAGCAAAAAAAGTCCCAAGCCAAGTCTTTTCAATGTAATATACACACACACATATTATATATATATATATATATATATATATATATATATATATATATATATATATATATATATATATATATATATATATATATATAATTTCAATCAAATTTTTATATAGAAAAATATTCACGCACAATTTACATAGAGTGAGCCTAGCAACTGCTTTAAGCTTAATAAAATATATTCATGCCCTTTCTCTGTTACATTAAACACAGAATAGGTGCCTGATAAAAAAAAATTAGGAGAAAACAAAAATAAATGATTACATCAAAACAGTGAGTGAGCGAAAACGCAACGACACGATTTAATTAAATTAATTGTTGTAGTCCCGATACAAATGACGACCTATGAAATAGACGGGAAAAAGTACAGTGATGATCAAAAGATAAAAGCAATAATAAAACACTTCCCTTACAAGTGCTGGTCTCTTACGGCGACCGGAAAGTATTACAACAATAAAAATACATGTATGTTTATTAAAAAAAATATTAACTTTGATTTTATTATTTCATTTCTATATTAAAATATCAATAAAATATTTATAATAAAAAAATTGTGGATCTTTAACAAATTATTATGTCAAAAATACGTGATAAGTTAAACTAATAGTAATGATTATTGCTAGCAAAGCCTTCTTAGTTCCTCGAATAAACGTAATCAAAAAAGACAGTTAAATTCTTCTGAATATCTCGAATACATAAAAAAATATCAACTATTATGTACATTTGGCATATATAGCTTAAGTACATATACTTAATAAAAATATATCAATTGATGCTGATTTATTTCATAGCGCAATAAAAAAGTAATATTTTTTTTCCGTTCGTGCACAAATTGGTATTGAAATTCGTAGTATGCGACCGGCACCGAACCCGCATGTTCCAACTTCGATCACGACACGCTCGCCACCGGTGCGACTGCGTAATACACGATATTAATCACAGTTATTTAACGGTGCTTTGGGGATCGGTTATTATTATATCGCGAGGGAGGATCGAAAGATTTTCACATAATTGAAGTATCTAATCAGCATATTTAATATAACCCATAAAATATAATCTTAAAATATAATTTCATTTTAACCTGTATACTGGGAAATAAACTTTTATTCAACGGGTTTCAAAATGCGGATTTTTTTCTTTATAATCATAAGTAATTATCATCACACCTCAAGTAATGAAAGGAAATGGTTTTTATTTTATTGATTTTATTTATTTCGAAAAATTATTTTATAGCATATCCTAATTATAATACTATAAATACGAAAGTGAGTTTGTTTGTTTGTTTCTTATGCTTTCACGCCTAAGCTGTTGAAATAATTTTGATGAATTTTGGTATAGTCATAGATAGGACAGCAGACATGCTGACGGCCACTTAGAATTTAGCAGTTACCGTCGCCTATGGGTGTTTGCAACACCAGTGGCATCGCGAACACGCTGCTGTCGCATAAAGGTTGCATGAACTTGGGTCACTAATGCCGGAACACAACACAGGTTATTATGGCGGCATACTTAAGTCTAAATGTGGTCGCCATCCAGGCGGGCTTAAGGCCCTACCACGTAGCTAGGGTGGATTGTTTTGTTGCCTTTTACGACAGGCCGACCCCGGCCGCAGAGGTTAGTATTCTTTCCGCCTCTGTACGGATTCATATGGCAGAACAGCGTTTGCCGGGTTAACTAGTAATATTTAAATCAAACAATTTCAAAACAGAAAAAAATAATTGAATATAATTTATTTTATAAATATAAATTATTTTGTAGTTTGGTAGTCCAAACTTCTATGACAAAAATGTCGTCATACCCATTGCTGTAGTACTTCATGTATAACGAAATAATTCGTCATACACGGTTAACGGGTTAATATAATCTTTATCTTCTTTCACACGAAGGATACTTTTTTGTGGAAAAGTCATGAAAAAATTCAAATATTTATATAACGTCTTGTACAAAGAGGTACAAGAAAGTAAATTACATTTGGTTAAATTTAAAGAGTAACTGGAGTTAGATCTAATAAACCTTAAACAGAATGGCGCCTTTTGTCTTGTAGTAAATTTGTTGCTTCTTACCAAACCAGAATGCAATGGTCTTTGCTGTTTCATAAGAAGACACCAAAGGACTGTATTTATTTTTAGTAAAGCCATAGTGTTATGGGGTACCTATGAATAAAGTTCCTTCTTGTATTTATGCAATGTTCAGTTTTATTATAGATCGTTGGATATAATTTGATGTAATTTATTCAATATATCTGTTATAGCATATTCGAGTATATACCTAAATATTGTGAAAATCACCTTTATGTGAGTTAGTGCCACTTTCTTTTCGTTTTCCAGCTGAACTCTACAAGATAGAGCAGATATACCTTTAAAGATTAAAAATAATATACAAAAATTAAGAGAAAAATCTCATCAAAACTTTTACCATATAAAACACAGTTAGTCCAGGACTATTCCCATAAGAAGCTGAAAAAACTTAATATATACCTATATATTATAAATAGAAGTACAATGAATTATTTAGTCTTTATCAATAAATACTGTTAAGACATGAAGAATATTTTGATAGAAGAAAATAATTTTTAGTTACGTAACATAAACCAGACCCCGTCGCTAAATATGACTCCCATCAACACAAATTTCAGTCAATAACTCACAATAAACTTCCACTCTTGTACAGAAACGCACCAATTAAGCGTTCTAACAATATTTTTCATCTACACAATTTATTTAAAAGTGAAGAATCCCCTAATTCGACGTAGATTGATGCAAATGACACTTTCTTACACGACTGTACATTACCAATTTATTTTGCTGACAATATTTTAAAAACTATTCAATAACAAACCCTATGCAAATAATAATAAGACTATAATCATTTTTAAAATATATTTTACATTTACAAAACGTGATAATTCAAACTTTTACGAATAAACAAGTAATAAGCAACTTTATTTTATGTTAATAGAGTTGAAATTTGTTAAATTAAGATTTGTTTTATTTGGTGTACACTGACATGTCATAGTTGACACAAGGAGTATTTATTCAAGGGGTGTCTACAACACAGTTCTTTTGCTTTGTTGTTCGACAATTTAGCTTAATGTTCAGTTGTTTTTGGAGATATACATTATTTAAATGCAGTAGAAAAATAGTGAATCGACCCTCATTTAGTTTTGATACAAAAAGATTTATTCATGTTAAATGATGCATATTTCATTAAAAAGAAATATATTAGGAAAAATAAATAATAGCATTATTAGAAATTGGTAACGGTATTACTTCCCTTCTTGGTCGAATTCTTCATTGCTGAAAGTCGTGTCCTTGAAAATCAACCGTGGCCTGTCTCGTAAGCTGTTTCTACTTCGTTCGGTCCTCAGCTTCTCGAATAGCGGTTGCTATTGGGAGTCCAGTGAGGGCGGTTACTTGGTCACACCAGCGGCTAGGTAATCGGCCACGGAGTCGCTTTCCTTCCACCTTGCTCGTCACGATCAGCTTATCCAAGTTATCCGGCTGTCGTCAGGTAATGTGACCAAAGTACCCAAGGATTTTCCGAATACACATTGTTGAGAGCCTGATTTTAATGTGAAGCTGGTCCAGAATAGATTTATTTGTGATTTTGGCCGTCCAAGGCATGCGGAGTATTCGTCTCCAACACCACATTTGTCGGCATTCGCGACGCGCGGCAGTCTTCATGTCCGTGACATTGCGGATAAATTGCAAGAGTGTCGGCTCCGTTGGTACGGCCACGTTTTACGGCAACCGGATGCTTACGTGGGTAACAAATGTCTGGCCATGCCACCTCCGCCAGGCCACGGCAGGAGGGGTAGACCCAAAAAGTGCTGGCTTGACGTCGTAAAGGGTGATATGCGTGCCAATGGGCTCACTACCAGGGATGATGAAGACCGTGCGAAGTGGAGAAGAAAAAGTCGGAAAGCGGACCCCGGGCGCCGAAGCGAGAGTTTGGGCTGCAACCGGGAATTAACGCAGAGATGATGATGACCACATTTCGAGTGAATCTATTTTCTTGCACTCTGATGCTTTAATTATTCATGATTCTACTCCGTAGAGAAAAATTAAAAAGACCAATGTTTGGACTAGTATTTCGTAATAGTATACTCTGATTAACAGCGCCATCTAATCCCAAAGTAAGTAGAGGGGTTGTGTTATGGGTAGACAGAAGAGCTCGTTTGCATTGTCCACCTGTTTAGTGGATTCCAACATTAGGTAGCTTGTAAGTTCAAGTTACTCAACAATCACATTGATTCCCCTTTCCTTAGAAGTCAGGTATTCCTGAAGTGTCCCCGTTTAAATTCAAGGCAAGTGTCACTTTTTTCTTTACCTTCAATAAAGTCGAATCTAGCAAGAAACACTTTTACACAGATCTTGTCTTGAATATAATAAATCTTACACCAGTGTAGACATTTTTTGCTCTAACATTATAAATTATAAATTGAAAATATTCGAATTATGTAAATGACTAAAGTATTAAGTATTATGTTTAGATCTCTCAATTATTTTTTAATGTATTTTGTAATTTTAATTTTATGACATCACTATTATTCTATTGGTTGATGCAGTTATGTGTATTACCTATAAGTGGAAACTTTACTGATTTGTTAATTTTTATGTTTTCTTTATATTGTGATGTATTGTAATTGTTTGTTTCCCAAATAAATAAAAATAAAAAAAATAAAATAAAAAAGATAAAATGTATTAAAACGTGCCAACCAAGTTTTTTGTGAGTATGCAGGAGCCAGCATGAGCTAACAGGGTTTAAGTACGGATTCGCCATACAATGGACACGTGCACGCTTATCTCTTGGTTAGGGGATGCACGCCGCTAGAATACGTACTAAAAGCTCGGTGGCCCTTGGTTCGCCTTGAGCGCCGGGGTTGCGGGACTTGACACCAGTCTGACCACGACCCTGACTGGCGACAGCCCACTCTCAGTCACTTAAACCACAAGAGGGTTATGCGGACCACGGCACCTTCACACTTGGCTGTGTGCGTTGGTGTTGCGACCCTTTCCCAGGCGATCATGTCCGCGACCGATCACTACGGAGGCTAGATGTCGGTCGCTGACTTCCGGCGACGATATAGCCTTGCGCGAGCGGGAATGGGACCTAGCAGACACTCGCTCCTTTTCTGCTGCCTCCTTCGCGGATATAACTGTCTCGCAGAAAACAGCATCCTATCCTGTAATTAGGTGGTAGCTGTATTAAAAACAGTGAACCTCACCTAACCTTGACAAATTGTCCCCTGATAAAAGCTTGATGCCAGTAATTTAGTTTCTCCAGGATAGAGAAAAAGTGCTAATAGACATACCACATTCTTAAACAATGGGGTAGCGATTAAGTGAATTTCAGCTCCGTTCAAACATAATTCGACTTGTTCAAATATTTAAGAGGGTGCGCTTGACAATGTTCGTATCGTGTATAATCGTCTTATAATGTTCTGTCTGTTTGCACGCGTGGTAGTGACAGTATCTTTTTTGTTTAAACAATATAATTGCTTGATTTTATACAATATAAAGAAATGGGCCATAAAGCCGGCTTTTGACTATGGGATGTATATAATATATATATATATATATATATATATATATATATATATATATATATATATATATATATATATATATATATATATATATATATATATATATATATATATATATATATATATATATATATATATATATATATATATTTTTTTTATTGCTTGAGTTCAGCAGACAGGCAAACGGCCCACCCTGGCAGGTGGTCACCGTCGCCTATGGACGTTTGCAGCACCAGAGGCACCACCAACGCGCTGCCGGTCTCGAAGAAATTTTATAACGCCTTTTTTGAAGAACCCCATATCATACCGCGCTGAGAAAACCTCAGCCGGAAGCTCATTCCAGATCCTGCGAGTACGCAACATGAACGTTCTGGAGAACCGTTTCGTACAGGAAGGAAGAGGCTCCAAGAAATGGGGATGAACACCCAGCCGATGGCGGGCAGTGCGGTGGTAGAAAGACGACGAGGGCATCATCCTAAATAGTTCTTCAGAACACTCCCCGTTGTACAGACGGTAGAATACGCAAAGAGATGCAAAGTCTCTCCGAAGTCCAAGCGTGTCTAAACCGTCTGTGAGCATGGGATCGCCGACAACACGAACTGCGCGCCGTTGGATCGAGTCTAGGGGATTGAGCTGACAGGCCGGTGCTCCAGCCCATAAATATGAGCAGTACTCCATGTGCGGTCTGACCTGTGCTTTATATAGCACAAGCCGTTGCCTTGGATTGAAGTACTGCTTGGACCGGTTTAGCACACCTAGAAAATATATATATATATATATATATATATATATATATATATATATATATATATATATATATATATATATATATATATATATATATATATATATATATATATATATATATATATATATATATATATATATATATATATATATATATATATATATATATATATATATATATACCTAGTCAGGTCATAAGTATTGTCACACAGTAAAAACTTTTCTTTTAGAATGCTGGCCACAAAAAAGTTTATTGAATTAGAATTTCGAATTGTTCATGAAAATAAAAATGTATAACTTTTAGAATTTTACTCATTTTTAAATATGGAGTGGACGCTTAAAGAAGACCGTGTTGCAGTTATTGCGTTGCATCGTTGCGGTTACGCGCCAATTCAAATTTTTAACATACTGAAAAATTTGAATATAACCAAAAGATTCGTTTATCGTACCATCAAACGATACAATGAAGACTCTAGTGTAGATGACAGGTCAAGAAGTGGTCGCCCTCGGTCTGTTAGGACTCCAGCAGTGATAAAAGCTGTGAAGGCACGAATTCAAAGAAATCCCAAACGTAAGCAGAAACTGTTGGCCCTTCAGATGGGGTTAAGCAGAACCACGGTGAAAAGGGTGTTAAATGAAGACTTAGGGCTTCGGGCATATCGAAGAAAAACAGGACATCGTTTGAATGCTCGTCTAATGGACCTGAGACTGAAGAGATGCCGCGCTTTGTTGAAGCGGTACGCGGGAAAAAAATATCGGGAAATTCTTTTTTCGGATGAAAAAATGTTTACCGTAGAAGAGAGCTACAACAAACAAAATGATAAGCTGTACGCACACAGTAGTGAAGAAGCGAGCAACCGTATTCCGCGTGTCCAACGAGGTCATTTTCCATCCTCGCTCATGGTATGGTTGGGAGTTTCTTATTGGGGCTTAACAGAGGTACATTTTTGTGAGAAAGGTGTAAAAACGAATGCTGTTGTGTATCAAAATACAGTCCTGACGAACCTTGTGGAACCTGTTTCTCATACCATGTTCAATAACAGGCACTGGGTATTCCAACAAGATTCGGCGCCAGCTCATAGAGCGAAGAGCACACAAGACTGGCTGGCGGCGCGTGAAATCGACTTCATCCGGCACGAAGACTGGCCCTCCTCCAGTCCAGATTTGAATCCGTTAGATTACAAGATATGGCAACACTTGGAGGAAAAGGCGTGCTCAAAGCCTCATCCCAATTTGGAGTCACTCAAGACATCCTTGATTAAGGCAGCCGCCGATATTGACATGGACCTCGTTCGTGCTGCGATAGACAACTGGCCGCGCAGATTGAAGGCTTGTTTTCAAAATCACGGAGGTCATTTTGAATAAACTTTAATGTCATAAGAATCTATGTTTTGTTAAGTTCATTTTGGTATATGAATGGTTACATAATTAATAAACTTGTTACAATTATTTTACATTAAACATGTGACAGAATTTATGACCTGACTAGGTATATATATATATATATATATATATATATATATATATATATATATATATATATATATATATATATATATATATATATATATATATATATATATATATATATATATATATATATATATATATATATATATATATATATATATATATATATATATATATATATATATCACATCTTGAGCTATATATTACATTCCGCGATTGCTGTTCACATTGTAAGATATATATTTTGGAACAGTTCAGCTTCGATCACCATTGCGTTGATGGCGAGGCACGGGGAGGCGCGGTGTCCGGGGACGTGAGGTAAAATATACTCCTTCAAAATATCGCTTATTTGGTCGAAAAAATATTTATAGTTTGGGATGTAATATATATTATACCACAGTGTGAACGGCCTCGTACAAAATGTATGACGAGCGATAAAATAACATATCTCAAGATGTAATATTATATTATATCCCATAGTCAAAAGCCGGCTTAAAGGTCTCATAGTCTCCATTTTTCTAAAAATCTTGCAAAATATGTTCCATGATAATCCAATGAGCATAATTGAGATTCACTCAATGAAAGGTTTCTTCAAGACCTTGAAATCTTTTTTTTAATATACAGTCAAAACCTGCAACAACGAAGAGACTAATCAAAGTTAGTCGTAAAAACCATACAATGTTTTAACTGTACCCATTTATTAATATTTTTTTTCGAAGTAAATTTTTTTAATTGTTGTAGGACAGCAGACACGCTAACGGCCCGCTTAGAATTTAGCAGTTACTGTCACGGCTGGGCATTGTGACTAGGCTCTCTACCATCTGCTTGCGTAGGGTCCTAGAATACTTCGGCCACATCGCCAGAAGGGATGAGGACAACCTGGAGAGACTGATGGTAACAGGGAAGGTGGAGGGAAGAAGACCAAGAGGAAGGAGCCCCATGCGATGGACCGATCAGATTCGCACTGCCCTTGAAACTACTGTCCACGACGCTTTACACTCTGCTTCCGATAGGGGCAGATGGCGGCAAATAATACGCACCAAAGTACTCCGTCGAGATGATCACGACCCTCAGCACTGAGGAAACCGACGCGAGGAGGAGGTCACCTATGGGTGTTAGCAACGGAGTAGCATCGCGAACACGCTGCTGTCCCATAAGGGTACAGGAACTTGAGGCACTAATGCCGGAACACAACATAGGGTTATTATGGCGGCATACTTAAGACGCCATCCAGATGGGCTTGAGGCCCTACCACGTAGCTAGGGTGGGTTGTTTTGTCACCTTTTACGACAGGCCGACCTCGGCCGCAGAGGTTAATATTCTTTCTCCGTCCGTGCACGGATAAAATAAATTTCGTCTCTTACTCATTAAACGGTGGGTTATATGAACTTACTCTTCCTGTGTTAGTTGAATACACCAATTGGCCGTATGCTAGTGACCAAGCCCATCGAGATAGCAACCTCCCCTGATCTAGAAGTATATTGCCATAAATCCATGTTACGCTATTAGTGACCCAGATTCCGGTACACTGCAACAATGTCTAATGTCTCATCGCAAACATCCATAGTCGAAGGTAACTGCTATTGAGTCGGTCAGCCTATGTGTCCTTAGAGTAGAGATTGTTCCCTTAGGGTACGCGTCCATTGGCCCGCGCCGGTCGCACCGCACGCACGGCACGCAACGGATTGAACGGATTTGCCTATCATAAATGCCGGCGTTCGGTGCGGGCGGCGCGGATAGTGGACGCAGCACTATGTGAAATCATACAAAGCAAAAAAATCCGTTGCGTGGCGGTGCGTCCGGCGCGGGCCAATGGACGCGTACCTTTAGAGTATACATAAGCAAGCTTATGTATACTCTTAGGCTGTTCCTCAGCAATAAACAAAAACAAAGAAAAAGGTCCTTCAACCGCACGGTGACATCAAGCGAAACATTATCCTTAACCGGTTTATCTGGATTACTGCAAAACCTAATTACAATTGTACAAATGATTCCGTTAGTCATTCCAGTTTCGAAAAATTGCACGCGCCACAGATTATAGAGGTCAGTGATTTGACAAGACAAAAGACTTGGGAACACGTTCGTGAATTCAATTTTAAAACAAAGTGTATAATTATAATACCATTATTAGCATTTCAAATTTAGTGTTATTAACAAAGTGCAATATAACTGCGAATCTATCTTCATCAATTTTCAATAGATTTTCTTAAATAATAAAATTTATTTGCAAAATACTACATACACAGATTTTCCTGGCTTCTGAGCTAGACCAAAGACTGTATGTATTACAGAAGCCAGTACCCACAAATGTCCAAATATTTTACAAAATTCTAAGAAAAGTTAACTATAAAATTATTTAAGTATGATTAATGATTAATGTACGTGTGCATGTCGATATTTCTTAGATGACTTTTGAATGGACTTTGCATATCGGAACGCCTGCGGGGGTAGCTGGTTCTGTTCCCGTCCCGAGTCTGGGATATATATATATATATATATAATATGTATTTATTAACAAACAAAAGTATAAATCAGTTGTCTAGTACCCATAACACAAGCGCGCTGCTGCTTACTTTGAGACTAGATGACGCTATATGAATTGTCATAGTATACTTATATGTAATTATTGATTTTATAAAAGCGTCACTAAACCCTGAAAAGACTGCCTTATGCAAGACCTAGATCATTGGTTAGCAGCAGTCCAGTTGTGTTTCTTGTACTACAAGGCTGAAGGTCCACTTAACAGTTTAGAAGCCCTCGTGACGTAGTTGTCGAATGTGAATTGTGCACGGACCCCGTACAAGTCGGCGACCCGGCAAAAGCACCACTCTGCACACCCAAAATGACACTCGGATGTTGTTTCATCATCATCATCATTTCAGCCGAAAGACCACTGCTGGACAAAGGCCTCTCCCAAAGATCTCCACGATGATCGGTCCTGTGCTGCCTTCATCCAACCTATTCCGGCGATCTTAACCAGATCATCGGTCCATCTTGTGGGGGGCCTACCAACATTGTGTCTTCCAGTACCCGGTCGCCATTCGAGGACTTTTCTGCCCCAACAGCCATCAGTCCTTCGAGCTATGTGCCCAGCCCACTGCCACTTCAGTTTTGCAATCATCCGGGCTATGTCGGTGACTTTGTTCTCCTGCGAATCTCCTCATTTCTGATTCGATCTCGCAGGGAAACTCCGAGCATAGCCCTCTCCATTGCCCTCTGAGCGACCATGAGCTTTCTCATAAGGCCGATAGTTAGCGACCATGTCTGCGTTCCGTATGTCATCACTCGGATGTTGTTTACTCAAAAAGAAACCAATAAAAAGTGTTGCTTGAGGATATATTAGATGATAACGAAATTTTGTGTCCTACTTTAAATGTGAAACGAGAAAAATAATTTAAATAAAAAGGATGACAGATTTTTCTCCAAAACGGGGTTGACGTCAAACAGGCGGTCGGTTGTAAAAACTAAGCCACAACTGTTATAACATATAACATATTGTACCGACCCCATATAATGCGGAATAAGGGCAGTAGGAAGAAGAATAAGAAGTGGTGTATGGTCCTGAAATAAAAGTATTTCTTTCTTAGTCTTTAAATAATATTCCACAGTTTAAATGAACACTTCACTGTCGTCAACATGTGCTAATGACACATAATTTATCAAAAATTACTTGTTAAGAGTGAAGCATGTCGAAGACGGTTTACATTAATATCGAGGACAGCAGTCATTTATTTCATTGTTAACTCTATCCAGAAATAGGATGAGTTGCAAACTAATCTTTTTTTAAAGTTCTTGGGCTTGTAAATAGTATATAAGTATACAGTTAATAATATTGGTTAAAAATAAAACTAAACATAATTTAGCATTTTAAGTTAATAATAAATATTATTAGGGCTATATTTAATAAATATGAAGTAAAAATAAATTGAATCTCAGCTACTGGTGTTGCTGTACCGGTGGCGTTCTCGCCCCGCGCCTCGTGAAATTGAGGTAAAGCAGACAGAGTTCCAGGACAATCTCACGGCAGTCTGGATTGACGCAACCGAGTGCGAGCTAAGACACTGTCCCGGTGATGTGGCCCACCCTGCATTAATGGCTCGACAAGTATCATTGCGCTCTGTCGTTTTACGTGACACAAGTGCTCTTGGGCACGGCTGCTTAGGGCGGTACCTGTGTCGCATCTCTCAGAAGGAGCAAACGACAGAGAGCCATTACTGTGAAACGGGCGACGAAGACACGGTGCTTCACGCGGTATTCCTTGCATGAGCATCGGAGCACCGAGACCTCGTAGGTACCGTTTTAGTCTGACGGTACCTATGCCTCTTGCTCCCGGCTTTCATCCTAGCGATTCTCGCGAGCTAAACGGGATGGGATGCCGTTGCCATCTTCTACGAGACAGTCATGTCCACGAAGGAGGCAGCAGAGAGGGAGCAAGAGCGCTCTTACTCGTGCAGGGCTACTCGTCGCCAGAGTTTGAGGACCAACCTCCGGTCACCATAGAGAGCGGTCGCTAACGCGGCAACCCTGGAAATTAAGCGTTACAGTCCGCACACATATGACTGAGTGAGGGACGCGTGCAGGTGCTTCGTGCGTCGTGCGTCGTGGGCCAGTGCCAGTCAGTGCTTGACTAGTCAGTCACGTCCCGTGGCCTCTAGGCCGCATAGTGGGTATACCAATGATGTGCGTTCTGCACGGGGAATCCCACACTACCCCGGCGCCCGTATGAGAACGGTCTCATGAGATCTACTACGGACGCCGAGCAGGAAGAAATTCGTACGTTGACCTGTTATTATCTGTCTCTGTCACTCCCGCGTAAATATAATAAGGCCTCGCTCGCACAGAGCAATGATCGCCGTCCGTCATTGCTCTGTGCGAGCGAGGCCTCGTTATATTTATGCGGGAGTGACAGAGACAGATAATAACAGGTCAACGTACGAAATTCTTCCTTCTCGGCGTTCGTAGTTTAGTAAGCAATTGCGTAGTCCAGATAGAGCAATGTAACTTATTAATATATAATATTAATATAAAGGTTACTTTTCAAATTTAATTATTGTACATACATTTTTGTGTCATAAAAATATATTACTGTACTGTATACATAACATTTTATATTTGCATTTCTTTATTCCCACTTTGGGTGCAAAATCCTTCAAATATATTTTAACTTGACACAGTATATTTTTATTGTCGGGCTACTTCCGTTGAATTAGCGTAAATGTCGAAATAAAACCTCGTAAAACATAACAATGCATTATTTTGAAAAGGATGTCTGATCGTTAATTACACTCTTAATTTAACACCTGATTTTTATAGTTGTAATAAAATAACAAATTGAGCGTAAAATGCTCACGAGCGTGTCCATAAATAAAAAAGTAACAACATTTGTCTGTAGTTGATCGTAGACGATACATATTTTATGTGGAAACAAATGAAACTAGACGTTGTTTTTTTTTTCGATGTGGTAACAATCTAATCTAAAATAAATTGTTTTTTAGGTAGGTAGTAGGTAAGTATAGGTAAGTAGGTAGCCCTCCTTCTCTCCTTTCTCCTCTTCTCTCGGGATTGTATTATATATATTTGTACTTTTAAGCATTTGACATACGGCATTTTTCCCTACGAATTACATGGTCACAACACGCTAGTATATTATTTTTTTGTTTATTAGTCACTGGTGTTTACTTTGAACTTTCTCTGAGGTATATAATCATTCAGATTTAAATTACCAAAAATATTTTGTTAACCTTATGTATAAAACAGGCGAATTAACGTGATTATTTGTTTGTTATCAGAAATAACAAAACTCTAAAATTTTATGAGAGAATCGTATAATAAAGTAAATGAATTATATATTAGAAATAATTATATTTTTACTAGTAGATGGCAAATGACAGAAAACATTCAAATTTTCCCTAACATAACGGCTTATGATGCATATACGGAAATATTTAAATAAGAACACAATTAACGTGCGAATGGCCATATGTTTAAGGATTTCATCGGACAAACGCGATCATATGCTAATTTAATGGTTTTGTTGCAAGTGTTCATTTTACCACAATAATCATTTGTGGTTTGTTTTCTTTTTAAGCAATTCATTAATTTGATTAAATCGTAACATGATACAGTTAAATAGTTTATTTTTGATTAAATTAAACTTTTAGGACAAAATAAAACTTGCCAATACAGTTTGTCGTTTCAATTTTGAGAATTCACTTTTTTTTATAAAGAGAAAACAGAAGTTTACCTACCAGTACCACGTCAGAGTTCCGGGGGAAGCCAACATGATGTGGTATTTTGCATCCTAATCTTACTACGGCTACACAGGCTAGGCTAGCAAGCACTAACCAGTGGTGGCAGTAACGAAATACACACTAAAACCCTGGTCACCAACCAGAGCCATTTTAGGGAACATCGCAGGGTCTTCATGGTCATTACTCTGCGACGTTGCTAATTCACTTTATCTTAAATCTAGTTAACAGTCTAATAATAATAATAAACATGCCTATAACTATTATAACGGGACTTTCATTAAGCTCTTTCTATCTTCATTTTTCTTCTTTATTTAAAATGCTATTCTTTATTTAAATAAAACAAAGTGTGTGTGAGATATCATCGAAATTTTTTATTCGTTTGAAAGACCTATTGATGCCAATATGTGTGGAACCGTTTAAATGTCCGCCACGGCTTCTCTGGGTGGAGCGCATCCGAAATTTCCAATTTTCATGACTCTCGCGCATAAATCAGGCTGAATTGACCGTTATCCAGTGTTAAATTTCGGAAGTCCCTGTTGGAAGACCCTAATAATAAACATAATTATCACGGATAGGTGTATTGTTGCTAATAAACCCGACATCGTGATAGTGGACCGATCTGCGAGACGTGCTATGATTGTAGATATCGCGGTTCCACATGATGGTAATCTCCTTGGTGCTGAAAAAAAAAAACAATTGAAATAAATTGATCTCGCACACGAGATTACTGCTATGTGGAAATTGGATAGTACAATCATAATTCCGATAGTAGTGTCAGTGAATGGTCTGATAGCGAAGAGTCTTGATCGACAGCTTGAAAGGCTCTCGCTTGGTCCCTGGCTGAAGGGTCGAATACAGAAGGCAGCTCTCTTGGATACGGCACGAATTGTGAGGAGATTCCTTACTCTGTAGCCTGACCACCGGTAGTTTGGAACTGCAAGGACCCGCTGCTTTTGAAAGACGATTTTTTATATTTTTTAGGATATTTTATTATTCATTTTTATATAAAAGTAATACTACTTATGGTACTATTTTTATTTAAAAAAATGTAAGGTATTGTAAAAAATATAAAAAAAATTGTGAAATAAAGAAATATAAGAACATAATTATAATACTTTGTTTCTGAACGACACTTTGAACTGAAGTCACTGTAATTCTGTACCGTTTCTAATTGTGATTGTCGATAACCAGAAACTGTAAAGAATTACAAATTTATCAAAATTTTAACATAATAAATGTATGTAACCTGGATTAGCCACTGGGATAATGATGAACATGGTCCAAATCTGAATTTAGAAAATTTAAACACAAGTTTTAAATTGGTTTAAACAGTATGTAGAGAGTTGTTAGATACAAATCATATTATTTTTGATTTTTGAAAAGAGTAAAGCATTTTTTATTTAACTTAGTATTTTATGTTTAAAGACAACATTTTTGGCAGATACAACCAAGACAGCCTTGGCTGTGAACCTCGACCTATTTATTATACTATTAGACTCATCGCTTTCCAAGGGACTCATACTCGCTTTGGTATTTAACATAGTAAAGAAAGGTAAAGGTTGAGCGGTGAGGCGGCAGTCATCCTTGCAAAAAAAATATTCATCTAAATCTACTCAACAGATGAAGAAATGAATGCCAAAAATGTTATTCATGTACAAGGCTTATATGACGATAAAATTTTTCATCTAATAATATTACTATTTCTTTTATTTACAAAAAGAAAAGTATATATGTACATAGTATGTACATTAGTTATCTAGTGCCTTTAATACATGTGCTGTGCTGCTTAGTTTGGGACTATATGGCGTTGTGTGTTTTGTCCCAGTATATTTATTTATTATTTATTTATTCATTGCTTATTTATTTTTATAATATTATTTTCTGAGCATTTATATTATTATTCGAACAATTATAGCTAATATAGGTATAGCTATATAATATAGCTATGATTGTTATGAATATAAATACGTAAATAAATAAATAAATTGGGACATTTCACACAAAGCCATCTAGTGCCAAACTAAATTGCATAGCATTTGTGTTATGGGTACAAGACAACTGATACATATACTATTGACATATATACTATTTTGTAAATAAATACATATTATATATAAACATCGTCTAAATTTCCGTCTAGCGTCTGGCTGGACTCTGAATCAAACCCGTGACCTCGGCAAGCGCACTGACGTACGTTATCCGTTACGCCAGGAGGTCGTCAATATAGAAAAAATAGAATAAGAATATAGCTAATTAATAAAATGTTATATCGTTGTGTATCATAAAATAGTCTCTAGAATGAAGTCCACGAGAAACCCTCTCTTATATTGACATTATTTTTACGTGAACATGGCTCCACTATAGTGGTTACAAAATATGTCTGTAAATAACTCACAGCCACATGACTTTAGCTTTATATCAAATGAAAATCATTAATTTAAATACATATATGATTCTATAAAGATCACTTATTGAATAACAATAAGCTGTGGTAGCGTTGTCTACATAAAACGCTGAATACAGAAAAAACGGCGCAGTAAACTCCCCAGGGATTATTTTCATAGTCTTATTTGATATCTTAAATCATTATTAAGTATAACCTACATTTACAAATTTATTTAAGAAAATATACATTACTTAATAGTAATATAATTTTATTTTCATATCAGATTTAAATACTCGTGTCTATTTATGTTCGCAATTGTAGCTTGCGCTAGTTTCTGTTTGTTCGGAACATGTAAGAAAATCGTTTTCGAAGTGAAACATTTAAAAACGTCGTGATTTGAAAATTCAATAAAATAAAAAACGAACACATAAAGAAACAAACATATTCATAAATATGATTTATCTTGCGAGAGAATTAGATAGAATACATTACTTCCTATAATATTTTCTCATTTATGTTTTTAATAGATAATTATTAATAGATATTTAATAGATAAATAATTATCCAAGTGTAGTCGTAAAAAAATCCAGTGGGTGTTGTACGATTGTCACCACGACTCTGTGGTAGATTTGTGCAATATATAGTCGGAAAGAATATAATATTATCTCCAGATGTAAAAAAAAATTATAAAGAAAATATCTGACAACTTTTTTGGTCATTTATTATTATTATTAAAATTGGACCCATTGTAGAACAGACGAGCAACAATGTATGCCCATCGGTCATTGAAAATGGCGACAAATATTGATATTTACGACACAAATGTCAAGTTTTACAACTTTATTCATCCGAGTCATGGCCATTTTAATTTTACGGACCAAAAAGACCGATTTGCCTGTGCGGTATTTATACCGTAACTAATAAGGGTAGTGGGTATAAATGCCACCCATGTTAAATAATAGCAGTAACGTTGTTTGTATGGGTGTTACTAAATTTTCAGAATTTGTTTATTTATTATCTTTTTTATCTATTAAACTGGGTGTGCTAAACCGGTCCAAGCAGTATTTCAGTCCAAGGCAAGGGCTTGTGCTATACAAAGCACAGGTCAGACCACATATTGAGTACTGCTCACATTTATGGGCTGGAGCACCCGCTTGTCAGTTCAATCCCCTAGACTCGATCCAAAGGCACGCAGTTCGTGTTGTCGACGATGCCATACTCACAGACGGTCTAGACACGCTTGGACTTCGGAGAGACTTTGCATCTCTTTGCGTATTCTACCGTCTGTACAACGGAGAGTATTCTGAGGAGCTATTTAGAATGGTGCCCTCGTCGTCTTTCTACCACCGTACTGCCCGTCACCGGTTGGATGTTCATCCCCATTTCTTGGAGCCCCTTCTTTCTTGTACGAAACGGTTCTCAAGAACGTTCATGTTGCGTACTCTCAGGATCTGGAATGAGCTTCCAGCTGAGGTTTTCTCAGCGCAGTATGATATGGGGTTCTTCAAAAAAGGCATTATAACATTTTTTCGAGGCCGGCGGCGCGTTGGTAATGCCTCTGGTGTTGCAAACTCTAGCTATAAAAAAAACTATACATCGAAAACCGAGACACGGTTGAAAGTCTACATTTATTTCTAAGACAATGGAACGTAAGATTCACTTGGGTAAACAATACTTTGCCTATATTACTCGCCATTACAAGAGATTTTTATTAGTGAAAAATATTGTATCGGATCATTTTGACTTTTACGAAAATGATATTTTTTTTATTTATTATTATTAGAAGAGTAGATTGGGGTTAACATATACGTAACGTTTCCACCATCAGGATTTAGGTTCGAAGAGAGTGTGCCACCAGAACTTTTGTTCACCGCACAAAGTTAAAAAAATAACAAGTTTTTAGGATCAGCTGTTATGCACAACCTGTCTAACAGTAACCTGTGAGGTCTGAGTGTGTGCATGGTTGTCTTTTAAGATTAGCCATGGACAACTTATTAACGCCATCTTGAAAACACTACATATTAAAATTTGTAAATCAAAATATCTGATTTGAAGCGTTAATTCCTGTGAACTATTACGCTACTCGTACAACGCACGTTCCTTCCATTTTATTTCGCTTCATCACTCCTTCAATGAATTAGCCCCCGAGATTATGAAGACTAATTCCGAAAGTGAATTTTCGGGGTCCCTCAAGAAAAATGGTCGAAACGCTGACTTTGCAATATGGCTTAATGCTATAATCGAATGAATGAATTAAGGCATCGGAAAATTCTTATATTTGATTAATTGGGTATTTGATAGGTTTGGTATTTTTTCGAGGTAAATATATAATAATTACAAGTGCTATTAGGTTATATGTATCAACACTTGTCGGCAATCCGTGGCTTGCGAACCGTATGAGGCTCTTTGACTACTCGGCTATGGCTCTTCCGCAAACTGTTTCCTTCTTTTCTTGTCCAGGTACAGAATATTACTTATTTTCTTTCATTATTTCCGTAATAATGTATCCTATTAAAGCGAAGCTTAGTTGAAAATGGATCTTTGAACAAATTTAGATTATTTATTACATATATTCAGCTTTTCTGGATGACAAGGTTGCCGACCACTGGTATAGGGTACGTGGTACCCAAATGGTATCACGCTTGAAGAAAAACCCCACGAGTTCAGTTTCCACGATCCCAGCAGTAGGACGTTTTAGACTGTTATTATTACATTTAAATTGTGATTGGAATTCTAGAAGCTTTTAGCTGGGAATTTACATTAGATAAAAAAATCCTACGTGATAATATTTTTGGCGTAATGCCTGCAATTGTTCCAACGCGAAGATGCCATTTAAATAAAACGATTTAATTTGAAACTTTAGAAAAAAAAGCTGGCAATGTTAATCGGGATTTAGCTGTAATGATTTATAAATAAATAGATCATTCAGTTTTACTTCAATTGCTTTTTTTTAATTCTACCTCCACGCCCATTTATTATAATGTTATTGAATTAGTACTACAAATCTCCAGCCTCTTGGTCCACTTATTAAAATATAAATGAAATAATATCGTACCCCTTAATAAGACATTTATTTATATAGAGCCCTAAAATGAGCAAAGCAAAGTGGTAAACATTTAAAAAAGTAATCCGCTTAAACATATCGAACATGTGCACTATTTAACCGAGCAAACCGAAGTCATGATAAAAACTAAAATAGTATAAAAGGGTGTATTTTAAATCCGCAAAGAGCCCTTCATATTTCACCCTTCAGTAAATCTCAGCTAAACCGTTTGAACTTTCAAAAAGTGAATTCGAGAACAGCAAGTTGTTGACGTAGGTGGTACACTGAGAGTAAAAATAAGGTCTGGCGAATATGGCGAATGACGTGTGGTTTCTAACTGCAGCTCCTGTAGAGTTACAACGGTTTCTCGTGCAGTGTAAGATCTTGCGTTATCATGGAGCAATAAAGCCTAGTTCGGACTAGACGAGTATTTTAGTCGAGTACCGAGTAATTTGGTAGCTAAATGTGTCTGAACACCAAAAATGTAGTCGAGTCAATCCATTTTGTTCTATTTTTATTGGGCGAGTAGCACCTCCCACCACGCGCCCGTGCTCACCGGCTAAACAAGTCCGAAAGAACCTGTTGATTAGACGAATTCATGAGTGACCGCAAAAGTGACGAAGAAGAATACTTCAAAAACTATCGAAGTATTCTCTGGGAACTTCCAATGCTAATTCCTTCAGAATACAATTAGTAGCTCCTAGTTTGTCTCTTCTATCGATCCATTTTCGTACCCATAACTTTTTTTTTCTTAATTACACAAATTTCCTCATCCACCTCTTCTAAAATAGCCAATACGATTAGCTTAATCAGTTTATTCACACTTATTGCATTGCAGCCCGTTCATCTTGCAAAACACCACTCACTTGTGTACTGTACTGGACCGTAATGTGAACGATTTCTGTGCAGTAGCGAGTAGTTTAGCCACTAAATTACTCAGTACTCGACTCAAATACTCGTCTAGTCTGAACTGGCCTTAATGGTGAAGATCGATTCACGAGTTGGGGCTGTTTCACTGCCAGTTTTGTTCAAAGTTCAGCACAGTAAAAAGCTGCTGTTATTGCTTGATCAGACCTGAGAAGGTGAATAACATCATGTGATCACAAACAGTTACCATTATCTTTTTAGTGGTAAGCTTTGCTTTAGGACACTGTTGCAGCGTTTGAGTTGGGGTCAGCCATTACATTTTTCGTTTACGGTTATGTGGTTACGCTTACGGTGCATCCGGCGTGGGCCAATGGACGCGTACTTTTAGGGTTTATAGGGTTTGTAATCCAAAATAAACTATAAGATATATCCAAAAAATTCTGCCCAAAGTCACTATTCCACGCGGACGGAGTCGCGGGCACAGCTAGTATAAAATATACATATACAATAACACTACTTTTTATAATTAAAAACTTTTGGAATAAATGATTGATAATAATAAAATATCTCTTGATGTGTCACCAGAACGTTTACCATTTCAGCTTAATACCGATAGATAGTACATTTCGAGTCATGATGACTGCTCAATCCTGCCCAAGGGGGGCTTGATAGATGCATCGCTCGTAATGACTCATCGTTCCATGAGGAAGTCAGAATCGACTATCACTCATATCAATTTATGGAAAAGTCTAACACATTTTTCCACTTAAGTCTCAACAGTTATTTTGCGATGATAAATATTTTTCCATATTTTTACGAAAATTGTATTCTATTCGCATTTAATTATTATTTTCAGGTGAATTAAATTTTTAAGTTTGAACTTTATTAAAGTTCTTTTATTTATTTTTTATTCCATTTTTCTATATCAGTTTGAACAGCATCACTGTAAAGCCGAACGTCCACCGCCAGCTAAAATAATTAGGAACTAAGCTCAGTGAACTAAGCTAAGCTAAACTAGGAAATAGTTGTTCGTCCACCGAAAAATAAGTTATAACTACGTTAGTGATGATCAGTTTGTGCTGGAGTGTCGAGTTAATCAGACGTGATGGATGAACAAGAGAGTAGTTATGACGAGAGTTCAGAGGAAGATTACATTCGCCATAGGAAAAGGAGATTGGTTATTGCTTATTACACAAAGAAAACACGCAAACATAGATACTGGATAAGCAAGCACATTCAACATTGGAAAACAAGTGGAGAATTTAACACTCTGTATAACGAAGTAGACGATGAAAATTTTAAGTTGTACTATCGTGTATCTAGAGAATAGTTTGATGAGTTATTAACAATCATTGCCAAGGATATCACTAAAATTGATACTAATTATCGAAGAGCTGTGTCGCCAGAAGAAAGATTAGTTATTTGTTTGAGGTAAGTGTATCAACATTAAAAATAAAACAGACTAAGAAACAATGAAGTATATTCATCGAAATTAGGTTTAATTCTGTAAATACGTGTTTCATTGCCTGCGCACGATCCCACACTACAAAAGTTTTGTATGTTTATATGTTTTGTAACAAAACATCACTAGCGAAAGGCGTTAGAGGGGTAGCGTAAGGGGGTGAGAGGAGCTTAGCTTGGTTCGCGAAGCTTCGGATCGGCCTACACAACTAAGTTAGTTTGACCTAGTTGGGATATTTTAGTTAGCTTAGCTGGCATAGTTCGCGGTGGACGCACATGTATGAAAAACTGGCTCAACTATGCAAGCTAAACTAAACTAACTTATTTTAGTTGGCAGTGGACGTTCGGCGTAAAACTTCAAAACGTTTTACGTTGCAAAACCTACATTGTGAATCTGTTTCGTAACCATGTACTTGTATTTGTATTTTCTAAAAACTATTCTCACAAATAGATAAAAGTAAATCAATTCAGATACTTATAAACCATTTTCTTTATGCTTGAGCAAAATTTATTACACAAATTATTTTTTAATAACTATACAAATAGCAGTTCCTAAATTTTATTCCTTGTAACTGTCAATTTTGACATTCAATAAGACCAAGGAACCAAAACCAAGACCAAAAAAAAAATGTTTGTGATGTGACAGATGAAGAATGCCAGGATACAATAAAATGAAAGAAAAAACGTACCAACCCCAAAATAATTGGGTCGAGGCCAAGCTAATGTTCTTATTTATTGCTGTAGGACAGTAGACAGGCTGAAGGCCCACTTAGAATTATGTAGTTACCGTCGCCTATGGGTGTTTGCAACGCCAGTGGCATCGCGAACACACTGATGTCCCATAAGTGTACAGGAACTCGCGTCACTAATGCCGAAAGACAACACAAAGTTCTTATGGTGGCTTACTTAAAGACCAAAGGTGGTCGCCATCCAGACGGGCTTGGAGCCCTACCACGTAACTATAGGTTGCTTTGTCGCCTTTTACGACAGGCCAACCCCGGACGCAAAGGTCAGTATTCTTTCTGCGCCTCTGCATAGATAAATAATACAAGAATTGGAATTAATATTAAATTACATCGCTATCTTATCCAGTCTCTCTAAAGCGGTTAACTTTAACGCCTAGACAATTCAGTACTCGTCTTCGATAGTAGTATTAAAAGAGTTAAAAGATAAAGTTTGTATAAAAACCAGAAAAATTGTTTTAGAAGATCTTTAACTGATATTAAATCATCGACTTGAAAACGTTCGTGATGCGTATTCTCCGGATTTTATTTTTTAATGGGCTGCCTGTACTACTGGTACAGCCAGTATCGTTTGCTACAGCCAGTTCTTTAACTCTGCCTTATTCCCCTTTAACTTTTCTTTTTAACTTTTATTTTATCTTGTTTTACACTCTCTGGATTTGAAATGAGGTTTCCGGCTGAGGTTTTCACATCGCAATAGAACAGTATTTTTCATGAAAGGCGATATAAATTTATCCATGATCGACAGGCTATGGTGCTATAAAAAATTGACTTCATTATTGACTCATTCGTTTACTTTTAGATATTAAATCTCCAAAAAGAGCAAACTTTTTTTATATATAAGCCTGGGTTGTTAACTTTATTTGTTTCATCACTGAGCATCCCGACGCATTTTTCACAATAATCTTAATATTTCTCTCCATGCAGGAGCGGAGTAAGTATACGAACATCTGCGGTCAGAGTCAGTCTGTCGTAATAGGCGACTAAGCAACCCAAGCTACGTGGTAGGGCCACAGGTCCGTCTGGACGGCAACTACCTCTGGTGTATATGTATGCCGCCATAATAACCTTGTGTTGTATTCTGGCATTAGTGACTCAGGTCCCTGTATCCCTATGGAATAACACGAGACCCCTAGTGCCGCAAATATCCACAGGCGATGATAACTGCTTACTATCAAGTGAGTCCTCAGCCTGCATGCAGTTCTTCAGCAATACGAGTAAATAAAATAAAAAATTATTTTTTACTTTATAGTTCGATTTTTTGCGTTTGTGCTTTACGTGAAGCTTGCTTCTTCTTAGTGCAAAAATCCTTAAGAATATGATCCTTATCCCAATCCATAAGAATCAGGGCAAATTTGGTTTTAACAATAACTGATACTAACCATCGCCTGTCATAAATCAAATAAAGGTTCTAAATACAATTAGTAATAAAATAGAATTAATTCTTCTATCTTCGGTTACCAATATCGCAACCGACGGTCCATATCAACAGATGGCGTTGTATCGCAAATTACCGTGCTTAATCCGACAATGAGTTCACCTGTTATCCTAAACACATGGGGGTTAACGGTGACGTAATAATTAATTGCGTTTGACTTATGATTTTCAATGGGTATTTGTTCTGGTAATGTCCGTATTCACCTGTGACTTCATATTCATTTTAATTTTCATAACTCACTTACTAATTTTTAACTTAAATAAATGCTAGCTGCAATCCAAATATCCACTTCGGTGCCTTGGGTCTACTTTCAGACTTTTTCTCCGCTTTGCACAGGCATAAGCTGCAATCCTGTAGTCCCTGGTAGTGAGCATTGACACGAATATCACTTTACTCAACGTCACGCCAGCACTTTCTGGGTTTACCCCTTCTGCCGGCGGAGGCGACAAGTCTAGACATTTGTTCTCCCGTAGGTAATGGTTTTCGTTAATTTTGGCTATACTAACAAAGGCATCGTCACTCCTACAATTACGCACAATGTAACATGAAGGCATTGCTTCTATACGACTAAAAGTCAAAAACATAATTTTTTACTACACTTATTATATTGACCAATTGAATTGGATGTAAGTGAAGTATTCATAGAACACAGATTGGAATCCGGCTCGAACGACCATATAATAACAGATAATAGAAAACAAGGGTTACGTAGATGTAAATCTGTATGTTTGTATTTCTATTGGAAAGTCACGAAGAAGCTTCGGAATTTAAAAATATATATACATTTCGTAGGTACATCGATTAATAAAAATGCATGATACGGAAAAGATGAGTTCCCGTTTAAGTTTTCCTTTCTAAAAGGATATAGAGGCTCAACAGTGGCTCTTTACAGTCCGCCAATGATAACACCGGGATTTTCCGCTTACTTCTTATCACTTAAATCATCATTATCGTAGTAGTTGACCCACTGCTGAGTGAGATACAAGCCTTCACCGCGATTTATATATTATGTTACTCGGTGACTCTTCCTTTACGTAACCAAGAACGCATAAGAGAAATACTGGAATATATATGAAAGCGAACGGTGCTCTTTTTTTGCTGACTGTGTCATTGCAAATTTAGTAAAAGTCTTCATTTACGACACCTTTAATAAAAAAAATTAACTCAGTACATGGGTGGAATAAGAATACTAACCTCTGTGGCCGTAAAAGGCGACAAAACAACCCTAGATAGGTGGCAAGGCCCCAAGCCCGCCTGGATGGCAACCACCCAGACGTATAAGTATGCCGTCATTATAACCATGCGTTGTGTTCCGGCATTAGAGACCCAGGCTTCTGTACCTATTTGCGGACAGCAGCGTGTTCACGGTGCCCCTAGCGTTACAAATATTTATAGACGACGGTAACTGATTACTATTCAGCCAGTCAGCCTATCAGCAGTTGCTCAGTAATAAGTAGTAGGAGTAGTTCTAATCTTATTACTGGCCACATTAAACATTTTTACTCTACAAAGAAGTAATAAACGCCATTTTTGATGGATTATTTATAAAAGCTTCACCCTTGCCTAGTAAAAAAAAAATAGAAAATTACAAACCGTTTGACATCTGACACCGCGAATATTCAAATTAGTGCATTATCGATATGAACAAGCGCGCTTGAGTGGAAAAAAGGGAAATTTTATGACACCTACACACCTGTACCACTAATGTTAACCTATTGTCACAGCCTAAATAAATATTATGTAAGTTACGAATGAATTTGTCAGTTAACAAATAGTGAATTTGGTCTTTTTTTACACTGTGCCTTTTCTTTTTTTAGTAAAATACGGTTCGGGGTTATGACACGTAATTTACGCGTAAATCAAATTTGACCGCTAGGCGTGGTAGATGTCTTGTCCATATGTCGATGTTTCCATTATAAAGGTCAACCTACACTTGTACTGGTATGATTGATAATTTGATAATTTAAAATTATAGTTAGTGCGAAATGTGTGTGTGAATTTCAAAATACGAATGTATGTTGAAATTTGTCAATAAGCATATATTACAATTTTCTTAGTATTTTGTTGGTGATTAATTGTTCCCCTAAAAGCGTCCTGTCCCGATGGTATGCGAAACTTTGGAT
Organism: Malacosoma neustria; assembly: GCA_963693495.1. Taxonomy (NCBI): domain Eukaryota; kingdom Metazoa; phylum Arthropoda; class Insecta; order Lepidoptera; family Lasiocampidae; genus Malacosoma; species Malacosoma neustria. The sequence goes on along the minus strand of OY856390.1, from coordinate 2,917,639 downwards.
TCCCAGGCACTTATTGGTAATATCAGAGCATATGGAATTATTCGAAAGCCTGTAAATAAATATACTAGGACAATTCACACAGTTTTGCAACGTGGTAGCTAAGCCCGTCTGGATGGCGACCATCTTTGGTCATAAGTATGCCGCCATAATAACTTTGTGTTGTGTTCCGGCATTAGTGACTTTAATTCATATACCCTTATAGGACAGCACCATGTTCGCGATACCACTCGCGTTGCAAACACCCATAAGCGACGGTAACTGCTAAATAAAAAAACACGCCATCTAGTCCCAAAGTAAGTATCAGATAGAGAAAATTTCAGGGAAACTGGATTCGATGGAGACACTTAACACACTGGTTTTCTTAACACACTGGTCGTCCAAAAACCGAAGGTGAGGGCTGCGTGCTGTTCCGCGGCCCCCCTCAACTTCTAGAGTTGTTAGGAGAGCGCCGGGGGGACGAAACCCTGACCCCCTGGCGCCAACACTTTAGAAGGGGCCCGCCTCAAGACAAAGGGCGGGCCAGCGCCGGCCCGGGCCACGAGATCGGCAGGCCATATATCCGTGGGCCCGGGCGTAGGCGATAAGAGAACAGCGGGGTTTTTTAGTGGGGATGGCCAATCTTTCCCGGAGTCCCACATATCCCTCGGTCCCCCCGGGCCGGGGGAACCCGTCAAGAGAGGTTTTTCCCCGTGACCAAAAAAAAAAACTGGTCGTCCAAAAACAAGCCGTTCAAATATCAATATCGAAGCAGTGCGTGAGAGTGTCGGTAAAAATCCAGGAACCTCGATTTGGCGTTGTGGGCAAGAAGCCGTTACGCCACAGTGGTCATTGTATGCATTGGGATTGCACTCATTATCCCTGCATTAACTATTTACTATTTAGATTAGAATCTGTTACCTACCTAACCCAAATTAAAGGGATAACGATGATTCAGGACAATTTATCCGATTATCTTTTATACAATACCAGTGTCACCGTTGAAAAACATGAATTTAAATACAGAATTGTTGATATTAACCAATGTGCGCTGACCTTAATACAGTATGATTATGTCTCCCGAGCATTCGTGTTTACGTCATTTCATGATGAATGGACATAAAAATGTCGATAGACATACGGTGTAATAAGAAATTTTATAAGTAGTCATTGTCTATACGTAATTGCTACAAATAGGCGCTCTTACATATATTAAAAAGAAGGATACAAAATTACCAAAGAATACGACATTATTTTTTTTATAGCTAGAGTTTAACATATAGATCACAGTCTATGGACGTTTGCAATGTTTGTTAAGAAATTGTATAACGCCTCTTTCGAAAAACTCCGTATCCTACTGCGATGACAAAACCTTAACTCAAAGTTCATTCCAAATCCAGTGAGTACGCAACTTGAACGTTCTTGAGAACCGTCTCGTACAAGGGAGAAGAGGCTCCAAGAAATGGGAATTAACGCCCAGCCGATGGCGAACAGTGCAGTGGTAGAAAGACGATGAAGGTACCATTCTAAAAAGCTCAGACTCCTCGTTGAAAGTGAGACGGTAGAATATGGAAATAAACGCTGTTTTTTCTGAGGCCAAGCGTGTCTAAGCCGTCGGAGAGACTAAGAGTGGGTATAGGTTCGTTGACCACACGAATGTGTGTTACACATGTTAGTACCCAAAGAAAATGGCATCAAAACAAATCTATATTAGCTGTAAATGTTCTAAATATTGCACAGATGAACGGGGCTGCCTATCGTGAGATTGATCTAAAGATAAATGGGGTGAAACCAGAAATACGGCCTAATTGTTTGCATGATCTCATTCAAATTATTGTAAATTTATTCAAAAACCTTATGTTATCATTTGACACGCATTTTCACTTTTAATTTGCATATTACGCTGTAATGGCTCAGTAAAATATGTATCATTATTTCATAGAAGTTTCTATCCGTGTAGGGACGGAGAAAGAATACTAACCTCTGCGGCCGGGGTCGGCCTCTCGTAAAAGGCGACAAAACAACCCACCTACGTGGTAGCTTTTCCTTTTTTTCCTTTCCTGCTATACGTGAAGACGTTTTGCACGTTGTTAATTCAAAATAAATAATTCTAATCAGTTTTCCATGTAATAAGTTTCACAACCCAAAATTGTGCTTATGTAAATGCTCTAAATAAATATAAATAATAAAAAATAACTTGTTCGCCGTTAAAATTAGAAATACTTAAACGCATCTAATATACTTTTAAATATTTATTAAGGTAGAAAATCAAAACTTACATCTAAAATATGCCTGTATTTTAGATATTAGTAAAATAAGCAGATTATCAATACACAACATTAAAAATAATAATCCGAACTCCATCGTATTATCTATCAACCACTCACGCGTATAACGTATACTTTGTATCCACCCCTCGAATGGCTTGAACACCTGCACGTTCACAGCTCGGCCAATTTGGGCGACTTGTGTAGCTTTTTGAATCAAATAGGGCTAATGTGTAGGTGAAATATTATTTTAACAAAAGTGAGTTAATTAGGTGAAATAAGTCAGTAAAGAGTAAAGTCAGACATAAATATTTATATCATTAGACTAATTTCCAGGAAGAATGATTATGTAACATTGATCAAAAAGATTACGGACTAAGTAAGAAAAACACAAAATTTTCGCAAAATTCGTCATAATTTTCATTCATCGACATAACTTCCATTTAAGGCGATACAATCGGCCCAACGCTTTTCTAACTTTATACCATGTTTATAGAACGCTTGGTCTTTACTCGCAAAATAGGCCTCAGTTTCGGCAATGACTTCCTCGTTAGTGCTAAATCTTTTTCTCCGGAGCATTCTTTTCAGATCTGCGAACAGCCAGTAGTCACTGGGAGCCAAATCTGGCAAATACGGGGGTTGGGCAGCATTCAATTCATGCAATTTGACCATTGTAGCCATAGATTTGTGACATGGTGCATTGTTTTGGTAAAACAATAGTTTTTAATTTGCCATGTTTGTTCTTTAATTTTTCGCTTAATTGCTCCAATAACGCTGTATTCAGATTCTTTATCCTTTCTGAAGATATTCGATAAAATAAATTCCATGCGCATCCCAGAATATTGATGCCATAACCTTGCCAGCTGATTATTGTGTCTTTGGTCGCTTTGTCTGTTGTTGTCTGAATGTTTCCACCTGCCTCAACCCGCTCAGCTGAAGAGCGCATTGACTCTGTAGTGTAATAGTATTATATCCAGATTTCATCCATGGTCACATACCGACGCAAAAAATCCGCTTTGTTATGTCAACCCACTTTGAGTTGAGCTTTTTGATACCCAATTTCTCGTGTAAAATAGTAAGCACGCTGCCATATGATAACTTTGAAACCTCAACCATCTCCCTGACTTTCATTTTGCGGTCGGTGAAAACAATTCTGCGGATTTTTTAGATGTTTTCTTCATTAACAGCCGTATTTGGGCGACCACTGCGTTGAGCGTCGGTGACATCGCTACGACCACGTTTAAATTCACTAAACTATCCGCAAGCGGTTGATTTCCTTGGAGCAGAGTCCGAATAATGCTCATCAAGCCAATCTTTCGTGTCTTTCGAATTTTTTCCGATCAAAAAATATTCAGTTTGTATTTTAAATATATTCAAAACAAATTATATTAGTAAATTTCAATGCTTTCTTGGTCCATTTTTATACAACAGATTGCACAAAGTTCTTGACATATATTCACGAAACACATACCGCTGTAAGAAAACACTAACAAGCTGGCTCATAAAACAAAGTTACAACGATGTTGAAAATCTGTTCGTTACATTAAAATAAAATCGTATTGAAATTATTAAAAACCTTAGTACCTAATTAATATTAACATAAAATTATATATTTACTTAAGGAGCACGCTAAAACTAAGACATTTAAATTGTTTTTTTTCTTTCAAGCTCTTTTATTTCATTTTTATAACACAACTAATTACAAAATACAGTAGAAATTAACTTTTAACAAGTCCACATATTATTGCGTCTAACCAGTGTGAGTTCGTAAAAAAGCTCAACTGCCGTGACAAAAAAAAAATCTTCATCACATAAGGAAGATACACTCACCTACGATACAGGCTGGGCCTAGTTTAGGTGACAGTATTTTTATAGATGAAAGTGTTGTACATACATACATTTTTATAATCTTAATCTATATTTGTACTGTATAGTGATAAATAATACAAATTAAAGAGTATTATTCTTCACTTCATGTAATATGTATGTAAATAATGTTGTTTGAAGAAATATAAATATATCAAACAACTTCAATGCATAAAAAATTGAACCATTTTAAATAATTAATTCGTAGTAAGATACTCCACTGTTGGTCAAGGTGACCGTGACCAACAGTGGTGGCTCTGATGACGACGTCGACGCGAGGATCAGGAAAGCGAAAGGTGCCTTTGCCCAGCTAAAACCTGCGTGGGATTCGAACGTGCTCACCCGGCGGATCAAGGTTTCCCTCTTCGATTCCATAGTGAAGTCTGTTTTGCTCTTCAGCTGCGAGACTTGGAAGGAGACAAAGGGTCTGACGAGCAAACTACAAGTGTTCGTCAACAAATGCCTGAGGTCCATCCTGCGCATATTTTGGCCGAACACTATCAGCAACGAGGATCTATGGAAGCGATGCCACCAAATTCCGATAAAGCAGGAAATCGCGCAACGGAAGTGGAAGTGGATAGGGCACACCCTCCGAAGACCAGAGGACAATACAGCCAGGGTCGCGTTCGCGTGGAGGCCGCATGGGAGCAGGCGACGGGGCCGGCCAGCGCACACGTGGCAGCGCACCGTGGACGCCGAGCTGCGGGCGGTCGGGTTGAGTTGGAGGGACGCGGAGCAACAGGCGCAGGACAGGAGCGGATGGCGACGTCTCACGAAGGCCCTCTGTACCACTGGGGTATCATAGGACAACAACAACAACAACAAGATACTCCAAATTTCCTTGACGAAAAATATCGTCACGCCCATTGCACTAGTATTATGTATATGACGAAATATTTCGTCGTATCCGGTTAGCCAATAACAGATTAATCTAGTGATTAAAGTTCGCTGCATTCAAAAAATTCAGTTTGAAACTAGGATACCCAATACTGACCGCTGTCAAAGGTCGAAAAAATATCGTCAGCAACAGTTTCGACAGATATCAATTACTTTTATGGGCTGAGATTCAAAACATTATATGGTTTCATAATTTGGTTTTACAGTTCCCTTGTCATTTAATGGGTGAATTAGCTTTATAGCTGATGCACCCATTACTGAACTGGTGCACCTCCTCAAATTATAATAATTTGGGGCCCCAAGATATAGCGAATATATTGATGAAACTTCCATCAAACATTAGTCTTGTAAATTTAAATTATGGGTCTATCAATTTGATATATCTTTGAGGGCATATATAAAAAATAAAAGTTTTTATTTCCTGCAGATTACATTTAAATTCTATGTTAGTGTTGTTAATTTTTTAGTTGTTAGTTTTGATCATTTATGGATAATCCTATGTTAGTTTTATTGTTTTAATTTTTTTATTTTTAATCTGCAAGACATAATCCAAGTATAACTTCGAATACGTCTACAAATCCACGAGGGGAGAATGGAGCTAAAATATGTTAAAGCGAAATTGTATTAACAATGATTTATTTGTCAGCTCACTTAGCAGGGGTCGCAGATTCACAAGTCACGAGAAATAATGTTCGGACAGTCTCACCATATATCTTTAGATATTTATCTCATGTATAGTGTTTTATTATTTTATAAAGATTTTAATTTAATACTGTTCTATTTCAACAATTCCTGGTTTAATTGGTCATTCCAGCTAACTTGTAATATGCTTGACAACCTTCGTGGTATTTATACTTAATAGGTATTTATTTTGCAAGCATGATAGGATAGTTGTCTAGTACCTTCCCATAAGACAAGAGCTTTGTTACTTTCGTACTAGATGGCGCAGTGTGAATTGTCACGGATATTCATCTATCTGTATTTTTAAACATTTAAGTTTTTCTCCGTGTAGAGGTGGAGTAAGAACACTAACCCCTGGGCCTGTCGTAAAAGGCGACAAAACAACACAAGCTACTTAGTAGGGTCCCAAGCCCGTCTAGATGGCAACCACCCTTTGTCTTAAGTATGACGTCATAATAACCTTGAGTTGTGTTCCGGAATAGGTGACTCAGATTCTAGCTTCCCTAACCCGAAGTTCTGGAGGGCCCACGAAATTTGGAACCCGAGATATGCAAAATCCCATCACATCCCTATAGGCATGAAACGGCTGTCCGCTGGCCGCCCGCCAGTCAGTAGGGGATCCGAACCCAGATCATCTGGTCTGCGAGGTTGTCCCACAAACTCATGCAAGCTCTTTGGGGAGTATCGTCATGCCCTCAATTTTTCCATTTGTCGTGGACATTTCTGAATCTTTCTTGAATTGTTCTTGAACGCCTCCTTTTGTCTTTAAATATGACATGCAAAATAATCAGTAAGTGTATGTACACAACTCGTCTATTGTATTAGTCTAAACAATTCATTTTCAAATAAAAATCAACTCTAACATTTCACAAATAAGACTGAGTAATGTAAAAAAAATATCGCTCAAAAGGTACCTTTAACACTACAAAAAACAGAGGAAAGTGTAAACGTGTTCAACTGAGAGTATAAAGTATTAAGGGCAGGAAATCCATTCAAACACTTGTCCTTGCATTCACAAAAAAGTTTTGAAATCAAATATAAGTTTATTTTATTTTATTTAATATAGTTTAAAAATATATATATTGCATGTCAAAAATCAGTTGTCTGACACGTCTTCGTCGTATTAGTTCATGACTTTCACACGTCGGGGGGTTCGTTTCGGTTCATTCGGTTCTGGAGTTTAATAAAAATTATTTGAAACTATATTATATTATATAATTTATGAAGAATTCAGGAAGTAGACATGAATACGTGTTATTAAACGCTTTTGATTAAATAGTCCATGTTTTATCGTATAAATTGATTATTGATTGATTTAGTTATTTACAATATTTTTATTATTGGATAAGACCTTCTCTCGACTTATGTCGGTTTTTCATGAATATACCGTCCACGGGAAGAGAGATATTCATGTCCCCCCCTAACTATTGAGCACAATGTATGAGTAACGTGACCATACGTCCCGCTTTGGGCGGGATTGTCCCGCTTTCAGGTTGTCCGTCCCGCTGTCCCAAACGAGAACAAAAATGTCCCGCTTTTACGAATAAACCTATACACCTACTTAATTATTTGCCTACATTAATATCGCGAAAGACGGCAGCGCAGCGTAGATGCTAAAATACATACTAAAGTACTAATTCTAATTTTGCTGTAGCAAAGTAGTTTTTTGTTGCGAAATTATTTATAAATATTATTTTTAGGGCAAGTTGGCGTAAGAATTAAGATGTCAGTGAGGGTAAGATACCATAATAAAGGATTTCAAGTCATTTTTTAAACCATAATTTTTATTTTGCACTTAAATATACATCTTACACTGACGTACCCTATATATGTATTTATTTATATACGAAATTCCGTCACGTTATGTATGAGTATTGTGTTCGTATTCCCTTTCTTCTCCCTCTCTCTCTGCTCCCTTCCTGGTGTGCGTTTGTGTGTGTGCATCTTATTTGGGTGTCTGTGGTGATCTGTTGTTGTGGGGTGATTCGTGGTCTACCCCTCGTGGTCTACCGTTATGTGTGTGATGTTATGTGGCTCTCAGTTGTTTCTTGTGAAACTTGTGTGTTCGGTCGTGCGGAATCGTTTTTGGTGTTAGTGGCTCCTATGTAGTAGTAGTGAGCAGTTATAATTATAATGCTATAGTTCAGTCACAGATTTCTATGATCTGTGAGTTCAGTCATGTCAAAGATACGGCCCGCGGGCCGCATCCGGCCCCTGGGCCGTATCAATAAGGCCCGCGATCGCAATGTGTCACAGAAAGAAGAATATGATACCTGACATCAATGAGCTTGTCAAAAATAAGAGAAGTCAGGTATCTGGATCCTCGAGCTCTACATAATTACCTACCCTCTTTTATAACTTTGATATGATGTTTAACAAGCGAATATTATATACTATATATTATATAGTATAATATATTATATAATATAGTATTACTATTTAATATATATTACATATATAGTATATAATATATAGTAACTATATATAATTTAACAAATAAACTATATTATAGTTTATTTATTAAATTATATCTATACTACTATTATAAAGAGGAAAGATTTGATTGTATGTTTGTTTGTTTGTTTGTTTGTTTGCATTGAATAGGCTCCGAAACTACTGACCCGATTTAAAAAATTCTTTCACTATTGGGAAGCTACACTATCTCCGGGTGACATAGGCTATATTATATTTTCGAAAAAATTAGGGATCCTTACTAAAACTCCAATAATGTAACCCAAGGTGTAAAAAAATTACCTAAAATATTATTTAAATCGCGTGCGCTGCGAAAACTATTGATGATAGAATAAAATAATGTACTACGACTTTGCAGAACACATCATTATTTACAAAAAGTGTCGCGACAGCATATGTCTAACTATTATAGTTATGCCACAATAAGTGTTCTTTTATTTTAAAAATTTCATTGAAATGCCGCCCCTAGAAAAGACTCTTTATTTGTATCTTGGTATTAATCCTTATCAAAATAAATTACTTCATATTCAAAACTGCTTCAATACCTTTATATAACTTTTTGAATTATTCAATTCGGATATTCCATTCGAAAGATATCACGAGTTTAAAAATGTAAGTATTAGAAAAATGTTGCGTGGTAGCTGCGCACCCTCTTCGGCTAGCTAGGCAGCACCTTATGCAACGTAGGCGTGCGTCACTGGGGTTTTTACAAAAATATAAAAAAAAAACTTATTAAAAAACAACGAAAAATAAATAAAAAATAATAACAAAAAATCATTAAAATAAAATTTCATAGAAATAATAATATTCAAACTTTTTTATAATTTTATTTTTTTAGTAACCTGACGCAAATAGAAGGGTTTGCCCTCAAGGGCGCTCCTCTGTCTGAGGAGTGCACGGGTGTGCGTACCCGAGGTGCCCGAGCATCCGTCGCTTTACTCCCCTCTCCGTCCGAGGCGACAGAGGCCTTCCTACCTTTCTTCCCGTCTACCTCCTACATCCTTTCCAACTTAGCTCTCTGTTTGTGGCGTGGTCCCCGGTGGGATAGTTGCGAATACTGATTGGGACCCCCAATGAATGGGATTGCCCTGGGCCCTGATTTGGTAGTCGAAACCATGCCTATTTCGACTGCGCCTGCACAGAGAGTGTTCCCAGGGCGGGAATTGCATCCTCGCTGTCGGTTGGTCTTGCTGGGCCGGCTACAACGTCAGGCGACTCTCTGGTTTTTCTGGAGTGTCGTCTGATAGTCGTACTCACGCCTGACTAGCACTCGATGGGGATGCGAGTCCCGTCCGGAATTGGCCGCGGACCTGTCGCTCCCGGCCCTGGTTCTGTCCATGGTCGGGGGCGATCCTGGATGGACGGCCGTCACCTCCTTTTGCGAGGCAGTAGTGATGCACTCCACCACACCAAGGACAGGCACAGGTGGAAGAACATTATAAAAGAGAAACTGGGTTCTTATAAGGGGAATCACGACCCTCAGTAATCAGGTACACGACTCAAGGAGGAGGAGTGTCTGCAAGGGAGGTGGCGGAATGGGAGCGGAAGTCCGTCACCGCCCTCCCTCCCGCCAACGCAGGCCGCGTCGTCGGCACCGGAGGGCGGGTAACGACCTCCGGCCGCCGTAGAAAGCGGCTGCGGGCGGCCCCTCGGGGGAGGATTCGCCGCCCGCACTATTGCAGGGAGAGGGCCGCGTGCTGTTCCGCGGCCCCCCTCAACTCCTAGAGTTGTTAGGAGAGCGCCGGGGGGACGAAACCCTGACCCCCTGGCGCCAACACTTTAGAAGGGGCCCGCCTTAAGACAAAGGGTGGGCCGGCGCCGGCCCGGGCCACGAGATCGGCAGGCCTTATATCCGTGGGCCCGGGCGTAGGCAATAGGAGAATAGCGGGGTTTTTTAGTGGGTAATCGGATGGTCGAACATCTTTCCCGGGGTCCCACATATCCCTCGGTCCCCCTGAGTCGGGTGAACCCGTCAAGAGAGGTTTTTCCCGAAGACCGAAAAAAAATAGAAGGGTTTAGGTATGTGTGTGTATATAATTTTTAATTTTGAAATTTTTATTAAATACCCGTGCGAAGCTGGGGCGGGCTGCTAGTAGTATATAATTTAATAAATAAAATGTTATCATAATTCAGTTCATTTTTTTTCAATCTGGCCCACCTACGAATTCAAAATTTAATATATGGCCCTCTGAAAAATTGAGTTTGACACCTCTGCTATAGTTCTAAAATATATATATAAATACAATGGGACAATTTACACAGCGCTATGTAGTCCCAAAGTAAGTAGAATAGCATTTGTGGTTTCGATATTAAACACAGAGGGACTCAGAGTCCTACCTAGCTAGGCTTTTGTCTACAACAAGAAGCCCTAAGCCGGAGGGGTATAATGTGTAAACTCCGCCTGTGCACGGAGAAAAAACATTTATCTAAATAAAACTAGTTGACCCGGCAATCGTTGTTCTGCCATATAAATTAAAAAAGTAGCCTATGTCCTTCTCCAAAGTATAACCTATGATTATAGCGAAATTCACCAAAATTGGTTCAGCGGCTTAGGTGTCAAAGCGTAGCAAACAAACAAAGAAACTCACTTTCGCATTTATAATATTAGTTAGGATTGGTATTATTATGAACATAACTCGTAAAAATATCCCCACTTAATTAGCGTAAACACGCGAGTAATGTATGTAGTCACAAATTAGTTCAAATATTGTATCAATTAATAGCTATCTTTATTGACCTGACTATTGAGCCTACGAATATCCTTTGAGCGTAACAGAATATGTCAAATACCTGAAATTCACAACGTTCAGTCCATACACAAACAAACAGGCTCACGGATATTAAGCTAGCTTATGTACAGTCGATGAGAAAAGCCATTGTTTTTAACACGCTTTTATTAGTTTCACCTGTATGTTTGTTTGGTTTTTTGTTTGTTTGTAACTCCTTTGAACTCGACTTAAGACATTTTAAAGGTCAGATTTCATTTAAATGTTGTAAACCTATCAAGGAACAATGACGATAGAAGAATTTGATAAGATTATCTTATTATCCTGATTTGTATCGCCAGGATACTAATTTTAATTTTTATAATATCAATAAAACGACGATTTGGTCCATGTAATGCTGTAAACATCGGTGGTTGTAACCACTTATTGCTAGCTTACTACAAACTAAAAACATTAAAGCCATATGAAGAGAAATTTTGTAATATAAAAGTTTACAGACCTTATTCTTTCTACGTTATATTTAAATTATGATAGGCTGGGTTAATCCCAAAACACTCAGATTATGGTAAGTACTGGATTTTATCATCTACTTAATTTTAAGGGAAAGTTGGCTCAAAAGTCATAGTTGCTCAGAATAAACAATATTCTGACCATTGGATTCAGAATGTTTGAAAGAAAAATTCACAGTATATTTTCAGCATTATATGTGTATTATTTTTATTATTATTTATGTTTATAAACTAATCAAATTTAACAGTATATTAATTAAATAATAATAAACACTGAAGTATAAACCAGGCCAAGTCTGTATTTTAGACGTTAGTGCCTTCCTCGTTAAAAGTACGAGAAGAAAGAAAGGATTAAAATTAATATAATAAAATAACGGTTCATAAAATCTTACTTGTTTGTGGGTTTGGTTAAAGGAAACAGACAGTATGCCCACTTCGTTTGTCCGAGGTGTGTAAGAGTGTCGGTTTCTCGGTGTGTCGGTTTTCAGTTTTTTTTTATTGATGTAGAACAGCAGACTGGCTGACGGCCCACTTAAAATTTAGCAGTTACCGTTGCTTATAGCTGTTTGCAATGCCAGTGGCATCGCGAACACGCTGTTGTCCCATAAGGACACAGAAACTTGGGTCACTAATGCTGGAACACAACACAAGGTTATTATGGCGGCTTACTTAAGACCAAAGGTGGTCGTCATCCAGACGGGCTTGAGGCCCTACCACGTGGCTAGGGTGGGTTGTTTTGTCGCCTTTTACGACAGGCCGACCCCGGCCGTAGAGGTTAGTATTCTTTCTCCGCCCCTGCAAGGATAGAAAGTAATAAAAAATAAGTAAAAAATAGTGTCTTGTGATTTGGGCTTCCATTATTATAACATTGGAAGAACTTAGTTGTCACTCTTAGTTATCACATATATATTAATTGAATTACCAATATAACAACTGACTATTAAATATTTTAACTTAGCAGGCTGTTACTATTGTTCATTACCAGTAAAGGTCACATGTCTTTCTTTTTCTTCTTCCTCCCCTTATCTCACATTATTTCACATAATGTTTTATCATATCATCTTTTATATCCAATCAAAATATCATCCAATCTCATTTCTAACGTTTTCCTAGTTATATCAATTGAAATTACTAGCCTATAACTAAGTTTATCAAAACTAAACTAAATCACTTTTGAGCACTATTGTACAGTTTTCATATGTGTTTATGCACACAGTACGCTTAATTGAAATTTCAAACTATATTAAGCACAAATGTTCATAAATTACCTATAATATGTTTAAGCACGTTTTTATGCGTAAATTTATGAATCTATGAATTAATTTATATATTTCGTCCAAAATATTGCTTATCAGTTCGCTGTCTAACAACTTAAATACTAAGGACATTTTTTTATCTAAGTGGTTACTGAATAGTCCGCTGTTCGAAACACATATCCAAATAAAGTGTAACTCCAGACCACACGTATTTATTTGCAAGATTATTTGCAAGAACATCCAGGTTTTCCGGCAATTCATCATCGATATATCCACTTAAAACACCGAAGTCCTTTTGCGCCTGGAATTCTATGGCCATGAAACGGGGCGTGGGTATAAACGTTTTTTTTTTTGTCTCGGGGAAAAACCGCTCTTGACGGGTTCCCCCGGCCCGGGGGGACCGAGGGATATGCGGGACTCCGGGGAAGATGTTCAGCCATCCGACTACTCACTAAAAAACCCCGCTGTTCTCCTATCGCCTACGCCCGGGCCTACGGATATGTGGCCTGCCGATCTCGTGACCAGGGCCGACGCCGGCCCGCCCTTTGTCTCAAGGCGGGCCTCTTCTGAAGTGTTGGCGCCAGGGGGTCAGGGTTTCGTCCCCCTGGCACTCTCCTGTATCGGCGCTTTCCTGTATGCGTGGGTTTAAACGTAACCCAACTGGCGTCAACTTGCTTTTCGGGACTTTTTCAACCATTAGGACCTGAATCAACCATACCAGCCAGTTAGTGCAGCTAAACAATAAACGAAGCTATTCCGTCTAATTTCTTTTACTAGTTTCGGTAGAAGAAAACAAAATTACACGGATGAAGATTATTATGAATTTAAAATTTAAAATTAAGAAGATCAATCTTCCATGTACAGGGATGGAGTAAGAATACAGACCCCTGCAGCTGGCGAGCGGCCTCTCGTAAAAGGCGACATGCCAGGTGATATGGCTCCAAGTCTGGATGGCGGTTACCCCTGATCTCGAAATTTACCACCATAATAAACTTGTGTTCTGTTCCGACATAAGTGACTCAGATAATCTGAGTCAGATTCCAGTTTTCATACGCGGGCGTGAGAGTGTTAGGTGTCCCAGAAGTCACAAACGTCCATAGACGACGCTAATTTCTTATTACTATTAAGCCGCTAGCCGTATTACTGTCTGCTGTTCTACAACATTAAAAAAAGTGCATGCGTACAAAGTACACATGTCAGAAGTGAAACTTCTCTGGCAAACTAATTTAGGGAACTCTAGACGGCCATGAATTGGCGGACTACGCTTCGAACGAAAATGTTTGGTATAATAATATAATATTATAAAGAGGAAAGATTTGATTGTTTGTTTGCATTGAATAGGCTCCAAACTATTGAACCGATTTGAAAAATTCTTTCACTGTTTCAAAAAAATTAGGGATCCTTACTAAAACTACAATAATGTAACCCAAGTTGTAAAAAAGTTACCTAAAATATGCTTTATATCGCGTGCGCTGCGAAAACTATTAATGATAGAATAAAATAATGTAGTACGACTTTGCAGAATACATCATTATTTATAAAAAATCTCGCGAGAGCTTATGTCTAACTATTATAGTCATGACACAATAAGTGTTCTTTTGAAATGCCGCCGCTAGAAAAGGCTCTTTATTTCTATCTTGGTATTAATCCTTATCAAAATAATTTACTTCATATTCAAGACTGCTTCAATAAATTTATATAACTTTTTGAATTATTCAATTCGGACATTCCATTCGAAAGATATCACGAGTTTAAAAATGTAAGTATTAGAAAAAACATTTCACATCTTCGTGACGCTAATTTGCGTTTCATCCGTTACGTTACGCTAATTTCCGTTTCATCCGTATACATTTTACCCTCATGTGCCCAAAGAAATTTCAAAAATAATAAATAAATAATAATCAAACAACGCCCTCCAGACTGTTTTGGTAAAATGCAAGTTTAAACATTTAACGACGACTTTGAATCATAAATATTTTGAAAGAAATTCAAGCACTAGACGGAATTATTAATTGCAAATATCAGTAATCCGACGTCAAAACATAGCGCACTAGATACGTGTGTGCTGAGCCCGCGGCTAGATGGCGTGCATTAGTTAAGTAAACATCGAGATGGTCTGAGCTTAATCTCCCTGAACCTCATGGATGTATGTGAGAGTTATTGATTTATATTAGTACAAACATTGAAAAGTCTATGCATCGATGTTTAATTTGAAATTGTTTTTCCTATTAATCTCAAAAGTGTTTATGAATCTTTTTAGAATGTTATTTTAAACATTTTTAATATACTCGTACATCGATGTAAGCTCGATGAACTATGTGGTCGTCCACAAATAGTCTCAACTCAAACAAGACGAAAAGTATTTAATTTGACTTCATTTTATTGGCACTTGTTAAAATAAAACTATATTGTCTAAAACGATTATTCTTATAGTCGAATCCGGTTCTGGGTGAACATTTTATTAATTAATTACAGCACATTTTCTTCAAATAATTGTTGGGGATATAAACATAGGCCTGAAGAGATTATTTGCAGATCATACAAATATTAAACGTATCAGAGCATTGAAATATCGCGTCCATTTTTATTTGTGCAGGGTCGGAGAAAGAATACTAACCTCTGCAGCAGGGGTCGGCCTGTCGTAAAAGGCGACAAAACAACCCACCTTAGCTACGTGGTAGGGCCTCAAGTCCGCCTGGATGGTGACCACCTTTGCTCTTAAGTATGCCACCATAATAACCTTGCGTTGTGTTCCGGTACTAGTGACCCAAGTTCCTGTACCCTTATGGAACAGCAGCGTATTCTCGATACCACTGGCATATCAAACACCCATAGGCGACGGTAACTGCTAAATTCAGCAGCCTGTCTGCTGTTATACAGCCATAAAAAAATCTGTAATTCTAAAAAATAATGGTTTTACTATTTCAATTTTTTTTACCCTTGAGTCAGAATTTTTCGCTATTTGTTTGTATATAAAAATCCTTTTCAAGCAATACAGGGTAATATTAAATAAAATAATTCTTTTGAGAATATTTACACGTCATTCTAATGATCTAGATAGTTTAAGTATAACTAATTTTAAAACAACTTCGCGGAGGTCTTGTATTGATAGTTTATCTATACATAATTATTTGTTAATGCGTTGCTAACAAAATGCACAAGGAAGGGCTGTGTAAAAGTGGAACAAGTGCACACAATTACAGTTAATCTGGCTGTTGATAAATGACGCTCCTACGCTCTTGATTCGACTCATAAATACAGGTTGATGTTTTTATATTAATCATCTATAAGTGCGCTATACTATAACTTGTAGGTTTAGGCTTTAGGTATTAGGAAATAATAAATCACTGGACTAATTAATATTGATACCGAGGACCGTACGAAACGTGAAGACGTTGATCTTGAGTGCGAATATGACAACATGACTTTGGCGGTAAAACAGACTGGTATGCCAGGACAGTTAACAGTGAATATTTCTTATGCCATAAAGTCTATATCAAGCTTTAGTATTTACACTTATTTATAATAATTTAATTTGCTGGATGGATACATTAACGCAATACCCATGAGATACTCTTAAGAAATTTTGCACCAGTTTTGGCCTTCACAAGTTTTGACTTTACCTACCTTCAGCGATGCTTTGACGACATATTGGAAGGTGTTCACATTTTGCAATTTCTTTTTGTTTTTTCGATTTCTATGATTTTAATATATTAAAGTCGTTGGTTATAACCAGCGACTCGGTGATAAGAGACACATTGCGGCTCTTCCAGTTGTTGTCATCTTTTCTAGTTGGAAAATTTAGATAAACCCAGGCGGATAATCCATTAAAAGAAATCAGTTTCCGTCGCTTAGAGATATTTTCAATGCTAACAGCTTTAACCATCCGTACCGTTCTCGAAAAAACTTAATAAGGCAAGAATAACGGAGTATATTCAATCCAGGAAATTTTGACCTTACGCCTCCATAAAAATGACAAAAAAACAGCCTGTATATACTATAATAGGCGTGACTCTGCGACCGTGCCACAGATTACGTGCGTAAGTACATAGCCCTGTATCCACTGGTTGTGTGTATTATACAAAACAATTATGCTATAACTATAGTATAGTCACGGGGTCATCGAACGATGTAATGGGGTTTTGATGTGCCAGAAGATTAGTTAGAAAATTGTTGCGTTATGGACAACCCTGCAATATCCAAGTCATTTGTGTCATATTCCAATAAAAAGTAAATCTTTTGATTTGTATAGTCCGAGTACTACTAAACAGGTTTTAATCAGCCAATCATCATCCACTGCTGAACGTACAACTCTCCAAATTGGAACCACATATCTTGTACTTTTGTCTTTCGCATTCATCGACAAATTTGCGTGGATCGCAGTAAACTGTGCTTTCAATTTTAATATATTAGCAATATTAGTGACAAAAAAGTTAGTCTATCGTACAGCATCTTCTCTTAAAACAAAGGTCTAGCTTTTTAATTTTTTTCTTCTATACTGATCTGGTCGTGATAGCTAGAAGATCAGGATAGCTTGATATAAATAAAACTTCATTTTTCTAATTAAAAGATATGCAATGTGTATATACTTCAGCTAAAAATCGGATTTGGAATACAGTTCCGGCTGAAGTTTTACCATCGCAGTAGTATATGGGTTTTTAAGAATGGCCCGTGTTACGTGGTAACAAGAGTAAAATAATTAATCTCTAATACTGAATAATCATTTCTAATTAGTTTCAATATTTAATATTGAGGGTATTTAAATGTAAACAAACCAAGTAATTGTTTCGATAGCGCGCACCTTAAAAAGTAGGTACGAAATAAATTAACCAGACCATATATGGTAATACAGCGGCCGGGAATCGAACCATCTAGAAACCATTCAGTTGAGTAGCGTTCATCGAAAAATATGAGGATGAATGAACGCGAATCATTCAGTTGAGTAGCGTTCATCGAAATACGAGGACGAATGAACCAAACGAATGACGAGCCGTTTGGGGCTTACTTCGTGGATAATTTTTTACCCCTCTGGCCTATAGCTCTGTCACTGTCAGCTGGGTTTTTTTCGAGTAGCGGGTCAAAGGTCAGGCGCAATCCAGTTCTTTCCATGCCGCAGGAGCATTCACCAAAATCTAGAAATTTCGATAAGCGGGCGTTGTCCTCTCAAAGTGGGAGCACGTCATTCCGCGGCCATTATAAAAAGGCGAAGCCGCGGGAGACGCCAAGAATTCTGACACCAGAAGAGCCACAAGTCGTTATTATTTCGAAAAGCTAAACAGTGCATAGTTATTTGCAAAATCTAATAAATAGTTTAAGTCAGTGCCGCAATGTTTTCCAAAACCCCCAGAATCGGAGGGTCCACTGTACGGGCTAGAAGCTGCCGTCCACTGTACGGGCTAGAAACTGCCGTTCTCTATACGGGCTGGGAACTGCCGTCCACTGTACGAGCTTGGGAGCCGTCTTTCCATTGTCCGAGCCGAAGGCTGCCGTCCTGCCACCGTACGGGCTGAGGGCGGACCTTCCTCAGTAAACAGCAGGGCACGATGGGACCCCGCGAAGCTGCGAAGGACGACTGACGACCCTCCAGGCGCAGTACAAAGACCTAAGATAAGTGACTAGCGCACCAATAGGGTTTAACGACCGGAAAACTTCCCTGTGCCGCGAACCACGCCCCGGGTATAGTTTCATAGACTTTGACGTATTTTTTGTCTTTGGTTTACTTAATTAATATAATTTAAAATTCTATTGTTATAAAGATCCACCCATATTAACTACTTTTTTTTAATAAACTTAGTATTATCAGTAGTCGTTTTTATTTATTATAATTGTACACAACCGTCAGGTTGACGTAACACCCGTTTATGATAATTACAGAAAAATTTTAAGTAAATTTTACACCTCCAAAATAAATAATAATAAACATATTACCAATGCCAATCTCATCTAATTTCAAAGTAAGTAGTATAGCACTTGTTTTATAGGTACTAGACAACTAATAAAGTACATATATACTTTTATTTTGTGAATAAATAAATATTATACATAAACCCGGGGATGGGAATCGAACCTGTGCCCTCCGTATGCGAACCGACATGCATCAGGCGTCAAGCCAAGGAAGTAGTCCAATAAAAGTTAACTAAGGCATGTAATCAAAATTGAAGCCTATTTAAGATCACCAAACTGACTGAAATGTACATCTAGCCACGACGATATATTGATGCACCGATTTGCAGGTTAAGTTGCTGGGTTGATAGAAGTCCAACACTTCTAAAGTATATCATAAATATTACATAATTATAATGGCAGCTCATAACATTATTTTGGGCTTTGGCTTCCAACGATGTACAGGTGATCTCGGGATGCAAATTTCCTCACTGTTTTCCTTCACAGTCAGTACGTGACTGTGAAGGACGTGACGTGGCAACAGTTCCAGAAGTTGGTAGCCAACCTTCACTAGTTGGAGAGGCACTTGAAGAAGAAGAAGAAGAAGTACGTGACAAATGTTAGAAAAACTGCTTAACTGGCGCATGTCATGTATATTGCATTTTTTTTTCATAAGTTCGAATGTTTTAATATTTACCCGTATTTCAAATCAGAAGTAAATATAGCATCCTAGGGCTTAAATATAATAATTGTATCCGCCAATTTTGCGGTTATATTTTTTATATCTTCTACCCCAAAGTTTATGTTTTTGTACAGTTTTTTAAGGGTTTGCACACGATAAATACTGTTTTTAGCACTTCACCCCATGTTTCATGGGTAAATTCGTCATTACCTGTCAAAATTCGTTTTATTTCCTCATTGTTAGACTTTTCGCTTGATTTTTGACTGCGTGGGAATGACTTTTTTTTGCAATTTACCGGATAATAATGATGACATGACTATTTTTATTGATTCTCGTGTTTCAATGGAATTGGTGTAAGATTATCGTTTTGAAGTCTCAAGGGATTTTGTTTTATCTGTGGCTTAAGCGGTTTGTATTGTATAATTCGATACTATAGTATCGAAAGTAAGTATTATCTTTGTATTTTTTTTTGTAAAATTATAGAGTTGTATGTGTAAAAGACGTAAATAAAGAATAATTGGACAAGTAAGTCGTTTTACAATATGAATTCATTTAATTAACATATTTTGATCACTTAATCTATGTTTTCAAAATGAATATTATGAGTAAATAAATAAATACATACATACATCCTTATTAATTGTATATAGATTCTACCGAGATACCTAAAAATGTCCGTGATTTACATAAAACCTTCGTTATTTATTTGTCTGTAAATACATTACAACTGGCAAATATAATTCGAACATACCAAAATTGAATCCCAGACATATGAAATTAAGCATACGTATCTCAGCGTACAAAGGAACAATGGGTCTAATAGTGTAGTGGAGTTGACGCAACCCATTCACCAAACAATTACACGTTAATAGAATAAATAGGGTAATCAGGCCACTTCAGCAACGAGTGGGTTGGCATTGCCCGTACGACAAGTTACACTGCAATAAAAACGCCGAATGAGGACTTCAAATGATTATTTTTATGTTGTAGTTGTTGCAGGAGTAGACCAAAAGAGCTGACTTGACGTGGTAATGGGTGATATGCATGCCAATGGACTCGCTACCAGAGATACTGAAGACCGCATAAAGTGGAGAAGAACATGGCGGAACTCGTCCCCGGGCACCGAAGGGAAAGTTTGAGTTTCAACCGGATTAAAGTTACGTTAAATAACGACGATGAATCAAAAGGCGTGGGTATAGATTAGCGAAGCAAAACAGTGCACTAACTTCGGTAAATTTTTCCATAAATAGTTTTGAGATACTTAAAATTAGTCAAATCGCTAATAAAAAATTAAAGGTAAAAATAGTAATAGTATTTATGTAAAGTTTTGGAGTATTGGTTAATAAATAATTAGCGAAGTTAATGTCATCATAACTGACGCAGAGATAGTAAAGAAGATGCAGAAAGAAATGGAGGTTATGAATAGTCGTGAGCGTCTTGCAGTCACAAATAGCGTTGGTCGGCAGTGGAAATGGCTTTTGATAACACAAAAGTTAACTGAACCTTTCTTTTGCTTTATAGAGAACTAGCAAAAGCAACAATCCATTTCAAATGAGTTTTACATCGAAATAAATTTTTATATGAGAGGTCTTGGAAAAAAAATAGAACTAATCATCAAGAACAATTCATTATTAGTAATATGTCTCGAGGAATGTGTAAGTCATAATATATATCCATTTTTCTCCTTGCGTAAGACCGGGTCAAAAAGCAAGTTTTCCCTCATGTTACATTTAAAAATGAAGACATTCAATTCAACCATAATAAAGCAATTGAAAGAAGACTGTTAACCGCCATCTCAACATTTACACCCTTATTCACCATATCAAATTTTACGGAATCCTGCTCCTCGATCATTTCTATCATTTTCCTTGTTATAAAATAGCGTAACACATAATAGACGCGTTTAAAGTTGCAGTATATTCAGTCGCATATCGTTTACCTTCCATTGCCGCTGCACCGCGTTAACCCAATCTCGTCCTCGTAGCTCACCTTTTGTTGCTGTTATTTGGATGTTAATGCGTTAATTATCAATTTTGCATCCAAATTACTGTATACTGAATACGCAACTCGGCACTAGACTAGGGTTGCTAGAAATTCAGATTTTTAGAGCTATTTATAATAGGTTCTTATCCGTACAGGAGTGGAGAAATAATACTGATCTCTGCGGCCAGGGTCTGCCTGTCGTAAAACGCGATAAAACAACCCATCCTAGCCACGTAGTAGGGCTCCAAGCCTGTCTGGATGACGACCTTTGGTCTTAGTTAGGTATGCCGCCATAATAACTTTGTATTATGTTCCGTCATTAGTGACCCTAATTCCTGTACTCTTATTAGACAGCAGCGTGTTCGGGATGCCACTGGTGTTGTGCTTCTTTTAGCACTGATAAAGCGCAGTTTTCTTTGTACTAAAATAGTTATGTTTGTTGAAATGATGGCCAATGGTGAAGAGTAGAAGAAGGTGATAACACGGACGTAAAATTGTCTACTTTTAATTATTTTATATTATATTATTAGTAGACAGGTTGATGGTCCTTTTAATTTAGCAGCTATACTCCGGACGCCGAGCAGGAAGAATTTCGGCCATTGACCTGTTATTATCTGTCTCTGTCACTCCCGCGTAAATATAATGCCGCTTTGCTCGCACAGAGCAATGACTGACGGTGGTCAGGTAATATATAACAGGTCAATGGCCGAAATTCTTCCTGCTCGGCGTCCGGAGTATACCGTCGCTTAGGGGTATTTGCAAACCCACTGGGATTGTGAACACGTTGCTGTCCTTTATGGGTACAGGAACTTGGGTCACGAGTGCCGGAATACAACACAAAATTATTATGGCGGCATACTTAAGACCAGAGGTGGTTGCCATCTAGTCGGGCTTGGGGCCCTAACATGTAGGTAGGGTGGGTTGTTTTGTCACCTTTTACGACAGGCCGACCCTGGCCGCATAGGTCAGTTTTCTTTCTCCACCGCTGCACGAAACAAAAGAGAAATAGCAATCTGACTCCTTATAAATTAAATATGCGATTTTTTATGTTATAGCCTGGCAACCCAGCTTGTTGTATTCGGTTATGAATATTATGATTCGTGTTTAAATGAGAATTGATTAATGCTTGTTTGCTCTGATTGTTGCTTGGATATGACAAGTGATGAGCTTATTATGTAAATTTGTGGATTGTTATATAATTGATATTCAATTTTGAATCCATTCAGAATAATCAAAGTACGTTTACTTCTGCGCATGTCTTGAGTGATATGATATTAATGATATTAAGATTATGAGTATTAATGATATCTTTTTCTTTCTCTCTCTTTTTCATCTTTTTCTTTATATCCTAAGAAAATTGAAAAATTAGTACCACGCCGGACTCCGGAGGGAACTGATTATGTCGACCTCACCGTTCTAACCTTACGGCGACTGTCGAAAATATCGTCATGGATATCCACGGTTGGTTGGATGGCCGTTGGGGCAGAAAGGTCCTCGAATGGTGACCGCGTACCGGAAGACGCAGTGTTGGTAGGCCCCCCACAAGATGGACCGATGATCTGGTCAAGATCGCCGGAATAGGTTGGATGAGGGCAGCGCAGGACCGATCATCGTGGAGATCTTTGGGGGAGGCCTTTGTCCAGCAGTGGGCGTCTTCCGGATGAAATGATGATGATGATATCCACGGTATATTCTTTTGATTCACTAACAACGAAGCACAAAGTGTAGAAATTAACCCAGTGACAATATTCATTAGCGTCCTTTTGACTCCTAGAAATACCAATTCTATTTCATGGTCATATGTTTAGTTACAGATGAAAGGTAAATCAAAACACCTTTTCAATGAAACTATAAACTAACATTTTGACAATATAACAATGTACTAAGATCAAATAACTGAATACAATAACAACAATCATGACCTATTAGATCTTTAACTGTCATTTTAATTTCAAATTCTAGCCCCCATTATGAAAGGTATTCTATTTTCAAATAAAATTAGTAACGGTTTTTATTTTAAAAAGGGGCAAAGAACTTTGACATTTGCTGTGGGTTATAAGGTTAGTAAAAGGGTGCAACTTTTTCAAACCATAGATAATTGTGCAAGAGCAAAGAGCGAACTATTGGGAACGAGATAACACCAGTTTTGACTTCTAATGGGCATATGTATGATCATTGACTATATGCTAGTCGAGTGAAGAGAGTCGCTTTCAGTGACGAATATGCTCTCCTTCTTTGACTCCTTTTGTTGGTTCCAGGAGTGCGAGTGAATTAGATAAATAAATACATAGTAATTGACGACCTCCGTGGCGTAGTGGCTAACGCATTTCGGCATCTTGCGGAGGACACTGGTTTGATTCTCGTCTCGCGTCTGGGAGTTTATGTTTATACATATTATTTATTTACATAAGAATATATGTAGTATATCAGTTGTCTAGTACCCATAACACAAGTGGTATGCTACATGATACTGTAAATTGTGCCAATATATTTATTTATATATCGTATAAATAAATATATTGTATTTTTGCATAAGATATTTTCTTGTACGAGTATTCTCTTAGTACAAGAAAACGTCTTGATAAATAATCTATTCACTTCATTTTCTTAATTCTTCAGAAAAGTACTAAAATATTTTTAGAAACCACTCTCGTTGGTTATGTCCAATAATGTGATAAAAAAATAACAAAACATCGTTTACAAATTTTTATTTCAAATTTATTATTTAATAAACTTCGTAAATGTTATCTTTGAATGGTGCATTTAAAAATGTATTCATTAGCGTCAATAAAAAAGTTAATAGCCCATTGTGATCGATCGATGAATTTTAAGATGATTTTGCGATTTTTTACGATCGCAATGCGATTTTATGACGCGCGTTTTAAACGCTGCGTGAGAACGGGTCATGCCAGGTGACAGAATGACATAATGGTTTTTTAAAATAAGAATGCCAATTTTTTATTTAGGGATGATAACACACGCCTCTGAAAAAGTATTAAAGATTACCAATATTTTTATTATTATAATGAATTGCTTTGTTTATAATTCTTAAAAGAAGATAATTGTAAATAGTCATATTTTTTTCCATTGATGATAACTCCCCTGCAAATCATCGTACAGGGTTTTTACTTTAGCCAAATTAAAAGGCATCAAAGTTCCTAAAAAAATGTAATGAAAAAAAACGAAGCTTTTTAATACTGACAACATAAACGAAAAAAAGCGGTATTTTTCTTAAAGTGACACCGGGTTCGGTTTATTATAAAAAGTAATAATAATAACAGCCAGATCTAAAAACTACATACTTGGAGCTACAATTTCACATTGTTGATGTACGGCCGTTTTCATTCGAATTACAGCCTGTAAACAATCCTAATATTTGTGTTTTTTTTATTGCTGTGGAACAGGAGACAAGCTGACGACCCACTCAATAACAAGCAGTTATCGTCGCCTATGGATATCTGTGACGCCAGGGGCACCGCCAACATGCTGCCGTCCGCAAAGCAATTTTATGACTCCCTTTTTAAAATATCCCATGTCGTGTTGCGGTGGAAAAACTTCATCCGGAAGCTCATTCCACATACTCACTGTGCGTAAAATAAAAGTTCTGGAACGCCCAGCTGATGGTGAGCGGTTCGATGATAGAAAGAGAATGAAGGTATCATTTGAAACAATTCCTCAAAAAACTCACCGTTATACAGACAGTAGAAAACGCAAAGAGATGCAAAGTCTCTCTGAAGGCCAAGCGTATTAAGACCGTCTGTGAGTTTGGTATCGTTGACAAGGTGAACTGTGTGGCGCTGGATGGAATCAAGGGGTTTAAGGTAGCAAGCAGGTGCCCCAGCCCATATGTGAGCAATACTCCATATGTAGCCTGACCTGTGCTTTGTAGAGCACCAGGCGTTGCCGCGGTGTGAAGTATTGCTTGGACCGGTTTAGCACACCTAGCTTCTAGAAGGAAAATTTTGCCTTGCACTCCAGTTGACCCCTGAATTGCACATCGTTCGCAATGTCAACACCAAGGATCTCGACATTCTTTGAGATCTCTAGGGATGTTCCTTGGAATCGCGGCGTCAACGCGTTTTTTTGTAGAGAAACCGCAGACCTGTGTTTTCGAGGGGTTAAACTCTACGAGACTTCGCCTACCCTTGGGGTATATTATTTTTCTAAACATTACATTTCAGATCTCTGGGTCTATTGTTGTGTTTTTTTTTTTGCTAAGAAACAGCAGACAGATTAACGGCCTACTTTTATTTCTGTAGGACAGCAGACAGGCTGACGGCCCTGTTGTTCCCTAACGATACAGGAAATTGGGTCACTAATGCCCAACACAACACAAGGTTATTATGGCGGCATACTTAAGACCAAAGGTGGTTGCCATCCAGACGGACTTGAGGCCCTACCACGTAGCTAGGATGAGTTGTTTTGTCGGCTTTTACGATAGGCCGACCCCGGCCTCAGTCGTTAGTATTCTTTCTCTGCCCCTGCACGGATGAAACTTAATAATAAGCAGTTACCTTCGCCTATAGATGTGCTGGAACCTGGATCACTAATACTGGAACACAACAGAATGTTATATGGCTACGTACTTATAGACCAGGGGTGGCTATTCCGACTGGCTTGGTATACTACCAGGAGTTACAACCACCCTAGCTAGGTAGCTAGGGTTGTTTTGTCACCTTTTGCGACAAGCTGAACCCAGCCGTTGAGGTCAGTATTTTTAATCCGCCCCTGCATGGAGAAAATGTGTGTAATGTAACAGTGATAAATTATAACAAATATTCCCTTTTTTCCTTTTCTTAAATTTTACAGAAACAGCTATCTGAAAACCCATTATAATAGCGCCCATTTTTTTCAACCAGTTATAGCATTTTACAGCTTCTTATAATAGTGATAAGGTGTAAATGTCCCAGCGACCTAATAGCCTGTAAATTTATTTGAATATCGCCTAATATCGTAATAATAAGCAAAATCACACCCGCAGCTCCATAAAAAACAATTTAAGCACATCAAATAGTTAATGGGTACCTTTGGTATAAACACTACTGCCTATCCCATAGATTTGTTTTTAAACTAATTTATGATGTTTAGACATGATATCTTACGCCCATGTTTTTTGAACACAGAATTAGTTGATATATACTAGAAGAGCCGGACGTAGTAGTTTAGAAGTGAACAAAAATTTTTAGTAGGATGGTGAATGATCAATGGATAACCTAACCTACATTAGGGAACATACTACGTGACAGGTCTTCAAAATACCGCGCTTGGTCACAGGAAGAGGGAGCTTAAGTTTTATGTTTTTAGTTCAGTTTTTACATGGTGTGCATTTTAATGTCGATTGAGTGAATTTCTGTGTGAAGTTTTATGTTCACCAGTTGACACTGCAGCGAAATAAGGATTTTCAAATTGAGCTTTATTGGGAGTAAGGGGAGGTAATTTTGCATATTGCTTGCATATTTTGCATCCGTGCAGGGGCGGAGAAAGAATACTAACCTCTGTGGCCGGGGTCGGCCTGTCGTAAAAGGTGACAAAACAACCCACCCTAGCTACGTGGTAGGGCCCCAAGCCCATTTGGATGGTGACCACCTTTGGTCTTAAGTATGCCGCCATAATAACCTTGTGTTGTGTTCCGGCATTAGTGACCCAAGTTCCTGTACCCCTAGGGGACAACAGCGTGTTCGCGATTCCACTGGCATTCCAAACACTCAAAGGCGACGGTAACTGCTAAATTCTAACCGGGCCGTCAGCCTGTCTGCTGTCCTACAGCAATAAAAAAAATTACTTCTTCCTCTTCCTGCCTTTATCCCAAACTATGTGGAGTCGGCAGAACATGTTCTCTCCTTCCATTTTCCTCTATTAGTCCTCATCTGACATTCCCACCTTTTTTTACTGTTATTTTACTCAATCCATCCATCTTTTCTTTGGTTTATCTCTCCTCTTGTATCCATCCACTCTCATTTCTAGCATATTTACTTGTTAGCGTTATAATTTTGGAAAGTATGTTATAAAAAAATAAACATTTTTCTAATAGTTAATTAATAAAATTTTCAAAAAATAATACAAAGCAAAAGCTTTAAAATTCTTGGGATCGAAATTGTGCTTTAATATCACAAACTAAATAACACATCTATATAAATATATTCTTTGTTACACAATAGGGGTCACTGGTAAAGCGGGCCCAAGAAATGGGATTTTAACTATGGGTATTATATGTAAATTAATTAATAACCTCTCTCAGTTAATGATAATGTATTTAACATGTTATTAGCTAGATAAGTAGCGTTTAGATCAGGAAATAACCTTCATAATTATAGGAGACATATTTCACCCAATTTAGCTGCGTTTTTATCATATATTACGGTATATATATCGGAGGAAGCTATATTGAGTTGGTTATTATCAGCTGTAGTCGAATTGATAGTCTTTTTGTATGCGTAATTCGGAATTTTATTTATTTAATTTATAATTACTTTTAAAAATCTTAATTTAATTTGTTACATGTTTCTATATCTTACTGTAAATGTTACCTTATTAATTTGTCGAAGCAAGATTTGAAATGTAGGTAGTTATGTAGAAATGATTGTTATGAGCTGCTGTCAAGTTCATTGTTTCTTTGTATGCGTAATATACACTTATGAGACAGCAGCGTGGTTCGCAATGCCACTGGCGTTGCAAACACCCATAGGTGACGGTAACTGCTAAATTCTAAGCGGGCCATCAGCCTGTTTGCTGTCCTACAGCAATAAAAAAATGCGTAACTGGCAATATTATTTGTTTAAATTGTAATTACTTTTAAAAATCTTAATTTTATTTTATTTGATTTGATAAATGATTCTATAATGTAATAATTATGAATATTTTTATTCATTTAATGAGATTGAGGCGCGATCTTTAATTTAGTGGGTCGATGGTTTTCGGTGGACATATTTAAGTGGTGATAGCTAACCGAGCTGGATCGTTGAGTTTTGTTAAAGTAAGTAACTCACAGCTCGGTCTTATTTTTGTCATAAAATTGCTGTGAAGTGTGATTTGTGCGTATATTATAAACAGTGCAGACGATAATTGTGTTTTGTGCTCGCATTTTACCCTGATAACGCCTACTAAGCTTGCAACCACTTATGACGATGTCGTCGCATACAATTTAAAATACATACATCAAAAAAGTCTAAGCAACATGTACTAATTTAAATTTTGGGATGGTGGATGAGCCGCTATGAGCCGCTGTATGGATGAACTTCCTGAATGCAACTGAGCCTTTCAGTATTTCCGGGTAGCAATAAAAACGCACTTAAATTCAAACAAATTCCCTTTCATTTAATTTTATGAAAAAAACAAAACATAATCGAATTTTTTTTTACAACCAGCCAGTATGTCTACAATAACAAAAAAAAAATTACATACCTACGCACTTTGAGTGAGTAAAGACTTAGAAATTAATTACTATAAATAGTAAATTTGTAATTTCATGCATGTTGTTTAGACTTTTTTGATGTGTATATTTACGTTGTGTCAGTTGGTATATAGATTTTTCTGTTTGAATTTGTAAAAGTATGCAATTGATTTATTTCTAAATAGAGGGCACTGTCGTCACAAAAACTAACCAGAAAAGGCCTTAAAAAGGTGGCGGTTCGGCGGTAGGTGAGGGTTCTAGACAGACTCATTTGAATTTGGAATATTGAAGAAGTCGGTCATACTTGAGTATTGTACATTAGTTTTTAAAGAATGTACCGTCTGATTTTCCAATCCTGTAAGGGTTTTAGATCCTGGCTGCACTAGCTAGCAGGTCTTCGTCCCCTTCCGATGCAGGAACAGATCGAGTCTATGAGGTAAATTCCCTCTGTGACAACGAATCAAAGGACAGTGACCACCCAATTACGTGGAATGGACCCTGAAGCTACTAGCTGGTAGAAGTTGACGTCGACTTTTAAGATCTTGGGCCCTTAAATCCATTTTATATTAGATATTTATAATTCTAGCAATAAAGTACTATCATCATTATGATTGTTAAACTAGTTTTAAATTTGGATTTTAGCGTATACTTATGCCTCGATTCCAGGAGACCGGTTACCTGAATTATTCGTGCAGAGGTGGAGAAAGAATACTGACATCTGCGGCCGAGGTCAGCCTGTCGTAAAAGGCAACTAAAAAACCTAAGTTAGGTGGTAGGGTTCCAAGCCCGCCTGGAATGCAACCAACCGTGATTTTTTTAATATGCCATCATAATAACCTTGTGTGGTGCTTCGGGATAAGTGATCAGGTTCCAGAGCCACTACTCGGATAGCAGCATGTTAGCGATGCCCCTGGCGTTGCAAACGCTCATAGGGTAACTGCTAAATTCTTAGTGAGCCGTCAGCCTGTCTGCTGTCCTATAGCAATTAAAAAGACCGCTCTCGGGGTTTTTATTTTCCACTTCATATAGTCTCTGGTAGTGAGTTTGTTGGCACACATATCACCCGTTACAACGTCAAGCCAACACTTTTTCGGTTTCCCCCTCCAGCTGGGGCATTTGATACACACGTAAATTGCCGGTTGCTGAAAGACGTGTACCAGCGAAGGTGGCTAAAGTTCAAACGCAATTGTATAAAAATCCGTTAAGTTTACAGATCCTAATTTAAACTCATGTCGCGACTAAAGCCGCGGGATAAGCGTAACTGAACTGCAACGATAACAAATATGCAACGATTTAAATGCAACGTCCCCCAGTCCTTTGTATTTCAATGTATAATAACAGAACATTGTTCCGCCAACATTTTCTTTGTTGTAGCAAATATTGCAATTTTCTTTTCAATTGAAATAGTTTGTTTTTATTCTTCGATCTGCTTTACTATTTGAAATGTTTTAAAGCGGTGAATAAAAATATTGCATTCACCACTAAGATGTTGACAACATTTTAATAGCATAATTTTTAATTATTCTCCGTGCAGGGATGGAGGAAAATACTACCTATACGGCCAGGGATGGCTGGTCAACCCCAGCTAGATGTTAATCTCCGTGATTGCCTCACTTGCTTTCTGAATATTCCACCTAAATAACCTCATACGTCAAACATCCATAGGTGACGGTAACTTAATATTAAATATACAATAACATTTTCTTGAAAGAAATACATATTATACATAAACACCAAAACTTTGAATGGAAATTAAAGCCATGACCTCAGCAGGCGTTCGGAAGTGCGAAATCCGTTGCCCCAAGGAGTACGTCCTATATGATGTTCCTTACTTATACTATAACTAGCTGACCCGCCAAACATTGCTCTGCCATACAAATAAAAAAAACAGAACTTAATTACGTTCACCCCTGTTTTACTCTTTTCGAGTTTCATTTTCGTGACTAAAAGTGACTTATATCCTTCTGCAAGATACTATCAATCTCTACACCAAAATTGAAATAATATTAATATGGATGAATAATAAATAATAAGAAATATACTGGATAATTCAATAGCGCCAGCTTGTCCTAAAGTAAGTAACAGAGTACATGTGTTTTTTTATTGCTGTAGTACAGCAGACAAGTTGACGGCCCACTTAGAATTTAGCAGTTACCATCGGCTATGGATGTTTGCAATGCCAGTGACATCGCGAACACGCTGCTGTCCCATAAAGGTACCGGAACTTGGATGACTAATGCCTGAACATAACACAAGGTTATTATGGCGGCATCATCATCATCATCATTTCAGCCGGAAGACGCCCACTGCTGGACAAAGGCCTCCCCCAAAGATCTCCACGATGATCGGTCCTGCGCTGCCCTCATCCAACCTATTCCGGCGATCTTGACCAGATCATCGGTCCATCTTGTGAGGGGCCTACCAACATTGCGTCTTCCGGTACGCGGTCGCCATTCGAGAACTTTTCTGCCCCAAAGGCCATCAGTCTTTCGAGCTATGTGCCCAGCCCACTGCCACTTCAGTTTTGCAATCGTCCGGGCTATGTCGGTTACTTTGGTTCTCCTGCGAATCTCCTCATTTCTGATTCGATCTCGCAGGGAAACTCCGAGCATAGCCCTCTCCATTGCCCTCTGAGCGACCATGAGCTTTCTCATAAGGCCCATAGTTAGCGACCACGTCTGCGTTCCGTATGTCATCACTGGCAACACACATTGGTTAAAAACCTTCGTCTTGAGACACTGCGGTATTTGGGATGAAAAGATTTTACGGAGCTTCCCGAACGCTGCCCATCCGAGTTGGATTCGACGAGTGACCTCTTTCGCGAAATTGGACCTGCCTAACTGGATCGTTTGACCCAAGTAGACATACTTGTCAACAATTTCGAGAGTACAGTTCCCAACTGTTACGGGGGTAGGTGCGACATGGACATTAGACATGATCTTCGTCTTGTCCATGTTCATTTTGAGACCTACTCCTTGGGAAGCTGTATTGAGGCCATCAAGCATATGGCTTAAGTCTTCCATACTTAAGACCAAAAGTGGTCGCCATCGAGACGGACTTGTGGCCCTATCACGTAGTTAGGGTGGGTTGTTTTGTCGCCTTTTACGAAAGGCCGACCCCGACCGCAGAGGTTAGTATTTTTTCTGGTGGTGTTATGAGTGATAGACAACTGATAAACTACATACATACATTTCTTTTGTAATACATATTATACATAAACACCCCGACGCTGGAGGGGAATCGAACCCGTGACGTCCACAAGCGTACCAAGGTACGTTAACCACTCGGTCACAGAGGTTGTCATGAACATACAACCTCTCGAATCTAATCAAAATTAACCATTCAACAAATTGAATTCCTTTTATGTGACTCCTTACCATAAAACAACTCATGATGCTTAAACATGTTGCTTTCAGGAAATTAAACTATAAAGAGGAGTGGGGATAACTATATGTCTGTACCTCTCGGAATGCATTCGGGATGTTACAATCTGATGGTATTAAACGATATATTCTCACGAGACGTATTCTGTGCCTCGTTTTCTTAATTGAAAAGGATATATGCTGCACTTAAATCGAGTTTTTTTTTATAATTAACACTTATGTAATTTTATTTTTCTTTATTTTTTTTATTGCTGTAAGACAGCATACAGGCTGACAGCCCGCTTAGGGTTTAGCAGTTACCGTCGCCTATAGGTATTTGCAACGCCAGTGGCATCGTGAACACACTGCTGTCCCATAAGGGTACAGGAACCTGGATCACTAATGCTTGAACACAAGGTTATTATGGCGACATACTCATTGTCAAAGGGCGGCCACTTGAAACACTATTACATAGAACTGGTTGTTGCCTTTTACGATAGACCACCCCAGGCCGTAGGGGTCAGTATTGTTATTCCGCCCCTGCACGGATAAGATTATATAATTATTTATATGATCCCATGAATCCTTTCAAGATACTCGTATTTATTAGTTTTATAAATATTGTATTTTTATATAACACACTCTGTTTATCAGTCAATATTCACAGTGGAATATGTAAATTACTTATAATAAAGAGACTTATGTTTCCTTCCTCGGATTTGCTCATTACGTTGACAACATTCGCGTACTGCAACCTCCCTACAATTTCCTATACCCCCCCTAATCTGTACGTGTTAATTATGAGTGCGCCGTCGTCTACTCAAAATGTGGATATTTTGTTAAAATGGCCATGAATCCTCTTATCTTAATCCTGCCACGTAAGTGAAGTTGAGCTATAAAACCATCGACAATCTTACAGAATGAAATTATCCAGTACAAGCATTATGTATTCCCACAGACATATAACGATTGAGGTTTGAACAAAATATAGTTATATCGTGTGACAGGGAAGCCAATGTAGTACACTGCTTTAATAATGTACTGATTTTTTGCTGATTCCTTTCATTTGAGTAATATATTATTTACAGAATTTTGGGCAGTGAATTTTGTTTATATATTTGATAGTATCTTATATTATATTATTATAATATATAAGATGCAATCTATGTTTGATTGATAAATAGATGATAAGCCATATGTTTTAAGCTTTTAATATTTATTGAAAAGGAAATACAAAAAAAAACAAGAATTCAAATTCCCTTTCATAATCGATATGATATATATACCGTCGCCTATGGGTGTTTGCAACGTCAGTGGCATCGCGAACACGCTGCTGTGTCGCATAAGGGTACAGGAACTTGGGTCACTAATTCCGGAACACAACACAAAGTTATTATGGCGGCGTGCTTAAGGCCAAAGGTGGTCGCTATCCAGACGGGCTTGGAGTCGTACCACGTAGCTAGGGTACCCACCCTGTAACAAAGCGACAAAACAACCCTGTTTTGTCGCCTTTTACGACAGGCTGACCCCGGACGCCGAGGTTAGTATTCTTTCTCCGCCTCTGCACGGATAAAACTACTGACTGCATACGTCATTATAAAAACTGATTTCAACCCAATTCATTCCATTATCATATATTCGTCAAATTACATTAATTTCATCTACATATTTTCCGTAAAATTTTATTTTCCTGAACAAAGTCAAGCAAAGCATCAGCCTTGACATATATATAGTAGCGGCAATAATATAACAAATAATTGTTTCAAACGAAATTATTACAATTGCGATTCCTTAGAATAGTATAACAATTAATCGCGTGTTTAAGGGCCACATATTACACTTATGCATATTTTAACATTCCCTTTTAATGTGTGACAATATTAATGGTGATGGAAAAGTTTGAGCAATATACCTAAGCATTGAGTTATACAGCACAACTCTTTTGTTTCATTTAGCAACTACCAAGTTCTGTCTGTTTGTTGCGTTTTCACGGCTAAGGCACTAAATTAATTTTAATGCATTTGGATACAGAAATAGATTGGACCTTGGAGAAAGACATGGCACTGACAAAGCTACTTTTTTAAATTTATATGGCAAAACAACGTTTGCCGGGTCAGCTAGTATCTTATAAAATGAAAATACTTTAATTAGAATGTTTTTTTTTCATTTGTATTAACTTCACAGCAATGACTTGTGTCATATAAAGCACAGATAAGACCGTATATTATTTTATATTAGTTTATCCGTGCAGGGGCGGAGAAAAAATACTGTCCTCTGCGGCCGGGGTCGGCCTGTCGTAAAAGGTGAGAAAACAACCCACCCTAGCTACGTGGTAGAGCCCCAAGCCAAACGTCTGGTTGGCGCCTTTGGTCTTAAGTATGCCGCTATAATAACTCTTAGTTGTGTTCCAGCATTAGTGACCCAAGTTCCTGTACCCTCATGGGACAGCAGCATGTTCGCAATGCCACTGCGTTGCAAACACCCATAAGCGACGGTAACTGCTAAATGCTAAGCGGGCTGTCAGCCTGTCTGCTGTCCAACAGCAATAAAAAAAAATTAATAGTCATCAATGGAACTGTTCATTTAAAAAACACGATAAAATGTTGACTATGGTTTAATTTGATCTTTACAGGGGCGGTTGCTTTATAGCGACCTTTAAAAATCCTTGACTTGTACAAAAAATCCATACAGTTGGTACGTTAAAAGTCACTCATGAAAATTGGGATGGTATAAAATTTTCAACAAGTAAAAATATTCAACAGTTAAAAAATTCAAAGTACGAGTATTAGAACCATCTGAGACCATATGTATCGCTGCGTAAAAAGAAAATCACTACTTCCTCTGTCTAAAGAATGATATATTTCTGATTGCTTACCGAGTATATAATACACGGTGGTCTCCTCTGTTAAATAACTAATTTACTTATTTATATGAATACTTAAGGTATATGTGTAAACGACGAATTCTGTGGATAAACGACTGACGAGGGTTGTGGGTTCGAATCGCATCTCAACGATCAATTTATGTACTATAACATGTATTTATTCAGAAAATAATAGTATATGTGTAAGTATTGTAATATTTTGTTGAATTAGTATTTTTATTATATTATAACAATAAAAATAGAGGGTTATTTTATGGTCCTAGAGTACTTAATTTAATAAGACTCATTCTAGAATTAAATGAAATGTGAGTCACAGATAAAGTCATTTTAGCTATAATTCAATAAAATTTATGAAGTTATTAATTACTGTTTGGACAGCGATATAATGATAAAATGTATATTATTACACAATTTATATTTAAACAATGAAAAGGCTAATGGCTTAAACTAATATGCTTAAATTTGCTATTAATTATTTGGACTATTTTATGGGGTTGACATAAGCGAAATGGCAATAAAACTAAAATTAAAATCAATTACATTATAATAAAAAATATGTAAAGGTCTAATGGATTGACAAATAACAAGAAGGGAAAATACAAGGAAAATGTTAGAAGTTGGCTTAAATAACTACTCAGGTTTTCTTTTTTCTTTTAGATGTGGCTAGGAGTAGAGATGGTATGTCAAAGAAATGGACAGTGAAGAATATTTAGAATTTTTATAATAATCTTATTATTTTTTATTGCGGAGGGACAACAGACAGGTTGACGTCCCCATTAATAGTAAAGCAGTTACCGTTGTCTATGGATGTTTGCCACGCCAGGCGCACCGCTAACACGTTGCCGTCCGTGTAGGAGAACTGGAGTCTGGATCTCAGAGCACAACAAAAGGTTATTATGGATATATATTAAAAGGCCAGGTGTGGTTACAATCTAGATGGGTTTAGAAACTTACCACCTAGCCGAGGTTGTTTTTTTGCCTTTTCAACAGGCCAGTCGCATTTTTACTCCGCCCCGCACGGTTAATTTATTTCTTCCTTACACTCTGCTTTCTAAACTTTATTTATTGTCTTTCAAAGCAGGACATCGTGACCAGAAATATATTTCACCAAATTTATTCCTACGACATCGTAAGGGCTGAGAAATTGATTACTAATCCTGGTCACACACAAGCTGTCAAATCTTTCTTTTATTAATCAACACAAAATCTCTAAAACTAGACCCGATTGACTTGAAATTTAGCATAGCCTAATTAGTAATATAGCTATGCAGACGCTCTTTAACAACGGATTTTAAGGAAATCCTTTACAACATGTAATATTTTTAATTTAAATGGC
Organism: Malacosoma neustria; assembly: GCA_963693495.1. NCBI lineage: Eukaryota > Metazoa > Arthropoda > Insecta > Lepidoptera > Lasiocampidae > Malacosoma > Malacosoma neustria. The sequence goes on along the minus strand of OY856390.1, from coordinate 2,881,469 downwards.
AGAACAACGTTTACTGGTTCAGCTAGTATAATATATTACTTTTACAATCATTATCATCATCATTCAATATATCGTCGTGATCGTAGAATAACGTCGGATTTGAAAAAAATCCAAAATTCACTTTTTACCATATTTGGATACTACATTGTCTAAATATTATTGCTACATTAACAAAAAAATTACATATATTTTAGATTTTAAATTAAGCAGTCGGTAAAGTGACGGGTGTGATAGATTCTCATAGTAAAATGACGCTTGTGTATTTTTAAAATGGCTGTCCTGTAAAGTTTAATATATGTCAGATCCGTCACTATTCTACGACTACGACGTATAATCAATTATCATTATGTGTATGACTTTAATTTTGATGAGACCCTTAGAGTTTTGGACCTTACGGATTTTTCATTTCTGTGTATGAGTCAGGCGGCTATTGCTTCTTAAAAAAATGAATATATAAGACTAAATAATATAATATCACATCTGACACAACGCCATCTAGTCCCAAAGTAAGCAACAGGGCGCTTGTATTATGGGTAATAGATAACTGATAAGTAATAGATAACTTGCATAAGTAATGAAGACGACGAAGACACCCACGTACACGCAATAAAAACATATTTAAATTTTGCTCTAATATTTCTTCGTGCAGGGCTGAAAAAAGTGACTTTCGCGTAGAAAAAAAAATACAGCCGTAAACAAAATTAAATTATCCGGAAATCATAAAATATTTACTTATTTATACCTTGAAGCAATTTCCTAATTTTATATCGATTCGTTTTCATTTTATGACTTTTAAATTAGACTCTAAACAGATAGCCAAGAAGTTTAAGGTAACAAATTTAATCAAATTCTCATAAAAAATATTATCAACCTTGTTGCTTAGTTTATAAAGTTTATAGTAAAAGTAAACATTGATTAAGATTTTAAAACACCCCAAGGACCTGTCATGGCAGTAAAATGAGATATCATGCATTAAAAACTTAGTCTATTTTATTAGATACAATTTGCTATAAAAATGTAGAAGGTAATATTTCATTGTTTTATAGCTAAATGTGCCCTTTTTAATAATAATGCTAACCGACTATGGAATAAAGTTATAATAAAAATATAAATTACGACTTTCTTAAAGATAAAGGAAATTGGTTATTTGTCTATTCCTTCGAACGTATAATTGCGAATATAGAAATTCTTAGTTAGTTAATTGTTTTTTCTCCCGAAAGGGGATTGGCAAGGGTAAGGTATTCTTAAAAAATAAAATTAAAATCTTCTTAATCGAATTCTTCAATACTGAAAGTGATTACATTTAATAAACCATTAACACACTCTGAGTGTAATAATGTATGACAAAACAACCCACCCTAGCTACGTAGTAGGGCCTAAAGCCCGTCTGGATGGCGACCACCTTTGTTCTTAAGTATACCGCCATAATAACCTTGTGTTATGTTCCGGCATTAGTGACCCAAGTTCCTGTACCTATAAAGGACAGCAGCGTGTTCGCGATGCCACTGGCGTTGCAAACACCCATAGGCGACGGTAACTGCTAAATTCTAAGCGGGCTGTTAGCCTGTCTGCTGTCCTACAGCAATAAAAAAAATGCTAAAAATTAAACTGCCAGGAACGATCCTGGAACTTCAAGGTCGTAGTGCCTCGTTACAGACAACGCTATAGTCTATAGTCTAGTGGTTGCATAAAATTACTGGTGTAATTTGTTTGACGTTCTCAAAATGCTTACTGAACATTTCTACCTCCAACCTATGACTCACTCAAATACAGCTATGCCCGCTTTTTTCATAGAAAATTACTACTAATTGTAACGAACGTAGTTCCAATTACTGACCAATGTTATTTTTTTAATTGCTCATATTTCTTTAAAATAATATTAGATGAAATACCATTATTCTAAGTTTTCCCAAATTAAATGGAAAGTAACATTCTATAAGTGTAATTATTATAAAGTTTCCAATTTTACAAAGAAACTTAACACATTTCTAACAAAATCCAATAAGTTAATGATATTAAGCATAGTAGAGTGCAAATTTCAAGAGAAGTGAGTGCTACTTGACTGCAGACATTGCAATAACATCGAGCATTTTGCACCTGGGGAGCTAAACTTTGCTGTTACTATTCAACTAGGAAACCTTGCTTGTAACTATTATAAAGTAACATTTTAGAAATATAAGGAAATATTGAATTACGTAGTTTATTATTTCTCAAATCTTTGATAATGTATGTATATCTCATTTACACTTTGATGCGTCATCTATTTACACAATGGATCTTCTTCTCCAAAACATTTCCTTGAGGAGGTTTGGGGGGTCGAGTTAATGCTCTTTACCCAGGCACAAACTTACGGAGTAACGACCCCTGGCGACGTAGCTCTATGTAGACCCACCTTGTTTTGGTGGGGCAATCTTAGCTATTTTTGGCTGTTAGTGGCATCTGTTAGCCTGTCTGTGGCATCGTATTGTGGCAACGTATTTATTAAACCAGCGATTTTATTCCTGGCGAAAACTTTTTTAGACGCTTGCATTTAGACCAATTAATGTATATTGTCACTGTGTGTGAAATTAATGCATGTTAGCATTCAACAGTGGACGAAGAACCATTGGGGTGGGATCTCTTTTGTAATAACAGCCCATAAACTTAAAGAATACTAACCTCTGTGGCCGGGGTCGGCCTGTCGTAAAAGGCGACAAAATAAACCACCCTAGCTACGTGGTAGAGCCCCAAGCCCGTATGGATGGCGACCACCTTTGGTCTTAAGTATGACGTCATAATAACCTTCTGTTGTGTTCCGATTCCTGTACCCTTATGGGACAGCAGCGTGTTCACGATGCTACTGGTGTTGCAAACACCCATAGGCGACGGTAACTACTAAATTCTAAGCGAGCCGTCGGCCTGTCTGCTGTCCTACAGAAATAAAAATAAACGTCCCACAGCTGGGTTCGGGCCTCCCTCTAGAGGGAAGAGACAGTGTACCAGTAATCTCGGTATACAGGATTCCTCACAATATTTTTCTTCACCGTCGGTATAGGGAAATTAAGCTATAATATGCACACTAGGTGAGAAAATCTACTCAAGCAGTACCTACCTTTGTAGGATTCAAACCGGGGACCTCTAGATTATTCTCCAAGAGTTCTTCAATGAGCCACTTAGCTACACGCTGCCTTTTATACCCTTCGTAGTTTATAGTATTATTTCAGAATAGTATATAAAACAGTTTTCTAGTAAGAGATAAAACAATTTCAATTATTATTCAAACTAAATTAGAATTTAAAATGAAGAAAATACTCCATGAAACAATACAACGACAAAGGTGTTAATTTTCAATAGAAAGGAATAAAGTTCAATTAGTATACAGACGCCAGAGACGTTGTTTATGTTTATTTGATGTTTATTTGTTATTTTATTGTGGAAATGTTGTTTGCGAAGTTGTTCCGTAATATAACATTCTGGAGTCAGTCGGGCTGACTTGGTAGGAATGATATACGCTTCCAGACATAAATATTACATTAACATTGTATTAAACATATTATAAAATAAAGCTTTTTTTATTTGGATATATGTTTGTGAAGAAAATCCCTCGGATAATACTTTTCATTTAGAATAGCAAAATGTCTTAAAAAAGCTTAACTGTCCGACACTGTTTATCCGCTAGACTCCAAAATTTATGAAATTATTTGTAAAGTTTGTGACTAGTTACGGACTTTAATAAATAAAAATAACGACATTACGGTATAAATAAAAACATAAACTGGACATGAGACACACGGTTTCGGCCGATATTGCGGTAACATCCAAATACCATAAACAGTCATAAATAATGTCATTTCATATCATACTCTGAAGTGATTTTATCCGTGCAGGGGCGGAGAAAGAATACTAACCTCTGTGGCCAGGGTCGGCCTGTCGTAAAAGCCGACAAAACAACCCACCCTAGCTACGTGGTAGGGCCTCAAGCCCGTCTGGATGGCGACCACCTTTTGTCTTAAGTATGCCGCCATAATAACCTTGTAAAGAAAGAAAAGAAGAAAGAAAACAAGTTTATTTTTAGGACAAACATACACAAGTGAAACAAACACGTTAACACATTCAAAGATAAAAACTACCACTAAGTAACAAGACAAGATATACTTAAAAGTCCTAAAAATTGGATCAAGCTCAGCAAAATGTCGATCTGTTAGACCTACGCTGATCTTCCGCTTGAACCTAGAGCGAAGTCACGGCAAACTAAACAATTTATTAAAATATAATACATATATAATATACCTAGTCAGGTCATAAGTATTGTCACACAGTAAAAACTTTTCTTTTAGAATGCTGGCCACAAAAAAGTTTATTGAATTAGAATTTCGAATTGTTGATGAAAATAAAAATGTATAACTTTTAGAATTTTACTCATTTTTAAATATGGAGTGGACGCTTAAAGAAGACCGTGTTGCAGTTATTGCGTTGCATCGTTGCGGTTACGCGCCAATTCAAATTTTTAACATACTGAAAAATTTGAATATTACCAAAAGATTCGTTTATCGTACCATCAAACGATACAATAAAGACTCTAGTGTAGATGACAGGTCAAGAAGTGGTCGCCCTCGGTCTGTTAGGACTCCAGCAGTGATAAAAGCTGTGAAGACACGAATTCAAAGAAATCCCAAACGTAAGCAGAAACTGTTGGCCCTTCAGATGGGGTTAAGCAGAACCACGGTGAAAAGGGTGTTAAATGAAGACTTAGGGCTTCGGGTATATCGAAGAAAAACAGGACATCGTTTGAATGCTCGTCTAATGGACCTGAGACTGAAGAGATGCCGCGCTTTGTTGAAGCGGTACGCGGGAAAAAAATATCGGGAAATTCTTTTTTCGGATGAAAAAATGTTTACCGTAGAAGAGAGCTACAACAAACAAAATGATAAGGTGTACGCACACAGTAGTGAAGAAGCGAGCAACCGTATTCCGCGTGTCCAACGAGGTCATTTTCCATCCTCGCTCATGGTATGGTTGGGAGTTTCTTATTGGGGCTTAACAGAGGTACATTTTTGTGAGAAAGGTGTAAAAACGAATGCTGTTGTGTATCAAAATACAGTCCTGACGAACCTTGTGGAACCTGTTTCTCATACCATGTTCAATAACAGGCACTGGGTATTCCAACAAGATTCGGCGCCAGCTCATAGAGCGAAGAGCACACAAGACTGGCTGGCGGCGCGTGAAATCGACTTCATCCGGCACGAAGACTGGCCCTCCTCCAGTCCAGATTTGAATCCGTTAGATTACAAGATATGGCAACACTTGGAGGAAAAGGCGTGCTCACAGCCTCATCCCAATTTGGAGTCACTCAAGACATCCTTGATTAAGGCAGCCGCCGATATTGACATGGACCTCGTTCGTGCTGCGATAGACAACTGGCCGCGCAGATTGAAGGCTTGTATTCAAAATCACGGAGGTCATTTTGAATAAACTTTAATGTCATAAGAATCTATGTTTTGTTAAGTTCATTTTGGTATATGAATGGTTACATAATGAATAAACTTGTTACAATTATTTTACATTAAACATGTGACAGAATTTATGACCTGACTAGGTATAATTTACAAATTATTATAAAATAAAGTTTATATAATGACGGATGTGTATGATTATAATATGTAAGATAAAAAATAAAATATAATAAAAATAGGCCTTAAAACGATATGTACTAGAATTATATTATGCTAGTGTCGTGTCTATTGTGTTGTGTTCCGGCATTAGTGACCCAAGTTCCAGTACCCTTATGGGACAGCAGCGTGTTCGCGATGCCACTGGTGTTGCTAACATTTATAGGCGACGGTAACTGCTAAATTCTAAGCGGGCTGTCAGCCTGTCTGCTGTCCTACGAAATAAAAAAAAGTGATAATTTTTATTTGTAAGATTTAAAGGGTTTTTGTCTATAAATTGTTTAATATTAAGTTTTTATTAATACTAGTCGCCCACTGTTCAAAGTATCGCCCTAATTCATTTAATTTATAGTTTGAATTGTAGAATAATAAAACAATAAATATTGGACAATTAAATTGCAGATGTAATATTCTCAAATTGATTGACACTACAAAAGCGGACTGCTGACTCCAAGCCCGTCTAGCTACCACCCCTCTTCACTAAATATACCGCCATAATAACCTTGTGCTATTTTCCAGCATAAGTGACCTAAACTAGTTCCCTTAAGCGGATGGATGCTTGTTAATTATAAAAATGCTATACAACAACAATAAAATAAGAAACGGACCATAAAAAACCGTGTGTGTTCGTCATATGTAAGAAGGTTTTTTTAAGCATTTTTATAAAAACAGCTTCGTTTTCAGCATTCCTTCTTTGTTTCCTAACCTTTTTTGAATTTTCGTTTTAATTCACATTTTCAAAATTCAGTGTACAATAGAAAAGGTGAAATGTGACATATTTAAGAATGTTGTATTTTTAAAATCAATATAATTTTAAAAATAGAATGAATTAAAACGAAAATATAAAAAGATTTGCTATGTTAGCAAATATACTACATTCAAATTTGTGGACAATTTCATACTCCTCCGTCCTTATAATTTTCCTCAAATATATTTTCCTAAGAGGGTTCAAAGATTTTTTTCCTTCATGTATTCATATAATGTAATAATTATATATGTATTGGATTTTGACTGAGTGTCTGACAAAAATAGGCTGAAATATGCCTATGTGCCATAAAACTGAATTAACAATCCTTAAGTTTACAGTGTTCTTTGTTTTCCACAAATGGCCAAAATGTTTTGTAATAAATCAAACCACACGACTCATTAGTGCAACATGAACAATTAAGAAAAGTTTTATAAATCACATATAATCGTTTAATGGAAAAGCTAACGATTTCACTGTAATAAATACTTGGTTAAATTTCAACGGAGTTTGTGGTTAATGACATTTGGATTTAGCGGCCATCTTTGAAAACCACAAATCGTATTCAATTCTTGGTATTATTTTTTTATAAAGGCTTATTCATGAAGGAGATTGTTGTTAGGCGGTCTTATGAAGGATTTAATTTGTAATAATGCAATAGTCATATTTTTTTATTTCATAATTATAGTTATATTTTTTCCGAATAAAACTCGATTCATAAAGAAAATTATTAAAAAAAATTGAAAAATATAAGAACCTATATATTATTATGACTTGAATTTTTGACGTAAGAATTTTTAAAACGGTTTTATAAGTGTCATCCTTAGAGTATACATAAGCAAGCTTGTTTATTTATATACTCTAAGGTGCCATCTGTATCTTTGTTTGTTTGTTCATAACCGACTACTTTGAACTCAATTTTAATATTTAAATGTTGTAGAAGTCTACAACATTTAAATTTCGGTATTTGGTAAGTACCAAATACCGATGACATTTCAATAATCCTGATTAAAATCGCCAGGAATAAAAAATGGTGACGTATTACGTCTGCTTAAATTTTTAAAGTAAATTTTAATTAGAACAAACATAGATTAAAATAAATAACACGTTTCAGTGACTAATTGAACTAAAAAGTTTAAAAAAATATTAAAAAAAGTAAAAAAACACGCTTTAGTGATAAATCAAACTAAAAAGTAAAAATTAATTCCTAATAAAAAAATTAAATAATGAACGAAAAATATTAAGGTTATTGTCAAAAATGACTCATTTTTCCCTTTTAATTTTATTTATCATTAAAGCGCGTTTTTTAAAACTATATTTCACATCCCGTCCCGCATTCAGAGAAGAACTTAACTTCTGTGTGTCTAATTCAATTAATTCTATGATATGAGACTTCCTTCTCCTGAGCAAAGAAACGACCTCAAAACTCCAATAGGAAAGCCGAACAGAGTTAATCCTTCGATACTATATAACTATTAAAATAAGGAATCGATTTTCGATTATTATACTTTACGAAAGTGAGAGCCTTATTATTTCTAGCTGGGATAGTATACCCATAGTATTGCGGTGGCCAATTTCTGGGGGGTTTAGAAATAAAAAAAATCCTGATATATTACCTAAACATTTTTTCCCTTTTGCTTTCAGATAAATACATAATGGATGTTGAAAATAATAAAAAGTTCAAAGTCACATTGACAGACAAAAAGAGGTATCATAACAAATCACCAATCAAAACCTACCTTTAGGGCACAGTATCGGTAAACGATCGTTGTGTGACGAATCCCTTTGGCCAGACGTTATTATTTTCAAATTAAGGTCGACCTGTCTGTCTGTATGTAAATGGCGATTGGCGCTCGATTACAACTTTATAAAAATATTCTCTGTTTTCATAACAAATTTTTGTGCAAAGAATCTTCCGCAACTTTCAGTACATTGTCATACGTGAGCCAATATAATATTTTTTTAACCATAGTCTTAAGCTTAGCTTTTGGAAGACTTTTGTGGAAACTGGGGCCCCGTATTCGATATTTCAATATCGATCATTTGTAGGAAAACATGATGATCAGGAATAGATGATTTGCATAGACAGGTGCTACTTAATATGTCCGTAGTAGATACTATGCTTTCAATGGAAGAACGTGTATGATTGCTTAACAGGGATTAAGTTAACAGCTTCTGTTGGGTACACTGAAAATGTCAAAAAGCTTTTTTTGCTGCACGACAGCGGACAGGCTGACGGCCCGCTTAAAATTTAGTAGTTACTGTCGCTTATGGGTGTTTGCAACGCCAGTGGCATCGCGAACATGCTGCTATCCTATAAGTCATAAGAGTACAGGAACTTGGGCCACTAATGCCGGAACATAACACAAATTATAGCGGCATACTTAAGACCAAAGGTGGTTGTCATCCAGAGGGCTTGGGGCCCTACCACATAGCTAGGGTGGGTTGTTTTGTCACCTTTTACGACAGACCAGCCCCGGCTGCATAGGTCAGTATTCTTTCTCCGCCCCTGCACAGATAGAAATACTGCTTAGTGATAAATGGGCTTGCAGTTGAGGTTTTTTTCAACACACACTACTAAGTTACTTAAAAAGGCGTCATAAAATTCTATGCAATTGGCAGCATGCTGGTAGTCCGCTTGACGTCGCAAACATCGATTGGCGACGGTAACCGCTAACTATGTGGGCCGTTAGCCTGTCTAGTATTCCGCAGCATTAAAAAATACACCATGAGGATACTTATAATGTTTTAATACACGTTTCGCGTATAGCAGGAGCTGCAAAGTGATTGATGACAGTGACTATACAGTTTCGCGACTATCGGTTAGTTTTGCTTCTTTTAGGGTATCGTGTATGACTCAGATTAATTGAACAAAATCTGCAGTTTTTGCTGCTTCGCATTTTAGACGTGGTTGAAACTAATAGCATTTTTAGATCTGGTAATTAATAGCAAACATTAGTCTTAAAGTCATTTTTATGAATTATTTGTTGTTATAAATGTATACAATATCTATCTACGTACATGTCTCACGAAAAAGACATGCTAATTTAGGATTGTTTTAATTAATTTCAAAGAACAAAAATAGTATATAACGTTACTTAAATGCAAAAACAATACTATTAATATTTTTTTATTGCTATGGGACAGCAGACAAGCTGACGATCCACTATACAGTAGTTAGCAGTTACTGTCGCCTAAGGATGATTTGAATGCTAGGGCACCGCTAACGCGCTGTCGTCTGCATAAACTGGAAACTAGTCACTTATGACAGAACACATCACAAAATTATTATGGGGATATATTTAGAAATCAGAGGTGGTTCTCATCCAAAATTAAAGCCCTACCTCCTAGCAAAATTAATAATTATTTGTCAATAATTCTCTCTTATATTTAATTAATGTTTTAACAATTATCAAATTTTTGAATTTAGAATCACTAATATATTATTAAATCAACTACTTCGTGAAGAAACACCTGATATGATGAAATTATGCAATGTCAACGTTTATTATTGTCAAATATTTATAATGGTTTCCTTTTATGTCAGTATTCTTCATAACATAGAATTACTATTTAATGTTTTCTACAAAATATTTTCTATTGTGATATGCACCTGCTAGAATTTCAAAATTTGTACACACGGTTGGACTTGTTTCTATTATTTGTGTTGTAATGAATACCATAGATTATTTTTAAAGTACTAAGCGAGATAGATTCTTATAGCACTTTTTTCTACTTCATACAGTCGCATCCCTCGTAGTGACTCATTGACACATGTATTACAATTTCCGAGGTCAAATTAGCAGGCAAGCTTTTTCTTATTGTATAAATTTTGTTGGCATTATAATTTACATGTTATACCAAAGTGTGTACGGAACCAAGCGTCAAAAAATATTAAAAGAACTTGCACCCTTTTGCAAATACCAAAACACCTCGGGGATCAAATCCAAACCCTTTTGTTCACAGAACACCTGCAACATCGGACATAGGTGCTGTTTACAATGCAGACATAAAAGAGACTTTAGTCGCAAATGTTAAATAAATTATTTTCAACTGTAACTTGTTTCAGGTTAAGGTATATTTTTGTTTGCGTTGAGTTAACATATCATTTTTCATGTATTATTTTGTTGAAGCATCATTATTAGCTTGCGTCAAAAAATACTGGAACGTATAATTAGAGCATAATTAAAATATAAACATACTGGTACTATTGACGACCTCGGTGGCGTAACGGATAACGCACTTCGGTACGCATGCGGAGGTCATGGTTTCGATTCTCGTCTCGCGTCTGGGTGTTTATGTATAATATGTATTTATTTACAAAAAAAAAGTATTTAAGTAGTATATCAGTTGTCTAGGGCCCATAATACAAGTGCTACTTAGTTTGGACTAGATGACGCTGTGTGAATTGTCACAAAATATTATTATTATTATATTATTATTATTATTGTTCAGAGCGATTTTGTTATGGATACTGCAGAACCTAGACTAGTAATTATACTGCATATACTTAATTTTGTAAATAAATATATAATATATACAAACACCCTGATTTGGACGGGATCGAATACGTAATCTCCGCAGACGTTTCGTCATCCGTTAGTCGTTGCGTCATAAAAATCTATGTCAGCATCGTAATTTTAGCGTTAAATCTGGTAGCAACCCTAACTTCCGCGTCGATACCCGGGGTCAGCTTTTCGATTTTTTTTCTCCACTTTGCACGGTCTTTGGGTGTCTGTTTCTTTATATAGGGTGATATCTAATGGACTTATCATTGAATAGGGTGGATGTGACGTTAACCAGCCCTCTTTGGTTCTCCATTTCCTGCCGGGTCCCTGTGGCAGCGCCTTGAGACATTTGTTCCTCCAAGTAAGAAGCCTGTTGCCATAAATGCCACCAACTCCCCAACTCCGAGAAGAAAATCGATAGGTGTCTTTATTTTTCTGTCTTTGCTAGTTTACGGCTTGGCGATTGATTGGCCCTAGTTTTATCGTTAGGCTGAGTTCAGACAATCACGTTGAGTAATTATAACATAATATCATTTATTGATCTACTATTACTAACTTTTCCTCGTACTCTAATCGCGTAATAACGCTTTCATAGAATCGAAAACCAGCTATCCTGGTGCTAAAAATGTTTACACCTAAATGATTATCTCAGCCGTACTATTCTATAAATTATCATGTTTTAATAACGTTTATTCACGGTTATGATTGTATTATTTTGACACTTGGTGAAAACGGTTTCTCTTAATTTCTAAAACATCTACGAAGATCAAACCACAAGAGCTCAAAATTCTTAAAAAGTACAATAGTTATGATTTTCTGAAACCGTCCGATAAATTTTCATTTCGGATAAAGAATTGATTAATTGATAAATGTTTCTTTCGGATGAAGAATTGAATTTCCACGAAGAAAAGACCTACACACAGGAAAAAATCTCAGTCGTTGCCTTTTTGCACGACGCGTATAATCATCACCAAGCGTCTTCACAAGTTTATCTAAGCCTTTAAAACTTTTCTGCTTTTCTGCGCTTTTACATCCCCACAGGAACTAAAATATTTTATCACCAATAGAGATATTCTAACTCGCCCGAAGTGACAAGAATTGCGAATTGCGACGTGGTGCAACATTTACCTTGGAGCTTTAATATCTAACAATGGTGGCTGCGTAGATGAAGTAAAGCGACGTATGGGGATAACTAGAACGGCAATGGACAAGCTGATGAAAGTATGGAGGAACCGACACATCACAAGGGCCACGAAAATCCGGCTCGTGCAAACCCTTATATTCCCCATATTTTTATACGCTGCAGAGACGTGGACGCTTCGAGACATTGAGAAGAAAAAGATAGATGCTTTAGAAATGTGGTGTTGGAGACGAATGCTGGGAATATCATGGGCAGAATTTCGGACCAATGCCTCCATCCGTGAAGAACTCCGCATCAAGCAGCATCTCTCCGCTTTGGTCCAGTCACGTATTCTCAAATTTTTCGGCCACGTTTCAAGGCGAAATAATGACTCCATAGAGCGTCTCGTTGTCCAGGGCAAAGTTGAGGGGGCCAGATCACGTGGAAGATCACCCATGCGATGGACCGACCAGATCAAATCGGCTGTGGGCGGGCCTTTGCATGAGTGCACCAAAATGTCTCTGAATCGCGAGAAATGGCGTAAAATCATACAGCGAACAATATCTGCCTCTAATAGTACTACCAGTTGATCACGACCGCTCTGTAAAGAGTGAAACGACTAAGAAGAAAAAGAGATATTAGCTCTGCAATACAGATTTTTGTATCATCCAAGAAAACTGAATCGTTCTGAATTTTCTTATTATTTATCTTTAACCCAAATTAGGTAGTTATTCGTATAAAATTTATCACCGAACCTATGTAAAAACGGTATGTTTGCAGGAGATTTGTAAATCTTATTTTCAAACTATACTAAATCAAATCACGAGATGAATTTAATTTGTTTCACAGAATAGGCGCCCGTAGTCTAGCGACTACACCGGAAACGCGTCGCATATTTCATAAATGAGGTGGAATCATTTCTTGGTTGTGGACTTTACTTTTGTATTTGAGAGATATAATATACATTTATAAATCTAAATTAGTGTATATTGTGGTTACAGTAAAGTATTTGGCGTTTTTCGATCGCGAAAGCTTAATAGATAATTATGCAATTACTAATACGATGACTTCCATGGCGAAAGCGCTATAATATATCTTTCTCTCTCTAAAAAAGTAAAAAAGAGGTAATACTTAGCCATGTCCGAATCATTCAGGGTCAGCAAAATATGTATTTTTCTTCTATTGTGTTCTATCCTAGCATTCATCATCTGCCACTTGACCAACCCTCATATCATGCATCATACATTCTTTCCATCGCTTCTTAGATCCTGATAAACCCGTCGCTCTCTCCATCCATCCCCTGCCCTCGTACCCATCTCCTTTCAGGTTATTTTTATAGTAATGTGGTTGGTATCTCTTCTTATTACATGGCCTTACTATACCAGTTATCTTCCAAAAAGGAGGTTACTTGATATGCTAATATAAGATCAGTAAGTAAAAACCATGCATAAGTAATTTTACTTAAAATTCGAGCATCAGTATTGTACACAACGGCCAATTTACCTTCATCGGCACAAAACCGGTTTAAATTAAACCACTGTTATATTTTTTGCCCAATGTCGGGTCAGTTATGTTTTGGTTTTTTGCAAGCCAACCATCGCATCGTGTCGAGTGATCAAACGTTTATTTCTCTTTTTGTGTGATGAGTCACAATGCGTTTTAATAACGTTTTATATTTTATGTAAATATATTGAGATATGAAGAGTTAGAAGACAATCCATCTCGACCTACCACCAGTGGTATACCACTTAATACAGCCCGCTAAATAATATGATTGAAAAGAATAGCTGGGGAGTTTGTATCACAAATTTTCTTTAACAAGCATTTTGTATTATTTCGAATAAATCTATTTTGGATAATTTTGGAATGTAAAGTCAGGAGTATAGTAAAAGCGATGCAAATAATATATGATATAAGGTTTTGTGAAGAGACAGATGAAGAATGCCAGGAAATAATAAAATGGAAGCAAAAGATGTACGGTGCCGATTCCATATAATCGGGATAAGGCTTAACTAATGATGCATTTTGAAAACTTTTCATATTAAAGCGGCTACTTACTACACTATGACTATGAGAATAAGGCTATATATATATATATATATATATATATATATATATATATATATATATATATACCTATATATATATGATATAAATGTGTGTATTTTTATTATTGTATGCATGTATGTATTATTATATACAAAGGTAAGTAGGTACATGTTCGATCCTTGCATAAAGGGTGTTTGAAATCCCGCCACCTGATTTTTACCTACGAGGGTAGGTAAAATGAGAGTGAGGACTCTCGGTGAGGTAAATGGTAAAGCGAGGGTGGGACGAATATAATAAAGTAGTATCGCGTGAGCTCCTAAACGCGTGGTATGGTCGATGTTCGACCTTCCTCAAGACCATTCTCTGCGCCGTGGCTTCAGTTACACCAAACTCTCATTGGCCGGGCCATAAGATTGTGTATTTAGTGTGCGTGACATTTAGCTGGTGCTTTGCAACAGTTCCTCCGCGAGCGGACCTGAACCGATCCGGGAAGGGGTGGAATTAAGGTCAGTGCGAATTTCTTTTTCTGACCCGGTAAACGTTATTCTGCCATATGTCGAAAAAAATTTAATTACGTTCACCCCTATTTCACCCCGTTCAAGCTTAATTTTCGCGACAAAAACTAGCCTATGTCATTTTCCAAGATCCAATCTTTCTCTATACTATAGAAATTTCTTTAAAATTTGTTCAGCGGCTTACTACCCCTACCCCACTACCAATATCCTTCCACATCTTATTACTAAATTTTTACCGACAGAGCTACCTTCACATTTATAATATTAAGTATGGATTTAGAACATGTAATTATCCTTACTAATATTACAAACACGAAAGTTTGTTTGTCTGTTACGCTTTCACGCCTAAACCGCCGAACCAATTTTGATAAATTTCGGTATAGTCATATATTGGACCTTGGAAAAGGACATAGGCTACTTTTTTTTTAATTCATATGGCAGAACAACGTTTGCCAACTAGTTACAACATATAATTTAAAATAATCCGTAACAAAAATGTATTTTCTCTTTATTCTCTAATTAAATTTTAATAAACTTGCCACGTGAGCCCCACTTTAATAATAAAATGTCTAATCAAGAATAATACTCCTGTACTACTTTATTATATTAAAATATTAATCTATTTTTCTCATTACCATACAGGCCAATGCCACGGCCTTGTTCCATTTTTCTAGTCTAGATGGTTTTCTTAATATGAAGCTGAATATTATTCTCATAGATCTTTCTGCTTGCTCTTTCTCTTCTATATTTATAACTCTCATGCACATTAGGCGAGGTATATTTACTACATATAAATACATACATTTTATAGTAGAACGTGAAATTACCAAAAAAATCGTTGACACGAAGATTTACAGTTCTATAGGTAGAAAAACATATTTTTTGAGTTAAAATAAATGACCATAAATTACTATTCAATAATTAAAAACATTTTCTATGTTGTTATGCATAACAGTAATAAATTAAATATAATCTCTTTGGTTTAACATATAATAGGTTTTGGAAATTTTCGCAACATTCAGGATTCTATAGGGATAGTCATTAAATGTGCGCCTTTTTGCGTTTTCGAATGGCTACCCCACCCCTGTATTAATACCCCTGGTAAGTATACCATCACAATAACCTTGTGTTGTGTTCCGGCATTAGTGACCCAGTTTTCAGTACGCCTACGCGGACTACAGCGTGTTAGCTGTAGCTCTGACGTCGCAAACATCCGTAGGCGACGATAACTGCTTACTATTTATTGGGCTTGCTTGTCTGCTGTATGTATGTCCTCAGCAATAAAAAACGTATATATTTTCTTCTATACAAAGAAGCTTAAGAAGTAAATAAAATAAATCCCAAATGGGTCTGAATAGGCCACTCCATGGATGGGGCGAATAAATATTTAAGAGATCTCCGAATTACTGTGATATCAAATACAAATCTGACTGCTAATCTAGCCCAGTTGAATAGGCAGGCACAGCAAAAAACGAGATCTGTATTTTTTTGAGACTAGGGGCTAAACGACAATAATCCCCTTTGTGAAAATCAAATTGAAGTAGTTAAGGGCAAAATGGTTCCCAATTAGTAACAATAGAAAAACCGGAAAACTACTATTTTGTGAAGTAATATGTATTTTATTATAAATGATTCCAAAATAATTTATATCCTGAATTTTTCCCACAGAAAAATTATTGATTATTTAATTTCAAATTCATAAACAATCATCAATAACATCAATATTTCTATCCCTACCCAATATAAATTCCCCGTATTTTTATGAAATTACAGAAGCAAAGAATGCAAATATTTTCACATCTATAATAATGTGGTTACTTATCAAATTGACCGAATATTTACAATTCAAATGTCATGTGAAACACAGTGTATTTTTGACATAATTTACATTTGAATGGAAGTATTGATTTTTGTATTTATAATTCAATAATATCTGCAAGGTTTCCTATCTGTAATTTGTATTGGGATTTAAAAATTATGAATAATAAAGATTAGTATGAAATATTTTGTTTGTTTTTGTTTTTATGTGTTGTGTAAACTCCCAACAACTGAAAGCTCTTAATAAAATATATATATATATATATATATATATATATATATATATATATATATATATATTTATATATTATATGTTTCGGACTATAAAACACTAGTTTTTAGTTTATAGGAGCCTTTGTATAATTTATTTGAATGACAACATTTAAAATTTTCATTCTCACATGCTATAACTATAACAGACTAATATTTAAAAAAATCTACAAATTTGATCGCACAGTAATTGACGCCGAATAATCGTATTTTACGACGCGTTTTATACTCCGATATAATAAATACGATAATTATAATTTAAACACAAATTTATTATTCTAACTAACACTGCGGTTTATCCCATTAGTTTATTTTTAAAATATAAAACGTGGTTATTTACAGGCTATTATAATTTGAATATCTTCTTTTATTTTATTAACTTAGTTTTATTTTTAATAATATTAGACAAATTTTAAACTTGGTCTAGATAGATATTGTATTATATATACTAAATATTTTGTCACGTCTCTAACACACAATACTAGAAACATCCTCAAACCCTTAAAATCCGTCTAAAGTCTACACTGATTAGTATAGGAAACAAAAGCCATAGTTTAGTTGACTATATTCACTTTTCAAGACATTTCCCTGCCATCTATTTTTAACAAACATATTATAGTAACGTACAGACTAAAACATTTGCAACTCAAAAAAATATAGTATGTTGCGTGTATCCATGTCATCAAAGCATTATTATTATATTTTACTCAAAACATGTTTTTTGACTAACCCTACTGCTAGAAAGTGCGAACATGATGCAATATTTTTCTCAGGTTATTCTTAAAAAATCCATTTTGCTGTCTTAAAAAATCGCAAATTTGCATTCCCCATACATCTCGTTTATATCAGATATAATTTGAATAACTCAACCATGACAAATGTTTATTAGAATAATGTAATTTTTTATACTCGTTGGCTTCTCTAATTGAGCGTGAGAGTTGCAGATTTTATTTTTATTTTTGTGGGTTGCGATTTTTGTCTAATGATCTGGGGTTCAGTGGAAAAATAATTAAAAATAATCATAAGTCGATGTTATTTGTTAAAAATATTTCCAATCCTACAAGTAAAAGTGCATTTTAATATGAGTAGTTTTAGGATGAAATTAATAAAAGTATAATATAAAGACAATCACTAGGATCTACTTAACATAAAATATAATGATTTACGAAAATCGGCACATTTTAAAATAAAAAAAAAATGTTGCAGATTATGAATGATAATGAGAAAAGTTGAATTTATCAAATTAAATTACTTTTAAAAAAGCTAGATGTAAGAGGTTCCGCCAGGGCTGTCTTTACTGATCCAGTATTCCTACCAGGGTTGGTAGATTCCATTGCATTTGCCGAAACAAACAATTCAACATCAACCATCAGTCCTGCGGCGATTGGTCTCTTGACACTTCATATTGCATATTTTGCCAGCTATGTCGGTCTGTTTTTGTTTCTTTTACGGACATCCTCATTTTATATCTTATCCGTAAGAGATAACCAATAGACTATAAATATCTGTTATTTTTAATTTTTATATATACCATACAGGAGACAGATAAAATACTCCAAAAATAAATAAATGAGATGTAATGGGACACTAGTTTTTTTTTTTACAATACATACGGAACCTTTGCATTTCAATATATTATGCAATTTTTTCGTACTTTTATATGCAAATTATGATATGTTTCACTTGCAAGGTGTTATATACTTAATATATGCAAATATGTTCTATTAGATTATTGACATATGCTAATGCGTAGGGTAATGATGAGATAATTGACACATGTGTGTGAATTTGGTACTGACTGACTTCTCAGTGATCATTCGTTTTGGTAGCTTTAAGAACAGGTTGTATTATTGATTAGTGTTTTATGAAAATTTTTTAATAAAATGTTCTTCAACATAATTTTTTGAAGAATTGTATTTTATGTGTCAAATGTTTGTAGAAATTACATTTACATAACAATTGATTCATAAATTAAATTGGCCATGTGAACCTGACTATATATAAGAACTTTAGTAACTAACATGGTTTAGCGTGGCTTACCAGCCACGCCATGTCGATTACTGTCGAATTTACTTTATTATGCACTGGTTCTTATTTCGCGTTCTTTCTTTGAAGTGAAATTTCTTTAGCGTCGTTGTGATTTGAAATTTTGATAAAACGTAAAAGTTACACCAAAAATGACTTACTCTCTTATCACCTACTTTTCTGATATTTCACTTCTGTCACAAGTGAATTGCATACACACATTTTTTTATGAGAATGCGTATTCCCGGTTTGTCTTTTTCCATTTCCATTATGAAACTAGCATATATTATATATAACCTTGGGATTCCAAAAGTATACGATAAACAATATAAGGCTGAAGCTGACTAGACTAGACAACACTTCTTTGATAGTTTATGAACAGCCTCCAGTAACGACGTTCACCGTGTGTATAATACATATATATTTAGAAAAGAAAATTAAATAAGTATGTGTATCCATGATGTATATCTGTACTGTATGTATATGTGTATATCTATAATGTATCCAAGCACTCATTGTCTATTTTTTACAGGATTATTAGGAAACAATGAACACCAAACTTAGTGTTCACGTTGATATTTAATAACAGAATGACAAAATATAAAATACTTTGCGTTATTTTTTTTATTTTTTTTTATTGCTGTAGGACAGCAGACCGGCTGACGGCCCACTTAGAATTAATCAGTTACCATTGCCTATGGGTGTTTGCAACGCCAGTGGCACCGCGAACACGCTGCTGTCCCATAAGGGTACAGGAACTTGGGTCACTAATTTAGGAACACAACACAAGGTTATTATGGCGGCATACTTAAGACCAAAGTTCGTCGCCATCCAGACGGGCTTAAGACCCTACCACGTAGCTAGGGTGGGTTGTTTTGTCGCCTTTTACGACAGGCTGACCGCGGCCGCAGAGGTCAGTATTCTTTCTCAGCCCCGGCACGGATAAAATGATATGGATAAGATGTATCAAAGCCACCTTTAACGTTACGAAAATGATCAAGTAGCCATTACATTATTTCCCTCTTGATTGTTACAGTAGTTCCTAGCTCATGATACACACATGCGGATAAACCAAGTTATAATAATGGACATAATAATTAATACATTGCGAATTGCTCGAAATAATGAAGCTCGCAAATAGCGAGAACAAAGAAGAGGTCTCATTTTAGTTTCATCGGATTTCATCGATTCCACGATATTTTATCAGTGAAACAATGGGTAGTGTTACATTAATTGTTGCAGGCGAGCATTATAATTAATCATTGTGAAAGTTATAGGGTTGTCACTTTATTAAATTATATAATATACTAAAGTATTATATATTTCGATGACATATAAGTCGGTAATAAATTTAATAATTAAAATAATATTATATAGTTTAAATTAAAGTAAAATGATAATAATAGGTAATTAATATTTGCACATCTTATAGATATGTTACACAGGGACCCTTTAATGTGCATATAATAACCATTGTACACCCCGTTAGATATAACTCTGTATACAGTCATGGTAATGTATATAGAAAATAAATGAATTCAAATTGGGCATGAGCAGATTCTTAGAAAACTGAGCTCTAAATCTTTACCTTTTATTTATTATAGAATTTTTATGAATTAAATATTTTTTTTATATTTTTTAATTATATAATATACTCTCCTCCCGAGCTGAATCGGGACTCATTAGTCATTTGTGAATATCATTACTAGGTTAACATTACTTATTTTCAGGGCTACAATCCTAATATTAAGTTTTGTACAATATACGTCTTCTTTTATACTATAATTAAAAGTTAAACTTAACATTGTTTCTTAATTATTTTTAGTATTTACAATCTAAACAATTTTTAAACATAATGCTATAAAGTCTGCGCACGCCTTTTGCATCAGTATATCTATGTTGATTAGCTTCACGTCGTTACCAAGGTTACTGGTCTCATTTCTAAGCCGAGCGAAAACTGGACACTCGAATATGATGTGGGGCACAGTTTCACTTACTCTTGATTCACACGAACACGAAGAATCATCCTTAAATCTGCATAAGGATTCCGAAAAACCCCGTGCTCTGTGAGAAGTTGAGTCGTATACCCCGTGATATTGGTTTTTGGTTAATTTACAGACCTTAGAGACGTCAGGGAGAAATAGTTTAGTTACTGAGGCTGTTTGTCCATCTTGATACCTTCGATTCCATTTAGCAACGATTTCGATACCGATGTCCTCTGGCGAATGAAACCGGATATTTATCATAGTGGTATTTTATATTGGCTTCAAGAACCGCACCTTTTGCAAGTTCATCAGCTCTTACGTTCTCCGATGCCTACGTGAGCCTTCATTTTTAATATTATTATCTGTAACCAAGTAACCAGGTCCGAGCCTCTTTCTTTAACGTCTACTTGACATTTGACCTACATATATACTGATCTTTGCTCTTAATTTCAACTGTTCAAATTTAATATATTTTATATTATACATTTATATAATACAATTTATTTATTATGTACAATATGTAAAACTTGTTATTCAAACATTGAAAAGAAATATTTTTTATTCATTAAATGTATTCATTTTCCTTCATACAGAGGCTGACTAAGAATACCAAGAAAATAACCGTAGCTGGGAGATACGGCTTCAAGGACGTCTAGATGGCAACCGGACCTGGTATCTAAA
This sequence comes from Malacosoma neustria, assembly GCA_963693495.1. Classification (NCBI taxonomy): domain Eukaryota; kingdom Metazoa; phylum Arthropoda; class Insecta; order Lepidoptera; family Lasiocampidae; genus Malacosoma; species Malacosoma neustria. The sequence continues at coordinate 2,860,105 of OY856390.1, read as the reverse complement.
CATGCCGCCCTAATAACCTTGTGTTATATTTCAGCGTAAGTGACCCAAGTTCCAGTTCTCCAACGAGTTCGCCTGGTGTCACAAACATCTATGGAGATGGGAACTGCTTATTATTAAATGGTTCGTCAGCCCATATACTATTCCACAGCCATAAAAATAACTAAAAATTTTGAGGAAAGAAATCAATTACAAGGATTTTAACTCACCGTACGAAATACGGTTACTTTCAGACCAACAAAATCAGACATTAAAGACATCATTATAATTATATCTAGAATTAAATTTATATTATAATTTCATTTGTAATAATATTATCCAATAAATTTAATTGTGTTAATATTATCCAATAAACAGCTAAATTTATTTGTACATATATAGGTATAGAACATTTAAATTTTAAAGCTTTTTGGGTCTAATTTAACTTAAATATATATAATTACTATATATCATCCAATTATATATATATATATATATATATATATATATATATATATATATATATATATATATATATATATATATATGTTTCGTTATCATTTAGTAAATTTTTATCGCAAATCGATTTAATTCAAGTCATCTGGCACATCGTTGTTCGCACCTGTCAGATTGACAACTATCAAGTAGACAGTGGAATTCAGACTGTCGAGCGAGACACACCGGCCTACCGCGCTGCCGCTTTCACGCCAAAATACAAAATTCAAAACCGTTAAAATCCATCGTTACACTTGTGACCCTCAACGAGGTGGAATCAAATCGGCAAACGGACACCAGACTGCAAGGCAAGGTATGTGCTTAGCTTGTAACTTGATATTTTGTCCGTTTGATCAGTGGAACAACGATTGTATCGACAGAGCCTAGTTCTGTTATCCAAATGTAAGCAGAAAGCCAGACCAATCGCATGCGTATGCTACATTTTTATGGTGCCGAAACCCGGGATTCCACCAAATCGAACTGCATAGTACCTACTTATCAATTTACCTGTGGTATATCTGGTTATTCAATCGTTAGCTTAGAATATCTATCGTTCGTTATTCTCGCATTCTAAGTTATTTCATCGCATCAGAAGTGCCTACTCATCGTATCGTAAAGTAGTACTACATTCACGAGTTTTCTTCATCATCACCATCGAACCAATTCGACAGTCGTCTACTCAATCGTATGTGTTTCCGTGTTATTGCGAGATCAAATCAAGCAATCATTTTCCTAGTCGGTGCTTGATTTCCATCGGCTCGCAATTATCACGAAAATACATAATTTCAAATAACAATCTCTTTGTTCTAAAACAATTCTGTGCTTACGTAACATTTGTTAGTGAGTAAAATCGCAGTTGTTGTGGATTAAATTAAGCAATCACATACAAATCGGTGCTTAATCTAACTCACAATAACTTTCTATTCGTTTTTCTAGTAATATCTCATCGAATATTATCGTAATTACCTACTAGAAAAAATATTCCATTACTTGTGTGTGACAAAATATCGAACAAACTCGAGGGTACCTACATAGAAAATCGCACCACGCCCGCCGCGTTGCACTGCCGCTGCGCTTACGCTAGACGTGTTTCTTATCGTTATCATTTATTACGCGCTAGGGTTGTGCATGCACAAGTTTTGTACTCGAATTCATTGTTTACATTTTGTTTACACACAAATCGTGACGCGTATTTAGTGAAGTGAAACTTTATCGTTGCAAAGGTATTAAATAATAATAATTATAACTCAAAACGGTATTTAATATTTTTTTTATTAGTAGTTAACATTCACATCGGTATCTCGTTATTATAATTCGACAAACATACATTTTATTCTATAGACCTTTATTGCTTAGACTTGTTATAAAATATTGTTACAAAATTAACAATGTCTTTATTAATAAAAAATTCTCGTAAACGTCAATCGTTAAAAAGGTGTAATTCAAAATCAATCGATATCGAATATACTAGTAGGGATCTCCCGGCTTTGCGTCGAAAACGTACCATCACTTTTAAACGATTATCTAAGGCGCTTGAGGTAGGTATTTTGGCTTCGACCGATCCATCATATATAGATTTGTTTTTATCGTATCACCAAGACGTAAAAAACATAGCTGCGAATTTTGAGGATGCGCATTTTGCCATTTTGGAAATTTTGGATGATCCGGAACATGAAGATAATGCAATTCACGAATCATTCGATGAAATGTATTATAAAATATTATCGATACATCGTAATCTTACTAAGATCGAATCGTTACCTTCATCGAATTCTCCATCGAATATTCGGTTGCCAAAAATCGTACTTCCGACTTTTAGCGGAGATATTAAACAATTCCCAGAATATTTCGATGTTTTTAACGCATTAATACATAATTCGAAATCTCTCAGCGATACTGAAAAATTCCATTATCTTGTTTCATCTCTGAGCGGTGATCCGCTAACCCTAGTGAAGGCATTCCCACTTACGCACGAGCACTACAGCGACGCGTATGAAGCTCTTATTACTCGATACAAAAGCAAACGCGATTTAGCTTTTACATGTTGGCGTGATCTTTTGAATATTGACTTCAGGTACGGTGACGCTAAGTTGTTTCGAAAATCACTCGATCTATTTGAAGAAAATTTATGCATTCTAAAAACAGTTAATTTGCCTATCGGACATTGGGATTTTATTCTAGTGTATCATATTTTATCGAAACTCGATGCGAAGCTGCGTCGTGATTTTGAAGAAAAATATTCTGAAACCGAATTCCCTTCTTACGTTCAACTTAAGGGATTTTTACAATCCAAATGTGAGGCTTTGATACGTGATACGCATTTTTCTGAGTCGGTAAAATTAAATAAGCCGCAAAATAAATCGAATGGCAAAATCGTAACTTCATCTTCGCAGTCTAGCCGTCCCAGCGTATCTCATACACTTGTCGCATCGAATAGTGATGATCAGTCGCGCACCTTAAATACCGCGAACGCTGCCACCCGTAATGTTATGAAGTGTTCGTTTTGCAGTGAATCTCATTCAATATCGTCTTGCTCGGGGTTTCTAAATAAATCTTATGATGATCGCATGAAGATTGCTACTGAGAAGAACTGGTGCTACAATTGTCTTAAGCCATCTCATCAATTGAAAAATTGTAAATCAATTTTTTCATGTCGCACGTGCAAGCGTAAACATCACACCTTACTCCATCGCGACAAATCTATCGAATCAAATCAATCCGCGTCGTCTTTGGTTTTAAGGTCACCCACTCATACAACCGTTTTGCTTGCCACTGCAATCGTACATATTCGAGACGCATCGGGCACTATGCAATCTTTTCGTGCACTGTTCGATACCGGAAGTCAGAGTAACTTCATAACGGAGGCAGCGGTAAAACGACTACAGTTAAATCCTACAAGCACCAAAGCAATCGTAAGCGGTCTTGGCGACCACGCGGCTCCTCTTCTTGGTGACGTCACTTGCTCCGTAGGTACGGACAATAAAACACTATTTACGTTGAACATGCACGTGATCACTAAAATATGTGGCGACCAACCTATTGCTAAATTAAATACGTCAGGCTGGTCACATGTACGATCGTTACCGTTGGCGGACCCCGGCTTCGATATACCGGGCTCCATCGACCTTTTATTCGCAGCCGATGTCTTCGCCGAGTCTCTTCTCAATCAGCGTATCAAGGGAGATTCTAATCAACCTACCGCTTTTAATTCTGTGTTCGGTTGGCTTCTATTAGGCAAAACTCGTTTAGCTACTAATACCTTGGTACACACTTCACTAGAAATCGATAATGAACTAAATTCATTAGTTAAGCAATTTTGGGAACTAGATTCCATTTCGAAACCATCACTTTTGACTCCAGATGAATTATTATGCGAACAAAAATTTGTATCTGATCACTCTCGCGATTCATCTGGACGATATATCGTACGTTTGCCTTTCATAACCGATGTGGAACCTATATTTGAAGGCTCTCGTGATGTTGCACTACGCCGATTCTTTGCTATTGAACGAAAACTGTCACGTGATCTATCGTTATATCAACAGTATGCTGAATTTATGTCAAATTACATTGAAAGCGGTCACATGTCTGTAGTCCCGGCTGACGAGTTAAGCGTAGGAAAATATTACATCCCTCATCACTGTGTACTTAGACCGGATTCCGCTACGACGCGTCTTCGCGTCGTGTTTGATGCTTCCGCTAAGGATTTTCATTCTCGTTCCTTAAATGACTCTCAATTAATCGGTCCGAAATTGCAACCCAATATTTTGGAAATTCTGTTACGTTTTAGGGAACATAATATCGTCTTCATGTGTGACGCTCGACAGATGTATCGTCAAATTCTACTTTCACCTGATCATCGCGACTATCAGCGTATCTTTTGGAGAAACTCAACGAGCGATCCTCTTCAAGAGTACCGTCTGAATACCGTGACGTATGGAGTATCGTCCTCTCCGTTCCTTGCTTGCCGTACTTTGCGACAGCTCGCTGAAGACGACGGAGATTCATACCCACTAGCAAAGAAGATCATTTTGTCGGACGTTTACATCGATGACGTTGTCACGGGATTTGATACTTACGAAAATTCAACATTAGCAAAGAGTCAACTTATCGCTTTATTCAAACACGGTGGTTTTGAACTAAGGAAATGGGTTAGTAGTGATCCACGTTTATTATCAGATCTTCCCATTTCAGATCGTCTCTCAGGGTCTGTCTCATTAGACAGTTCAGAATCGTCAACATTTAAGGTTCTTGGCTTAAGATGGGATCCGTCAACAGATTCTTTTCTGTTTGAAATCGCATCTTCAGATCGACCGTGTACAAAACGCGCTATTCTGAGCGAACTCGCCAGAATATTCGACCCATTAGGATTTCTATCGCCTATCACAATACAAATCAAATCGTACATCCAAAAGCTTTGGATTCTCGGTATTGGATGGGATCAATCGCCACCTGATGAGATTATTAGTACATGGAACAAATACAAAAATCAACTATCGGAATTAGGTCAACTTCGAATACCTCGCAGGCTCACACTCGCTAATGCTGATTCGTATGAACTTCACGGCTTTTGCGATAGCTCAGAAACAGCATACGGTGCTGTTATCTACCTACGCGTCACTGAAAGAGACGGTAGTGTGCATGTGTTCTTCGTTTGCTCAAAGGCTCGTGTTGTTCCGCTTAAGCGTGTTTCATTACCTCGTCTTGAGCTCTGCGCTGCGGTTCTTCTTTCCGATTTATACAAATTCGTACGAGACACTTATTTCCAACGTATTCCAATCGCTACTGTTCACTTGTGGTCGGACTCAACAGTTGTTCTCTCTTGGTTACGCTCTCATCCTTCGCGCTGGGCAACGTTTGTCGCCAATCGAGTCAGCCATATTCAGAGTGTCACACCCGTTGAATGTTGGCATCATGTGGCTTCTGGAGAAAATCCTGCCGACATCTGTTCGCGTGGGCAGTTTCCTCGTGAACTTCTTGACAATTCCCTATGGTGGGCGGGACCAACCTGGTTATTGTTGAATCATGAGGCTTGGCCGTATAGTAGTGACAGTAATTCTCATTCCGAACATAGTGAGGTTATCGTATTATCGGAAGAACGCAAATCGTTAACTTTAGTCTCAAGTGACCATTCCACAAACGCAAATATTGAATCGAATATCTACGAAAACTTATTAAATCGTTTTTCATCGTTACACAAAATTGTTAATATTCTCAGTTATATTTATCGCTTTATTAACAATTGTCGTAATCAAAATCAATCAAATCGTAACAATTTTCTTAATAACGTAGAACGACATCAAACTTTGATGAAAATTGTAAAGTACGTGCAATCTCAAGTTTTCACTGCAGAAATATCTGCTTTACAAAATAACAAATCGTTATGCAAACCGTTTCGAAAACTTAATCCGTTTATCGATAAGCAAGGTGTGCTCAGGGTGGGCGGCCGGATTTCTAGATCGGGTTTAGAATACGAACACAAGCATCCGGCGTTTTTACCGTCCGACCACACTCTCACGTTTTTAATAATCGATCATATTCATAAATCGTATTGCCATACTGGCATCAACACCACCCATTTTTTACTCCTTCAACAATTCTGGATCATATCCGCTAAACGAACTATTCGTCGTCGTCTATCTAAATGTATTCAGTGCTTTCGAACAAATCCGCAACCTTTGCAGCCTTTCATGAGTGATCTTCCCAGTTTTCGAGTAAACGAAGTTAAACCGTTTTCGGTAGTAGGCGTGGACTTTGGTGGCCCTTTCCGTGTCAAATTGGGGTCATATCGAAATGCTAAAATAGAGAAGGCATACCTGTGTCTGTTCGTGTGTTTGGCCACCAGAGCAGTTCATTTGGAGGTGGTATCAACTCTATCCACGGACGGGTTCATCGCGGCTTTGCGGCGTTTCGTGGGTCGTCGTGGACGTTGCAGTGTTATACACGCAGATTGCGGCACTAATTTTGTCGGTGCCAAAAATCTTCTATATTCCTTGCAACACGCTTCTGACGCCGAGCAAATTCAATTCAAATTCAACACACCCAGTGCGCCTCACCATGGTGGAGTTTGGGAAATCCAAATAAAGGCAGCAAAGGCACATATGTATCGCGTGATAGGCGACCAAGCACTAACGTTTGAAGAGCTCACGACGCTCTTCGTCCAAATCGAAGCCATGTTAAACTCACGGCCTTTGTATCAAATCAGTTCTGATCCAAATGACATTTCTTGTCTAACCCCCGGTCATTTTCTCACCTTAGAGCCTTTGACAGCTGTCCCTGATGAAGATCTCTCAAACACAAACATAAAACGGCTTCATCGCTGGCAGATGTTACAAGCTTTGCAACAGAATTTTTGGTCTAGATGGAAATCCGAATATTTAAATTCTCTTACCCAACGCGCCAAATGGACTAAACATTCTAAACCGTTATCGATAGGTTCGATGGTGATAATCAAGGATGACAATCGCAGCCCTTTACAATGGGCTTTGGCTCGAGTAGTGGAGTTGAAACCTGGCGTTGATGGAGTGGCTCGGAGTGCTGTAGTTAGAACAGCTAACAACACTCTTATTCAAAGACCGTTGGTTAAACTTTGTCCTCTTCCTATAGAAGACTAGTTTAAATCGTCGTGTTCGCAAATTAGCAATTATTTGTAAACAAACCGTAGTTAAGTAAGCAAATCTTCGTTATAGTATTCTTGTTATTATTCGTTATCTTCTACTTGATGCTGTCTTCAGCAATTTTATCGTTTCTGTTTAGTTGTATTTTTTTTTTTCTAACCAGAAAATACCATAGGCATTTTGGTGGGCGGGATGTTTCGTTATCATTTAGTAAATTTTTATCGCAAATCGATTTAATTCAAGTCATCTGGCACATCGTTGTTCGCACCTGTCAGATTGACAACTATCAAGTAGACAGTGGAATTCAGACTGTCGAGCGAGACACACCGGCCTACCGCGCTGCCGCTTTCACGCCAAAATACAAAATTCAAAACCGTTAAAATCCATCGTTACACTTGTGACCCTCAACGAGGTGGAATCAAATCGGCAAACGGACACCAGACTGCAAGGCAAGGTATGTGCTTAGCTTGTAACTTGATATTTTGTCCGTTTGATCAGTGGAACAACGATTGTATCGACAGAGCCTAGTTCTGTTATCCAAATGTAAGCAGAAAGCCAGACCAATCGCATGCGTATGCTACAATATATATATATATATATATATATATATATATATATATATATATATATATATATATATATATATATATATATATATATATATATGGGAATCAGGTTTGTGGCTTCAAGCTTTACCCTTATCAAATTTAGGTACGCTCCTAGACCATAATTCGTTTAGAATTGCGACCTCAATTCGACTGGAAGGGACAGTTGTAGAGTTTCTCTTCGCTGTGGGTGCGGGGATAAAGTCGGAGGCCTAGGGCTCCACCGTTTATTGTGTAACAAAAACGCTGGCCGATTACTACGACACGCTGTATTAAATGAAATTATCCGTCGTTCTCTTGCCACCGTCAGGATGACTTCCATTTCGGCACCAAATGGACTATGCCGCAACGATGGCAAGAGACCGGACGAGATGACATTGATGCCCTGGAGGATGGGATGCCCTCTGGTATGGGACGGTACGTACATAGATACATTAGCGGCTTTCCATCTTCCAGATACAGCTCTGATAGCTAGTGCTGCTTGCTGCTGCACAACAAGAGGACCAGAAACGCCGCAAATATTCATCTATTGGCAACGGATATTTGTGGCTTCCGGTGTTGAGACTCTGGAGACGTAGGATCCACAAGCATGTAGCTTATCGAGACATGTCAAAACGCTTGATAGAGGTCTCACGGGATTAAAAAGCCTGTTTGTATATAGGGCAAAGGATAAGTGTTATCATCCAACGCGGTAATGCAGCGAGCGTTTTGGGAACGTTTTCAGCCGAAAGCTATTCGGAATCAATATATTTATAGTTTTCGTGTTTATAGTATTTTATTTTTATTTTTGTAATATAGTGTAGTTTTAAAATTAATTTAAGCATATTTCTTGTAAATATAAATTTGTATAGATATTATGTAAAAAATTTTTTATATAATAATTGTAATATGTAAATAATATTGTAAATAAATAAAATCGCTCGCCACTTACGTTCCGAACCGCCGCCGCTAACTTGCCAACATCTAGGAGATGCGCGCACGACGTCGACGTAGGTAGTCGGAAATTTTAAACGCACAGTACGGCTGCGCGATATGAACAAATAGCAGTATTTTTATTTTGTCCACACAATATACGAAAAATCTGAAATAAAAGTAATTCAGCTCAGTCTTGCTCATTATTACATGTTTCAGTCACGGTTTTCCCTCACAATATCGAGCAGATGAACAGACATGGGATCAATCTGCATACAAACCATGTCAAGATCAGACTCAGGGCACACCTTGATCCACGTGAATTATTTATATATTTAAATATATTTAAAAAGTATGACGTTAGATATGCGACCTTTGACTTGAAGGTAAAGAAAATTTATCGTTTCATAATTTATTTCAACGGTTGTTTACAAGTTTATTAGTAAACATGTCGGAGAAAGTCTCTTTTAATATGGCAGGAGATTTAAATCCAAAAAGAGTAAATCAGATAGGCAAATGGTTCACTCGATAGTAGGTGGTTACTGTCGCTTATAGACGTTAACTCACCAGAGGCACTGTGGACGCGCTGCCGGTCTCAATTAGGAAATCCAGTTCCAACCGAGTTTACTAATGCCGGAATACAACACAAGGTCATTATGGTGGCATATTTGAAAAACTAGGGGTGATTATTATTTAGTCAGGCTCGGAGCCCTATCATCAAGCTAGGAATTTTTAGTCGCTTTTACTACGGGCCGACCCTGCAGGTGTATGCTGAAAGCCCGTCTGGATGGCGACCACCTTTGTTTTTAAGTATGCCGCCATAATAACCTTGTGTTGTGTTCCGGCATTAGTACTCAAGTTCCTGTACCCTTATGGGAAAACAGCGTGTTCGCGATGCCACTGATGTTGCAAACACCCATAGGTGACGGTAACTGCTAAAATCTAAGCGGGCTGTCAGCCTATCTGGTGTCCTACAGCAATAAAAAAAAAAGTGAAAAAGAGTCAGAAAACAGACCATTTATATCAAAAAAACTTGGGTTTCAATCGTTTTAGTAGCAGCCAAGGAAAAGATTTTTCTTTCGGGGCTGATCGGTCAGTTAGCAGTCGTCATATATTCCATTTATTTTCCCCTGTATCTTTGACCAAGAAAAAGAAAATGCTCTGTTTATCTTTGTGTCAGTATTTAGCAGCGTAATTCCCTCTCTTATGTACGTTACAGATGGAAAAGGTGCTTGTATTGTAGAAGTGAAAAAAGTATATATGAAATAGATAGCGAAACAATATCCTGATGTTTATTTAATTTTTAAATTATTATATAAAAATACATTACAATCATCAAGTCTTTCAGCTTGTCAACAACTCGTAGAAACTGTACATATCTCATATATAAAATAGGATTAAATTATAATAATAGGACACAACCCTACAATAAAAGATGGCGCCTTGGTACATACAGTGGCGCGAATATTAATAGCGGTGACTATGGTGTGCCGCGTTTAATGAATATTGCACCGAAACTGACTGATGCAATGTTATATTGACTATAAAAGTACAGTTGTAGAGAAATGTGTACATTTATTATATCAAAATAATTATTATTGTTCGGTGGAAACTTGACTACCGTTTATAATCGCCAATAAAAAAGGTAGCGAAAGTTAAAGCGCCGAAAGAAAAGCGAAATAGAGATTATTCGTATAGTCCCTTAGGACTGAAGTGAACAATTTAACATGTTGTTGTATCATGTACTTACGCATTCGTTCCAGTATTTGATATTAATATAAATAAACGTGATATAAATACATCCTATAAAATAGCTTAGGGGTGTTCCAGTTTTACGAAAATCTTTCTGCTTCGTAGAGAATATGTATCAAGAAGTAGGTAAGTTGTATTTAAGATATTTTTAACAATTAATATAGAAATATTTATCTGCCAAATTGTTCCCAGCTCTGAATTTTATGGTAGTATTCACCAGCTCTGATCTTCCACTGGGGCCATTATGTGACACAACTAACATTTAAATAATCACATATTATGACAAGCTTCCAACAATTCAGAACCAACAATTAACTACTTAGGTATAATATGTATTAATTTACAAAAGCAAAATATATTTGTAGTATATTAATTGCTTAGTGCGATTAATTACTTACTTTTACCGATATATGAATTATCATAGTATTTATATTAATTATAATATTAATTTTTATCTTCCAAAGTATGTGGGGTTGTCATTGCATATTCTCGTCTTCTAATCTCGCGTTTGCCGTCATTTCAACGTTTATTCAATGTTTTCTTATACCTTCTGTTACGCATATTTATTCATTTACGCCTTCTATTTCGAACCACTTTCGATCTTAGGATAATCATCTCTCTCTCATCTCAAGCATCTGAAGCCATCGCATAAGAGCCTAATATCTGCTGCAAAATCAAAAAATCAAATGTCTTCCGTGTCAATTAAAATAACATTGAATACTCATAAATATGACTTGGTGAAGAAAATGATACAACTAGTGCAATGGCTATGCAATCTGATATGGTTGTATCTGTGGTTCGATTTCCGTGTAGAGCATTCGGATGGTGGAAACAAATTCCAGTCTAGGGGTGCGATCGTCAACTGTGAAGCATTATATTATAAAAGTATTATAAAAATTACGAATAAGTATAATTTTGTCACTTGCTGCTACACCTGTACAATTTTAGTCTAATGTTATTGTTTACAAAACCCGCTATTGTTGGTGCATTTGCATGTTGCCGGCAGACGTCGCTCGTCGTAGACTTTTGCAGAAATATGATCCTTACTTAGCCATTGTCTTCGAGTTAATGCAAATGAATATGACTGTGACTTCATAATCAAGAGCTATTATACAAGTAGGAAAAGATCTCTTTGGTAGGATGTCACAGAGCTTAGTTAACAATCACGCTAAAAAACAATGTGATTAAGTGCAGAAATTCCGACGGTATACACATTGAAAACAATATCTATTCATTTATTGGATGAAAATTTGAAAATTCTAATTCAAATTTGGAATTGTGTATATTAAACTGCCAGCTATAAGTTATAAGTTTTCACTTCTATCGGCAGTCCCCATGACTGCCAATTTTTTTTATTGCTGTAGGAGAGTAGACACGCTGCCGACCCACTTAGAACTTTGCAGTTACCGTCGCCTATAAGTGTTTGGCAGGGGCATTGCTAACACGCTGCTAACTGCATAGTGATACTGAAACCTGACTACGTATGTTGGAACACAACACAAGGTTATTATGGTGGCATATTTAAATCCAGGAGTGGTTGCCATCCAGACGGGCTTGGGTACCACCTAGGTTTAGTCGCCTTTTATGCCAAGCCGACCCCGGCCACAGAGGTTAATATTCTCTCTCCTTCCCTGTACGGATAATATTTTGGAGCCCGGGGTTGCTGTTGAAACTAGTGTACGTTATTTGCATTTATGCCTATCTTACTTAGGTCTTGTACCAAGATAAACAGTTCACAAAAAATATTGAATAAATTTGACTTAGTTAAATTTTTACAGGATTTCTGCCTGACTTCCAACCCTGAAAAGAAAACTTTGTCAAAGCCTTGTTCATTATTAAGTATGATGTACCTGGCAGGTAAGTGCTAAAGTTTTTAAGACCAAGCTATTAAGGCTCTTTGAACTCCCTCATATATATTAAACGTATTACAGCTTGAGTTTCAATTATCATCATCCCAGCGTTGTATCCCGTTTGCAACCCAAACCTTCGTTTCGGTGCCCGGGGTCCGCTGTCCAACTTTTTTTACTCCACTACGCATGGTCTTCAGCATCCCTGGTAGTAAGCCCATTGGCACGCATATCGCCCCTTACGACATCAAGCCAGCACTTTTTGAGTCTACCCCTCCTGCCGGGGCCTGGCGGAAGCGAAATGGCCAGACATTTGTTTCCCACGTAAGCATCCGGTTGCCGTAAGCCGAGTTTAAATGTATAGTCAAATTCAAAAAGAAAAAGAAGAGATAGGAAAGCAGGAATTAAGGAGGATATGAGGAATCATATGCTATTGAAAATTAACGTAACATTTTCAAATTCGTAACCTATGTGCCGTAATATTACTACCAATATTGTACAACTGAGGGGATAAAATAACCCTAAACCTATAATAGAATCACGTATCGGTGAGTAAAAAAAGTCAAAATCATTCAAACACCTGCAATTTTGATGGTAATCTATCATTCATCAATTATGCATGTATTGGTACATCACTATTATATTAATTATAAGCCAAAATAACCCTTATGTTATTATTATAAAATTGAAAATTATAATATGTAATAGCTTTAACATTTTATCCATAGCATTTTAGCGTTTTATCCGTGCAGGGGTGCAAAAAGAATACTGACCTGTGCGGCCGGAGTCGACCTGTCGTAAAAGGCGACAAAACAACCCACCGTAGGTATAGCTACATGGTAGGGTCGCAAGCCAGTCTGGATAGCGATCACCTTTGATCTTAAGTATGCCCCTATATAATAACCTTGTGTTGTGTTCCAGCATTAGTGACTCAATTTCCTGTACCCTTATGGGACAGCAGCGTGTGCGCGATGCCACTGGCGTTGCAAACACCTATAGGCGATGGCCTGTCTGCTGTCCTACAGCAATAAAAAAATGCATTATATAAGGCTAAAATTTATATACCTGATAAATAAATAATAACTAAAATATAAACAAAACTTGTTGCAGTTTGTTTTACTGGATTTTCTTTTAACCAGCAATTTCAAGAAACGGTTGTAGCTGAAATTATTTACATTATTTTTTGTTGAAATAAACATTTTTGATTTTACTTTTTTATGATTTATTATGAACCCAACAAATTATGATTTTATGTGAGAAAGAGAAGTTAGCGTAAATTGCTGATAACATTTGCATTATATCGTGAGTGATACATATGTGTTTGGTGATTTTCAACTTTTAAAATGTAAGTTGAAAATGTAAGATATCAAAAATCATTAGCCAACAAAATAATGTCATTATATGGATTAAAAATAGAAGACACACTTATAAATACATCTGCTAATGATGAAAACTAATATATCACATCAGTTTGAAGTGAATAAGATCCTTAAATGGATTTGGGTCGGCACAGTATGTCTTTTAGACATTACAATTTACAAAATTATCGTACAAGAAATATAGTTATAATATATTGGAAAAGTGCTATGGTACTATTCAGGTAACTTTTTTCTTGTAATAAAATTAAGATGTTTACAAGAATATTTAAAACTCAATTTTTGTTCATTTAATTTACCTAGTCAGGTCATAAATTCTGTCACATGTTTAATGTAAAATAATTGTAACAAGTTTATTAATTATGTAACCATTCATATACCAAAATGAACTTAACAAAACATAGATTCTTATGACATTAAAGTTTATTCAAAATGACCTCCGTGATTTTGAATACAAGCCTTCAATCTGCGCGGCCAGTTGTCTATCGCAGCACGAACGAGGTCCATGTCAATATCGGCGGCTGCCTTAATCAAGGATGTCTTGAGTGACTCCAAATTGGGATGAGGCTTTGAGCACGCCTTTTCCTCCAAGTGTTGCCATATCTTGTAATCTAACGGATCCAAATCTGGACTGGAGGAGGGCCAGTCTTCGTGCCGGATGAAGTCGATTTCACGCGCCGCCAGCCAGTCTTGTGTGCTCTTCGCTCTATGAGCTGGCGCCGAATCTTGTTGGAATACCCAGTGCCTGTTATTGAACATGGTATGAGAAACAGGTTCCACAAGGTTCGTCAGGACTGTATTTTGATACACAACAGCATTCGTTTTTGCACCTTTCTCACAAAAATGTACCTCTGTTAAGCCCCAATAAGAAACTCCCAACCATACCATGAGCAAGGATGGAAAATGACCTCGTTGGACACGCGGAATACGGTTGCTCGCTTCTTCACTACTGTGTGCGTACACCTTATCATTTTGTTTGTTGTAGCTCTCTTCTACGGTAAACATTTTTTCATCCGAAAAAAGAATTTCCCGATATTTTTTTCCCGCGTACCGCTTCAACAAAGCGCGGCATCTCTTCAGTCTCAGGTCCATTAGACGAGCATTCAAACGATGTCCTGTTTTTCTTCGATATGCCCGAAGCCCTAAGTCTTCATTTAACACCCTTTTCACCGTGGTTCTGCTTAACCCCATCCAACAGGGCCAACAGTTTCTGCTTGAGTTTGGGATTTCTTTGAATTCGTGCCTTCACAGCTTTTATCACTGCTGGAGTCCTAACAGACCGAGGGCGACCACTTCTTGACCTGTCATCTACACTAGAGTCTTCATTGTATCGTTTGATGGTACGATAAACGAATCTTTTGGTTATATTCAAATTTAACAGTATGTTAAAAATTTGAATTGGCGCGTAACTGTAACGATGCAACGCAATAACTGCAACACGGTCTTCTTTAAGCGTCCACTCCATATTTAAAAATGAGTAAAATTCTAAAAGTTATACATTTTTATTTTCATGAACAATTCGAAATTCGAATTCAATAAACTTTTTTGTGGCCAGCATTCTAAAAGAAAAGTTTTTACTGTGTGACAATACTTATGACCTGACTAGGTATACTACTATTATAAAGAGGAAAGATTTGATTGTTTGTTTGTTTGTTTGCTTTGAATAGGCTCCGAAACTACTGACCCGATTTAAAAAATTCTTTCATTGTTGGGAAGCTACACTATCCCCGGGTGACATAGGCTATATTATATTTTCAAAAAAATTAGGGATCCTTACTAAAACTCCAATAATGTAACCCAAAGTGTAAAAAAATTACCTAAAATATTATTTAAATCGCATGCGCTGCGAAAACTATTGATGATAGAATAAAATAATGTAATATGACTTTGCAGAACACATAATTATTTACAAAAAGTGTCGCGACAGCATATGTCTAACTATTATAGTTATGCCACAATAAGTGTTCTTTTATTTTAAAAATTTAATTGAAATGCCGCCCCTAGAAAAGGCTCTTTATTTGAATCTTGGTATTAATCCTTATCAAAATAAATTACTTCATATTCATAACTGCTTCAATACCTTTCTATAACTTTTTGAATTATTCAATTCGGGTATTCCATTCGAAAAATATCACGAGTTTAAAAATGTAAGTATTTAAAAAATGTTGCGTGGTTGCCGCTCACCCTGTTCGGCTAGCTAGGCAGCACCTTATGCAATGTAGGCGTGCGTCACTGGGGTCTTTACAAAAATTAGAATACTTATTAAAAAATAACGAAAAATAAATAAAAAGTAATAACAAAAAAAATCATTAAAATAAAAGCTCATAGAAATAATAATATTCAAACTTTCTTTATAATTTTATTTTTTTAGTAACCTAACGCAAATAGAAGGGTTTGCCCTCAGGGGCGCTCCTCTGTCCGAGGAGTGCATGGGTGTGCGTACCCGAGGTGCCCGAGCATCCGTCGCTTCACTCCCCTCTCCGTTCGAGGCAACAGAGTCCTACCTTTCTTTCCGTCTACCTCTTACATCCTTTCCAACTTAGCTCTCTGTTCGTGGCGTGGTCCCCGATGGGATGGTTGCGAATACTGATTGGGGTCCCGGGTTCTACCCTGGGACCTGATTTGGTAGTCAAAATCATGCCTATTTCGCCTGCGCCTGCACAGAGAGTGTTCCCGGGGCGGGAATTGCATCCTCGCTGTCGGTTGGTCTTGCTGGGCCGGCTACGATGTCAAGCGACTCTGCTTTTTCTGGAGTGTCGTCTGGTAGTCGTACCCACGCCTGACTAGCACGCGACGGGGATGCGAGTCCCGTCCAGAATTGGCCGCGGACCTGTCGCTCCCGGCCCTGGTTCTGTCCATGGTCGGGGGCGATCCTGGATGGACGGCCGTCGCCTCCTTTTGCGAGGCAGTAGTGTCTGCAAGGGAGGCGGCGGAACGGGAACGGGAGTCCGCCACCGCACTCCCCTCCCGCCAACGTAGGCAGCGTCGTCGGCGCCGGAGGGCGGGCAACGATCTCCGGCCGACGTAGAAAACGGCCGCGGGCGGCCCCTCGGGGGAGGATCCGCCGCCCGCACTATTGCCGCGAGGGAGAAGGCCGCGTGCTGTTCCACAGCCCCCCTCAACTCCTAGAGTTGTTACAAGAGAGCGCCGGGGGGACGAAACCCTGACCCCCTGGCGCCAGCACTTTAGAAGGGGCCCGCTTTAAGACAAAGCGTGGGCCGGCGCCGGCCCGGGCCACGAGATCGGCAGGCCATATATCCGTGGGCCCGGGCGTAGACGATAGGAGAACAGGGGGGTTTTTTAGTGGGTCGAACATCTTTTCCGGAGTCCCTTATATCCCTCGGTCCCCCCGGGCCGGGATAACCCGTCAAGAGAGGTTTTTCCCCGAGACCGAAAAAAATAGAAGGGTTTAATTTTTAATTTTTTGTTAAATACCCGTGCGAAGCTGGGACGGGCTGCTAGTAAGATATAAAATTTAATAATTTACAATAGCTGGTATAAAATATTTACAATGTAACAATCTGTTATTCAGTATGTAGGAGTACCATTATTATGACTTTTGATTTCATTTCCGACTTTTAAATATATTACAAAATCCTTTAAGATAGCAACTATGTAGTTATATATGAATTTCCATAAACCCATGTTCACCCGCATCTGTACGTAATCACGTAGAACAATAACGACCTTTAAAATAAATGCATTTGTCACATAAAATTATTTATTATTATTTCATGTGTATTTTACCCAATGTGCGATCCTGGACAGAAATAGGTATTATATAAAAACCCCGCTGTTCCCATCTACTGCCTGAGCCGACAAATATCTGGCCTGTCGATCTCGTGGCTCAGGTCAACGCCGGTCCGCCCCTTGTTTCAGGCTCCTCTTCCACGGCTTGTATCAGGGAAGAAATGGGAATATACTTGGCTCCTTTTTGAGGAGTCGAGGGTAGTCATTATGACTTCTTGGTTAAGCTACAAATATTGTAGATTTTTCTTGTGCCTTCTTAATTAAGAAAAACCTACTACGCAAAAAGGAGCTCTAAGGTTTTCTCGTGGGATTATACTCAGCATTAGGTCTCGGGCATTGTAGGTTCAGTATACTTTTGTAGTAAAATAACCTTACTTGCAAGTATCTGCTGAATCTATGAAGCGAAGATACAAAATGGAACCAATTATTAAATCAGCTTCATAAATCTTAAAAGTCTTTTTTCTTTTATCCGTGCAGAGGTGGAGAAAGAATACTAACCTCTGTGACCGGGGTCGGCCTGTCGTAAAAGGCGACAAAACAACCCACCCTAGCTACCTGGTAGGGCCTCAAACCCGTCGTGATGGCGACCACCTTTGGTCTTAAGTATGCCGCCATAATAACCTTGTGGTGTGTTCCGGCATTAGTGACTCAAGTTCCTGTACCCTTATGCAACAGCAACGTGTTCGATGCCACTGGTATTGCAAACACCCTACAGCATTAAAAAAATCAAATATAAAAAATATTGTTTCAGATATTATTATAGTTATTCAAAATCCAAGACCATGAACGTAGAACTTCGGGAGACAGTTGTAATTTTAAGCTAATCATGCTATGTAAAAACTCACAAGAGATACATTTCTGTGTTTGGAGTCTTTGAAACTATAGTTTTTTTACTGCTGTGAAACAGCAGACAGCAGCCCACTTATAAGTAAGCAGTTACCGTCCCCTATGGATATTTGCGACACTAAAGGTACCTTTAACACGGTAACGGAGCTGGAACCTAGGTCACTTATGTCGGAAAACAACAGGCAGGTTTGGAGACCAGGGATGGTTGCCATTTAGCTAGGGTTTGGTTTGTTGTCTTTTACGACAGGCCACCCACGGCCGCAAAAGTCGGTGATTTTACTACATCCCTACACGGAGAAAAACAGCGTAACATACTCAACAATTATCGAGTATATATTTACACGCATTTATACTAAACCGTTCTTTACTCATAAGTGCTAAAAAGCCCTAATTACAAATAGCCATAAACACCATAAGTTCATTACCATACATGATTCACTATCTGCAAGTCAACAACCGCGATGAACAAAGAAGGTTTTATTTCTTATCAATATAACAATGATCGACAAACTAATGACATGTCACCATAAATGTGTTTCTTCACCAAGCTTTTTTTTTTATTAAATGTTAACTGCCTGGTTTTATCTAGCGTATTGTTTTTACGGCATAAGCGGAAGCGGCTATGTTTTCGCCATGCGAGGCCGGAGCAAGAATACCAACCAAGAACTAGAGCTACGTGGTAGGGCCCCAAGCCCGTCTAGATGGCAACCACCCTTGGTCTATATGTATGCCGCGCCGCCAAAATAACTTTGTGTAGTGTTCCGACATTAGTGACCCTAGTTCCTGTACCCTCATGGAACAGCAAGGTGTTTGCGGTGCATGAAGCGATGATAACTGCTTACTATCCGCTGTTACTAAGCAATAACAAAATCCTCTATTAGTGACCTTTTAAAACCAATTGCCATGTTTGAAGCCATGCCAAAAGTCTGAAGATCGCGATCGAATACATATTTTTTTATTGCTATAGTATAGCCGACAGGCTGACTGCCCACTTAGAATTTAGCAGTTACCGTTGCCTACGGGTGTTTGCAACGCCAGTGGCATTGCAAATACGCTACTATCCCATAACGGTACAGGAACTTGGGTCACTAATGCCGGAACACAACACAGTTATTATAAGCGGTATACTTAAAACCAAAGATGGTATATCCAGGCGGGCTTGGGGCTCTACCACGTAGCTAGGGTGGGTTGTTTTGTCACCTTTTACGACAGGCCGACCCCGGCCGCAGAGGTCAGTACTCTTTCTCCGTCCCTGCACGGATAAAAAATATATAAGCAAAAGCTCTTGTGTTATACGTACTAGATAATGGAAAGTCATTGCACTCCGTGTCGTCTCATAAAAGAATGGATTGGGGATATTTACAGAATTAATGAATTTTAATATGTAAAGTTATTCGATTAAATCGCGGAGTGAGCAAAGTTGAATCCTCTACGAAGCCACTCGTAAATGATTTTTTGAAAACAATACTAAGAAACATTTTCATATACCGTAGTTCTTTGTAAATTGAATTTTCTTTAATTTGCCGAACTATACGTGACGTGACAGAATCTATTAATATAGAGGTATATCGTCATTATCAAACCAACGTTTGCTATGTGCACTTTTTAGAGATTTCAATATTTTGACTATTATGACTAATTTTCCCCCCAAACTTTTTGATATATAAAAACCTGTATTTATTCTAATATTAAATTAAATATTACTTTTAAAGTGTAAAATAAATTGTTTGTTATAAAACTTTACATGATAATGTTTTTAATCCATACATCACATAGCAGATATTGGTTTGACAACGACAAAAATTAAGTTTTTCAATAACGCTCTTTTCTATGAATTAGACCAAAAAGCACAAACTATATTATCTTCAGCAAACAACCATTCGTGAACATGGTGTTTCGTCATACATTATCGGTGTTACTCCGATCTTTGTTTCACGTTTAATGCGTTGATGTAACTGGTCGATGACTTTGTAAATATTTATGATTTATTTTACGTCTTAATAGGTCGTAACTTTTAAAGTTTTGAAATTAGGTATTCGAATATTTTTTAAACAAAGTTTGTTGAAGACAAATTGGTTTATTATTCCTTTGACGATCTTTTGGAGATAGCTGCAGGCGCTTGAATGCACTGCAGTAGTTTCCCGCTACTAGAGCTATGAGTTTTCTTGGTGTAATAAATATGAAATAAAAATTCTGCTTTGATGTTTCATGATGCTTTGTTATGCTGTAGGTACGTCGCCTAGTGCTATCACAATCGGAGGTAAACCGAGAGAGATCTCAGGTTCGATCCCACGTTATCATTCACCACTTAAACAGTTATTCTAACTCATGTGCATAACAGCAAAGCACTGGCAGTAAAAGAAAACATCTTGAGGTCACCTGCATACAGATATTACTGGTATGTACAACCAATCAATCCGTCTTGGACATGCGTGCTGGGTATGCTGTTTCCTTCAGGGAAGGCCCAAACCTAGCAGTGGGCTGTTATATATTCAAGTTATCTGTAACACAATACAAATAAATAAAGTATATACAATAAAATTATAATTCACAATTTTTTTACTTAAATTAAAATATAATTTTGCACACATTTGATATACTCGTATAATATTTGTGTATTTAGAGTTCTACTTAACTTAATTTGTTGTGTTTAATTATTATTATTTTTACTTTGAAGCTATGGATATTTTAGAGCAAAACGATGCGTCTTTTGTGGCATTGCTATGACAATTTCTTAACTAAATATTGACTGGAAGAACTAGCAAACTATTTTTGTTTATTATGATTTCCTACATAGTAAGATTTTGTTGGTTTTGAAATAATAATCGAAATAAAGATGAAACTTGTAGTCCTTTCTTTCGTGTATGTGTATTTGTGTATTTTCGGTGTATGTGAGCTAACTGATTTTCTAATATTAGTCTATATCATCTTTGCCTATAAAAAATACACGAATAAAAGTTTAGACGTTTAAAATTATTCTCATCGTAAAATAAGTATTTAAAAAGAGAACCAATATAGATTTATGTTAGTTTTGATTTACAAGACGCAATAAAGTGGCAACTCTATTGTGTGATGACAGTTTAAATAGTTAAATAGGGCAATAATCTAAACGTCACGTATTAACGAGATGCGGAATGAGTGGAAGCGAGTTTTATAAGTAATGAATAGCGGAAAGATCCAAGCCATATGTATATTTATAAGTGAATTTCCTAATAATAATGGAGATAACGAGTAAATTTTTAAACTTATAAAAATATATATCTGAGATATATCTCGCAAGATTTTTTTTATTCAAGTCCCTTTTGAGTACGTTTGCTTGGAAGAGATAGATATAAGCGATAAGGCTGACGATTTTGCACCATCACTTTGTTATATAATACAAGGTTGTAATTTAAAATGTCAGTAATAAAGAGATATTTATCATTATATAAGAATATTTTTATGTACATCTGTGTTTGGGCTATTTATTTCCTCAAATTCAAAATCATTAATCTCAGTTAGCAGAAATTTTCTAATAACATATTTATTATTTGATATCTGCTAAAAATTAATTGAATCATGAACAAATAATGGAAATGTAAATGAGCGGAGATAAGAAAACAGATATAGACAGTGTGTCATAACTTTTTCACACGCGGTATATTACACGCTCGAAGCTTGCTATCTCACTGCAACTTTTAACCGCTAACTCAAAAAAGCAATAAAATGATCTATTACGTTGTAATTTTTACGGAGATTTAATATTCATATGAAATATAACTGAACATTGTTGTTACAATGTATTGTTCAACGCACATTATTGTATAAAATAGATCTTTGGGCAATTTTTATTAACAGTAATAAAGTATAGTCGTATTTTAATATTGAACACTAAAACGTTACTATGTTTTACGTTATTATAAATATTTTAACCGTTTGTTGAGTTGCGGATTCCCACCAAGACCTTGAAAACTAAAATTCATTAGACGAAGCCCTGATCAGACTTTCAAAATTTGAGGAAAATAGTAACCTTCCGCCTTTTAGTAGCTCAGTTAAGGTATAAAACCCTGAGACTCGACGATGTCCAGTAACATATATACTGAGCCATGTCGCCAAAATGTGTCATGTTGTAACTTCTTGGTTTATTTTGGCAAAAATTATGGACATCATAAAATCTCTCAAACAATTCTACAGATCTCAGCAGAATCTTCAAAGTTCATTTCAATTCAAGCTGTAATCTATTGTCATGATATGATTTTATATGTAATCAATTTTTAGAACGTAGTATGCTAGTGATATGAACTAAAAATGACATTTATGCCTTAGTAAATTCGATCTATATTATTTATTTTTATTACATCTTGTTCAAGATAGGAAAATGTCAGCAATAAGAGACGACATGAATAATGCCACCGTGGATGTTACGCATCATGAAGAGCTTCTTGTAAGAAATAGGTCACTATACAACATTTTGGGAATGTTACGTACTTACAGCGATCTGCAACACATTTTTTTATTAGTATGTAATTATTTTATTTCATATCATAAATATGCTTTTATAATAATTGATAAATTTACAAATAATAGACTAGCTGAGCCGGCAAACGTAGTTTTGTCATATAAATTTAAAAAGTTTGTAAGCGTCTACGCTAAATGAGTATGTATATATGCCAAATTTCAAGTCAATCGGGTATATAGTTTTAAAGATCTTGTGATGAGTAGGTTTTTGTTCTTATATCTCTGGCATATAAAGTAGCAAAAAAAAATTTGGATAGGATATTCGTGAAATCCGTTTTTAGTGAGCGTCTGCATCGCAAAATCAGTAACTATGCTAAATTTCAAATCCATCGGGTGTATAATTTTAGACATTTCGTGATGAGTAATATTTCGTTTATGTGTAATACTAGTATAGATCGCATGCCTAAGAATATACTTTCATGGTAATTTATTATTTTCTTAATACTAATTAGATTTTTCTAAATAATAAATAATGTAATAAATTAAATAATATCATAAAGTACATTTTGTATATTTCAGGATTGATTCATTCCTCATAGATGTGTGTAAGGATAAACATTAGTTAATAATGAGTATAATAAACTTGGTCAAACAAATTGTTCTATACAAAAGTGTACGTTATATTTTAACATCTATTTATTTCTTTGTCGTGAGAAAGTGTTTGACGATCGGCGTGAGTCATCTGCGCGGGCGCAGACTATGTACAGGATGGGTGTAAATAACAAAAAAGTTATTTTTTGATGAAAAAGTTTCAAATGTGTCACTGTCGTTTTTAAATTTAAAAATACAATTAACGTTTGTATAATCAAATATTATTATATCAGATAGCTCAGTGGTATTACAGTTTGAATCCAATGATAGTTTGCACTAAGGCAGTTTTTCTACACTTATGTGAATGTTATAGCATAATTACCACGTACCGACGGTGAAGGTAAAAACATCGTAAGGAAACTTGCATGCCGAGATCTTCGGCATGAGTAACCTGCCAGTCCGCCTTGAACAAGCCTGGATATGCCTACTGTCCGTTGCCTCTAGGGTGTGATGCGAATCCAACAGTGGACGCCATGAGGTGTTATTACTATAAGATCTGCTAATACGCTGTGCTTGTTACAGCAAATAATGTGGCCAAGTTAAGCCAATAATTGACTCAATAAAACAATCCTACTGCTGAGTTCGAGCCTTTTCATTAAAAGTGGTGACTAATTGGCTATTTCCATGAAATTTCCATAGATATTTCCATGCAAGGTATGACGTTAGTCCAAGGCAGACAAATCATACGAGTGATATCCTTCAGGCACTAGCCTCTAAAACCTCAAGGTGTGTTTATTCATTAAAATTATATGTAAAAATTCACTATTCTGCACACGTCAGAAAAACTATAAGAGGTGGATGGATGCTATAATGCGAATTAAACCTGGGTTTAATCAACTAAGCCATATAAATAAAGAAAATAAATGTTATGTTCCTAATTTGTTTGTACACCTTATGTGTTGATCTAAAAAGTTCATCAGAGTCTAGACAGACCAGTGACAATCTGGCTTTATTTTGTTTACATTGTCCTCCATAAAACTTGTCAAGTATATCAATATAAACGACCTGCTTTATCAGGAAAAGCTAGCTAGTTTTTCTAGAAAATATGAAATAAATGAGTCACTAAATGTTTTTTCTGCATTTAATTAATTTCTAACAAAGGGAATAATCATAGTGAAATATTACTCATTGTTTGATAAGAATCTTTAATGTTAGTTTTAAACTAAAAGCTTTTACAGTGTTTGAAATATCTTTAAGATATTACTAAAAAAAGAATAATAAGAAATGATGTCATAATCTGTCATTCTGCACTTAATGTGATCCTGGTTAGATTGTCTGGAAGAGATCGCTTATTAGCGATAAGAGCGCTGATTGCTTCATTATTTTTATAAATTTTGATTCTAAATTATTTTTATATGGTAGACATTAAAGTCTTTTCTACCTATTTGTTTCACTACATAGCATTTAATTTATATATTTGTTTTTATACATTGATTGAATCCATAGATATGACGGTGGTCAGTTACTTAAGTACTAAGCCAGCAGTGTTGTTTAAATATTTAAAAATGTAAAATTATTGGTTATTTTGACAATAATTATGAACAAAATAAAGTCTCTCTAACAATCCTGCACTTCTCAGTAGAATTATCTTTATGTTAAAACTTAAATCGTCATTTTTAACAACAAAATACAAATATAAACACTACATTACACACTAAAATATAAATAACTATTTATATTGTAAATTGTATTATCGGTATTAAAATACAAATAAATTAATCATAAAAAAGCTATTAAAAATATAATATGACGACTAAACAAATATAGAGATTGGTCGTTGCTTAGTACTTTGACTAAAGTCATATATTTACTTCGGCAGTACATATACTAAAATTAGAACAATACAAAGATTAACATAGCCTCTGTTATAGGATCACATGTAAAATTGTGAATTGTTCTCCATTTTTTTAATCTGAAAACATGTGAAATGCATAAAAAAACTATTGTGGTAATGAATTTACTATGATGACATGTTATTTAAATACTTCTTCCTGTAATTGTTTTACATGTTGTTTTATAATACTAATTAATTGAAATAAAACCAATATTTTTCTAATAATATCAGCCTGTATATAATCTGATGCAAGAGATAAGGTGCGTACACACTGTCCTTTTTTACATAGCGGTGCCTACTCGTACCACCGTTCTACTTCTGGAGTGAGTCATCTCCAATCGCCTAACGGAGCGTATAGAGCTCCTATTTATATTAAATATAATTTTTTATATTTATTTATAAATCTAATAAATATACTTTTGCGTCTTTGATTCGCCTTTACCAAGTTTCGATCGCAAATCCCTTAGATTGCAATATATACTAAGAATTTTACTAAATCATTATAAATTAAAAGTATTTTTTTACTATTAATGTATAGTTATAAAATATTAAAATAACTATGAGAACTTTGAGGTTTTTGTCAAATATGATATTAAAATTGAATTAAATATTATTGAAAATTCTTAAATTCTTCGCAAGGATTTTAACAAAAATTTCTAAATTAAAAATTATAATACACACACGTTGTTGTAGAACAATAAAAAGTAATAATAATAATTTACCAATTAAGCAGTAAGTGCACGCAAATAATATTATACGTCTTTATAACGGCAGGACTGCGTAAATTACCGCGGTATAAGCCTTCTCAGCGTCGTCGGTAAATTGTATGCGAAAGTGTTGATTGAAAGGGTTGTGAATGAAACAGACGAAAAAGTATGGGATGCACAAGCGGGATTTAGGAAGGGAATGGGATGTACGGATCAGGCCTTTTCCTTGTGGTGCATAGCCGAAAAGTGTTTGGCTACAAACAAGAAGGTCTATTGCGCGTTCGTGGATCTAGAAAAGGCCTATGATAGAGTGGGGATGAATGAATTGTGGTCAGCATTGTCCGTAAATGGTGTGAGCAGTATCCTCATACGAGCATTGCAATCTCTTTATAGGGATTCTAGTGCTGGTGTAAGGATAAACGGGGTACACACTGAATGGTTTAATATCGAAAAAGGTGTTAGACAGGGATGTGTAGCGTCACCGTGGCTGTTCATGTTCATCTGTTCATGAACACTTGCTTGACAGATTTAAAAGAGAATGAAAGTGGGGTGAGAATGAATGAGTTACTCGTCAAATGTTTTCTCTATGCTGATGATCAAGTTTTTCTTGCGTCTTCGGCTGAGGAGTTGCAGGAGATGGTAACTGTTATGAGTGGAGCTTTTGTTAGAAAGGGAATGAAGATGAATGTAAAGAAGACGAAAGTGATGGTGTTTGAAAGAGATGAAACAGTGACAGACTGGAATATTGTGATTGGAGATGAACAAATTGAACAGGTGAATGAGTTTGTGTATCTGGGTTCAAAGTTTACAAGAGATGAAAAGTGTGAGAGTGATATTGAAAGAAGAGCGAATGCAGGAAACATGGTGAATGGAGCTTTGCACTCCTTTATGAACAGTCGGAAGTTGGTGTTGGTTCCGACACTCATGTACGGAAGTGAAAGTGGAGTATAGCAGAAGAAACATGAAAGCAGAATAAATGCAGTAGAGATGAGAGCGTTAAGAAGTATGATAGAAGTCAAACTGAGTGACAGGATAAGAAATAGTGAGATAAGGAAACGTTGTGGTCTGAAAGAAGATGTAGTGACAAAAATTGAGAAAGGTATGCTGAGATGGTTTGGCCATGTCGAGAGAATGAATGAAGAACGATTGACGAAAAAAGTGTATAAGGCGAGTGTGAATGGAAGTGTTGGAAGGGGTTAGAACCTAGGCGGAAGTTTTGAGACCAGATCAGGGACGTCTTGAAAAAAGGCCAGGTCAAGAATACCCTAAACCGAAGGGCATGTATGAAGGGAATAATGAAAGTGGACGAAGCGAAACAAGTATGTAAGGATCGTAGCAGGTGGAAAGAAGTTGTCTCTGCCTACCCCTACGGGAAAGAATCGTGATTATATGTGTGTATGTCTTTATAACAATGACTTTACAATTCATTACGGAATCTAAATTTATATTTTATACATAAAAATATCTCGAACATGCTCCATTATTTATGTTCTTCCGTTCCGTTGACCAAACTCAAGACGATGTCTTCAAACATTTTTTCATCTAAATAGATGAAAAAATGTTAAATAACACCGAAAATATTTAACTCCTAAACGCTTCAAATTATAATTAGGACCCTTTGAATTGGGAATATAAACTCTTACAAAATATAAATTAATGCAAATTGTATCTTATTTTATAGCATTTAAGGCTTATATGCTTATTACATATGATATAAGTATTTGAATTTGTACTTAGTAACTTTAATACGAAATAAATGACCAATATTAATCTTGAAATGTCGTCTATTGTGACGATATGATTAGTTTATGGTTAAGGGCCTCTACATACTGATTATAAAAACTTATGATAGGCATCGCCACCCAAGTTGTAACTTTTCGAATATTGGTATAAAAAACGTGCGAAATATAACACTTTTCTACTTCCGAAGAGTACTGAGTAGGTATTGTCTTTAAGTTAGAGAGTTAAGCAAAACTTACAAAGTTAAGCAAAGTTTCATGGATAAAAGAACAAAAGGTTTTTTTAGTGGATAGCCCTGAGTATCACATACCGACTACAAGGGAGCCGGGGGGACCAGCAGAAGGTACATTCCACCAAAAAAAAAAAAAAAAAGTTTATTAAAAATTTCCTTGAAGTAGTGTCCTTCATATATATTTGGTTGTACAAAAAATACCGTAGTGGTATTTTTTTAATAAAATGAAATAACTATAACAAATTTAAAAACATTTTTTTACAATTACCAGATAGACCTTCTTTCGATTAGCAATCTGAAATGTATGTGTATAACGCCGCCTATGACTCGCTAGAAGAAACTTTAACAAAAACAAAAGGTTTTGAGAGTAAACTATTCCTCTAACTGGTTGGCGAGAATTCTTATCTGCTTTTTCCTTACACCTCATTTGCAATTTTTTTTGTGTTGTGCTTGTACCTTATTGATAATTCTGTCTATAATTATGATTTGTATCTTCTATGTCTCTTCTGTTATAATTTATTATAATAATAATAGAATATTTCATCTGTATACAGCCTTAATATTTTATCTATTGATACTACTATTTGGTGACTGTTTAATTTTTAATGCATTTGACATAAGAATAATAAATGACTATTTCAATTATAGTATTCCTTTTTTAAAATAAAGCGGTGATAAGTTGGATTTGGGGTAGACGCACAATAAGTTATGTGCAATGTCCAGGAATTTCAGGATTTAAGTCAATTTCCTGGTACCTATTAAGTACTAGTTATCTTAATATCAACAGAATTTAGCAAGACGTTGTTGTTGGTTACAAAGTTGAGGCTCTCCAAACCAAATGTTGACTTTCCACTCTTGGTCTTAGAGTATCCCAGCTTAGACCTAGGACGCTGAAAGGAATTCTACATGGTAAAGTAACTTCCATCATTAAAGAATAATGGAATGGAATGCTCTGTTTCTCTCAGTGGGTTCGATCCGATAGAGGAGACAATATTTGTATAAAGCAAATAATCTTTCTGGTGTGTGTGTAGGGATTCGAACACATATTTTCGTAAAAAAACCTAGCAATGTGAATTCGATTACTTTGAATAAAAAATATAGTGATATATTTATGAAATCATAATAAATTCTAAAAATAAAATTCTCGTGTCACAGTTTTCGTTGTCATACTCCTCCGAAACGGCTTGACCGATTTTGATGAAATTTTTTGTGCTTATCCGGTATCTATGAGAATCGGCCAACATCTATTTTTCATCCCCCTAAATGTTAGGCGTAGTCCACCCCTAAATTTTTTTTGAATTTTTTGACATTTTATTATTTATATGGCAGAACAACGTTTGCCGGGTCAGCTAGTAAATTCTAAAAATATTACTCTAATTACTTAAAGTGTATTATTTGTATTACTTATTACTAATTATTATAGTCCGTTCGAATGCTTATAGCATTATGCCACTCAACGTCGAAATTAGATGTTTTCTTTTTCTGGTATTTTTTTAATCTACGAATTTCGAAGATCTACTACAAAAAATAACATAATTTGTTATAGTGATATATAATATTATATACTTCGGTGTCGTTTATATCATACTTTATTTCTCTTTTCGTTTCAGTTGGTAATAAGGTGCTGGTCAAATGGACCTAACTAACTACTAGGATTGCCGAAGACATTACAAAATGGAGAAGAAAAAGAACAGCTTACTAGAACAGGAGTTTGTAACCTATATTCCTTTTATTGATAACTCTTTATGATAACACCAAATAGAGGGACGATAATTATTATAAATTTGAACCTGAAAATGATCAGCTTCGATATTAATCATTCGATAGCATCAATGAGTCATGTCATTTCGTAACAATAGCTGACATGTCATCAAGCTGGCACAGATTACCTAAGTGTTGTTTAATGAGTGGTTGATGACCATTTGTTTAAATGTCATAATGTTAATTATATGATGTATTTAATGACTGAAATTTGGCTTGATAAGATAAGAATACTAATACTTTTATGTCGCTAAATTAAGAAAAAAAAATATAACAATCATTTGTATTTTTTTTATTACTATAAAACAGCAGACAGGCTGACGGCCCGCTTAGAATTTAGCAGTTACCGTCACCTATAGGTGTTTGCAACGCCAGTGGCATCGCTAATACGCTGATGTCGCATAAGGGTACACGAACTGGGGTCACTAATGCCGGACCACAACACACGGTTACTATAGCGGCATACTTAAGACCAAAGGTGGCTTGAGGCCCTACCACGTAGCTAGGGTGGGTTGTTTTGTCGCCTTTTACAACAGGCCGACCCCGGCCACAGAGGTTACTATTCTTTCTCCGCCCCTGCACGAATAGCTTACATTAGATATTCACTGACATTTATATTCAATGACATTTCATAGAAAGCAATGATGACGATCTATATTTACAATAGAAAGCAATGATCCTTTTTAAGAAATTTTATACTCAAACTAGTTGTGCCCGCAACTCCGTCCGCGTGGAATATTCACTTTGTGCAGCATTTTTTTGGATATATCTTATGGTTTATTTTGGGTTTCAAACCTTATAAACCCTAAAATATAAATAAATGAAATACACAAACTGCGTTCGAACCTACATAGTCCAGCCTAAGCTGAACCCTATTTTATATGATTGATGATATAAATCTGAGTTCAACTAAAATTGGATGATAATCCTGAAACTGATCACTTTTAGCTAAAACCATTTTTTTCTTAAATAAAAGTAGTCTAAGTTACTTCTTGTTACATCAGCTATCTGCCAGTGAAAGTCCGGTTAAAATCGGTACAGCCGTTTTAGAGCTTCGCCGGAACAAACAGACAGACAGACAGACAAAAATTGTAAAATGTTGTTTTGGTATATATACCGTGTATACATCCAAATGCACATAGTAAAAAGCGGTTATTTTTATATTACAAACCAACACTCCAATTTTATTTATTTGTATAGAGTATAGATTTAATTGGCACAGATCCTATGTTTTCAAATAGAGAACGCTTTGAGTCCTAGTAATGTTGCAACTTCCACAAAGATCTTCTCACGTCGCGTCGCTACGCCTGCTGGTTTCACGGGCTTGATTCTCCCGAGTTTGTATGAAAATGATGTATTTATTTGCAAATATGCTTGTCAGACATGGAAGTTTAACAAAAACATTAAAAATAAAATTATAACGTGCCAACGAGGAATGGAGCGAAGTATGCTAAACATAAAAATAATAAATAAAATAAGGCATACAAAAATACGCAACATCACAAAAGCCACAGACGGTTTAGCACAAGCTCTTGCATTAAAATGGAAGTGGGCCGGACACATAGCACGCCTGCAAGATCAAAGGTGGACAAAAAGAGTGACAGAATGGAGGGGGCCAGTAAGGAAAAGAAAGATAGGGAGACCTTCCATCAGATGAGAGGACGAAATCAAACGTATAGCGGGTTCAAACTGGACACAAACAGCACAATCAAGAGAAAACTGGCTCAAGTTGGAGGAGGCCTATACCTGTAGAGGGGTTCGTACAGAATAACTTTATTAATATATATACTTTAACAATGATAACAACTAATACTAATAAATACAATAAATACTAATCATTAAATATTAAACTAAAAAAAAAAACTGGATACTAACAAAACTAATTAACTTATGAACTAGAAATTTCTGTAAGAAATAAAAGGCTTTTTTATTTTTTTATTTTATTTCATTTGCAAATAAATATGTAAGCAGTATATCCGTTGTCTATAACCCATAACATAATTGCTAAGTTGCTTACTTGGACAACGATGGTACTGTGTAAATTGTCATAGTATAATAATTATTTGTCATCGTGTCATGTCATCAGCGAAGCAATTTCCACTGCTGGGCCTCTCCAAGTTTGCCCACTAATCCTAGTCGCAAAGGACCGGGATTTCTTTTCATATCCAGTTCCGACCGGCAACCTTATGCTGGTCATCGGTCCCTCGGGCTGAAAGCTTCCTACATTCCGTAATAGTTATTTTTGTTATTGTATTACAGCAGTAATAATCAATACACTTTTAACACATTCAAATAGGGATAACAGTAGTATAGTAGGAAGAAGATATGATAACGTGATTTTTTATCTTCTTCATTCAGCTCCTACCGAGGCCTTGAGTAGTTCCGCGTGCTAAAAATATGTCGAGACGCCACATTTTCAGAATGTTTAAGCTTTATCTAACAGTTCTGAAAGAAACGAAACTTCAGTTTACATTATTTAGTTCTGTTACGGACATCTTTATTCCCTTTCTAACCTTAAAATTTACGGACCAGTTTTTTGTCATTGTCCACATCTAAGTCATCAATAGTAGCTAGGATGTCAAGAACATGTTTGTTTTTATTTTTGGAGATGGAAATGTTTTTCACAAACTCCACCGCGAGGATACATGGATCGGGGTAATATCACACATTTATGCACACGCCCTCGCTTTTGACATGGAGATACAAGTCGCTGGTATACCAGCTTCTGGTATTCTTTTGTACGTTTGGAGCCCGATACCCTATGAACTGACGTGAATATGTCTGTGGAGACTTGATCAAGTTCGCTGAAAGCCGCAAAATCTAAAATTGTAACGACTATAAACGATTTGTAGTCAAATATTTAATTTCATATAAATGTGTGGAATTAATAAAAGATAATTTAGGTCAAACTCTGACAAATATAAACTATGTAACAGTTTCTCAAGATCAATGTACATGATGCAACAATTCAAGCCTCTTGCTGCGATGACTAATGTTTAGTAGTGAAAAATTCCAGTATAAACTGACCCGGAGTACACAATAAAAATACAGACACAGTAAAATATATAGAAATTATTTAGATTTTTACAACTGTTTCGGTCCAATAAGAAGTAAACAATTACCGTCATCTGCGGAACTAAAACCTGGGTCACTTACATGAACACAATAAAGGTGCCATCCAGACCTACAGCACTGCCGCTTAGAAGGCATCATTTTCATCAACACTGCTCACCGTAGCTTCATCTAAACTGTCGATTATACGCATATGTTCGCGTCGCACGCATCAACTATTACTTTGGGCATATTAGAAAGAAAAAAGCGAAGATTTTATTTAGGACTAATATACACTAACATACACTAACAGTTGCATATAATTTAACTTAAAACTAAGCATAGTCCTTAGTTGGATCCAGGCTCATATTGCTGGTCGATTAAAACCAACGCTGATCTTCCGCTTGGGACCATTCGAGTGGCAGCACAGACGCAACCACTCGCAGTGCTTAGTCTTAAGGAAGAGAAAAAAATATATGTATATATATTAAGAAATAATAAAACAAAACAGTATCAATAACAAAATGGAATAATCATCCACCAGCTGTCCCACTGCGTTATGTGGTCGGTAGCATGTTGATGATAATTATTCTTGTCATCTCAAATGTTCATAGTTTCATCAAATGCATACTATTAGATGGACTGTCAGTTTGTCTTCTGTTCCAGAGCTGTTAGAATGGAATTACATATATACAAAGAGGCCGATAGATATTCTTCTCTTTCGGTAGTGGTCATCATTTTTCAGTCACACGCCTGACAATCCGTCTCCATTCCTCCCGAACAGCTGCTTTTCGAGAGCACTCGTGTACTGGGACGTCCACTGCATGCTTTACTTGGTCCGTCCATCTCATAGGCGATCTGCCGCGAGGTCTTGTTCCTTCTACTTTCCCTTGAACAACTAGACGTTCGATGGAGACATCGTCACGCCTAGTCACGTGACCAATGAAAGTGAGAATTCGAGCATGTACGATGGAAGATAGACGCTGCTTGATGCCGAGTTCTTCTAGAATGGACTTGTTGGTCCGGAATTGATTCCAGGACACCTTCAACATTCTTTTCCAGCGCCACATCTTGAGAACGTCTATTTTCTTCTTCTCACTTTCTCGCAGGGTCCACGTCTCCGAAGCATATAGGAAAATGGAGAATACCAGTGCTCTAACTAGCCGGGTCTTAGTGGCTTTCGTTATTTTATGATTTCTCCATATTTTTTGTAGCTTATCCATAGCTGATCTGGATATCGCCATGCGCCGTTTGATTTATACAGCCTCCGTTGTTCAAGATCAACGCTCCTAAATAGACATAAGATTGCACCACTTCACAGGGCTGATAGATAGGCAGGGAGATATTAGAATTAAATATACAGACAACTATATTTTCTTTGGTTAAATTAGTTTTTTTTTATTGCTGTAGGACAGAAAACAAGCTGACAGCCCACTTAGTAGTTAGCAGTTACCGTTGCCTATGGATGTTTGCAACGCCAGAGGCATCGCCAACAAGCTGCCATCCGAGTAGTGGTATTGGAACCTGGTCAGTTATGCTGGAATACAACACAAGGCCATTATGGCGGCATATTAAAAAATCAGGGATGGTTGCCATTCAGACAGGATTGGAACCCTACCACCTAACTTGGGTTGTTTAGCCGCCTTTTACGACAGGCCGACCCCAACCCCAGAGGTCAGTATTCTTTCTCTGCCCTTGCTCGGATTAAATTAGTTTATTTAAATTTGGTTAATTATAAAAACATTGGCACATTGGGGCAAGGCCAAGACAATGATGAATAATGATGTAGGTCTTGTATAGATAGTCTTCGAATAGGCACCTCTTTTGTTTCAATGACTCATGCTTTCAAAAACCTGTTACTATCCAAACCTGTAAGCCTAAACATGTTACGCGTAAACATTGATGACTCAATAGAAATGATCCGAGCCTGAGATATTAAGAGACTTTTTTACATCATTTTTTTCTAGTTCTTAGTATGGCAAAAGTGTTTGGCACGTGCACAGAATATATTACCATAAAATAAACAGTGCGCAGAAGTCCCGTTTATATGTGCATTATATCCTACTTACTATAGACGTTGTGGCAGAGCTCTATACTACAATTTACACATGAGTTTGTTACTACGCAGAAACTAGTCATAGAGAAAATGCATCATGTTCTATAATAATTTAGTTCAGAAATTGAAAGTAGCGCGAGATTGAGAAGCTGAAAAGTAATAAACTAAAAATGATAAATGTTATAGGTATAACGAAGAAAATGCTAGAAATGATATTGAATGGATAGAAAAGGAGGGTAGACCAAAGAAATGATGGATGCATTGTATAAAAGATGATATGGCAAAAAAGATATGAATGTTAAAATTACGACTAATAGGGGAGTGGAGGAAGATATCATGTTGTGCCGACCCCACATAGTTTAGGATAAGAGCATGAAGAAGAAGATATCATGGGCTCCATTCTCTCGACGGTATATATGGTTATGTAGTCTTACTTAATGAGCATATTACCACATAATTCTCAAGTACCTACTGAATAGGTAGATTTTAGAAGGGAGATGAGATCTAGAGAAAATTGTATGTAAAATAATAAATAATAAAATATGCTACATTTTCTAAATGAACTTTAGTTATCAAATTAGATATTAGTCCGTGTCGTGGGAATTAGTGCCCTATTAAATAATATATACAGAAAATATATAGTCTAAGATCTACAAAAAATATATATATATATATATATATATATATATATATATATATATATATATATATATATATATATATATATATATATATATATATATATATATATATATATATATATATATATATATATATAATATATACAATGTATCTAATCTAAGATCGACCTTAACTAATCTTCTTACCTGATGAAAATTTAATTACATTAAATAAAATATGCTTCTGAACATATCTTGAGAGGGTTACCCTGAAAAAAAATTTTAAATGGCTATAATGAATTAAATTTATAAAAAATATTATTTTTTCAAAGTTCACTGACGTGCTTGATAAGCGCACTGAATTCGAAGGATAGCAAATTATATACACAAACTGCATAAACAAGGTTGCCTACCTTTTTCTGGTCGCCGTGTATATACAAGTAAGTTGGTTGCGTAATTGCGCTCATCTACTAACTACTTGAAATATGTATTAAAATGTAGGTAAGTTTATGGCAACTAAATACCAACAACAAAACTCTTTTTGTTGTTTAATTTTTTGCGCGATATGACACGAACTGTTCAAACGGCATTTCTGTGAGCGATGTCTAGTCACGAGTGTGATATATTTAACTGTTGTATGACATTTTACTTCTGTATTTTTATGGTTTGTGAACATGGTTGTCGGTTACCAACTGATGCAATATATTAAATTCTGTTTATAATTATAGATAGTGACTCATAATGAGATAATGTAGAAGGATGATAAGAATTATGAGGATTTTTAGGCTTTTATGGTTTGGTTGATTTTTTAGTTATTTGCTTAACAAAACCAGGGTTTTTTTGAGTAAGAAATTCTTTCGGCTTACCCCGCTAATTAAAAATATGTAGCGGGATAATACGTAAGCCTCGTGCAATGCGAAAATAACCTCCCATTTCTTAACAAAGGATGAATGTTATTGGTGTGTGTTAAACCACCAACGTGTTCCTTCGTACGCCAGGAGTTCCAGAACCGTGCAACATTACACGATTTAAGCTGATCACGATCGAAACTGGAGGCGGCATACTTTGACGGGTTTGTTCAAAGATTTTTCTAATTAATGGCATACCTACAAGTTTAAAATGTACTTAAATACATTAAACACTTTTCTTAAATAATTTTTACTCCTAAACTCCCGTCTTCTGCATGATTTCTCTCGGCGATAGCTATAGCTTAAGTCAAAGCTTTCATTCGGTCAAAACTTTCGCACGGTACATTGTGTCGTGCCTCTTAAAAAGACAAAATTGACAATAAAACAGATCATTTTTAAACATTCGAAAATACAAACTATTTAATTTAAAACAATAATTGGTATGAAACAATGAAAATATAATAATTAGCTACTTTTATGAACAGTTGTTCAAATAATATCGATTACAAAGCACAAGTGAAAGCCTGTCTGTTTGTTTATAGTCCTGTTTGAAGAAGAAATTGATACCTTAACTAAGTGAACTAATATTATCGAATAAAGTATTACAGATTCAATAAAATTGTCTTTTTTATTTTTGTAGGACAGCAGACAGGTTGACAGCCCGCTTAGAATTTAGCGTCGCCTATGGGTGTTTGCAGCGCAGTGGCATCACGAACATGCTACTGTCCTATAACGGTACAGGAACTTGGGTTACTAATGCCGGAACACAACACAGGGTTATTATGGCGGCATACTTAAGACCAAAGGTGCTCGCCGTCCAGACGGGCTTGGTACCCTACCATGTAGCTAGGGTTGTTTTGTCGCCTTTTACGACAGGACGACCCCGGCCACAGAGGTTAGTATTCTTTCTCCGCCCCAGCACGGGCATGTTTCTTTTATCTTCTATATTTTTCATAAATCTAGACGTGACGGGCTAAATATAGGCGAGCTATAAGTAAACGTGCAGGGACGGATTAAGAATTTTAACTCCTGCGGTGGGGGTCGGCCTGTCATAAAAGGCGACATAACAACCTATGTGGTAGGGCCCTAAGCTCGTATGGATGGTAACCACCCCTGCTCTATAAATATGTCGTGATAATAACCTTGTGTTGTGTTCCGGCATTAGTTATCCAGATTCTTGTACCCCTGTGGGACAGCAGTGTGTGACAGCAGTGTGTGACGGTGCCCCAATGTCGTAAACATCCATATGCAACAGTAACTACTTACTATTAAATTGACCGCTACACTGTCTGCTGTTCTTATAAAAAAAAAAACAACAGAGTATCAAAAATGAATAAAACTGGAACTATTCATACATTATATTAATACATGTGACGATAAGACGATACTGATGTCTCAGTTGCTATGCAAGTAGTTTGGTAGTTGAATCTGTAGGTTCAATCCCCACGAATTACAAAACATTTGTACAATGCAAATTGTTTTTTTTAATCCGGTTGTACGTCAATATTATTTATCAACTGGTTCAGAGGTATATATAAAGATATATAGGAGGACAACTCATACAGCGCCATCTAGTCCCAAAGTATAACTGATACTTTTATGTAAACGAATACAAATGTACATAAACACCCAGACTTGGGACGGGAGTAAAACCCATGTCCCTTAAGCATTCCGATCTAATAAAATCGTTGTACCACGGAGGTCTTCAAATATTTGAGTGGCTACTTGATACAAAACAGAAACTCAAATTGAAATTGAAAAACATTAACAAACCTCAAAACCGACCAAATTAGTATGGTATGAAACATTTTGCATAAAATTAATTTTATATATTGTGTCCAAGGGACAGAGTGGGTGAGACCATTGAGTAACGTGGAATTGAGTACCCGTGATTGCAGCTTGTAAGTTTATGTTTTTGTATATTTATGATGGACAAGAGTTTTTCATTTTTGTACCTAACCGATAATTTCTAACTATGATATCGATATTTTCATTAATTCGAAATATTGAGTACACATAGCTGCACTGAATCACTTAAAAAGAGCCAGTAAGTCATTCGAATTCATAATTTTTTGCATTCGATCATGATTATGCAATATATAAGACGTTACATGATCTTTACGCGCAAATACTCGTATTCTTTCAATTAAATGTTTTATTTATTATTATCTGAACATTTAAGTATAATCAGCATAAAAAATACTCTAGTGGAAAAAATTATAGAATCCAAAAAAATCAGAAAATCCCCAAAAATTTGCTAACGCGTTACTGTCCGCGTAGTAATACTGGTACCTGATCACATTTAAAAACCAGGGTTGGTTGCCATTGGCCCTTTACGGGGCCCCAATCTGGGCGGATCGCCTGACGGCCAAAACGACGGCGCTGCTACGCAGGCCGCAGCGCGTCCTGGCCGTCAGGGCGATTAGGGGATACCGCACGGTGTCCTTCGAAGCGGCCTCCCTGCTGGCCGGATCCCCACCATGGGACCTCGAGGCACGGGTCCTGGCGCTATTATACCAGTGGCGCCGGGACGCGGCCGAGCGTGGCTCTCGCCCCGCGCCTCGCGAAGTTGAGGTAAAGCGGGCGGAGCTGCGCGACGAGGTGCTCATGGTGGAGTGGAAGGAGCGCCTCGCGCACCCCAGCGCGGGCCTCGCCACCATCGAAGCGGTGAGGCCCGTCCTGGCCGAATGGCTCGAAAGGCGCCACGGCGCCCTGACCTTCCGTCTGACGCAGGTCCTCTCGGGGCACGGTTGCTTTGGGAGGTACCTGTGTCGCATAGGGCGGGAGATGACGTCGGGGTGCCACCACTGTGGCGCGGGCGACGAGGAGGACACGGTGAACCACACTGTCGCCGTGTGCCCCGCGTGGCGCGAGGAGCGCCGCGCCCTCGTCGCCCAAATCGGCGTGGACCTGTCGCTCCCGGCCCTGGTTCTGTCCATGGTCGGGAGCGATCCTGGATGGACGGCCGTCGCCTCCTTCTGCGAGGCAGTCATGTCCGCAAAGGAGGCGGCGGAGCGGGAGCGGGAGTCGACCACCACACTCCCCTCCCGCCAACGCAGGCCACGTCGGCGGCGCCGGAGGTCAAATAACGACCTCCGGCCGCCGTAAAAAGCGGCCGCGGGCGGCCCCTCGGGGGAGGATCCACCGCTCGCACCATTGCCGCGAGGGTGAGGGCTGCGTGCTGTTCCGCGACCCCCCTCAACTCCTAGAGTTGTTAGGAGAGCGCCGGGGGGACGAAATCCTGACCCCCTGGCGCCAACACCTTAGAAGGGGCCCGCCTCAAGACAAAGGGCGGGCCGGCGCCAGCCCGGGCCACGAGATCGGCTGGCCATATATCCGTGGGCCCGGGCGTAGGCGATAGGAGAACAGCGGGGTTTTTTAGTGGGTAGTCGGATGGCCAAACATCTTTCCCGGAGTCCCACATATCCCTCGGTCCCCCCGGGCCGGGGGAACCCGTCAAGAGAGGTTTTTCCCCGACACCAAAAAAAAAAAAAAAAGGGTTGGTTGCCATCTATACGGGCTTGGAACCCTACCACCTAGCTTGGGTTGTTTTGTCGATTTTTACGACAGGCCGACCCTACTGCAGAGTTCAGTATTCTTTCTCCGCCTCTGAATGGATAAAAATATTAAAGTAGCTGTTCTGAAAGAGCTAAATATAAAAATAGTTACTCCCTACTTTGTTACTCAATGTTAAAAGCTCCAGAGAAGTTTTAATTGTTACTATGAGAGGTTTCGTTCGAAGCTAATTGTTTGAAATATGTTCAATTAATGTACAAACATGAGTTCCTTTTTCATATTATACGTTTGAGTAATTTTGTTTTGTTGTAATTAAAATTTTAATATTCATGAATTGGAATAAAAATGACGTTGAAAAATCAAAAAGGTAATTAATACGAATTTATTACTGATCTTGTATGCTATTGAGTTTGCGTACAAATTACGATGTTATAGTAATGGGATCACACTCAACATTGAACCTAGAAGAAAATAAAGGCCAATTTTTTTTTATATGTTTCGGCTACTTTTTTAAACTCGTGTGGCTAGAAATTTCATTTTTATTGTTTTCCTGTTGCCTTTTTCCGTTGATTTATTTTTTTCCTTTTACGTCTGTCGGCTACGGGTTCAAATCCCACAGTAGTATGTACAACTTAGGCAGATTTACTCGCTTAATGTGTATACGAAGCCCAAGTTCCGCAATAGGACATGGTGTCTAATTATTATTATATATGTTTAATACATATTTTTCAAAATAATTTTTTTTTATTATAAGAACTATACTATTTATTATTATTTGTGCTCATTTATCAAGATTGATTACTAGTTTAAAACTTCATCTTCGGCGTTCAGGGTATATTTTTTTCTCACTTCTTAACTTCGCACTTTAGTTTCTCAATTAGTAAGTTTTAGGTATGTAAAGCTGGCAAATGAAGACATACCGTAAGGCCTGATAATTAAACTATACTGTGCCATTTCACACAGATATCTAGTCACAAAGTAGCAGAGTGGTTACGTTATCGGTCCTAAAAATTACATATAATAATAAATGCTAGTAGTCCTTACAATTTATAGAATCTAAATTTATTGAGCTTAAACGCCTTTGGATTTGTCATAGCAAAGCTTATAAGGCGTAAAGGCTTTATTTGAGAAAACTTAGATTTATTAATTTAAAATTTAGCTTTGTCTTTCTCAAGAATTTAATTCCTATTTGAAAACGTGTTATATATCTTGGTCTGGTTTTTTTTATATTATGAATATTGTTCATTTTTAATTAAGAAAATTATAATATGGTTTATTGTAGTTTAATTTAAATTAAAGCATCACTTTACTATGTCTTATGTAAAAGAATGAGTTTTATGTTGTGAACGGTAAAGAAAAACATGAAATGTAAACAACGCCCAATTTTTAATTTATTTTAAGAACTAAACTTACTAAGAGCGTTATATATAACACTAATAGTTTAGTAAGTTTAGTTTTAATGTTTAGTTTAGTCAAAAGTTAGTTTGAAATTATAAATTGCAATACCATATTATAAATTTTATTGTAAAAAAACAATAATAAGAACTGAGATGTGAGATTAGACGTGTAATGCAAACCAGTGTGTGAGATTAGACGATTATTAATTAAATTATAAGTTTTAATGTTTAACGGTTATTTTTTTAAAATTATATACCTTATGGGAGATATGTCTCGTGGGAGAATAGCCAAAAACTGTAGATACAGATTTAATTTATATACTACTCATTAAAAAAATAGTGTCATTTGACAATTATTCAAGCGGCATTTAAATGAAAAAGTGGATTGATGTCTTTAAAAACAATACTTCAATAAACATCTGGCTGTTTAGTCCACACAATGGTATACCAGAATTCCACATTTGAATTTAAATTTTCAAATTAATATCCAATAAATGAATGTAGAAATTGTTTTCAATGTATATTCCGTCGAAATTTCTGCGCTTAATCAAATTTTTGCATAAATTATCGTTTTTTTAACTAAGCTCCAAGCTGAGCTGAGTATGATTTATTAACCAAAGAGATATTGTGCTAAAAATATGGATACCTCACCCACAGAAGCCGTCCAAGTCGTGGTGTTGCTGGATGCAGGGCATAGTCAGAGTGTTGTGGCTGTACGATTACATCTAAGCTTCTATGTTGTCAATAGAGTATATTATCGTTATCGGGAGACCGCTATGTTTACTTGCAGTCCAGGATCTGGTAGACATTGAGTCATGTTTAAGCAAGATGACCGGTATATTGTGTCAGTTTCTCTAAGAAATAGCCGTTTTGCATAGTGCTGTATTGAAGAAAGAGTCAGTTCACGGACAGGGGTGTTTCGATTTCTTTGAGAATACACTTCGTATTGGTCGTTCAGCAATAATACAGACATATCATATTTTAGAAGAGTAATATTAATCTCTTCTCAATTAACTACAGACTTTTATCATTAACATAAGAGTGTTTGTTAAAAGTATGATAGACTGTGTAATGTTTCGTTTGAATTAGTTAACGAGGTTGGCCAGCCGTAAAAGGCGACAAAACAACCCACTCCAGCTACGTGGTAGGGACCTGAGCACGCCTGAATAGCGACCACCTTTGGTCTTTAGTATGCCGCCATAATAACCTTGTTTGGGTTTAAAAAAAAGTTTATAATGTATTTTAAGCGTTATTAAAAATATATCTTTATACACACATGTGTTAAGAAAGTTTATCGGGGCCATATTTCAAGTTTTTCCATCTGTGTAATTTTCATAAAAAGGCATAAAGTTTTTATTCAAGTATATATATATATATATATATATATATATATATATATATATATATAATGATTATTAGGGCGACACAGTTAATCAAACACAACTGAGTTTCTCTGTAATAAAAGATTTATTATAATTTAATAACTTACAAGTACCAATAACCTACGAATTAAACAATAATTATAAAACTTAACTTTACCTGTAATAAAAGAAACGACATTTTATGTTATTAATAACGGCGTCGATCCTAAAACCATCAGTTTAATTCTTAACTTTATATTTGCGTTATTGGAAATTAATATGTAAAACAATCGTTACTTTTATGAATAAATGCTATCTCATTACATGACGTTTTATTTCCATAGACTCCCGACTTTTACTATAGACTGTATGAAATAATAATTATCTAGCCATGTTTGTTTGATGCGTGGGAATATTTAAATTCTATAATTAAGAGGAGAAGGAATTACATTTTCCTTTACATATAGATAGTTTAATTATAATAGTAAACATCAGTCTATAGAACTCAGTCCATATATCATCTAAACAGAACTGTTGCCATTAAGGCTCCAACTGAGCTGCAAATTTAATCAGCCATCCGAAACTTCCTGACGGTTCACGTGAAACTCCAATACAGTTGATTGCATTTGCTTAATTTCATTGGTCATGTTATCTAGTATTGCCTTTCCAACTTGGGGAAGCTGTGCACACATATGCAAATCTAGCTTATATATGTGAGATTGTAAATACGTATTTATTGTAATCGTTTTAGGACAGTTCTTTGCTTTAGATTAACCTAAATAGCAGGACGAAGTTTTTGCATCATATTTTTTTATTGCTGTAGGCCCGCTTAGAATATACCAGTTACCGTCGCCTATGGGTGTTTGCAACGCCTAGGTACAGGAACTTGGGTCACTAATGCCAGAATACAACACAGGTTATTATGGCGGCATACTTAAGACCAAAGGTGGTCGCCATCCAGACGGGCTTGAGACCCTACCACGTAGCTAGGGTGGGTTGTTTTGTCGCCTTTTACAACAGGACGACCCAGGCCACAGAGGTTAATATTCTTTCCCCGCCCCTGCACGGATAGAAATATTTTGTTTTCCATGGGAATGGAACCCATAGAGACCATAATAGATCGCTTCCGTAGTCACCGAGCCTGCCACGGCATTATATTCTTGAACGAGAGCTAAATACGGAGATGGATATTTTAAAAGTTATCCTTCCTTTCATCCGTCTGTAAGATAACACCGTATAAATTTACTGTGACAATTCAGACAACACCATCTAATACCAAATTTAACGGCAGAACAATTGTGTTATGGGTAATACACAACGGATAATTAAATAATTTTCTTTTGTAAATATATATTACATAAATAGTTGAGGCGTTACGGAGGTCATCAAAATGATATATACATATATACATTATTACTCCGTCTGCTTGTATTATCCAAACTAAAAACAAACATAACAAGTAGAAAAGATATAATTGAAATTTTATCGAAATAACCTTGTATTCGTTGCCAACAAATACGCATAATGTCGTATTGTTTATAGCAATTTAAATAACAACGCGATGGCTGCAAGTACTTGTACTATGCCTGTTAGTCTCATTTGTGTGTTGAATTAGTCTGTTTTATGTAATTGTTTTAAACTTCTAAAGATGCTTGCTTACACATGTCTTTTTCGAGGTGGAAATACTTAACGCATACCTGGTTGTTTGAACACATGCAGTGGAGTAGGGTGAGACTTCCCGCGAAATTTGCCTGTACACCCCCATGTCTTAGGAGACGTCCGTTGCGGGTATTATCATTAAAACTACCTTGGTGTTCCTTCATTTACCTATAGCTCCAGGAACGTAATATTAGTCTGACCTGACCCTT
Organism: Malacosoma neustria; assembly: GCA_963693495.1. Lineage (NCBI taxonomy): Eukaryota > Metazoa > Arthropoda > Insecta > Lepidoptera > Lasiocampidae > Malacosoma > Malacosoma neustria. The sequence continues at coordinate 2,815,790 of OY856390.1, read as the reverse complement.
CAAATAATATAAAGCCTGAAGTATGTTGCACTGTTACGGGGCTTGTAGCTTTTTGTGATATCTACGTTTTTGGTTTTAATAACAATAATAAAATAGATGATCTGCTTGAATTTGCACTGAAATCCCAGAAAAACAATTCGTTGTCATTTCGACAATTATTTAGCAGATTTTTATAAGGAAAATGGGGTTCTCTTGATGCACCATAACAACAAAACTACTGGACATGGGATGGGACCACTACCATTCGACGCAAAATTTTTCGTAAATGGATAATTATTAAAAAAAAATTGCCTATAAAAGCTATTTATTTTTTTCATCACGTTTGGTTTGTTCACGCGTTTGGATTTGTTCCATCGACTCTTTCTCATTTTGGTGATTGGTTTGTAAATTATAATTAATCGTGTATTACATAATAAAGCGTAACTTTTTAAGTCTTCAAAAAACCTGCATTAATTGAAAAGCTTTCAGAGCTTTTTTACAAATATATAACTTACACACATAAGATCAGTACAAACTATTTGCATCATATAAATGTTTTGATCTCCATGAGGTTTAAATCTACAAACACCAACAGCCCGTATGAGTATCCACTACACCAATTCTGGAGTTAACCAACCAAATGATGAGGTATCAAAGCATTTCATATCACCATCAAATCCAATTACACAGTAAAGGGCCGTGTTTATCACGATCTCACACCCTTACACGAACAATGGCGTTTAAAAAACAATAAAAATCCGTATCGCAATTAAGGTAATAAGAACTTCACAGACCGTAAACTGTTAATTTCAAGTGTCAGTCTGTAAACGAATTCTTGGAAATAAAATTTTGAAATATACATTTGGTTTGTCAAACTTTTATCATAAATTCCTCTTTAGTTCCTTTTAAAGCAGTTACTACTTTCAGTTAGTAGTTTAGAAGTTATACCTATGAAGATACAGCCAAGTTAATATCCAGCTATACAGCCTCCTTGGGTCCGCAAAAGAGAAGGAGACCATATTAACATGTTATAAAATATGATAGGTGCGTTAAATGTCACACTAGAAGGGAGAAAAAAGACAACGCGAAATCAAAAAGATGAATCAGAAATAATAAAATGTCGTATTGTATTTCTTAATTACTTGTTACTGGAAATGTCGTTTGATTTCAGAACCTCGTAAAACCAGTTGTCTTTCGTCACTGTAGGTGGTTAAAACAGTACTAATCACAAATAAAAAGTTGATTTGAATACATTGATTAATTTATAATTTTTTATAACTCACGCTGCTGACTTTATTCTTTCTATTGGTGCTTTGAATATTGCGATAAAGCATTGAAGGTAGTTTTAAGTTCATGACTGTTTTAGAAAGCTTATCCTTGTTAGGAAATATAAATATGTACTACCCCCCAGGTCAGATAAGGCTACAAGCTAATATATCTAGATCAAGGAACTGGACTTAGGAATGAAATATCCATGGTACTAATTGTTATGTGTTGCCCAACTATTGACATGTTATGATTACACAAGTATTCAAGTGTAGCGGGACTGAATTATGTATGTGCGTGTGAGAAACCTTCTTTAGAATTTCGGAGTTTAAATCGATATCAACTGCTATTAGAGTAATAATACTTTTACTGACCGGTCATGAGTTTCTTTACACTATTTCCCTTCAGGATTGAAAGTTTTTTCATTCCTGCCACCTAATTAAAGGTAAAATATTTACACTGATTAGTTTTTAAAAGTAAAGGTTTTTTAAAGGAATGATGACGACTAAACAAAGTATGGTATAGCATAAACAAACATGACTTCATCTTAAAAGTATGATTTTAGCCATGACCCTGTTAGTAATAAAAGAGAAAGTGACAATGATGATTCATGCGAGGGAGCAATTTCGTTAATTTTTTGCGTGATTAAAATATATTAAGAGCCACCGCATAACCTTGTTTGGCGTATAAGGCTGTTATTTGTTAAACTGTTCTGGCTGATGAAATTTATTGAATTATCATTTAGTGTTTCACTTTGTTCGTTTTAGGTGTATGGTCCCGACCAGGAGTAAGGGCCCAAACCTACTCTATAAATTTTTCTAGGGAGTATTCGGTTTGCTAATTTAAAGGCAGAAACGGAAATGTTTTTGGCTCAGAGATTGACTGGTCCGACGGCAGTAGCTTGTGTATAAACTAAATTAAGTCTCACATTTTCTTAGCCTTCTTGTTTAAAAAAGATAGGATTGACGAGAGGCATCGACGTGAAATGTGCGTTAAATTATGCATATTCTGCTATTTTACAATAATAAATAAAACATATATTGAACCAGTGTAAACTAATATATAAAAATTTAATTTAAATATTATTTTACATGATTATATTTTCTATTTTTGTTGACTTTTATTTGGACATTCTTTCTAATTTTTTTCGTAAATTATTTATATCTAATAGTAATCTTTAGGGCATGGTTTCCTACAAGTTTTATAGGCACCTTCGTGACAAAGGTAAGCACGCACTTTTTTAGCCAACGGGCAATCTAGTCTCCCACATGGACCATGAACGTCTCTTTTATTCACAAACTGACCGTGCTGGTATTTTCCTTTCACCATTTCACCATGAATAAATTGGTGCTGACTTCCCCTATAGTCCATGCGTTTAGGACAATTTATTCCACCACAAGGACCTTTTGGAAAACCCATAGCAAGTATTGTCAACTCGCTCTTAGTGAACGGGGCGACGAAATCATCATAAATTTTAGGCTCTTCTATGGGTCTTATAGGTTCTTTCGTTATATCTGGAGCACCGAAGAAATAAGCTACTGGTGGTACAGCATCTATAGTTGTACCTTCCCAATGTCTAACTACCTCAACGTCTTTTAGCTTGAGATCATCTGTCAAGTATTTTCTACCAGGTAATCTTTCCATTTCGGGCAAAGCGACAAAATAGCTAATTATTTTATTACCTAAGCATGTAAGCCTAATGTAAAATTCAACTTCACCGGAAGCTTTTAAATCTTCTTCACACTGTAAAGGCCTTGTTAGTTCAACAGTATTAGTGACCATTTCTTGTTTAGTTGTATCTCTATATTCAGCTTGATCCATGTTTACTGGGTTCAGTTCGCTAGCCTTCTGGAGGCATTCGAAGAAAGACTCATGCCATTCAACTTTACAAAATCCTATACAATTCATTTCTTGATCTCTATTCCATACTGTTATATATATTGGAGTTTTTCTTAATACTTCTTCAAGTTTTGATGGTCTAGATAGGAACATAACGGAATTCCCTACTCCAAAGTAAGGAGGCTGAGGTAACGGTTCAGAAGGTAGTTCTATTTTTCTCGGAGTAACTTTTCCTTTCTTTTTCTTTCCTTTGGGACTTGCTTTTTTCTTACCTTTTTTGCCTTTACCCGGAGGAGGCGGAGGAGGTGGAGCTATAAAATTATCATGCGCTACATAAAAGTCGAAAACTGGTAAACAATTCATCTGCACTGTACATGTTTGCATGAATTTCATTTCTTCTTCAGACGGCATTGGCGGTTCCTTTCCTTTTTTAGGCTTTTTGGGTTTTGGTGGTTTCTTTCCTTTTTTACCTTTCATCGCCGCCTCTGCTGCTGCTACTGCTTCGGCCTCCCGCTTCCTGGCTTCTTCTTCCATTTTAAGTTCATACTCATCTTTAACTGGTGGCTCGATTTTTAATATTATTTTCTTAACAAAGACTTCTATCATAAAAATTTGCTCCATGATTCAGATTATTACCTCTGCAAAAGCAAATAAACCATATAAATACATACATATATGTAATATTTAGATATTTTTTGTTATATTTTAACAACTATCATGAATTCTCTATTATAATATTTTCTCCAATTTTCACGCGCAACTGTTGAGCAACAGCTGATGAGACAGCTTTCGAAAACTGAAACAATAACAATAATTATCAAAATAAACATATTTACAAAATCCATATAAGCAGTTTTGATATAGTAGAATATCGAACCAAAGTAGTATAATATAATACATGGCCGTTATAATCTACATTTCAATATTCTGTACGATTTTAGGTACATACGAAAATTACGGTTTTAATTACGGTTTTAAAATCGACGCACTGGCAATTCGTAGATTGACCAGCTTAAAGTAGGTGTGGTTTATGCAAATCAATTGGCTTAATCACAAGCACTTTAGGTTATCTACCCTTTTTTGGTCATCATCTGATAACTTTTGGTCATCACCCCGATGATCCCGACTCGCGTGCTTTAGGGGGTGTGCTTCTCGCCTAGCTCTCGCCGCGAAGCCCGTGTCGCTAGTATACTGGCAGCGGCCATTGCCGCGTTGTTGTTACCCGCTCATAACTTTAATTGTGAATCTTTTTCTATAAAACCTTCATTTCATGAACTTTTCCCCAACCAAATAATATATCAGGGTTAGGGCATCCCCATGCACCGCTGCCTTCGTCAGATAGGCCCCCAACCCTTCTGGCTACTGACGTAGAAGTCACTAGCAGATTTCACCTCTCAGTGAGGCATTAGATGTGTGTTACGGCGCTTGCCTCTATATAGACACCTTTCGCTTAGAGCATTTAAACCTCTTATAATTTCTACTTACTTTTAATTGTATCTCCCAATTTAAAAAACCAAAAAAACCTCCAAAGTATTCATTACAAACATATTACGTCCTAGATAGGACAAGTATGGTCTGATTACTCCATGGGCATTTTAATGACAATAATATTAGCTGGACATAAAGAATATTACACGATTTTAATACAACTAAAATTTTAAACCGTATTGATTATGACATATTTGTTGATGTGACATTTCACTGTCATAAAAAAATCTAATTATAACATATTTAAGTTTTATTTACATATATCATCAATATTTATGGTAAACGCTATAATGTTAAAATGTCAATCCTAACTAATATTATAAATGCGAAATTGAGTTTTTTGTTTGTTACGCCTTCATGCCTAAGCCGCTGAACCAATTTTGATGAATTTCGATATAATCATAGATTGGACCTTGAAGAAGAACATAGGCTATGTTATTTTTTAATTCATATGACAGAACAACGTGATAGTAGAATAGAATTCATTACTGCACAGAAAAATACCAAAATATACAATACACTAATCAAAGATTGTGCAATACTAACAGCGTACAGTCAATCTTGATAAACAGTCTATATTTTAGTCATTAATAGTTTGACAAAATCTTTCTCAATCTTGTTCCAATCAATCTATAACCGAGTATCAACGTTATTGGAATTATCATTGTGCGGTTCTTTCAATGACTAGAGTCACTGGACGCTGGCTTGATAGAGTGGACTGTATAATTTTCTTTGTAAGTATTGGTTCCCACACTAAATAAGGCACAAAACTCCACCAACCTTGCCACCTCCTCGGTCTGGATCCACTCAGGTGCAGCTCGCAGTGTATCACGCACGGCGTCTCTCTTGCAACAATGTTGTTAAAGTACACTGCACTCTATGTTGTTGAGGTTGAATATTGGCACGGCCAATACTATATGGAGTCTTAAAAGGGGCTTTTTATTCGCACACGGTGCAAAAAATGGTTATATTTTGTCAAACGTTGACTTATGAGAGATTTTTAGAACTACCCTCGCTTCAAAACAGACACGAAGGTAGTCGGCGAAAATTGACTGAGCAGTAATTTCGTACCTAAATCTAGGCAAGGACCGAACAATCATTGAAAGATAACAGACAATTGAAAAGTAATTTAAGCTTAGAATAATTATCATTTCACGTAGATGTACCTAGCATAACTTTGCATGCCAAGGTAAAGCTGTTAACGTAGCTAGTCGAATATCAAATGCAGACTCAATTCGAATCGACCAACTAGACTGTTATACCTATAACAAAAACAATAAACATTTCAGTCGTAATGGGACAATTTCTCAAAAGCTCTGAATAAAACAAGTATTATTGAGAAGCCTAGATTTATTCCAGAGATTTGAATAATTCATAATAACACATCAAAAAGACTGGCACCACTACAACGCGTTGCAAATCCTGTCCAACGTATGCTTGATTCTAAATTTAAATCGACGTGCGAAAGAGACAGGATGATTGCTCATGCGCAGTATGCATGGATGTAATAAATATTTTGAGAAGGCAAAGCATGGTAAATTGAAAAAAGATTTCGATTGGCTTAAACGTACAGATGGAAAAACGGGTCTGGTCTTAGTTTACTGGATTTAGTTCACAACAACAATTTGTCTTTGGACCTATAGTTTCTTTTTTATATTGATCCATTATGTTGATATATTAGCTAATAAGGGCAAGCTATTATTATGGCAATTAACATTGTTATAGAGAGTGATAGATTTTTTTAAACTTATGTCATTGCCTAGTTAGTGTTTATACTTATCTCAAAAGTTAATGTCAATTTTTATAATCCTTAACTATTCTTTAAATAGTCTGTTGGCAATGAATTACAATAGTCCAGGCCTTTGTAACAGTATATTTCCACTGCTTCATCGACCATGTTTTTACATTGGAAACATATCTAACTAAATGATTATTCGTTAGTGCAGTTAATTCCATAAATAATCATTTTATGAATTACCGCATCCAAAAGCAAAAACAATATATGAATCTTAAACGGACTTGTCCTGCGCGAGCGCAGCCACCCCCCTCCCCTCTACGCTACCCGCGTGCGTAAACGTGACCCCTCGTTGTGAACTTTAACAACGATTACGGCTTTATTGTGTTTTTGTTTTAGATCTTCTTATCGTTAAAACAAACTTGTGGACAAAGATCGTCTTTACAAGGTGTATACTGTATAGAGCTCTAATTATGCTTATTGCGTAGCAGATGTTTTAAGATCTTTCTGCACTAAGCAGAAGAATTCTCGAATAGATCCAATCAGAATCCAAGAATTGCATTCCCATTTATATGTAGTTTGACTTCAATTAGAAATACAGGGCTACTATTCGTTAGAGTCGGTAATTTTCTTTCCATTCTTTTTTCATAAAATTCCTATACAATAATCAGAAGAGTAGATGGGATAAATGTGGCTCATTATTATTAAAGAAACTACCTCTATCATTTTAGGAAATTCACTTTACTTGGGTGTAACCTAATAATGCCTTTTCGTTAGCCTTACACATTTTGGTTTAAGTTATATACTCATATGTTGTCAAGCCCTCTATTCTAACTTTAAAACTGATTCCTAGATCTATTCATTCTATATTTCACAGTATGAGCAGGGTTCCGTTTGGTAGGTCCAAATAAATATTATATTTTAATTTGTCTTTAGTAGACTTTAAGCCTATCCATAAACAATACTATTAATCATATTACACTTGTATACGAGCTATAGATCCCTTTCGCGTGGCTTCCCAGATCGTATGATCGCTAGCGAGTGGGGGAAGGGGGGTCGTTAGCCCACCAAACCGGTAGCCAGTGCTCATCGCGCAGCTGCGCACGCGCAACCTTAGGGCTTGTTATAACTGGCGAATTGAAATCGGCTTGGAAGCGATTTATTGGATATGTCTGATTCAAGATGATTAGAGAATTCAAAATATTCTTATGTAATAACGTTTTATTATAACTCTTAATAAACAATTAACTTTTTTGTATTGTTTTCAGAGTTTCCACTTATAGGGTATAAGATGAGCACGTATATTAGTTTGGAGAAAATATTGTTCACAAATGAAACTCCGTTGGGGCTTCGGCCTACCTTGCGCAGGTTGAAGAAGCTGGACATCTCAATCGCTCCCGACCGGGGTATATCTTTCCTTGGACTGGTCTCACCAATCCAAGGGAAACCACGCCCACTATAGAGAAACGTTGTCTAGGGTGGTCGTGATTGGCTCGCGCCAATTCACCTAGTAGAAGCCCAAACAAAAAATATTGTGATGTTATGTGTAAAATTTGCTCAACTGAAGCTCTTCCATGACACATTTCTTTCCTGAGCAAAGAGTCTTAAGAAAATAATAAATAATTTGGCTTCAATAGGAACGACTGCTGACGCCGATTTTTGATATGAAATAAAAAAATGTATTAATTCGTTTGTCGCCAATCTGATTACCTAGGTAATTGATGGAGTCTTATTTCTCACCAGATGTATTAGTCTAATATCTAAACAAGCAAAAAATTATTTCTTGTCAATATTATTCGTACAAGTTACTTGCAATAAACAAACATATACCTAGTGTTAATTACACAACAAACATTTCCAAGTGAACAATGAGTCAACTAGCATTTCCATGTATGTGCTTTAGTAAATGTGTCATGCATTCATGCTGATTGGAGTGAAATTGAATCTTTAATGCTAACTTGTGTCTGGGGTATGTTCGAGGTAATATCACCGATCGATATTCTAAAGCTGGCTATACACGTAACGATATATAATACTGATTTATCTGTGCAAACCGATTTGCGCAGATTTATCAATCGTGTGTATGAAAACTTATTTAGATTATTGTTCATCGGTGGCAGTTGCAATTACATCCTATACGTACGAACGTAACATTAGATAGTTTTCTTTATATATCTAATGTGTTGTTCTTGCATTAAGAATTCATCATGACATGCTTTTTTTTTAAATCATTTAATTTTAAGTCTGTTTCTGTCTTCGTACTCATTTATTATCTAGTTTAGAGTTCTTCTGGTTTTCTTGTCCTTATCCCTTATCCTACATTATATGGTTTCTGTACTCAACGTTCACACTTTTGTACCTTTACGTAGTCCATCCATTTATTTTTTGATCTAGTTTACCATTCTTCTATTCACCATAATCTTATCGATAATTCTCGTTATGAACTCGTTTCAGTGGTTGAAGTCCGCTTTTCGACTCTCTTTTCTCCACTTCGCAAGATTTTCAGCATTATCGTAGTAAATCCATTGGCACATGTAATCCTTTATAACTTCAAGCTCTTCTTGAGTGTGCTATATAAATATACTCATAGCTAGTACCTAAAAGATTAATCTTGATGTTTGGCTGCACATCGAGTTTACCGGCGTGTATAATTTAACAAATGACCTTAAGAAATTTTAACACGGTAAACGCCTCAACGGAAAATTTTAAAAAATCTCTTGAATTTAGGTGTTTAACATATGTAGGTACCCAAAATATTTATCGTGGGGTGTAAGGATTTATCGTGAGATTTCGTAAAAAATTATAAAATAAAACCGCTTGAGGGCACCAGTGATCCTCCATGGTAAAATCAGGTAAAGAAAATAAGGCCACCGGTGACCTCCATGGCGCTTAATGTGTTAGGTGATTACTAGGCACTCTGATAGTCTAGAGATTCTCGAGAGTGTTTCTTTGTACGGATCCAAATAAACTTATAAATAAATGAAAAACCAAATAAACATTTTTGTATATTAAAAAAATAACCATTGAAAATGTCTCAAGCATTTTAGTCATCCATATCTTGAAGACATTACAAATATTTCTTTGAAAAAAGGAACAAAAAGACTGAAAAAACATGGTCTTATAATTACGGTCGTAATTATTGTAACATAATTGTAACCGTGCCCTAACTTGTGATAAACAACACAAGTGGTATAACACATATAGAACGACGGCGTACGTGCAACTCACACTACTACGTCTGTAATTATGCTATAGCATAACTATAGTTATGTGTCAAGTATAATAATATTTTTTTATGTTGGCGCCAGTTTAAGATTGATTTTATACGTTTTCATCTATAGCTTGTTTATAATAATTGTATATGTACAAACCGACCAAAATCGATGTCGGTACTTAGGGAAGATCGTTGAGGTCAGCTTTGCTTTATTGCAATTATTTGGGGTCAGCATATTAAGTCTTTTTCTTGAATTTACTTTGATCCTGGCATGCTTCATATAGGATACTTGGTAGCTTGTATCACGATAACATGCAGTGCTTTGCCAGTTTTTCTCGCCTAATGTACATGTTATTAAATATAGTTCCCAATTACATTTGAATAAATCGTGAGAAAATCTGTATACCAAGATCCACCAATCCGCCTTAGATAAGCGTAGCGTGGTATACTGTCCGCTCTATCTAGGGGTAAAGCTATCAACATCTAGCCAGATCCAAACGTGGGAGCATCGCACTATCAGCTACGCGTACTGTATCCCAATACAAACAAGGTCAATCTCATCATGTATTTAACATAGTTGCCCAACTAGGAAGCGGTTTGGGTCCAATAGTTTTAGTTGGACTGCATATACCTACTTTTCCTATTTTGTATATTTTATATACATATGTTATCCTTCTTCTTCTTCCTGTCCATAAACAATAATTATAAATAACACTACCGTACAAATAATACAGCCCTAATACAGTTCCATATTTAAACTTTATTTGTTGCATATTTATTGACTCCAGGCTAGAAACCATGATTAGTGGGTCGCGGTGGAAATCTCGAGACTATACGTCATCGGGTTCAAGGGGCCGCGTCGAACACCGTATGTCCGCATGGCCTCTATCACTACTGAAACGGAAAACTTTTCGACTGATTTTACTATTGCAGTTGTGATTTTAATTTTTAAATACAAAAACCTTAATTAAATATAAAAAATCTTGATGATTTTTGGAATGTTCCTGATATGATACGACTCTGGGAGTAAATATACCGTCAAACACACTGTGCCTCTCGTGGCATTCAACGCGTAAAAACTGAAAACATCCTCACACCAATTTACCTTAATAACTTTTTAAAGAAAATCCAAATTGATATTAATGATGTTCACACTGGCCCCAGGAGTGCTTATTTGAAGTTTTCTAACTAATGAGTGATCGACTTTTAAACTTGTTAAGTATGACGTTAAAGTAATTTTAACTTTATTAAGCTATTTTAAAAGAAATAAACTGTTTATAACGTAATTGCTATTTGAGGAAGTATTTTGAATTAATTATAACCTGTAACGCAAAGAGATTGTATATTTACAAATATTCAATCGAATTGATCGAACAAACAGTCTTGTAGTTCTGGTTTCGGTTCCCTTCATGATACTACATGCCACAATTCTACGTGGGCCCCAAGCCCGTCTGGATTTCAACCGCCGTTAGTCTTAAGTATGCCGCCATAATAACCTAGTGTTGTGTTCCGACATTAGTGACTCAGGTTCCTGACGACAGCAGCGATTTCACGGTGCCCCTAGCGTTACAAACATACATAGGCGACGGTAACTGCTTACAGTTAAACGGGCCGTCAGCCTGGCTGCTGCTCCTCAGAAATAAAATAACTCACCTTAAAAACCGTTCTCGCCTCATAATTGAGAATATGTAATAAACGAAAATTGACTTACCGAGACGTGACCCACCAATCCAACTTGGATGAGCAAGCAAATAATTTTTACGTTATGACAGACCACATGTCTAGGAGCAGGGCTGGGATAAGTTCTAAGATAGGTATGCGTAGCCTGCGAATCCGCCTTGGATAAGCGTAGCGTGGTAATCTGCTCGTTCTCGGAGGAGGAGGAGACGCGGCCTTATGGGCCAGCAGCGTGTTCGCGATGTCGGCGACGACTGCTAAAATCTAAGCGGGACGGCAGCCTGTCTGCTGTTCTACAGCAATAAAAAATACGCGAAACCAGCAAATAGGACGATAGAGGCTGCTATTATTAATCCTCAAATCATGCAGCTCATGTTCTATCAATAGTCACGTTGTGGGGTCTTAAATATACCTTGTCATCCAAAAGAGTCAGATATGGATAATACGCAATTTAAATTTATTCAGAGAGCCATTTTTTTAAACATATGTTTTGCTTTAGACATTATTAAAGAATTTTTTTTCTAGATAAAAAGTAATATTCCGTGCCTAAACATTTCGCGGAAGAACAGTAACCGAAGAGTCAAAGAGCTGCATGCGGATCGCGAGCCGCGGGTTTCCGATCACTGATCTAGTTCACTAATGCCGGAACACAACACAAGGTTATTATGGTGTTATACTTAAGACCAAGAGTCAGGCCATCCAGACGGACTTGGGAAACTACGACGTAGCTAGTTGTTATGTCTATGTATGTATAGTTAGTATTCTTATTCCGCTCCTGCACGGAGAAATATGGAAAAGTCCTTAAGGACTTCGATGCCAGGCCACAATTTGTTTAAAATTACACCTAAACGCGCATTGTGTGAAAAGACCAATAACATTAAAAACGTCAAATCGTAACACAAAATTAATTCAACCACAGGAATTACAATTTCCCTTTATGCCTCGAAAAAGTAAAAAGGGATTTTTGTATACATTTTTATGACAACCACATTTTGAAGAGGCTTTTTAACTCCCCCTGTGAATGGCGGATATTTTGCATTTAATCGTTAAAATTAATGTTACGATACGGTGTAATTTTTGCGATAGAGTACGGCTCTTTAGACGACGTACTTTTAAATTGTAAAAAAGTATGTGTCGGTCTGTTGTTGTTGGTTTGTTTAAAAAGTTAAAATAAGAAAACAAAATAGTATTCATCATTTATGGCCAGAACCCAACGATTTGTTACTTGTTTCATATGCCACTACATAAACCGTCAAATTATTTATTGTTTCCATCGCCTTTTATATCTACCCTTGCCTTGGTCGTTGTATCCATTTTTCAGGTTCACCGTTCTTCTGGCAGTACGATATTTTATTTTATATATCAGCTAGTATAATGACTTTGAATAAAGCTTACGTTATTTTTTCATAGAATAAAAGCTTTATTTAAAATATAAAGAAGAAATCTATAAGAAGAAGTAGGTATATATGTATATAGTTTGATTTACATGTCAATCATAGTATCCTATATCTTTAAACGAGCAATTCTTGTATATATATACTTAATATCCGGATGACCGGATACTAAGTATACTAAGAATACTATTTTTTTTAAATTGCTTTAACGACACAACAACACTAAAGCTATTCCAGCAGATGGCGTTGTTAAGTAACACGAAGTCAATGAGTGTTTGCTTTGAGGTTAGACTAAGAAAATCAATTGTTAATTTCCAAAAAACACAATTTATAAAAAAAAATACCGAGCAAAGCTCGGTCATCCGGATATTATCTATTAATAGAGACCACTTTCTCCCAACTTTTTGGCACTAAAGGTGTTCCATTTCGAAAAACGAATACGTCTTTTCTATTCATTATTTTATAACCTTTAAACCCTAAAACTTTACACAACATCCGAGTGTCGGTTTGGGTGTGAATTTTACAAGGTCCGTGCACAATTCACACTGGACAACCACGTCACAAGGGCTTCTAAATAGGAAATTCGCATTGCCGAGCGTCTTTAAATGTTCTTGGTCCTGTTTTCCGTTGCGCTTGAATGCAGACTCAGGCAGCTTGCGCACAATGTGTACATCTTCATATATTTTGGTGGTGGCTCACAGCAATCTTCCTCTTGGCAATTTAGAGGCCTTGAAACTCGAGGCTTCTTTCATTACAATACATAACCTTCTGCGAAAGACATCGTAGCAAGCAGGGATAGCACATAGGTATATCTTCACAGCACACTGGAGCCACTAACATCAGACATACTGCAAATTGCTCGCAGTCTTCGAGGTCTTAAAAATACACCATTTTTATTTAGATTTTACTTCTTTTTCTTTTGTAAATTTTATATCATAATAAATAAATTTCCACTAGAATTTTGAAAATTTTTGACGGATTTGACATAACAATATTTTATTTGTAATTTAAGTAATTAAAATGCTTCACGATCTGTGAGTTTTGAAATGACTAATTTAAGTAAACTTTGGTTGTTATTTTTTATACAATAAAAATAAATTTGGAGCATAACCGGTTATACAAGGCAATATTAAACTAATTATATAGATAGTATTTCATACAAGTTACCTTTTTAATCTCAGTGTATTTTAGTGTTATATTTTTTTTACCCTGATTTTGATTTGACATGAAACCAGGATATTATTAAACAATGATAATTCACATAGCGTCATATACGAGTAATCCCAAGGTAAGCAGCGTAATACTTGTTTTATAAAGTAGTCCCCATCCAGACGGGTTTGAGGCCCTACCACGTAGCTCTAGGGTGGGTTGTTTTGTCGCCTTTTACGACAGGCCGACCCCGGCCGCAGAGGTTGGTATTCTTTCTCCACCTTCGCACGGATAAAAAATTTAATAATTTTATGTACTAATATATTTATGTCGGCAACATATTTTCATTACATTACATACATAAACCCCTGTCCTGGCTTCGTATGGTTGAAAATTACATTTTGGATAGGATTTCTGTTATTTCTCTTTCTGAATTTGTCTACATCGCAAAATGAAACTATAAATATATATGTATCCTCTTTATCATAATAGTTAATGTTCAACATTTCAAAACAAGCATTACACACGTAAATCACAGCATATAAAAAATCGTCAAAATCCAACCCTCAAACGGGACTCATGTCCCCCAATCGAGACATAGCGGACCCAAATGACCGAGTATAATCACCTAACTATTGTCCTCGCATCGATGTTTTGGAAGCCTCATTTATTTTTATAACTCTACGCGTTTTTTAACAGAAAAGTCGGTAAAAAATGAGTGGACATAGCCGCGGTAGAGTTGATCTATCGTGACGTTTTAAATTATGAGGGTTATATTTTTCTATTGTTGTGCACGGAAACGAATATTTAAAAATGATTTGATTGAATATGTATAATGATATGTATAATACATATTGATTAATTTAAATGTTAGAATTATAACTGACCGTATACGTTGTTCTGCCATATAAACTTAAAAAAGCCGAACTTAATTACGTTCACCTTTCGTTTCAGCCTCAAGTTTCATTATTACGACAAAAAAAGTCCTTCTATCAATAATCTATCTCTGTACCGTAATATATTAAAATTGGTTCAGCGGTTTAGGCGTGAAAATGTAACAGACAGAGTTACTTTAACATTTATAATAGTATTTTTATTATTATAGATTTATGATAAATTTGATTGCGGAGAAAGAATACTAACCTCTGCGGCCGGGGTCGGCCTGTCGTAAAAGGCGACTAAACAACCCACCCTAGCTACGTGGTAGGGCTTCAAGCCCGTCTGGATGGCGACCACCTTTAGTCTTAAGTATGCCGCCATAATAACCTTGTGTTGTGTTCCGGCACTGGTGACCTAAGTTCCAGTACCTTTATGGGACAGCAGCATGTTCGCGATGCCACTGGTGTTGCAAACATCCATAGGCGATGGTAACTGCTAAATTCTAAGCGGACCGTCAGCCTGTCTGCTGTCCTACAGCAATAAAAAAAAAAAAAAAAAATTGAGTTTTATGTTTAAATTATTGATAATCTCCGTTGCGTCACGTCTGACGCACTTGCGTACGCTTGCGGATGTTATGGGTTCGATTTCCGTCTTGGGTCTAGGTATAAGGTATAATGATTGTATAAACTAGTTATGTATAATTTGCATTTATTTCAAAACAAAAGAGTATATTTAGTATATTAGTTGTGTAGTACCCATAACACAAGTGCAGGGACCAGACAGGCTGTGTAAACTGTCCCAGTATATTTATACTTATAATTTATTTAATTATTTATAATTATAAATATTAAATAGATATTTAAAAATGTAAATCTAAAAAATATAAATTTATAACAATAATCCATCTAAAAGCCAAAATCAGATTCAAAACTTTACCATTAAAACTTATATGTAATAATGAATTTCCAAATGTCATTCAACTTAATTAAACGATTTCTAAAATATATGTTTAGCATAGTTTATATATGAGCTAAATCACAATACAATTAACGAATATTTTTAAATTTATAGTAAAACAACAAAAATCCTACCAAATTTTAATACTAATTATTGAATATACACTTAATGTTATCTACTGCTGAGAAAATAACATAATAAACTTAGGTTTAGTACCAGCATTTCGTTGTTCTTAATGAAACTAAGTAAACAAAAATTAATTAAAACTCCATACCTCTTATTTAAATGCAGCTGACGACCCCTTCAGTTGTTTGCGTTGATCTCCATAACGCTGTCGGCGACTTGGATGGCCTCTAGAATGTTCTGACCAATTAGATTATGCGCTGAACACTAGAGACTGTCGGCAGTTGACAGATATTTAAATGCGCTGGAGAGAAATTTATTATTTTAATTCTCTTTTGTTATTTAAGATTTATAATAATACTAGCTAGACGTTGTTGTAGTATATAAATTTAAAAAATATATTATTGAATAGAGTTTTAGAGATCTCAGATCTTCTGTATAGATATAAATAATATCTCGTAACGAACTTCGTCTATGGAATCGTAGAGAGAAGGGAAAATATACCCATGGCATATACAAATGTACCATACTTATCGGAATGGATTGGCAGGTATCTCACATTAGTGATACGAATTAAATAATCAGATATAATAAAGCATCAGAATGCTCCGTTGCTAAATCTAGCCCATTCTTCTATACGGATATGAGGCTTGGACAGTCAAAGAACACTTCAGGAAACGTATAGAAGCGTTCGTCAAACGCAGAAAAGTTGCTTACCTTACATGTATTGAGACATGATAGGTATGAACTGTTACAATTAATCATGATGGGAAAAATCGCGGTCAAGAGACGTGTCGGTCGGAGAAAGAAATCTTGGTTGCGTAATGTTCGAGAGTGGAGGACGGGAATAACGAGTGCAGCCGAACTATTTCACCTCGCTAAAGACAGAGAGGAGTATGCGAAACTAGCACCTCAAGAAGAAGAAGAAATTGATATTTTATCTTTTACTATTTACTATATTGTATACTATACTGTTATATTGATATATATTATATAGTACACATTTGAAGATAGTATATAAGAATATATGATTTTATCTCAGAATAGAACAAGGTATAATTTTAAATATTCAAAATTTAATACACGTTCTGTCAGTATTATGTTCTATTGCAGCGTTTCTTAACCCCGGGTCGCGACCCGAATTCGGGTCGCGGGTGGTATTGGGCTGGGTCGCGAAAATTTTTTAAATTACGTTATGAACGCCGTAATCAGTGACATCTCGAGTCCTAACTCGGAACGCACCATAGGTTAAGTACTATGCGGGTAGTCAAGCTGAAAAGGCTCTGCTACCATTTCCAACTACTTATTTGTGTGAAGCAGGATTTTCGTGCCTTGCTGTCTAAAAAAACAAGTACAGCGGTGTGCACTTTCCATAAACTTAACTCCACGTATAAAAAATCTTTGCTCAAAAATACAACATCAGGGTAGTCACTAATATTGCCGATGTATGCTTGTTTCACTTTGATTTGAATAAAGAAAAAAAATACTAATGTAATATTTTTTTGTAATTTCATAATGACATCAATTTTAACAAACCACAGGCTTTTAGTCAATCCTATTTTTTTATTATCACTGGAAGAAAAATAAAACATTAGGGTCGCGAGCATCAAATATATTTAATTTTTGGGTCGTCAGTCGAAAAGGTTAAGAACCGCTGTTCTATTGTATTGAAGCTAATATTATATATTAAAAGAACTTATTAAAGAAACAAGAACAAGTTAAGTGTGTAAGAAAATTTTCAACTTCACACACAAAGTGATCAAAACATTACAATTAATAAAAAATATCTTGCCAGAATTATAATATGAAGGCGTTGGTGGTAATTGGTTAAAAAGGCTGGGCTTAAAATAACATGATTTCAATTTTGAATTCCTTGGACTAATCATAAGCTTTTTCAAGGCAAGATTTGAGATATTTTGGAGAAATTCTTTGAAAATGTAGTGAAACATATGTATAACAAGTCTTTTTTATTTTATTTTAGAGTTGTAAAACAAATGAGAATAAAAAAATACAGTATTATTAACTATATAAGCAAGAAAAACAATATCTTCCAAGGTTCTAAAAAATTATAAGCAAGAGAAAATTAATATTTAGTAAAATCTAACTGTAAAGCAATTAAGTATGGTACAAATTTGAGTGATTTGGTTTAATACTAAAGATGGCACATTGTTTGCATATGCAAAAGGGTACTTTAAGTGTTTTTCCTATTGATTAAGCGGTTCACTGATGGTACAATTGTAGAGGAAAGTGTTGTGGCTTATTAAGCTTGTTTAACTAAGGGGTCATTAAGCATACTACCGTTTACGTATGAGTGACACAATCTTGAATAGTGCCAAAATAATCTCTATGAACAAAAAAATAGGTAGATATTCTATGAATATTAGAAAAATTATAATTTTTACAGAGGGAAGACCTTTTATAAACCTTATGTTAGATGGTCGTTCATTGTTAGCCAGATAGCAAATATGTGACTACTTTCAACTTAATCAAATATTATACAAATATTTACTCAATTTATTTCATCTTCAAATTATATTAAAACAGTCTCCACTGTATTCGAGAGTTCAAATATTAAGTCATTTTAATAATAATGACCAACAATGAGAGTTATCCTGCATATATTTTTGGAGAAATTGTTGTGGTGAACTACACAAAAAATATTCAGCTATTCACGTCCTGCGATTACTTAAGGTGAGTAAGCTATCTGTGATCTCAAAGCTGAAAGCTGTAAATCATTTGATGACTGACCAAATTAATGACAAATTCTAATTATTATATATTATAACTCGATTAAATTTTTAGAGATTACTTGTGTATGAATACTAATCTTTGGACAAACACGGTATCTATTCTTTAAAATCTGGAGGAAATAACAGATATACAGAGTGTATTTTTTAATATACTCGTAATTAAAATTGTCTTTATAACTGTACAGACCCTGCCAATATTTGTTTTAAACGTTGTGTTTATTCAAATCGCCAAAACTATCGGACAATAAGCTTTGGGTTGTCAATTAGCCGACCGACCCGAGTGGGGTTATGTGTTTGAAGCCGACAGTGTTTATTTAATTACGTTTGCCAACGGATATAAGGTGTTTTGAGAATAAACCTTTGAGTGCGACATAAAACTATTGTGCAACCCTCTTATATCCTCTGCAAAATAAATATTATAAACGTGAATATACTCTTCTACTAGGTACTTCTTGAAGTTTGAAAGTAAGGCCAGTGATTGAGAAGCTGAAAAGCGATAGGCTAGCCTGGTATGGCCATATAATGCGAATAGAAGAATGTCGTGTAACAAGAAAATGCTAGAAATAACAGTGGAGGGATATAAAAGGAAGGTTAGACGAAAGATGGATCGATTGTGTAAAAAACGATATAATAAAAATGGTGTGAATATTCAAATGATGACAACTGAGGGTAGGGGAAGGAGAGTACATGTTTTGCCGACCCAACATAGTTGGGATAGGGGCAGGAAAAGACGAAGAAGTCTCATTATGTTACTGTAGTCCTGCAAAATTTATATGTTTCATAATGCCCATCTTATGCATCATTTCCTTGTTCGAAAGGATCCAAGCAAGAACCAATGGGGATTGTCTAAAATTTTTAACCATTCGATTTTAATTTATTTTTTGAAAATTTAGAGCATTTTGAGAAACTAATTTGAATATTTTGAAGATTGGCTCAACAGTTATTTAAAAAAAATGTTTAAATATTTTCAATTTTAAAGGTAAGTGACGTCATCACACGGCACAATGGACTGTGCCATTACCTCACTAGAAATAATTTAAAAAATTGAAAGCTCTCAAAACGATGTCATCCATCTCATATCTGTCAAAGTTCATACGAAAAAAAGGGAAGTCTCAGGAAAAATTTTTGACATTTATAAATTTGACACATGACAGATTATCAATACTTGCCACTTACTTTTTATTTTCTGAGGCAACGATACAAACTATACAGTGAAATTTGAAGGGCAGAGAAGGTCAATCATATTTTATCAAAAATATCAATAAAATGTGAATATTTTTCATAATTAATTAGTTCGTAATGACCTTATTTCTCTAAATGGTTTTTCATAACAACATTTAAAAAAAATAACAATGCCCATTGGTTCCCTTCCCATAAAATGCAATTCAAATAAGAATAGGAACGTCAATGACCTCTATCATCAAATGTCACTAGAAAAGTACGGTTTGGAACGTAACCTTATTTGCGTATCAATAACGGTGAGTGGAATTGACGTCATAAATACAGGTAACATACCTAATTTTATTTTAAACAACAATTAGTGCAATAAATATTAAAAGCCTATGCTATGACGTCACAACATGGCGCAAAGTCAAACCTATTCTTATTTGAAACGGATTATAATACTTGACAATATTATGAATTAAAAAAAGAAATAACGAACGTCTATCTTCTCAATTCATGTACCTGACGGCAAACGGACTCCAAGTCTTTCTTATTAAAAAAAATTAATATGTACTTAACTATTTTTTAATTAAATTCATCATTAGAATGTTCAATGTTTAAAATATGGTAATACAAGATAAACGGAAATAATGAGTCAATTTAGTAAAAATAAATATATAATAATTAGCGGAACAATTAAAGAACGACTTTTACTATTTTTACAATAACATTTTTGAATACAATAACCAATTAAAATTTTAAATTATCATACAAAACTACGGCACTTTGCAAAAAGAGCTTAACCTCAAAAATCTAGAAAATGCGGCTATTTGGTGCGTATCGTGAAAACATAATGTCGTAATTAATTTTAAAACCAATCTATTTTCATAAGTATTTAACAGTCACGTGTGCTTTATGTTACATACAAATAAGGTCTATTTTTGATTATATGTATGAATATATAACGTGGATAAACGGTAAGCATTGAAGAGTTCATACTGAAAACAATGATCGTGGGAAAATCTTAATGTCTGTTTAAAGTAACTGTAACGTAGAAAGCAAAAATCTTAAATGTAATAAACTGTATCTACCGGTAGAAATGTTAAAGAACTTATGCAGCATTTAAGTTGTTTTTATTTTCCACTAGTCCTGCCCACTTCGCTGATCGAATAACAGAAAAAAGTAAATCTGAAAAATATGAGAAGATGTCGTACGCATTCGCGATACACCGCATGCCCCATTTCTCCGTGACAAGAAAATACACCTCACTGAACACTTAATGCATAAAAAATCTTTCTCTTAAAAATTTAATAAATTTATATTAAATGAAGAACGCAATATTTTTTTCAGGTGAGGGCAAAGTATCTAAGAAATAAAACTAAGAAAATTTATTGAAATCTATCAAGTAGTTTTGATGCTATGCGCGTACAACTGCGGACCTTTATCATTTTGTGTATATAGAGAATATGGGTCTTTATTTTACTTATAATTAAAATCAATTTAAAATGATGCATAAAATTTGCATGGAACCAATAATATTCGAATTTAAATACCAAAATAAATTTCGCGCCTCATTTTCTCTTACTCCTGTGGAGTGTGGTACCTCCATGCAATGCGCATCCACAGTTTACAAGTGGACTGACCTCGCTAGTATACCCACTAAAACTGTACTGTACCCCAGTGTGTCTGCTATTTGATGCCCAGGAGAAAGGATATTATTATGCTAGCTCCTCCTTTCCGGGTTGCTTTCTTTTTTTTTCTCTATCTCTCCTGATCTATAAGATTTTCCTCTTTAATAGTAAGTTGGTTATGCCTAACGTGGAAAATCTCATAAAATAAGATAACTTTTTTTTTTTTTTTTATTGCGTAGGCCAGCAGACAGGCTGACAGCCCGCTTAGAATTTAGCAGTTACCGCCGCCTATAGGTGTTTGCAACGCCAGTGGCATCGCAAACACGCTGCTGTCCCTCCCCTAAGGGTACAGGAACTTGGGTCACTAATGCCGGAACACAACACAAGGTTATTATGGCGGCATATTTAAGACCAAAGGTGGTCGCCATCCAGACGGGCTTGAGGCCCTACCACGTAGCTAGGTTGGGTTGTTTTGTCGCCTTTTACGACAGGCCGACCCCGGCCACAGAGGTTAGTATTCTTTCTCCGCCCCTGTACGGATAAAAATATATAAAATATATAAATAGATATAACTGCCTACATGTTGTAAGTTTTCTGTCCGCTGTCTCTTTTTATTCCTTATTATTCGGGAGATATATTATTTATTTGTCATCCTGAATTTAAGCTAAAGGTAATATCACCACATTCCAATTTTTATTTATTGATAAATCCAGACTTAAGCTATTTACACACGAACCGGACTCATAACAGTCGCGTGCGCAGAATAGTTCTTTTTTTGAGTGCACTATGTGGAACTTCATTTTATATTATTAAATTAAAATGAACTGAAGAGCACAGTTATTAAAGTTGAATATAAATTGAAAATTAATAATATTTATCACGTTTATTTTATTTCCTATTTTATTATTGTTACTTTAAGGTTCATTTACGCTTATTACTGTAATTTAATCTAAATTAGACATTGAACTTTATTACGATTGCAGTAAGGTTGGTTTTGATTCATTTATGAATGTAATATATATGACAATGCACTCATTACTTTTTTTATTAACATGCGCAATGTCAGGTCAAGTTCAAACATGTTTGAGCTTTGACCATTTAAGTATTCTATTGACCATCTTTCAACAGCACCAATTTTTTTATATATATTGTAGTTACAGGTAAAATTTAATCCACGCGTTATATCACTCGGTAGGATCTCTGGGCTCTGATGTGGTAACTGATTTATTTTTATGAAACTCAAATATGACGTAGAAGTAAAAGCAGTATGCCTATTACACATCTTCCGAGATTTAATGTAGATACATTTTAATAATATTAATATTAATTACAAGTAACGCAGGGTACTCATTATTTGTTAGTTCGTTTTTAAATGTCAACGTGAACACTAAGTTGTGCATTAGTTTTTTTTATTGGTATAGGAATGCAGACATGCTGACGGCCCGCTTAGAATTTAGCAGTTACCGTCGCCTATGGGTGTTTGCTACGCCAGTGGCATCGCGAACACGTTGCTGTCCCACAAGGGTACAGGAACTTGGGTCACTAATGCTGGAACACAACACAAGGTTATTATTTCGGCACACTTAAGACCAAAGGTGGTCGCCATTCAGACGGGCTTTAAGCCCTACCACGTAGCTAGGGTGGGTTGTTTTGTCGCCCTTTACCACAGGCCGACCACGGCCGCAGAGGTCAGTATTCTTTCTCCGCCCCTGCACGGATAAAAAGTTTCCAGTACTTCAATTCAATTTATTCATGCTTATATATAATATATTATATACAGACCCTTTTGAGGTATAGCATAATCGTATATAATTATATTTGACAGTTGTTACTTATTTACTGCATTTCACTAATTATGTACTAAGTACTTATTTTTTCGGAATACAATTTATTGAATAAATGTCATTTCTCGGTCAGTCATCAATTACATTATCATCTTGTTATAACCCTGTTCATAATGTAAAATGAGTGCCTGGATAGGGATACATCATACAAGAGTCTGATTCTGGTTACATCCCAAGCTCACATTTCGGACTCTGCGGAATTTGCCATCAAGCAACATATGCACAAAACTTAAAACTTTAAAATAGAAAGACGGAAAATATTATTTATAGAAAAGTTTATGGTTAGTAAAAATACCCATTGAATACGATGAAGTTGATTAAAGTAACTTCAGTATACCATTAGAATGTTAAAAGTACATAAAGTTTATTTGAAGCGTGACCTAAATCCATGTCTAGCTCGTGATTGAAATAATGGCTCCTAATTGCTCTGTCAAGGCTCAAAACCTGTTTCGGTCTATTGTCTTCGTTTCATTTCAATGTACTTTTGCAAAAGCTATAATTTGGTCCTTAGATGATTATCTATTTAATTTTGATAAGGCCTTGATTGAATAAAACGACGGACGCGGTGTAAAGTGATGATGTTTGGGTAGGGTTGCCAATTGGCCTATTTCCCCAGGACATATCCTAGTTTTTAAGCAGAGTCCTGTGTTTTTAATATTCAAATACTTTTATTATGATATT
Organism: Malacosoma neustria; assembly: GCA_963693495.1. Lineage (NCBI taxonomy): Eukaryota > Metazoa > Arthropoda > Insecta > Lepidoptera > Lasiocampidae > Malacosoma > Malacosoma neustria. The sequence goes on along the minus strand of OY856390.1, from coordinate 2,792,020 downwards.
GGTAACTGGTAGCTCAGTGGTATTACACTCAGAGACCAATCTAGTCTTTTTTTTTTAATTTACTTAAGCTTACCTTAAATCCCAAGGCAAAAAAACGGTAGTATCGTTTGGGCAATTTTTCTCTCTGAATGTGAATATTATAGCACAATTGCCAGGTACTACTGGTAAAGGAAAACATCGCGAGGAAACCTGCATACCAAGATCCCCGGTTTGTGTAACGCGCTAATCCGACAAGCGTGGTGGCTATATTGTCCGTTTCCTAAGGGGAGGCCCAAGTTCTGCAGTGGAACGTTATGGGCTATTATTGTGTATACAGTTTATACGATGTTTCTGATTATAACTCCAAATAAAAGCATAGTATGGATTAAAACTGATATCGAGGCTTAGAAAATCGATTACGAAATCTCCGTCAGTAAAAAACGGTGCATTACTACGGGCGCGTGCAGCAAAGATTGACACTGACAGTTCCCCAACTGTCATTGTCGTATTTTGATATATTTAATAGTTTTTATGCCACTTGTCGTTTATCCTCTCTACTTTGACACTGGCAAATCGATGCTCACGGCGTTGGAGCCAAGCATTCCAAGAATATAATAATAAAGATTTTAATAGATGGTATTCAGTTTTTCTTAGTTTACATTTTACTATGTTATGTAATTGTAGGTACAAATATAATTTTGGCACCGAATGTATAGTTAGAGCCACTAACACCCCAGTTTAAATACGGTCTATTTAAAGTTATATAATAAGTCAAATAACGCCACATAAAACTACGTTTTCGGAAATAAAAATATTTTACAATCAAATTCCATCTCAAAGTTCGGTACCATAGTTTAAACAAATTCCACCAAAAGGTCAATAATATAAATCGTCAAAACTATAAACTCCATCATTTAAACAATGAGTGTAAATAGTGACAAATTAAATGACAGTTATTACGCTGTTAACTAACCGGAATGTGGTAAGGACGGCTTAAAGTTAACAAAATATTTGGAGATACGTTTAGGCTGGCCGTAAGTTTACCGAAACACTGAATATGTAACTGAGAAATTCTGATTTAAATTCAATAGTTCCTAAATTAGATTGTTTAAAATAATATGGCAAAACAAACTAAATATGTAATATATAGTTTTATTAAAATTACCTCTATTCTTTGTTAAGATCTTGCAGGATTTTTTTCTTTTTGTTTAAATATTTATGTACTGGGGAAAAAGGGTAAAATCAAAAAGGAACAAAAATATATAATTGAAGAAATTTAATACTCTATATAATTGTTAAGCAATAGTGAATAAGATAAGCGCAATAATGAAATAAATAACAGATTCAAATATGTAATTTATACCGACTCAAAATCATGTTTTACTGGGTTACAAAGTTTTGATACTAATAATACAATTATTTTAGAAGTTAAATAAACAATGCTAACTCTAATGAAAGATAATTATAAATTGGAATTAATATGGATTCGTAGCCACCAAGGAATAGTTGATGATGAAAAGCAGATAGTGAAGCGAGGAAAGCATTAAATAATAATAAAAATTGGCACTTAATAAAATCAACCCCAACTGAATTACATAAGTATATTTTGATACACCAACTTAAAATAAATTGAGATCATAAATGGAAATTAGGAAATACGTCGAAGTTATTTAATATTAGAAAATCAATATTTGATAAACCACCATCAGCTTTATCGTGTAGGAAAGACTAAGTTGTCATCACTAGATTGCGTATAGAACATATAATACAAATACTCGTATGATACATGTACACCTAATAACTAAAAACAATATAAATAAATGCAAGTGTGGGATAGATCTACCGTTTCTTATCTATTAATATACTGTACAGAGTTTGAAAATTAAAAGCGACTGTATAATGTACTTAGTAATGTAAAAGACTATTTGAATCAAGATGAATATAATAAAACTCTTTTGCAAAATACAAATATGTAGAATCAAGTATAAATTCATAAGGACGAATGTATTGTTTTCATTATTGTTACACTGTATGTAAACGTGGTCGCTAATGACCTGAGTTATTAAAAATTCACATTATATAAATAAATAAATAAGGAATTATATTAATAAGGCATGCGTGAATTGTCCTGGTATATTTATTTATTATTTAATACTTTACACTTTTTATTTTAGGGTAATCGGCCGATAATGAGTAAAACCTTATCCGCCATTAAAAAACAAACATAGTTTACGAGGCCATTACATTTTATGTCGTCATTTCAATAATACCTGAATAAATGAGCCTAAAATACTTTTAGTAGCAACAGTTAACACCATACATAATTAAAACCATTGTCTTAGAGCTTTTGTGGAAATAACTGTCTCCATAAATTGTAAGGGTCGTTTAAGATGCCATATTTAAAATAGTACTATAAAAACGTCTTAAATTACCGACCAGTTTAAAAGATCCCTGATGAGGTTAGGTAATTTTTTCTTTTATGGATCACGTTATTTGGTTTATAGTATATAGACTAATGTTCTTTGACCTCTGATAAAGAAGCCGGATGGGGGCTTCATCAATTCAAGCAGAATAACAGAGTATTCCTGACCCCTACAGTTAAAGAAGACTCAGATTACGGTAATAAATAAAATAAAAACATAAAAAATGTATTTACACTACTTAGTCATATAGGTTTGCCTTTTATGTAGAAATTTCGGTACAAATATCTAAACCAAGCCGAGCCTGTAACATAGGTGTTAGTTCCCCCCAAAAAACTCAAATTAAACAAACATCAAGTTATTTAGGTAGTACGTGGACAAAGTTATTACAAACTACCTTCGTGTAAATAAAAAGACAAGGACTATAAAAACTTAGGTCATTTCTTATGTGTTTTTTTTATTTATAATTTAGCAGGGTGAATGGCGCGTAGTGCTCAGGATTTTCAGTTCTACCCTCATAAATCAGATTTTCGAATATGGTAAATTGCGTCAAAGTAAGACGCAGTTCAACTTAAAATGGCATAAAAATTAAAGTATCATTGATCTAGCAACCGTTGGAGCTTGGCAGCATTAAATATTTTATAGGTACTTAAGTTATTTTACTATACCAGTCCAAGATTAGTACAGGCGAAATCATTAACTTGGAGATTAAAGAGCTTAGAATAGGTTTTTTCGATTATTATATTGGTTACAATAGCTTAAAGGTTCACCGAGACTCAATACAATCTCCCCTGCGAGCTGGTTAACCTTGGTAAATGACCGACGAGACTCTGGTGCAAGATTTTCCTTTTGGGCCCAAATTCCAAGCGTGTAGAGGTCAAAAGAGTTTAGAAAAACAATTTCAGATATATTTTCCAGTGCTGAAAAAAGGCACGTTGGAGTTAAGATACCTTTCCTTAGCTGGTAAACTATCAAAAATTAATCATTTTACGAGTCTGTAGGATAAATGTTCCTATTTATTTCTATAGCAGATTGCACGGCTTCCAGCACATGCGGTATAATTAATTATAATGATTAATAACTTACATAAAGGCTGCTTTGAGGGTAGTATACAAAAAAAATTGTTCTAATATTTTAAGTATTATATTCAAATATTTTAAACGTCAAGTTAGATAGATAGAGTCATTCTTAATGATAAATAAAAATTTACTTGTTTTTTACGAAACCAATAAATCGTTGCATGGTCCACTCAATTATGGGACATCGTTAATCTAATGGTCTTTGGATGGATGATCATTTTCCCATGCAGGTATCATTAGTCCCCTATATGGACTTATTCAGTAAAAAACGTGGTAGCCAAGTTTACGAAATGGTACGCAGAGATTATGAATCGACTGTATGCTCTGACAGTTTATTTCGACCAACATGCATATTATAATATAGTTATGATGTAACGAAGATGTTAGAAGGGGAAAATTAGATACCAAGAGCTTAGGTGTGCCGTTAATCCGTCTTGGATAAGTTGCGCCCTATAGGTGAAACTCAATCCCAGCAATGGGCTGCTATGAGCCGTTATTACTTTGTTTTCTAACATATCGTTATCCTAGCGATAAATCTCGATTGACAACCCAAACTTCTGCTTCGGCATCCTTTACGACGTTAAACCAGCATTTTTTGAGTCTACCTCCTACCGGAGCCTGATGGAGGCCTATGGCTAGACATTTGTTTCCCACGTAAAGTTGCCATAAAACGTGGCCATACCAGCAAACACTCCTGCAAGATATCCGCATTCTTGTCTCTTTTTTTCGTTAATATTTTCTAACGTAAGGTTAGGGACACATTTGCCTGACGTATCGTGTTGTGAAGCGTCAGAAGCATATCGGTTTCATACATTTAGGACAGACGACAGAACGCGTCACGGCATGAAATATGTCCCTAACCATATTAAATGTATGAAGCCGATATGCTTCTGACACGTCATGACACGACACATCAGACAAATGTGTCCCCAACATAATACACATATTGTATATTGTCAGTGTCAATACTAGTACTTTAAAATAAATTATAAGAATATTTTATTTACTTTGGTCAGGAGGCTGAGAAACTGGTCACAAACATTTTTCTTAGGAGTTAGATACATTTATTCATTTATAGTGATATGAATACACTTAAAATTTTCTTGATTAATGCGTATCCAAAAGTTTATTTTTTTATTGTTGAGGAACAATAGAAAAGCTGATACGACCCACTTGATAGTAAGTACCGGCGCCTGTGCATGAAACCGCGAACACGCTACTGTCCAAATAGATGTATTGGGTCAATAATTCCACAACACAACGCAAGATTGTTATTGCCATATAGATGGCTTGGGGTCCTACTATCCATCTAGGATTTTTATGTTGCCTTTTACGAAAGGTCGACAGGAATCGTTATTCTTAGTCCATCCTGCACGGAATATTTAATTTCCTTAATATAATGAAACTAAACTGTGAAAAAAAGCGTCTGCGAACTAACAGAAAGAGGAGACGGATAGATACGAGTTAATACGAGCCTGTAAGATTTATTACAAAAGCTAAAATTAATTAGACGCGCTGTATGTTTAGTTGACATCCCACATATAATCATAATATTTGGTACACTCAGTTAATATTCACTTGGTTCGTATTTTGGTAATATTCATTATTTATGAGCCATAATTATATGTAACCGGAAATATTAATAGATTCAGTTGAAATACGCTTTGTGCGCTTAACGAGTGTCATTAAGCAAATAGTATCATATATCCTGTTTTTACTTTTACTCAATTTTAGATTTCAAAGTAAATCAAATGAGTCACCCGTTCTTCAAATTACTGTAATTAACTCACACTTATTGGTTGATATATTTAACTTTTTATTAAAAGAGGTTTTTGTCTTCAATTGTGATATTGTAGTGACTTGATTATTACAAAACATAATTTTTGTATTGAACCCCCCAAATACGGATAGGAAACATTTAATGGTGCGTATCGTTACTACCAACTTGAAGAAGAACGATTTCACATGTTTTTTAAACACATGTGGTATAGCATTATCGAGTCAACAATAGACCAGGACCACAAAGGTTGTGACAGCTCGGTCTGTGACCACACTCACAATAAAAAATATTATATTTTCTTGTCATTAGCAAAATATATTCAATCAGAAATGTATTGGTTAATAAAATAGTCGTCGAGAATTTTTATTTCATTAATTTGCCAACCAGTTGACTGTACACACACACACACACAATTGGTGACCCCAAAGATTTTGACAGCTATGACCACACACTCTTCCATGCTGTTGGTGACAATCTTTATCGCAGCGCTATTTATGTTGAAGAATTGAAGTATGTCGAGTTAAAAATCATTCTCCCACTTTAACAACTTTTGACGCTTCCTCCCAATTTTACACTGATGCGAGTGTGGCGTCACTTTAATGCATTTTGATATACACTTTTCCAAGAGAGTGACTCTTTACATAGTTAAGGAGACTAAAGAGGGTAGAGACGCTCCATAGTGACATGCTATGAACTCATTATAACCAGATTTGAATAAATTTTTGGCATTAGACAAATGATTTTCTCTTCATAGAGATCAAAACAGATAATGGCACAGTCACCATTTGCGTTGCCTACGCGAGTCTTAGCATTTTTCAGGATACTTTTTAAAATTAATTGAACTAGATTAATTCAAATGAATATGAAGCATGTATCCCAATAAAAACAATTACTAAAAGCTCACAAATGAATAAGGCTCACAAATGAATAACACAGTCACTTATTTTGGCATAAACTCACCAATTTCGACTTAACACGCTATCACCGCATTAGTTCGTGAACACATTTTGACTACTGGATATAAATATATTTCTCCATACAGAGAAGGAGTAAAAATACTGACCCCTGCGGATGGAGAAGCCCTGTCGTAAAAGGTGATAAAACAACCCTAGCTAGGTGGTATGACTTGTGGTCATCTTGATATTGCCTCTAAATCTGCCGCTATGATAACCTTGGGTGTTCCAATATAAGTGATCCAGGTTCTAGTTACTCTACGCGCATGGCGGCGTGTTTGCGGTGCCCCTGGCGTCGCAAACATCGATAAGTGACGTTAGCAGCTTACAATTAAATGGACCATCAGCCTATCTGCTGCTCCAAGACAATAATACTGTGGTCCAGTCTTTCCTTAGGAGTCTTAAAATGTGACAAATGAAGATTATTAATTATTTATTTACGTTAGAGATTAAGTAGCATAACTTTGTTAAAGATACAGATAAGAAAAATAATTCGAGCATATTTGTTTTTTTGTATATATTTTCTCATTTAAGTACAACGAAGCTAAAGAGTGCTTATTAATTTCAGGACGAAATACTGGACGTCAAATTTAAAGAAAACCTCAGCGTTGTTTGTGATATGCAGTTCAAAAAATATGGTTTTTTTTCAGTATGACTAAATATCAACTTATCTATTCTTAGGATAGATACATTTGCAGTGTCCATACAAATCAAAATCTCAAAGGTTACATATACCTTGCTAGATGCTGAGCAGATCTTAAAACCGCTTAAGATCTAAAGCTTAAACGGCAGTTAAATTTTAAATCCATTCTTCAACTAGTTTCTAGAGTCTCCTTCCACAAGAAAAAATTCACGGAAATGTATAAGCTGAAAATTAGTTATATGATTTTATTTAACAGCCTAACAAGGCTCCGAAAGAATCCAATGCAATGGCAAAAAACTGTTTGTAAAAAAATGTTTTATCATTTTTAGATAAGCAACTACACAGACATTAGAATCATCGAGAATAATACAATACAATAGAATATATGGTAACGTACAAAAACCTGAATCCTTACTACGACCACTTTTAAGATATAGTGATTTATTACTTGCCCTTCAAATCGTTCCATTACAAAAACTAATTTTGCCTAACAAAACATCAATACCCTTTGCATAACAGGTAGAAAAATTGTATACCATACATAATACATTAAAATCTAAACCTTAAACCAATCAATTAAAGTTTATATTCACTCCATATCAACCACATTAAATTCTAAATAATTCAGAACTATTCTAAATTCAACTCTGTCACTACAGTTTAACGTCGAATTACACAGTAAATGATAAAATTGCATTATAAATGGAACATATTGAGCAAGTATATATAAATAATTATTTATAGCAAATTAAACTCTTTTACATTGTAATAAGAAAGAAGATATCAATATACGTTAAGCAGTTTTCCCTTACTGTTCTACTCTTGACCCACTATAATGTTTTTGTAAAAAAAAAACTTTTTTTGTCTGATGCACGTGTTTTGGATTACTTTTGTTGCTTTTGTAAGTGTTCGTTTATTTTTTTCGCAACTTGCCTCGTCCACCTGACCCACTACGCATTTGTAAGCGCTTTTATAAACATATTTTCTAAAAAAAATCAGCACCATCTTACATCACTTTCGTTTTATGTATTATATTTATATTAATATATAATTTACTATATATTTTATCCGTGCAGAGGCGGAAAAAGAATAATATTCTTTCTCCGCCTCTACGGCCTCTACCTACCTACGGCCGGGGCCGGCCTGTCGTAAAAGACGACAAAACAACTCAGCGTAGCTACGTGGTAGGGCCCCAAGTCCGTCTGGATGGCAACCACCTTTGGGCTTATGTATGCCGCCATAATAACCTTGTGTTGTGTTCCAGCATTAGTGACCCAAATTTCTGTATCCTTACGGGACAGCAGCGCGTTCGCGATGCTACTGGCGTTGCAAACACCCATAGGCAACGGTAACTGCTAAATTATAAGCGGGCCGTCAGCCAGTCTGGTCTCCTACAGCAATAAAAAAATAAAAAAAATGTTGTGCATTGCAAAGCTGTGTTGATCTGAAACAGATCTTGTGATTGTAAAACTTCTATCAAAGACTACTTTTTTATTACTGTGGAACAGCAAACAGACTGACAGCTTAACTGTAAGCTGTTACCGTCGCATATAGATGTTTTCAACGCCAAGGGCACAACTGGCTGCCGTCCACACCACAAAGTTATTATGACAGCATATTCAGAGAATAGAGTTGCCTTTCAGATAGGCCTAGAGCCCTATCTCCTAGCCGGGGTTGTTTTGTCGCCTTTAACGTTAGACTGGCTCTAAGCGCAGTTGTCAGCTTTTTTCTGCAGCGATGGACTCTACACATAGGAAATCTTTAGATTATTTTGAATAATTTTATAAATTATATGGAACCATAGAATATCGATAAATCATGATTATACCGTTTTATACTGTAGGTACTTTTCATCAGGAAAGGTAGCAGTAGTACTTGGTTTATTTTAAATTTTTTTTTGTAGTCATCAAGCATAGAATCACAATTTTTCAATGCATTTTTATTTTCTCTAAAGTTTACATAATCTTGCATCATTTCAAAACAGACCTCCTACCCTAAATCTTGAATATAAATCACTCGACAGAACCACTCAGATAATCTAGGAACAAAGGAATCTGCAATACAAATCTAGGTTGATCACAGGCAGCCTAGATTCTGAATTCTTGGCCTAAGATTTGTTTACATTCACAATTTATAAGACCCTTGTTAGATTTATGACTATAAACAGGTCTTGGATTAATTGCTAATTCGTAGTAGTAGGTGGTAGTAAATCTTATTTATTCATGATGTAATCAATGTTTAGGTAAATTTAGAACGAACTTGCAGACAATGTTTATTATCCGTACTACAATACAGTGTTTTCTGAAGGTAACTTTCTTAGAGGCAAGCATCATGTTGGTAGCCCCTCTTGAAAAGTAATAGAACCGATGACCATTGCTATCGGGCACCCTTTTTCCGGTGTTCCTGACTCCGGGAACTATTATATTATAGATATCTCAGGCAACATATCTACTTTCGAGTCTAGTTTACGAGACTATGAATCAAGGGACATCTCCCTTGATTTGTAAGTGACTCATCAGCCACTTTACCCTATAACTCAGAGGATGACTTCCTTCCGGTGGTGTGAAGTTGGCTGGCGAAGCACGCATCTATATGTGAGCGGCGTGATACGGCGGCTCGTCGATAGCTTTATCTAGATAGCCAATCTAAAACATAAAACTAACATGGATTAGATCAGGTACCTGGGGGTCTCGATGGCCCTAGCGAGTATATGTGTGTGCCCGTGGAAGTTTGGGTGTCATGGTCTCGTCGGTGCGTCTCCTTTGTCTGATGATTGTGCGATTAAGTCTTTGGTGGTTGCTCGCCCAATGCTTCGGGTGGTCTGGTGGTCGGACGTGCAGCGGGGCAATGCTACGGAAGCGTTCGGGAGGATGTTGATGCTAGTTTTGACTTGATCAGGTACTGCTCGCTGGAATTGAAACCCTAAAGGAAACGAACGGTATATTCGCTACGCTTGACCAAAGTGGATTGGAGTTTTAAACACAGATGTGTCTTTTTGTGTTTCCCCAGGGATGTTTACCTTCCTCGCCAGTAAGTAACAATTATATATAGTATGCTTATTAGGCATAAAATTGATTCAAATTTCCCGATGAGAATCGAAACTAGGGCCTTTATATTCCGTCTTAATATATCATCAGTAAGAAACGAATACTTTGGATTGAATAATCGACTTCACGTCTTCAGATTTAAGTTACCCAAACCTTGGCACCTATAAAAAGGATATTTCCATTTTAAGCTATTTCTTAACCGACGGACTATTTACACAGCTGTGGGGGCCACGTTGTGTATCAGAGATTAGCAGTTTTTGTGACAAGGCCGCGTGGGAGCAGATTTGATTGCTTAGATGTTATAATAATTAATAGGTTCTCAACTACAGACAAATTAAAGGTAGTTAAAGGTGTTTTATTGTTTTTCTTCAAAACTCTATCAATACTAGATTTACAAATGTTTCTACTTGACGCGTGTTCATAGATATCGGTATACCATATAGATAATTTCAATATTTCAACACTTTCAAAGACAATATACCTCAATTTACCTCATTAATTGTATAAAACCAGTACAATAAGTAAAATGCAAACGGTTTTTGTAATTTTTATTATAAAACTCGTCAAAATGACGCGTTCCGTAAAGCTAGTTATAAAACTAATATGCTATTTTTAACTAAAATTATTCAATTGATCCTTTTGATTATCATTGTAAAATTATATTACAATCATTCAGTACATATACCATTGTATATAAATAAATAAATGGTTGCTAAATATACGGTGGGTATAACACGTGAGATGCAGTTCATGGATATACCTAGTCAGGTCATAAGTATTGTCACACAGTAAAAACTTTTTTTTTAGAATGCTGGCCACAAAAAAGTTTATTGAATTAGAATTTCGAATTGTTCATGAAAATAAAAATGTATAACTTTTAGAATTTTACTCATTTTTAAATATGGAGTGGACGCTTAAAGAAGACCGTGTTGCAGTTATTGCATTGCATCGTTGCGGTTACGCGCCAATTCAAATTTTTAACATACTGAAAAATTTGAATATTACCAAAAGATTCGTTTATCGTACCATCAAACGATACAATGAAGACTCTAGTGTAGATGACAGGTCAAGAAGTGGTCGCCCTCGGTCTGTTAGGACTCCAGCAGTGATAAAAGCTGTGAAGGCACGAATTCAAAGAAATCCCAAACGTAAGCAGAAACTGTTGGCCCTTCAGATGGGGTTAAGCAGAACCACGGTGAAAAGGGTGTTAAATGAAGACTTAGGGCTTCGGTCATATCGAAGAAAAACAGGACATCGTTTGAATGCTCGTCTAATGGACCTGAGACTGAAGAGATGCCGCGCTTTGTTGAAGCGGTACGCGGGAAAAAAATATCGGGAAATTCTTTTTTCGGATGAAAAAATGTTTACCGTAGAAGAGAGCTACAACAAACAAAATGATAAGGTGTACGCACACAGTAGTGAAGAAGCGAGCAACCGTATTCCGCGTGTCCAACGAGGTCATTTTCCATCCTCGCTCATGGTATGGTTGGGAGTTTCTTATCGGGGCTTAACAGAGGTACATTTTTGTGAGAAAGGTGTAAAAACGAATGCTGTTGTGTATCAAAATACAGTCCTGACGAACCTTGTGGAACCTGTTTCTCATACCATGTTCAAAAACAGGCACTGGGTATTCCAACAAGATTCGGCGCCAGCTCATAGAGCGAAGAGCACACAAGACTGGCTGGCGGCGCGTGAAATCGACTTCATTCGGCACGAAGACTGGCCCTCCTCCAGTCCAGATTTGAATCCGTTAGATTACAAGATATGGCAACACTTGGAGGAAAAGGCGTGCTCAAAGCCTCATCCCAATTTGGAGTCACTCAAGACATCCTTGATTAAGGCAGCCGCCGATATTGACATGGACCTCGTTCGTGCTGCGATAGACGACTGGCCGCGCAGATTGAAGGCTTGTATTCAAAATCACGGAGGTCATTTTGAATAAACTTTAATGTCATAAGAATCTATGTTTTGTTAAGTTCATTTTGGTAGATGAATGGTTACATAATGAATAAACTTGTTACAATTATTTTACATTAAACATGTGACAGAATTTATGACCTGACTAGGTATTTAATCAACATGTGCATCGTGTTATTGTATTTTCGCTTTATGTGTATCTTATAATCACCGAATATTGACGATGAAGAAAGGTATCGGGAAACAACATGTATAATTAGTTCGCCAATATGTGTAATACATTATGAGATGTTATTATATCAAAAGTATGTGTTTAGAAACCAGGATTCGACTGAAAATTTTAAGGAATTTTATTTTTTGGTTGAATTAGTGATAGAGCAATCTCTTTCTTAATGATTTTCTGTTTATGTGACCAGTCTCTCTCACTACTTTCCTCAAAAGAGGGATACTAATTTTATTTACAACGATTTGAATAATTTACGAGCAAACAGTGGCCACTAAGTTGCCACTTGGACCTTGAATCGGGACAAAAAATGATAACAAAAGTGATGGGTGAAAAAACATAAACAAACCCTTGGCCGAAGGTTCGGCGACGGCCGGAGATAACTTTTTTTAGAACCGGTTATTGACAGTTAATGCCTTGGGATCAGAAGCGTTCCAATATTGTTGTTACCTCTGAGTATTACTTTCGTATGAGTAGAAGTTTTTGGTATTGGAGATAATATATTGGAAGATCTGTTGATATCTTCACGCCAAACAATCCATATTTGTCTAAACAAATTATTTCAGATAATGGATCTTAAATATTAGCATAGGCTAATATTTGAGATCCATTATCTCATACACAATTATGGTAAACGGTAGCCAAGTGGTTATAACACTTCAAGACTAACAATGAGTTCGAATCCCACAATCGCATGTGCTATTTAGGCAGTTTTTCTGTTTAGACAGCGAAGTAAAACATCGCGCGGAAACCTGCATATCTAATACATTGGTATATGTGTAACCCGCTAATCTGCCTTGGACAAACATGATGGACAAACTATCTGTACTCTCTCGGGAAGACGCTCCCTGCTAACTTGAGTCACCATATAAAAAACAAAATAATACATATAAGAAAAAAAGCAAGGTTATACGATCAGCGATGATTGGAAAAGGCCTGAAACAAAGACATGTCGAGTAAATCATGGATGCCCTCGACTGACGCCGACAATTATCATACATGCTTAATTAATAGTCTAAGATCTGGGATTAGAAAATATACCCTTATCTGTTAATTAGATGAAACAATTTTTTATACGCTGATATCAATATTATGAATTTATTAAAACAATCTCTGCCATCATAAGTCTGCTGCAACTAATAATAATTAATTAATTAACAAACACTTAATTTGTTTATAATTTTTATATTCTCATGTTAAATTAATGTAGTAAGCTAAAATCGTCAGTATTTTATATTATGTACCTTACTGTAGTTGGTACCCATCGCAATGATTGCTATACATACCTGCAGCCAGGTGAGAAAAGGCAGATAAATGTAGCTTATTTCCCTCACATGTTAATTAAAAAATCCAATTGCAATAATAAACGGCGTCAAATTCTAAACATAATAATGTTTGGCTATCTTATAAAAAACTGATGCAGCCAAAGATATCTAATAAAAATAAAAATTTACGGTGGCTATGGGAGCTCATTGTTAATTATACGCTATCCGTGCAGGGGTGGAGAAAGAATACTAACCTCTGCGGCCGGGGTCGGCCTGTCGTAAAAGGCGACAAAACAACCCACCCAAGCCCGTCTGGATGGCGACCACATTGGGTCTTAAGTATGCCGCCATAATAACCTTGTGTTGTGTTCCGGTATTAGTGACTCAAGTTCCTGTACCCTTATGGGACAGCAGCGTGTTCGCGACGCCATGGGCGTTGCAAACACTTATAGGCGAGGGTAACTGCTAAATTCTAAGCGGGCCGTCAGCCTGTCTGCTGTCCTACAGCAATAAAAAAATAAAAATAATTATTATTAATTGCAGCAGACCTATGGTGGCAGAGCTTGTTTTCATAAATTCATAATATATCAATATTATGATATCAATCAGCCTATAAAAATTGTTTCATCTAATTAACAGATGAGGGTATAATTTTCTAATACCGGATCTTAGACTAAGAGTTACCCATTTTGAGAATACATGTAGAAAAACTAAATTATTATTACCCAACAAAAAACCACCACCGCGCACTACACCATACAGTGTTGGCCCGTAGTGGGCACGAGGAACATAACCTCCGGTCGCCAGAGGCCATTACCACCTCCAGCGTCTTCTTCCCACGCAGGGAGGGCGAAAGCGCGGAGCCCCAACGCACCTCATCTCTTGCCCCGAGGTAGCCACTCACGACCTCACTCTATGGCGATCGAAGGTCTTCAACTGACCTAAGGCGCTGAGAAGTATTATTAGCAACATAGTAGATGCTCATGTTTCGAAGAAACAAGAGGCGATGGCACAAGCGCTTGCAATCAGTTTCTACGCGACACATTGTTAGATAGACTGAAATATGTGGCTTTGAACCGATTTTACGCCAAACACCTATCCATACTAATATTATAAATGCGAAAGTAACTCTGTCTGTCTGTCTGTCTGTCTGTTCCTCTTTCACGCCTAAACGGCTGAACGGATTTTGATGAAATTTGGTATGGTGATAGATGATAACCTAGAAATGGTCATAGGCTATAAATAATCACGCCATCGTTCTTAGGGGGTAGGCAGTAGGCAGATAACTAAATTGAGTTAGTGGTTTTTTGTGCTTATCCGGTATCTATGAGAATCGGCCAACATCTATTTTTCATCCCCCTAAATGTTAGGGGTAGTCCACCCCTAAATTTTATTTTTTATTTTTTGACATTTTATTATTTTTATGGCAGAACAACGTTTGCCGGGTCAGCTAGTAAATAAATAAATGCAACGAAAATTGACATTGTACCGTTTAGTAGCAAAGTAAGCAGCAGAGGGTATAAAACAACTGATATACTAATAAAAAAAATACATAGTACCCCAAAATTTGGAGCGGGAATTCGTAACCCCTGAAGGCTCACTCACCTATAATTATAGCACCTATAAATAATGACGAAAATGATTTTCTTCAACAGCACAAAAGGAACTAAAGTATATCGTCTAGCCTGCCTGGGTGATTGTCGATTTTACGCTGGATTTCCCTAGTACAAGGAACTCTAAAAAAGTATATCATTTTGTTTCACATTAGTGTGTGCTGGTCACAGAACCGCGATTCTGTTAGCGAAAGCTGTGAGAACTCAAAATGAAAGTTTCAACGATAATTGTAGGTTGCTTTGGACGGACCAAACCTACGCTTGGCTCTGTACTGCGGAAACCATGGATAGACGTTAAATACCCACGTAAATAGCTGCTGGCCGTAAAATGTGGCTATACCAGCGAAAATAACTTTCTTGCAGTTTATCCGAAATGTCACAGGCATGATGTCTGCGAATGTGAAAAATCCTAACGCAGTCCCTCCGCGTCACAGTAAAACCTTGAAATCTTATATGATCTCCAATTGTTAAGAAGTGGAATGACTCAATAAATACATTTTAATATAAATCAATATACTGTGACAAGCAACAGTGTTATCTTTTTTTTATTGCTACGATACAGCAGATAGGCTGACGGCCCACTTAATATGGCCCCTTATTTTCCAATTACAGTACTAAAGCGCATTATGCGACAAATGCTCAACGTTGATGTTTCAACTACAGTAACGCTTCGCACAATCGGGCACTCTCAAAAGTGATGCGTGCAATCGAATACCAACTCAGTGACAGAAAATTAACAAGTGTTTTTTCTTTTAGAGTTGGCATATTAGATCGAAATCTTAAAGCTTTCGTTTCGTCGTAGTTTTTTGGAAATAAGCAAAGTTAATTCAAACTGTGTTAAAAAAATAAATATAAGTAGGTATGGATGAAGGTACAAACATTGACTTTTTTATATATTTTTTTTTCAACACTGAACTTAGCGCACTCTGGTGGTGCATTTGAAAACTAATTCACGTTCCAATTAACCATAAGCATAATTCGGCATTGTGCGCCACTGAGTCGCATTATGCTCTGTAATTGGAAAACAAGGTATAAGTAGTTACCATCGCCTATGGATGTTGGCGATGCCAGGGGCACTGCGAACACACTGCTGCCCGCATATACCTAGTCAGGTCATAAGTATTGTCACACAGTAAAAACTTTTCTTTTAGAATGCTGGCCACAAAAAAGTTTATTGAATTCGAATCTCGAATTGTTCATGAAAATAAAAATGTATACTTTTAGAATTTTACTCATTTTTTAAATATGGAGTGGACGCTTAAAGAAGACCGTGTTGCAGTTATTGCGTTGTATCGTTGCGGTTACGCGCCAATTCAAATTTTTAACATACTGAAAAATTTGAATATAACCAAAAGATTCATTTATCGTACCATCAAACGATACAATGAAGACTCTAGTGTAGATGACAGGTCAAGAAGTGGTCGGCCCTCGGTCTGTTAGGACTCCAGCAGTGATAAAAGCTGTGAAGGCACGAATTCAAAGAAATCCCAAACGTAAGCAGAAACTGTTGGCCCTTCAGATGGGGTTAAGCAGAACCACGGTGAAAAGGGTGTTAAATGAAGACTTAGGGCTTCGGGCATATCGAAGAAAAACAGGACATCGTTTGAATGCTCGTCTAATGGACCTGAGACTGAAGAGATGCCGCGCTTTGTTGAAGCGGTACGCGGGAAAAAAATATCGGGAAATTCTTTTTTCGGATGAAAAAATGTTTACCGTAGAAGAGAGCTACAACAAACAAAATGATAAGGTGTTCGCACACAGTAGTGAAGAAGCAAGCAACCGTATTCCGCGTGTCTAACGAGGTCATTTTCCATCCTCGCTCATGGTATGGTTGGGAGTTTCTTATTGGGGCTTAACAGAGGTACATTTTTGTGAGAAAGGTGTAAAAACGAATGCTGTTGTGTATCAAAATACAGTCCTGACGAACCTTGTGGAACCTGTTTCTCATACCATGTTCAATAACAGGCACTGGGTATTCCAACAAGATTCGGCGCCAGCTCATAGAGCGAAGAGCACACAAGACTGGCTGGCGGCGCGTGAAATCGACTTCATCCGGCACGAAGACTGGCCCTCCTCCAGTCCAGATTTGAATCCGTTAGATTACAAGATATGGCAACACTTGGAGGAAAAGGCGTGTTCAAAGCCTCATCCCAATTTGGAGTCACTCAAGACATCCTTGATTAAGGCAGCCGCCGATATTGATATGGACCTCGTTCGTGCTGCGATAGAGGACTGGCCGCGCAGATTGAAGGCTTGTATTCAAAATCACGGAGGTCATTTTGAATAAACTTTAATGTCATAAGAATCTATGTTTTGTTAAGTTCATTTTGGTATATAAATGGTTACATAATGAATAAACTTGTTACAATTATTTTACATTAAACATGTGACAGAATTTATGACCTGACTAGGTACATAGGTACAGGAACCTGGGTCACTAATACTAGAATAAAACGCAAGGTTATTATGGCGGCATACTTAAGACCAAAGGTGGTCGCTATCCAGACGGGCTCGGACCCTACCACGTAGGAAATGACTTCAATACCCATAATCACCGCTTGCATTCCAACGTAGCAAGCAAGAAAATAAAAGTAAGAAAGAAAATGCATTCACTTAAGATCAAAAATATTACAAACAACTTTATTTGTGTCTATTGATTCACGGTGGTATTCATAACTTATCAGGTTTACCGGAAAGCCTAATACTACTACTAACTTACTAACTTCTTCGAAATTGGCGAAGTGCTGCTCTGCAAGAGCGTGTCTCATTGATGCGAAAAGTTGATAGTCGGACGGGGCATGGTCTGGAGAGTACGGTGGGTGCGATAATTTGTCTCCAAGTGCTTCTGTGACCGGTTTTGCTTTATGAGACGATATAGCGAGGAAGTATGGCGGCATAATTATACTCCAGGAGTGGTTGCCATCCAGACGGGTTTGAGGCTCTACCACTTAGCTAGGGTGGGTTGTTTTGTTGCCTTTTACGACAGGCCGACCCCGGTCGCAGAGGTTAGTGTTCTTTCTCCACCCCTGCACGAATAAATAAGATACTTCAATGAATATGCTACATTTAATTTGAAGACATAAGGTCAAAAAATATTTTTAGCCACAAATTCGTATATTGTTTAACAAAGCATATTGATAAGTGGTGTTTGCCTGGAGGATGTGTATGTGGGTCCCAAATCCTCTGACATTTTTGTATGGTCGTAAAATATTTTTTATTACTGTAGTAAATCCTTGGTTACATGCCTATGGACCATCGGGTACCGCATTTGCATATTGTGTGCGGAGCTTAAAAACTATTTAAATGCAGCCCACAGATTAAACAGTCAGCGAATGAAAGGGGTGCCTTCAATATTGAAAAATTCATAGTTTTCCATTAGCCATTGTATAAACTCCAATTTATTGCGTTTTTCTATTTTTTTGTTTACCGCCAATGCTGCAACTCGAATATTTATAGCAGTTTTTCAGTGAAACAGCTTTAGTAGTATAGTATTGATGAAGTAACTCGTTATTTGTTTTATATGGGTACTTAGATTTTAAAAATTTTGGTCAAAATATTTGTATGAGAATTTAATATGGTACTTTGGTCCGCTTTCCATCACTTCGGTCCTCTTACAAATTTCCATTTCAGAGTCTGTACATAAAATCTATAGATCAGATCTACTGTTTTTTTGTCTCAATTCATAGTTCAGTAGAACGCATTGTTCAAAGATTCGTCTTTGAGCACTGTGGACGGATACGCGATGAAGCAGCCCTTAATAAAGCATATTGGCAAATGTGGTGTATCTGAACCACTACTGGATAGACTGACGACCTGCGTACGTTGCAGATCAGAGCTGAATCGTAAAGTTACAGAATCAGGATAATCGGCAAAAATATGCGAAGGCTCAGAAAGTGCTACAAAAGATCAAAAAAGAGACGTGTTTAAGTTAAATTTTGGATTTTAATTATACCTACCTATATTAATCGCATCGCTTCTAGATAGAAAGGAAAGGTTTCGTTAATTATGAAAAATCACATAATATACAAACACTAGAATATCTTTGAATAAAATATCCACAATATCTACTTTAATAATAATTACATTTAGATTAAAGTTATACAAATAAGTAAAATATAAATAATATGAAATATATACTAGAACAATGAACCTAAAACTAAGAACCTTAAAAAATTATGAAAATAATCTTTGAATTAAGTCAACATATTTTTTTGTATCGGGGAAAAACCTCTCTTGACGGGTCCCCCCGGCCCGGGGGGACCGAGGGATATGTGAGACTCCGGGAAAGATGTTCAGCCATCCGACTACCCACTAAAAAACCCCGCTGTTCTCCTATCGCCTACGCCTGGGCCTACGGATATGTGGCCTGCCGTTCTCGTGGCCCGGGCCGGCGCCGACCCGCCCATTGTTTCAAGGCGGGCCTCTTCAAAAGTGTTGGCGCCAGGGGGTCAGGGTTTTGTCCCCCCGGCGCTCTCCTGTATTGTAGGAGATGAGGGGGGCCGCGGAACAACACGCGGCCCTCTCCCTCGCGGCAATAGTGCGGACGGCGGACCCTCCCCCGAGGGGCCGCCCGCGGCCGCTCTCTACGGCGGCCGGAGATCATTGCTTGCCCTCCGGCGCCGACGACGTGGCCTGCGTTGGCGGGAGGGGAGTGTGGTGGTGGACTCCCGCTCCCGCTCCGCCGCCTCCTTTGCGGATATGACTGCCTCGCAAAAGGAGGCGACGGCCGTCCATCCAGGAACAGAATTAAGTCAACATTGAAATAAGTTAGTTTAACCTCTAAAAACAAAATATTCAAATCAGTATTACATTTTAAACAAAAGCTTCTAGTCTTTTTTCGTGTTTCCAATTGCCAATTTACACTTTGTAGCCAGTGGGCCATAATACAGCAAAATCACTCTACATGTCATTTTAAGTCGATGCCGCCCCCACTTTAAAATTTTTTATTGGACTAAAAAAGCACGAGAAAGAAATTGGAATACGAGTAGTAATTTAGATTTTTACGAAAGGAACCGTCGTCTGGACTTCCTCCCAACCCAGGAAGAAGAAACCGAACTCTTGCTTTCTGTAAACAACTAGGTAAATGAATTATCCCTTTGTCGATTTTTCTCTTTAATTTATATTTTGAAAAATAACATTGTAATATAACTTTTATTTAATGTGATTGAATTTCAATACAATGAGTACAAAGGCTTTGAACAGGTTTCAACAAATGAACCCCCAATTTTAATTAGGGGAGTGTACATTATTGCACTATTGTAATTTACTTCGCACCGCCACCTGATCTCAGTTGTGCTCAACAAACCAATGTACACGAGCACAGTGTAAGCTTAAACTAAAAATTAATACAGTGTAAACTACTATATAACGACACTTAACGGACAGAGCATTTTGCGGTGTTATAGACAGTGGTAGTTAAATGGAGAGAAATATAAGTACCTTTTTTTTTGCTTTAGGACAACAGACAGGGGACGGCCCATTTATAATTCAGTAGTTACCGTCGCCTATGAGTGTTTGCAACGCCAATAACATCGCAAACACGCTGCTGTCCCGTAAGGGTACATGAACTTGGGTCACTAATACCGGAACACAACACAGAGTATGGCAGCATACTTAAGACCAAAGGCGGTCGCCATCCAGACGGGCTTAGAAAATGGGGCCCTACGAACTAGCTAGGGTTATTTTGTTTACGACAGGCCCCCCGACGCAGAAGGACAGTATTCTCACTCAGCTCTTGCACTAATATTTTCGTGTGTCGCAAATATATATAGGCAACGGTAACTGCTTATTAATAAGCGGTCACCAGCCTGTCTCCTGTTCCACAACAATTAAAAATTATATTTTACTTCTTTACATGTATCAAAGCACTTTATAAACGTGGGTGCATTTCGTTAATACATTTAGTATTACAAACTACAAAAGACAGCTAACGCCATCTTTTGAGTTAAGCTAATAAACCAAGTATACAATTTTGAATGACTATTAATTAATATTATAGTTTCAAATATACAAAAATTATTATTTATAAGCTTTTATTTTATCATAATGAAGTAATTACAATGAAAACATTACGTGCTAGGCTAAGGCGTTCGCTTACAATAGTTTTCTTCGCCGTCAGTTTATGGTAACTACGGAACGTACTCAAATCACGTGTTCTATTTTTGACCAATTTTAACCCCCTTTCCCTCCATTTGGTGACGATCCGTAGTTTAAGAGAAGACATCCCCCACCCTTTTAGTTTTAACGTCTAGTTTTTACAAGTAAACACTAAATGCTATATTTGAATAAAGCTTAAAAAGGTGCAAGATTTCCTTTAGAGAATATTAACTATGTGACGAAATCATAACCTGCCGCACCCTCCTCTGTGTGACCAAGCGTGGTATTTTGATGAGCGTGGTATTCTCCTGGATCACGTAGTATAGGTGATTTTTTATTGTTGTAGGACAGGAGACAGGCTGACGGCTCGCTTAGAATTTAGCAGTAACTGTCGCCTATGGGTGTTTGCAATGCCAGTGGCATCGCGAACACGTTGCTGTCGCATAAGGGTACAGGAACTTGGGTCACTAATGCCGGAACACAACACAAGGTTGTTACAACAATGGCGGCATACATAAGACCAAAGGTGGTCGCCATCCAGACGGGCTTGGGGCCCTACCACGTAGCTAGGGTGGGTTGTTTTGTCGCCTTTTACGACAGTCCGACCCCGGCCGCAGTACAGTTAGTATCTTTCTCCGCTTCTGCACGGATATATGTTAATGTAAAAAATGTAAAAAAAAAAGATAGATGTTTGCATGCCATTGAGAGAATCAAACCTGCGACCCTCAATTTTGGCTTGAAATAAGATACCAGCTAATACGTGACCATAGACTAATAATCAATACAATGAAATCAAGTTCAAACACGTTCGTAGCTCGGATGAGTTAACAGTAAAGAAAGTAGGTCAGACTCCGACGATGACTAAGCTGAATGCGGTGGAGTTACACGGTCTGGGGAGCATAAGTTTATAAAAAAAACCACACTACAATTAAATGCACGTTTAATTGCGTTCAATGTTAAATCGAATACTTTCAAACACGGATTTAAACTAGGTTCTAAAATAAATCTTAAATACGTTTTCTTATGCCGTGGAACCGTAAACAGGCTGACGGCTCACTTGAAAGCAAGCAGTTACCATCGCTTATGGATATTTGCGACGTCAGGGGCACCACTATCATGCTGCCGTCTGCGTATGGGAACTGGAATCTGGGTCACTTGTGCTGAAATACAAGGTTATGATGGCGGACTATTTAGAGAGCCATCCAGACGGCTTGGAGCCCTACGGCCTAGCTTGGGTTGTTTTCTCGCTTTTTATGACAGCCACACCCCGGCTGTAGGGTTCAGTTCCTAATCTGCCCTTATATAAAGAGATTATGGGTTATTTTATTATATTTAATTTGTAAAATTTCCTTTAAATTTATAATCTATTTGACTGACTACTTAAACAGGATTAGAAAAAGCCAATAGATGTAAGTGTTAGCAGTGTTTTGTTTGCATTCAAAAGTTCTAAGAATTATTTTAGCATATACAAATATTCGTAGAGCGTGCGCTTGACATTTGATTTTAATTGTAGTGGTTGGTTGTTTGCAATGGTCTGAAATTATTTCGTCTCTAAGTCAACCTTGTTATATACAAATACATATGTTCATCGGCCTGTCGTAAAAGGCGACAAATCAACCCTAACTATACTCCGGACGCCGAGTAGGAAGAATTTCGTCTATTGACCTGTTATTATCTGTCTCTGTCACTCCCGCGTAAATATAATGCCGCTTTACTCGCATAGAGCAATGACCACCGTCGGTCAATAGGTCAATGGACGAAATTCTTCCTGCTCGGCGTCCGGAGTATAGCTGGTAGGCTCCAAGCCCTGAATGACAACCATCCCTGGTCTCAAAATGTACCGCTTTTATAACCTTGTGTTGTATTCCGGCAAAAGTGACCCAGGTTCCTGTACCCCTATGGAACAGCAGCATGTTCGCGGTGCCCCTAGTGTCACAAACATCCATAGACGACGGTAACTGCTTACTATTATGTGGGCCATCAGCCTGACTGTTGCCACCAGGATTTGTTATCTGTGACGCTGACATCATGGTCTTTGATAATACTGGATAGGCTCGGGCTCTGAGATAAGTGCTTCGGAAGCTACTAAATTATATTTTATTCGCCGGTGTCCTAGTTATTATTTTATTGAATCCCACCAATTAATATTCTACAGTGATAAAATTATTTTGATGATCTTCATGAGTCAGTGGTCCTTGGAGCGTAGTGATGACTAATTCTCTGTGGATTCAAATCCAATGTCGAAAATTGGATATTAGTTGAGCCGCGGTTTCTGAACAAGTTAGAAGTGTTTTCATTGTGATTTTGTGATTGTAAGTACGATTGCGATATGTAAAAAATTATTTAATAGATTTTTTAATGTTATTTACGGGGAGTCAAATCTGTAATCACTTTGTTCTGGTCTGGACGTGAATAAATAAATAAATATGTTAGGACTATTCACATGTCGGGCGCCATCTAATCCAGTAGAGTAACATACCACTTGTGTAATGGGTGTAAATAAATGGTTTTGTAAATAACTAATTTATTACATACTTTTTTTTATAAATAAATACGAATGATCAATAAACACCCAGTTGCTAGATGGGAATCGAACCCATGACCTCCGCAAGTGTACATTACAGTCGTTAAATTAATCAGTCAATTGTGTCTGTAAAAAGTTTGACATAACTTTTCCCACCTATTAGAGAACTTTCTAAACAAATCTTTGCATGTAAATTTAGAGCTTATAGACGACTATTAATTAGTATTTGAAGGACACCAATAATCTCGAACCTTTATAGGGTAGGGTATGAAGGAGTCTTTAGTTAATCAAATAACACCAGGGTTATTAAGGCATTGACATCTTCATGACGACATATAAAGTTTTTTTGTTAGTATTGTCATTTATAGTAAATTATAGTTAAGTGTAACATTTTGATTTAAGATGTAATTTATCATATCGTCGTTGTTGAACGAATATCTGATATGTGCAAAAATTTAAACTTTGGCACATAGAATAAAAAGCTTTTCATGTAAAATTTTATGAGGAACAATTGCTTTTAAAGTGATTTATAATAAATTACAATAATTAGAATCACATAGAAGTTTGATATATCAAATTTTGGATGGCAAACTAGTCGTAGTCAAAATGTTGCAATCGTGTGTGCATGCTATCCGTGCAGAGGCGGAGAAAGAATACTAAATACCGGAGTCGGCCTGTTGTAAAAGGTCCTAGCTACGTGGTAGGGCCCCAAGCCCGTTTGGATGGCGACCACCTTTGGTCTTATGTATGCCGCCATAATAACCTTGTGTTGTGTTCCGGCATTAGTGATCCAAGTTCCTGTACGCTTATGCGACAGCAGCGTGTTCGATGCCACTGGCGTTGCAAATACCCATAGGCGACGGTAACTGCTAAATCCTAAGCGGGCCGTCAGCCTATCTGCTGTCCTGCAGCAATAAAAAAAAATTGAAATTTCTTAAAAGTGCTTATAGCAGATACTAGTTTGACAACGACGATATCTTCTTTTATGAAGGAACCTTGACTTTGCTATTGTATAAACTTATCATGTTAGCAGGATTTTATTTAAAAAAAATATATAAATTAAAGAAAATTGCTTTTGGTTTCCAATTAATACATCAAATCGGTTGTTATACCATATCGTTTCTTATATACAAATATGAAATGATAATAAAATGAACGATGAAAAAATCCGATGGCTAATCGTAAATTATACTTTATTTAATAAATACATACCTACTTAAAAAAATTATTGCTATTAAATTTAACGAGTGTAAGTCGTCGTAAATGTTTCATAATAATTAAACTTCATTTTTTCTTCTTAGAACGTAATAATATAGTACACAATATATTTTTCTTAAATAATTTCAAGTGTATTCGTGAACTCCGGCGACAGCTGAAAATCATTTCATAAAACTTATTTGTAGAATTGCAGTGATATTCAAGTTGCGAATACTTTGCACATAACCGACAGGATAGCCGCTTTTGAAATACATGTTATATAATATTCATAATTTGAAATATTGTGTAATATTTATAAAATGATTAATAGTAAAATTCACTTTAAATTTACATCGAGCACTAAATTTTAAAAACTAACCTATTTACCGATTAGGAAATATTTACAAAACACAAATTACTAAACATGCGCGGTTTTACCATTAAACGTTTTTACTTCTAAAACATTAGCAATCAATTTTATAACGATGACCGAACAAAGCTTTCCACTCGGCCCGTAATCATAAACCCAAAAACACCTTAGCTTGCACAAAACCGCGATCGTAAAACCGTTTATAACGTTACTAAATTATTTAACACACGCTGTCACATCTACAACCTATACTCGCGTACTCTGAGCAGAACAAAGAGGTTGTAAAATATCGCAAGAAGATTCACTGTACAAAGCTCGTGGCCGAGTGAACGCTCTACCTTCGTCAACCCCAATCTGAGCCCTCTTACGTCACCTCACCCCATACTCACCAAACCAATCAGATGTTCTCGTTTACTTTGGCGCGCTTTCCTTCTTCGAAAATCAAAATTCGGACAATCACCTTTTCACTTTCTCCAAGGGAATGCACCGTTTGGAATGAACGAGAGAGACACGGTTTCTCGGTTCCTTTTGTACGTGATGTAACTTAACCCTCGGTGAAATGGCTATATTACATTTGTAACAGTTAGAGTAGGATATGAATAGAGTGTGAGTAACAATCGTAGTGGCGGATTGCGAAGGGACCCAGCTACCGTGTGTTCCTCTATTTATATTCGCGTTGGTGTGTGTGTATGTGTTGACGTTATGCACCGCACTCGGACAAAGGCTCGGCATAAGCGAGGCAATGACGGGCACGAAGTATTATCCCTTATTACAAGATTCGCTTCCGCGCCGGCTGCACGTGCACAAGACTTTGTGGAGCGGCACGCGAACTGTCAGTTTGTTTACATCGACGCGATGCATAGTGCGTTAGTTGGCGCAATTGTGTCATCGACCGAGCGCTAAGAGCTAAATCAAGAGTGATTCACGGACAATGCTCGCTTTAAACTTTTTTGCGTGTTTGTGAACTTTACTACGATTAAATACAGTGCGTTGAGAGTTAATACGTGTTTTGAGACTTGTGTGATTTTAGAAGTGAACTTTTATCGTAGAATTTTTTGATATATTTTTACTTCTCCGAGAAAGAAGAACAATTGTAAACTTATTGGGTAACAAATATAAGAAAACATTGGCTCAAATCAAGAAAAGTTTGACTCTCATTGGGCACGTTATATTTATGTGTACAAGAGAAAGAGGCATAATTCCACGTTTGAAAAAGACGAATTGACTCGCAAACATGGCTATAGCGTTCAACTTGCCGAGTGAAAGAGAGGCGTCAGAGGAGAACTTTTCTCGGCTGAATCGGCTATTGGCGGAACTGTATGAGGTGCTCTGCCACATCTTGGTATCACGACAGCCTGGTCAAGAGGCCCAGGAGAATCGTCGAGGTGAGTGCCCCCACGAGCCAATCATGCCACCTTACCACTTAAGATGCAATTCGACCTACATCGTCAACCTTGTTATGGTCGTGGCAATTATTAAAGTGTCACTTGCGTCTTCACTGTTCAACACCATCAGATAAAATGAAGATTGTGTCTAGATAAGTATTGTTAATACTGCAAAGCAGGTTTCAAGCTCTTGTTAAGTATTTATAAGTACATTGTATGTTTTATTTTTGTACGGTTATGATGTTGTGTCCAACTGCACTTAAATCGTTAATGGTGGTTTTAATGGAATTAAATATGCGAGAACATCATTTTCTTGTGTATTTAATTCGTGATTTCTTGCATTTTATCTTTAATATTTAGCTCTCTCAATACTCAAACATTATTGGAAATTTGAGTGAAGTTTGACAAAACGTCGTAATATTTTACTAGTGTTCATTTAAAAAATTTTGAATGCATTTTGTTTAACTCTAAAAATTAAAACTTTCTCAAAAAATATTGTAATTTAAACATTTAACCGCGAAATAGAGTTAAGCAAATTTCAAAACTGTAATATTTAATACTGTCAAAATATATGAGATATGACAACGAATTTTCCGGCTCTATTTCAGTTAATTTTATAAATCATTTACTATTGGCTATTTTGTATTTTTAATTCAATGAATTAAGTTAATTCAATGAAAGTATAACAAATGAGGTTTCGTTAAGTTTATTTTTAAGTTGACATTTTCCATTTGATCTCTATTTTATTTAACAATTTTAGTATCAGGTGAAATAATTTATTAGTAATTTAGTAAACTCTGATTAGCGTTTAATTTTCTTTTTTATTTAGGGAATACGTTTACGGATCTCATGTTTTTAGTTCCAAATATAAACTGTAGTCATAATGTTTCCTTTAAATGCTTTTATTATTCCATTTAATTTGATTAGATACCAAATATTAGTTAATTTTACGAAATTTACTAAAAAAAATTTAAACAGTCCTCCTTCAGGAGTTTGACACTTTTAAATGTAACGTTCAATTGTAACAAAATTATTCTAAATTTGAATTTAGAATTATTGTAAATATATTATTATTATTTCAATTTTCTTTTTATATAATTTTGTTATATTCAAAACTTGTTTCTATTTCGTTGATTATAACATCGATAAAGTGTTTTTTAATCCAATAGAAAGCTGATTGCTATAAAGCGATATAATGCTACTGTAGGCTTTTAATAATATTGTAAATAGGCATTTAAATGTTGTGATTCTTCACATCAGTTCAAGCATTGGACATAGTATTAAGTAATTTTCCATGAATATTATTATTTACTACATTTATATTCCTAGATAAGTGCATGTAATCGATTTACATATAAACTGGATTGTGTTTAATTGATTTATTTTATATCCCATAATATTTAAATCAGGGATTTGTAAAATAAATATTATTTGGAAAAAATAATATCAATTGTTTTTGATTTCTTCCCGAAATATTTGATAAGAATCATTTACAAATTAAACAATGGTATTAATAGATACTTTGAAATAGTAGTATATTAGTAAAAAAATATAATAATTTCTTAATTAAAAATATGCACAAGCACCGTAGTATAAAGATTAAAGCAATTTAGAAAATGCAATTAATATTTAACAGAAATTACTTTTATTGAAAAACTGAGTAAAATTTTTAATTTTAAATTATGTAAGTTATTGGATTTTAATTGATATAATATTAATATTAGTAACATTTTCGTATAAGCTTTTCATCCCAGTTAACCTTTGAATCCCGGCATACTAAATACATAAATAGAAGTATTGTGACAATTCTCAAAGTGCCATCGAGTTCTGAAGTAAGCACCAGAGCCTTTTTGTTATGGGTACTACGGTTCTAGACAACTGATATAACCCAGACTGGATGAGAACCAACCGATAAAGTGAAGAATTTCGACGTGCCAAAACTGTAGCGCTGCGAAGGTCGCCAAAATCTAACTATGATAATTAGAGGTATGTGGTAGCTAATTGGAATCAAACTAAAGCCAATCTAGAGGCTACGGCTTCCCACGAATACAACTGCTTTGTAAGTTTATCTGGCCTAATGTGAAGGAAGCATCGTGAGGAAACATGCACATCGAGATCACCAGTACTTGTGATCCACCTTGGAAAAGGTGACGGGCATACTATCCATTCCGTCTGGGGAAGTGAACCCAACAGTAGTATACTATTGGCTAGTATTGTAATTAGATAAAATTAGAAATGAGTATATTAGAGGAAGTGTGAAAGTAGCGCCAGTTATTGATAAACTTAAAAGTAATAGACTAGCGTGGTTTGTATGTAATGCGTAGGGAAGAATGCCATATAACAAGGAAAATGATAGAAATGAGAGTGTATGGATACAGGAGTAGAGGTAGACCAAAAAAGATGGATGAATTGCGTAAAAGATGATAATGGCAAAAAAGGGTGTGAATGTTGTGATGACTGTTAACAGAGGAGAGTGGAAGAAGAGAATATGTTCTGCCGACCCCATTTAATGTGGGATAAGAGCAGGAAGAAGATAAGGACTAGGTGCCCGTGTGGTCCCGGCTAAAATAAGTCGCAAAGCGCTACTAATTGATTGCTCTCTTTACTACTAAACAAACGAAGGGCACCGTCCAGTTCCTCCTATCGAAGTTGAATTAAAGAGGTTCAAGTCGTCGTTCCTCTGTAAATCAAAATAAGTTCAGCTCGTATTAAGCAAAAAAGGCATTGACGCAGCGCTGAATTTGCGGTAACAAGCCGTACCCTGGTTCCCAAACTGCAAGCTTTTAATGCATCCGGGATTTTTTAAATTACAGTGATAATTGTTATTAGCCATATTAAATTCTAACTTCGTCTGCAAGCTGTAACAATGGCTTAAATCATTTTGTACTTACAATATTTGATTGACTTATATCAAAAATACTTTAAATACACTTAAGTATTTTTATATAATACTAGCTGACCCGGCAAACGTTGTTCTGCCATATAAATAATAAAATGTCAAAAAATTAAAAAAAAAAATTTGGGGGTGGGTCACCCCTAACATTTAGGGGGATGAAAAATAGATGTTGGCCGATTCTCATAGATACTGAATAAGCACAAAAAAATTCATCAAAATCGGTCAAGCCGTTTCGGAGGAGTATGGCAACGAAAACTGTGACACGAGAATTTTATATATTAGATTCTGTGACAATTCACACAACGCCATCTAGTCTCAAATAGTATACCGCTTGCGTTATGGGTACTAAACAACTGATATACTGCATATCTTCGGCTTAATTATCATAATGTGTAACTCCAATATCATCAAAATATCGAATGAAGACTTTATGCCATCTAGTGGAGTATTTTGAAGCCTATCTCTATTGCATTACTTCGTATGTCCTGCAAAAATATGGTTAATTTGTTATGAGTGACAGTGTTATGAGTAAAACAATTTCCATGCATAGTAAAAACAAAGTTTTTACTTGCTCCTGTAAAGTTTATGTATAACTCCAGGCAGGAATCTAACCAGTGATTCCCGTAGGCGCTCCGACGTGAGATAGCCGTTTTGCCATAGTGGTTTCTTTTATTGTTGTGGTATAGCGAATAGATTGATGACACACTCAGATACCACTTCTAACACGCTGGCGTCCTCTTAGGGAAACTGTAGATTAGGCCACTTAGCCGGCGCTCAACACAAGATTATTATGGCGGCTTATTAAGAGGGCTTGCCATCCAGATGAGCTTGGAGCCCTTCCTCATGGCTAATTTTAGGGATATATGATATTGTTGAATAATTTTACGGCAACCGGATGCTTACGTGGGTAACAAATGTCTGGCCATGCCGCCTCCGCCGGGCCCCGACAGGAGGGGTAGACCCAAAAAGTGCTGGCTTGACGTCGTAAAGGGTGATATGCGTGCCAATGGGCTCACTACTAGGGATGCTGAAGACCGTGCGAAGTGGAGAAGAAAAAGTCGGAAAGCGGACCCCGGGCGCCGAAGCGAGAGTTTGGGCTGCAACCGGGATAGAACGCAAAGATGATGATGATGATGATATTGTTGAATAAGCAGCATTACATTATGTGAGTCTGTGATCTATGTGCAGTGACACGTCGCGGTCGTTGGCATAAATACAATGAAATCTGTATTCAGTATTATTTATTAGTAGGCCACTCATCCTGACGGTGAAGTATTCCATACAACATCACGCACCTTCACACTGGTGACCCCGACGTGATCAGAACACGCAATCTTCTGATAAATTACACCTTTATACTAGTGTTATTTTGTCGCCTTTTAACACAGTCCACCTTGTCACAGGGGTCAGTATTCTTGCCGCACAAAGAAAAACTTTAATCAAGTCGTCAAATTTAGTCGAATATATTGATTAAAGTTTAAATAAGTCTTTATAATCGCTGGTCATTTTTGTATCAAAATTTGCAAAACCATAAAGCAGTCCGACATAAATTAATTTCGCTCTATTTTAGACTTGGCTTACTAGTCTTACAAATCAAAGAGCAACATGAGTAAAATACGGTTTATTATAACAAACAATGAATGCCTCGTCCATACGCTTCTAAATTTAGACACAGTCGTCAATCAGCTCGGAATAACCGATGTATACTTTCACTAATGTCATAAACATGACTTGTTTGTTCAGAGTAGCAATATCCAAACAAGAAAATTTAAAATATTCATAAAAAAAATTTAAACATTGCATCGAAGCCTTTGCTGATTCATTTAGTCATACAATTTTCATATGATTTTCATTAGAAATATGTTTTCCTGACATAGTTCGACGTCACGGGTGAAATTACCTCACATTTGGGTTATATACAATATGTATTTATTTAGTAAATAAAAGTATATACGTATCTAGTACCCATAAATAAACGTTATGCTACTAAATGACGCTGTATGAATTGTCACAATATATTTAACCTAATTGACTTTTCATACATATGTAACTTTTTGAAAAAAGGCGCCTTATACAGTTCAATATAAAAAGAGTTATTCACGTCACGGTTCACACGTCGTAATAGGCGCTTAGGATTCTTAATGGACTCTTAATTCTAGATTAAAGACAGAAAAATTAAATCAACATTCGGTTTTTTAGTCGGAACCAAATTAATCTTTTAATCCTTCTACGAGTCATAGCGGCGTGTGCACGTCGGCACACCTGCGGATAGATGCTCATTTCGAGGCTGGATTTTGATGTATAATTATATTAACTTGCAAAAATAAGCGCCCTACTGCTTACTTTAGGACCAAATGGCGCTTTGTGTGTCTGTATATATATAGTAGAAGCATTTAACCGTTACCGTCGCCTATGGGTGTTTGCAACGCCAGTGGCATCGCGAATACGATGCTGTCTCCGTATCCACGGTACAGGAGTTTTAATCACTAATACCGGAACACAACACAAAGTTATAATGGCGGCATACTTAAGACCAAAGGTAGGGTGGGTTTATCGCCTTTTACGACAGGACGACCCCAGCCGTAGAGGTCAGTATTCTTTCTCCGCCCCTGCACGGATAGAATTAGAAAAGATTAGGTATTGCAGTGAATGATCGAGACTAAAAGCTTTTGATTAAGCTATTACAAGTTTGATGACCTTTTTTGTTATTGAGGTGGAAATTCTTATACACTACATGGTTTAGGCTGGCGGTGGGGTGTAGGCCACCCCATAGTTGACAAGGAGATGCTCGTCCCTGATAGACCCACTAAAACATTCCAGTATTCCTCTACTGCCAGATGTTCGGGCGAAGGGATATGCTTTCGGGTGCAACTCCGACCCGAGCTGGCTTAAATATTAAAAAACCAGACACCAGTTAACAAATTCGGAATTATCGAATAATTCTTTAAATTAGCCTAAAATTGAAGTACTTTTTAGGTTCCCTAGAATTTTTTTATTGATGCAACAGACAGGCTGGCGGCTATGACATTAATAGTTACCGTCGCCTAAAGATTGTTTATGACGCTAGAGATGGAATGAAGGATAGGTTATTAGGGCGGTATATGTAGAAACTAGGGCCGAATCTGTGGTAATAATAGTGATAACACGGTAATGCTCGGATGGGTATTATTAGCTGTACAAATATGAAATCTATTTATAATCAGTTACAAACACACTAAGTGCTTTTTCAGTCAAACTTTGAACTTTTGTCTCAATAAAAATAGCGTGCTTTATCTATGTATACGCTTTTATTATTCAGTTAACGAGATACATTATGTGTTACTAAAGCAATATATATTTACAATAGTTGACTGTATTAAACATGATAAGGATAATGAAATTGGAAACAACGCTAGCTTGTAATCATACTAATATTATAAATGTGAAAGTAAGTTTGTTTGTTACGCTTTCACGCGAAAACTACTTAACCGATCATCATGAAACTTTGTACACATATTCTTGGACGTATTAAAAGTAACATAGAATACTTTTTATTGAAAAAAATTTTTTTTACGAATATTTCTTTCTTATTTTTTTTCCATTTAATTTTGCCTGTTAATCGCTTAGCGGAGCGGGTGTGACCGGCTAGTAATTTATAAATTACTAGCTGGCATGAGTATAAATATTTCTGTGCAGGAGTGGATTAAGAATACTAGTCCCCGCGGCCGGGGTTTGCCTTTCGTAAAAGGCAACAAAACAACTCAAGCTAGGTGTTAGGGCTCCAAGCCCGTCTGGATGGCAACTTCCTTCCCTGGGTTGTGCTCTGGTATAACGTTCCAGTATGCTACGCGGTTAGCAGCGTGTTAGCGATGACTCGGGTGTTACAAACACCCGTAAGCGACATCCTGTCTGCTGTACCGCAATGTAAAAAATGGCCAGGATCGCATGAACTATGACCTCAATTACTGCGGATAAATAAGGTGCCACGAGACATAAGCAATTGATTTATTGACGTCATTCATTTGTATATTACTAATTACGTATTATAATTTTAAACAAATAATATAAACAGCATATTATAAGTTAAGATGGATAACATTTATTATCATGGCAAAATAAACAATATTTGCAAGTTATCAGTAGTCGTTGGCACTACACGCAATTGAGTAGAGGACAAAAGGTTCTATATTACTCGTAAGGTGTACTTATCACCTAGTCAAATAAGGCAGCGTTTAACGCTGTATTAATAAACACAAATATGGGCTAATTTTTTTATTTTAATATTTTGATTGTAAAAAAATATTGAAAACCGTATTTATGATTTACTAAGTGTAACAACGGAGAAACCAAAATGGATAACCCGTAGATAACAACTAACACGCAGGTTGCGTAGATTTTGGTAAAAACTATATATTTAATTTTTCTGAGTTCCTTATGCAAGCGTTTTATTAACTTTGAAACTACAAATTACTGTTTTGGTAGAAACTGATATAATATATGAAACTAAAAATAACTCATAAGAACTAAAAAGAACGAAACCTTCGTTTTTTTGAAGTTAGAACAAAAAACAGGTAAATAATCCCTTTTATCCCTTTTCACACATTTTATTTAACAGGTAGTATTTTAAAATACAAGTCTTAACATGTTGAATCGAGAGTTGAACCTTAAATATCATGGTTTTTTTTTGCTGTAAACCAGTAGACAGGCTGACGGCCCGTTTAGAATTTGGCAGTTACCATCGCCTATGGGTGTTTGCAACGCCAGTGGCATCGCGAACACGCTGATGTCCCATAAGGGTACAGGAACTTGAGTCACTAATACCGGGACACAACACAAGGTCATTATGGCGACATACTTAAGACCAAAGGTGGTCGCCATCCAGATGTGCTTGGGGCCCTGCCACGTAGCTAGGGTTGTTTTGTAGCCTTTTACGATAGGCCTACCCCGGCCGCAGAGGTCAGTATTCTTTCTCCACCCCTGCACGGATTAAATGGTCAAATATATTTTTAAGTGACACTTCACTAGAAGTAAACCTGTAACCACAGAACTTTTCCACAAAACTATAAAAATATCAGATACATAAATAGTTTATTTCCTATTTTCAGTATACAAGTATTTTCTTTTTAATTAAACATGGTATAATAAATATATTTGTACTGCGACAATTCACACTATATCATCTCAAAGTAAGTAGCACATAGCCCATGTGTTATAAGTATTAGACAGATAATATATTACATATATACTTTTGTTTTGTAAGCTAATACATATTATACATAAACACCCAGACTCGAGACGTTAATCGAACCCATGACGTCGTCGTATTAGGTATGTCACCTGTGAAGTTTGAATTCACAGACTCAACCACACTACCCTACTATCCTCTGGGCCAGCCGCGTTGTCTCATTTAAAGAGTAACATAAAAAATTTTTAGAATCCAGTTAACGCAGTTTACCTATCTGATATTTCCATTTTGGACACCAATGAACTTTCTGAGTTTCTATCCCCAAGACCGTCTGTCCTTCAAGTACGTCCGTTCATCTACAGACCAAAAGCGCTTGGAATCACTTACTTTGCAGTGCTGCCTTGAATTGAATAAGGCTGCACTAATTTCAACTTCAATTTTCCTAATAAGATTTTTTTCCATAGACAAATAGGAACATGAAACCGATCTTTACCAGAACTAGTTCGGTAAAGTAAATACTTAAACTTGGCATGCTCTAGATCGAGACTGAAGTCACGAACTGTCTTGGCTCAAATCATGAGCGATAGAGCTTTCCTCTATATTAATATATTTATTGATCGTATTTTTTCATCAAAATTAAACATAAGAACACTATGGTTTTGAATCATACTTTCTACATTTTTTAAATATTTTGATATTATATATCTGAAATCATTGAGATGGATCATCTTTATCATTAATAAGCCAGCTTTATCTGGCTTGTTTTTTTGTTGCAGTAAAATTTTATTTATTATATTTGATTGCTTATTCAAGCTTAGAACTGTAGTCTTAATATAACATGATTAAAAAGTATTTTTCCCCTAATAATTTTTTCCGTTATTACGTTTCTAGCTTTTACAAGTAACTCAAGAGTCCACCTCCCTGGGCTTAGCGAGGCCCCACTTCATGGGTGATAGGTATGAGAGACTAACTGGGCAAAATTTCAGGTTTTATAAATTACATTTAGGTTGTTCGCTACTAGCTTATAGGCTAGGAGTTGTTTCGTTTATTTCTTAAAAGTTAGAATATGATAACCTTTTTGTGGTAGAAAACCTAAATTTACTCCCCACTGCTTGGGGTTCGCGATGGGGTAGTGTGGAACTCCTGTTCAGTGTGCCCATAGGCGCAGTTGACAAAGGGATGCCCTTCCCTGGTATACCCAATCAAACCACCACAGTGTTACTTTACTGCCCGGCACTCCGAAGGAATATGACTTTATGTCCTCTGTCGACTTGCGCGGGAGGTTTGGAGACCCTATGTCACTTTTCATACTTATGAGCTAGTAATGAGCTAGTAATAACAAAAAGGTAATCCGTTCGTAACTATTAAAGAACACGGCTATGAGGCTTTATGTATTTGTGTGTTATATGTATAAATATCAAAATATAATGCTTCGTCATACTATCGCTACATGCTATACTTACACCAAACCTTACATTGGCAATGGACTGGATACAATGCTCGGCTATCGAAAGCGAAAATCGAGTTTACAAGATGTGGAATGAAAACGAAAACTATTGTCTGATATGAATATATTTTTGAAACTCATAATAATAATGTGGCAATTAAAGTATCATTAAATGATAAATAAATGATTTAGGGATACTTCAAGTAATAACAAATTTCAAGTAAAGTATTTTGATACGTCCAGGGGTGGAGAAAGAATACTGACCTCTGCCGCTGAGGTCAGCCTATTGTAAAAGGCGACTAAAAAACCCAAGCTAGGTGATAGCGCTCCAAGCCCGCTTCTATGACTAAATATGAACTTAAATAACTATTGAGACCATAAGACAGCGCTACAAGTGGCAGTCCATTTGCGTTATGTTACTTATATATATTTGTTTAGTAAATAATATGACTTTTTTATTGCTGTAAGACAGCAGACAGGTTGACGGCCGCTTAGAATTTAGCAGTTACGGTCGCCTATGAGTGTTTACAACGCCAGTGGTATTGCAAACACGCTGCTGTCCCATAAGGGTACAGGAACTTGGGTCACTAATGCCGAAACACAACCCAACCAAAGATGGTCGCTATCCAGACCGACTTGGGGCCCTACCACGTAGGAAATGACTTCACTACCTACCCATAATCACCGCTTGCATTCCGACGTAGAAAGCAAGAAAATAAAAGTAAGAAATAAAATGTATTCACTTAAGATCAAAAATATTATAAACAATTTTATTTGTGTCCATTGATTCACGGTGGTGTTCATAACTTATCAGGTTTACCGGAAAGCCTAATACTACTACTAACTTACTAACTTCTTCGAAATTGGCGAAGTGCTGCTCTGCAAGAGCGTGTCTCATTGATGCGAAAAGTTGATAGTCGGACGGGGCATGGTCTGGAGAGTACGGTGGGTGCGATAATATGTCTCACCCAAGTGCTTCTGTGACTGGTTTTGCTTTATGAGACGGCGCGTCATCATGCTGTACTTTACTGTGTCTTTGAGCCCATTCTGGACGTTTTTCGATCAATGCATGGTACAAATTGATCATTTGTTGCCGGTGGCGATCACTATTAACTGTTTCACCAGGTTTCAATTCGTAATACACCATGCCACTCTGGTCCCACCAAACACAGAGCATCGTGAGAACCAAAACGATTTGTGGGCTTGGAGTCCATGGGACGGCTTCGCTAGGTGATAATCATGATTTTTAGCGTATTGCGTATTTATAGCGTCTACTAATATTGTAAAATTATATCTAATAAGTTGACTGTTACGACTAAAAGTCTGAAACAAGTTATGAGTAAGTCTTAAAAACGTCATTCGAATGATTGAAGAACTTTGTTTAAACTGTAAAAGATAAGTTCAAGTCATCGATAAAATGAACTCAACCTCTGAACACAATTGAATTGGAATCAGTCGGTTCAGTGGTCACAAAAGTCAGATTTTTTTCCAAATAAAACATTTTGTGAGTTATATTGACTGCAAGCATGACCATCGCGTTTATCTTGTTCGGTAATACGATCTCAAACTCAATGAGGGATGAATTATTGTGCTTAATGACATCATGATATTATTATCTCCGTGTAGGAGCGGGGTAAGAATACTAACCCTTACGACAAAACAACCCTAACTACGTGGTAGGATCCCTAGCCCGTCTGGATGATAACTATCCTTAGTCTTAAGTATGCCGCTATAATAACCTTGTGTTGTGTTCCAACATTAGTAACTCACGTCCCTGTACCTCTTTGTGACAGCAGCGTGTTCGAAGTGCCCCCAGCGTCACAAACATGTATAAGCGACGGTCATCATCATCATCATCTCAGCGTTCATCCTGGTTGCAACCCAAACTTGCATTTCGGTGCCCGGGGTCCGCTTTCCGACTTTTTCTACTCCCTTTCGCACGGTCTTCAGCATCCCTGGTAGTGAGCCCATTGGCATGCATATCACCCTTTACGACGTCAAGCCAGCACTTTTTGGGTCTACCCCTCCTGCCGGGGCCCGGCGGAATGTATAAGCGACGGTAACTGCTTAATATTAAGTGGGATGTCAGTCTGCATGCTGTTCCTCAACAATAAAAAAGCAGGTCACTACGAGAATGATTCCAATCTTACCATCATTCTAGTAATAAAATTCGGTTAAACCGCTTTATATTTTCTGATCCATTTTACAAAGGAATATTCTTGACAGTGAGAATTAAAGATTGATTTTAGAGGGTAGTATGGCAACTAGCCCTCTAAACATATATTATGGTAAGCCATTTTATATATCCTGCAATATAGATTGATTCATTTTTACAAGAAGGAGTCAGAAAAAAACCCTATTCATAACCAAGAAATCCGCACTCTTTCCGAAACGAAATGTTCCTTTTAGATCTGAGATATTCTGGTGATCATGTAAATATTAAATGAATTAAAATTGATATCTCTTATCCATCCCAAGGTTGCCTGGTAGAGATTGCTTTTAGCGACAAGGGTGCTTATTGTTTTCTTTTGTATCTTGTTTTTCTATTGTTTGTTTTATTTTATTAATGCAATAAAGATTATTTGATGACCACAGTGACGTAATGGATTTTGCACGTCGGTACACTTAAGGATTCGTACGTTATAAAAGTATAGTATAGTATATAGTATAGTATAGTATATATATATATAGTATAGTATAGTAGTAACCATAACACAACTCTGCTGCTTTCTTTGAGAATAGATGACGCTGTACGACTTGTTATAATTTATTCATCTATTAAATTTTAGGATGATGTGAGATATGTTTTATATTAAACAGTCCCCGAGAAAGACGAGAAACTGTGTTGCAGAAATGTTTACAAGCATACATTGATCAACATTATTTTCACGTGTAATTATTTTGTCTCCGTTGGGATTGAAACTAAAAATGTGATCGTATAAGACTTGAGTAATCAATCAACTTGACGTATTCAAACTTCAATAATTCTTATAAAGAATATCAACAATACTCGTTACTGTGATATAAAATTGTACCAAATTATAATATAAGTAATCATCATCTTGGTGGAGAGTGGACTAGAATAGCGAGCGTATCCGAATTGTTTCAACTCGCTAAGGACAGACAAGAATTCCAGAAGCCAACCTTCACTAGTTGGAGAGGCACTTGAAGAAGAAGAAGAATCATCATTTAACGGGAAATTCCGGTAGCAATCTAAACTTTCGCCTTGGTGCCCGGTGTTCCCTTTCTGACCATATCTTCTCGACTTTGTACGGTCTTCAGCATCTCTGGTAAGTCCGAGGCCCGGCTAAGGAGGCAGAGCTGGCATTTGTTCCCCACGTAAGTTGTCGGTTTCCGTAAAACGTGCACATACCATTAAAGGCGATTCTCCTGCAATCCACAATGACATGAAAGCTGACGTGAATATGGGAGTTCTTAACGCGGCCCATCCATGTCACCTCACACGTCCACCCCAGAATATTGCAAACGAAATGACTGAAATCCAAAATGTCCAAAAGGATTAAATGAAGACCGCAAAACGAAACGTACCAAACCACGGTTTATTATACGACTCCTTTGGATGGGAGCCCATAATGGATTTTATATTCCACAGGTGTGTCCCGGACAGGTGCGCTGTCCTTTTAGGGATCCGTACGTTTAACGAATTTATATGATTGTTCTAAAAAAAAACAGTTTACCGTTAAAGCATGTAAATACGTATAACCACGGTTGCATAAGCTTTTAATTAAAAGCTCAATGTATCATTTTGATAAACTTTGTGGCCTTTCGTGGAACCTCCTACATTTTAAATTACTTTTTTACCAATAATTTATAATACGCGATTAGGTCTCTAAAAAGGAAATCAGTTCTATTTAAACTTCTACATACATTCGTTTTATTTTTTTCAAGATGAATAATGAGAGTAGAAGCATACTCGCATTTATTATATTTATTTATTTCTTATAATAAATATGGTACACAAAACTTTTAGAAATAGTTAAAATCTTAAATGGTTGTAGGAATTAAATGGAGGGACAAAAATAAAATCAAAAATCTAGGCGGGAGGAGACGAGACTGCAATGTGACAAAAAACATATTATAGTTATCTTCTATCTTATTAGAATTTGAATAAAAAATTGATAATGTAGATAAAGACAATGCGAGTGCGTTTTACTCGTGCATGCGTGTGATTTTTATACTGGTTTACGAAAGTGTGTGTGTGTGTGTGTTTTGTCAGAAAATATGTACGCTGGGCAGTATGTGTGTTTCTATAATCTATTCTTTTTTCAAATATTAAATAAAATCAGTAAATAAAAACAATTATTCATTTAAAGTATGTACAGGCTATAAACAATAGACAATGCTAACCTGCGAATTTTGGATATATATGTACATACACGTATAGCATTTCCCAATCTCCGTAGTGTAGCGGCTAACGCACTTCGGTACATGAGAGAGATTATGGGTTCGATTATTGTCTCGCGTTTCAATGTTTATGCATAATATGTATTTATTAACAAAAAAGTAATATCTATATATATATAGTATATAACTTATGTAGTACCCATATATGTTGCGATTAGATGACGTTGTGTGAATTGTCCCAATATATTTATTAATTTATATTATACTCATCTTATTTTTTAACCAATGCTTCCATTTTTTATACAATTTAAATCCCATTTATACGGAACCTTATAAAATACTTTGCATATGTTTTTGTACATTTATTTTCTTTAGCCGGGCAGGTTCAGACATGTTCAATAGAGCTTTGTCTGGACTCGCTCCTAGCGCTGATTTTGGGTTATTTTTTATAAGAGCCGATGTGTACGGAGCGAATGTTAATTTATTGCAACGCGTTTTGAATTTTAATGAAAAATTCACATTATACACTATATTTTGTAATATCGTTCTCATTATATTCAAAGTAAATACTTTTGAACAAAAACTAGTAATTTTTAGTTAGGAATAGTAGACCTTGGTGGATTAACCTTGAATGTCCACATCTCAGTTCCATCTATGAGAGATACTTGATGGTAACTTTTTTTATTGCTGAGTAACAGCGGACTGGCTGACGGCCCTAATAAAAATAAGCAGTTACGGTCACCTATGGTTGTTAGCGACGCTAGGTGCACCGCGAATAGGCTGCTGTCTCATAAGTGTACAGGATCCTAGGTCACTAATGCTGTAACACAAGTTTATTATGGTGGCATACTTATTATCCAGTTGGGCTTGGGGCCCTACCACGTAGGGTTGTTTTGTTGCCTTTTACGACAGGCTGACCCTGCCTGCTGGGGTTAATATTATTATTCTAAATCTGCCCCTGCACGAAGTAAAATCGGAATCATTATATTTAACTTACTTATGTACTTGTAATTTTTACTTAGGAATAGTGGACCTTGGACCAACCGTGTTTGTTCTCCACTCAGCTCCATCTATAAGAGTTACTTGATTGTAACTAATACTATTATTCAAGCCAGTTCTATAATTTCCCGTCTCAAGCGGTCTTTTGTGGTCAAGCACATTTAAATGTTATGTTAATTCACATTATATTCTCAGCAGCATTATTTCTTTCCACTACATTTAATTTTTTAGCCCGTAAATTATAATAGGGTCAGAGGACAATAGAAAACTCACATCAGTGTAACGTTATATTTAGGACCGCAAATTGAATGAAGAATATGTTTCAAATTTTATTGACCATATAATTGTGTATAACAAATTTTTACATATAATATATTTAGTTACAAAACATGTTGGTTTCAGCGGTTTTATTATTACATAATAGGGAGATTGTAACAGAACTACACTGAAAATAACAATCAATCTATATCTTCCTAAGGTAACGTGCTACTCAAAAATCACACATTTTTTCCGTGCGGGGATGGAGTAAGAATACCAATCCCTGCGGCCAGGGTCGGCCTGTCGTAAAAGGCGATAAAGCAACCCTAGCTACGTGGCAGGTCCCCAAGCCTGTCTGGATGGCAACCATCCTTGGTCTACATGTATGCTGCCTCAATAAACTTGTGTGTGAACAGCAGCATGTTCGTGGTGTTCCTAGCGTCGCAAACATCCATAGGCGACGGTAACAGCTTATTATTAAGTGGGCCGTCCGCTTGTCTGCTGTCCTCAATAATTTACAAAACAAACAATATACAAACCTCGAATATCACGTTAGCATACAGCGATCAGGTAGTTTTTCTCACCAATTGTACTCATTTTAACGAAATTATCAAGCTGGCGGTTGAGGAATATATCGTGGGGAAACCTGTATACCACGATCACGTACGTGTAACCCGCCCGCTAATCCGATTTGGACAAGCGAGCGGGTATATTGTATATCTATGAGCAGGCTCGAGTATAGGAGTGAGAAGTTATATAGGATGTTATATCGTCCTACTGTTAGCTTGTAAGGAACGCCACCAAAAACATCTGTTTTCCGATGTGCTCTGCTAAACAATGGCTCTGACGCTTTCCTTTCAAACATAGTAGTTGCTCATATAAAAATAAAATTTAAACTATTCCCTGTTTTTTTTTATTGCTGTCGGACAGCAGACAGGCTGACAGCCTACTTAGAATTTAGCAGTTGCCATCGCTTAATGGCGATTGCAACGCCAGTTACATCGCGGACACACTGCTGTCCCATAAGAGTACATGAACTTGGGTCACTAATGCCGGAACACAACACAAGGTTATTATGGCGGCATACTTAAGACCAAAGGTGGTCGCTATCCAGACGGGCTTGAGGCCCTACCACGTAGTTGGGGTAGGTTGTTTTGTCGCCTTTTACGATAGGCCGATCCCGGCCGCAGAGGTTAGTATTTTTTCTCCGCCCCTGCACGGATAGAATGCTGATATATTCGACAAAAGCTAAATAGCCGCGAATGGCTTCGAAGTTTAAATTAGTTATAAAGTTT
Source organism: Malacosoma neustria (assembly GCA_963693495.1). Taxonomy (NCBI): domain Eukaryota; kingdom Metazoa; phylum Arthropoda; class Insecta; order Lepidoptera; family Lasiocampidae; genus Malacosoma; species Malacosoma neustria. The sequence continues at coordinate 2,749,105 of OY856390.1, read as the reverse complement.
CTAGGCTCCAGGGCTAAAATTATACCCTGGTTTAACAACGGGTGATGATAATATAACAATATAATTCAAAATTTAATGTTATGAAACCAAAATAAGATGAATATGGTAAGTAATTTATGGTCAATATTAAAATTTCAAACTAAAGAAACTAAAATTTATGACTGGACTAAGCCTTTTAATGTTTACAATGTTAAATCTAAAATGCATTTGTTTGCTTTTATAATTTCAATGACGTAATAGGCAGTTAAATACTATAATTGAGACACGTGTGACCAATTATTGTTGAGACAAAGGGCTTTAAGTTGTTCTTATTATCTTACTTGATCTAAGCATAGAATAAGCATTGAAATAGAAAACATTTTTTGAGAATATCATCACTAGGTTTGAAGTAGTACCTACTTTACTAGGTGTAAATATTTTCATGAAGTTTTATAACTTTAAACGAGTGAGTCATCCAGTCTTTGTTCGGTTAGATACTATTTTTTTGTTGTTGTTGATAAAACAATAAAAACCAGTCGTTTTTGATCATTCCTGAAACATATACAATCTAAGATTTCTTAATTGGTATTAAGTACTAAGGGCGTGTACCAATCTATCTAAATTATAGTGATTTTTTTCTGTAAATCTACTGCATAGCTTTAAGCAACCCAAGCCAGGTGGTAGGGCTACAATCTCGCCTGGATGGCAACTACACCTAGTTTTTAAATATGCCGCCGTCTTGTGTTCCGACATAAGTGACCAGGTTCAAGTACTCCTACCGAGGATAGCAGCGTGTTAGCGGTGCCCCTGGCGTTGCAGGCATCCATAGGCGACGGTGACTGCTAACTACTATGTGGGCCGTATTGTATATTCGCTTTTCGTTTCCAAGGCGGATTAGATAATATAAGAAAACAAGACACCGGTAAACATGATGTTTATAAATCAAATTCAAAATTACTTAATGTGAATAACAATTGTAAGTAAGGAATAAATATTGAAATGTCTATGCATGAATTCAGTTTTTACAAGAAAATAGTATGTATCATAAAAATATGCTTGGGTAATAAGTGGGGTTCTGCACCACTCCCCGAGGTAACCAGGCCCAAACGGAAGAACAGCGCTGGTAGCTTCTACCAGCACATGCTGAGTTTGGGGCCTTTTTAGGGCAATTTTCGCTATTTGTCTATTTTATGTTATTTTTGTAAATGCTTGTGTTTGTCTTAAATAAATGTATTTTATTTCCTAAAATTAAATATTATTTAATAGGTTATTAAAAAAATATGCTCATTATGCAAAAATTACCAAAGTGAAAATTATGATAGGTTGAATGTTTAATCTATGTTTTGTATCTCTCTTTTACCAAACCAAACCAAGCATAGATAAATTCGCTATTTGTAGACAAAAGAGATTATTTTTCTATAATTTTTATTCTCTGTGCTCAGTAATTCTATGAAAAACCAATCGCATTATGTAAATCATTTGACTGTGAAACAAACGTTTTATTACATTTACATGGTATTATGACTACAACACGCCTTCAAATAACGTACTATGTGAAATATCTTACGGTTCATTGGATGAGAATATTTTAAAACCATTAGAATAGAATAGAAAACTCTTTATTGTTCACCAAATTATCGCTAATAAGCGATTTCTTCCAGACAACCTAACTATGATCGCATAAGGAATATACAATGGCGGTGAACATTAATAATATAACAATATATAAAAAAAAAGAAAAAGAAAAAAAGTAATGACAAACAATAAAATTACATTAATACACATATATGCGACAAACAATTTATTTATTGAGATAATGTTCTTTGACCATATTTTTGAAGATAGGAAGTGATTTAGCTTTTCTGACATCAACTGGTAATAAGTTCCAAAGTTGGACAGCCTGTACAGTCATTCTCCTATTTAGGTACCAAATAATTTATTAATGATACGCTACAGTAATGTAGTAATAATTATTATTACATTAATAATATTTTAATTATTACTATTACATTATTACTACATTAATAATCTTTTAATAATTCTAGCTAGTAAACAACGACTGATTTTTAGGAATCCAATTCTTTTTGTATTCTGAGGTAAAGCTTGTAAACTGATAATAACAGCCTAGAACTTTCTACTGCTGGGTATCGCCCTAGAGGGATAGATAGTATACCCGTCACGGTTTTTAAAGATGGATTGGCGGGTTACACATAATAATCGTCCCCACGACGTTCTCCTTCGCCGTTAGTAAGTAGCAATAATATGCACAAATTCCCTAAGCTGTGTGTGCCATCATAAGTATGGACACCATGGAAACCTTTAGGTTGGTTTCACTAGATCTACCTTCAAATAGCTAAGAATACTAACCTCTGCGACCGGGGTCGGCCTGTCGTAAAAGGCGACAAAACAACCCACCCTAGCTACGTGGTAGGGCCTTAAGCCCGTCTGGATGGCGACCACATTTGGTCTTAAGTATGCCGCCATAATAAGCTTATGTTGTGTTCCGGCATTAGTGACCCAAGTTCCTGTATATACCCTTATAGGACAGCAGCGTGTCCGCGATGCCACTGGCGTTGCGGGCACTCATAGAAGACGGTAACTGCTAAATTCTAAGCGGGCCGTCAGCCTGTCTGCTGTGCTACAGCTTTAAAAAAAAGACACTCGCTGATTGGTAACTTGCTACGGAGTAGGACTCCCTGTAAAATACAATTGTGTGCCCCCGTTTAATAGGAGACGCGCGTTGCTGGTTTACCCACTAAGATCCCCCTGTAGTCTGAAACAAGACGGTAGTCTGATTGCGTTCTCGACAGGCACCGGTCCGCTTTCGTGGGACTCTCCAAAGCATAAGCCCTTGTTCTTACATAGAGTGAGTTGGACACGAGGAACCGACACTCCCATCTCCCGGCTCTGTGTAAGCGTAGACTGGCGCGCTCCCACCCACTCTCCGCCGCTTTTCCCGTTGAGATAACTGTATCTCAAGAGATAGGCACTGGATCCAAGTAACCTCACTTGTCAGATAATGTACAATGCTAAACAACTAGGAACGACAAGAACTAACGGACGAGGCTTTGGAACATGATTTTCCTTTCAACGTATAATGGTTTGGAGGTAATTGTAAAAAAAGATATATAAATAAGTCCCACATTCAACCATACTTCAGATGTAACATTGACTAAAACCATGATGATGCTTTAGAATAGAAAAATAAAGCAATCCATTGTTATTACTTACATATGCATTGAAAGAATATTGAATCTAAACGTTTCTCAGAAATAATAAATGAATACAATACATTTTCCTGTTCCTCCGAGAATAATTCTAATATTCATTGGAAACTGTTTTGCGGTTTAATATTTGCCTTCATTTAACATAATAATTTAATATCGAATTATCTTCCGCTAGAATACCTCGTCGTTTAAGTGTAGTGATAATGTAATACAAAAATATGGTATATTTAGATCCATATTGAATATTTAATTAATTTAAAACCAAAGGAACTAGGATAAAAGAAGTTATAAATAAATGAATATACCGAGACAATTCACACAGCGCCATCTAGTTCCAAAGTGAAAAGCATAACAGTTGTGTTATAGGTACAACTGATGTACTGCTTATATACTTTTCTTTTGTAAATAAATACATATTATACATAAACACTCACACGCGAGACGGCAATCTAACCCGTGACTTCCGCAAGTATACCGGAATGCGTTAGCCGCTACGCCACAGAGTTCAGCAAAAACAAAAATGGCCTCTAAACCATTGTCAGTTTACGGAAACGTCTCCAGATAGCTGGCTGTATTGCCTGTTTGGATAACTATGCATATGCCCAAGAATACACATGCCTAGCTCTAGACTAGCTACATCACGGGAGAATCTAATTCAGAGTTCTCCAAACTTTTTTGTGTCGTAGACCCCTTGCCATGTTTTTCCGTGTTGGGTAGACCCCCTAATTACTTCATGTTGATTTCCTGTAAATTTCTAACTGTAGTGAAGTTTAGTGTTAAAAACTTAAAGTAAAAACACATGTTAATTTATACATTTATTAATTGAATTTAAATTAAAACTACTCAAAATAATTTTTTTTTTTTTATTGCTGTAGGACAGCAGACAGGCTGACGGCCCGCTTAGGATTTAGCAGTTACCGTCGCCTATAGGTGTTTGCAATGCCAGTGGCATCGCGAACACGCTGCCGTCCCATAAGGGTACAGGAACTTCGGTCACTAATGCCGGAACACAACACAAGGTTATTATGGCGGCATACTTAAGACCAAAGGTGGTCGCCATCCAGACGGGCTTGAGGCCCTACCACGTAGCTAGGGTGGGTTGTTTTGTCGCCTTTTACGACAGGCCGACCCCGGCCACAGAGGTTAGTATTCTTTCTCCGCCCCTGCACGGATATAAATTGTATCTGTTATGTAAAATATACGTAACATTAAATAAACATAAAATAAATTTTTTACTTCATAAGTACTTTTATAAATAATGTATATGTTTTGATATTATAAGATAGTATGATGTAAGTAAATAGGTACTATCAGTGTATGTGTTGAGATCCACTATCGTGGACCCCATTTTCATTTCATGGACCCCCAAATTTTTTTTCGCTGACATAGACCCCTTGCAGGTTGTCATAGATCCCTAGAGGTCGATATAGACCACTTTGGGAATCACTGCTCTAATTAAACGCTTTGGAAGGATAATTTTTATGGGTTTCGGAATCATAAGCCCCAAAAACCATATATATATATATATATATATATATATATATATATATATATATATATATATATATATATATATATATATATATATATATATATATATATATATATATATATATATATACATATATATATATATATATATATATATATATATATATATATATATATATATATATATATATATCATCATCATCATCATCATTTCAGCCGGAAGACGCCCACTGCTGGACAAAGGCCTCCCCCAAAGATCTCCACGATGATCGGTCCTGCGCTGCCCTCATCCAACCTATCCCGGCGATCTTGACCAGATCATCGGTCCATCTTGTGGGGGGCCTACCAACACTGCGTCTTCCGGTACGCGGTCGCCATTCGAGGACTTTTCTGCCCCAACGGCCATCAGTCCTTCGAGCTATGTGCCCAGCCCACTGCCACTTCAGTTTTGCAATCATCCGGGCTATGTCGGTTACTTTGGTTCTCCTGCGAATCTCCTCATTTCTGATTCGATCTCGCAGGGAAACTCCGAGCATAGCCCTCTCCATTGCTCTCTGAGCGACCATGAGCTTTCTCATAAGGCCCATAGTTAGCGACCACGTCTGCGTTCCGTATGTCATCACTGGCAACACACATTGGTTAAAAACCTTCGTCTTGAGACACTGCGGTATTTGGGACGAAAAGATTTTACGGAGCTTCCCGAACGCTGCCCATCCGAGTTGGATTCGGCGAGTGACCTCTTTCGCGAAATTGGACCTGCCTAACTGGATCGTTTGACCCAAGTAGACGTATTCGTCAACAATTTCGAAAGTACAGTTCCCAACTGTTACGGGGGTAGGTGCGACATGGACATTAGACATGATCTTCGTCTTGTCCATGTTCATTTTGAGACCTACTCCTTGGGAAGCTGTATTGAGGCCATCAAGCATATGGCTTAAGTCTTCCATGGTTTCAGCCATGATTACGATATCATCTGCGAATCTTAGGTGAGTGATGTACTCACCGTTAATGTTGATGCCCAGTCCGTTCCAGTCCAGAAGCTTGAAGACATCTTCCAACGCAGCAGTGAACAGCATCGGCGATATGACATCGCCTTGTCTGACTCCCCGCTGCAGTCGGATAGGCTTCGAGTTCTGATCCTGGAGACGGACTGACATGGTGGCGTTTTCATACAAACACTTCAACGCTTTGATGTATCGATAATCAATGTGGCACCTCTGGAGAGACTGAAGCACCGCCCAGGTCTCGATCGAATCAAAGGCTTTCTCATAGTCCACGAACGCCAATATATATATATATATATATATATATATATATATATATATATATATATATATACTTAGTCAGGTCATAAGTATTGTCACACAGTAAAAACTTTTCTTTTAGAATGCTGGCCACAAAAAAGTTTATTGAATTCGAATTTCGAATTGTTCATAAAAATAAAAATGTATACTTTTAGAATTTTACTCATTTTTAAATATGGAGTGGACGCTTAAAGAAGACCGTGTTGCAGTTATTGCGTTGCATCGTTGCGGTTACGCGCCAATTCAAATTTTTAACATACTGAAAAATTTGAATATAACCAAAAGAGTTTGTGTTACGCTTTCGAAATTTCCAAAAATCATACTTAATACATGCAGAGTAGTCTGAAAATTTTTATCATCTAAAAGCGAAAATGCACACCAAATTTCTACTAAGATAAATTAAATCCCATGGTAGTCACTTGGCGTAGGCCCGTATCTATCAATAAAAAATAGAAAATAGATAAATAATAATGATAATTATTTTCGGGCAATAAACAATAAAAACAAAACAAAATTACATTAAAATATCAACACATTGTGCTAATACATAGTATCATACATGTATCAGCATTCGTCCGATTAAACGTCCTCAGTCACACGCATCAGCGTCCAAGTTCAGACGCGTACTTACTTGCGCGCTTTAAAATATCGAACGAAGAAAGCGATTTTTCATCGATTTCCTATTATCTAAATGGCCCACTTTGTTTACATTGACGGCTTCCATGGCGTAGCGGCTAACATATATCGCTACGCTTGCGGAGGCCACGGGCTCGATTCCCCTCCTGCGTCTGGGTGTTTATTTACAAAGGAATAGTATTTAAATATTTTTTATTGCTATAGGAATGCAGACAGGCTGATCTGCTTAGAATTTAGCAGTTACCATCGCCCATTTGTACCGTCATGTCATTTGTTGTATGCCATGTGTTTGCTTATGGGACACTTCGGCACCAGATTACTCGAACAGAGATTTGAGAAATAAGTTATAAGAAAGACTTTTAAAAATCTAAAAAAAAGATTCGCAAAATTTCAACATTAGATGAGATGAAAAAAACGTTATAAAAAAATTTCTTCAGCCCATCAGCTTCTCTTTTTCCTCAGTTTTCGTGTATCCACGACGATACTTGATATTGCTACTCCTATTGCTATATTCTGTAGTTTAGACAAAGTAGGAGCCATGTGAAATACGTCTGAAGTGTGTCGTACAGAAAACGATCTGATTTAGGAAGCTGGCTTAAAGATCTAGTAACCAGGCCATAAAATAAAAAATAAAAAAATAATTTAGGAAGCACAGATTGGAAAGTCTGTAGAGAATGTATCCGATTTAGGATTTACGATAAATCGGATAGGATAAGAAGGTCTGTAGCATGTTTTAGATTCATAAATCTAATCCGGTACTACACACGACTATTAATGGTATACGATGATATCATAGGTTTCAATACAATTCGGTATTGTAGATAATATGTAATCTAGTAACTAGATCTACTGGTCTCAATGAGCTCAGGTTCTCTTCCATTATTATTTTCAATCATGCTAACATGTCGCTGCATTGTAATATATATTGTTTTTGTATTATAGTACATATATTATAAAGGAACCTATCTTTTAAATGCCACATTTTTTATATTAATACACTTTATGACCGACTTTACACAAGTTTTTTAAATAAACTTAAATTACTTAACTTAAATTATTATAAATATTATAAATAAACGAGTACCATCAAACGATACAATGAAGACTCTAGTGTAGATGACAGGTCAAGAAGTGGTCGCCCTCGGTCTGTTAGGACTCCAGCAGTGATAAAAGCTGTGAAGGCACGAATTCAAAGAAATCCCAAACGTAAGCAGAAACTGTTGGCCCTTCAGATGGGGTTAAGCAGAACCACGGTGAAAAGGGTGTTAAATGAAGACTTAGGGCTTCGGGCATATCGAAGAAAAACAGGACATCGTTTGAATGCTCGTCTAATGGACTTGAGACTGAAGAGATGCCGCGCTTTGTTGAAGCGGTACGCGGGAAAAAAATATCGGGAAATTCTTTTTTCGGATGAAAAAATGTTTACCGTAGAAGAGAGCTACAACAAACAAATGATAAGGTGTACGCACCACAGTAGTGAAGAAGCGAGCAACCGTATTCCGCGTGTCCAACGAGGTCATTTTCCATCCTCGCTCATGGTATGGTTGGGAGTTTCTTATTGGGGCTTAACAGAGGTACATTTTTGTGAGAAAGGTGTAAAAACGAATGCTGTTGTGTATCAAAATACAGTCCTGACGAACCTTGTGGAACCTGTTTCTCATACCATGTTCAATAATAGGCACTGGGTATTCCAACAAGATTCGGCGCCAGCTCATAGAGCGAAGAGCACACAAGACTGGCTGGCGGCGCGTGAAATCGACTTCATCCGGCACGAAGACTGGCCCTCCTCCAGTCCAGATTTGAATCCGTTAGATTACAAGATATGGCAACACTTGGAGGAAAAGGCGTGCTCAAAGCCTCATCCCAATTTGGAGTCACTCAAGACATCCTTGATTAAGGCAGCCGCCGATATTGACATGGACCTCGTTCGTGCTGCGATAGACACTTGGCCGCGCAGATTGAAGGCTTGTATTCAAAATCACGGAGGTCATTTTGAATAAACTTTAATGTCATAAGAATCTATGTTTTGTTAAGTTCATTTTGGTATATGAATGGTTACATAATGAATAAACTTGTCTTATCTACGGTTATTTAGGCTGGCTACCACGCATGACCGATACGACCAAGTGGGACGTGTCTAAAGCTTACTCCAAAGCGCGATATTTTAATAATTGCATGCATTATAGCTACTAATCTTCTCTTCATCCAAGCAAATATTTCAGTATCCGTAGCTAGGAATATTTTGTTCAGCAAAGTCGCAGTAACAGGCGTAGCTGCCGCCGGTGCTTGTCTGTGCATATGCAAATAATGGAAGATTTGTACTTTATTTGATGTTTATGGGACAATAATAATTGCCATTTGACTTCGACTTCGTAAATGAATCCTTGTGTCACAAGCTTATACGTTATTGAGTACCAACTCATCGATGAAATTAATGTAGATCCAAAAAAATTGGAAAATCTATAACGGCTTATGTATAGATCTAAACAAGTTATTCATATTTTTCTAGTTAGTAACATTTGAAATTGAAATGGTAGATGGTAGTTCTATTTATCCTGGAGAATACGTCATAATCTGTTCATCTGGATCATAGTTTCAAAGTTATTTATCTAGCTCAATATTCCCTCCTTTTGTTTTTACGTAAGAAGGGCAAGGTACAAGGCAAGGTACAAGTCAAAGCACGATGTAGTATTGTAAAAAATATTCACTGCACAATTTGACCTATTTATACAAAATATGAATCGTTATTTTTGTTATATATTAATTTTTATTGTTCCAGGTATGTTTTATTTAGCTTTGAAGATTACTTTAAAGTCTTGGTAAGTTATTATTAATTATTTTATTGGTTGAACTACCCTCCTAAAAGGAAAGAAATAATTATTATTATGATACTTTGTATAATACCTTATACTTTATATAATACTATCCACCACTACATCCACCAATCTATATAAGGGCCTACGCAGACCGGGACGGCATGGCAAGGGATTTTGCCGTCAGTCAGCGCACATGAGCCGCTTAGATATCATGGCATTCCAGCGCCTTGCCACGGCATGCCACGGTGCAACAAAATACACCTCGGCAGCTCCTGCTGCCCGATACACTTTTAGTCTTCAGTTGCGTTTGATCAAGTCAAAACGAACACCGGAGGTCTTGGCATGCCGTTGCTTACCTGCAGTACGCCACGGCATCCCGCCGCGGGAGCCTGTGGCGCGTCTTTCAATGCCGTGCAATGAAATCCCTTTCGATGCCACGGTATCATTATAAAGCATAGCAATTTATGTAGTATTTCTATATGGATGCGTTTCAATGCCCATTAGTAAAAAATTAAATCCCTTGCCATGCTGTCCCGGTCTGCGTAGGCCCTAATAGTAACTCATAACGTTTCTAACGCCACACTACTTGACCCTAGCCACCTAGAAAACTCGCAGCACGCTCTGTGCTGTTCAAAAGTGAACTTTCGTTTGAAATATGTTTACCATACTTGTTTTCTCATAATTTTTTCCTTCACGGTCGGTACATGGCAATTATTTTATAATATGTACATTAGATGAGAAAATCCGTTCTGGCAGTTTTTCTTATCCGTCATTGTAGGATTTGAACACGGGCCTCCTGGGTTGGTCTCTAAGTGTGATATTAATTGCCTTTTTTTTTTTTTTTTTTTTTTTTTTTTTTTTTTTTATACCGAGGAAAACTGTTACAGTTTCCACCAGCCTCCGGGGGAAGGCCGGTGGGGTATGTGGGATTACCTCCCGAGGGGGCTGCCTACTCCCCTCGGGCGGACCGGGGGCCAAGGCCGCCGGTCCTACCCACTAAAAACCCCGGTCACCACTCTTGGCCTTAGAGGGGGCTTCGCAGGATCGCCTTTTGGCATTACTCTGCTAGGCCCCCAGCCAGACGTCTCCAATGAGGGTACCCCGAGTGGCAGTTCCCGCTGCCGGCGGTCACACTAGACCTGCCGGTGACCAGACACAGAGTGTCCAGTCGGGGTAGGGCACCCTCCGACTCATTGCCTTCGCCGGGAGCTTCCCCCGGAACTCCCGGCTGGCCGCTCTTACAAGAGAGCGACCGGCAACCCCTTCTCAGGGTGGGATGAGGTGCGCATAGCGTCTCCTTCCCCGATTCGTCCTACGCCGACGAATCGGTGGAGCTGCCGCGTCCTCCTCCCTCGCACGCTCGATGGCCTCCTTCTGCCGCATGACACTTTCAGCGAAGGAGACCACCGCGTTCCAGTTCCTCTCGCTGCGGAGCATTTGACCTACGATTGCCCGCAGCGAGAGGTCACCTCCCACCACACCCTGCAAATTAAATCGCTGGGGCCCCCAAGCGGCGCACTCGGACACCGTATGTTCTACGGTGTCTACTGGCGCGCCGCATTCCCAACAGGCCGGGTTCGGCTCCCGCCCCGCAATCTGGTGCAGGTACTTGCCGAAACAGCCATGGCCGGTCAGCACCCGCACCAGTCTGTATGTCAGGGTCCCGCTTGATCGCGAGACCCATTCCGACAAGTAGGGGCGGACTGCCTCAACAGTAACCCGGCCCGGCTCGGGAGGCCCCAGGATCCTTAACCAAGACTGGGTCAAGGCCTCCTGGGCGAGATCCCTGACCCGTCGCGACTCTTCCGGGCACAGCCGGAGTCCCCTCTCCCTGGCGTCGCGGCGCAGGCGGTACGTCTCTGAGAGGACAACCGCCTGCAGCTCCCAGGGCGGGTCGGCTGCCAGGAGTGCAGCCGCCCGCCAGGACACTGTACGGTACGCCCGAATGGCTCTCACGTCTATGACCCTCTGAGACCTTCTCAAGAGGGCCCTGCTACGAGACGTGAGGTGGTCTGCCCAGACAGGCGCACCATACATTGCCATGCTCCGCACGACGCCAGTGTACAATCTTCTCACGGCTGTGCCCGGCCCCCCCACATTGGGCAGGAGTCTGCCCAGGGCGGCAGCGGCCGAGACCAGCCTCGGGCACAATTGGGCAAGATGTGGCCCGAAGCTCCACCTAGGGTCTAGTGTGAGCCCCAGGTATTTCATCTGGGGCTTCACTTCGACCGCTGCGCCCCGGAGCACGATGCGTGCTTCTCGGGGTGGTCTTCTCCTGCGTCGTCCATGCAAAAAGAGGGCCTCCGTCTTTTCTACGGAGACCCTCAGACCGCACGACTCAATTCGGTCCACCACCAGCGAGGTGCTGATGGTGGATCTCCGGACTGCATCTTCGTAAGACTCACCCCGAGTTGCGACGAGGGTGTCATCCGCATAACACAACACCCTCGTATCGGGCGGGACTGGGCATCGTAGGACCCAGTCATACCCAATATTCCACAGAAGTGGTCCCAGTACCGACCCCTGCGGAACGCCGCACGCAACGCGCCTCCTTCGGACCCGACCGTGGCCATCCTCCCAGACTATGAAACGGTCCCGGAGATATGCCTCCAACAGCCTCCGCAGATACAGAGGAACTCCATGGAACCGGAGCGCCTCCAGTATCGTCTCAAACGGGAGGCTGTTAAAGGCGTTCGCTATATCAAGCGATACCGCCAGGACCACTTCTCTCTGACTCTCCGCCTCTTGTGATATGCCCTTCAGAGCGGTTAGCGCATCCAACGTGGAGCGCCCCGCCCTGAATCCGTACTGGGCGGCGGAGAGTCCCGGCTCTGCCGTGTCCAGGTGCTGGACGAGACGGCTCGCAACTACCCTCTCAAAGGTCTTCGCCGTCTCGTCCAATAGGACGATCGGGCGGTAGCCGGAGGGATCATCTGGGGAACGGCCCTCTTTAGGAATCAGGCAAAGCCTGCCCTCCCTCCACTGGGCCGGGAACTGTCCGGTGCTGAAGCACTTATCGAACAGCTCCCGAAGCCAGCCGCCAAGGTGAGTGGCGGCTTGGAGGAGCACTCTGCCCGGAATCCCGTCGGGTCCAGGTGCCTTTTTGGTGCCCTGAAGGTGTCGCAGGGCATCTTCTATTTCTTCCTCTGTTGTGGGGGGAGGATCAACGCTCTCCACTCTAAGCAGAGGGACGGCCATAGACGGGGGAGTGAATGCTCCCGGGTTCGGGAAGAGCCCCTCAATTATGCGATTGAGGGCCTCCTCCGACAGGGTCGCCGTTACCGGGGCGCCCGCAGCACGCATCTTCTTGCGCGCTGACTTGTACGGACGCCCCCAAGGATCCCTGTCAAGGCCCTCGAGGAGCTCCTCGTAAGCCCGGGCCTTCGCTTGGCTAATTGCCCGCTGAAGGGCTTTCTTGGCAGCATTCTGCTCCCCCTTAATCCTCCGGAGTTCTTCCTCGTCCGGCTGCGGATTCCGGTGTCGGTACCGGTGGACGGCTCTGCGGGCGCGCTGCGCAGCGTTGCGCAGCTCCGCTATTTCGGCTGACCACCAGTACACCTGCCTCCGAGCCGGACGCCGCCGGACCCGTGGCATAGCCGCCTCGCAGACCCTTGTGAGGGCCGTGCGAAGGCGACCGGCCGCCTCCTCTGCTGTTTCCCCCGCGGGGGCTGGGTATGCGTTGTAAACCCAGCGCTCGGCGATCGCCTGGACCTCAGCCATCTCTTTGTCGAGACGGCCGAGTGCCCAGCGAGGGAAATTTTCAACTCTTTGCGGCTGCGGAGTGCTGCGGAGGGGGGAGACGCTAAATCTGATGTACAGATGGTCAGATAGCGTCTCTACCTCCTCCTCGACGTGCCAGTCCACCACCCTGCATGCGACCACAGGAGTGGCAAATGAGAGATCCACAATTGAACTGCCCTGTGGTCGCACGCAGGTGGGAACCGCCCCCCTGTTCAGGAGGACGAGGCCACTCCGCAGCGCCCACTCTTCTACGGCCCTACCTCTTGCATTGGTGGTAGGACCGCCCCAGGCTCGGGATTTGGCATTGAAGTCACCGAGGACCAAGGTCTTCCTCGGCGACATCCGGCCGACGGCGGCCCCGACGGAGTCGAGAAATGACTCGAACTCCACCAGGGGGCGGTTGGGGGAGAAGTACACGCCAATAATGGCGAAATCACCCCAACCTGCCGCCGCATATCCCGACCCATTCTCCAGGAGTTGGAGAGGGAGGCTTTCACCTGCCCGGGCGGTCACTGCCACCGTGCCGTCCCAGTCACCGATCCAATTGTCACGGACCGGGACGAGGTAGGGCTCTGCGATGACACCGACGTCACCACCCCACTCCGCGAGGGACTGCAGGAAGAGGTCCTGCGCCCCCGCGGAGTGGTTAGCGTTCCCCTGGAGGATGCGCACGCCCCCGATACTATCCATTGACAGGGGCATCCACAACCTCCATAACCGTCGGTTCTGACGTTCCCTGTCGTGGCAGGGAGCGCCAGATACCCTTAACGTTGGGGGGGCGGCATTCTTTACCCCCCATCACGTGAGTCGCCGTTTTTCCCGCATCGGCGCAGACGGCGCACCGCGGGGGCTCGTTGCATTTGTTGGACCCATGTCCCGGTTTCCCACACCGGAAACATAGGTCCGACCTATCCACTTGCGAGGGGCACATCGCTTTGGTGTGCCCCATCGAGAAACACTTATAGCACCGCCTGGGGAGCGGCTCGAGGAGCCTCACTTGGGCCGCCCCCCAGCCGATGCTAAACTCTCCGGTGCGTGTGAGCCGAAGGGCTCCCTCGATGGGGCACTGGGCAATAGATGAGCCCAAGCCCCCTGGTCCCTGCCTGATCTCCGAGACCTTGAGAGAATCAGCAGGGACCTGCGCCGCCTCCGCCAACGCCGACAGAAGTCGCTCCTTGGTGACGGAGACAGATAGCCCGTGTATGTAGAGGCCAGTTCTTTTGGCTGGCCTCGACACGAGCCCTCTGTCCCCCAGGACCACCTTTATCCGGGAAGCAAGGAGGTCCGCCTTTCCCTCCTTGCCCTCCCCCTCAATTTCATAGAGGATGCTGCCGTCGGCAGCCCGGCGACTCCTGAGCCCCCTTTGGAAACCCAGGTCCTTAATATCCACCTGGGTCTCCGCCATTAGGGCCAGTTGTGGGAGGGTAATTCCCCTTTCCGAGGCACCCGGTGGCAGTGATAGTTGGATAACTGCCACCTTAGGGGGATCCACCTTCACCCGCCTCTCTTTTCCCTTTTTTCCCCCCTGCTGGGTTTTGGGAGGAGAAGCAGCGGACGCCGGAGGCGCCGTGGCAGTACTGCTCTTCTTTTTGAGACCTTTTTTACGGGCAACCACCGTCCATGCCTCCTCGAAGGGCTGTAGGGGAGGCCGAGGCTCCATGGCCGACTGCCCCCTCCCGGGTGGCAGCTGGGGGAAATCCTTCGAATTCCACCCCGCATGATATATTGGAGGGTGGTAGGCGGGCCACGGCGTCGGCAGGTACGACGGACCCGCCCCCCCAAACATGGGGGGTGGTGGTGGCGGTATAGCGGGCCGGACAGGAGGTCGCACACCCGGTAGACCGGCCTCACACACTTCCACTGGTCTCCGGGCTCCCAACGTCCCGGGACGCATGGGCGCCGGAGCGTGGGTACCCTCTGGCCCAGTAGAGGGCCCGGGAGTCTGGGCTGCCTTCTTTTTCTTCTTCTTCTTCCTCTTCTTGCCCAGTCTCCCAGGCCCCGGGGTCTCACCAGTCCGGGGTTCCTGAGCCCGGGTTGCCAGGCGCCTCCCCCCAGTCACGCCCGCCAGGGAGTCCTGCGGTCCCCCAGTCGCCACCACCATAGCGCTCCCAGCAAGCGGCGTCGGAGGCCCAATCGCCCCCAACAACCTCTGGGACGCTGGGGCCCCATTTTCTCGCCTGGCGTCTGCGGCAAGGGGGGGCCTTCTCCTAACTGCCGGTAACAGGCGCTCCTCGAGGCCCTCAAAACGGGCCTCGATTAACCTCCCTACCGTCTCTAAAACCGACCTCTTTAGGTCGTCAATATCAAACCCGGCCGCCACAGATGTTGTTGCTGCGGCCGAGGAGACGGCAGGAGGAGGGGAAGAGTGCCTATTGGCCGTCGCCTCCGCGTACGCCCGCCTTTGCGCCTTGAGCTCGCCCTTCACAGCTGCGAGCTCGCGTCTGAGGCGATCGTTTTCAATGCAGAGACGACGATTTTCTCCGCTCTCCGATTTCTCCGCCAGGATCTCCACGATGTCCGTGATCCTGGCGGCCGATGCCTTCAACTGTTTAATGAAGGTCCCTTTCAGGTTGCCCGAACGGGCAGCAACGAGCTGGATTTGGGACACTTCATGGCCCGCAGCGGCCCTGAGCCGAACGAGGTCCATGGACTCCAGATTTTCTGGGGTCTCCTCGTTCGACTCAAATTCAATGTCATCTGTGGGCACATAAACGCACCCGGACTTATCATATATGCGCTCCAGCATCCGCTCCACCATTATTTCAACCGGTTCCCCAACGGTGAGGTCCGACTCACTGTCAGGGCCGGGAGCGGCGCTGGAACGCGGGGAAATCACTAATTTACCCCCTTTACCCCTACGCGCTCTGGAGGTACTTATCGTCTTTGTGTCGGTGTCTGAGACCACCGCTCTCGCAGCAGTCTTGGCTCCATCCTTGACTTTGAACCTTTTATCCCCCGTCTCGTTGCTAATCCTGATCTCCTCGGTTCCATCCTCGTGGGACATCCTTTTGGCGGAGATCGGAGGAAGATCAGCACACGAGACGGAGGAGTCCGACTCCCTGTCCACCTCTTTCCTCCTTGTCCTGAGAGACCTCCTTAGTGGTCTACTCTTTTCACTGCTGTCTCTCTCCCTATCTTCTTCATCCTCTCTAGTATTGCTTTCCTTATTACTAAAATTTGTTTTAACCTGATAATCCATGCTCATGGAAATATAATTTTCATCCCGTTGGCTCCCCACCCTCCATGGAGTCCGCAAGTGGGGACGACCCAGCGGAGCAGAGCTCTACGCAAGGGCCGCCAGGGCTACCAACGGGATATAGGGGTAGTCGGAGGCGGTGGGTGCGGTATCCGAAGCATGAGAGACGCAGATGGTTAGGCCACGAAACTCTTGCTCCATCACCATGACCTCCTACCTGACGACCTTCCCTAGCCAGGTGTGTTTGACACTACCACCCATGACCATTTCCCTGCAGCTGGCTAAGCTACAAGGCAGCCGTCTGGTCAGAAATCCGGGCCAAACGGGCGTGTTGCCGATGACAGGTTGCCCATCTACACCGGCTCAGCCTCGCAGGATCCCATCATCCCGACGTACGGCTCCGCTGCGTAGGCCGTAACGCAGGTGGCTGTGACACGCCACCCCAGACCCAACCACGAAGTCTAGGGCAATGCGTTACATCTTCGGTCGGAAGTGGTTGCAGTGAGAGAATGGCCGTGAGCGTCGAGCGCCAATCTAGGGCATAGAGCGGCCCCAAGCACCCCCAGCCACACCGACACACAACCGACCCGACCCAAGATGCGGGAGTTGGGGAAAGGATGTGGGAGGTAGACGGGAAGAAAGGTAGGACTCCGTCGCCTCGGAAGGGAAGGGGAGTGAGGCGACGGATGCTCGGGCACCTCGGGTACGCACACCCGTGCACTCCTCGGACAGAGGAGCGCCCCTGAGGGGGTGATATTAATTGCCTAGTACGTCCTTTAACGAGCGAGGAATTATTTGATATTCCCATGAGCGAACTAATATTTCCAAAAGCAATCTAGACTTTAAGAATGGCTTGATATTGCCAACGACTTCCAAGAATTGACCATCAAGATAAATTATACAGACCATTATTTGAAAGCTGTAAGAACAGTCTCGCTGTACTATAATACTGGATGTATTCGATATAGCGCTGCTAAATGAAGCGGAACCTCTTACGACGTTGTAAGCGTTTATTTATGAACCTTTTCTATTTTGTTCTATTATTATATCTACCTATATTGTTTCTTATGTATAATATAGGATAAAAAAATCGTTTTATTTTTATATTTTGCAATTCTAACTTCGATAGTTTGTTGGGGTAGACGGTAATTAGATAATTTAGCTAATCAATTACTTCGTCAGCCAATAGTCATCCATTGCTAGACGTAAGTACTAAGTTTGCGTCTTCATCGTTCCCCATTCAGCCCTTGTTTTTACGGCTTACGCATGTCAGCATTTCGGGGTAGGAGGCGTCTTTCACCACATTTTCTAAGACACAGTCTTTAATCAATCACTTGCTAAGAGCAAAAATAAAATTGACAACTCTTCTTGATCAGTACCTACATCCATCACATTTATTGGTGAGGAACAGCGGACAGTCTGACGGCTTACTCAATAGTTAGCCGTTACCGTTGCCAATGGGTACACGCCGCTAAGGGTACAGCGAACATTATGCTATGCGCATAATGGTATTAACCTGAGTCACTAATGCCGGAATACAACACAAGGTTATTACAGATACTTATAGACCAGGGGTGGTTGCTATCCAAGCGGTCTTGAAGCACTGGGGTTGTTTTATCACCTTTTACGACCATTTTCCAGAAATACGCTGACTCCAAATAGTCGCACAAAAAATCATGTACTAGTGATTGTTTCTCTTTAAAAATCAACAACGTTTTTTGCGCTCTATTGGAAGGATACCGTAACGAAACACTTAAAAGCAGAAAAAAAAACAATGTTGATGATCCATGATCTAAAAAAACTATTTGAACGATCAATATATCCTTTGACACCATTAACTATGACGTTATTGGAGATTTAAGCTTTAAGACCGTTCATAAATCAATACCTTCCTTAAAATGGTTTTAAAAGCATTAAGACTAAAATATTGTTATTTACAAACGTATTATTAAAGAAAATATGTTAAAAGAATACATTCTTTAAATATTAAATTGTTTTTTTAAAACACTTCGCTATATTAGTTGAGTATTTGCATCGTTGTGCTTTTGACATAATTGTACCGGAAACGTAAGTTAATCTATTTAAAGACTTTCTATTTTATCCTACTGGCAGAGATGTGAAAAACAGAGTGAATGTAGGATGGATGAAATGACGGCAGGTCTCAGGATCAATTTGTGACCCAAGAGTACTACCACTTAAACTCAAAGGTAAAATTTATAAATCCGTAATAAGGCCTGTCGTATTGTATGGATCGGAATACTGGGCCACAAAGGGGAGGGACGAAAGGGTGATACATGCTGCGGAGATGAGAATGCTGTGATGGATGTGTGGAGTTACGACAATGAATAAAATTAGAAATGAGTATATTAGAGGAACTGTAAAAATAGCACCTGTTCGATCCTTGCATAAGGGTATTTGAAATCCCGCCACCTGATTTTTGTTACCTACCCTCACTCTCGGTGAGGTAATAATGGTGAAAGCGACGGTGGGACGGAGAAATAAGAGTCACTACTCGATCACTATCGAAAAACCACTAAACTGGCAGGACGGTCGACGTTCGACTTCCGTGGTTACTCTAAACTTTAATTGGCCGTGCCATAACCATCTGTGTGTTCAGTGTTGTGACCTAAGCTGGTGCCGTGCAACAATTCCTCAGCGACCTGAACCGAACCGGGAAGGGGTGGAATCAAGGTCAGTGTGAATTTCTTTGCCCGTTGCAGGACATCGCGTCTCTCTAGCCACCGCTCCTATCCCATCCTCTCTCATACAGTCCACTGCTCTCGAGCAATCCTTCTTATTCCCGTACGGTGCAATCTCGGTTCGTGACCGGCATCGTACAGCGCCAGTTATTGAAAATCTTAAAAACTAGCGTGATTTGATCATGTAATGCGCAGGGAAGAATGCCATATCAAGGAAAATGATAGAAATGAGAGTGAATGAATACAGGAGTAGAGGTAAACTAAAAAAAGATGGATGGATTGCGTAAAAGATGATATGGCAAAATAGGGTGTGAATGTTGTGATGACCAATAGTAGAGAGTGGAAAGAGAAAACATGTTGTGCCGACCCCATATAATGTGAGATAAGGGCAGGAGGAAGATATTTTATCCTACTTATTGAACTTTGACACGCACGAGTATGTTGACGACTTTTTGGCGTATGACTTGAAGTTTGAAAGAAGCTTCAAAAGCTTGAACTTTTAAGCCTGTGGTCCACTATTGGTCCACTACTAAAGTATATAAATGGATAAATTATAGATTATTCTTTGGTTATAGAATAAGTTAACGTATACGCGTGGATCCGGTCAAAGTCATCGTCCTTTTTTCACGGCTAAGGCGTCAGATGGTAATTACTTTAATAGAAATCAAATTTAACCACATTTATTGTACATCCATACTAGTCCATACTAATATTGTAAGTATGAAAGTAACTTTGTCTGTCCGTTATGTTTCCACGTCTAAGCCGCTGAACCAATTCTGATTAATTTTGGTATAAATTAGTCCTTGAGGAAGGACATAGGCTAATTTTTGTCATAAAATGAAACTTCAAAGGGGTGAACTTAATTAAGTTCCGTTTTTTTTTTAACTTATATGGCAGAACAACGTTTTCCGGGTTAGCTAGTACTTAATAGATAAGGCATTGACTTGCTGGAGGATTGCCGTATTATGACCGTACTTAACATGGAATCCGAGACTTGTACTTGACAAGTTGATGCAATTTGGATTCTTGGATGGTGATGAAGCTTCACACATATTTACGGCGCTTTCTATGGCTCAACCAACGGCTTTCTCATGTCAGAACGCCAGTAGAGATGACTATGTGATGTGTACCCAGACTAAGGGACTATTCCTACTTATTTTATTGTATTTATTAGCACCCATAACAACGTATGCCCACAACGCGTTATCGGTACTAACAAACCCGCACATCTACTCAGTTTTGGACTAGATGGTGCTGTGTGTTTATTTGTTTAGAATTTGAAGTAACCAATCAAATAATGGAGCATAAATACAGCGCTTTATTAACAAGTCAAAAATATCAAATTATAATAGCGTTATACTTATATAGAATTTGTTCCATAATTATTATTATCCAAGTTTCGAATGTCGTAGTAAGTGAGTTTATGCGACGACTTGTACTTCAAGTCCGGCGCGTGCGCAGATCAAATCTTAGATCAGTTTAATGCGTCTCTTGACTTGCTAGTGATGTTACAATAGTTAAAATTTAAGTCCTAAATAAATATATTTTCTTTTTTTCAAAATATATCGATATTTATGTTACAGAATTTATGATTATGTAATTTTTTTTATTAATTATATATATATATATATATATATATATATATATATATATATATATATATATATATATATATATATATATATATATATATATATATATATATATATATATATATATATATATATATATATATACCTAGTCAGGTCATAAATTCTGTCACATGTTTAATGTAAAATAATTGTAACAAGTTCATTAATTATGTAACCATTCATATACCAAAATGAACTTAACAAAACATAGATTCTTATGACATTAAAGTTTATTCAAAATTACCTCCGTGATTTTGAATACAAGCCTTCAATCTGCGCGGCCAGTTGTCTATCGCAGCACGAACGAGGTCCATGTCAATATCGGCGGCTGCCTTAATCAAGGATGTCTTGAGTGACTCCAAATTGGGATGAGGCTTTGAGCACGCCTTTTCCTCCAAGTGTTGCCATATCTTGTAATCTAACGGATTCAAATCTGGACTGGAGGAGGGCCAGTCTTCATGCCGGATGAAGTCGATTTCACGCGCCGCCAGCCAGTCTTGTGTGCTCTTCGCTCTATGAGCTGGCGCCGAATCTTGTTGGAATACCCAGTGCCTGTTATTGAACATGGTATGAGAAACAGGTTCCACAAGGTTCGTCAGGACTGTATTTTGATACACAACAGCATTCGTTTTTACACCTTTCTCACAAAAATGTACCTCTGTTAAGCCCCAATAAGAAACTCCCAACCATACCATGAGCGAGGATGGAAAATGACCTCGTTGGACACGCGGAATACGGTTGCTCGCTTCTTCACTACTGTGTGCGTACACCTTATCATTTTTTTTGTTGTAGCTCTCTTCTACGGTAAACATTTTTTCATCCGAAAAAAGAATTTCACGATATTTTTTTCCCGTGTACCGCTTCAACAAAGCGCGGCATCTCTTCAGTCTCAGGTCCATTAGACGAGCATTCAAACGATGTCCTGTTTTTCTTCGATATGCCCGAAGCCCTAAGTCTTCATTTAACACCCTTTTCACCGTGGTTCTGCTTAATCCCATCTGAAGGGCCAACAGTTTCTGCTTACGTTTGGGATTTCTTTGAATTCGTGCCTTCACAGCTTTTATCACTGCTAGAGTCCTAACAGACAGAGGGCGACCACTTCTTGACCTGTCATCTACACTAGAGTCTTCATTGTATCGTTTGATGGTACGATAAACGAATCTTTTGGTTATATTCAAATTTTTCAGTATGTTAAAAATTTGAATTGGCGCGTAACTGTAACGATGCAACGCAATAACTGCAACACGGTCTTCTTTAAGCGTCCACTCCATATTTAAAAATGAGTAAAATTCTAAAAGTTATACATTTTTATTTTCATGAACAATTCGAAATTCGAATTCAATAAACTTTTTTGTGGCCAGCATTCTAAAAGAAAAGTTTTTACTGTGTGACAATACTTATGACCTGAGTCCCCCCGGCGCTCTCCTGTGTTGAGGGGGGCCGCGGAACAGTACGCGGCCCTCTTCCTTGCGGCAATAGTGCGGGTGGCAGATCCTCCCCCGAGGGGCCGCCCGCGGCCGCTTTCTACGGCGCCCGGAGGTCGTTGCTTGCCCTCCGGCGCCGACGACGTGGTCTGCGTTGGAGGGAGGGAAGTTTGGTGGTGGACTCCCGCTCCTGATCTGCCACCTCTTTTGCGGACATTACTGCCTCGCAAAAGGAGGCGACGGCCGTCCATCCAGGATTGCCGCCGACCATGGACAGAACCAGGGCCGAGAGCGACAGGTTCGCGGCCAACTTGACTTGACTTGACTTGCATCCCCGCCGCGTGCCAGTCAGGCGTGGGTACGACTACCAGACGACACTCTGGAAAAACCAGGGAGTCGCCTAACGTCGCAGCCGGCCCAGCAAGACTGACGGACAGCGGAGATACAGTTCCCAGCCCAGGAATACTCTCTGTGCAGGCGCAGGCGAAATGGGCATGGTTTCGACTACCAAATCAGGGCCCGGGACAGAACCCGGGACCCCAACCATTACTCACAACCATCCCACCGGGGACCGCGCCACGAACAGAAAGCGAATTTGGGAAAGGATGTGGGAGGTAGACGGGTAGGGCTCTGTCGCCTCGGACGGTAATGGGAGTGAGGCGATGGATGCTCATGCACCTCGGGTACGCACACCCATACACTCCTCGAACAGAGGAGCGCCCCTGACCCCTGAGGGGATATATATATATATGACTTTAAAAGTTTAGAACACTGTTTATTCAGCCACACATGAAATCATCAATGTCAGTAGATTTATTAGCAATATAAATATTGTGAATGGAAGTATCGCAGGATTGATTTGTGGTCTGACGGAAGTAACCCAGGTGACATTCCCTCCAAGCAAGTAATAGGTTAGGGTGGTAGGCCTCACAGCTGCCAAGCGAGATCTTCCGGTCCTCCCAGCTTGCGCTGGTAGTTACTCTAGTTTGGGACGAGGAGTCACCGGTAACACCTAAATCATTTAATATCGATACAATTTGATCGACAACTTTCAACTAAACAAGTACATCACTAACACTAGTTTGTCGTCCCACGAACGGTCTTGCGGTTCGGATAAATATAATATTTTGCGGTCGGGATGCGCGGGATCTATACTTTGCGCGGTAATACGACCGCGGTGAAGTAAGCTAATCTAATATTGAAATATGGTTATTCAATATCCAATAGTGCTGATTATATAGATCGGGAGTGAATTGTATCAATTTCTTTTGTTAAAGTGGACCATTATCACAGTATCTCTCCGTACAGGGGCAGAGTGAGAATACTAACCACTGCGGCCGGAGTCAGCCTGTCGTAAAAGGCGACTAAACGACCCTACTTGATAGCGTTCCAAGTCCACCTAGATGGCAACCACCCTTGATCTATAAGTATGCCGCCATAATAACCTTGTGTGGTGTTGCGGCATTTTCACACGTCGGATACACCAGTGGAGATGACTATGTGACGTGTACCCAGATTAAGGGACTATTCCTACCTATCCATAGTCTGGGTGTTTGTGTATACGTATTTATTAGCACCCCCTACGTATGCCCACAATGGGTTATGGGTACTAACAAAGGCTACTCTACTCATTTTTGGACTAGATGCTGCTGTGTGTTTATTTATTTACTACTTGAAGTATCCAATCAACTTCGATTGTTGATTTTGTCGCCTTTTACGACAGGCCATCCCCGGCCGCAGAGTTTAGTATTCTTTCTCCGCCCCTGCGTATTAGCGGGCTAAGGATTTGGAGGACTTCATGAATACAAAAGTACTAGCATTTTAGTGTGAAAAATTGAGCTAGCAGGGATTGTTTTTGCTAGTTTTCTAACTTCTAGGAATTTGTGACATCTCGTAGCCTTATTCTGTTATACATATTTAAAAAATCTACCAGGTTCTTAAATAATATCTTATAAAGTGCTACATTGTATGATTATATTGTAATAAAAATGTAGATACGGTAGCTGTTGATAATTTATGATAATGTTGAACACACCGGTGTGGTTTGTTTTTCTACCGGGAATGTGTTTCGGTAATAATATGTAATTGTGGCGATAGATAATGAAACCAAGATAATAATTTCGATATTATTATCGAGAGATTTGAAATACTTATTTTGTGATTGAATGTTGATAGAGCTACTGTGGGTAGTGTACAACGCTGGATTGAAAAACAAATTTTATTTACTGCTTAATATTGTTTGATTGGATGGTTATTATGAAATCCACACTCTTAGATACTGAAAAATCAAATCAAAATTAATCGGTTCAAACCCATATTACAAATATAGCTTTTCATATAAGCCTGAAGTTGCAGTGGTCATGTTACATTTTCAGGAAAACCTATAAGAGTAAGAGCAAAGATTTGTTGTGGTTACCATACGAGTAGTGCAAGTACACACCACCGACAACATTTGTTTAACATCTACAAAAAATTGAGGGCAGCAAAGATCTATGAAATGAGCTTTCTAGGAGACACCCTAGACATTCAGCAGTGGAATTTAATAGAATGAAGATGATCATCACCATCACCCTATTGAAGTACCTAAGCTGCTGGACATAGGCTTCTCTCAAGGCTAGCCATAGAGACTGACCTTGTGCTCATTGCGCCCTTGACAGCCATTTGAGAATGATGTTGTGTGTGTTGTGTGAGGTAATCCGTCAGAGAACCCAGGTGATTGACGTGGCTTCTCGAATAACCAAGTTGAAGTGGCAGTGGGCTGGTCGTATATGCCGAAATACGGATAACCGCTGGACTAAACGTGTTCTAGAGTAGAAACCACGTCTTGACAAAGGTAATGTAAGGAAAAGCCCCTGGCTAGATGGAGCGACGACCTATGAAAAGCCGAAAACCGGGCTAAGTGACCCTGGGAAAAGCCTATATCCAGCAATGGAGATTTATTTTTGGGAACCATAACATCTAAGAATATTTTCTTTTATCACTTGTAATCTATCAGAAGATGTATGTAACCCAATTATTATTATTGAGTCTCTCTGAGCAAATAATGACCACTGTTCTTATTTTTGCCGAGACCACGCGCTTTATCTATGTAGTAAATAAAATGTTTGTTGACCAATTATCAATTCATAACATAATTCCCACTCTGTTATCGTCATACTCTACTGTTTAATTTCATTATCTGTGGTTTCAAATGACACTTTGTTTATTACTTTTTATTAAGGCTAAGTTATTCACATAATTAATTTCAAAGTTTATTATCGACATTAATTATAAATGCTGAAGCAGGGTTTTAAGTATAATGTACAGTATTTTAGAATAGTCAGTTCACAAATATTTTTCATATTTTTATACTGACCATTGATTAATATTTTAATATATTTTAAGTGATGAAAATATCCAAGTTTATTTAGACCGACTTGATATAGAGCTTTTCAAATTTTAATTGGTTATTTTAACGAATACAAACCCAATATTCTTTGCAAAGACATGCAAAGTAAAATAAAGTTTATTTATGCATACGTATAAATTTAATCGGCTATAAATACTTGGAACGTTCTCAAAAGTCTACCAGTTTTCATAATCCGATCAATTATTTAGGGCAGTGATCGGTAAAAGAGCTAAGTATAGATAAAACACAATTGAAATTTATTCAAAGAGTCATTTTTAACATATTTTTAGTAGGAGAAATTATTATAGAAATAATTATAGATTATAAATAATAATCCGTGCCTGGACGAAACATTTCGCGGAAGAACCGTAGCTGAAGAGACAAAGAGCCGGGTGTCGACCACTTTAGGTCACGTAAAGAGCAAACATATAAAAGAAATACATTGTACGTAACCATTTGACCTGTTATCGTGAAAATTAAACCGAATAATGCCTACATTTACGATAGCACAGATATCGGGATGTCCGACTTTAACTCCTGGTCAACCATAAAGCCTATCTAAAAATAAAATATGAATACATATAAAATCCTTCAAAGAATATATGCAATAAATTCTATAATAACAATAAATAAGTAATAAATACTTTGTAATAATATTAATAGATTAATATATTATTTCTCACATTATTCATAACATTTTAACCACATATAGTATTGACCTTAAGTTGTAACGCAATTGGCTTATCGCATCTGCACATGCGTAGTAGTTGTAAAATTATCTCTTTATGAACGTACAGACAGGCACAAAAGGTGGCAACGATAAAATTAAAGTTAATTTTTTGTGTTTCGTGTTTTGTACCTACTAGCTGACCCGGAAAACGTTGTTCTGCCATATAAATTTATAAAAGTAGCCTATTTCCTTCTTCAAGGTCCAATCTATCTTTATATCGAAATTCATCATAATTGATTCAGCGGCTTAGGCGTGGAAACATAACAGATAGACATATAGAGTTAATTTCACATTTATTAATTAGTATGGATTAGGGATGGAATGGATAATGATAATGAAAAAATGGATAAATGGAATTTTTTGGTCATATTAAAGGCTTGCACTTTCACTTACACAAGGGCCTGGGCATAAGCATTGTTCAGTGCAGTGCTGGGTCAAAATTTCACTTTGAAGTTTTTATACGTCTATGACTATTATACGTCCATCTCTATTTGTTGACTAAAAAAGAAATCCATATCTTAATTGTCTTTGGTGACGATCGAAGAGTGAAGAGAGAATATCCTGTAAAATAGTTATACCAAAAAATAAAAATTAATAATAATATAGTTAGACGCAGCACATATTCTACAACTAGGACGTTGGTTTTCATCATCAGGGAAGAAAGTGAACAAACACTATAACCGCTACACTTGATAGTTAAGTTTAGGATTATTTAAAAGATTAGAAACGCAACTTAAAAGTAGTATTTACAGTGGAGGTTCAACTTAAACAGAAATTATAATAATTCGAATATAAAACCACCAGACGAGCACATCTAAAAAACTTTAATGTGACATGTTCTGAGAACAGTAATAATAAACTTCTTCGTTAATAATTTTGCACTAAAAATTTTGCATTAATGCAAGTATGAAAGTAGTAGTAATAAGTAGAAGTTAATAATCGAACTCTTCTTGTATCCATGATGAGAATGCTCTAGAGCGGAAAATGTGATATTTAATTTCTATACGTCTTGTATTTTATACGTATATATTACTGTTGTTTATATTACACTGTTACGAAATGTAAACAATAGTAATAAACGCTATATAATTAGTTGTAACGTTATTTATCATCATGGTGATGGCTTGTCATCACCTCTTAAAGAGAACTGAATACTATTTGTGAGTTCTTAAAAGCCTGGAGAATTTTTAATCCTGGGATGCTAAAACGTAGAAAGCATTATCATCTAGTTGCAATGCAACCTGCCGCTTGGCAGCCTGGGGTTCACTACTGAATACTGTAGGAGCAAAATGGAATAAATATACAGTATAGCGGCCGGGAGATACCCGAAGCGCGCCACGCGTGGCAGGCCGCCCTCGCGATACTCGCCACCCGGGACTCTCCTTCAGTCTTAATACTCTGCCGTTGGCAGTAGGCAGTCGCTTTATGACCGCACGCGATCGAGAACGTAAAATAATATAATAAAATGTCCTTTTATTGTTGTAAACGTTTCATCGATATTTTCAAATAAATCATTTTAAAATGCACCTGTCGTTTAACATACGCAAACCCGGAACCATACACCACATCTGGCGCCCAACGTAAATAAAAAAATAACCAGTGTTAAAACCGTGTTTGTGTAGTGTTGTAGTGAAAACAAAATGCCGCGTACTCGTCAAGGTGCTGCTGCGTCGTCGGATGGTGAAGAAGAGGGAAATCAGAGTGTGACGATGTCACAAGAGATGTTCTCCAACCTTATCACGTCGTTGCAGAAGTCACAGCAGGAGTTTTGCTCTCAGCTACTTAGGGAAGTACGAGCGTCAACTCCAGATCCGTCCGCTATCTTTTCGGACGTTGCTGTTCAGAAGTGCGGCAATTTCACACAATGTACGGCACGTTTCTCGGGAAGTCCCGATGAGTCCGTAGATAACTTTATAGACGCAGTAAGTGTATATAAGTCATGTCTCAGGGTCAGTGATGAGGACGCCTTGAAGGGCTTGTCCATGCTTCTCATTGGTTCTGCAGCAGTTTGGTGGCAGGGCGTCAAGTCTACCACAACATCTTGGGCGGAAGCAATTACGAGGCTTCGTTCGGCATATGGGATACGTCGACCGCCTCATAGGATATATTTTGAACTCTTCACATTGTCTCAAGGAAGCGAACCTACGGACTTGTTTATAGCTAAGGTGAGAGCGTTGCTGGCTAAGCTTCCTGTTGGAGATTTATGTGAGCGAGTGGAATTAGACATGACCTTTGGACTTTTGGATCGTCGTATAAGAAAGCGGGTCGATCGCGAGAGCATATTCACTTTTGAGGATCTACTTCGGAAGGCTCGCAGCATTGAAGATTCATTAGCTGAAGCTCGAGAGACCAGTGTAGTCCCCACGGTATCGTCGAGACCACCTCTTCACGCCGAAGCGCGTTCGAGCAGCTCACGCAGTGTTCCAGTGGAGACCGACATTAAGACAGACAGTGCGTACGTCAACAGGAAGCAAAATCGTTTGTTTTGTGTCTATTGCAAGCATCGCGGTCATTTAAAAGACACGTGCGAAAAGCTTTTAAGTGTTAAAAGTGATAAAAGGGAAAAAGTTTCTATAAAGTGTTACGGGTGCGGTGCAACGGGCACAGTCAGGTCTAAGTGCGTAAAGTGTAACCCGAAAGAAACCGAAAACCCAGGTACGAGTGCGTTTTACTCCGTCGAAACCGGCGCGATTACGTCATGCGAGCCGCGCGAGCGCGACGCCGGAAGTTTGAGGACTTTCCCGCATATTCGCCAAGCGCCGCGGCCGCCGCCGACATCGCCGACAAACGTTTCTAACACGCCGCCGCGGCCGCCGCGATCCTTTGTGGCACCGCCGCCGACAAACCTTTGTAACTCGCCGCCGCGAAGCGTTTGCACCGACATAAGGTATTTTTATAGAAGTAAGAAATGTAATAATGTAAGTAATTTTATACCTCTTTCAATTTGTCCTACTGTTAATAATGACCTTTGTACATGTTTAGCTTGTAAAGTTTGTAATCGTAATGTTGATTTAAGTGGTTTTCAAACTTGTAGCAACAAAGTCAGTAGTACCCAGTCATTTTCTGTTAACAGTAATGTGGTTAGGAACAATAGTTCTCAATCTTTTTTCAAAGAAGCCAGTAATTGTCAACCTTTGCATTTTAACCCCGTTTGTTTTAATAAAAATGAACAGCCATTACGGCCGATTCTTAATATATCCATACTGGGTGAACATGGAGTGGGGTTAGCTGACTCTGCGGCTAAAAGTAGCATTGCTGGGCATACTTTATACAAACTTCTTAAACAAAAAGCCCAGCAGTTTTATGCTGTAACAAAAATTGTCAAGTTAGCCGACGGCCTTAGTAAGACTATGGACTTACTAGCCACAGAAGTTGAGGTGACTCTCGAACATAAAACTAAAGTAGTGCTATTTTTTGTTTTCCCTAATGCAACAAGTAATGAAACGTTGCTGGGTATCGATTTCCTTAAGTCATTTAATTTAAATATTGATTTTGGCCGTTCTACGTGGACCTTTTCGGAAAAGAAGTCGCGTGTATTTCCTTTACGTTTTGAAAACAAGTCACCTGGGCTACCGTGTGCGTCCCTTGGTGTACTGCGGGATGACGAGGCAACGTCTTTAAATCCGTGTCAACGTACGGAAATTTCTAAGGTCATTAATGAATATGAAGATATCTTTGCACCAGGGGGAGATCCAACTTCTTACGCGGAACATAGAATTGAAACAGGTGACCACGCTCCTATCGCTGTCCCTCCCTACAGGTTAACGCCAGCCAAAAAAGAGGTTATGCGTAAAGAAATTGACAAGATGTTGGCAGAGGGTGTCATAGAGGAGTGTGAGTCCGCTTGGTCTTCTCCGGCCTTGATGGTGCCCAAAAAGAATGGTGAAGTGCGTTTCTGCGTCGATTATAGGAAGTTAAATGCAGTTACGAAAACAGACGTTTACCCTATGCCGCTTATTGACGAGCTAGTTCAGTCAACAAAAAGAAATTGTTTCATGACTTCTATAGACATGCGTAGCAGTTTTTGGCAAGTGTTAGTAAGAGAATGCGATCGTGACAAAACGGCGTTTGTTTCACCTTTTGGTACTTTCCGTTTTATTCGAATGCCCTTTGGCCTCAAAAACGCGCCGTCTACCTTTCAAAGGCTCGTCGATCGACTCAAGTCTGGTTCGTCTCTCAAAGACGTTACTATTTTGGCTTACCAAGACGATCTGTTGATCATATCAGAAGGTTTCGAAAAGCATATTGCTGATCTTCGCGCCGTCTTTGATAGATTGCGTCTGTTCAAGTTGCGTGCAAATCGTCAAAAGTGTGTTTTTGCACGTGATAAGGTGAAATACCTCGGTCATGTCATCACTCAAGATGGGATTTCACCTGATACCGAGAAAATACGTGTTATATCCGAAATGAAACCTCCTACTACGTTGCGTCATCTTCGAACATTTTTACAGACTTGTTCGTGGTTTCGAAAATTTATTCCAAATTTTTCTGCGATTGCAGAACCACTCACTCGTCTAACTAAAAGGAATCAAGAATGGTCGTGGTTTTCAGAACAAGCTGGTGCTTTCCAAGAATTGAAAAATCGTCTTGTCTCAGCTCCTATTTTGATTCAGGCAGACTACAGCAAGCCTTTTGTTCTTCGAACCGATGCAAGTAACTATGCTTTAGGAGCCGTTTTACTGCAAGGAGAAGGCAAAGATGAAAGACCAATTGAGTTTGCCAGCCGCCTGCTTACACCAGCCGAAAAAAATTACAGTACTACGGAACGCGAGGCATTGGCCGTAGTTTGGGCTGTCGAACGTTTCAGAGGTTACATCGATGGCCATGAAGTAATTGTAGGCAGTGACCATCAACCTTTGAGATGGTTGCTTACGTTGAAATCTCCGTCTGGTAGGTTAGTTAGGTGGGCTCTTAAGTTACAAGGTTTTAATCTACGGTTTCAGTACACACCTGGAAAAGCTAATGTAGTTGCTGATACCCTTAGTCGCCCTCCTTGTGAATCCGATACTAGAGATCAGTGTGGTTTGTGTTCAGTTCTGGTTGACTTGCCCACGCGTCGTCCGAGCGACTTGCGTCAGGCTCAGTTAGGAGACCCAGAACTTAACAAAATAATTTCAGATTTTGAAAAAGTTGCTGACCCCATATCCGTTGATGTGAAGCGTTGGTCCGAGCGTGGTTATTTTATGCAACAGGGAGTTCTTTATAGATATAATCCAGATGTCGACAGCGAAGAGCCACAGCTCGTTGTGCCTGAAAGCCTTCGCCTCGAGATTTTGAAGGAATGCCACGATTCTCCTCTTGCAGGACATCACGGCGTAGACCGCACGTTTCACCGGGTGTCACAGCGTTTCTATTTTCCTGGCATGCGTCGTATCATTTCAGATTTTATAAAGACCTGTATAACATGCCAGAGATATAAAGCTTCAAACGAAAAGCCTTCAGGCCTCTTGCAAACTCCTATTTTAAATCAGAGAGGAGAGGTTTTGGCCATTGATTTGTTTGGTCCCCTTCCAGCAGGTCCTAGTGGGGAAAAATGGATTTTGCTAGTAGAGGACACCGCGACTCGTTGGGTTGAGCTGTTTGCATTAGCAGAAGCTTCTTCGGTAGCAAGTGCTAAAATTCTCGTCGAAGAGTACTTCCTTCGTTACGGTCTACCCCGTCGAATAGTTTCAGACAATGGTGTTCAGTTTATTTCTGCTGTAATGCAGCAAGTCATGTTCGTTTTAGGTATCAAGCAGGATCTTCTGCCTCTTTATCACCCAGAAGCAAATCCTGCCGAACGTAAAAACAGAGATTTAAAGTTTCAGCTGGCTCAGTTAGTCAATACCAAACACGGGTCATGGCCTCAGCAGCTTCCATTAGTGAGGTTTGCCATGAACTCAGCTGTTTGCCACACAACAGGTGTTACGCCAGCTTATCTTAATTTTGCGCGAGAGTTGCGTTCTCCTTTAGAGGTCCATAATGATATAAGATCGGTACTGAATAAAGAGAATTTCATTCCTCAAATCACGCCTTATTTGCAAAAGTTCGTAGATTCCTTAGTAAGTGTCAGGGATCGAGTCGAAAAACAGCAGGACAAGAGAAAAGCGTACGCCGACAAGTCACGTAAACCAGCAGAGGAGTTTGCGGTAGGTGATAGGGTGCTCATAAAGACACACACCCTTAGCGACGCCTCAAAAGCTTTCTCAAATAAGTTTGTGCCAAAAAGGGATGGACCTTACGTTATATCAAAAAGATGTAGCCCAACTACTTACGTGGTGTCCAGTTTAGATTCTCCAGAAAATGTTTTGGGCAAATTTCACGTTTCACAACTAACGCGACTCTACCTTCGTAATGACAACGACATGCCTCTTCGTCCCGTCGTACCAAAGAGAAATAGAGGCCGTCCGCCTAAAGTGAAAGGGAGTCCTGTGCGAGCGCAGGAGAGGTGTTTCTCTCCTGCCCTCGAGGGGGAGGATATAGCGGCCGGGAGATACCCGAAGCGCGCCACGCGTGGCAGGCCGCCCTCGCGATACTCGCCACCCGGGACTCTCCTTCAGTCTTAATACTCTGCCGTTGGCAGTAGGCAGTCGCTTTATGACCGCACGCGATCGAGAACGTAAAATAATATAATAAAATGTCCTTTTATTGTTGTAAACGTTTCATCGATATTTTCAAATAAATCATTTTAAAATGCACCTGTCGTTTAACATACGCAAACCCGGAACCATACACCACAACAGTGAAATTTCACACAGCGCCAACTAGTCCCAAAGTAAGTTGTTGAGCGCTTGTGTTATGGGTACTAGACAACTAATGTGCTAAAACACAGAACGAGACTCAAACTCGTGACTAACACGTGATTCAACATTTTAAAGTTGCGCTACAGAAAATGTTATGGTGGGAAATGATGTAATTATTTCAGGGCCGTCTACTATCTAACTTGTCTACTAATAAAGATTCCAGTACCATTTCCTGCTGCTTATAAAGTAGCAGTAAGTAAGACCATCAGCAGTAATTTATTGGAATCCGTAGTTGAAAGTAGACCTATCTGAAGGCTTGTCATAGGCCCCCTTCATCTTTGGATCGACACTCTCCAGACACTAGTAAATGGCCCGACTTCATCGTGTCTTACACGTTTGCCGAGACGTGCTCCACAATCAAAACTCGTATTCCACATCGAAATATTTTTCCATGCATCAATATTTATTATATGTTATCT
This sequence comes from Malacosoma neustria, assembly GCA_963693495.1. Lineage (NCBI taxonomy): Eukaryota > Metazoa > Arthropoda > Insecta > Lepidoptera > Lasiocampidae > Malacosoma > Malacosoma neustria. The sequence continues at coordinate 2,715,642 of OY856390.1, read as the reverse complement.
GAGATCCATGTCAAGTGTTAATCTAGTTAATACATTCTGCAATAAATGAACCTTTTATAATAACTGAGTCAGCAAGTCGATATTGTGTGGGAATGGTCGGTATTGGCTAAAGTGCAATCTTCATTCGTCGAACACTTGTTTGTTCTATTAAAAATAATATACATCATTCTATACTTAGAGACGTAAAATTTTACTCGTAGACAGACCTTTTGACTGTATGGTCCAGGAAAAAGTAAGCGTTCTTCTGACACGCAAAAGGTGATAACAAAAGCATAAGGATTACTTTTGTTAATTCTCGTTCTCCTCGCCAAGGCTGCCAATACATTGGAAATGTTTCTGTTATCTAGTTGGCCTGCTGTCGGTTGGGCCGTTTACCTGTCTGCTGAGGTCCAATCATATAAAAATGTTTTCATAGAGCAAAGGATGGGTACCGTGTGGTTACTTCTTCAAGTTTAGACGACACTTGCCTCCTCCTTTGGCTTAACTTAATTAAACTACACCTATCAAGCTTTTTCTTGAACATTCGTGGAGAAGATATAAGAGTCACCTACGCGAAAATGTCCTTTCCTTTACAATTAATACCAAGCTGCAGATTCCAAGCTTCATTCAAGCAGATATAAGCACTTCCATAATGATGATGATCTGGGCCTTATCTCTCCTTACATTGTTGAGTAGATTTGGAGCCTTGAGCTGATCTATAATCTGGCATCAAGTGCCGACTCCGTTGACGACGGGAGGCTTTATGCGGGCATTTCATTCTCTAGCTTGATACGTTTTGAGTTTTAGGGAATATATCCTTACCACGTGACCCGTTCAGTAGGGGAAGGAGGTCTTCAAATTACCAGGCTTGTTCACAAGCTAGTCAATATCCTTTAAAGAAAATTTGGCGCTTCTTCCAACTATATTCGAATATGGTGAGTTAGGCGTTTACTTTTTAATTGTAACTATAGGTATGCATGCACCTTTGGCGTCACGCGGTAAGCACCAGTATTAATAAATACAAATAAGAACTAAATTAATTTCTTATTAACTTTATGTCTACAAAAAATGATTGTGCACCGTATTTATAATGAATGCTACGTGAAAACTAGAGGGGGGGGGAGTCTTTTCATATACTACGGATGGTTCCCAAAAGGTGACGACGACGACGAAAGGTCACGTAGTAACGGTACGTTCCTGTACGCTGATCTGCCACATTTCACGAACGCAATTGACTTGTGATTTGGTAGCTAGATGCTAGAACAACAGTGTCTTCCAGAGGGTTCGTATGTTAATTAAATAACTGTTTCATCAAATTGCCTCCGACACATGTTTATACTTACTTGTTGTATACATATACTATAATAATATGTATTATATAATGTATTTATCGATATAAACAAATGCCATATTTAGCACAACAATAATGCTAAGATTACAGAGATAATAATACTGTTGTAACCTAAAAACCTACCGTAAGTTTAAGTGAGCAGTGTATATAACAAGTTTAGCTAAGAAAGGCTTGAGGTTATAACGTCGTAGCTCCTGTCTAGTGGGATGGTGTATGCAAGTCACAAACTATTGCGATATAACATCTTCATCTAGTCCTGATTACATGGAGATTATTCTTTTAATAACTATTTATTCACCTTAAAAATAGCGACAAAATTGAAAATTTAGCATTTGTAATTTTTTTATTGAAACAAACTCAGCTAATCATTCATTTTGATAGAGGCTTCACCAAGTCTTTAAAAAGGCATATCCACCTGCATGTTCTCCATCGCTTCTGTATCGATATTTTTATATATAACTACAAATAAAGTAATTGAATTTGTCAGTGTATCTACTATCAAATCAACTAAATTAACTATATTAGGAGCAACATAACTAAGCTATCGTACGCCCAATAAGAGTAATGTAGCATACCGCTTCAGTGAAAACACTAGATCATATGGATTTGAATATTAAAGCACCTTAAAAGAGCTGTCTAAAAAGTTTATTGACTCGTCAGCAAAACGTAGAACTGGTGCTCCAATTTAGTCTATGTACTTAGCGATCCAGAAGATTTTTCGCCTTATCATTTTATTCACCATAAAGCTTATTCATAAGATAATTGTAAAGATTTCCTTATTTCAATTTAATGTGACTTTAATAAATAGCTTTCAGAGTGTTAGCACCAATCAAGCGTTGAGAACATGCTAAAATTTGTTACTTGCACCACAAATTAACTATAGAATAACATAGATTATAGTTAAGCGTATACTCGAATGAACTTTTGCAGAAAACAGCAGAAGCGGGTTTTGAACCGGTTTATAGAATACTGCACGCCGTTTGCGATGACTACGGACACCTGTGGAGTCGTGTTTATGTATAAAATATTCTTTTACTAATATCATAAAAAGAGGACATATTACGATAACTATTTTTTTTAGCTGGTGAGTTGCTGACGCAATGTCAGCTAACGGGCATTAGCAAGTATACAAAGCTTTATTACAATCGGATAAACGGTGTGTCAGCGCAAAACAAAGATATAAATAAATATTTTGATTACTAAGTATTGGATATGTTATGTTTGTTATATTTCATGTATATTATATTTTAGATGAAGATATTTCTAAATACTTATAAGTACTTATTGTTATTAAAAACAAGAGATAGTCAAAATTAAAAAAGCTTGTATAAATTACAATAGAACGTGTATTTATGAAATACTCTAAATATTCTTGAAATATTCGTTACAGAAAGCCAATTTTATATTATTCCTGTAGAACAACAGACGCGAGGACGGCCTATTTTACTCATATAATAAGCAGTTACCGTGGGCGGCGTCGTCTATAGATCTCTGCAATGCTACGGGCACACTAACGCGCTGGCGTCCACGTACGGGAACTGGAACCATTATTCATTTACCACCTAGTCTACCTACCGGAACACGACACAAGTTAATTTTGGGGATATATTTAGAGAAAAGGGGTGGTTTTCATCGAGACGGACTTAGACTCCTGCTACCAGCTAGGGTTCATCATTCATCTTAGCGTTGAGTCCCGGTTGCAGCCCAAACTCTCGCTTCAGCACCCGAGGTCCGCTTTCCAACTTTTTCTTCTCCACTTCGCATGGTCTTCAGCATCCCCTGCTACCAGCTAGGGTTGTTTCGTCTTATACGACAAGCCAACTCCGGCCGCAGAAGTATTTTGCAGCCGTCTTCTTTTTAAACTTCCTTGATCAATTTATATGATAAATTAACCATATGATAAGCATTTGTATAAATTATATAAATAAATAAATTACAATTATAATCAAATGCAACAGTCTCTATGCCATTATCTGTCCTAGTAAAGGCAAGACTTTGCTTTGAGGCGTCTTTATTACTCCCCGTTGTAAGATACTATCTTGTAGCACATACAATCACTTACTATTGCTGTATTGTGCCTTTTCTATTTCCTGGTCGTAAAATATTCTTTGATCTTTAAGCATTTGTTTCGGAATCTAAAATTAGCGGTTTCAACAAATCTATGAACGTATCCGTCAGCTTGTCTATAGTAGTTTCTCTTTTTACAATATATTTTCATTCGTCTCTATTTTAGTGCCATTTAAAAATAAAATTTACAAGTCCGTAATAATATAAGGCCTGTCGTATTGTATGGATCGAAATGCTGCTGGATGAAAGGGGAGGGACGAAAGGGTGTTACATGCTGCGGATATGAGAATGTTGAGATGGATGTGTGGATTTACGAAGTGTGAAAGTAGCGCCCCAGTTATTGAAAAACTTAAAAGGACTAGCGTGGTTTGGCCATATAATGCGTAGGGAAGAATGCCATATAACAAGGAAAATGATAAAATGAAATGAGAGAGGATGGATACAGGAGTAGAGGTAGACCAAAAAAGATGGATGGATTGCGTAAAATATGATATGGCAAAAAAGGGTGTGAATGTTGTGATGACTGCTAACAGAGGAGAGTAGAAGAAGAGAACATATTGTGCCGACCCCATATAATGTGGGATAAGGATAGGAAGAAGAAGATTCGTCTCTATTTTTAGGCTAAGTCAATAATAGGATAGATGTTTTTCTCGTCTCTATCTCATTGTTTTTTGGAGTACAAGAAAATGGTGTATAAATGAAACGCACTGACCAAAAAGAGCTTTCGTATCGCTTTTTATTGGATAACAGATTCTGGGTTCGAAAAAAAAACTTTAGATCGCGATCTTGAGTTATAGAATGGAATAATAATTTATTTAGTTTAAGTAGCAAAGTATAATCCGTTAGATTTGTTTGGTTGGTGATTCCCCAATGGTGATGTTATTGCTCCCGTAAATAAAATCGTGACCACAATTACTTCATATCCTTTTTTGATCAAGATATAGATACGGTTAAGATAATTTTAAGGATAATTACCTCTTGCATCCATTTCTTATTCCCATATCTTCTTTTCATCTCTATCAACATGTAGGCAACTTCGATGTTGTATCGTTTTGCAATTTTTTTACTGCTGTAGGACATCAAACCGACTGACAGCCCGCTTAGAATTTAGCAGTTACCGTTGCCTATGGGTGTTTGCAATGCCAGTGGTATCGCGAACATGTCACTAATGACGGAACACAACGCAAAGTTATTATGGCGGCATACTTAAGACCAAAAGACCACGTAGCTTTAGGGTGGGTTGTTTTGTCGCCTTTTACGACAAGCCGACTCCGGCCGCAGAGGTTAGTATTCTTTCTCCGCCCCTGCACGGATAAAAACCTGTGTAGAATATAAATATTTACATGTATAAATAGTAATACGTAACTGGAGTTAAAACTAGTAGGAGGTTTCCATTATACTGAACGTTGTTTTGCCTTCTCCAAGTTCTTGTTCTTCTCCAAGATCCAATCTATCTATACCGAAATTCATCAAAATTGGTTAATTTTTGACGTAAAAACGTAACAGACAGAGTTACTTTTACATTTGTAATATTAGTATGGATTGAATGCAATTAATTCAGTCAGATACCTAAACAGGGGTCTGTTGGTCATCTATCAAATTTGACCCAGTTTCCGACACTAGCAGATAGCTGATTTCAACGCGCTTTAATGTCTGCTTCTTGTTAAATAAACACTTTAATTATATTGAAACATAATATTAGAGGTTTATATCGATATTGTGGACTTACAATATTGACGACCTCCTAGGCGTAACGCCTATCGCTTGTCGGTGCGCTTGCAGAGGTTAATCCCCGTCCCGTGTTTACGTGTTTCTGTATATGCATTTATTTTCAAAAGAAAAATATATATGAAGCTGCTTGGACCAGAGTTTTAGCAACTTTTGACCTTTTCATAATTTATAAAATATAATCTACAAAACCAGAGCGACATAAATTGTTTATATAGTCTTAATAGTAGATGGCAGCACGGATCCATTTCGGCTTCTGTTAAAATCGACTTAAATCAGTGACATAATGGGCAGGTTTTTGTACTTAGGCTACTCTGGTTGTAGCAACTTCATATATATGTAGTACATTAGTTGTCTAGTATCCATAACAGAAGCGCTATGATACTTTAGGACTAGATGGCACGGCGTTAGTTGTTTACATTTATTTCTTCTTCTTCTTTCAGCCTTCCTCAACCATTTTGGTGTAGGCCTCCTCCAACTTTTTCCACTCGTCGCGACATTGAGCTTTCTGGATCCAGTTTGAACCAGCGATCCTCTTTATATCGTCCAGCGCATGTGTGGTCTTCCTTGAGGGCACTTATTCCCCCACGGTCTCCACTCAAGGAGTCGCTTGCACCAGGACTCTTCCTTTCGGGCAACATAGCCAGCCCACCTCCATTTGCTATGGCTTTCGACAGGAGTCATATTGGTATTCACCATATATTCAACGAATGCCTCCTGGCTTCGAAGAGAAAACTAGTAATAACCGAGGTAGAACAATAACATAGAACAACGCCATTTTTTACACTACTTTCGGAAAGAGAGGAGAATTTTCCCACCGCTGGGATCATACAAGGTCTTTGCTTCTATATTCTTGGACTTTTGTGATAGGGTTCCATCGCCCACCGTGTACGAGCTGGTATCACTTGGCACAGTTTGCGTAGGAGTATTGTCAACATTATCGAACAAAATTAAGACACTATTTGTGTTGTAAATTAAATAAGAAACCAATTGTGCCTGACTTCAGATTATTAGGCAATCAGAGTCGAAGTCAAACCATAAAAAGCCCACAACACTTCACTGCTGGGATATGTCGGACGAATGCACGACGCTTTTTACGCTTGTTACTTATATTGTACATAATCACCCAGATTCGGGACAAAAAACGAGCCCGTCACTAAATTATTTTTAAAAAAGAAAGCTATAATTCACTGAGGTTTATCCGTGTAGGGGCGGAGAAAGAATACTAACCTCTGTGGCCGGGATCGGCCTGTCGTAAAAGGCGACAAAACAACCCACCTTAGCTACGTGATAGGCCCCCATAATAACCTTGTATTGTGTTCCGGCATTAGTGACCTAAGTTCCTGTACCCTTATGGGACAGCAGCGTGTGCGCAATGACACTGGCATTGCAAACACCTATAGGCGACGGTAACTGCTAAATTCTAAGCAGGCCGTCAGTCTTTCTGCTGTCCTACAGCTATAAAAAAAATACCCATAGAACAGTCATTTTAACATGAAAAAGCTAGGGAGGTTGTCGAAATAATGAAATGGTGAATTTAAGTCCATCTTAAAACAGTCTTAAGTTTAATATATATAATATAACAATGCTCAAAATCCTTACAGTATAGTCTATTTTGCGAATATTTACTCCGCAAAACCGGTTCTAATACAAGGTAGGTCCTCGCGTAGGAGGACTTGCGGCAGGTTATATGCTTTCCCTGATTTAAAATAAGCAATATCAAAGGTAACAAAATTAAATTCAACAAGTCATTGTAAATTAAATTATTAAAATGTGATGTCTTTTTCATTTTAATATTTAATCCTCCAGAGAGTTATTAGTCTTATCCGTTCACCAATGCAGGTGATAACAACTTGGGGTAGAATCTCATGGTGATATCTACTGTTGTATATACTGGGACAATTCAAACTGTGCTATTTACTCCCCAAGTAAACAGCATAGCGTTTGTGTTATGGGTACTAGTTAACTCATAAGATTATTTTATAAATATGTCAATAAATATTATTCTTTCATATACATTGTATAAATACTCAGACTGGGGACGACCCGAACCCCACAGGCGTTCTGATGTTATTAATCGTTGCGCCAGGGAGGTCATCACTTTGTTCCATGTTTTGCTGTAGAACAGCATACAGGCTGACGGTCCGCTTAGAATTTAGCAGTTACCGTCGCTTATGGGTGTTTGCAACGCCAGTGGCATCGCCAACACGCTGCTGTCCCATAAGGGTACAGGAACTTGGGTCACTAATGCCGGAACATAGCACAAGGTTATTATGGCGGCATACTTAAGACCAAAGGTGGTCGCCATCCAGACGGGCTTGGGGCCCTACCACATAGCTAGGGTGGGTTGTTTTGTCGCCTTGTACGACAGGCCGACCCCGGCCGCAGAGGTCAGTATTTTTCTCCGCCCATGCACGGATAAAAATGTAACGTATTACATCACCTTCATTCATCATAATAAAAGTATGTAATTATTTTCAAATACATCCAAAACCTGTAAAATCTATCAATCTCTTTTATTAACCAAGTAGCAGAAAATTGACCTATCAACACCAAAAAGAGTAGTAGTAGTCCTTTAACAAGAATAGAAGTACATAATCTAATAGTAGCTTTTTCCCTATGAGACAAAAGGCCATTTTATTACTAGCAATGGCCTTATGGTAATCTACCGACTTACAATAAATACATTCAATAATGCCACAATATTTGCTACTATATAGTGCATGAAGAATATCTGGGTCAAGTACAGTGTTATGATTCACAGAGCTGATCGTCGTAGCATCTGCAATTATTATCGTTTAATGAAGTAATTATTAGGTTTTACGTTTTGTAATAACCCGAGTTAAAATATGGTGTGTTATTAAGAAGTATTATTCAAAATATGTTAGTGAGTTTTCTATTGTAATTTGTTTTTTTTTTCAATTCTGTCTGGCATGTCTTGCTGAATATATTTACTTTTTTTGGTCAACACGATTAAAGGTGATAAAATAGTGATGTAAGATCAGTTTCTCCAATACATTCAGCCTCAAATAGCGTCACCTGGCATATGATGTAAATCATCTGAAAAATCCGACATATTAATTATTTTCTGTCATTGCCAAATGGCGTGAGGTGACAGGTGTCATTTGTGACCCTAAAATGCCGGATAAGTTGAAAGAACAAGTCTATAAAACCATCATCAGGCCTGTCCTTTCATACGGCTGTGAAACGTGGTCGGTGCTAGAACAGGGCATAAACTTCATCTCTCGGAGATGAATATGCTGCTGTGGATGTGTGGAGTAATGTGTTAGGAACTCCCGCATTCACGGTGACCTTCACGTCCGTGACATAGCAGATAAATTTCAGAAGTTCCGCCTCCGCCAAGTCCCGGCCGGATAGGTTGAAGCGTGCGAATGGACTAACTACCCGAGATGCCGAAGATCGTGCGAAGACCCCGGGCACCGAAACGAAAGTTTGGGTTACAACCGGGATTTAACGCTAATACGATGATGACAGTATGATATGATCAAATTGGACATAAAAGATATATTCCAATTATTTCGCGGTATATAAATAATTCGAAGTTACGAGTACATGTTCATGTCCCATAGTAAAAGTTACGCATATATTTCCCACACACCTGAGCCTCGTAAACATTCCTGTCACTTTTCCAAACATGACAGCCCTGTCACGACATCTAACGGTGCCAATTGTTATTCGAAACCCAGTTCTAGACATGACCTAGGACGCCTAGGTAGGACTACTTAATTACATCACGAAGATCTTGCTAGACATCGTATTTGTATGTATACCCAATGAATTTATTATCATTATGAAATTATTACGAGTATTTTTCATATTATAGATTTTGTATACAAGTTAATTTTATTTTCAAATATAAGCAGTAATAAACAAAATATTAAGCCCTCTGCTCAATGTAACCAAGCTAGAACTCCTTATAAATTCCAGAACACTTTGACAATAAAAAATACCGGAAAAATTGTCTTCAAATTTACCCTTTTGGATATCGCACCCGGAACATCTAAGTTGAAGGGATCAGAGAAAATAATTCATCCATGCGATCAAAGGGATAATATTCTTTTGCATAACCAAGAATCACTTGATTATGGAATTTAAGATATAGAAAATCTTTAATATTCCCACATTAAGATTCTCTTGGGAACATTTTTAAATAATTCAGATTGTTATATAATTAATTGACTATGAAATTATAATGAAAGCTTGCTTATTAAATAGTAATACCAGTCGATGGAATCGATCAATTTTTATGTCTAAATAATAAAAGCAATGATTGACCATTGTAATTTTGATGTCAAGTAATTCAGTTGTGGATAGTATACGATGGATGGATGACTTGAACTCTCGTCTCAGGCACAGATTTTCCGATTTTCAACCTTAATAAACGGAATACAATATACATACATTAAGATATATAGATAGATAGTTTATAGATATTAACATTAAGATAGATAGTTCATAACTTTTTTCTGGACTATTTATGTCAGGTGATCTCAAATAAACCTTCAGTGGTGTTCCGGTATTAGTGACCCAGGCTCCTGTACCCCTATGAGACAGTAGCGTCTTTGCGGTGCCCCTAACATCACAAACATCCGTAGGTGACGTTAACTGCTTACCGTCGGGCCGTCAGCTTCTCTGATGCTCCTCAGCAATAAAAAAAATACAAGCTTTGGATTTCTGTATCATCCTAATATCAATGTAGAGATATGTACAAAATTTTATTAATTAAAGAAATATACTGTGATAATTCACACCGCACCATCTAGTCCCAAAATAAGCAGTAGAGCGCTTGTTTTATGGAAACTAAACAACTGATGCTACTTATTTTCTTCATATATTGCAAACATCTAGGCTAGACAATTCCCCGCAGGCGTTCCAACGTGCAAAGGCTGTTGCATGACGGAGATAGTCAGTAGCATCAAGGGTAGTAAGAGAAGTAACAGTTAATATTAATTTTCGAAATAATTATATGAGTGTAAAATGTATAGACCAAGCCTTACATGTGTTCTTCACTCTAATTGAGACAATTATGCTGGTTTAGTCTTGGAGTGCACGTAAGCGCAGCTATCATTATATCAAATTGATAAATAATTGTGATGCATTTTAATGTACTCTTGTGTACAAAAGCGGAATGGATTACATATAAATGGCATAGTTAAATATTATTTTCTAGGTGGTAAGACTCTAAGGAAAGGAAAGGGAGCTCCTTGGATTGGGAAATGTAGAGTCTACTGACAAGATACAAACTATTTTCATCCATAATTTTAAAGAGAATATCCGACGATATCGATAAACAGCAACCAAAGTAACAAGTAGGATTCAGATCAGACTTTAGAACAATGGACCACATACAGACATTAGAACAGGTCATAGAAAAATACAAAGGTGGTCTGAAGCTCAATGTGGCGAAGACCGAGTACTTGGCCTGTAACTCCACAGATCCCACACCCGTACGCATAGACGGCAACAAGGTCGAGCGCACGGACCTTGTGAAATATCTGGGATCTGTGTTTCATGCATCCGGTGACATTGATTGCGACGTCAAGGCACGCATTGCTGCCGCGTGGGCCAAATGGCGTGAGGTAACTGGTGTCATTTGTGACCCCAAGATGCCGGTAAAGTTGAAGGGGCAGGTCTATAAGACCATCATTAGGCCTGTCCTTTTATACGGCTGTGAAGCGTGGCCGGTGTTAGAGCGACACAAGCAAGAACTGCGTGTCACGGAGATGAATATGCTGCGGTGGATGTGTGGAGTGACGCGGAAGGACCGCGTTAGGAACTCCCGCATTCGCGGTAGTCTTCATGTCCGTGACATTGCAGATAAATTGCAGGAGTGTCGGCTCCGTTGGTATGGCCATGTTTTACGGCAACCGGATGCTTACGTGGGAAACAAATGTCTGGCCATGCCGCCTCCGCCGGGCCCCGGCAGGAGGGGTAGACCCAAAAAGTGCTGGCTTGACGTCTTAAAGGGTGATATGCGTGCCAATGGGCTCACTACCAGGGATGCAGAAGATCGCGCGAAGTGGAGTAGAAAAAGTCGGAAAGCGGACCCCGGGCACCGAAACGAAAGTTTGGGCAGCAACCGGGACTAACGCTAGGATGATGATGATGATGATGATGATAGAAAAATACAAAGAATACAATAGACCTCTGTATGTGGCCTTCATTGACTACAGCAAAGCTTTTGACAGCATCAGCCACTGCTCAATCTTGAACGCACTACAACAATCAAATAATAACTGTAAATTCATCAATATCGGGAGATATATCTATACAAAAAGTACACGTAGAGGAGACAAAATAAACATAGAAAGAGGAGTTAGACAGGGAGATCCTCTTTCCTCGAAACTGTTTACAGCAGTACGAGAAAATATTTTTCAAAAACTAGACTGGAAAAACAGGGGAGTGTACATAAACGGACACTATTTAAACAATCCGAGATTCGCTGATGATATTTTATAATTACTGAAACTGCCAAAGACCTTGAGGAAATGATGAGATCACTGGATGGCGAAAGCTCCAAAATTAGACTAGAAATGAATGTAAATAAAACTAAGATATTAACAAACAATCGCGAACGCCCGATAGTGATAAAAGGTAACAATATAGAATACGTCAGCGAATACATCTACTTGGGGAAGCAAAACGTCAATCAACGAAGAAGAAGTAACTAGAAGAATCAACGCAACTTGGAAGAAATTCTGGGCAATAAGGGAAATCCTGAAAGGGAACTACAGCTTGCACATGAAAATGATAATATTTGATATATGCTTATTACCCCGCTTGTTATATGGTCGCCAAAACTCGATATTTACAAATTAAATAAAACAAAAATCAAATGCAGTCAAACAGCAATGGAAAGGAGCATGTTGAAAATTAGAAGAATATATAAAATTAAGAGCGAAAACATTCGTCAAAAACTTACTTAAATGGAGATGGCCCAGACAAATATCACGACACCCAGACAGAAGATGAACCATTGAAGCCACACGATGTAAAGGACCAATGGGGAAAAGGAATGTTGGTCGACAATTAAGACAGTGGACTGATGACATAACACACGTCGTAGGAAACGACTGGATAAAGTCGATCAAGGACATGCAGTTATGGAAAAGGATGGAGGAGGCCTTTACCCAAACAGGGGTCCAAATCTCATAAATAATACTAACATTAATAATTATAAGTAACCTTTCTTAAATTTAAGCAACAACTTACTAACAAACATTGTAATACATATTGAAAGCGATACTTAGATTAAATGGCTTTAATATTATTACCACACCCTTAGTATATAGATATGTCGCAATAATAATCCTGTGTTCCGTTCCAGCATAAGTGGCCCAGGTTCCAGTTCTTCTACGTAGATGGCAGCGCATTAGCGGTACCTATGGCGTATGGAGTCAATAATTTTTACTACAATAAAAAAAAATTGTATCAATTACGAACTTGATATTGATGCAACTACTTTTATTGTACTACTATTAATTATTTTTTTTACTCTACTAAATGATATCATTTAGTAGGGTGAAAATAATAATAAATTATGTATTATCTATTTATTATTTTATTACGGCAGTAAATAATTAGTGAGTATTATGGATTTTTTTTAATAGTATTACAAGAATTAGTGATTAAAATCATAGGATAGTGATTAAAGTTAAATCCCAGATGCAATGGTCGATGCAATGTCTGAAATCCCCTTACACATGTGTCATTGGCGCTGGTGGGTGACACCAACTTTTTATGTGCAGACAAGACCGTAGATCTATCTTAGGTGTGACCAAACTTTTACAGGGACGCCTGCCGTCTAGCCTTTACATGTGGAAAGGATGAACGATGTACTTTTTCTGCTGTCAGTGAACTAGCAAAAGAGCATTTTTTTTTATTGCGTAGGACAGCAGACAGGCTGACAGCCCGCTTAGAATTTAGCAGTTACCGTCGCCTATAGGTCTTTGCAACGCCAGTGGCATTGCGAACACGCTGCTGTCCCATAAGGGTAGCATACTATACAGGGTTACAGCTGTAACCCTGTATAATAGTTTTTATCGCCTGTTACAACTCTGTGGGTTAGAAATGGAGTAAAGTTATTTCTGGCAGGAGCCAATGAGCTACCCTCACGCATATCCCTCCACCCGAATGTATAGCAGTAGAAGAATACTGGGGTGGCTTTTCCGGGTATAACAGTGAGGTACGTCTCTTTGTCAACTGTGGGGCACCGCACCCATCGTACGGGAGTCCCACATTAAACTAAGGTGGGGTCTGCATAACCACCACATCAATTATTACAATATATGTATTTCTTTTATTTCCTAGCAGTGTTTGTTATTTGCTAAAGTTGCATAATATACATTTAAAATGTAAACCTTTTCAACACTATTGTACACCGCACTTATTACTTATTGTTGCATCATAACAAAAGTATATAAGATCTTTAATTACACATTGAGCAGTCATATTACTGAATCTGAGAATAGTTTAAAAGCCCATGGTAGTGATAAAGGAAACAAACATAACCCCATGTTCAAGAAGTCATTGGTACAAATTCTAATCCATACTAATATTATAAATGCGAAAGTAACTCTGTCTGTCTGTCTGTCTGTCTGTCTGTTCCTCTTTCACGCCTAAACGGCTGAACGGATTTTGATGAAATTTGGTATGGTGATAGATGATAACCTAGAAATGGTCATAGGCTATAAATAATCACGCCATCGTTCTTAGGGGGTAGGCAGTAGGCAGATAACTAAATTGAGTTAGTGATTTTTTGTGCTTATCCGGTATCTATGAGAATCGGCCAACATCTATTTTTCATCCCCCTAAATGTTAGGGGTGACCCACCCCCAAAAATTTTTTTTTAATTTTTTGACATTTTATTATTTATATGGCAGAACAACGTTTGCCGGGTCAGCTAGTTAAAAAATATTCTGTTATAGTCATGCTTATGGCTTTTATCCCCATAAAGGTGTTTATATGGTGAAAGTAGTTTGTTCTGATCAGAGTATAGGTGTCCATCAGTTGTAGGTTTGTGAAAAAGCTGAAGTGAATTTTATAATTATCTTTAATAGAATCGAAGTACTAGATATACGAGTAGTACTTCGCATTGTTAGGTTTTAATACGATTCCTAGTTTTATCAATAATCAATTAACATTATTATGAGGAAGTTAAAGGTCGAAGGCGACACAGATTCTTCCTAACCGTGACATTTACAATTCTAAAACGGGGTCAAACCATATTTCATCAATCAGCCGAATTCGTTCCTTCTTACCTATGGAAGCTCCTGCTATGGACAGTGAATTAACTTAAAGTAATTTGTATCCGTGCAGGGGTGGAGAAAGAATACTTACCTATGCGGCCGGGGTCGGCCTGTCGTAAAAGGCGACAAAACAACCCTAGCTACGTGGTAGGGCCCCGAGCCCGTCTGGATGGCGACCACCTTTGGTCTTAAGTATGTCGCCATAATAACCTTGTGTTGTGTTCCGGCATTAGTGACCCAAGTTCTTGTACCCTTATGGGACAGGAGCGTGTTCGCGATGCCACTGGCGTTGCAAACACCCATAGGCGACGGCAACTGCTAAATTATAAGCGGGCCGTAAGTAATAAAAAAGTATTTATGCTTCAGTACACATCTTTTCTATATAGCTCATACTTGAACTTTTGCAAATAATTCAAACATGATGTTGTGAGGTTAGCGGAAGAATCCAAAACAGTCTCATGGAAATTATTCAAACCGCTCTGGTACAGTAAACAATGCCTATCTTGTTTGGTCGAAATGTTCTGAATATATTTACTTCATAGTACTGGGTCGCAATTATATAAAAATTAAATATAGGTATCTTCCTTTTTTTCTTGAATGATGTCTGTGTGTGTGTCTTACGATTCTTATTCAAGTAAATGATAAATTTCGATAACTTCCATGGTGTTTGATCACAAACCTTTTTTTATTTTTTATTTTCCGTGTCCCACAAAAATAGGCCTGTATCGAATGCAACTTTTTACCAGAGGCCAGGTGGTGGGCAGCATTAAAAACGGTCAAACCGTGATTAGATAATGACGCCTTTGTCGTTGGATATTGGAGATAAAAAGTGTCGATGCTGCAACACGGAGTCAAGGTTGCCGCTACTTAATTATAATCATGAGTTTTTTTTAAATAATCAGATAACTTTATGTTAATCGGCAAAAAAAATTTGCGATTTTACCATTTACGATATAATGTAATTTGGATCTGTAAGTAAATAACTCAGCTACATTTCACAGCGCAAGTTGTTTGATAGTTCATGTCTGTGCATTCAATCCTTGTAAAGAGTATTTCGATAAAGATTATCAAATTACAAAACGCAGATAAGTTGATTCTATTTAAGTAGAATATTAAAAGGCCCAATAGTTTTTTCATATCGAATATTAAAAAGGCCAGTTGCATCTTTTTGTATCATTATGATCAATATGAAATCCTGCGCATCATTTGTACTGCATGTGTTTACCTTTTTTGAGAGTCAGTATATTTCGCTTACCTAATTAACTTTTAACACACGCCACCTTACAACATAGCTATTTCCAATCCTGAAATGTATGTGTGTAAATCAGAGATGGTATGTTAAATCGGAGAAAACAGAGAGAATTTCACTAGTAGTCATATCCACTATTGAATCTATATTTTCAATTATTATTAACTATTTATATTAAAATGACATGTCCTATAATAACGCAATCGCGAAACCTTCTTATAGAAGGAACTATATTTGTTAGCATATAATTAATGGATACTACGATATAATTCATTATTTAATAATTAGGAAAAAATACAATGTCAATTTTAAAATATGTAAAATATAAAATTTAAAGCCATTCCCTCTACTTGAAACAGCCACACAGATTTTAAATCCTTGTTAATTTTACGTTATATTCTAAATACAAACTATGTTTTATAATATAAACTAACATAGGCTTTCATATAATGTTCCAGTAAATAAATTTCTTGTGAATAATAAAATGAGTTCGAAACGATTGTACGAATCAATATGATAGACAGCCCTAAGTGCAATGGCACGGTAGCTACTGGTCGAGTTCAAAAGCCAGTCACGAGGCAGACAAGCGATCCAATACAGCTATAATATCTTATTATTAACTATACTATAATTCAGAAGCTTAATTATATTTCTCCATTTTTTTTGTACAGTCCTCTTTAGTTAGATCGAGGAAAAACCTGTTTATCTGGTTTTTTTTGCAAAAATAATTAATTGATAAGTATATACAAACCAAAACAAGCTATTTTCAAATAAAAATAATTTTTGACAATTTTTTTAAAACTAAACTTATAGACAAGACCTTAAAAGTGTGTGGTTATGTTAGAAATTATTATTATCTGAAAATTGGTAAATGTATCGACAGAAATGGCTCAGTGGTTGCGAAAGACATATTTATCATGAATGATATAGAAAATTAATTACTTAATATAGCTTTAAAATATAGTATTTTATAAAAAAATTGAATATGTCTAGTACATAAAAACTTGTTCCGCTGGGCTGTCGTACAAACATAAAACGGGCATTTTTATATAATTTCGACGGCAGCAAAAAATGAAAAGACAACAGCATTTTTGCGAAATTGTCCTTTTTGTATAATTGAATTCAGAATACTCTAATTTATTACTATTATTGGTACTTTTCCTTTAGGTAGGTTTAAAAAGGTTAGGTTCTATTAATTAATATTTGTTTATGTTTTTTTTATTATTAAAATTATTTTAATTGCGCAAATAGGTACGGGTGGTCGTAAAAAATAACCGTAACCTACAAGCAGCCTGTGTCGGAAGACACGGACACCCGTTTCGGTACATTACAACCCTAAAAACGCTTTCCTGGCAACCAGTGATTTCGTAGATAGCTGTTTGTTCTTTACTGCCGTCGATTTGTATATAACAATTAGGTCTCCAGTCTCCCCCTAGAGATTAGATATCTGTATGTTTCTTAGGAGTCGAACCCGAAGCTGGTCTTCAATATATCACTACCATGTATATAGTATACCACATTAAAGGCCACAATCAAAAGAAGAAAGAACACACTAAGTGGTATTTAAACCACTTTCACTTCGTGGTGTCGTGTTACAAAAGATGGTGATCACTGGAACAGACCTGGTCTTGCTTACCCTTAATTACATACAAATTGAACGTTTACAGTATACAGTTTGCTTAACGTTTGGCCCAATTTATATATTACAAGCGTTGTATCTCGTCACATATGAAAATTATTATTTTCGTCCATACCTTCATCTTATCTTTATTACTTGCAGAGCCGACCCCGTACATATTGTACCGACTATTTGTATTCCTTTCTGTTAATTTCTATAATACAATTTGTGTTACATATATAGATTTTGCTTAGTATTATTCTTAAGTGACGTTAAACTTTTTCAAGAATGAAAGTTTTTCTCCTTCTCTTTTACGTTTTAATACTGCATGATAGAGTTAGACTTTTAGGGATGTTAAATTTCCTAAGTTTGTGGTTACCTTTTTTGTAGGCTTTCCTGGTCATACTGTGATAGTGGCATCAGAGAAGACTGGAAATTAAAGTTTCTGCATAATTAACAGATCAATATAATTATATAGATTGTATATTGTATTAAATGGAAGTATTTTACATTATTATTTATTACCGAATAATAGATTTTTCTATGATTCCTTATATGTATATACAATTTTTTTTATTTTTGCATGTATAAAACTTCTAGTAATTTAAAATATTTTAAAGGAATAAATCATGCCACCGTTAGAATCCTTTTACTGAGCTAAATATGAACCAGTATTTTGATGTTCATATTATTTGCCACCAGTTCCTGATAGCTTAATGTTTTAACAAAAAATATATTGAAATATTGGCTATTGGCTTCCCTCAACATATCCCAGTCCACTTACCCCAATTTAGGTTATTTCAACAAAATATGTTTAGTTCTTGAAGACTTCTGAGCTGTTTGTTTTAGTTACTATTTTGTACCATACGAACAACGTTAAAGTTTAAATTAATAATTAATCGCCTGACTCTTATGTTTTGTACCATAAATCAATGTTTGTAAAACAGACGGTCTCTTTGATGGTAGCCCTTGAAACTCGACACTGTTTATCTGAGCGGCAACTGACCTGATGCTTAAAACAATTCGTATTAGAATAGAGTCAATTAGTACCCGGTGGCTAATATCACCCTTTAATCACAATCTATGCTTTAGCTTCGATTCCCATTCCTCTATAAGACAATTTTGCTCTTCTAAGGTATGCAGATGATGAAAGTAATCGTAAGGAAACCTGTTTTATAGGTATACTGTCTGTTGCCTCCAGTCGAAAATCCAACAACCCACCCGGGCCAGAGGTGCACGCGAAAGCATATCCCTTCACGGAGGTATCAGAAAGTAGAGGAAAGCTGTAATGGGCATACTAGCAAACGTCCCTTTGTCAGCAGTGGTGGAGCACGGGTGAAGTGCATGGGAGTCCTACACTACCTGCCGCGAGCCCCCAAGCGGTAGGGTGTGCATTAAGCAATTTTAACTCAAAAAAGGGGACTTACAAACGCAAAGTTGACTGTTCTATTTGGAAACTACGAAGGTAACTTCGTAATCTATAAGAATGTCACCATTATGTAGTTGTATTCCAGCATTAGTGACCCAGGTTCCTGCAGCCCGATGGCACAGCAGCGCGTTGACGGTGCTCCTAGCATCTCTAACATCCGTAAGCGACGGTAACTGCTTACATAGTAGGCAGCCTATTTGCTGCAGCTTACATATATATATATATATATATATATATATATATATATATATATATATATATATATATATATATATATATATATATATATATATATATATATATATATATATATATATATATTCGTTTTCCTTCCAACGGATAACATAGACCAGGGTAGAAAACTTTACGCAAATGCTATGTATGATAGCCATAGTTTCCGATGAGTTTAATAACACTACGTAATAAAACCGTAAAAACTTTATAAGTTATCACTTCATTCAATTCGTTATCAATTCATAGTAAAATTCAATTTAAATAAACAATTATGAAATTGTAATGCAATCAAGAGTACTGTTATTAAATATATTGAACAATAATGCTAATACTTGTCGTAAGTTGAACGCGGGTCCTTGACCCCGTGCGGTCTATACGTTTACCATAATTGCCCTGAACACCTGCGTCTGTTAGTATTTGCTGGTTTTTGCTGTTTATGCAGGAATCAAGGTGTCTTACTTCAGAAAGATTTATACACAATTCATAATACTAGATCGAATATATGCCATGCTTGTTTAAGGATTGACGGGTTGAGCTCGGTCCGGATGGTTTTTAAACGTTGCAAATAGGCAACGATGACCATCTGATATCGGGTAGGCCATTTATCTCTCTGATGAACACTAGCTATAAAAAATAAAGCGATCGCGGGTTCCTCGGGACAGGTTCCGCGTTTCCGTGTGTCCCTTCATGTATTGACACTAGAGAGCGCCACGGGGTCAAAATCTTTCATTTCTAGTCACATACCATGGAAGGCTCGCCCTGACATAAGGGGCCGGCTTGGACCATGGCGTTGAAAAAGCCACAGCTCGCGAGCCGTGCGGATCTTTGACTTCTCGGCTACGGCTCTTTCGCGAAATCAAATAAATAAATATACTGCGACAAATCACACATCGCCATCTAGTCCTAAGCTGAGTAGCATAGCACTTGTGTTATGGGTACTAGGCAACTGATATACTACATATATACTACTTTTCTTTTGTCAATAAATACATGTTATAGATATTTATATATCTGGATATTTACCCAGACTCGAGACGAGAATCGAACCCGTGTCCTCCGCAAGCGTACCGAAGTACGTTATCCGTTATGCCACAGGGGTCGTCAAAAGGGGTCGAAATGTTTAATCCAGACACGGAATATTACTTCTCATCTATGATTATTTCGATAATAATGTTTCCTTACTAAAGCAAAGCGTGTGATTAAAAAAAATGGCTCTATGAATAAATTTCACTTGTATCAATTATCAACATTTGGTTGTGTTGGATTGATTTTTGGACCTTTTTAACCAATGCACTAGGCGATAGAATAAAAGCGGCTTTCTTTCAATGTCACAATCACAAACGCCCGACTAATCGTGGTTAGAGAACTAGGAGATTTTCCTAGAAAAAAGGGTGGCAATTACGAACGCTCATTAGACGAAAAAAATGCCTTGGAAACGAATGTCATATAATGTGTAAATCAATATAATTTTTGTGACTTGAGTGTATGTTGTTCATTTCGATTTTTTGACTTCTTTTCAATTCAATTAATTGACTCTGTGCTAATATTTATTAAGATTTGTTTTTTCATTGACACAGGACATAGGTTACTTTTTGTTGCGAAAATGAAACTTGAAGGGGGTGAACGTAATAAAGTTCATTTTTTTTAATTATGGCAGAACGTTTGTCGGATCAGTTAGTCATAAGTAAACTGAATTGTAAGAATAAATACGTAGAAAAGAACCTAATAATTTTTTAAAATATCTAACCGATGGTCAGAAGATTATTGTTAGGTAAAAAACTTGGAAAAGTCACTTGTAAGAAGGAAACCTATAAGACTAACAACATCGAAACATAGTAATCTGATATGCAAGGAAAGCGCCAGCTCTTTGAAGGGTTATATTTGTGCAAGACAAAAAGGTGTTTTTATATGGCCTGACCAGATGGGCCTTTCATGTGTTTTCGATGAGAACCTCACCTTAGAGATTCGAAAGACATAATAATAACAAACAATAGTAACATCAAAGTGCACCCCACACGGTGTTTGTTTACCTAATATTGTAATAATATCCATTTCATTGATGTGGTTCCGTACAATATTATATTTTGACCACATTAAAGAACTTTAATATACAATAATTTTAACGTTAAAAGTTTAAGGGGTTACAGAAAAACTACTTGACTACTTGCCTGCTAGTACACTCTGATAAATGAAGCATATAACTTTGGCGAAAGATTTTATAAGATTTATTTAGTCAAGAAGAAGAAAGAACTGTAACTTCTACTTTTTGCTTAATTAAAAAGTCTTATCAATATCTTTCTTAAATTGAATATTTATATATCATATCAAAATGGGCACAATAGACGATAAAAATTTACGTACTTATATTATATATTGTGCCTTTATATTATTAAAGCAACGAACACAAAATATAAAGTGATAACGATATCACTAATTAGAGAAGTATTAAAAAATAATCTGAAAAATTATTCTTTATTAGTTTTTTTTTTAAGTTTTGATTCCAAGTTCGAAAGCCTGAATTAGCTTAGAATCGAGTTTTATTATTTTAGAATATTTATAGGTCATACGGAACCCCAAGTAACCCCAACTAAGGGTGTGTTTACACTACAAGCGACGCGAGCCAAGTTTAAAGCTATATTTATTTACATTGAAAATAATGCGCACACGCAAGTCAAGGAAGGCACGTGTTCCAAATTCGAATGTGTCATAAACTTTTTTGGAATTTTGTACACATCTGGTGTGGTTAGTCTGTATTGAGCTTTAAAACGTATAAATAGCGACTATAAAAACCTTTTTAGTGTAATAGTTACATTATTGATGTATGTTTGTCACAAAATCGCGTAAAATGTATCGTAAAACAGCTTCATCATTAACCATTATCTCATTAAAATCATTATTTGTTTACTATGATGTAATATTTGACACGAGGTATTCATTTTTATAATCGAAACATGAAATTTTAATACGCTTTTATTAGCTTCGTATGTATCTATGTAACGGAATCTTTGAACGTGATTTTCACCCTTTTCTGAACGACGGATTAATTTAAACCTTTGCACACTTATCAAGGACTATGCAATAATTTATATAGTTTGTATCATTATCCTTAGCAAGATCCTCAGGATTAATGATTTTTGTACACGCTATATATTAATTCGGACTTGATTTTTACCCACTTTGAACGATCAAAAACATTCAAAATTTTGCACACTTGTCAAGACATGATGGCAATATACAAATCTAATAATTTTGTCCCATAGTCGTATCAGGATCATCAGGATTAACGCTTTGTTTGCCTTTTGCCGAAACGCCATCTGGTGCTTAATTAATAAAACTGCAAAAATTATAGTTGATCAAACTAAAAAGTTAAAAATAAATTATATAATAGTTTAAAAAACTAAAAGACCGCGCTTTTATAATTAATCAAACTAAAAAGTAAAATATAATTCTTAACTTAAGAATAAAATTACTGTGCTTTGTACGATATTTAATTTTAGACTCTGCATTTCAAATGAAACTAGTAATTTTTTTTATTTAAGTAGTGTTTGTTGTTATCTAAAACACAATCGCCCTGCTGGTCACTTTTGGATTAAGTAGCGCTCTGTGATTGACACAGTGTATTTCTTCTTTACGGTCGAATTCTTCATTGCTGAAGGTCGTGTCCTTAAAAATTAACCGTGACCTCTCTTATAAGTAATAATAATAATAATAATAAATCTTTATTGTAACACCTTATTATATTAAGTCAATGAACCCTAGTCTCCAAACTAGACATTAGTCTGTGTCTTGGAAACTAGTGCCCTCTCAAATCATACAAACAAAAAAGAAAAGAAAAAAAACACCAAGAAACAAAAGGATACAAAATCTTATATATACAAGGTTTGTGTGTGTGTGTGTGTGTGTGTGTGTGTGTGTGTGTGTGTGTGTGTGTGTGTGTGTGTGTGCGTGCGTGCGTGCGTGCGCGCGCGCGCGCGTGTGTATGTGTGTGTGTGTGTGTGGATTTTAAGCATATGAGAGCCAAATCTATAATTCAACTAATTCATTATACTCAGCAATTCCTCAGTTTCTTCATAATTTAGGGTTAAAAGCCACGATTTCAATTCATATTTCAACATTTTGCTGTTGTACTCAGTAATATTTTTAATTTTATTTAATTTATTGTATATGAGGGGACCTAGAAAGTTGATATTTCTTTTAGCAAATATACTGTTGGTTTTTGGTAAAGGGAACGAGACATATCTTTTTATAGTTTTGGGTAATGTGGGAACCATTAGACAATGATACCTTTTTACACATTCCAATACAAATAACTTACGCACACTTAAAACTTGAGTTGATTTATATACATCTACAGTTGGATGCCTGAAGGGTAAGTTGTTTCACTTCGTCCGGTCCTCAGCTTCTCGAATAGCGGTTGCTATTGGAAGTCCAGTGAGGGCGGTTACCTGGTCACACCAGCGGTTAGGTGATCGTCACTCGCTTTCCTTCCACCTTGCACGTCAAGATCAGCTTATCCAAGTTATCCGACTGTCGTCGAGCAATGTGACCAAAGTACCTAAGAATCTTCCGATAACAGATTGTTGAGAGCCTATGCGACACAGTTTATTTAGTTATATTTATAGCTTCACAGTAGTGTTTCGGTGTTGTTCTAACCATAATTTTTAATAGTACTAGTTTTTATTTCATCACGTAATAAATCGACATTAATAAACTATCTTTACTCCATAAATGCATTTCAAAATATTCCTATTAAGGTATTTAGTCTATTAAAACATCCTGGATTGTCTATCATTATCCATACTTACTGAACAATTTGCGAATTACAAAATTCTTGGCGTAATAGGTTTCTTGAAGATAATATAATTGCGTATTTATGTATACATTCGAATAATTCAAGACTTTTAATAGAGTGTTTTGATTTCATCATAAATCAATTATTTAAAATTATTAATTTATACTTCGCATCAAAAAAAAATCGAAATACTACTGCAAATATTAATCAGTCGAATTTAAATGAAATAGTGGATTGATATCATTAAAAAAATACGCCAATCAATAGCTGGCAGTTTAGTCTACAAAATGTTGTACCAGAATTCAAAATTTGAATTTAAATTTTGGAATTTTCATCCAATAAATGAATGTAGAGATTGTTTTCAATGTGTATTCCGTCGGAAATTCTGTACTTAATCACATTTTTTTTGCATAAATTATTCTTTTTTTAACTGAGCTCTGAGCTAAGCTGAGCGTGATTGTTAACTAAGCTCTGTGACATCCTATCAAATACATCTATTCCAAAAAAAATATGGATACCTCGCCCACAGAAGCCGCCCAAGTCGTGTCGTTGCTGGATTCAGGGCATAGTCAGTGTGTTGTGGCTGCTCGATTACATCTAAGCTTCTCTGCTGTCAATAGAGTATATCAACGTTATCGGGAGACTGCTATTTTTACTCGCAGTACAGGATCTGGTAGACATTAATTCACGTTTAAGCAAGATGACCGGTATATTGTGTTAGTCTCTTCTTATTGTGCTAGTTTTGTGATTCCTGCCCATTCCCATATCGACTCTAATAAGTGGTGATTTGTTTCTCAACATAATCTCGTTTGAATTCGATATACTTGACCCAGCGATGCTCCAACTTTTTTAACCCGTCTGAAAAATATGTTCTTTGAAGGTCTGTAAAGTAGGTCTCCGTGGCGGCAATAAGCTCCTCATTCGACTCAAATTTCTGCCCGGCGAGTGACTAATTCAAATTTGGAAACAAAAAGAAGTCGCACGGGGCCACATCCAGATAATACGGTGGATAGCAATTCTTAGCCTATCTCTACTAATTTGGCCGTGTTGACGGTGGATGTGTGAGCCGATACGTTGTCATGATGGAAGAGTTTTTTTCCTCGCCAAATGTGGCCGTTTTTTCTGCAATTCGGCGTCGAATCAGCCCAATAATTAGGCCTTGTAAATTCCTATGACCGTTTTGCTTTTTTCCAGGAAGTCGATGAAGATCACACCTTTTGAATCCCAGGTGCTATCAGGCGTTGAAGTTAAGTATACTTGTCGGGCCGCCCTCGTATATACCTCTTAAATTGGTTATCATTAAATATTATTCCCACGTACAAAAATAAAGTCATTAGAACATTATAGACTAATAACAACGCTTACATGAAGTGCGTTTGTTGAGTAGTGGTTAAGATTTGACTATAATTGAAAGTACTCACCCTGTGGTTATTCATTCAAGTGCTTCCCATGTTGCCAAAAATAGTTTGTTTATTAAACATTTACTATTAAGAACTATTGTTTATCAAACAATGCTATTATTTAATTGAAAATAGTTCAATTCGAATATTTTGTTAATAACAGCCATACTTGAACATTTAAATTAAATGTTTAAACATTTTTGGCGTGTTAAATTTAGTACGGGTGAATGCCGATAGGTCGAAGAGATAATTTGTGACCGACTTTTTTTTTTTTTTGGTCTCGGGGAAAAACCTCTATTGACGGGTTCCCCCGGCCCGGGGGGACCGAGAGATATGTGGGACTCCGGGAAAGATGTTTGGCCATCCGACTACCCACTAAAAACCCCGCTGTTCTCCTATCGCCTACGCCCGGGTTCACGGATATATGGCCTGCCGATCTCGTGGCCCGGGCCGGCGCCGGCCCGCCCTTTGTCTTGAGGCGGGCCCCTTCTAAAGTGTTGGCGCCAGGGGGTCAGGGTTTCGTCCCCCCGGCGCTCTCCTAACAACTCTAGGAGTTGAGGGGGGCCGCGGAACAGCACGCAGCCCTCACCCTCGCGGCAACTTGAACCTACTTGAACTGCAGGGAAAAGTTTATGATAAGGGAACGGACCCATATAACGTTATTTATATTTGTTAATTTTTACCCCGCTATCTCCCTTTGGTGACCATCCGTATTATATGACTAGATATACCCCTTCCTCCTCCAGTTTTCATGTATACGATTTTCAATCATTTTTTGCAGAGAAAGTTAAAAGATATAATTTGGCTCTTATTTGTCTTTATTAAATACAGCGCTTGACGCGTGACGTCAAAACTGCATACATAACAAACTTAGGCCGACTTGCACAACCAATCACTAAACCGATTTAGCGCTAAACTTATTTAAATTGTCATTCTGTCCCTGTCACATTGACAACATTTGACAGGGACAGAATGACGATTTAAATAAGTTTAGCACTAAATCGGTTTAGTGATTGGTTGTGCAAGTCGGCCTCAATGTTAATTGCGCCCCCACCTTCCTGTGACGAAGTATGTATTTTGAAGAGCTCCCTCCCCGCTAAACGGGTCACGTGGTATGGTTATATTCCCTAAGACCTGTAGTAATGTACCTCGAAGAAAGTAAATCAAGCGGCAATCGTCGTTCTTATCACTAGGAAGTGTTTTCTTCCAGACAACCTAATACAAATATTTACAAAGGGAAATTTTATACAATGAGTACTGCATTGACGCCAATTAGTTATTATATTTTTCCGGTATTTACTTTTACGAATATACTTTTGTGAAGATATTTCGTATGTGATCCGATAATATAAGCTAATTAGTAATTAATTAGTTTGGAAGTATACGCTGATAATATAAATAATAACCTCAAAATAGCTCCCATTCCGTAACGTCGAATTCATTACAAACGGCTCTAAGGATTTATACTTAAGCACCGTACACATTTCAAAATAACTGCGCTGTAAAACATAATAATGTATTTTTTTGTTTTACAAAAAAGATTATGTGAGGATAAAGGTTGAATTAATGCTTAGGGAGTTTATTTTTCAGCGTTTCTTTTTATTTATCAAGAATATCACCTAAGATACTACTAATATTAGTCAAGTAGTAAGAAAGAAGCCTTCCTTCCACAGATATGGCAGCGAGTTTCAATTCTACGAATAATATAATAAAAAATCAAGTACAAATATGTAGAATCAAGTATAAATTCACAAGGATGAATGTATTGTTATTGTTTTCATTATGGTTACACTGTATGTAAACGTGGTCGCTAATAATGACCTGAGTTGTTAAAATAAATAAATAGTGTGTGTGTGTGCGTACTAGTGCGTGTGCGTACGTGTGCGTGTGTGCGTGTGCGTGCGTGCAAGTGTGCGCGTGAACACGTGTGCACGTGCGTGTGCGTGTGCGCGTGTGCGCTTGTGCGTGTATGCGCGTGTGCGTGTGTGTGCGCACGCGCGTGCGCGCGTGTGTGTGTGTATGTGAAATAGAGATTTAAGTTTTATTCAAAGTGTCAAGTTTCTAAAACACCTTCATAAAATGTATTCCTTGCAACGCTTTGGTAATGTGTTGCACTCGTAAGTTATACTCGACTTACAATCATGTAGTTTTTAATTTTGGTTCCATTTTAACTTTAAATCTCGGAGTCTAGAATTTTAATCTAATAGTAGGCTCCAATATTCTATTCTATTCTAAAATATCAATAATAATGTTATTAAAAATATTATAAAGTAAGATTGGTTTGTATTTAAAAAAAATCTAAATCCCTTACAACAATGCAAATACGTTTGTGTAGTAGGTAAGTAGCTTAAGACCACATTTTAATAATAATGTATACTTAAAACTCGCAAGTGGATCGATCGAGTTAAGCCGACTTTGAAGTTGAGTGGCGAAGATGTCGATTTACTTCAACGACTACAATAACATAAAATCTTACGACCTGAAGCTACGTGCAGATGAGCGAAAGTTTCGATGAACGATTTTCTTTTATGATCATTAGTGAAAACCTGATATAAAATCTAAGAAGACTTCTCTGTATTTCTCCATGCAGGGGCGGAGTAAGAAAACTCTTGCGGCCGGAGTAAGCTTGTCGTAAAAGGCGACAAAACAACCCTAGCTGTGAGGTAACCCAGGCCTTGTATGGCAACCACCCTTGGTCTTTGAGTATGCCGCCATAACAACCTAGTGATGTGTTGCGGCATTAGTGACCTAGGTTCCAGTACCCCTATGAGGACAGTAGTGTGCTTGCGGTGGTCCTAACTTCACAAACATGTAATGTAATTATAATGGATTATTTGTAATGGATTTGTAATGGTTAATTGTAATGGATTTCCAACTGAGCCCAAACATTAAAATACTCATCGTAGAACTTCCATAGTAACTATATGAACTGTTCATTTAGTCACTTAGTGTATTATTAAAATTTGTTAGATTGTGGAAAAACAACTTAAAACTTACTCGAATTCTTACAAATAGTTCGTCGGAGATCAAAAATTATGATACAAACATCCATCACCTATTACAGTTACCCTACACAAAATTTGTTTAAACATAATATATTTATTTAATTTATAAAAACATGTCTCAATTATCTGCCAAATTGCTTTATTTGTTGTCTGCACAACAGTTTGTTAAAAGCGATCTTACGGTAAGCTTTAACAACTACAAATAGCCTATATTTTGACAAAAATTTAACTTTATTCTAGAAAAAGTATACGTGATAGAAAAACAAAGTCAAATTACTATACAATGTAGCAAATTATTTCCAGCCTTTTTAAATTTTAAAGTCACCAAAATATCTGGATCACTGAATAGATTACTAAAAGCTTTGTATCTGGAATAGTCTCGTCTAGATATAATGACGCTACATAGGCTACTTTTTAATTCATATTACAGATCAACGTTTGCCGGGTCAGCTAGTATTTTAAACGATCAACAGTTTTTAATATACATCAAGAATAATGTTTAACGTTTATGCACTCAGTTTTATGCAAAATATAAATAGCGGGCACAATGGCTTACTTTGTTTAGCTTTTATCGTCTATACCGAGGAGAAATGGTGTGTGTGGCAAACCTGTGTTCTTATATTAATAATCTCAGAAATATATTGAAGTTTGTACGCTACGGTTATTTAATATCGTCTATATAATAATTTATTTTCAATAAATTAGAAGGAAGAAATACAAGGAGTCTAAGGAGTCCCAGCAAAAACTATGGCTCTATTTATAGTAAACTAGCTGACCCGACAAACGTTGCTTTAATATATGTATAAATAAATTATAGTTTAAAAAAAACTAAAAAACACGTTTTTATTGAAAATCAAACTAAAAGTTAAAAAATAATTTTCTATAAATTTTTAATTTAAATTAAGAATAGTGTGAGTAACAGAAATGAATTTTATTGTAAAAAAAGTGTGGGATGCTTGTTGTCAATTGTTATAAATACGAGTATCTTACTGACAGATAGAAGTAGTCATTTTGAAAAATCTTAAAAAGCACAATTCAATTCTACAATAAAATATTTTTTGTTAATCATACTATCCTTAATTTAAATTTATTGAAAAATATTTTTTACCTTTTAGTTAGATTTTATAATATAAAAGTGTGTGTTTTTTAAGTTTTTTTAAACTATAATTTATTTTTAACTTTTTGTTTAACTATAAAATAAAATCGTGTTAATATAACTCATTTGTTGTCAATTCGCAATCGGTAAATATTTTTATTAATTTAACGCCATCTTCCGGCAGTATTATTATTATTAATTTAACGAATCTTCTGGTAGTGTTATTAATTAAAGTCCAGATTGCGTTTCAACAGAATTTTGATTTTTTTTATTGTTTAAAATAGGTAAAAATTAGGTCTGATAATTCCGTTACATACATGTCAAGTTAAAATAAAGCGTGTAAAAAAAGAGCATAAAGCCACCGTCATGCGGTGTACTCAGGCGGTCGCCTATCCAAGTACCCACTGACCGCGCCCGATTGTGTTTAACTTCGGTGATCGAACAAAAATTGGTCCGAAAATTCATTAATGCTGAGGATCCTGGTAAGGATAATAATACAAACTATACAAATTAATTCATTGTCATCGGTCCTTCATAAGTGTGCAAAGTTTCAAATCAATCTTTCGTTTTGAAAGGGGTGAAAATCACGTTTAAAGTTTCCGTTACAAAAATACATAAATTCATAGATACATACCAAGCCAACAATTCATCAAAATTGGTTCAGCGGTTTAGGCGTGAAAACATAACAGACAGGGTTCTTTCACCTTTATAATATCAGTATGGATAATGAAATAGGCTCCTAAGTAAGATGTTTCTTTAAGGATAAGGAAGTCACATAGGGCAGGCGGTTGTTCCTGTGATACTTATGTTTCGACAATACATAAATCTCAATACGATGCTGTAACTTAATTTGAGACTCAACAAATTGCCACAAACTATTATTACACTTGGATTTATTGGTTGTCTTATAATAGAGGGGTGACTTGTCAGCTGCCTACAAAACATTTAAAACAGTAACTATTACTCCATTAATAAGCCTTTTGTGGGCTCCGTAGGGAATTTTTCTAAGCCGTAGTTAGAAATAGCCTATTTTCTTTAGTACTGTTGTAGACTAATAATACCAGTCCGTGTGACAACTGGTTCATCCTGTTAGGGATTATATTCAATCTGCCCTATTCAAAGCCAATCTTAGATTATTCTTTAGGTACTATATTCGTCTTTTTTATTATTGCCTACTGAATAATGTGTAGTAAGCCTTATAAGGCTCGAACTATAGGTATATAATATAGACCATAAGCAAGTAGATCTGTATCATCAGCTTTAGCTTTTATCACATAACGTTTTGTGATTTATCACATAACGTTTTATTTAGTAGTAGAAACGGAAAATATGTTTAAAAATTAGTGAATTAATCAAGGATCCCTGAATCTGAGCCATTAATTAAAAAACCAACACGTTTTGTCTCCTCACTCATTTTGTCCAACCCCAAATTAGGGTGGCCATGTTAATTCTTTCACTAGATCTTTTTAAGATTAGAAAACTCCATTGTACTATTTTTGGCAACAATTATTCTTTGTCAGAATTCTATTGTTTGAGAATGTTTATAAAATATTGCTTGTGATTTGTTATTAACTAATTAGGCTTGTTTGTTGTGTTTCAGAATTAATTGACTATTTTATCGTAGAAATACATATTTAAGTCTTAAATGTAGTGCTTAGTCCAGTGGTTGGCAACCCGCGGGTTTCGAGGCGCTTGCGGCTTTTTGGCTACGGCTAATCCACGAAGTGTTTAACCTAGGCACTTTATAACACTTATTAACTAAAATATTATCCGTGCAGGGGCGGAGAAAGAATACTAACCTCTGTGGCCGGGGTCGGCCTATCGTAAAAGGCGACAAAACAACCCACCCTAGCTACGTGGTAGGGCCTCAAGCCCGTCTGGATGGCGACCACCCAAAGTCTTAAGTATGCCGCCATAATAACCTTGTGTTGTGTTCCGGCATTAGTGACCCAAGCTCCTGTACCCTTATTGGACAGCAGCGTGTTCGCGATGCCACTGGCGTTGCAAACACCCATAGACGACGGTAACTGCTAAATTTTAAGCGGGCCATCAGCCTGTCTGCTGTCCTAAAGCATTAAAAAAAAAATAATTTCCATAATAATGTCTCCTACTAAAAGAAAACATAATTATGTTAAAAAATGGCTCTTTGAATAAATTTTGATCGTGTATGTACATATTACTTATATTTGACTATTTTGGATGACAAAGTTGCAGACCACAGGTTAAGTTTAAGTCTTGATTACAATTTTGACAGTGGTCGAGGTGAACACGGGTTCGAGGTGAAGCGGTTCTAGCACGAGATTTGGAGAGTTTGTCTGTATTAATATTAATAATGCTCTAGTCAGCTTATAAAGTCTAATATTATGAAAGACAAGTTTTTTTAACAACACATCGATTCTCATATCTGTAGTTACAATATTACATTATTATTATGGATCCAAAATTAATTTTCCAATATGTATGTGATGATTAGAACAAGTTGTCGAATTATTTTCCTTAATATATTGTAATACATTGTAACTTTTATGTCGTAGTATACATATATATTATCTATCAGTATCTAACATCTCTATATTACACTAAGAGGTTCTTCAAACTATTCAACAAATTTCAATCACCGAAAACAAAATTAGAAAGCAATTAACACGTCAATTGTCGTCATCTCATCACGAACGCCCCAAAAGCGACATTTGGGAAACAAAAAACATGTTCCTTCAACATGATTTACGTTTCACCGAGACATTGTGACAGAAGCATTGATTTTCGACATTTTAATTTCAGGTTAAGCGACAGGCAGACCCCTTGGAGTATTTTTGTTTTAAATGCAAGGAATTTGTTAGATTCCAATGTGACATGGGTTGTAGATTATTTTAAGTGAAGGAAATAGATCGGTTATGCTAAACTTAGCTCTGTTATACTATACATGTTCATATGCAAAATTTTGTTTGTGCGTAAGTTTTTCTCCGTGACAATCCAGCAACCTATGTTGGTTCTAAAGTAAGTGCTTCGAAAGCAACTATACGTTTAAGAAGATTTGCACTGCGAAGACTTTCAGGAGTCAAGTTACCACACTAACTAGCTGGTTTCTTTGTTAGCAACGGAAGTGACTGATACAGGTTTACTTATTTAAAAATGTGGCCTAGGATGCCTAAGTGCGCACAGCTATTATTTCTCTCGCTATTTCTTGACTAACGCTGATCATCAAACTTCCTGCAAAATCTTTAATTTTTAACCGACGAAGAAAACGGAGTAGGTTCTCAAGTTAACGCGTATATATATTTTTATTTTTTTATCTATGACCACGCATAACTTTTTACAGAGAAGACCGATTTTAAAAATTATTTTTTTATTGGAAAGGATACCCCAAAGTTGATCCCATATAAATTTGGGAAAAAAATTCTAAGCGCATAGGTACGAAAACAGAGAATGATTGATTGTTCACTCACTGATTATATTTATGACCACGCATAACTTTTGACAGAATTGATTTATTTAAGCATGTAGTAATTAGTAGATTATAGCCACAAAAAATAAAAAAAATAAAAAAATTAAACCGCTGAAAAAACTGGAAAGCAAAAAATAACAAACCTTCCTTTTAATAACCTTAATAACTAAGTTCTTAAACTAATGTAAGTATACCTAATAATTTTGAGTCGGCGCCAAACAAGCAAATTAATTAGTTACGTAAAGCGTGATGTGCGGCGGCGGCGCAGCGTGACACACCCCTTCGCCGGAAAATGCCGAGCGTTTACGAAGTTAATATCTGCGAGACAGCAACCCGAACAGACACATAGGTGAGGGCATTGGCGCCGACATAAAATTGCTTAGGTATATTTACATTAGTTTAAGAACTTAGTTCTTAAGGTTATTAAAAAGAGGTTTATTATTTTTTGCTTCTCAGTTTTTTCGGAGGTTTATTTTTTTTGTTATAAGCAATCGCCACGAATATTTTAGTAGTTGTTCAATATATCACCCATTGTCAAATCCATTCAATCCTGATCTTAATGAGAGGCGATCTCGTTAAATCGAAAACTTATGACTAACTAAACTAACCTAAAATGAAAACACTGATAAATTTAATATTAATTAGCGGTTATTAAACTGCTTGCAGTAGTTATCACTTACCGGGCTCATTATCGAGACAGATTTCATTAATGAACAATAAGCAAATGTCTGGCGATCACAATAAATCGTTAAATTGGACGCAGTGCTAATAGATTGAATATACTAGCATAACCGCTTTTCGACATATTAATAATACAAGTTTAGGAATCATACTGAAATAACTTAACACCACCACCGAGACTTGTAATACTTTAAAAAATAACAGTAATTTTCTTACACTGCCGCTTCCTACAATCCCCAAAAGTTATAGACGTGTTTGTATATAGCCGTAAAACATACAAATCAATTGATTATTTTTATTATCTCTCCATATTCTGAAAACATCACATTCGTCTAACATATTCCAAATAAACTGCTAAAATAATGTCATAAATCTTTTAAACCCACGACACTAGTGTCGTGACACCAGATGACCATATAAGTGAGTGACGCCGCATAGTCTCATGACACACGCGCGCAGCTGGTGCTATTGATTCGCTAAAATAGAATGTGATAGAAATTGTTTCTATTTATGTAGATAATTTATTACTTTCTGTATTTGCGCATTGAATTAGTCTTAGATGCATACGTCAGAAATTAATTCTATTTTGCTTTTGTTTGTTCTAAAGTATTAGATTATAATGACAGTTCATAAGTGTAACATTAAGTACTTTAAATTCTTTAAGTAGCATACTTAAATGCTAGTCTTCAATTTCCTTCAAGGGAACAGACAGTAAACCTAGCAAGCTTAATCAATGTATTGTCTTTATCCGCTGTCTGCAGGTCAATCAATATTTTTCGAGACTATAGGTAGTGTATACATTTACAGCACATCTACGCTGTTTCGTGTGTCTATGTATTATAATTGTCAAATGTCACTGTCACTATCAAAACAAGAACCACGATCTAGTGTGAGCGACATACATGGGACATTGGTAGAGTTATACCTAGTCAGGTCAAAAATTCTGTCACATGTTTAATGTAAAATAATTGTAACAAGTTTATTCATTATGTAACCATTCATATACCAAAATGAACTTAACAAAACATAGATTCTTATGACATAAAAGTTTATTCAAAATGACCTTCGTGATTTTGAATACAGGCCTTCAATCTGCGCGGCCAGTCGTCTATCGCAGCACGAATGAGGTCCATGTCAATATCGGCGGCTGCCTTAATCAAGGATGTCTTGAGTGACTCCAAATTGGGATGAGGCTTTGAGCACGCCTTTTTCTCCAAGTGTTGCCATATCTTGTAATCTAACGGATTCAAATCTGGACTGGAGGAGGGCCAGTCTTCGTGCCGGATGAAGTCGATTTCACGCGCCGCCAGCCAGTCTTGTGTGCTCTTCGCTCTATGAGCTGGCGCCGAATCTTGTTGGAATACCCAGTGCCTGTTATTGAACATGGTATGAGAAACAGGTTCCACAAGGTTCGTCAGGACTGTATTTTGATACACAACAGCATTCGTTTTTACACCTTTCTCACAAAAATGTACCTCTGTTAAGCCCCAATAAGAAACTCCCAACCATACCATGAGCGAGGATGGAAAATGACCTCGATGGACACGCGGAATACGGTTGCTCGCTTCTTCACTACTGTGTGCGTACACCTTATCATTTTGTTTGTTGTAGCTCTCTTCTACGGTAAACATTTTTTCATCCGAAAAAAGAATTTCCCGATATTTTTTTCCCGCGTACCGCTTCAATAAAGCGCGGCATCTCTTCAGTCTCAGGTCCATTAGACGAGCATTCAAACGATGTCCTGTTTTTCTTCGATATGCCCGAAGCCCTAAGTCTTCATTTAACACCCTTTTCACCGTGGTTCTGCTTAACCCCATCTGAAGGGCCAACAGTTTCTGCTTACGTTTGGGATTTCTTTAAATTCGTGCCTTCACAGCTTTTATCACTGCTGGAGTCCTAACAGACCGAGGGCGACCACTTCTTGACCTGTCATCTACACTAGAGTCTTCATTGTATCGTTTGATGGTACGATAAACGAATCTTTTGGTTATATTCAAATTTTTCAGTATGTTAAAAATTTGAATTGGCGCGTAACTGCAACGATGCAACGCAATAACTGTAACACGGTCTTCTTTAAGCGTCCACTCCATATTTAAAAATGAGTAAAATTCTAAAAGTATACATTTTTATTTTCATGAACAATTCGAAATTCGAATTCAATAAACTTTTTTGTGGCCAGCATTCTAAAAGAAAAGTTTTTACTGTGTGACAATACTTATGACCTGACTAGGTATAAATGGACGAGCCAATGAGGCACCCATATGAACACTATACATACGTTTTTTTTAATATATAAAGGGCTGGTCCTTTTAAGTAACATGGTCAGTAATTTGTTTTATTTTCAGTACGCGATTTTTTTTGTTTATCTTTTCTTTTTTATTAGCTTATCGCTAATACAAGTTAATTTCTTTACATTTTTTTTGCATTTAACATGTTTGTTCTATACATACGGTTAAAAATGGCTGTCACTGAGTACTTGAGCTCATTATGTAATAATAACCTTGTGAAATTGTTTTGTATTTAATTGTTTTTTATATAATTTCTCCATGTTTTTGTATTCATGTAATAATGCCAAGCAAAACATTACCACGCCAGACCGAGTGGCGGCTGCAAGCGAGATCTTTTGTTTTGCAGAACGTCACGTACTTCGACCAAGGCCTTCAATGTGGCCTTTGTAAATATTATTTTGCTTTAAAGGAAATAAAGTATCGCCTTACTAGTGTTTTACACTTTTCTTATGACTCAAAGAACAAATTGAATGTATGACACTCCTTGAATTAATAGAATTCAATAAACTCATGTGAAAAGTAATATCTTTATTAAAGAAGCTTATTCATATTATTTGTTATTACTGTGGTGTCTGTGTATGGTGCGCAGACCGATAATTTTTGACATTTTGTTCTGCCCCATTCGGACGGAGGACTGTTGGCGCAGTGTGTTGAGTCGTGAGTTTATCTTATAAAAGAGCGCCCTCTGCCTCTCCTTCCTGTCACATCATGGTCTAACGACCTCAGTGGAGCAACTACTACTATGTACAATGTCCTGTCTAGCGTATGGTCATACAAGACATGTAATGTCAAGGGCAGTCTGATATTTTTCCAGTTTCCATTTTTAGTACTCGTTATCGACATATTCTTCCATTCGTAATATTCCTAACAACATATTATGTTTTTTTTTATAATTGTAAACCTTTCTACCATGATAATATATGGTACAATATTATGATCAAGACAATATATTTTCTATCTTATTTTTATCCAATTAGAGTTGATTTTTTATTGAAATGTGTATTTTTACATTATATATGCTAGTATTCAAGGTCTTTGCAACTTGAGTGACGACTTTGTTTACATATGTGACGTATAGTTATTGAAGGCGCATTTACGTAGTTATGAGCAAAATATTTGTACTGAAATTAACAGTTGTATGTACGTATGTTAATCACAATTATAATATTTTATTTATACTTATAAATAAGTTGGTCATTAGTATAATAGTCTAAATATACTTCTTCTTTACTGATTTCGATAATAAAGACTATTTTCCGTTGGTCCTTTAAGTTTACTAGCTACACTAGGAATGTTTTCCGCTAGGTACTTTATTTTTTGGGATACTTTTTTCGATCTAATTCTCTACTTAGCTCTACCGTCCTTTTTCCCTGTAGCGTTTATTTCATAATTTTTGATTAATTGTATTTTTTTTATCTTTATAAGTATACTGTTACATACATATCTTTATATGGATCGAAGTTCAGGGTGTGCGGCATATTTTCTGCTCTACTTAAATTCAGTCTATTGGGTGTGCCCACAATGAAAGGATTTGCTTTTTAATATTTGTAACTTGTATTTTAAAAATATATAGGTCTACCGGAAAGTTCTGTCCGTTTCTATTACAAGTTTCGACACGTAAGCACAAGTTTATTTGGTGCATGTTCGGTTTTATATTTTTATCGCTTAATGTATACATTTCTTCTTCTTCTCTTTCGTTGCGCTTCGTTGCGTCAGAGCGGTCGTGGTCATCATTTTTCAGTCACACGCCTGACAATCCGTCTCCATTCCTCCCGGACAGCTGCTTTTCGGGAGCACACGTGTACTGGGACGTCCACTGCAGCCTTTACTAGGTCCGTCCATCTCATAGGCGATCTGCCGCGAGGTCTTGTTCCTTCTATTTTCCCTTGGTATGTAATGTATACATACTGACGTAGTAAATTGACTATAATATAGTTAATTCACATTAGTCTTAAGTGTAAAACGATAGTGTAACCAGGGCTACCTACTGATAAAATTCATCTACGCCACTCTACGAATGTCAACAAAGGAGCAATGCTACAGAAGCATAAAGAAATTTATTGAAATTGTTTAGTGAAGGTACAGTTTCTGATAGAACATGCAGAATATGGTACAAAAAATTTTAAACAGGTGATTTCAAACTTTCTGATAAGCCATGTTCTGGGTGACCATCTTTGATCGACGACGATATTTTTAAGGCGATGTTGTGGAGCAAGACACTTTTCTGACAACATCGAAGATAGCAGAAAGGTTTAGTTCAGCTCAGCAAACCATTTCGGACCATATTCGGAAGATAGGATTGGTGTGGAAATGTTCAAGATGGGTGCCACATGAATTTTCTTTTATTCCAAAAACGGACAGAACTTTCCGGTATACCTATACATAGTATGTGCCTGGTTTAGGTACGTAGTAGCCTATTTTGTTCTTGAAATAGGAATATTTGATTACACCCGATCGCTCAAGAGCCCGTGGTGGGGTGGTGTGGGACTCGAAAGTAGCGCCAGTTACAAATAAAAAAGTAACAGACTAGCATGATCTGGTTGTTTAATATGAAGGAGAAAATATCTTGTGACCACAAAATGATAGTAATGAGAGTGGAGACACAACGAGGGGTAAACTAAAGAAAATACATGAAATAAGGTTAGGGCAGGAATATCGGGGGAGGACCCGCCGCCCGCACTATTGCCGCAAGGGTGAGGGCTGCGTGCTGTTCCGTGGCCCCCCTCAACTCCTAAAGTTAATACAGGAAAGCGCCGGGGGGACGAAAGCCTGACCCCCTGACAGCCAACCCTTAAGAAGGGGCCCGCCTTAAGACAAAGGGCGGGCCGGTGCCAGCCCGGGCCACGAGATTGGCAGGCCATATATCCGTAGGCCCGGGCGTAAACGATAGGAGAAGAGCGGGATTTTTAGTGGATAGTCGGATGTTCGAACATCTTTCCCGGAGTCCCACATATCCCTCGGTCCCCCCGGGCCGGGGGAACCCGTCAAGAGTGGTTTTCCCCGAGACCAAAAAAAAGGAATAAGAAGTACAAGTTAGTATGAATATATATTAAAACAAGTTATTATTATAGGTATATAAATAGAAAAGAAACATATGTACTTTCAACATGAAAGTATATATGTATTACTGATTACCTATATTTTAATTATATTTCATATAAGCACAGAAAAAGGTAAATTTAGAAAAGAAGGTACTATTGTCAAACACAAACAGTCTAGGGTAGTTCAGACGTAAGTTAGATTTGATTTGGTAGAAATAGACATTATTACTATATATTAAAAAGTCCAAACTCTTCAACTTAAACTCCAAACTCTACCGAGGACGGTACTTTTTTTATTGCTGAGGACAACGGACAGACTGATGGCCCCCTAAGCAGTTATGGATTCATTGTCCATCGCCTGTGGATGTTTGCGATGCTAGAGGCACCACAAACACGCTGCTGTCCCATAGGCGAAAAGGAATCAATGCCGGAACACAACACAAAGTTTTTATGACGGCATGCTTAAGACCAAGGGTGGTTGCCATCCAGACGGACTTGGGGCCCTACCACGTAGCTAGGGTTGTTATTACGACAGACCGACCCCGGCCGCAGGGGTTAGTATTCCTACTCCGTCACATCACGGTATTATTCCCATGATAATGGAGCTTTGAAAGGACTTATTTGAGCTCAGTACACGTACGCTGCAATTATGAAAGTCATCAAATCGTCGTCGTACGTCCATTGTAACGGACACTGGCTTCCTTTTACGACATGATCGGCCTGCGCCGAATTGTAATGTGCTATTTTGTACGCGCTAAAATTAACGGAACCTCAAATGCAAGTCAAATAAGGGCCAGGCGTGAGAAATGATTTTATAATATATAATAAACAACATAAGTGAATACAGTAGAATCCCGATTATCTGAATCAATTAAAACGAGGGGTATTCCGTATAATGCAAAATCCGTATAATTGATTTGAAAGTCAAATCAAACAATAATTTATTTAATATAATTATATTATATTTTAATAACTTTTTATTATATTAGAAAGGGTTACATACGTCATTTAGACAATACGATATGAAAAAAATTACGAGTTACAAAGATAATGAATAACATAATACCTATGTTATTAAAATTTTGGTTGAAAATAATTTGTTATTAATCTTTGACGTAATGAATCACATATTTTCATTAGGGCCAAGTCCCTGATGCGCTTCCGTTGTAATTACTGTATGGGATTCGATTCATCCTGTTTTTTAAACAATTTAAAAGCAACACCTAGAGCTTCTAAAGCTTCTGCGTGAGATGGTACTTGACATATGTACATCACCAGCTTCAGTCTCTTCTTCATCTTCTTTCTCGTTAATGTTCAAATCGTCATTGATTTCTTCAACAATTAAAATTAACAATAATAATAATAAAAAATGTTTATTAATATAAAAATAATAAACATTTTAATAATTATTAATTAATTATTAAAATGTTTATTAATTTATATTATTAATTTTTATAAAATGGACTATAATGTACTTTACCAGGACACGAACTCTTATAAAAAAAAGCCACAGCGTAAATAAGGTATGTATGTATAATATATTGTGTATCGAGCAGTAGTTTACGTATGTTTATTTTAATTAATTTTATATATTTATAATGAATTTTAGACAAAAAAATAGCTCTATACACTTTTCCTTCATATAAGCTTTAACTGTGCTAAAGTTCGTAACTCTCTATCCGCGCGTTTATCGTAAAAAGGGGTACAAAGTTTTCGCTTCACGTATTATATAGATTAACAGTCTATTTTTCTGTACGCATATTGTTCATGAAAAATAAACTATCGGAAAATACTAGAAATGCCAAAAGAGTACAAGCCCTCTTAAAGAAATATATTTAAATATCTAAACTTAAAAAAATGTGCTACAAAAGACGACATTTTCGAAGTTCTATAATTCCACTTTAATTGAAAGCACGTTTGAAAAGTTAATAAAAATTAATTCAAACCTGCCTTTTGTCTTTAAGTTTTAGCTGACACGCTTCAAATGTGTATAATATTTTAATAAATACATCTGAATTTGATTATATTTCCTTCAACCAAAAGATGGATGCAAAACATAAACAACATAGTTATTATCAGCATAACGGCCGCATCGAGTTTGTAAAACGTACCTAAACCAGTTATATGGAAACCAGTTTGCAGCGATCGCAACTTTACGTTTGTTTACTGTTTATTTTTAGTTCAACTATACTCGTATATACCTACATACAGCGCCGTCTTAAGTATATTCTACTCCGGGGTGCAGGGTGGTTAGCCTGTGCCCCCGCTCTTATCAACAATATAATTTTAATGGGAGCTTAATAAACTTTTTTCCGTTTAGGGGTGGAGTAAGAATACTAACCCCTGCGGCCGAGGTCGGCCGGCTACCAGCTACGTGGTAGAGCCATAAGCCAACCACACTGGGTTCCGGCATTAGTGACCTAGTTTCCTGTAATGGGACAGCAGCGTGTTCACGGTGTCCCTAGCGTCGCTAACATCCATAGGTGACGGTAACTGCTTACTAATAAGTGGACCGTCAGCCCACATCAGCTCCTCAGCAATAAAAAAATCTATTTTTTTTGCGCTCGACTTGCGTGCGCCCCCTAGGACTATGCCCTCGGGTGCACCTGCACTCTTAGAACCTTAGGTAAAGACGGCCCTGCTTACATGAAGAATATTCTTCTGGAGTGACAGTTGTTCTTTATGGATATGTTGAAAACCTTGGCCATGTGGTCAATAGTTAAAGAATAGGGATATCCCATCCTTATAGGTACGTAGTACATACTACACTCTTGAGTTCAATCAAAGGATTTGATTCCGACAATGAGATGGTAGTATAGGTGGTATGGGTCTAGTCCGTCTGGATAGTTACCACCCCTGGTCCGGAAATATGCTACCATAATAACCTTGTTTTCCGGCATAAATGACCCATGTTCTAGTTCTACGTGGACGGTAGCGTGTTAGTGGTGCGCTTGGCCAGAAAAAAAAAACAAGCATGTGGGTATTGCCCATTCCATCTAGAGTGCGGGCTTAACTGAACACTAGGATTTATCTTCATTACAGTGGTATCCAAATTTAGTTTGTAGTCTTAGGTCATTTATAACTTCTTTTTTCTCCTTCTCCTCTCCTAACAGCCTTTACACATTTGTCCAAGGCGGGTTGGCGGGTTACACATACCGGTGAACTCGGTATGCAGGTTTCCTTCACCATCGGTACGTGGTAATTATGCCATAATACGCACTTTAGGCGAAAAAAGCTGCCTAAGCGTTGCGGTCTCGAAGTTGAGCTCCTAGGTACCTTCTTTTTCATTTTTTAGACCAAATAAAAATAGATGGAAGACAGCAATCAAAACAATATTATTTCCCACATAATACTCCTATATAATGAATGCACAGACACGCAGCTTTTGTTGAAGGCGAATGACCGATTGTGGTGTCGCATCCAGTTCTTGATGACCTTCAATATGTTTGTAAACGATTGTTTGAAGGGGTCATGATGTATTTGAAGATAAATGACAATGTTCTGAACAAATTGTTTGGAAAATTAATTCCTAGTATATTTTAGTGTTTTTATTGATTCCTTCACTAATGTAATATATAAAATAACTTTGGTTATTATGACAAATAAATTATACCTTCTACTAGTTAAAAGACAGTTAATGTTTGAACATCGTTTGGTTTCTTAAGGCAGATTGAACACGGGTAGTTATAGTGGGTATACCAGCGACGTATGTGCCATAGAGAAGAGGAACTACGGGCCCATCACAGGGAGTTTCAAACTACCCCGCCGCCCTTTCCCACGCGGGGTGTACGTAACGCATTTTCACCTCTCAAATGAATTCAAAATCACTGCCAATTATGAAACCTTTACCAATATGAAACGAAGTTCTTTTACAACTAATGTATGTTTTACCATCTATTTGTGCTGAATACAAAAATGATAACTCATTTCCATATCGTCGGCTTACATAACAGAATGTGTAACTCCACACAATATTGAAATAAAACTTTTAAATTTAACTAGATAGCTAGAGGAGTATTTTGAAGCCTATCTATTGGATTATTTCGTATGTTCTACATAAATATGGCTAATTTGTTATGAGAGACAGTGTTATGAGTAAAATAATTTCCATCCATAGCAAAAACAAAGTATTTACTTCCTGTAAAGTTTATCCAAATGAAGTTACGCACTCTGATAATTAAGCCAACGATATAACCCTTCTTCATGCAGGTACGGAGTAAGAATATCAACCCCTGCGGCCGGGGTCGGCTTGTAAAAGGCGACAAAACAACCCTAGCTACGTGGTAGGGCTCCAAGCCTGTCTAAACGGCTACCACCTTTGGTCTATAAGTATGCCGTCATAATAACCTTGTATTGTGTTCCGGCATTAGTGACTCAGGTTTCTGTACCCAGAAGCGTGTTCGGGGTGCTCTTAGCATCGCAAACATCCATAGGCGACGGTAACTGCTTACTATTAGGTGGGGCGGTCAGCCTAGCTGCTGACCTTTAGCAATAAAAAAAGATTATCACCTGAACATCAATAATCATAGAAGTAATGCTTGTCCTCCAATTCATCATCGAAAGATCTATTTAAACTTTACGATAGACATTGCGCAGACGGCTGGTTAACATAAAAAACTCTTTTCATACAAAAACGCGCCAGATGTTACGGAGCTACGTCAACTTACCATATCTTGATATTAGGGTTGCCACTTAATAACTGACCTAGGACAATAAATTACGATCTTCAATTGAGATCTGTTTTCTGTACAGATCGATCAAATATAGTGATAAGTTTAACAAAGAAATTGAGGTGAATGCAATAAGACATAATTCGGATTTTGATAACTTTATTGCTTTATAACTTATTACTTCATGTTATATTATGCAATAATAACGTTCCATTCCATTAAGTTCCACAGCTAGGCCTCCAGCCAACGGGATCAGACATTAAACCCACCACCCTAGTTCGAATTAGGCGGGTCATACGTTACAGTGATTTTCATATGCAGATTTTCTCGCGATATTTTCTTTTACCACCGGTACCTGGTAGATATGCACATTTCGTG
Source organism: Malacosoma neustria (assembly GCA_963693495.1). Taxonomy (NCBI): domain Eukaryota; kingdom Metazoa; phylum Arthropoda; class Insecta; order Lepidoptera; family Lasiocampidae; genus Malacosoma; species Malacosoma neustria. The sequence goes on along the minus strand of OY856390.1, from coordinate 2,671,922 downwards.
GGAAAAAGTGCCACAGCAAAATATACCATTGTACAATTCGAACCCATCTCGTGGTCTCTGAAGATTCCTTCTTATCTACCACGTACCTAATAAATCATCCTGAATGCTGGACTACAAAGGAGAAGGATGAAAGGTTATTGCATGCAGCAGAGATGCGAATGTTAGATGGATGAGTGGAGTTGCGAAATTGGATAAAATTTAAAATGAATATATCAGGGGATGTTTGAAAGTAGCGCCACTGATTGAGAAGCTGAAAAGTAATAGGCTAGCCTGGTATGGCCATATAACGCGAAGAGAAGAGCGTTATGTAACATGGAGGATACTAGAAATGAGAGTGGATAGATGCAAAAGGAGAGGTAGACCAAAAATATGGATGGATTATGTAAAAGATGATATGGTAGAAAAGAGTGAATATTCAGATGACGACTAATAGAGGAGAGTGGAAGAAGTGGACATGTTGTGCCGACCCCACATAACTGGGATAAGGGCAGGAAGGAGACCTAGTTAATATGTAGTGAAGATAAAAACTATAATAATATAATTTGAAACGGGAATGAGAGGTCTAAATCTAAAAGTGGAATTATTAAGGCTAGTGTGATTAATTTAGAAAGACAAACTGTCTGCGATAATTTTAAAAACATATTAAATAATCCCAGATTTACTACAGATGTTAATGATAATAAATTGGTATCAAGAGAATTTTTTTCAAAGCCACGAATGATCTGTCATTCTTTTATTAATGTAAAATAAATTTAATTTAAATATATTTCATTAAAAAGTTTATATACCTATAGATATGTGGCAGCCCTATAGATATGAAATGGTAAACACACAGCACCATTTCCCCGTGTTTTATTAAACAAAACTGGAAATAACTTGCTAGTAGTGAACTGAGCAGTGTTTACTATGTATTATTGCTCCTAGCCGTCAGCTTTTGACTTGCACCGCAACGGGATTGTGAAAACTTTAGCAGGAAACTAATACCCAAGTTAAGGTTGCAGTTTTTAAAGTAAATAATTTAGTTACGTCCTTAGATATGTTGTGCCGGCCAATATAAATAATAGGGCTGTGGCGTTACGAACTTTGAGTGGAAGCCGACGACAGTGACGGACGCCCTTCTGTAGCCAGTAATAGTGATGTCCGCGATGGTATACCCACTAAATCGCAAGCTTAAGTAAAATGTGCTAGGATTGCTATCGCTCTAGGAACGACATAGCCCTGCTGGGCGGTGTCGTTCCTAGTGCTTGATAAAGACATCTATCTACAAAGCCGAACAACGTGGCTTCTTTTTAGCTCAATATTTATATATATATATATATATACATATATATATATATACACTGGTGTATATATGTATATATGTATATATATATATATATATATATATATATATATATATATATATATATATATATATATATATATATATATATATATATATATATATATATATATATATATATATATATATATATATATATAATTCTATCGTGCTTGTATGTGATTAAACTCATAAACGGCTAGACAGATTTTGATGTTTTTTTTATTGCTGTATTTTTATTGCTGCTATTCCATAAGGGTACAGGAACTTGGGTCACTAATGCCGAAACACAGCACAAGGTTGTTATGGCGGCATACTTAAGACCAAAGGTGGTCGCCATCCAGACGGGCTTGGGGCTTACCACGTAGCTAGGGTGGGTTATTTTGTCGCCTTTTACGATAGGCCGACCCCGGCCGCAGAGGTTAGTATTCTTTCTCCGCCCCTGCACGGATTTTTTGTGTGTGTTCAGTTAAATGCAAGAATTTTCTAGATTCACAATTCGTTCCGCTACAATATTTTTTTAATTTATATGACAAAACGTTTGGCGGGTCAGCTACTACCATGTAATATATAATATTTACGCTTGGTAACTGTACAAGCTTGCAGCGGATGGAAGTTCTTATCCAATATGTGTAAGGGTTTCCAACGAGATCTAAGAGAATTAAGTTAACACAAGTCGGTATTGAAAACAGAAGTGAACTTTTGCTTCAGAGGATGAGTCTCAATCTGCCCTTTAATTAAACCCATTGATGTCTATTACCCGACGTAGGCCTTTCCCTAGGTTTGTCACAGAGGTTTATCGCTTGCTCATAGCATAAATTATTTAGCTCAAAGCTATTCAATCTTATATAATGCTCTCCCTTGCTAGATGGTAGGGCTCCTAGCCTGTCTGGATGCTAACCACCCCTAGAGTCGAAATATTTTGTAGTGTTGTGTTCAGGCATTAGTAAGCCAGGTTCTAGAACCTTTATGCGGACGACAGCGTGTTAGCGGTGCCCCTGGCGTCGAAAACATCTATAGGCAACGGTAACAGCTGACTATTAAGTGGGCCGTTAGCCTGTCTGCTGTTTTACAATAATAAATAAATACAATAATCTATCCGTGCAGGGGCGGAGAAAGAATACTAACCTCTGTGGCCGGGGTCGGCCTGTCGTAAAAGGCGACAAAACAACCTACCCTAGCTACGTGGTAGGGCCTCAAGCCCGTCTGGATGGCGACCACCTTTGGTCTTAAGTATGCCGCCATAATAACTTTGTGTTGTGTTCCGGCATTAGTGACCCAAGTTACTGTACCCTTATGGGCCAGCAGCGTGTTCGCGATGCCACTGGCGTTGCAAACTCCTATAGGCGACGGTAACTGCCAAATTCTAAGCGGGCTGTCAGCCTGTCTGCTGTCCTACGCAATAAAAAAAAACCCTCTATAGTGCTCATTTACGTTGCCGAGGGAAAACTTTGGAGGCATTTAGAAGTAGATTAAAGAAGATGGCCTGTAAATCTTCTGGAGTAGAACATATCTGGTAGAAATGTACTAGAAACAACAAAAGAATATATTTAAAGTGATGATATACTTATCTTTGTGTCCATGTTCAAGCCGTGCCACAATTTTCGTTCATTTAAGAGGTATAAAGTTTAATCTTCAAAGATCGTAAAACATACTTCACAAACATAACATTAACCATCAAATTGTAAATTCCGCTTGCTAAAACTTTAGAGGTACTTCACACTGGAGGTGACAGTTTTGTGAAAATGTTATTGGCGACTTTCTTACGACATCAATCGGATTTATTTATTTTTGAAGTTTCGAATTAAGAAGTAGCTCTAAACTTACCTAAAAATCTCTGAAACTATGAATTACAATAATATTTATGAAAAAAAAAATATTTTTTTTAAATATTTGATTATACTTAAATATAGTCGAACAGCCATATATATATATATATATATATATATATATATATATATATATATATATATATATATATATATATATATATATATATATATATATATATATATATATATATATATATATATATATATATATATATATATATATATATATATATATATATATATATATATATATATATATATATATATATATATATATATATATATGGAGGTTTTTGGGACCAGTCTTAACTCAGCTTCTAAATCCTTCTAATTGCAGTCCTCTCTGTAAAAATGTTTTCATGACGTATCATATTCATACACTAGGTCAATATTGAAGACTTTATGGAGGTCTTTAATATTATAGATTTTATAAAATAGATTCCAGTGAACAATATCTTTAATATTTATTTTTAAAACGTTTAAAATGCGTCCTTTACCATGTTATTCCTGAGATCACTCAAAACGAGCTCTTTTCATTGAAATTGATTGCAAATTGGTGGCTACCGGTTTTTTCGTTTGCATAAATCACAGAGCGTTCAAGTTAGAGACGGCAGCGTGTTTTTAAAATCTGTCAATTTTTGCAGAAAGTACGTGTACCTACCACTTTGTTCTAGACTTACTTAAGGACTCAGGCACTTTCTGATATTGAAAAATATTATATACAGTAGACTTCAATCATTCCTGTGCTTAATTTTATAAATGTATGCACTGTGTATATGTATTGTAATATAAAAATCGTGTGACATTGTCAACGATTATACAATTTTTGTTTAAATTTTAATTAGTGAATTATTTTGTGTGTGTGTCTGTACGTGCATGCGTGCGTGCTAATAATAATCCCTCCATATCATATCCTAATAAACAGCCATCAACTACTATCATAACCCTGCCAGTATATATGTATTGACCACACCGTTGACGTGTGTCCTGCGTGGCGCTCCTCGCGCCACGCCCTCGTCGCCCAAATCGGTGCAGATCTATTGCTCCCGGCCCTAGTTCTGTCCATGGTTGGAGGCAATCCTGGTTGGACGGCCGTCGCCTCCTTTTGCGAGGCAGTTATATCCGCGGCCCCCTCAATTGATAAAGTTGATTCAAGAGAGCGCCGGGGGGATGAAATCCAGACCCCCCTGGCGCCAACAATTTGGAAGAGGCCCGCTCTGAGACAAAGGGCAGGCCGACGCCGGCCCGGGCCATGAGATCGGCAGGTCACATATCAGTGGGCCCAGGCGTAGGCTATAGGAGAACACCTGGGTTTTTTAGTAGGTAGTCGGATAGCCGAACATCTTTCCCATATCCCTCATATACATATCCCTCGGTCCACCCGGACTGGGAGAACCCGTCCAGAGAGGGTTTTTCCCCGAGACAAAAAAAAGTATGTAGAAAAGCCTAAAAAAATACAAAATCGCCTCCGTCTCATGACTTGAGCCAGCAGAACCGCAACACAACATTGCACTTAAATCCTACAATTTATCACGCGGCATATTTACGATTTGTTTTTACAGTTTTAAACCTCTCAAAAATCAGAACACGTGGGTTATTGTTTATTCGAATCAATATTTTTCTCTTATATATCGATATATTTGAATCATTTAACTATAATCGTCTTTAAGATGTGTCCCAGTTGAATTATATGTTAAGTCTGATCAAAACCCTGAGAGTCTATAGCAATCATGCACTATATTTTTATTCGATTCAACTTTTAGAATCGTAAAAGATTGCAACCCTCTGAATCAATATATGATTATCTATATCTATACTTACTATTATAAAGAGGAAAGATTTGATTGTTTGTTTGTTTGTTTGCATTGAATAGGCTCCGAAACTACTGACCCGATTTAAAAAATTCTTTCACTGTTGGGAAGCTACACTATCCCCGAGTGACATAGGCTATATTTTCAAAAAAGCTAGGGATCCTTACTAAAACACCAATAATGTAACCCAAGGTATAAAAAAAATACCTAAAATTTTATTAACACTTAGTTTTATATTAGTTTAGTTTAACTGTCCTAAATAAAAATTATTTTCTTTTCTTTTCTTTCTTTTCTAAAATATTATTTAAATCGCGTGCGCTGCGAAAACTATTGATGATAGAATAAAATAATGTAATACGACTTTGCAGAACACATCATTATTTACAAAAAGTGTCGCGACAGCATATTATTATGTCTAACTATTATAGTTATGCCAAAATAAGTGTTCTTTTATTTTAAAAATTTAATTGAAATGTTGCCCCTAGAAAAGGCTCTTTATTTGTATCTTGGTATTAATTCTTATCAAAATAAATTACTTCATATTCAAAACTGCTTCAATACCTTTATATAACTTTTTGAATTATTCAATTCGGATATTCCATTCGAAAGATATCACGAGTTTAAAAATGTAAGTATTAGAAAAATGTTGCGTGGTAGCCGCTAACCGTGTTCGGCTAGCTAGGCAGCACCTTATGCAATGTAGGCATGCGTCACTGGGGTTTTTACAAAAATTAGAAAAAAAATACTTATTACAAAATAACGAAAAATAAATAAAAAATAATAACAAAAAAGCCATTAAAATAAAAGTTCATAGAAATAATAATATTCAAACTTTCTTTATAATTTTATTTTTTAGTAACCTGACGCAAATAGAAGGGTTTATGTGTGTATATAATTTTTAATTTTGAAATTTTTATTAAATACCCGTGCGAAGCTGGGGCGGGCCGCTAGTATAATATATAATAATAATAAGCAGTTACCGTCGCCTATGAACGCTTGCCCCTTTGACAGGAAACAGGAACCTAGGTCAGTTAAGCCAGAACACAACATAAGTTATTATGGCGGCATATTTATTGACCAGGATCAGTTGCCAACCAGGTGGGCTTGAAGCCCTACCACCTAGCTAGGGTTGTTTTATCGCCATCTGCTATAGTCCGCCCCCGGCCACAGGGTTCAGTATTCTTACTCCACCCCTGAACGGAGAAATGTCTCTAACGTTTTTTTTTTCTAATAATAATAAATTTATGTTACACATGTCATAACGTAGACTAAAAGCATTCAATACTATATAAAACTAATCATTTCATTGTTTTCAAAATTTCAGAAATAAAAAGTAAACAAATACCCAATAAACATTTTGGAAAATCAATCCCAAAAAATAGATTAACGACTCGAGATAAGTGGGTAGAACATTATTTATATTGTATTAAAAAGTCGTAGTGCTACCGTCGCGGGTGATTGACCTCGGTCAGTGCCGTGCGCAGGCGCATCTCGCTCTTACTAAACGTCCCTTTTATTCTCGTTTCAAGTACTACGGGGTTTGTGTACTGTCCCAATGGTGTTTCTTGATTTTTATTTAAAATTCAATCGCAAGGACCCTAAGGAGCCAGAAGGTAGTGATTTGAAAATTCAATGCAATATAATTTAGCGTGCGAGATAATAAGCTAGAATACAAGTATACAGTGTTTCCTATAGTCTTCGCCTCCTCTTTGTTAGGGCTTTCGTAGCTTTTATACACTAATGTGAAATATAATATTTGCATTAAAATATAAAGTAATTTTTGAACTTGGTTTAAATATTATAGAATTATAAATCTTATTGTCCTAATACTCTGTTTACTTCATTGTCTCGTAGGCTACTTTTCTGAAGTTTCACTTCTGCCGGCTATGAATTTCACTGTTACTAATATTAATTATTCACATTTTATTTATTTTATTTACATATAGACAATTTTAACGTAATTTTACGTAATTACGATCTCTGTCATATATGGTATATCAGGTCGGTTTTGTAAGTTATGTATACATTTCGAAAAAAAATTAAATTACAGTTGTCCAGTACCCATAACACAAGCGCTCAACTCTTTGTTTTGGGACTAGATGGCGCTATTTAAATTGTACTTTTATGAGTTAATAACATTAATATGTATTAACCAAGCGTATATTTTTTCACTCAACCCTGCCCTTGCTACTGCATATATTTTTTTCACGTGAAACACTTTGAATACATTATACAATGATAAATGACATTCTTAACAAAAAATGTACGTTGACAAGTGGGGTGTTAAACTTTATTGATGGTTTCTTAATTTTTTTTTTATATTTTTGGGTATCTTAAACCCATATTTGAATATGAATTTATTTAAATTTGATAGTTTAATAGTAATACGATATCGAATCGTCCCTAGGGCGAGATAATCATAACTTGCTACTTGTTCTATTGTATATTTTTAAATATACTATACATTTGATTCAAGAGGTTCAATATTAAAACTATATTTTATGGATGTGTTTTTTTTTTATTCATTGTGTAGTATTATCACGTTTTTTGTTGATATGTTTAGTTTTATGTGTTTGTTACGTCAAATTTACAAATACAGCCTAGAAATGTGTATCTGTCTGTTTTATTAATAGTCTTCAGACTATAATGATGTACTCAGCTAACCGTACTTGATACGTTGATAAAAAGTTCTAGTAGTTCATTTAGTAGAGATTTAGTTCTTCTTTTTAAATATTTCCGCAGTTCGTTTTGTAATCTACTCTATATAATTTAACGTTAGTACCGTGTTTTTTTTATTGATGTTGAACACCAGAAAATCTGCTTACTTGATAGTAAGCAGTTACCCTCGCTTAGCTTTTTTTTGGCATTTCTTAACCCCCCCTATATTACGTGTATTTTTAGTGCCTACAAAGGATCTTAATTTTAAGTATCATCTAATTTTATTATAGAACATTAAATACTACAATAATAACGTTTAGAGGTAAACAGAAAGGTTGCAGGTTGTTTTTGACTGACATAAAAATAATGAAAGAAATGCAAAACTTTTTTATACTAATACATGAACAATGAACACAATTTAATGTACAGTATCCTCGGACCACGGAATAGCAAGACTTTCTTCATCATTCACCATATCTCTTTCACGAAATCTTTGGTCTACCTGTCCCCCTGTATCGGTCCACTCTTATTTTTATATTCCCTTGTTATATGACATTCTAGGAAAGTGACCGGTTTATTGTGAGGTCAATATAACACGATTGATGAAAATCTTAAAAGTACATATTTTGAAAATCAAGTATCTTAGATATTATTGCTCCGTTAATCGTTAATGGGTATAAATATTAAACTCACGCCTCCTCTCCTCAACCCAACGGCCAAGCTCGCCAGCTGAATAATAAATCAATTTCGACGCTTGTCAAAACCAAAACGTGTTTGCAAGCCACTTTAGATCGCAAACAGTTTGCAACTTTGTAGTTAAATTGTTTTGCTACCTCTGCAGTGGTAGGGTTAAGAAAATTTTACTAATTTTACTTTTATTACTAATTTTGAACGCTGAATAATAATAACCAGGTGGATGACCGAATTTTGCTCGGTATTTTTTTTTATAAATTGTTTTTTGGAAATTAACAATTGATTTTCTTAGTCTAACCTCAAAGCAAACACTCATTGACTTCGTGTTACTTAACAACGCCATCTGCTGGAATAGCTATAGTGTTGTTGTGTCGTTAAAGCAATTTTAAAAAAATAGTATTATTATTCGCCGATAGATGTCAGGAAGAGTCATTTTTCAGTTTAAATTTTCAGTTTAAACGCCACCTTTTTGTTATTTTTCTTCCAAAAAAAAAAACGAATAAAATGACATTTTCTAGAAATGATTCCTAGCTAGATCGATTTATCGCCCCCGAAACCCCCCGTATACTAAATTTCATGAAAATTGTTGGAGCCGATTCCGAGATTCCAAATATATATATACAAGAATTGCTCGTTTAAAGATATAAGATAATAATGTAATAATAAAACATTTTTATGGTTTTACTAGATTTCAAAGCTATCTATGAAATACAAATGCGAACAAACAGTGACGATCTCCGCGGCGCATGGCTTTCGTTTATCGGAACGCTTGCAGGGTTCACTGGTTCGATAATCAGTTATTTCAGAAACCAATTTCCATACATTTAATCACGTATTATTTTATTGCTGAGGTACAGCAGACACGCAGACGACGCATTTAATAAGCAGTTACCGTTTCCTATGGATGTTTGCGACGCCAGGGGCACCGCTAACACGCTGCTGTCCGTATAGGGGTACTGGAACCTGGGTCACTAATTCCGGAACACGACACAAAGTTATTATGATGGCATACTTATAGACCAAGAGTGGTTACCTAGCTAGGGTCTTTTTGTCGCCTGTTAAGTCAGGCTGACCTCTGCCGCGGGGTCACTATTTTTACTCCGCCCCTGAACGTAAATTTTATTTACGTATAATAAGTATTTATTTACAAAAGAAAAGTATAAAGTTGTCTTGTACCCGTAACACAATAACACGGTTGTTTTTGTTTTATATATTGCGTGCAATTTGGCTCTTCTTGTGAAGACAAGGCTGCCCGAGAAGATAGATGAAATAATATAGCTTTATACAAATCGTTATTTATTAACAAGTCGTAACGTAGTACTGTTATTGCCAAAGGCAGATTGACGTATTACACACAACATAAACGAATACTAGTACATGAATCATCATACCGTTTATCATTTATTCATTCATTACCAAAATAATATTCATTACCAAATCAAACCCGTGACTAGGCCTATATACGTGTAGGGGCGGAGAAAGAATACTAACTTCTGCGACTGGGATCGGCCTGTCGTAAAAGACGACAAAACAACCCACCCAAGCTACGTGGTAGGGCCTCAAGTCCGTCTGGATGGCGACCACCTTTGGTCTTAAGTATACCGCCGTAATAACACTGTGTTGAGTTCCGGCATTAGTGACCCAAATTCCTGTACCCTTATGGGATAGCAGCATGTTCACGATGCCACTGGCATTGCAAACCCCCATAGGCGACGGTAACTGCTAAATTCTAAGCGAGCCGTCAGCCTCTCTGATGTCCTACAGCAACAAAAAAAAAGACTTGTGGGTTCTTGTTTGTAAGCACTACAGTTCGGTGTATAAAACTTGTACAGTCTTTAATTTATAAATACTGTTCTAATTTTTTTATTAACATAATAATAACTCAACAAAAAAACAAAAAGAAGGAGAAAGTAATTGTTGGCAAAAAGGTTTCAGTTTGCGAAAACACTACCTGAAGACTGGCCGTATTCCTGGATTATTGGCTCTCTAGGTATCTGCAGATCTATTAGCTAGTTGGCCAAGATTTTTTTTTCTACTCCTATTTTACCCCTACTTGTTTCATGTGGTTATTCCACCTCTTTTCTATTCCCTTCCTAGCACTTTCGTGGATACCTAGCCTTTTCTACACCCTCTGCTGGCAGATTTTCGTGCAACCCTAAAGAGGGTAATTGGTCTGCCGTAAATATAAATGGTCAGATATACATTTGAATCCTCCGAAAAAAAAACTAATATTGTGCTAGCAAAATTCAATACAATAGAAACAGCAAAAAATATACATCCGACAAATTGCCCCAATTCCCTAAAAAACGTCACAACTAGCAAAATCCAAATTTATGTGCTCAACAATGGAATTAGTGAAACAGGTGTTCAATTATTATTATTTCAATACACTAGTGAAACTAGAAAAAGGAAAAAAAAAACTTGCCACGAATCAAATCGTATACGACAATGATTGCTGTACTTACAAATATGGCTTATGTACAATATTTTTTTATCTAAACTAAAATGATCTTTAACTCAGAGCCTATAGGTCTGAAATTGATGAGAAGATTTAAAGAACTTGCTACATCCTGAGCCGGAATATAAAGAGGTCGTTGGTACTCAGTGGAAACTAAAGCACAGGTGTCCAGCGTTCGCTGCAATAGACAGAGACCGCAGTATGCAAAGATAATGCGCAAGAAAGAGATGCAACCAAAATAAACGATGAACTTATGTTTTTTTTTCGTTTGCTCTCCCTTGCTATGTTCGTGACGATTTTTTTATTATTTTGTTGTGTTGTGCGTTTTTGTTTTATTTTATGTGCTTTTAGCTATATTTTTGACGTTACACCCGTTACTAAAGGGGAAGATACGGATGTAATTTGTTTGCATACGTCATTTTTAAGGTCTTGGTCTCCATACCTTCAACTTCTTTCTTTCTGCAAAATTCAACTTCTTAAGTATTTTTTTTTGTATTGCTGGGGGACTCCGGACAGGCTGACGGCCCACTATAAAATAGTCAGCACTTATTATCGCCTATGGGTGTTGGGACGCCAGGAAACCGTCCGTGTTATAAAAGAACAGCTAATTTTAAGCCTTTATATAAAACATCAACCTCAATTGATGGTGTTAGAACCTTTCGCATTTTTAGATCAGAAAATTATATAGCAAGCGATTCTGTAGATTCATCAGTTATTGTTAATAACTTGCAAATGAACTGGGACACTGCACATTAGCGCTGCAACCATGATGAATCGTTAAGATGACGATGATAAAAATAATAATGGCCGAATTCAAAGAACTTATTACTTTTATACCCTATAATTTAAACAAAGCGATTAAACTTTTTTATCTTCTCGACCAACAAAGGTGCCCTTCCAAAATCTATATTTTTAGACTTATCCGTGTTTCAAAAACAGGTTACTTTTTTATTTAAGTTTATGGACTGGTTATCAGTAGTTCAAGGATGTATTGTTAATATTATTTTAAGATGTGAAATTGTGATATATCTAGAACAGATCTATCTTAGAAGTAAATTACTTAATCTAGTTTAAGTCCTGTTTGTACCAGCTGTAATTCTGATAACGTGAAATAAAATAAAAATAAGCTGAATCAAATATTCTATGTAGCGAGCTCTCACTGCAAGGGCCTCACGATGACGTAGTAAAAAATACGTTATGTTCTTAATGAGAAAACTCAGAAACCAGAATATTCACGCAACCAGGGTTTAAGGGTTTTTCTGAATATCCAGGTGTGTCCAAAACTCAGTCAGCTGAGGCTTCTTAACCTCGTTAAATATTCTGACGGAATGCTTTCCTTTTGGGGCTCAGACGGTTTCTTTTTAGTCAATACGGTCTTGACAGAGCGATTGTCGTAATTGTGTGTCACTGCTGACCCTGCTAGATGTGATGTCCGATGTCTTTATATACTTTTTTTTTGTTATAGAGGTGGACGTGTTTGATACACACCCCCATTGCTTGAGGGCTCGCGGTGGGCTATTGTGGGACTTCTGTGAAATGCCCCCTGCGTCCTCACAGTTGACTAGGAAACGCACTCCACTAGTATACCCACTAAAACTACCCTATTGTTTCTCTCTCTACTCCCCGGCACCTGGGCTATGCTTTCACGTGCATTTCTAAACTGGGTGAGTTGAAGGTCACCCTGCTGCATTCTTTTAAAGGACCATCTGCAGACTTGATCGGATCGGTCCATCATCCTTCAGACTGTAGCGACCCTATAAAAGAATTTGGCAAATATATCCCACCTCTTATCTTAACAAGAAAATAATGTTATAGACATATACAGAGAAAATACACATGACACCTGCGCAATCGGCTCTCATTTATGTCATGTTACAGATGACACTCAAAAATTCAGCTAGGAATTACCGATTAGATAATAAATATATGTATCGAACCAATTACGCCCTTTGTGCCATGTATAAACAATACATTATTATCCCTTATTATTTGGGGATGAAATGTTATTATGAAGCTCTAATGACGGCGACGCGGAAAATCGTGTTATTCGGATTATACCAGCCGGATTCTTTTTGTTGTTTGTTTACTATTCTTTATAAACGGTTTAGTGGTCATGTAAGTGACAGTACTCTCTGTGAATTTGATATCCAAGCTGATCAAAATATTTATATGAATTTTTCTCCGTGTATGGGCGAAGTAAGAATAGATACTGTCTGTCGATAAAGGCGTTAAAACAACCCTAGCTATATGGTATCGACCCAACCATCTAACAAACACTTATAAGTATACCGCCATAATAACCTTGTGTTGTGTTCCGGCGTTAGTGACCCAAGTTACAATACCCATATGCATATAACATCGTGTTCGCGGTACCCCTAGCGTTTCAAACATTCATACGTAACGGTAACAGCTTACTATGGGATCTCATCCTGTCTTTGTTACTTAATAATAATAAAGCCTTTTTAATTCCTTAATTTACACATAACATATCATATTATTATGAATTAGATACAACTAAATATTATAAAAACACTAAATATTATATACTTTATTCCTTTGTTTTGTTTTGTTCTTGGATAGGAAACCCTGTTTGGGTATACGCCTCCTCCAGTTTTATCCAGTTTTCTCGGTCTATAGCTTCACTTATCCACTGGATTCCTGCTGTAGCTACAATGTCGTCGCTCCATCGTTTGACTGGTCGTCCTTTCTGCCTTTTAGCACTCGGTCCTGTCCAAGCATTTAAAAAATACTTTATTGAAAGAAATAACGAAACAAGAAAATGTGTTTATTTTTGGACCTTTATTACAAACATAATATCAGCAATAATTACACATATATGAAATACAGCACTACGTACATAATAAAAAAACACTTACAAAATTTTTTTGTAATGTTAGTGTTACGGATAACACAACACACAAATTAAAAAATACGAGTATATACGTTATGAAACAGAAAATTTTAAAACATTAATCAACGAAAATAATTGCACTTAATAAATAAATTTTACAAATAAAGTTAGTTGCTGTATATTTAAACTGAAACAATTTAATAATTATATCAGTATGATATACCATTTCGAAATCCACAAACGCATTTTAATGACGTTTGTGACAAATAAGTACCGTTAACAAAAAAACAAAGGCCTGTCTTGCAAAGTAAAAAAATAACAAAAAACTATTCACTCAAAATGTAACGCTGTGTTTATTGACATAAAGTATATTTTGTTGGTACGAGTGTCTGGTAAGGAGACTTAATATAAAATCATTGTTATTCAATTTTAAACTTTAAAGTAGCGCATTTACAGTTTCTATTCAAATGATGCGTTACTAAAATTGTATTTTACGACTTACAAAGGCGTGAGTAGTAAAAACAAAAATAATTTAATGACACTGACAACTTAGATGGCAGTCTGATTATAGTTTATAGTGGTTTTAAATTTCAATGTATTATGGTTTTGGATTTGTGTAATACAGTGAAAATTATGTGCATAAATGATTGGTTTTTAGTTGATTATTCTTTTACTTTTCTTACAACAAAGGGCAGCTATGTCAAAGCTGTTTCCGTTTACATCAGGCAATCTATATCCTCTCGCCCTGTAATTGTTGAGTCTGCGGAGTCACTTCTATAAAAACAAACTTTAGTAAGATTTATTTTTCACCTCATAGGCTTCTTCAATCAAAAAAAAGGAAAACGTTACAGAGAGGCACTAGCACAAAAAAGATGCACCTGTGCTTGAATACAACGTACGTAAACATAAAAGTTTTGTATTCTTTGCAGAATGAGCCAATACTTGAGTGAGTAGTGATATTTGATAGTTGTAGTTTTCACAGTTATTATACATAAAGAAAACTATTTTCAACTGATTTTAAAAGTAATGTTATATTTTGAACAAGTGACAAATATTTGCGAATATATCAACAATTGATAATTGAAAAAAAAAATACACGTCATTCAATTCCGTTAAAAGCAATTTGAATGAGAAAACGTCTAGTTTTGGATATATTTGGTTGTAAAACATATTTTTTAATTAGAATCATCATCATTTCAGCCGGAAGACGTCCACTGCTGGACAAAGGCCTCCCCCAAAGATCTCCACGATGATTGGTCCTGCGCTGCCCTCATCCAACCTATCCCGGCGATCTTGACCAGATCATCGGTCCATCTTGTGGGGGGCCTACCAACACTGCGTCTTCCGGTACGCGGTCGCCATTCGAGGACTTTTCTGCCCCAACGGCCATCAGTCCTTCGAGCTATGTGCCCAGCCCACTGCCACTTCAGTTTTGCAATCATCCGGGCTATGTCGGTTACTTTGGTTCTCCTGCGAATCTCCTCATTTCTGATTCGATCTCGCAGGGAAACTCCGAGCATAGCCCTCTCCATTGCTCTCTGAGCGACCATGAGCTTTCTCATAAGGCCCATAGTTAGCGACCACGTCTGCGTTCCGTATGTCATCACTGGCAACACACATTGGTTAAAAACCTTCGTCTTGAGACACTGCGGTATTTGGGACGAAAAGATTTTACGGAGCTTCCCGAACGCTGCCCATCCGAGTTGGATTCGACGAGTGACCTCTTTCGCGAAATTGGACCTGCCTAACTGGATCGTTTGACCCAAGTAGACGTATTCGTCAACAATTTCGAAAGTACAGTTCCCAACTGTTACGGGGGTAGGTGCGACATGGACATTAGACATGAATTAGAATATTCCTTATTAATAAAAAAACATTGCAACACAACAAACGAAAGACAAATTTAATCGGAATCAAAACAAACTTGTACTGGGTATCATAATACCAGAATGATATTCACTCACACAACGCAAATAACTACGTATTGCATCGACACACACATGCGCCACGCGTAATGCCAGTAGTAAGCTGGTTTATAATAAAGAACTGTAATCATTTTGATATTGTTGAGTACGGTCAGATGAAAAAACACAGAACTGATAATAGATTAGTCCTCCAGTCAAATAATATACAGTGTAAACTCTATAAAACGACTCTTAACGGACTGAGCAGTTATATATAAAAGGTGGTCGTAAAATGGAGAGAAATTTATATATATATATATATATATATATATATATATATATATATATATATATATATATATATATATATATATATATATATATTCTAATTTAGTACACATTTTACACACAAACACTATATTTTTTATTAAATAAACATATAGACATTGTTAATATAAACATTATTTTCATACAAATAACAATACATATTGCGTATACTCATTTATCTTCGTTTGATATTTTTTGCTACTCCAATGTTTTAATTGTACTTTTTTATGTATTTTACTCATATCTTGAGACACTGCCGTGCCGGATCAATTTGATAATATAAAAAGTTTTCATCATTTACAATTTCGACGTTTATGAAGTTTATCATTAAATCGAGTGAAGCTATAAAGGGTTTACACTGTATATGTAGTTTTTATAGAGTGTTCACTAAAGTTATAGCCAAGTAACATCACACTTGAAGCTCAACTACATTTCATGTCTTCAACTTTTATGATACGAGTAGCATAAACCTTTTCCCGTCGGTGCGAGAAGCGAATGAGACAGCATATCCCTTCCCCGGGAGTTTGCAAGATGTTTTTTTGATATTAGTACAGTGTGTTCTTCTGCTTCCTGCATTCACTTTAATATTTTTTTAATCAAATCAAATTTTAATCATATGCAGATTGATACAGCATTCGTATTTTGGACATCTTTGAACGAAGTTATTTTAACACAATGTATAATATTTTATTTTTAGAATACTTATTAATATAAGATATTTATTTTTGCTGACCGTACGAGTATATCACAGTACAAACATATGGCGCAAGAAAAATATATAATCTATAATTTAAGGTACTACTTGTGTATAAAAATATGTACACTTTTTCTGTCTGTACGTTTTGTGGGTCACTGTCCTTTAGAGATGGGACATGTCGATACTGAATAATTAATAACATGATTAAGTATCAAATATAATAAAAAAAATAACTAAGCACGATAAAAATAGAGTGTATTTTTATTTTTATCCTTTTTGCATCGATTCTCTTTCGTGACACCGTTTTTTTAACAATCCTGTCTTATCAGGAGAGCTACAACTTTAACACATAAATTCTGTGATAAAAGATTTTCTTAATTACATTTAACTCTCATCATCATCTTGCATTACATGGCGGTTGCATTTCAAACTGTTTCGATCCCCATACCAGTGTCAGCTTTCTCACTATTATTCTCAAATCAAATCAAATTATACGCCCTTCGGCATCCCTGGTAATAAGTGTATTGGCACGTATCTGACCCTTAATGACGTCAAACCTTTAGGATGTTGCATTCAATATTATATCAATATTTACCAGATTTTTATTTTAAAATATAAATAAGACATACATGCCATTAGAGTTGTGTTGCAACAAAAAAAGCCCTTGTCCACTGGTGGTGGAAACACGTGGACAATCAAATCATTTCTTTATGCGCTCTAATTATATATGTATAATAAATTAGAAGATTTGCACTGAAAAGCAGTGCTGTAATAATTTCGCTTCAGCAAAATGCTGAGTTGAGTTACAACCATTTATCAATGTTACGGCTGCGATAATTAATAAGTTTCATAAAATGTATATCAATAAATATAATGAAATAAAAAAGCAAATAAATATTTAGATTTTTGTAATCAAAAATTCAACATAAATACTTAAAAATAAAAGCAAAAAACTCAAAAATTCATCGTATATACATAAAAATATAATCGATCTAAGCTCTATACGTTTTATCATCTATGTTTCACCTTAGGAATAATATTTCAAAGGCAACCACGCGATGGTAGTGGTAATAACACATAAAATTACTTTCGATAAACAAGCTACGACTACCTACTGATTTTACGCCTTGTAGAGCATTCGATTAAATGGAGTCGTTTTTGAGTTTGTGATCTCATAGTTTACAGTTTGTATAACGTATAGTGGCTGTATGCGGCGTCATCTGGATGTAATGAACTATTTTATCAAATCAGTCACATTTTTTGTGTGACAGCAACTGCAAAACCGAAGATCCGATCAGATTTGTAATTACTTTCTTTTCTCACCTCACCTATGTCCCAATTATAACACGAATATTTCAATACTATCGTATAGTTATGTATATCATATAGTAACGTTATAGTTATGTTTTCGTTAAACTTTGTATATAAACTTGAACAATGCTATGGGCTTTAACAAAACTAAAAATAAATAGCACAAACACTTACCACGTGACTATCGTGTAGTTATAGCATAGTTTAGCTACACGAATGTTGTATCGTAATTGTCAGCATGACTGTTTTTTTTATATTCGCTATAGTATAGTTTACTCGATACGATTTCGTGACGATACGCAAGCTACGTTAATAGTCTTGTAATGCTGCAGTTGTGTTTTTAATCCTTAGTAAAGACTGTTTCAATATATATAAGATGACCAACACATTACTCCACTGCCGTACTACCTAATAATATGTGTAAAATCGTCTAGTTGTATAGCTAAATAATTATAAAAATTAATTCTAGTATAATTTAGGTTTCATAGAGCATATAACCTATTAAATCTTAAACAATTCATTAAGCTAATTTAGGTTTGGTAAGAAACATACGTTAAGAATATATTGGTGATAGGCCATTCAGCATTTCTCCTCCATATAAGTAATATGCTCTGTGTAAACCGGTCAGTTCAGCACGGTAGCCGTACGCCCACACAGTCATGTCACAAATTACGATATCTTCGAATTCGACAAGTATCGAACTAGTTCTGTCGAAGGTGTTGTACTCTATTCTTGGTTTTATTTATATTTTATAATTTTAAGTTTCCTACCATTTGCATTTAAAACTTCTAATCCGTAGCACAAGACTATCTATGGATCGTATTTTATCCGGGAAACCTAAACCTTATTAGTACCTAACAGTTATTAATTTACGAAGAGACGAGAATTTTTAGATTCTAGTCATAGGACAAACTTTACCTTCTAACTTCAGCCTTTTCACGACCGCATCCTTAGGAAACTGTTCTTTTATAAAGAATAAAGTATCTTACATGTGGCTTTATTTAGTATTTATAAAAGAGAGTGCCACCCCAACAAGTAACCTCAAAAGGAAAAATAAAACAATGTTAATTTTGTATTTATAGTTATAATACATAAAATAATATAGGTATGTACCTCTATGTGTGCTCTATGGGATAGCAGCGTGTTCGCGGTGTCCCCAGCGCCGCAAACACCGGCAACGCGGGCCGCCAGCCTGTCTGACATTCTTCAGAAATTAAAAAATGTAGTTTTGTTTAAAAATATCTGTATGATTGTTAATGCGCATTGGAAAGGGGCCCATTAAAGTGTGATACCTGTGTTTTGTGCCACATGATTTGCAAATAATGTAAGGTGCATCGGATTCCTTATCTGGTTCATCTTTAAATAGGATAAGTACCCGTATTCGGGACGATGTAAGTGGTGAACCACTGTCGATAAATTTTCGAAAATTTTCAGTACGTTTATTGCCGAACATTTTCGGCCCGTATAAGTCAATTCCAGTAGCTGCGGTATAAACACATTTTTGATTTATCGTCCTGTTTTATGGGTACTTAAAATCATAACAATATTTAAATGTTGTATATTACAGAAGAAAAAGTAAGGTAAGTATATAAGTTGTGTGTTCCCAGTGAAATAGCTCAGGCTTGTATTAAATAGTTTTTGCAATGATCTGTGTGATCCAATAAAATCAGCGCATCTCGTTTCCTAGAAATTCACAAGCTATAAACGTAACATCCACGTTGTGCTCTTCCGCACAACGTGGATGTTACATTTTTTTAATAGACTGTTTCCAGATGTAGATGAAAAATTGTATAGTCGCGTCTTTAAAAACTTTCAAATGACACACTAAAACGAGCTCAAACTTTTTACAGATACTGCAAATATTTTTTGTGTTATTGTTCTTAGTGGGAATTGTATACAGTTCATTGCATAAGCTATCTCGGCGTTTTAGGGTTTTGTTAAATGACTGTATCCACTATATACAAATATGTGCAATAAGGCATCATTATATACTAGCACCCATAACACCAATACATTTGCTTCCATGAACAAAATCTTATGCCAAAATATGTTATAACATAAAATATACATATATTCATATCCGATTTTATTCCCATAAGTTTTATCAATTTGCACGCAATTATGGACCCAACTATTGTTCCTTTTCCTCTTTCGTGCCTTATTTATCAAAATACGTTTGTAATATAATTTGGCAAGTTCGGATTGGTTCATATACGAGGGGTGTTAAAAAAATAATGATAATGCGATACATTATCATTATTTTTTTAACACGATTCTCCTTGAAGAGAAAAATAAATAAATACTGGCAGCCATAGCCCAGATATTTGATATAATAATAATAAAAAAGCAATCAATTCTCTTTTGATTTTTAAAAGTAGAAGTCATTTGCTTGCGTCGTGTCGGAACGTGTTCTTAAAAATGGATGAAATTGAAGTTCGCGCGGTAATATAATATCTCTGCTTGAAAAATTTTACTACGGAGCTGGTAAATCAAGGCTTGAGAGCATCATAAAGGGTTCATGATCCTCCATATTCTACGGTTGCGCGTTGGTGTGCTGAAAATAAGTGTAGGTAAGCGCGCTGGGTGCCCTGAATGCTTTCTGACGCGCAGAAACAAACGAGACTGAGAATTTCACAAA
Source organism: Malacosoma neustria (assembly GCA_963693495.1). NCBI lineage: Eukaryota > Metazoa > Arthropoda > Insecta > Lepidoptera > Lasiocampidae > Malacosoma > Malacosoma neustria. Next base: position 2,651,421 of record OY856390.1, on the reverse strand, counting down.
GCTGTTTGGGTTTGTTATAACAAGATCTTGGCCGATTTTTGGCTCGACTCATAACTATAGACGAAATATAGCTTCACCATTATGACCCGGAAATGAAAAAACAGTCCATGACTTGAAAGAGACCATCATCTCCAACTCCGAAGAAATTTAAGGCGATTCCATCCGCCGGTAAGATTATGGGCTGTTTTTTCTGGGACAGCCAAGAGGTGGTAATAATCTAATACCTTAATCATGAAGCCACTATTAGGGAAACTTAGTACGCATGACAAAGAACAAAGTTGCGTGAGGAAATACGCAAGCAACGGCGTGACAAACTCGGTAAAGTTGTTTTGTTTCACCCAGATAACGCCCCCGCGCACAAATCCAGAGTTGCGATGGCATTCAAGAAGCTGGCTTCGAATTGATGGAACATCCTTCATATTCACCGGACCTAGCTTCTAGTGATTTCTATCTATTTTAGCGGTTAAAGGAACATCTCAGGGGCCATAAATTTGAAGATGATGACGCAGTAGTCGCCGCGGCACATGATTTTTAAGGGATCACGAAGAAGATTAAAAAAAGGGAATTTTAGCTTGAGAAAAAAAGATATACAAAGCGCATAAACCTGAAAGGTGACTACTACATCGAAAAATCAAATAACTTTTAATAAAAGATGATTGCTATTGCTATCATACTCATTATCACTTTTTATTGAACTTATTTTACTTTAAACCTTTAACACGAAATAGGTTGTCATTGTTTGCAATAGTATTTAGATAAATAGATAGATAGATTATTCCTTATTGTCCACTAAAAATTATATACATGCAAAGTAACTTAATATTAAACTTATAACTAGTGCACAATAGGCGGCCTTATCGCTAAGAAGCGATTTCTTCCAGACAACCTTAAGGTCGGAATACAATCAAAAAGATTATTTTGCTATAGGTGGCGCGCTAAAAGTAATATGTAGTATAATAATATATTACAAATAAGATATAATAATAACAAACAATATAACATAAAAGCAAATAGCGTAAGTAGAATAAAATATAACACAAATGAATTAGTTTTAATCAGTTGAATATTAGTCTTTAAAGGCTTCATCCAGATAATAATTTAGAACTAGTTTTTTTTAAAATTGGTAGTGATTTCGCTTGTGTGATTACAATAGGCAAGGAGTTCCATAGTCGAACAGCCTGTACAGTGAAGGAATGATTTTAAAAGGATGAAGAGTGTACAGGTACTGTTAGTTTAAGATTATTAGAGGAGGGCTAATTAAGGTCATTTAGATGATGAAGAAACTGAAAACGTTCCTTAAGATAGAAAGGTGTATTGGGAAAGAATAAAATACTATAAAGCAGAGATAGAATGTGAGTATTCCGCCGAAGATGGATTGGCAACCACTTGAGTTTGCAGCGAAATTCAGATACATGATCATATTTACGAAGCCCAAATATGAATCTTATGCAAAAAATTTGAATTCTCTCAAGTTTGTTAAGTAATTCTTGGGTTAAGTCGAGATAGCAGACATCAGCATAATCAAGCAGCGAGAGTAATAAAGATTCCGCCAGCTTAACTTTGGTAGCAATAGGTAGGAAGTTTTTTAGCCTACCGAGTGCTCTAGAAGATAGAAAAACTCTCCGACTTAATTCATTGATATGGGGTCGCCAGCAAAGCTCCTTATAAGCTTATCTAACAAAACACCAAGATTTCTTACTTCGTCGCTGATCGGAATGATTGTCCCATCAAAATTAAGCTGTGGTAAGCTTAGACAATTAAGTTTAGCAAGCATTCTGTGGCTGCCAATGATGGTAGCTTGAGTTCTATCTAGAATCTAGAGACAAAGTATTTATTTCATGTCTAACAATAAATGTTGATTACCAATTATTTTATGGTATTTATATTTTATGATTTTAAATGACTTAAACGAGTAAAATAAGCGTATCGTAGTAAAATATACATCACCATCATCGCGATGTCATCATACCACTACCATGTTAAATGATAATGTATATTCCACGTATTTTTTTTTATGTTGCATGAATGTTTCAATTTAATCGTTATTTAAATTTTAATTTATTAAGTTAGTTATTGTAATAAAATTAAAATAAATAATAAAAAAATGTAGCCTAGATGTTATTGCGCTTTTTTCATAAATATATAAATGAATAAATTGTAGCGTGGCAAGTAAACATTAGTTCACCTATATTCCCTATTTTACGAGGGCTAACTATTGTTACTTGATGTTTTTATGCTTTAACTATTATCCAAAATCATTACGGAAAAAAACAATGCCTACCAATACATATTTAAGTAATTATTGCCCATCAAATAAATTATCAACAACGATACGATCTTGAAATGATAGTTTGTAAGTACAATACGCATCAAATGTAATTTGTACAATTAAATCTAATATTATAATTATATTTAAACGTTTCTGATTTCTACGATTTATGGCTACGAGCAGTCATAATATTATCATGTACCTTTTTTTATTAACCCGACTAAAAGGGATTTTGAATTTTGCTGTCTCTGTGATAATTCTTTAACAAATAGACTGATTTCAATGCAGTTTGTTTAAGAGACAGTTACTTCAATTTTTATTTTTTAAAAGTACACGAGACAAGATCTTTATTTTTTACTCGTAGTTAGAGAATCACGCGTACCTTAAAATAATATACGAGTAAATAAATTTTATAAAGGATGTTACCTTAGATATGTTTAACTAATTTACCTGTGGTTAGACATTCTATTGCTTTTTAAACAAACAAATCCCATTTATCGATAACAAAATGCAAAAGCATCACAAATTCTATACAGCTCAGACGAGCGACTGACTGCGACGGGAGCGCTGCATTGTATGCAAATACGTTTCGGACCGAAACTTATTAATTATCATCGTTAGACGACGCACTGAATACTAATTAATTCTCAAGTGTAACTGACTGTTGACGGATATTTGTACGAACAGATTTGCGACTAAAAATCGCAAATGCATAACTGTTATTTTAATGTCGGGTAGAAATGCTGTATCAATTTTCATTTCACTTCAAGAAACGTTTATTATAAAATATAATAACTTAATTAATTACATAAATATGTATCTGGTTAGTGATATCATAATCAGAGACGAATGCAGAGACCAAGTATTCGCATCTCACGTCAGGTCCTGAAGGTGAAACATAGGAACCTGCATACTGAGATCGCCTGTTTAACCCAACAGTCCGCCTTGGACAAGAGTAGCGAGCTTGTCCGTTCACTCTAGAGAGAAGAGGCCCTAACCCGAATTTAGAGTTCCAGTTAAAAGGAAAAATAGTAAAAGTTTAGTTTGTACAATTTGAGATTTATGCATACGTAAGGAAGACCTGTGAAAAGTGTCAATATTTAGTCACAGACAGCAAACAAATGGCATTTGGTTATCCTTTTGGGGTTGACGGCGTGTATAATAAAAATACAATCACATACATATATTTACTTCGCAAAAGAAAAGTACCACTCAGATCAGTGGCGTACAAATACCCACAATTCCACCAGTTTGTATTACCACCAGCTTATAACTATGTCTACCGATAGCTTTAAATGTTCTTTTCTTTCGTCTTAAAAACGACGAAGTATTATTCTCTATTTATGATATTAATGTTATCCATCAGGCAACGGCTTTTTCATGTCGGAATGTTTGATTCCTGTCCCGAGTTCGAGTTAACACAGAAACATTAATGTTATGTATTTATTTACAAAAAAAAACAAAGTGAATGCAGGATGGATGAAATGGCGACAAACCTCAGGAACAATTTGTGACCTAAGAATACCACTTAAACTCAAAGGTAAATTTTATAGATCCGTAATAAGGCCTGTCGTATGTATGGATCGGAATGCTGGGCCACAAAGGGGAGGGACTAAAGGGTGATACAAGCTGTGGAGATGACAATGCTGAGATGGATGTGTAGAGTTACGAAAATGGATAAAATTAGAAATGAGTATATTAGAGGAAGTGTGAAAGTAGCGCCAGTTATTGAAAAACTTAAAAGTAATAGACTAGGTTGGTTTGGCCGTTTAATGCGTAGGGAAGAAATGAGAGTAGATGGATATAGGAGTAGAGGTATACCAAAAAAAAAGGCAAAAAAGGGTGTGAATGTTGAGATGATAGCTAACAAAAGAGAATGGAAGGATAGAACATATTGTGCCAACCCCATATAATGTGGGGTAAGTGCAGAAGGAAGAAGATTTATTGACAAAAAAATGTAAAGTAGACTTTGCTACCTACTTCGGTACTGTAGTACACTGTTTGCATTGCCACAGTATATTATTTTTTATATTTTATTCATAATAATCGTCCGTCTACTACACACCGTACTCATAAACTAAAAAGTACTGACTACTGAGCTACGCACTTTCTGATGTAAATTTCGAGTCTATTGTTACAAAGAACTAGAGGAGACTAACCAGTATAACCTAATAATATATTGCTATTGGTTTACTCTACACCTTGTCTAATGAAACAAAAGACTTATTACAATTCATATTTCAAACTGTTAAGTTCTGATTTTTTCCTTCTACCTTATCTTAATGGTATTTAGCTCTTCTTGCTTGTACAAGTGCGTTATCCCGATTGCATCCAAAAGCCGACGTGTATTTAACGAGACAGTGCACCACCTCTTTCCATTCATCTCTTTCTTTGGTGGTAGCTTAAGCTTTAAAAACGAAGCTCACTGAGTAAAGTAGATGAATAGCAAATAAAAAACCAGGCGTTACTATGCCTCATGATAATTATGAATTAAAATCGGTACCAATTAAAGAAAATCTTAACCATAGAATCCATTTGAATTAACGATGAAAACAGCGCCTCTGGCATTGACGTCAAATGTTGTTACCATTTCCGTCCTTCTTATAAAAGCTGTTAAACTAAATTCGTGTAACCACAATTATGTAAGTTTTTCAGAAGAAATATTTTCAACATCACAATTAAGTTTAAACACATAATCCTCGGTTAACTGTTCTAAGGAACTAGTTTCATGTGATAACAGTTATTTGAAACGCGTTAATGAGAGGGAGTCGGCCAGTTAGCCCATGTTCCTGACTACGAGTACTTAGTACAGGGCATTAGTTAAATATCATGTTACTAGAATATTCTGTGGCAATATTATCAGCAGCAATCTTTTTGTATTTTTATATGCGAAGCGCTATTTAAAACCGTCTTAACAAACGCACTTCTTGAAACTATATTGTACCGTCGTTTCTATCAAGAAATTAAGTGTGTGGAACAGATAAAAACAATGTAAATATTTGGAAGTCTCTGCCTTTCCCGTAGGGGTAGGCAGAGACCACTTCTTTCCACTTGCTACGATCGTTACATACTTGTTTCGCTTCGTCCACTGGAAAAAAGGAAATAAATAACCAGACAAAATCTATATTAATATATATAAATGTGAAAGTAATTATGTCTGTCTGTTTTTACGCTCAAACTTTTCGTCCCTTAGTAGAAGGACATAGGCTACGTTTTTTTTTAATTTATATGGCAGAACAACATTTGCCGGGTGAGTTTGTAATTCTATAAATGAGGAAAGTGGGAAGAAATTAATAAGGCTTCGTATATATAATAATAAAAGTCAACAGATAACATATTTGTAGTACAAATAATCTTATTGTGTTTATTATGTTCAATGGCTTAAATATACCGTGAGATGACTAATTTTATTAGAAACTTTTTACCCCGACCAGAACCGGGTAAAATAATATTGTTAGTATTACAAAGTAAAACTTCCACGTAACTTTTCCATTGCTTTTCATGACACGAATAACAAGAAAATTGATATATGTAGCTGAAATTATTTGCAACAGGAGAGACTACTGTCTAAAGTTTAGAACTGTAAACCAACTCTGAATAAAAAATTAATTTGGCCTGTCCTTTATCTATGAGAATCCCTATTCCGTCCCTTACTTCATAGGAAGATAGGGGTGGCCGCAATCTTGACAGTCGCGGCCATCTTTAAATTATGACAATTCTCACGAAACGAGTTACATTTCACACACCACTAGACACCGATATCGTAATAAAAAGGTTTATCAAATCACGATCATTTTCCGAATGAATTGTTGAAATGTAAAGGAATCAATGATTCGACATAATTTTAATGATTTGTAGTCATCATTCGACTGACTGCTGTCATGATGAAAGGAGTTACTGGTTTTGAGATTATGGAACTGTTTAAAATCAGTTGAGATGTAAACGTTAATATTAAAAATGTAGACATTACTAACATTTATCCCACGCCGATTAACAGACAGGAACAGCAGACAGGCTGGCGACCCACTAAATAGTAAGCAGTTGCCGTTTCCTGTAGACACTAACGACGCTTGGGGTACCGCGAATACGCTGTTGTCCCATAGGGGTACAGGAACGTGGGTCACTAATGCCGAAACATGCAAGGGGACATCCATTAATTACGTGAGCTCAGAATGGGGGGGGGGGTTTCCTATGAAATCTCATCAAATCTCATTTAAACCGAGGGGGGTTAATCGAAAATCTCACGTCACCTTCAAAAAATATAAAATATTACAGATATTAAAAAATATGTTTCTATCTGTTTTTTTACTTTGTATTTTATTTAATTTAAATTAATTAATTATAGTATACCTGAACGGTTTATTATTTTACCGAATAGTAAAAATAAATTAGTTTAAAATATTTTTAGTGCCAATCTCACGTAAGGGGAGGGGGGTCCAGGCAAATCTCACTAAATCTCACCTAGGGGGGGAGTCTAAACTGATCGAAAAATAGCTCACGTAATTAATGAATGTCTCCCAAGATTATTCTGGCGGAATACTTATACACCAGGGATGGTTGCCATCAAGACGGACTTGGGGCTCTAACACGTAGCTCGGATTGTTTTGTCGCCTTTTACGACAGGCCAACCCCGGTTGTATAGGTTTATAAAAATTACTGTAGCATAGCTTGTTTTATGTCTCTAACCAAATGTGTATTTATAATACAGGTGTATAAAAGGCTTTTTGTCTGAATGGCGACCACCTTTGCTCTTCAGTATGCCGCCATAAGAACTTTGTGTTGTGTTCCGGTGTTAGTGACCCAAGATCCTGTATCCTTATGGGACAGCAGCGTGTTCGCGATGTAAACACCCATAGGCGACGGTAACTGCTAAATTCTAAGTGGGCCGTCAGCCTGCCTGCTGTCCTACAGCAATAAAAAAATAATTTGTTTAATCCTCTTGTAATTCCTTCTCAAATGATATTTAACTGATTGCCGAGATACGGTCTAATGTTATGGTTTGTGAAACAGCCACTGTTTAACTACATGTTTCGTTAACACGTAATTATGCGGTTTCTTTGATTACGTTTAATTGTAATTCCATTGGCGACCCTTTTTTTTTTTTTTTTTTTTTTTTTACCGAGGAAAACTGTTACAGTTTCCACCAGCCTCCGGGGGAAGGCCGGTGGGGTATGTGGGATTACCTCCCGAGGGGGCTGCCTACTCCCCTCGGGCGGACCGGGGGCCAAGGCCGCCGGTCCTACCCACTAAAAACCCCGGTCACCACTCTTGGCCTTAGAGGGGGCTTCGCAGGATCGCCTTTTGGCATTACTGTATTGGCGACCCTACCACAACAGATAGTGCACGCTGGAACTTACCACAGTCACGGGTTCGCTTTCCGTTTCGAGTCTAGGAAGTCTAGTATAAATACTTTTTATACATAAATAAAAAGTATTTATTAACAGAAAAAAAGAAAGAAAAAATGTTTATTTAGAGCAAAAAATAACAAATTAAATAAAATCGCATTATAAATGTAAGTCCCCTAAAAGGTCTAAACATTAGTTGTCTATAATACAGGTGCTCTTTTACTTCGGGACCTAGACATCTACTAATATAAGATGTGACTAATATCATCATCATCCCAACGTCAAATTCCGGTTGCAACCTAGACTTTCGCTTCGGTACCCTGGGTCCGCTTTCTAACTTTTCCTTCTGTACTTCGCACGATCTTCGACATATCTGGTGGTTGGTTCATTGGCACGCATATCATCGTTTACGAAGTTAAGCCAGCACTTTTTGGGCCTACCCCGCCGGGGCTCGGCGGAGGCTAGATATTTGTTCCCTACGTAAGTAGCCGGTTGCTGTAAAACGTTGCCATACCTCGCTGGTATGGCAACGCTCTCGCAGGCACACTGACACACGCAGCAGGCGACACTCCTGCAATTTATGCACAATATCACGGACAGGAAGGCTGCCGCAAATGCGAGAGGTTCTAACTCGGTCTTTCCGCGTTACTCCATACATCCTCCGCAGCATATTCATCTCCGTGACACGCAGTTCCTTCAACTTAACCGGCATTTTAGGGTTAGACATGACTAATATAATATATACTTATAGGTATAATACCCGCAAATTCATGTTTATTCACTGAAAAATATTTAAAAATTAAATTATTTTATGTATTTTACTACCGTACTTAATTAAAATTTTGTAAAGTTAATAAATACAAAAAATAAACTTACCTAAGTATATATATTTAATAACACGCACGTTTTGTAACACGATTCTATACCACGTTCAAATTTTATATCAGTTTAATTTGATTATTATAAATATTGTAATAAACATTACGCCGTCTAACGAAAGTGATAAATAAAATAAATTTCGAAAGCACCATCTCATGTCACACATACTTAAACCAAATGGATGTAAAAGCCAAACCAAATAAACCATTAACTTTCAAAATGTAACCATAGGTATAAGAAGTAGCATCGAACGATCTTTCGGCGCAATAAAACGGTCGATTTTACGACCGCACGTAAATCATTTATTGATCGTCAGTCGACAAACGTTGTAGTGGAAAAAGAAAATAATAACAGTTCATGACGTGTCAGCGCTGTGCCCATGCTAATGGTCCGGTATGCAGGTTTCCTCGAGATGTATTTCTTGTCCGTCAATACATTAGGCGAGAATAACTGGCTAAACGGTGTACGTTATCGGATTAAAATCTGATACCACTAGATTGGACACCGATTGTAATATCACTGAGCTACCAGAATGCAGCGGAAACGTGCTCTTAATATTATCATCATTTCAGCCGGAAGACGCCCACTGCTGGACAAAGGCCTCCCCCAAAGATCTCCACGATGATCGGTCCTGCGCTGCCCTCATCCAACCTATCCCGGCGATCTTGACCAGATCATCGGTCCATCTTGTGGGGGGCCTACCAACACTGCGTCTTCCGGTACGCGGTCGCCATTCGAGGACTTTTCTGCCCCAACGGCCATCAGTCCTTCGAGCTATGTGCTCTTAATATTATGAATTGAAACTATTACGATATTTAGGAACAACTTACGTGGGAATAAATTTCTAGCCATGCCGCCTCTGCAGGAGTAGACCCAAAAAGTGCTGGCTTGACGTCGTAAAGGGTGAAATGTGTGCCAATGGACTCAGTACAAGAGATACCGTTTGAAGTGGAGAAAAAAGTCGGAAAGCAGACCTCGGGCACCAAAGTGGAAATTTGGGTTGCAACCAAGATTTAACTAAGATAATGATGTCCATCAAGTTATATGATATTTTTACACTAGCCTTCTATCGCCTAGTGACTGGACCAACAGAAAGCCTAACCCAAGTCGGCGCTAGACGTCCTTTGGTTCGGAGCGGGCCCTTATGATGATGGGCACCAGGAAGTGAGGATTTTGATCCTCCGGCGCTATATAACATCATTTTGCACATCTATTGGAAATGATCAATCAATCCAAAACATTTTTTTACGACTGATTTACTCGAGTTATCAACAACTTTGCCTAAATATTAAAATCTTCATACGAGTTCTAAAGCTTTAACCGTTGGTACCAGGCTCGCAGAAGTTCAACGTGATACGTTATTAAACAGGGATTAATATAGTTGGGTCCCGTGTCAGTGAAACCAGTTCTATGGCACACGTGCATCGTGCAGCGACCGATGCTACACGGAGGGGAGGCTTACTCTTCGTTTTATATCCAACGACAATATTAGTATTGATATACCTATCAATATTAGCCCGAACGCAACGCCTTCGGAAGTTACTGGTTCAATTCCCGTCCGTCTGGATTTATTACTAATAAATATACTAAGAAAATACACACAGCGCCATCTAGTTCCAAAATAAGTGGCAAAGGAATTGTATTATGGATAATAGATGACTGATAATAGATGAATATATAGTTAATATAATAAAGAAATAAAGTACATTTATTTAAAACAAATACAAGCACTTACAAAAATAACATAAAATAGACAAATAGAGAAAATTGCCCTAAAAAGGCTGAAAACTCAGCATGTGTTGGTAGAAGCTACCAGCGCTGTTCTTCCGTTTGGACCTGGCTACCTCGGGGAGTGCAGAACCCCATTTACCTAAACGTATTTTTATGAATATATAGCTAAAACCCACAAGCGAGCAGAAGTGCGTTAGCCGGTACACCGCAGAGGCCGTCAAATAATATAAAATGGATCTATTTACAAAAGAAAAATATTTATGTATTATATCAGTTGTGTTTTGCTGCTTACTCTGGGATTAGTGGGCGCTGTGTGCATTGTCACCGTGTACGTGTGTGTCATCCGTACGGGACAACATGTTCGCGGTGCTCCTAGCGTCACAAACATTCATAGGTGACAGTAACTGCTTAATAATAAGTGAGCCGTCTCCTCAATAAAAAGAATATATATTTATACATTTATAAAAATACAAAATAACGCTCTTCTTTATCTGATTATTAATGATCAATTATGAAATAAAACTATAATTTGTTGACTTTTCCGTCGATCAAATCGAATACTGATAAAAACAGGCGAAAACTTATGAAAAATATTATCTAGTCTAAAATTATTAGAAATGTTATAGAGGTGATGTCGGAGCTTAATAAATAGTTACCGTTGCCTATAGATCTTTGCGATATTAGGGACATCGATATTACGTTGCCGCCCGCGTAGGGAAACTGGAAACTGTGTCACTTATTCTGAAACACAACACAAGATTTTTATTGCACTATACTTAGTAACCGACTTAAGGTTTTTTTTTCACCTTTTATAAAAGGTCACGTTATAACACGTTCCTACGCTCGCACGCTCCTAATGATAAATCAAAATGACAAGATAAAATCATTCTATATAATTGCCTAAAATTTCTGAAGTAGCTCGTTTCAAAATTTTAACATTTGAAAAAGAATTTTCTAATAAATGGACCGGTTTTACAACATTAAATATTATTTCAAAATGGCGTATCCATACTATTCCAACCCACGGCACAATGATACGTATCTCTGGTAACTTTTTTCTTGGACCCACAGTGGATGCGTAACACAGGTGTCTTTGCCTCACGCCTATTTACAATATTGTATTAGTTTTAGTTTCGTGTGGGCAGTAGTTTTGCTTTCTTCTTGATTACTTACAATGTTATTGTATATGGAAAGAAAATCAACCAAATCTTGTATATCCTATGTAATTCGAACACTGACCATGAGTTAACGTCATTGTAATTTAAATAAATATAATGTGATAATGAATTACAACGCCATCTAGTTCCAAATTAAGTAACAGAGCACACGTGTTATCGATATTAGACAATTGATACCTACTATTTACTTCTCTCCGTGTGCAGAGTAAAAATAGTGACATCTGCGGCAACGGCCTTCGGTAAAAGCCCGTCTAGATGACGACCCTACCTAGTGTCTAAATAACACGTATATTGCCATAACAACTTGTGTTGAAGCATTAGTGGCCCAGGTTCCAGTTCCCGTACGCAGACAGCAGCATGTTAGCGGTGCCTCTGGTGTCACAATTTCTATAGGCGACGGTAACTTCTTTTTGTAAACCAGCCTGACTGCTATTCTACAGTACCTAATAAAAAAAATGCTTTTCTTTTGTAAATAAATACACATTATATTGTAAATAAATATGTAGACTCGGAAAGCGAATGGAACTCACAAGCGGTCCGACATGCGAAAGCCATTACGGCCCGAAGGTCGTGTTTATATTTAAATTCTAAATTTTTGTCTCTTCCACAGATCGTCCATTTTCGGAATCAGACGTGCACCCGCCAGTTCCTCAGCAGCAATGTCGCCGGTCAGCTTCATCTCCTCCCCTGGCCTTGACCTTTGACACAGAACTGGATGATGACGTGTTCATCACTCCTAGAGCTGACCGGAACGACATATTCGCTACGAGAAATGTCGAGATTTATGGGTATGTATTCTGTTTATGACTCCCTAGTATATCAATACGTTGTCTGCTGAAAGGCACTTCAGGTCTCCATTCCAGGACTCATTTGCTCCAACGCCCATCGGTCTTACGACAGACGTGACCGGCCCACTACCAACTTTGCCTTGCTTATTTTGCGAGCTATATTGGTAACTTTGGTTCTCATACGGATTTCTTCATTTCGAATTTTATCAACTTCAGTGCGCTTGCGTCGATACCTCTTGGTAGCTTTTCCTTTTTTAACCAAGATGGCACAAGAAGAAGCTGGAAAATATGTTATAGATTTTTACACGAGTGATTTTCGTCTTACCTCTCAACCCAAAATAAGAAACCGAATGGCAACCTTCCTTCCCTGTCTGCTAGCAAAAGGCTACCATTCTAGCATACTACTCTTACGAATCCTCAAAAAAGTGACGGAGCAGCTTTATTTTTAATTGTGGTGACAGCTCTAAGGTTGGCAATTAAAAATGTGTATACATCATAAATTCACCCATGATAGATCATCATAGCGTAAACCCTTGGTACATATACACATTTGAGACTTAAACTAATTACGGGTTCATTTCTCACCATGAAACCCTTATACAGTGTCTTGTGCAATAAACATTAAATAAATAATAAATAAATAAATTGTTTATTGACATGTATAAAAATCCATAACAATTAAATCATTGGTCCCCAAACTAGGTTGACCTGTATCTTGGGGACCCGATTCCGATTGATACAGTATAATCTATGAATTTACGTAAAACTAAGCTTATTTCTTATTTCTATGTTCTTATTCTAAAGGTGTGAGTGTGTGTGTGTGTGTGCGTGCGTGCGTGCGTGCGTGCGTGCGTGCGTGCGTGTGTGCGTGCGTGTGTGTGTGTGTGTGTGTACGCGCGCGTACGTGTGCGTGTGTTAATAATTCATACACTCAAAAATCTTTCTGTTTCCTCATAGTCTAAGTTGAGTAGCCACTTATTTACTTTCTTTTTACATTGTAATTTATTTCATTCGTGAATATGTAATATTTTGTTTATTTTATTGTACAGAACTCATATAACAAGATTGATGCTGTAAATATTTTGTACGTGTGGGAATAGTAACACACACTTTATCTATTCTTCTCTTATGGGGCAAAGTTTTATTCAAGGGTGTTATTTTGTGTTGTTTCAATACAATGTGAGATACATATGTTTGTCTTACAGAAAGTACTTTATATTCATTAAACAATTGAAAAGTAGGAAACCTAAAGGGCTTAAAGAACATTACTTTCAAAACACATCTCAGTGCCCTTTCAAGTTTAATAAGATGGAGTGTATATGAGCCACCCCAAACAGAAATGCAGTATTGTATGATGGACAAACAATTAAAAGTAAGTCTTTAGATGCAGCTTTAAAAATAATTAAAAGTAAGTCTTTAGATGCAATGTATCGAAGTCTTCTAAATACCCAGATCAGCTTTCGAACTCTGGAAGTGACAAGCTCAGTATGTTTATGCCATTTACATAAGTCATCCACAATAACGTCCAAATACCTAGTTTCTCTAGTTTTACGAATTTCTAAACATCTACAATGCTCAGACTCTACAGAATTACATGTATGTACTTTTAAATTATACTTCAACGTAGAGCTGGGTGGGTTTGTGATAGAAAAGTTCATGTAATTAGTTTTATTTAGGTTTAGTGTTAGAAGATTCTGGTTCAACCATTTGTAGACAGAGGCTATACCTTGTTCAGCCAGTAAATGGACGTCTTCCCATGTGTCCAAGACATTATACTATAATTGTTTCCTTCTTATGGTAATGAAAAGCATTATGACGAAAAACTGAAAGAAACGGAGTTTGCAATAGTAATATGGTCTTCGCTAGCTATGAGATCTCTACGGGGTCCTGGCACTACTGCCGGGTGCACTTTTGGAGCCATTACTTTTTGGGTCTACCTCTCCAAGTAGACCTAAAAAGTGCTGGCTTGAAGTCGTAAAGGATGATATGCTACCAGGACTCACTACCAGGAATACCGAGTGTAGTGTAGTGGAGAAAAAAGTTGGAAAGCGGACTCTAGGCACCGAAGCGAAGTTGCAATTAGGATTTAACGCTAGGATGATGATGACTACAATGTACAAATAAATATATGAATATATTTAATTCTTCTGTAAAGGTATACCAGTCAACGGACACCAGCTGGAGTTCTTCTCAGCCCAAGAAGGGACAGGAGTTTTGTGTTTTCCGTGAGCAGCGAAAAGCATTGGAGGGACAAAGGGGGGACGGATGTCGCTGATGGCGTTTACACTGATGAGGTAGGTTTTTCATGGAGAACATAGTTCAGGTTACGACACGGCTGGCTTAGTGTCTGCTACGATTATGTCTGTGGGTTTAATCCACACGAAGGTTCTGGTCTGGATGTATGTCACAGAGCAATGACCAAAAATCGATCCTGCTACAAAGGCTAGGTGATGACTAGGGTTTTTTAGTGAGTATATCGCAATCACCCTCTGTGTCCTTTGCTATCCAGCGGAGAGGTCACTGCGGGGTAGGGAACCTCCACCAGTATCGGCGCCCCTCCGCAGTGTCCACGCGGGATTGTTAAGGTACAGATTTCTCTGGGCAAAAAAACATCTGGGTGTATGTCAATTGAATTCACTACTGCAGGGAACAGATTTTTATATACGAGTACAAACTATCCACCAAAACAGAGGTGTGTAAGATGTTCCACCAAGACCTTGGTTCCTCGAATCAATCTGACTTCTCAGTCAAATAGAGATACAGCTTGATTTTTCTTCCAGGGCTCAGGAGTATATTTTATATTATTTATTGCGGCTTTTATTAGAAACGATTCTCACGAGGCCCCGATGCAAAAAGTAATAATAATAATACATATTTTCGGTTTGTGATAAAAGTCACACATGTGTTTTGACCAGGTTTCGGTACTCCTAATTAGAAGGCAACGTATTAGCGTTGCTCCTGGCGTCGCAAACATCCATAGGCGACGATAACTGCTAATTATTAAGTGGGCCGTCAACCTGTCTGCTGCCTGTCAGCAATAAAAAAACACGAGTTTCCGGACTCCAATATCCTTTAGATGGCATAGTCTTTTATAGTGTGATTTTTTAAGCGTAGTTTTTTTTAAAATCGAATAAAATGCTCAAATTTGCATCATATATTCAAAATTTTTGTTGGAATCGGTAAATTGGCCTTTGCCATTTACGTTTTAAAGATAATTTCATGTAAATGTTGTCCGCGGCCCCGTTTCAAATAGTCCATTCGGAAGGTCCAATTTTTCGTCACTTTTTCGAGCATTTCGGCCTGTATTCCACGAATTACACGTGTAATGTTATTCTGTAAGGCTTCAATCGTGTTCGGTTTGTCCACATAGACTAACGACTTTACATAACTCCACAAGAAATAATCAAGAGGCGTTAAATCGCACGATCTTGGCGGCCAACTCACAGGGCCATTTCGAGAGATAAGCTGCTCACCAAATTCATCCTTCAACATGTCCATTGTTTCACGAGCTGTGTGGCATGTGGCACCATCTTGATGAAACCACATGTCAACCAAGTTTAACTCAGCCAACTGAGGCAAAAAAAAGTCGCGTATGATGGCTCGATATCGTTAGCCGTTGATGGTAACGTTTCTTCCACGGTCGTCTTTGAAGAAATATGGACCGATGACGCCACCAGCCCATAAACCACACCAAACTGTCGTTTTTTCGGGATGCATCGGTAATTCTTGCATGGCATGTGGCTGTTCATCACTCCAGATGCGACAGTTTTGCTTATTTACGTATCCGTTGAGCCAGAAATGAGCCTCATCGCTGAACACAATTTTTCGATAAAACAGCGGATTTTCATGGAGAATTTTGATAATAAATTTCAACAATTTGCAATCGTTGCTCGTTTGTAAGTCTTTCCATGATGAAATGGCAGAGTATACTGAAAACATTTCACTTTGATAGATGACGTTTGGACGCCATTACCAACCAGTGCTGTCAACCTGAAAAACTTAACTCTTAAAAAATCACCCGTTATATATTATTAATGAAGTCCATATATGAAATATACGATGAAATTTTGAAATACTAAATTTGTTTTCAAATTAACCATTGACAATAACTGCTGAGCTCGGTTTACCATAAAGGGCAATTTTTTTAAGTCGGGGAAAATTTTTATTCTTAACGGGTTTCTCAGGCCCCGGGGGGACCGAGGGATATGTGGAACTCCAAGAACTATGTTTGACTACCCACTAAAAATCCCGCTGTTCTCCTATCGCCTACACCCGGGCCCATGAATATGTGGCCTGCCAATCTCGTAGCCCGAGCTGACGCCAGTCCGCCTTTCATGCCGGGGCGGACCTGTGTGTAGCGCCAGGGGGTCAGGGTTTGATCCCCCCGGCGCTCTCCTTTGTCTGCCCTAAGAAGTCGAGGAGGGCCCCGGAACGGCACGCAGCACCGGAGGACGCCCTTTGGCGCCGTCAACGTGGCCTGCGTGGGCGGGAGAGGACTGTGCTAGTTAGCTCCTACTCCCGCTCCGCCGTCTCCTTTGCGGACATAACTATCTCGCAGAAAGAGGCGACGGCCATCCAGGATCGCCCCCGACCATAGACAGAACCAGGATCGGGAGTGACAGGTCCACGTCAATTTGGGCGACGAGGACGCGGCGCTCTTCGCGCCACGCAAGGCACACGGCGATAGTTCGGATCACACCGCGCCGCAATATCCCGTAGCCCGTCGAGCACCAGTCCAAGGTATTTCATGAACCACCCGACGGCAATTCGGACACCTCCCACTGTGATACTCAGACTCGGTGGTGGTCTCTGACGGGACGCATAGAAGATCAGGCCTTCCAGGCTGAGTCGCCGTGCCCTGAATGCAAGCCTGGTGGGCTCCACTCACGCGCTGTGACAAGCGTTTCATAGGCGTAATAGATTACGGCGACGCCGGGGAGGAACGCCCCCCTCAGGACCCAATACCGTAAAGGGCTATACCGGTAGTCTCGGCATGTGAGTTTCCTCGTTATGTTTTACCTTCGTCAGTATGTGGAGATTATATTAAAATTCTATTATTAGGCGAAAAAATTGCTTAAGTGGTACAGACTATATTGGAAACAGTACACGTGTCCTATATTTTCCGAGTGTAATAATACTACATATTTGAAAACAGTTTAATAACAAATAATTCGCTAATAAACAAAAAGATTATTTTTGTCCTGTCAAATACAAATAAAACAATTACTGCGTAATAAAACAAAATATCAAAACATAAAACACAGAATTATAGAAAATAAAGCATTGTTTTATTAGCATTTAAAATAATAATGTTAAAACATGCACGTGCACTCTTTGTTTGAGTCTGAAGTATGAATCATTGAAGCGATGAACTTAGTTTAATATATTGGTATTGTTGTGTATTGGTACTGTATGTATGTACTTATGCTATAAGGGGCCTGAACCATATAATAGGAGATTACACCCATCTCGTCTGTAAGTGGTGCAAGTCAATGACGGGTTGAGAAAGGAGGTGGCGGAGCGGGAGCGGGAGCACGCTAGACTCCTCGCCCGCTCACGCAGGGCCACTCGTCGCCAGAGGTTGGCCACCGACCTCAGGTCGCCATAGTGAATGGTCGTGGGCGCGGCCGCACACACAAGCCTGAGAGGGGAACGTGCGCGGTTGTTTCACGCATTCACCTCACTCCTGCGAGAGAGAAAAGAAGCCGGAGGTCCCCTCAACGTGGTCTTGAAGAAGTCTGCAAAAACGGGCCGGCGCCATTTGCCGTGACCTGATTAGTCCGTCACGCTCCGCTGCTTCGATAGTCAAGGAGTACGAAGATTCTACAGTCGTACAGCCTTGACGGAACATGCAGGTGCACTGCACGGGCACACACACACTACCCCGTCATCCGATCCTATGCAACAGGACGTGCGTTCATTTCCACTACAAAAAAAAATCAATGACGACAAAACGAAACTAAAACAAACGTTAGCTGCGCGGCGAAAGATCATAAACTTTCTGACGACCTCCGTGGAAACCACGTCTAGGCCAACAGCGCTTTGGCAATGCCTCTGGTGTTGTAGCGTGAAGGTGACCTGCTATCAGGTTGGCCATTTGCCTATCTGTTGAACTCTAGGCAGGAATAAAACTTAATTTTGTACTATATGTGTAAACTGGAACAAGTATACCTAGTTAATATTTTATCTGATGCGGTGGCGAAATTCCCATTAACCCTTTTGATAGTCAGTACCAGTCCTTTTGACCTGGTTCTAGAATAGCAATAATTTTGCGAATACATGATAGAAAGAAAGAAGAAACGCTCTCTCTTTATGCTCCTATATTTGCTGAACGAGAAATTATTTACAATCTTGTAGAACTGTCAGTGCCATGTCTCGACAGCCCGAAGGTGACTAATGTTTGTATTGGAAACGGCAGTAGTGTGTTGATATTTTAATAAATCATCTGTAAGATTTTATATTGAAATAAATTATTTTAAGTCTTTACATTTTATCAATTCGATGTAATAAGCCAAAACGTACTCAGTAATACCCATGTTACAATATCGAATTGAAAAAAAAAATTTTGTAACAAAAATCAATATCCGTCTCTAAGCTATATATACATATAATAACTTTTATTTATATATAAAATAAATAAAATAAGCCTTTATTGCTGTATCCTTATCCTAAATATATCAAAACATAGATGTGTAAAAATTAGACGATATATCAAGGAGCAATTATGTTTAAAATCGACTATTAAATCAAGGCGCCGGTGAATTTTTAAAAGCGCCTGTCAAAATTTCCACTCATCCGTAATTGCTAATAAAAAAGTATCAGGCGCCGCTACACAATAAAGTTTATTTATGTTTCACAATCTTACGTTGTATTACACAATTCTTAGCTTAATGTTTACAATAAAATAAAAAGTGCTGACTGTGAGGGAATTAAACCTCTCCAATAGATAGGTTTTATGAAGGAATAAATTCTAGCGGGAGTTTTTGTATGGGGTCTTTCAATTAATGTTGGCGGTTTATACGATTGTCATTTAGTTTCAAGTTTTAAAACTGTATACTATTGGACTAATCACGCTGCTAGATTCATCCTTGGTGGGAAAAGGAGACCGCCACGTCTGAATAAATTTAGAATAAGAGAGAGAGAGAGAGTAGATATGGGATTAGAAATCAATAGGCACTAAAACGTGAAGCATTAAATTTTTACGCCTGAATATTAAAAAATCAATATTGACTTCATAGTAAACCTTCGTCGTCAGTTCGTTCAGAGGTAGTCTAAAAGCTTTATATGACCTTGGCTTGGTCTACGGTTTTATATAAGTATTTATTTACAAAATAAAAGTATATAACTGATATGTCAGTTCCCTAGTACAAATAACAAGCACTCTCCTGCTTACTTTGGGACCAGATGGCGCTGTATGAATTGTCTGTATGTATTTATTTATTTATATAGTTACAGTAACGTATAGCACTATTTAAGTACCTTTAACTAATATTGTTAACATAGAAATCCTTACGATTTTTTCACTAATGAAGTTTCAAGCGTAGCTCCTAAATTTAGAAACACAAGAACTTCACAGTTTTAGGTAAATTGAAGCGTTTCAGCCATTGTTAACCTAATTACGTCATAACAACACGGAACTTGGCCATAAATAGTATAATTTATGCTGAAATTCATCTTTCATCACGTACGTATAAATTCAGTTGATGCTAGCAATGATGTATTTATTTTTAGAGCGAATTAATTGGGTCACATGCGACGCAGTTGTGGACTGTGGTTTCATCTGACAAGGAAATATTATATCGAAGAATAAGCCATATTATAGGGTTTTCTTTGCTGTTTAAAATAACAGCCTATTACGTCGCACTGGTGAGCTCGGGGCTCCCCCTAAGGAGCAGACAGTAAACCCACCATGCTTGTCTAAGGCAGATTGGCAGGTTACACATACTGGTCATCTTATCATGCAGGTTTCCTCAAAATGTTTTCTTTTACCATCGTACATGGCAATTATGCTATAATATGCACATCAGGTGTGAAAAGCTGACTGTGGTACACGTCACCGTGGGATTTGTATTCGGGACCTCTAGATTAGTCTCCAAGTGTTACTCAGCTACCAGGTACCTTCGGTATTTAGCAAACGTTCAAATGTTCCAAGCTACTTAGGAAACTAAAATAGAGAACTAGGTTTCCTCAAAATGTTTTCTTTTACCATCGTACATGGCAATTATGCTATAATATGCACATCAGGTGTGAAAAGCTGACTGTGGTACACGTCACCGTGGGATTTGTATTCGGGACCTCTAGATTAGTCTCCAAGTGTTACTCAGCTACCAGGTACCTTCGGTATTTGACAAACGTTCAAATGTTCCAAGCTACTTAGGAAACTAAAATAGAGAACTGTATGTGTTTTGCAACAAAAGAATCATTTTATCCGTGCAGGGGCGGAGAAAGAATACATACCTAGTCAGGTCATAAATTCTGTCACATGTTTAATGTAAAATAATTGTAACAAGTTTATTAATTATGTAACCATTCATATACCAAAATGAACTTAACAAAACATAGATTCTTATGACATTAAAGTTTATTCAAAATGACCTCCGTGATTTTGAATACAAGCCTTCAATCTGCGCGGCCAGTTGTCTATCGCAGCACGAACGAGGTCCATGTCAATATCGGCGGCTGCCTTAATCAAGGATGTCTTGAGTGACTCCAAATTGGGATGAGGCTTTGAGCACGCCTTTTCCTCCAAGTGTTGCCATATCTTGTAATCTAACGGATTCAAATCTGGACTGGAGGAGGGCCAGTCTTCGTGCCGGATGAAGTCGATTTCACGCGCCGCCAGCCAGTCTTGTGTGCTCTTCGCTCTATGAGCTGGCGCCGAATCTTGTTGGAATACCCAGTGCCTGTTATTGAACATGGTATGAGAAACAGGTTCCACAAGGTTCGTCAGGACTGTATTTTGATACACAACAGCATTCGTTTTTACACCTTTCTCACAAAAATGTACCTCTGTTAAGCCCCAATAAGAAACTCCCAACCATACCATGAGCGAGGATGGAAAATGACCTCGTTGGACACGCGGAATACGGTTGCTCGCTTCTTCACTACTGTGTGCGTACACCTTATCATTTTGTTTGTTGTAGCTCTCTTCTACGGTAAACATTTTTTCATCCGAAAAAAGAATTTCCCGATATTTTTTTCCCGCGTACCGCTTCAACAAACCGCGGCATCTCTTCAGTCTCAGGTCCATTAGACGAGCATTCGAACGATGTCCTGTTTTTCTTCGATATGCCCGAAGCCCTAAGTCTTCATTTAACACCCTTTTCACCGTGGTTCTGCTTAACCCCATCTGAAGGGCCAACAGTTTCTGCTTACGTTTGGGATTTCTTTGAATTCGTGCCTTCACAGCTTTTATCACTGCTGGAGTCCTAACAGACCGAGGGCGACTACTTCTTGACCTGTCATCTACACTAGAGTCTTCATTGTATCGTTTGATGGTACGATAAAACGAATCTTTTGGTAATATTCAAATTTTTCAGTATGTTAAAAATTTGAATTGGCGCGTAACCGCAACGATGCAACGCAATAACTGCAACACGGTCTTCTTTAAGCGTCCACTCCACATTTAAAAATGAGTAAAATTCTAAAAGTTATACATTTTTATTTTCATGAACAATTCGAAATTCTAATTCAATAAACTTTTTTGTGGCCAGCATTCTAAAAGAAAAGTTTTTACTGTGTGACAATACTTATGACCTGACTAGGTATAACCTCTGCGGCCGGGGTCGGCCAGTCGTAGGAGGCGACAAAACAACACACCCTAGCTACGTGGTTATATTTACTAACTGTATAACTAACTGTACTGTCACTGACTACCCTAAACACAAAATATATTAAATTTTAACTCAATATACTACATTGGTCTATAACATACTCGTACTTTCGTATCACTGCAACTGCAGTGATACGAAACTGCAGTGATACGCTGGGATGATGATAATGATGATGACAACTGTCATCAACATTATCATCATCCCAGCGTCAAATCCCGGTTGCAACCTAGACTTTCGCTTCAGTGCCCGGGGTCTGCTTTCCTACTCTTTCTTCTTCACTGCGCACAATCTTCGACATCCCTGATAGTCAATCCATTTGTACGCATATCACCCCTTACAACGTCAATCCAGCATTTTTGGGTTTACCCCTCCTGCCGGGGCCCGGCGGAGGCGGTATGGCCACATATTTGTTCCCCACGTAGTTAGCTGGTTGCCGTAAAACGCGGTCGTACCAGCGAAGGCGACACTCCTGTAGTTTGTCCGCAATGTCACGGATATGAAGGCTGCCGCGAATGTGGGAGTTCCTAACGCGGTCCTTTCGCGTCACTCCACACACATCCATCGTAGCACATTCATCTCTGTGACACACAGTCCCTGCTTGTGTCGCTCTAGCACCGGCCACGCTTCACAGCCATGTAAAAGAACAGGCCTAATGATATTCTTATAAACCTGTCCCTTCAACTTAACCGGCAGCTTAGGGTAACAAATGACACCAGTCACCTCACGCCTTTTGGTCCACGCGGTAGTGATGCGTAACTTGACGTCGCAATGTCAACAGACGCGTGAAATACAGATCCTAGGTATTTAACCTGGTTCGTGCG
The DNA here is from genome assembly GCA_963693495.1 of Malacosoma neustria. NCBI lineage: Eukaryota > Metazoa > Arthropoda > Insecta > Lepidoptera > Lasiocampidae > Malacosoma > Malacosoma neustria. Next base: position 2,628,577 of record OY856390.1, on the reverse strand, counting down.
CTCGACCGTGTTGCCGCCTATGCGTACGGGTGTGGGATCTGTGGAGTTACAGGTCAAGTACTCGGTCTTCACCACATTGAGCTTCAAACCACCGTTTTCAAGCGACGCCTTCAACGCCTTCACGCGTTGCACCAACCTATCCCTGTCCGCATCTGCCAGCATGACATCGTCAGCATACATGAGCAGCCATGGGTGCTGCTCATGTATGCTGTGTAAAAGATGATATGTTTAAGAAAGATGACGGCCAATAGAGGAGTGAAAGGGGAGAGAATATATTGTGCCGACTCCACATAGTTTGGAATAATGGCAGGAAGAACACGATTCAGTTTAGATAAGTACAAAAAATGAGAGGTGTCTAATAATGGTGGCAAATATAACCAATAACCAATAAATTTACCGGTAAAAAATATTATCACTTCTATTCGATAAATAAAATTAACCAAAACTGTTAAAAATACCGTTTAACAAAAACACTGCACGTAGTCGCGTAGGTAGAAGAAGAAAAAGATAGATGCTTTAGAAATGTGGTGTTGGAGACGAATGCTGGGAATATCATGGACAGAATTTCGGACCAATGCCTCCATCCGTGAAGAACTCCGCATTAAGCAGCATCTCTCCGCTTTGGTCCAGTCACGTATTCTCAAATTTTTCGGCCACGATTCAAGGCGAAACAATGACTCCATAGAGCGTCTCGTTGTCCAGGGTAAAGTGGAGGGGACCAGATCACGTGGAAGATCACCCATGCGATGGACCGACCAGATCAAATCGGCTGTGGGCGGGCCTTTGCATGAGTGCACCAGAATGTCTCTGAATCGCGAGAAATGGCGTAAAATCATACAGCGAACAATATCTGCCTCTAATAGTACTACCAGTTGATCACGACCGCTCTGTAAAGAGTGAAACGACTAAGAAGAAGTCGCGTTGGTAATTATTGGAAATTATAAACATGCAAGTTTCAACTTTATTCCTCAATGCATAAGATTATTTCCGCCTTGCAGGTGTTTTCAACTTATCATGTAAATATTGAATTTTAATGATTCGATTGTATGCTCTATAGACCTCAAAATAAAGCACAATGTTATGAAACTCAACCATTCGAGTTTAACAGTAGCAAAATTAAATCAACGAAAAGATTTACCGATATTTTCAAAGAAATATCAATTACCAATTAACAGATAAATAAATTCAACCGTTAACGCCATCTTTAGTGTCTAACGAGCATTCGTAAACTTTTTCTAGTAATTGTTAATTAGTCAAACAAATGTAATCTTTTCATTCAATTACTTTTTAATTCCATTTATGTATATAAACGCTTATTCCCCTCAGAAAATAAACTTATTTATCACCTACCGAGTCTAATTCATTATATGTAACACCAGTAACTTTTATTGTAACATTAAACGAGTCATTCGTACAAATCCGTGCGTAGTGCTCTTAATATTTTGTGGGACAATTAATTTTGTAGTAAAGTCAAATGTCGAAGGTATAGCTTTTAAGAGATTTATCTCTTCTGGCAAGTTTATTGAAGACTATTTATGGAACGGGATACAGTACTTGGAGTTCAAGTTAATCTTGCCTTTATATTTGGTTTAGCATTGTGAATACATGTTTAGGAGCAACGTCTTTATTAATTTTTTTATTGCTGTGGGACAGCAGGCAGGTAGACGGCCCGCTTAGAATTTAGCAGTTACCGTCACCTATGGGTGTTTGCAACGCCAGTGGCATCGCGAACACGTTGCTGTCCCGTAAGGGTACAGGAACTTGGGTCACTAATGCCGGAACACAACACAAGGTTACTATGGCGGCCTACTTAAGTCGCCATTTTTGGGCGGTGGGCTTGAGGCCCTACCACGCAGCTGGGGTGGGTTGTTTTGTCGCCTTTTACGACAGGCCGACCCGGGTTGCAAAGCTTAGTATGCTTTCTCCGCCCCTACACGGATAAAATATTCAGAAAACATTTAAAGGCATTTCTTGTTTCGAAATCCATACTAATATTATAAATGCGAAAGTAACTCTGTCTGTCTGTCTGTTCCTCTTTCACGCCTAAACGGCTGAACGGATTTTGATGAAATTTGGTATGGTGATAGATGATAACCTAGAAATGGTCATAGGCTATAAATAATCACGCCATCGTTCTTAGGGGGTAGGCAGTAGGCAGATAACTAAATTGAGTTAGTGATTTTTTGTGCTTATCCGGTATCTATGAGAATCGACCAACATCTATTTTTCATCCCCCTAAATATTAGGGGTGACCCACCCCCAAAAATTTTTTTTTAATTTTTTGACATTTTATTATTTATATGGCAGAACAACGTTTGCCGGGTCAGCTAGTGTTATTATAAAATTGACGATTTTTTGAATGATGAATTCTTGTCAAGTTATGTGAATTATGTGCATTTTGTAATATTTAAATTTTTATTTACTTGTAATTCTGTAATTAAACTGTAACAATTGATTAATATCTATAAATGTCCATAGTAAATAAATTTAAGTTATAGAATTGATTGTAATAAAATAAAAGAATGGGTTCCCCAGCATCATATTTGTTTTCCAATATATTTATATGCCTAAAGGGCAAAAATGGATTGCGAAACTTTTTTTGTATAATAACATCTTATTACAATAACCTGTATTTTTTATAAATAGGGAGTCATGATTATGATGTAACGCACTAATCTGCCTTGGAGAAGTGGCCGTCCATTCGTTTGTTGCCTTTGGAAGGATGCCCGATTCCAACACTGGGACCCACAGGCCAGCCCATAGCTGTTTCTTTCTTGTTTTAATATTTTATTAGTTAATTTTTTTAAATGCTAATTTACTTTAGATATGCTTACAAACTTTACTAATACTTTGTCTAATAAAATGTCTCTTAAATACATGGTAACTGTTATAGGTGGAGCTTTTGTTAGAAAAGGAATGAAGATGAATGTAAATAAGACGAAAGTGATGGTGTTTGAAAGAGATGAAACAGTGACAGACTGCAATATTGTGATTGGAGATGAACAAATTGAAAAGGTGAATGAGTTTGTGTATCTGGGTTCAAAGTTTACAAGAGATGGAAAGTGTGAGAGTGATATTGAAAGAAGAGTGAATGCAGGAAATATGGTGAATGGAGCTTTGCACTCCTTTATGAACAGTCGGAAGGTGTCTAACAAGGCTCGTCTGGCTGTGCATGAGGGGGTGTTGGTTCCGATACTCATGTACGGAAGTGAAAGTTGGGTATGACAGAAGAAACATGAAAGCAGAATAAATGCAGTTGAGATGAGAGCGTTAAGAAGTATGATAGGAGTCAAACTGAGTGACAGGATAAGAAATAGTGAGATAAGAAACGTTGTGGTCTGAAAGAAGATGTAGTGACAAAATTGAGAAAGGTATGCTGAGATGGTTTGGCCATGTCGAGAGAATGAATGAAGAACGATTGACGAAAAAAGTGTATAAGGCGAGTGTGAATGGAAGTGTTGGAAGGGGTAGACCTAGGCGGACGTTTCGAGACCAGATCAGGACTAAACCGAAGGGCATGTATGAAGGGAATAATGAAAGTGGACGAAGTGAAACAAGTATGTAAGGATCGTAGCAAGTGGAAAGAAGTGGTCTCTGCCTACCCCTACGGGAAAGAGGTGTAATTATATGTATGTATGTATGTATGTAAATACATGGACTCATTAGATTTTAGATTTCAGCAAATTATAGAGTTTGTCTGTGATTGACATGAACTAATTATTAATTTCCAGCTATATATGAAGCTGAGAGATCGGCCGACCTTGGTTTAAACATAAAGCTCCCTATGAGTAATTGTGTATGTTTGTCCTGCAATAAACGAAGCTCGACAACTGTATCAACACCATTATACCGCTTTTGGATTTTATGGACGGTCCTAACTGAAATGTCTTCGTGATTATTTGTTGAAAGGTGCTTTGATTTGTCTGTTTCAACATGTTCGATTTTTAATGTACAGTCAAAACGACTTTTTGACTGATCATAATAGTTTTAAATATAATGTTTCATAACTACGTGATAACTTGCATTACTGTACTACAAAAAAATGACAGATAAATGCACGTGGAGATTGAACCCATAGACAAGATTGTACCAAATCACTGACTAAGCCACTGTAATCGTCATCATTCATTAAAGACTACACCTAAAAAACTTAATGAATACTTTCATAACAAAAACCAAACCTTACTTTTGTTCTTAAAAAAAAAATCAAAATTCGCATTGACAGTTTAACAAGTAAACTCCATAAAAGCGCGATACGTCTGAATAAAACCCGAGACACTTCTCTTAATATGAAATGGGCAGAAAATTACATGGATACCTTTTGTTAAGCCATCCGTCAAAATATATTTTTGTGGAGTGCCGTCTAAGGAGACCCTCGAAGGTTTTGTTCTCTTTGCCTTCATCCCCTATCCGTCTTCGCTTCACTGGTATTAATATTCATAAGTAAATTGAAGGGATCGTGTTTTGAATTTTTATTTACGGAAATGCGCATTTAGTAAGTAGATTTTGCGTTAAGATTTCTATTCAGTAATCTAAAGGAAATGTGGACAGAAGTAAGTAAGTAATCGTTTTTCCTATCGGAGTTAAAGGTCAGGGTATTCTTCAGGGTATTCCCTGTGAAAACTTAAGCCAGTCACCTCATCAACTATTTCATCTATTTATGACTGGGCTCAGGGAAAGGAAATGTCATGATTTAGAACTGATGCATATCAACGCGCAAGTGAACCCCCAAAAGGTTCTATCATCTTAATGGCTCCTTACTTGTGAGCAGTTACTAGTAACCCATTTACCGCTAATTACGACTGGAATGATTTACGACCCTTTTCTTGGCGGGAACTCCCCTTTATCACATTGTTAATAAAATATTAAAATTACAGATTTATTCTTACCTTCTGACAAACGACAAGTAAATTTTGGCTCCAAACCATAAGAACTATTTAGACGCGGTTTAATTCTGTTTAAAAACCGATTACCTGATTTTTACCAGTTTCAAGGTGGACCAGTGGATGTGAAAATAAAGAGTTCAGCTTCCAAATACTAATATAGACCCATTTGTACAGCTATTTTTGGTATTTGGGAAGGAATGTCAAAATTTTCAGTTATTATTTTATAGTTGTAACTCTTTTGCGATCCATGGAAATATTTTCGCTTGCTTAAAATTCGTAATTGATTATTCGAGTATTAACTAATCGATATTTTTATTGGGTATCATAATAGAATGCTGTCCACGTCAACTAATAAGTTCCTAAACATTAAAAAAAAGAAATGTCAAATTTTCTTCGCGCCAAAATCATAATATTTGCACATTTATACGAGTATCGTTCTGTAAGGGTTAAATGTCCATTAACTATACTCGTATACCAAGGATGCATTAGCCGATAGTACATCGATGACAGAATCGTTTTGTCGTCGGTCCTTAGTTATTACCATGCCAGTCGATTGACGTTGGTTGATAGCATCAATCGACAATAAATTTGTGTGGAAGAAGGCATGGACTGTTTTGTAATACACTAATACAATACTTCAAACTTCAAATGATTGCAACGTCAAGGCACTCGTTATTTCTGCCTGAATCAAATAGTGTAAAGTGATTAGAGTCACTTGCGCAACGGATTCCCCTCATGTTCAATTTCCGTCCCGAGTCTAGGTGTTTATTAGTAATATGGTATATTTATTTCAAAAAAAAAAAATATATATATATATATATAATATACGTATATGAGTTTTCTAGTAACGATGACATAAGTGCTTTGCTGCAACTTTGAGTATAGATGGCACTGTGTGACTCGTCACAATATATTTAAACTATACTTATTAGCGTATTTCGAATTTCAGTGTTATAAGTTTGGAATAATGATTGATGCAACACTCATAAGACATAACTTGACATTTAACTACCTATATAATAGGGATTTTATCAAGTTTCAATTTAATCGTTGCTACGACAAAGTTAACTACACGAGTTAAGACGGCACCTTAAAAATTCTGACTGAACCTGGCTCCTTAAAAAGCTGAGATATAAAAATCCAAGCTCTTTGGCCACCCGAGACTTGCATTAAGACTTGAAGACCTACTCAAGTGCGCAAAGGAGAGGGTTGTTGGAAGCCGTTGCGACCGGATCGAAAATAGAGTAGAAAAAGATCGAGACATATCTCTGCAGTGGCGACGGGTCGCAAGTAAAGGCAGCTTTTACACTGAATAGAACGTAACATTACAATGGAGTCTTTTTCTTTTAAAAAATTCATCTAATATTTTAATAACGTAAAAGATCTAAATAAATAACTCAAAATCCTACGTGAATAGTTCGGAAATTATCTTAATTTTATCCACTCAGCATTTATTTGAATATACATTATTTTGGAGATAGGTAATTACTCGTATCATATGCGTTTACCATCGTTTGACACAAGTTTACTCAAATAAGAATTTACACAAATTCGCAAAAATAATTTTAATTTTAAAATGTTGAATAAAAATTAAAATAATGAAAAATGTATTTGAAAAAGAAGAAAATGAAATGAAAATTCTTTTATATATAATATGAAAAAGTTAAAAGAATGAGAATTCAAGAAGCCTTAACAAGACTCGTGACCACTATACGCCTTTTTCAGGTTATAAAGTACAGATAAAAGTCATTCTGAAAGACTGTGAAAGTTGTATAAATTAGCTTATACAAACATAGAACTTCGGGATCCGTATGTGCGATGCAATCAGGTCGCACCGAAAAAATTATGATGATTTAAGTAGAATTACAAAATTATTTTTCTTATGCTTACCTTCTGCTAGAAACAAAAAGAAAGAACATGTTATGCCAACTTCACATAATTCTTTATGTGAAGCTGGCATAATATGTTTTTTCTTTTTGCTCTCCTCTCTTAGCTGTCAACAATTATACCCATTTTCGCCATAACATCTTTTACGCAACTCATCCATATTTTTTGCTGATTTTTGTACCCGTCAACTCTGTTTTTTATAATTTTTCTTGTTATTAAATGACATTATTCTTTACATTACAAATACAAAATGAAATTAAGTAATAAAACATATTTACCAGTTACACATCGGTGTGACAGGTAGCCATCCTTTGTTTTTCACCACTCACCGTGCCGTATCATTAACTCGGAGTGGAGTCTGATTTTTTCGACTTTTTAACGTTAATCTTTTTTTTTTATTTATGAAAAACGTCGAGTGGTGTCACTGGTCTTTGAGTTTCGAGAGGCGCTCGTGCCGCTGTAAATCGCTCGATATTCGCTGACGGTGTGAATGGCACCCGTAATTAATGAGCATTTTTGTTTTATTCTGAAGTGTATGGTTGATATATTTTATCTTTTTGATGTCTGGCATGAACAATGGCTTGTATTACCACCATATTCCTTGCCCATCATAGCACGTTTGTAAAAAAATATGCACAAAGTAAATTAGAAGCCAGTCTTTTTGAGATAATAAAAGCGTCTTAAAAAATAATTGATATAATTTTATTTTAATGATAATGATAAATTGTATATTATCACTCATTGTCATTATGGTCGTCCAAGTGGGTATATATACAAGGTCAACCTTTCATCTTGAACTCCGGTCTACTGTTATTACAGTACGAGACAGAACGTCGGCGCTTTTATGTTGATGCATTTTGGGGACTTTTTTATGATGTAGAACAGCAGATAGGCTGACGGCCCGCTTAGAAGTTAGCAGTTACCGTCGCCTGTAGGTATTTGCAACGCTAGTGGCATCGCGAACACGCTGCTATCCCATAAGGATACAGGAATTTGGGTCACTAATGCCGGAACACAACACAAGGTTATTATGGCGGCATATTTAAGACCAAAGGTTGTCGCCATCCAGACGAGCTTGAGGCCCTACCACTTAGCCAGTGGGTAGTTTTGTCGCCTTTTACGACAGAGCGACCCCTGCCGCAGAGGTTAGGTTGTTAGGTTAAAAAAGTTATTCTTTCTCTGCCCCTGCACGGATAAAATATATAAAGATATGTGCTACGATAAACTTAGTTTTGAAATTTCATTAAATTGAGCGTAATTTAATTTCAGAATTCATTTCTTTGTATATATAAAAATACAAAGAAATCCTCGTTTTAATAATAAGATATCTCAATATAGATGTAATCATAGAATGTAATAAGGTATATTGGGGACATCGAGTTGAAATACAAAAGAAATGCAAAGCAAATATAAATCATAACATTCTTTTGAGATATCGTAATGAAATCGGGCAGCGGCATAAGATAATTTAAGGGGAAGGTTTAAAGAATTTCACCGACTTTAAGGAACATATATTAAAAGTTCTAAAACAGAGACATTTATTAGAATTGTAAGTGTAGAAAATTTTGTGCATCTTTGCTTTTTTTGTGTTGACTTACTTCTTTCACTTTTTGTTAAAACACTTTAACTGCAAATTAATCATAAACTTTCATCTGGTACGACGACTGGTCGAAATCAGAAACAGCGCGGCGTCGTTTCTGCCAGTGCGTGGCAGGACTTATTACCGATAATATATCAGATTAAAATATATAAACTTAAATTATTCTATAACTTTGCGAAAACATACATTTTTTTGTAATTGTAATCACCTTGAACCCTCTTTTTTTGCGTTCGCCCCTGGATCTACCAAACAGGAAATAAGAAATAAACCAAGGGAAGTGGCGAGCTGATAACGACCGGAGCCGTACTAGAAAGTCGCTCTTGTACCAGCGAGAAGGTATAGTTCTAACTGCGCGGTGCGAGGATATGTGCCTGTCCCGCACTGAAGGTATTAACGTGCAAAATCATCGAAAAGGGGTAGAATAACAGTATATTTCTTCGCATTTTGTCACTCATAATCATATAATTATATAATATGCACGTCAATTGATTCTTCTTATGGGTGTACAGCATCAGATGTTGGTCGGTCCTGTCATAAAAATCTGAATAGGTATGTATATATTAAAAGTATTTCCTGGTACTTTTGCATATGAAAAGAAAATGGCCCAAAAAAGCACTGATGCGAAAAGTCTTCTATCTATTATATTTCCAATGCAGCAGTCATAACTCCTCGTCTCCTCGAGCAGCGATCAGCTCTGAGGATACGCTTAGCCCAAATCACGTAGTGTCGTCATTAGTTAGACATTTTTTCTTTATTAAGATAAAACTTTTAAAAGCTAAATGAATATTTCTCGACTGTATAAAACAACATCGCCTTAAGCCACACCACCTTTGAAAAGAAATGCGAAAGCTCACCAAACTCACAATACGGGTGCAAATAAAAATGCCACCATTCGGATTTCCCCTGAGTTTACGGCGCTTTTATTATCGGACTCATCTATCTGATAAGTCAAACGGGGGTGATATATCGTGATATTTGAATATTAATTTACCAAATATCGGAAGTAATCGGAATTTTTACATGTAATATGTATTTACAAAAAATAAAGTATATAAGTAGTAGGGGAGCCAAAAATACACATAATGTTTTTAGTTATAGTTATATAGTAACTAGTTTATAGACAATAGATATTCGTTTCGTATGAATATTTCTAATCATAAAGCCCTTTTTTTTGTCTCGGGGAAAAACCTCTCTTGACGGGTTCCCCCGGCCCAGGGGGACCGAGGGATATGTGGGACTCCGGGGAAGATGTTCAGCCATCCGACTACCCACTAAAAACCCCGCTGTTCTCCTATCGCCTACGCCCGGGCCTACAGATATGTGGCCTGCCGATCTCGTGGCCCGGGCCGGCGCCGGCCCGCCCTGTGTCTCAAGGCCGGCCTCTTCTGAAGTGTTGGCGCCAGGGGGTCAGGGTTTCGTCCCCCCGGCGCTCTCCTGTATTGTAGGAGTTGAGGGGAGCCCCGGATCAGCACGCGGCCCTCTCCCTCGCGGCAATAGTGCGGGCGGCGGATCCTCCCCCGAGGGGCCGCCCACCGCCGCTTTCTACGGCGGCCGGAGGTCATCTCTCGTCCTCCGGCGCCGACGACGTGGCCTGCGTTGGCGGGAGGGGAGTGTGGTGGTGGACTCCGGCTCCCGCTCCGCCGCCTCCTTTACGGACATGACTGCCTCGCAAAGGGAGGCGACGGCCGTCCATCCAGGATCGCCCCCGACCATGGACAGAACCAGGGCCGGGAGCGACAGGTCCACGCCGATTTGGGCGACGAGGGCGCGGCGCTCCTCGCGCCACGCAGGGCACACGGCGACAGTGTGGTCCACCGTGTCCTCCTCGTCGCCCGCGCCACAATGGTGGCACCCCGACGTCATCTCCCGAATCATAAAGCCCTAAAACTATTTTTGTTATTTTTTTAATCGCATTGCCTGTATCACGAATATTTAACCGTAAAAAATTGATTAACAATATATTTTTTTTAATGTTGTACCAGAATCTGCCTACATTTTTTTGTATCTCAAGTGGTTTGAATATTTTTAATTTAAAAAAATTATTTAGAAGAGCCCTCCTAGAAACCAGGTCTTGGTGGAAGTACCATAACTAGACGTCTGTTACTCAATTTGCCGGTTGCCGTAAAACGTAGAGATATCTTCGAAGGCGACGCTTTCATAACAAGAAGAAATTAATACCAAAACTGATTACCGTTAATACCATCCGTGAACCGTAACGAGTGGTTTGTAAACAATATCATGAGGTATCATCTTGCGTTGGCGTGAGCATTCCCATAACAGAACAGGTGTTCAAAGGGTTCAGTGTCAATATAATTTAACGATTTACAATGATGACATGGCGGGTCAGTGGATAAGGAGCCTTATACGACCTTCAAATCTGTCTTGTAGGTTAATAATAATTTTTTAATTACTGAGGAATAACGGACTGGCTGATGGCCAAATTAATACTAGTAGTAAGTTACCCTCGCCTATAGATTTTTCAATGCTACAGATGTCGCGAACACTTGGATCACGCCGGAACACAACACAAAGTTATTATGGCGGCATACTTAAAACCAAAGGTGGTCAGTATCTAGACGGGCTTGTGGCCCTACCATGTAGAAAATCCTTACCCTACATTCAGCCCCATACAAAGAATTTTAGAAGTCTAGCGTACCTAACCTCTCAAATATTAGATATGATAGGCGGGTTGTTTTGTCGCCTTTTACGATAGGCCGACCCCGGCCGCAGAAATCAGTATTCTTTCTCCGCCCCTGCATGGATTTGAGAGAAGGAGAATTAGAATGTCCTTGTGGTCAAGAAAATAAAGATATAACAAGAGACTTTAAAATTCTGTCGTTCGTGATCGGTGAACACAGGACTCCAAAGATAATGAAAGCGTCATGATGGTGATTACTAGAATCGTTACGAAATGAGTATGACGTAGTGGTAACGTAATGTTTTGGTGAAGCCCTTACACATACTATTATTTATATTTCTTTGCAAAATACAAAAAGGCACATTAGGCATAAACTTTACACATCATAATAAAATTTAAAGGCACACAACATTTCAGAGCGAAAGTAAAATATTTTCATAACAAATGCGTTGCACGTAAAACGTGGGGGGTTATTATTAACTATAAATCGCATGCGGCGGCCGTATCAACACATCAACGGATTTATTTTGATGGATTTGAACGAAACGGATGTTAAAGCGATGGCGACAAGAAAGATGAACATTATTGTGATGATTGTAACGTTACATAAAAAGATTGAATCAATTCATTTGCATCAGTTGAGTACGTGGTTGCCAAGTGTATTTATTATACTAATGTTACTAATCTTAAATCCGATGACATTCACTGCTTCAGCGCAGTTAGTTTATTTCAAAATTTACAATATTGTATACACCTAATTAAAATTTTCTTTTTCCGTGCAGGGACGGAGTAAGAATATCTCTGCGGCCCAGGGTCGGCCTGTCCTAAATGGCGATAAAACCTAGCTATGTGGGAAGGCCTCAAGCCCGTCTGGCTATTACCCTTGTTCTATAAGTATGCCGCCATAATAACCTTGTGTTTTTCACCATTAATGACACGGGTTCCTGTACTTTTATCATACAAAAATAAGAACAATTTACCATACCGACATTGAAGAAAAACATCGGTATATTAGATACCGGTATATACCTAGTCAGGTCATAAATTCTGTCACATGTTTAATGTAAAATAATTGTAACAAGTTTATTCATTATGTAACCATTCATATACCAAAATGAACTTAACAAAACATAGATTCTTATGACATTAAAGTTTATTCAAAATGACCTCCGTGATTTTGAATACAAGCCTTCAATCTGCGCGGCCAGTTGTCTATCGCAGCACGAACGAGGTCCATGTCAATATCGGCGGCTGCCTTAATCAAGGATGTCTTGAGTGACTCCAAATTAAAATGAGGCTTTGAGCACGCCTTTTCCTCCAAGTGTTGCCATATCTTGTAATCTAACGGATTCAAATCTGGACTGGAGGAGGGCCAGTCTTCGTGCCGGATGAAGTCGATTTCACGCGCCGCCAGCCAGTCTTGTGTGCTCTTCGCTCTATGAGCTGCCGCCGAATCTTGTTGGAATACCCAGTGCCTGTTATTGAACATGGTATGAGAAACAGGTTCCACAAGGTTCGTCAGGACTGTATTTTGATACACAACAGCATTCGTTTTTACACCTTTCTCACAAAAATGTACCTCTGTTAAGCCCCAATAAGAAACTCCCAACCATACCATGAGCGAGGATGGAAAATGACCTCGTTGGACACGCGGAATACGGTTGCTCGCTTCTTCACTACTGTGTGCGTACACCTTATCATTTTGTTTGTTGTAGCTCTCTTCTACGGTAAACATTTTTTCATCCGAAAAAAGAATTTCCCGATATTTTTTTCCCGCGTACCGCTTCAACAAAGCGCGGCATCTCTTCAGTCTCAGGTCCATTAGACGAGCATTCAAACGATGTCCTGTTTTTCTTCGATATGCCCGAAGCCCTAAGTCTTCATTTAACACCCTTTTCACCGTGGTTCTGCTTAACCCCATCTGAAGGGCCAACAGTTTCTGCTTACGTTTGGGATTTCTTTGAATTCGTGCCTTCACAGCTTTTATCACTGCTGGAGTCCTAACAGACCGAGGGCGACCACTTCTTGACCTGTCATCTACACTAGAGTCTTCATTGTATCGTTTGATGGTACGATAAACGAATCTTTTGGTAATATTCAAATTTTTCAGTATGTTAAAAATTTGAATTGGCGCGTAACCGCAACGATGCAACGCAATAACTGCAACACGGTCTTCTTTAAGCGTCCACTCCATATTTAAAAATGAGTAAAATTCTAAAAGTATACCTTTTTTATTTTCATGAACAATTTGAAATTCGAATTCAATAAACTTTTTTGTGGCCAGCATTCTAAAAGAAAAGTTTTTACTGTGTGACAATACTTATGACCTGACTAGGTATAGCCAGAAAATTGGCATTAGATAAGGACGACGGGTATACTGTCTGCGAGAGCTGAACTAAGCAGTGCTACATATAAATGAATGAATGAATCAAACTCTTTATTGTTCGCCAACTAAAGTAATACAGCATCAGTGAGATAAATAAAATATCTAGGTATGTGTAATTATTTGAATCACTGCCAGAAGAATTGGTTCACATTTTTTAATATATTTTCGTAAAAAAGGATTAATTTTAATATTTTACACTGGAATGCAACAATGAAGAATGTTCTTCAACAGACGTTGCATTACAGTTACGTCTAAGCTGTGACTACTGAGCATGTACTTGGTAAAATGTTTCGTTATATTTTAAAAGTAAAAAATAATGACGATACATATAATTCCAATACAATCCCATTTTAGAGACCGCACGTGTCGTATTCCTCTCTAAATCCATTTTATGCGAACAACTGATATCAAAACGCCTTATATATGCTGTTATAAAAAAATAAGTAAAACTTCGGCAAATTTAACATCTTTTTTATAGCAAAGATTACAATAATGGCTGCACGGGCCGATATGGATTTAGGAAGTTTACTTTTGACTGGCTTTATATTTGTATTTTGAAGTGAAACTGCTTTATCGCCTTGAAAATTCGATGAAACGAAAAAGCGACTCCAAAAAAAGACAAACATATGCATAAATAGGATTTAGCCTGCGAGAGAATGAGATAGAATATAAGTATACAATGTATCCTATAATTTTAGTATCCTCTTTGTTCGGGCTTTCGTATTGTATGTGTTGTGAAGGCCTTCGTATTACCCACTTTTCTGAAACTTCTCTTCTACCATAATAATATGTACATATGACATGTTGATGGTATTTAATCCGTGCAAGGCGGAGAAATAATACTGTCCTCTACGGCCGGGATCGGCCTGTCGTAAAAGGCTTTGGTCTTAAATATGCCACCATAATAACCTTTTATTGTGTTTCGACATTAGTGACCCAAGTTCCTGTACCCGGGATAACAGCGTGTTTGCGATGCCACTGGCGTTGCAAACTCCCATAGGCGATGGTAACTGCTAAATTCTAAGCTGGCCGTCAGCTTATTTGCTGTCCCACAGCAATAAAAAATGTAAATTGCAAACACACATTTTTTGTAAAATACATCTAGTTTATGAGTTAATTTAATAATAACAGTTCATAACGTCCCACCACTGGGCTCTGGCCTTCCTTTATAGGGAATGGTCAGTATACCCACCACGCTTGTCCAAGATGAATTTCCGGATTACACATACCAATGATCACAGCAAACAGGTTTCTTTACGATATTATCTTTCATCGACGGTACAAATAATGTTATAATATGCGCGTTAAACGAGAAAAGCTTCCTAAGTTGTGCATTTTTTAGGGGGATTAAAACCCGTAACCTCCAGAATGGTCTAATGGTGTACTACTACTAAGCTAGCTGCCTACATTTTAAGGTTTAACTAACGATTATTAATTTCTAGATATAAACCAACTTGGTTTCTAGAATATCTATAAAATTAACCGACGGCTGCGTTTCATATTTTTTTCAACCTATTTTTGAAACTAAAAGCAACTGTACGTGTTCAATGTCATTGAAATCGGATTAATTTGGGAAATTAGCGAGAAAAAACATCGTGTCACGTGATTTTTATATAGAAATATACAAAGATCTGAGCTGAATAAAGAACTATAGAACATAATTATATTGACATAATTATTTGACGACCTCCCTGGCGTAGCGGCTAACGCACTAAGGTACGCTCGTGGAGGATATGGGTTCGATTCCCATCGCGCGTCTGGGTGTTTATATATAATATGTATTTATTTACAAAAAAAGTATATATGTAGTATATCAGTTGTCTAGTACCCATAACACAAGTGCTATGCAACTTAATTTGGGACTAGGTGGCGCTGTGTAAATTTTAAAAAAATCATCTTTGATATCTTTTTCATTTTTCAATTGTATTTCATAATAACAAAAAAATGATCTAATAAATTCTACATACATACATATAATCACGCCTCTTTCCCGTAGGGGTAAGCAGAGACCACTTCTTTCCACTTGATACGATCCTTACATACATGTTTCGCTTCGTCCACTTTCATTATTCCCTTCATACATGCCCTTCGGTTTAGGGTACTCTTGACCTGGCCTTTTTTCAAGACGTCCCTGATCTGGTCTCGAAACGTCCGCCTAGGTCTACCCCTTCCAACACTTCCATTCACACTCGCCTTATACACTTTTTTCGTTAATCGTTCTTCATTCATTCTTATACTGTATATTACAACATTATAGACCCCTATTACTTGGAAAGAAGAATACCGAAACAGGCTAGCTCAAATTTATTCCTTTACGAATGTTACCTATTTTATACCCCCATTCCATTTGCCATACCCATTTTACTGTTACGTAATAAAAACTCACGAAATAAAAGATTTGTTGTAAAAATTAAACTCTTAAGAATAGTCCCCCTTATCGTACTGCCAACGTAAAGGTTGTAATTTTTATTGTTGCTATTTTGAAGATTTTATCTTCTCGCCATTTTGATTTTAGTTCCAATTTTTAAATGCGGGCTTCTCGTATATGGCTTTCTTTAGTGGGGTTGCATTTTCTGATTATATTTTACCGGTAAAATATTAAGAAGATTAATATTATTAATATACCTATATTATATTTTTGTTATAATTCAAAATTAAAGATTTAGATCATTTATTTGTTTATTCTTTATTATGCAAAAATTTTTAATACATATTACACACACACACACACACACACACATATATATATATATATATATATATATATATATATATATATATATATATATATATATATATATATATATATATATATATATATATATATATATATATAGATGTTTGTAGATAATATAAATAATTATACACGAATAGACAATTCTATACATAAATAAATAAACAAAATGAAACAGAATGGGAAAAGTATGAAATTAAATACTTAATTTTTAAAAATGTTCATGCAGAAGCTTCTTGAAGGAGTAAATACAAAAAAAAAAAAAAAAAAAAAAAAAGGAGTAAATACATAGACCGAGCTTCTCAAATAGTAGAAGGTAGCGAGTTCCAGAGTTTCACAGCAGTAATTGTAAATGATTTCCCATAAAATATGGAGTTATGTGAGTGAGGGCACTGTTAATAGCAAATTATCTGCAGGTCTCAAGGATTTAACTGCGTTTGAAAAATTCAAAACGCTCTTTAGCAGGGAGTTTTGGGATTAAACAGAATGTTGAAGAGTAGAGAGAAGATACGAGCATTCCGATCATTGTTAGTGTTTCGACTGCTATAAGAAAATACTCGATAACAGGTGGTCAACGTCGCATATGGACAATTGCAACACCAGAAGCATTGCCAACGTGCTTTCTTGAAGAAATTATGACACCTTTTTTTGAAAAATCTCATATCGTCCTGCGATGGGAAATTATCCGGATGGACATTCCAAATCCAAATGGTCTTGAGAACTACTTTATTAAGCAAAAAAAGGATATCTCCAAGAAATGGGGATGAACTAGCCGATAGCGAGAGGTACGCTCGTAGACGAAGGCACAATTCTAAACGGTTGCTTAGAACAGACGGAAGAATATGCAAAGAGACGCAACTTTCTCCGAAGGCCAAGCGTGTCTAGACCATCTGTGAGTATGGCATCGTCGACAAGACGAACTACGCGCCGTTGGTTTAACAGGCAGTATTCCATGTGCGGCTTGACCTGTGTTTTGTATAGCTCAAGCTATCTTCGCAGAGCAATATATTTATTTATATTAACATTATAAATGTAAATGTTTAGGTGCATGGATATTTTTTGCTCAATAGTGCCTGAACGGCTAAACGGAAGTAAACTTTGGCACAGAGATTGAACATTAGCCTATTTATCCCGGTTAAGTTTCAATGCGAACAAAGTCTCGGTAACAGATTGCTTATAAATTAACTGGAGTCAAGTTATTTACGATCCATGACAAATTGAAATATTTTAAATGAATGCAGCTATAAATATTGACGTCAATTTGAAAGGACAATAAAAGCACTTCATCTGAAATAAGCAATGGCGCACATTAGTGTTTTATTAGTCAATAAACGAGAGTTAACGATTCAAAATCGAATTAAAGAAATTAGTTTTGAAATCATGTTATTAAATTTTTTTTAATTATATTGACATGAGGTTCTGTATAATTTAGGAATCAAAATTGTGTATTTTGTGTGCTAAGATTAGAATATTTTGTATATAACTATAGTAAATTACCTAACATTATAGTTTTCGTCTTTGTAAATTAAGATTATTATTACCAAATAGTATAACTATACTTTATGGTTGTTATTAATACTATATTTTTGTTATTTTCGGTGTAGTTGTTTTTTCAATGTACAAGTGTCATTTTTCTGTGATCACCACTCAATGAGCTTTTATCAGAAGCGCTGTTTTTATGTAAGAACAAAAATAGCAGTGTATGCAATATTAGGCTCAATTCAGGATATGTATTCGGATTCTGTGAAATTTACTGTTTTTTTTTTGTGTATTAATTATAGGTGTAAATAATAAGTAATCTAAATAAATTTTATTTTTTTCTTAAAACATGGTAACCAAACAGAGCAAGTTACAGAATTATCATCATCGCAGTTAATCATAAAATGATCGTAAGGCAAAGGACACTTTTTTGTTGATTCTTTTCGGTGACTTGTTCTTTTATTAACCAAGAAGGCCAAAGAAATGTTTCATATCTGCTAGGGCTCCATAGAAAAGTGATGGGATCTTCATTAGGGATTATTTTTGTCATTAAAGGAGGAGTATATTTTTATTTCTCCTCGAAAAGCTCTAGTAAGAACTTTACACACATCTATTTAATTTTTTTTTCTTATCTAAATAGGTAAGAAATATTCTTTAACATAGTCTTACTGGGTCCTTCTAATAGAGTCTTATAAAAATCCACTGAAGTTTTTTGATTGTTGTCAAAATTGAACCGTGGACTACAAATTTAAGTCCTGGATGTAACAAAGATAAACTTCGTTGATGAGGATTTTATTTGAAAAAAAAAAAATTTAAGACCGTATACAAACTTTATATTTTCATGTTCGATAACAAAGCATCGTAAATCAATTTTTATCTGTCATAATGAACCCTAAAATTGTAAAGATATAAAAGATTTTAGCGACGCGTGCGCAATGCTCGTTTGGTTCTTGATTTTATGTCACATACAGGCAGTTACACTTTACGACTCTGGTATAGGATGCTTCATTATTGGATAACACTAATTAGTATTTAATGGCGTTATCAAGTCTTATATTAAATATAGGTTTTATGGTATATAATTATTGTATGTGCGCTGTGTAATATGTATTACACGGATTTTGATGCGGTTTTTTTAATAGATAAAATGATTCAAGAGGAAGGTTTATATGTATGTAAATACATACATATGTATGTAAATACATACATATTATAGTACAAAAAAACCAAAAACTTTAAATATTTGTAATGTGATGTCGTAACAAACATATTTTTGTGCGCTTAAATCGCAAACTAAACCTTACGAGATAGATCAAATTAATATACTACAGTAAGAATATCTTAAAAATATCGATAAAGAAGTCCGCGATTGCTGAACCAATTTTGATGAATTTCGGTATAGAGATAGAGTGAATCTTGAAGAAGGACATAGGCTTACTGTACTTTTAATATTTTTTTAATGTATATGACAGAACAACGTTTTCGGGTCAGCTAGTGAATGAATAAAATAAAAAATTGATCCACAGAAACAAGGAAAATGTACAATATCTATCTATCGTCTGTACTATTCAAATGGGTATTGATTGGTACAAACGATGCACTAATTCTGGTCTATGACAAAAGTTTTTGATGCAACTGGACTTAACAAGTGTGATCATGATGAAATGATGACACAACTAACGTAAACTTCGCAATAGTCAGTCGAGATTTATTATCTTCCTCGTACCTACAACTCTAAGCGAGTCAATAACTCATTTTTTTACTGTCCCTCGTTTGTGTGAAATGCAAGTGTTTTGTATTCATTTTATAGTGATGTGATACACACACAGATTCGGCCTCGATATCGATGTGATTTTACGATCGTCTCTAATTTATTTGTAGTGTCGTAAATGTCAAAGAGCATCGATGCTCGATACTTTTAGATATTATTATACCCACGCGGTTTTAACGTTTAAAACGAGATTTTGTTGCGGTTTATTTTTTGTTATTTGTTCATGATTTTCGATTGGTTTAAACAGTAATTTTTTTATTGCTGTAGAACAGCAGACAGGCTTAGAATTTAGCAGTTACCGTCGAGTTGAGTTACCGTCGCCTATGGGTGTTTGCAACGCCAGTGGCATCGCGAACATGCTGCTGTCCCATAAGGGTACAGGAACTCGTTCCACTAATGCCGACACACAACGCAAGGTTATTATGGCGGCATACTTAAGACCAAAGGTGGTCGCCATCCAGACGGGCTTGAGGCCCTACCACGTAACTAGGGTGGGTTGTTTTGTCGCCTTTTACGACAGGCCGACCCCGGTCGCAGAGATTAGTATTCTTTCTCCGCCCCTGCACGGATAAAAAGTCATTTTTATCGTATATAAATATCTGTTAAAGTATAGTCAGGTACGGGAACCTTAATCCGACCTCTAGTGAAACCCACAAGCTCTTTCATACTCAGCAAAGTACGTAGCCATGAAATTACAAAAAAAGAGAATAATCACCATCACCTTCTAGGTAGTGACGAGTGGGAGTGTTTCCGACGGCAACACACAAAATATTCCTTTTGTTAATTCAAAGGTAGTAAAGGTACTTCTTTACTTTTTTATTTTGGAATTAGAGAGTAAGATGGTAGACGCACAGTTAAAAGCGAAATGTAGCCTCTATTTATTTTCTTAAGCTTATCTGTCAACGTAAGAAAGTGCCATAGCATACTAACATTGAGAGACCGCGTAGTTTTGTCCGATGACAATACTTATAACAGACCTCTGGTTCCAAATTGATCATCAAATATATTACTTGACATATACTTTTCTGATAATCACTGAACAAAATTTTAAATACTGTGCAGAATCATACCCATGTATAGTGATATCCTCAATTTAAACTATATTTTATTTATTGCTCTAGTCACATACCACGGAAATATTCAAAATGTTTTCAGAACATATATAGCAAATACTGGACAATCAGTTTTCAGATTTACCCTGCTGGGAACTTCGAATTTCGTAGTCATATCTGCTTGAAACTTCTCAACACATCGTCTGTATCCAAACAAATTTAGTCGTTATTGTCACAGAATTATACGAATTTATTGTCATAAAAAAAATGGTTGATGAAAAAACGAATCCGATATCTCCTAAAAATTGATTGTTGAAAAAACGAATCCGGTATCTCCTAAATGTACACATTTTAATTTCACAGTATGCTCCATTATTTTACGAGCATTTCATATTGAACTTTTATAGTCGAAAGCAAATATATAATTCATGACTTAAACAGTAAAATGGTTGAATGATCTAGATAAAACGTAGCTGAAACTGTTTTTATTGTCTATACGATTCGTCTTCAGGATAGTTGACGACAAAGTTGCTTTATTAGGTGATATATGTTTTACTTTGTTTAAAGGTTTTAAAGTAATAAAAGAGTAAGACGAAAATATTCAGTTTTAAATCATTACGTATTATGACTAATGGCTTGACGTTGAAACAGATGAATTAGCTACAAATGTTAATATATATTAATTGCAATAAATATCTATCACAAAATTATTTGCAAAATATAAATAGAAAAGGATATTGTATCATAACATCGTTGCATACACACAGCTGTTTAGATCTAAATTAGATTAATAGAATAGAATATACATTATTGTACAATATAATTAATGAAACAATACAAAAAACAGCTTAGAATTAGGTACAAATGGCGGTCTTATCGCTGACAGCGATCTCTTCCAGACAACCTTGGGATGGAGAAAGAAATATGGCACAAAAACTAGGGCAGGGTTCTGTTGCACAATATTTAAAAATAAATATAACTTGTATTTGAAGCACAATAGGCGGTCTTTTCGCTTATCAGGATCAAGATAAAATATCTATATAACGACGGTATTCGCATGATATTCAACATAGTGATAAAACATATTGTGAAACTGAATGAAAGCAATAGGAAATAAAATATTAATGATAGCTGATGCCCGGCATTTGTACGATATTTTAACTGTTGTAAATTAGCTCAGAAATTATGAGAGAATACGCAAGCGAGTTTGATACTAGAACACACCTCATGAGAAGTGGTAAATTAAATAATAATATGAATCAATCCGTAAATATATTGATCTATCCGTGCAGGGGCGGAGAAATATAGACCTCTGCAGCTAGGGTCGGCCTGTCGTAAAAGGCGACAAAACAACCCAGCCTAGCTACGTGGTAGGGCCCCACGCCTGTCTGGATGGCGATCACCTTTGGTCTTAAGTATGTCGCCATAATAACTTTGTGTTGTATTCCGGCACTAGTGACCCAAGTTCCTGTACCCTTATGGGACAGCAGCGTGTTCGCGATGCTACTGGCGTTGCAAACACCAATCGCAGGTCGGGCTATTACTGTATTAATCTTTGTTTCTTTATTTATTTTCTTCTGTATCTATCTAGATCTTTAATTAGTATAAATAGAAATCCAAACTGATTGTCGAAAATCCTACAAAAATTCTGTAACCATTAAATAATTGATTAACAATTTAATGAGTATATAAAATTCTTGTCAACTTTAAGTTCAAAATAATATTGATATTATTAATTTTACATTAGTAAATACATTGTTAAAAATGAAAGCAGTAGTCATTCAATTATATTTTGACATTAACTACAAATAGACATCCTTTTGACGACCTCCTGGCGTAACGGCTAACACACGTCAGTACGCTTGCGGATGTCACGGGTTCGATTCCCGTCCAGCGTCTGGGTGTTTAATTATAATATGTATTTATTTACAAAAAAGTACATATGTTATCTAGTACCCATAATACAAGTGCTATACAACTTAGCTTGGGACTAGATGGCGTTGTGAAATGTCTTAATATATGTATGTATTTATTTATTTTATTGCGAAATTTCGATATATAAAATATATAAATTATATGGTCGATTTGTAACACAGGATGTTAAAGCAAATAAAGACTTCTATAAATATTATATTAAGACAAATTAAATTTCGATACATCCTTTAAATATTAGCCTACAAGCATCATGTTGCTTGCACTATAAATGAGATTGAATTTACATGAAACGTCTGTTTGTATCACAAAACAAATTAATATCCTTGCAAAGTGTTGTGACCGCACCTTCTTGTATCACTCTAGAACTATCAAAGCCGTATAAAAGGTATAATTATTTATTTATTATTTTTTTAATGTAATATTTACAGATGTAATAAATACAGGCTAATAAAACGTAAAATTAGGTATATCAAGATTTATTGGTTTATATGAAATTGCAATTTATTACCAATAAAAGTAACATAATTATAACCATAAATGCTAAAGCATCTTAAGTTGCAATTACTTACCACATACTTGTAACTTAGCATGTCAATAAAGATTGTAAACACTGAGTATGTATACTATAAATTGAGCGTATACTTAGAAACACTTTTTTATAGATATTAATAAAACAATGCCCTCATAAAGTTTAGTGGTCGACATTTAAAGGCCTTTATATACCCCTGTACGACTACGATTCGATTTATGGTACGATTTGTCTCATCGTATTGATTATCAAAAGGTACGTGGTAGGCAGATGCTATCATACTCGCTGAAGGTTTGTCATGCACTACTTAACCGGTAATCCCACATAATATAATATGCATATTGTAATTGTAACGTACTAAAGGGGACGAAAACATCTCGAGGAAACCTGCATACCGTGATCACTGGTCGCGTGGCGAGTACAGAGTATAATGTCCGTTTCCCAAGGGGCAGCCTCCAGCCTAGTAATAGAACCTTAATATCAAGTGGTTCCAATAGCCGGTTGCGTTCGGAATTTGCATTTGTGCTTGGTTTTTGTTTGATCGACTGACTGACTTTGTAACTGACTGTTTAATACAAACAGTGGGCACCGACTGATTCAGTTTGGTTGCTCATTAATATTGTAAAAAAGAGGTTAAAGAATAGGAATTGATTATATATGGATAAGTTTTCTTGAAAGCTTCATATTCTATCAAATAAAGATACCCGTACTTTTAGAACCATTATAATATAATAATATTATAAAAGAACATTACACACAACGCCATCTAGTCCCTTACTAAGTTGCATAGCACTTGTGTTATGGGTACTAGAGAAATAATTTATTTCATATATACTTTTTTTAAATAAATACATATTATACATAAACACCCAGATGCTGGATGGGAATCAAACCCGTGATCTCCGCAAGCATTCCGACGTACGTTAGCCGTTGCGCTAGGAGGTCGTCAAATTGTTACATTCTATTTCAAATTAATATAAATAGACAATAGCAGGTCTCCTTTTACCTGTAGAATACAAGCTAATATTTTTTATTGCTATATACAGACAGGCTGACAGCCCAATAGTAAGCAGTTAGCGTTACCTATGGACATTTGCGACACCCGGAGCATCGAAGTGAACCTGGGTCACTTATGCTGAAACACAACATAAGGATATTATGGCCGTATATTTAGATACCAAGGTTGGTAGCCATTCAGACGGTCTTAGAGCCTACCACCTGGCTATGAATATTATCTTTCATGACAATCCCAGGCCTGCCCCTGCACAGAGAGAGATTGCTACTCACAATTTATTTTGACATACATTTGAAAATGAATCCTTGTTCTTTCATATATATAATTTATTTCTGATTAGAAGTCATAAATTTTGTATGTATGTATGTATGTCAATATGCCGTTAATGTTTTTAATTTAAATAAATCACGTTAAAATAAATCGGAAGCTGTAAGCCGCCTTTTAGTAGTAATTCTTGTGAGTGATACACTCGTCTGTTTTAGTATACGGATAATTTGAATGGCATTTTTATTGGAATGGGGGAAAAGTTCGCTTTAGGACCGAATTGAATCGAATAATATCCACATGCTTAGTTTATTATGTAACCAATATATCGGATGTAATAAAAGGTAACCTATTTTATTTGATGGATTGATTTAGTACAATTTTTATCAAAAGTGATGATCTTTTTCGTCTTCTGAGTACGTCTCAGTGATCTGAGTGTAATCCCCATCAAAATCTATAAAGGCATAAGGGGGCTCATTAAGACCTTCAGAGCGGAGTGGTCTATCAGAGTGCACCAGTTGGCAGGTTAAGGTCTACCCCATAGATACCTTCATTTAGAGTGACTTTACCTGGTGCTTACCTGGCTTAAATAATCTAATATCAACCAACACACCCCACGAGCCTGAGTTATCGTAAAGCAAAGACTAAGAATCGAAGATCAAAAACAACCGGTGTCAGTATACTGGCATAGTCCCCGGAGGCTAAAACCGCCACTTCCCAGCAGCAAGAGGGAACCACCGTATAGATGGTGTATCCAACATAAGCACATCAACTGTCTCACGGAGTTCCATTGTACTCATGGAGAAACGGTGTGGTTGCTTCAGGTCTTTGAAGCCTTCTGTCACTTCACCACCGCTGTCATTCGTCCTCTGTCTTGCCATATGTAATTTTCACAATCCTACATATATTTTAAAAACATCATTAGTAGGTTCATAAGAGCCTAGTTATATTATATACTATTATACATATACCAAAACATGCGGTATCATTAACTCATGCATTCGCCTTAAGAAGATTAAAAACGTGTACAAAGGACTCCCTCGAATACGAAATTTAAATCTACAATCCTCTTTACTAAATCTACGTAAAAAGCCGTTTAAATCTGTATAATTTTATTATACCTAATTTTCTTTCACAAAATTGAAAAC
This sequence comes from Malacosoma neustria, assembly GCA_963693495.1. NCBI lineage: Eukaryota > Metazoa > Arthropoda > Insecta > Lepidoptera > Lasiocampidae > Malacosoma > Malacosoma neustria. The sequence goes on along the minus strand of OY856390.1, from coordinate 2,603,253 downwards.
GTCACCGACAAATTGCTTACATTATTCTCATTGGTGGAAAGAGAAAGACACATATGGTTTCTTATTTGTTAGACGAGGATAGAAGATAACCTGATAATCTTACAAAGCATCAATCGCAAGGAATCATTTGCATACATTTTAAAGAAGTAAATAAAAATGTAACCATATATTAAATTTTCATTATCTCGAATTAGTGTTTTCACTCTTATTATCGCCAGCTTCCACTTTGTTTTTATTGTGTACCGTAAGAATTAATTTAAGGCGGCTTTTTGATTTTAATATTTGAAATACCTGAATTTCTATGCTCTGCTAAAACCCCACCATGAGTTTTTGTGTTCAATTTCATCAATGTGTATGCCATTTCACTACTTCGAGTATTTTCTCTGATCTTCATGTTTTAGGATTCGATTTAAGAGACTTTGCACAAACGTTTCATAGCTGCATCGAACGTTAATTCCTTGGACCCCCGGAAACGCTTCCTATATTCTAAGAGTTAAATTATTGCGCTCGTATTTCCGCGTTGCTCGTCTGTGATCGCCCTTTTGCTGCGGAAATAGAACTTTGTTCATTTCTAAACAATTTGTTGGTTTGTTGTCTAGGAAAACACCTGTATCGTAGAAGTTTTTCGCAAAACACACTTAAGGGACACACACGCCCAACTTGAAAACTATTTTCACACATATATAAACGCACAGACACACCATCAAACACCAATTGCGATCATCCACTTGCGTAACCACTGAGCCGGAAGTGTAAATTTTCCATTGTATATAACCAAATTAAGCTAAACCTAATTACATAGATTGCTATTCTTCGTGCAGGGGTGGAGTAAAAATATAGACCCCTGCGTCCAGGGGCGGTCTGTTGTCAAAGGCGACCAAAAAATCTTAACTAGTCGGTAAGGCCCCAAGACCTTCTAGATAACAATCAAACCTAGTCTCTAAATATGTCACCATAATAACCTTGTGTTGTGTTCCGGCATTATTTACCCAGTTTACACTACCTCTACGTGGACAGCAGCGTGTCCGCGGTGCACCTAGCGTCGCTAACATTCATTGGCGACGATAACTGCTTACTAAGTGGGCCATAGCCTGTCTGCCGTTCGTCAGCAATAAAAAATATTGAAGATAGCATGTAATGGAATATTCATTATTATAATTATTAAAAACATATTCTTCAATTCCAGACCGATGCTTCCCAACTGGAGTCCGCGGAAAAGGAAGAGAAAAGCCAATCGTCCATATTCTCGTCAATAATTCCTGATAAACTCTCTGGCTCCATCTGCACAGCAGTTCTGTTTATGCTCGGATGGAAGTTGTTTTCGAAACGATGAACGAATTGATAAGGGTTTTCGAAGGATTTATAATGTACAGGAATTTACGTATTATATTTAAAATTGATATATATATTAAATTGCCTTGCATATTATACTATTCGTATCTTAATCAATATTTAAGTATAAAAAAATTATAATACGAGTACATACATTTTTTACATATTAACAAGAACATCAATGTGTATTACGTTTATACAGGTTCTCCGTAAATTCTTCTCCGTAAATTAAATTCTCATAACGTGTACTTTCATTTATAAATAATTAGAAAAAATAATTGAGAGCAAAAATCAACATTTTATGCAAAACTTTCAAAATTACTTAATCCATTTTTTTGCCTGTTAACTCCGGCTACAGTCTAACTTGGCACCTTACTTAATGTTGCCTAATATAGAATGTCGTTGACTTTAGTGTTGCAAGTCATCATCATCATCCTAGCGTTAGTCCCGGTTGCCACCCAAACTTTCGTTTCGGTGCCCGGGGTCCGCTGGTGCCCGGGGTCCGCTGGTGCCCGGGGTCCGCTGTTGCAAGTATTTATAGCAATTTAACCCAAACTTTTTCGTTCGATTATTTATACTACATTCCTGTACATGGCAGCGTAAGTGAAATAAAATATCATTTATTTTACGTCATACGCTAATAGTTATAACTTTACAACACGACTTTTTATTTAAAGTCGTTTTGTGTGTACATATAATACATGAAAAATATGGCCAATTTCAAGCTGATCTGGGAATTACTCGTATAATAGGTAATATAATATATTTCAACCATTAAATATATATAAATAAAGTTCTCTAAGATTTTTGTTTTTAAAACTGACATATGCATATTTTATTTAAATAGAATACACTACAACATTGTATATTATATATGAAGTGATATCTCTCGAATAAAAATATGATTTATTGGTAAAACAAATAATTTAGAAAATAAATTAAATTTTGAAATATATAAAAATTTGTAGGAACGCACAATCTAGTTAAAGGAACATTTTAAACGTGTTAGGCTTGAGGCATTAAGTGCCATTTTTAAAATATTATAATAAGAATATGATAGACAACTGATTAGTTAGGCCCATAATAATAATAAATTGTGATATTCGTGAAACAAAATAATATATGTATCTACTCGTAATGTTAGTTTTGATTGTTCAAATTAATTATGACAGAAGTAGTTATTTTTATCATTAAAAGATATACAAAAATATCTTTTTGTATCTATAAAATTACTATGATCAGTCAGTTTATTCACAAGGGTCTTATTAACTACTACTTGACTTTTAACAAATAGTGTCTATAATATTAATAAATAATTCAAGTCAATATATTATACATTCCGCTTTCGGTGTTTATATAATCAATAATTAATATACTAACATAATCTTTATAAAAATAAATGTATCGAAGAATGGACCAGCGATGTTTAAAATAGATTTTATTTTGTAATAATATAACAAATTAAAATAAAATCCGTTTTTGTAATAAATTGTTCCAAAGAGAGCAAACCTAAAAATTTACATCGATTGATCTCATTTATGTCTTTTATAATGAAAATGTTTATTTTAGAAATATTGAGTATTATTTTAGATTTATTTGTATTTTATGATAACATTTTATTTGTATTTTATGGTATGGACATTTTGGAGTGTAGTGCCAATTCGGAATGAATTAAGAGAGTGGTATATTTTGATAATTAATATTGTAAATAATGTAAATAGCTTGTTTATATTTTTATGAAATTATTATGAAAACATATTATACACATTAGTTTATAATTTAGGATATATCATTTATGAGAGTTCTTGTAAATGGGCTGCAGATATGCCTCGTGTAATATTTTTGTCAGATTTTATACTCTGGCATGTTGGCAACATTTGTAGCCAACATAATATCAATTTATGTTAAGGTCAATTAAGTATTGAAATTGTGATCTCGTAATTACAATCACAAACGCCAACTGTATCAAAAGCAATCGTTAATTGTTGTAATATGAACCATTTTTTTATATGATAAGAATATTCAAAATTTTAATAATATGATTTGTTTACAAAACTATAGACTAATGTTTGTGAGGCTTCGTTCACTTTTGTAACAATAGTTTATTACGAGAAAATCGAACCTATTCCATTGAAATTAAAATAGTTTTCATTGCCTCCACTGAAAACAACGTATTGCATACACATTTAATAAATAATAATATATTAAACATTTAAACATTTTTGTCGTGTAATCCGCCATATTGGTTTTACATCAAAGGTGGCATTTATAAACATTTCTTTGTGAACTGGGATCAATTATTTGTACCATAAGCAATTCTATGTTAATTAAGTATTTTAATTTAGTAAATACAGAAGGATGTGTTCAATTGTGATATGTATTTAAGTGACATTTATAATAGAGAAAGAAGTTTTCCATATGATCTCTTGGAAACTCTTATTTGCTGATTGGTTTTGTATTGTTTTGCTGGTAAATATAATATTTATGGCAACATTTTTAAAATAACCATTTATATTGCGGCAAAAGGCAGCAACAACTGTAAAATATTAAAAAATCAGTAGAAACTCAACTAAATTTGTTATGAAAAGCAATAAACATTTAATTTCTATTGTTGTGACTGGTATCAAAACACCTCAATTGAAAGAAAAATAGATCAGACAAGTCAAATAGAGTCAGATATAGAGTGTTTGTCGCTTTATTTCCAGTGTCAGTTCTAGTACTCACCTGCCTTTGTCTATTTTTTAATGTTTGAAGTTCGAGTCTGGTGTCGATAATTAGGATGTAGCGTATATGTTAAAATTATATTTATGGCAATATATTATACTTATTAGCAAAACATAGCAAACACAATTTAAATAAAACATGCATTTAAGAGTTTTGTACATAAATAAATTAAAATTGGTATGATTAATGCACTTTTATATTAATATATCGTGTAGTATTGAAAATTCTAAATTTCTCATAAAATAACGCTTCACTCAAATTATATTAGTGAGGAAAGTAATATTATATTAATAAAACACTTTTTTTCTGAAGAAAGCCTTTAACAGTACCATGCCACGATGTTAAATGAAATAATCTAAATGTGAAATGACTGCATAATCTTCTTAAATTCTAGTAATGTCCGTCATGTCAAGAGATCTCCTTGTGTTATACCCACCTGAATATTTTTCATACTCCTACACGGCTGGTGTCAGCCTATCCTAAAAGGAGACAAAATAACGCTAGCTACCACCTTAACCACCCCTGGTGTATAAATATGCCGCCATAATAACCTTGTATTCTGTCCCGGCATTAGTGATCCAGGTTCCTGTACTACCAAGTGGACAGCAGTGTTGGCGGAGCCTCTAGCGTCGCAAACATCTATAGGTGACGGTAACAGCTTATTATAAAGTGGGCCGTTACCCTGTCTGCTATTTCTTAGACAAAAATCAAAATGGTGTAGATTTAACAATTAGTTCTCAATTTGAAATTGTTGACAAGATGGCGGTCATTATCACAAATACGAACGTAAAGATATTATTTCAGTATTAAAAACTTCAGTTTCCCATGCAGTCTAAAAGTTCAATAATTCAGCATAAATTTACTATCTTTTGAAAGAAATACTTTTATAATATTATATTTCTCACATACTATCAAATAACCCGCTTACTGCCACGTAATAAAATAAGTATGCAAAGTTCTCTAAGCAATATAATTGTAATATTATTTAGATTTTAAGATAAAAATCGTAATTGCTAAATTTCCTTATAATAAAGTTATTTTAATAGACTGATAATAAATAAATAGGAAAGCACAATTCTATGGTTATTAACGAATTAATTATATTTAGTGTAAAGAATATTTGAAAATTAAATATAATTTCATATTTTCTTAAGTTCTTTCTCCATGCAGAGCGGAGAGGGGGTAAGAATACTAACCCCTGCGGCCAGGGTCGGCTTGTCGTAAAAGGCAACAAAACAAACCTAGCTACGTGGCAGGATCCCAATCCTGTTAGCCTTAGCGTTGCGTGAATGTTTGCATTCATCGGCACGCGTAAGCAGTACCTTACGCGTGCCGTCAGCCTGTCTGCTTTTTTTCAGTAATAAAAAAAGGTTTCACGTCTGTTATAATTGAAACCATTTTATGAATTCAAAGACTGTGTTTATGCTGCTACGTTTCGGCTACTTTCAGCAGCTTTCACTAACTAAACATCAGTTGAAGTTATAAAAAGCTGAAGTGTGATGAATGATAAATGACAAACGTGATACTTAAATTTAAAATCATTTTAATAGTGATATAATTTTTAATTCTATCCACTATTTGTAAAGTCTATTAAATTAACTTACTCAAACCCCTACTATAAATATTTTTACCTATTATTACAATAAGATATTAATTATTGATTCTTCGTTTTAGGACTTTTTTTATTAGGATTATTTTTTTTTCTAAACAGTAACTTACTTTGTTACCTATCCATTTAAAAGTTATGACCGTGTCTTAATAAATAATTTTGATCGGATAATATAATGAAATTAAAACTATATTTTATAACAATTAATTCTTTTTTCAAAACTCATATACCATCATAATATAAATAAATTAGATAAAATTTAAAATCTAACACAAGTAACACAATACAATGTATAAAATGTTGAGTTTTTATTGTTTATGTTCACATTGAGGTACTGTAGAATTTTAATGAATTTTTGACGAATTTGAGATCAATTTTCAGTAATCAAACTTCAAAAATTAATGTTATACTACTATTTTCTAATAATAATTATAAAAATAATTCAAATAGTACTAAATTTTACTTAATTTTTGTAACTTTGGAATTCACGATTTTATAACATTTGTTCAAAGCATAGACTGACAATGGTTTTTAATTTTTTTAAACTTATTAATTCAATTATCATAATAATGACTAAGGATTAAATCGAATTTTTCGGTAGGTACCATAGTGAAGTTTGAGTCTAATTTAGTAAAATTATACTTAGTTTATTATTATAATTAATGAAATGTTTAATATAAATATAATTTTTAGTATTTTATTAGAATAATTAATTTTAATTTTATGTTTAATACGGTCATAACAAGTGACTTAATTGTGTATTTAAGCTATGATTTAAAAAACTGCCGATTATTTTAGTTGTTTTTTACACATTATTTGAAAATATAATTTTATATTAAACAAGTTTCGTTTTTTATTTAAAGCGTTTTCATTCAATATTACTACAAACTATAATAAAAACAGTCGGAATACTAACGGGCGGAATACTAGCCCCTGTGGCCGGGTTCGGCCTGTCGTAAAAGGCGACAAAACAACCCTAGCTACGTTGTAGGGCGCGCCGTCAAGCCCAAACCAGTCTGGATGGCAACCACCCTTGATCTTTAAGGCATACTATAATAACCTTGTGTTGTGTTCTGGCATTAGAGACCCAGGTTCCTTTACTCCAATGGGACAGAAGCGTGTTCGCGGTGCCTCTATCATCGCATACATCCATAGGCGACGGTAACTGCTTATTATTAAGTGGGTCGTTAGCCTGTCTGCTGTTCATCAGCAATAAAAAATACTGAGATAATACAGTATACCCGTCAAGCTTGTCTAAGGTGGACTGGCAGGATACACATAAAATTTGTATGAAACATTCACAAATATATGCACACGTTTCGCCATTATTGGCATACAAATCAGATGGATTAAATAACATTAATTTTTCACATGTCCAAGATTCTAATAACAATGTCTTGATAAAATGTTCTTCTAATAACAATAACAATGTCTTGTTAACGTACACTTTACTACATAATATACCGGTGATCTGTCTTCTCACGACATTTTACTTTGCCATCGTAGATATGACAATTGTTTTGTATATTAGGCGAAATCAACTGCCTAAGCCGTGGATTCAAGCCTATGACCTCTAGGTTAATCTCCGAGTGTGATACCACTTGGCTACCACTGTAGCTTATAGTGCCATAACATTAGTCATCATTATCTGACGACGGCTTCCACTTATGAGTTAGGAGGGTCAGATGACCGTTGCTCCCATAAAAGTCAAAACCAATGAGCGCGCAAGAGTTTAGCCCGACTCTTGTGAGAAGTGGACAAGGGCTACCGTACCATCGGTGGATTGGCCCAAAAATACTGCATTGACGTCATAAGGGATGATATGCGTGCCAATTGAGTCCAATATCCATAATTATCAGGGATGCAAAAGATCGTAGGAAGTCGAGAAGGAAGGTCGAAAAGCCGACCACGGGCACCGAAGCAGAAAGTTAGATTGCAACTGGAATTATAACACTAAGATAATGATGATGATGACTGGTATGATCAATCCCAGATACATCCAACGCACAGTGTTTCAAAGCACCAAAGAATTCCCTCTGCTGTTTACAGTATTAATCAATCAAGAGAGACATTAAATGGAATAATTTGAGTGAACTTTTTATGAAAAAAATTCTTAAAACTTAACTGTCCAAGATAATTATTTCAAATAATTATTATAGCCTGATAAAACATCTTTAGGCGCATGTTTTCCAATTTTATTTTTGGAAAATCGCCTATGGACACCATAATTCATTTTCTTTCCTGATTTCTCCCTAAAAACTCAAAAGTGGGACTTGTGACTAGCACTGTTAGATTGCTCGTAACAAAGGCTTTGTTATCACTGATAAAAAACCACGTTCTTCTTCTTTGGCAAACTAATTTTTAAATATTTATATATATAATTCTTATGTGCGTGTGTATGTCAACTCCTCCTAAACGGCTGGACCGATTTTGTTGAAATTTTTTGTGTGTGTTCAAGTGGATTCAAGAATGGTTTAAATTCTCAATTGGAGCCGGTAGGTGGCGCTGCGATCGAGTTCTGGGATTTTATTTTTCTCATATCAGAACATAACCCCAAAATTTTAAACAGTTCATTTTCTTTTTTGAACGGCAGAACAACGTCTGTCAGGTCAGCTAGTTAATATTATAAATGTGAAAGTAAGTTTGTTTGATACGCTTTCACGCGATAACTACTTGACCGATCATCATGAAACTTTGTACACATATTCTTGGAGGTATTAGAAGTAACATAGGATACATTTTAAGGGAAAAAATATATATTTTTACGAAGATACCCTTTCTCATTTTTTCCCCGATTTAATTTTGCCTGTTAATCGCCCAGCGGAGCGAGCGTGATCGGCTAGTCTTCTAATAAATTTAGAAAAGAGAATTTATGAAATATTATTTTATATCTTATTAAACAATACTCAAATGTATTTTATTGCAATAAAGTCGCAATTCGAATAGATATGTTTATGTAATGCAATGCAATCATTTTAAAATTACATTATAGAATAAGCCTTAATCCATTATTAATAAGGTTAGTATTACTGAAGCAAAAAAAAACGTTTCACATCTTCGTGATGCTAATATTGCGTTTCATCCGTAAAAATTTACCCTCATGCGCGCACAGAAGTTTCACTTCAAAATGTATTTGAAATACACACCTGAGTGTTTTACTCTTCTATTTAAAATGCACCCCTTGATCGATTAATACTGTAAACAGCAGAGGGAATTTTTTTGGTGCTTTGAAACACTGCAACGTTAATTGGTATCGGTAGAATCGCTTAAAGGTAGGTAGCAAAATGAAAACATTTAAAATCCAGTTCTATTGGAATGCGGCTGTGCTGAGAAGTTTTTTTTTTTTTATTGCTATAGAACAGCAGACAGGCTGACGGCCCGCTTAGGATTTAGCAGTTACCGTCGCCTATAGGTGTATGCAACGCCAGTGGCATCGCGAACACGCTGCTGTCCCATAAGGGTACAGGAACTTGGGTCACTAATGCCGGAACACAACATAAGGTTATTATAGCGGCATACTTAAGACCAAAGGTGGTCGCCATCCAGACGGGCTTGAGGCCCTACCACGTAGCTAGGGTGGATTGTTTTGTCGCCTTTTACGACAGGCCGACCCCGGCCACAGAGGTTAGTATTCTTTCTCCGCCCCTGCACGGAAGTGGGCAGCATTGGGTTCCCATGGAAAATAATGTACTGATATATTGTCTTTCCATTGACATTATAATGCATTAGAGATTTTCGCTGTCGGTCGGTACTGTAACAGAATTAAGGGTTACTATCATTCTTTTAAAACAATCTCAACCAATAGACACTCGCTGATAATACGACTGAACATAACGACTTAGCATGAACTTTTCGTTCAGAATATGACCATTAGCTTCCGTAAAAAGCTAAACTGTATCAACAACTGCTTTCCAAACTACGGACTGAAACGATCCTGAACAATAAATACAGTAAAGAAATAAACTTCAAGTGATGATGTTAACTTCAACACTATAAAGTTACTAAGTTGTAAAACACATTAACTTAGATGGATTGTACTTAGTCTGTAAGTTAGTAAACTTAAAACTTTGAAGCGTATGAGAAAATGGTTTAAAGTTATAATGCAGTTTAGTTTTAATGATTTTATATCTGTATAAGATACGAACCATAACCGCTAAAGTTTAAAAGCTTTTACTTACATATTGACAGCTTTATTATAAAGAAAACCAAATGACTACGCATCACCGGGGGAAGCAGACTTAGTTACTTGGCAGAGTAAATTAATTCTTGTGCATAGCAAAAACAAAGTTTTTACTTGCCCCTGTAAAGTTTATCCACATTTCATTCTAGTAATTAAGCCGACAATACGCAATATGCACAGTAGGTGATAAAAACTGCCTGAATAGTACACGCCGCCGTAGGATTTTGGGACATCTAGATTGGTATTATACCTCCAGCTACCAGGTACCTGTGAATACTATTTCTACCAAGAATAATATAAGGCAATCCATTAATTTACTTTGTAATATACACGAACCATCTGAATCTGATTGTATCTACTGGATATGGTAACACGTTATTTTAGTATTTTCATAAATATGGCAAACAAAATATTTACATATTGCAAACATAGCATTTTATAACACTGGCCCTGTTTCGCATTGATCATTGTTTAATTTAATTTGTAACAATTACGAGAATCTAAGAAATCACTTAAATTATTTTATTTTGTGGTCCGCAGCACTATAACATTATATTGCGGTCCGCAACCCTATCATTAACACTTGTTTGTGACCCCTGTAAAAAAGTAAAAAAGTTAATATAGGCTACTCAATAACATTCAGACTCCCAACTTTTTCGTTGTAATCGAAACAAAGGTAAGAAAATATCCGAAATAGATTTGTAGTTTATATTTAAGTCAATTTAAACGAACAAAAGCTTGTTTGATAATAAAGACATGGGTGGTTTATTACCGCGGTCCTTATTTAAATTGCTTGTAAATTCTTTAAATGGTTGCTTGAGATTTATTGCTTGCCGGTTTAAGTTTAATTTGATGTCTGGATTAAGCCATGACTAATTAGGGCCTGTCGTTTATCATCTACGCTAAAGTTTGCTGAATGTTTGGATTCACTTTTCCATCTTCTCGTGTTCTTTCCTTCCGCTTTCCTATTAGCCATCATCTTAATTTTCACACCTTTATTTCTGTATCATGTTTTACACAATCAAACCTTCCTTTGGCCTACCCCTCCTTTTGTATCCATCCGCTGTTATTTCTAGCATTTTCTTTGTTACATAATATTCGAAGTTTGGATTCGCTTCCGTGTATGGTATTTTTTAAGAAAGAATGAATATCACCAACAACATCAGCAAAAGCCTTAAATCAATCACTGCTGCACATGGGTTTCCCTAAGATCACGCCCTGGAAGTGCTAATCACGCCCCACTGGAAGACTAAATTAAATTTGCCAAGGCAGTCTTTTCTCTAGAAATTGTTTACTGCGGGCAACTAACATAATATAATATTAGGTGCTGGTTAGACACCTCATCCTATCCTTTTTTCCTTGCCTACCCGCAGTAGTTTATATGCTGCGGCGCCTGACGGTGATTTCGAAAAAAAATAACTCTTCGACCATCGCCGCGCCGCCCTCTCTTCTTGGCAATCACCCGAGCCGACGACACGTACCGTTGAGTCTTGATTAAACCCGCACGAGTTTTCATATGTTTGTGAACCGCTAATTATAAAGACCCAGACTCCAAAATGCAGAACTAGCCGTGGAGGGTAGCAGATCAGAGAAACTTAGGTGAGTCGCCGCTGTTTCTGACGTGCTGGGTATTTCCGTCTACTTTCCTATCCACGTTAATTATTGCTAACTTCTTAGAATAATTATGCTACCTTGCTTAACCGATCGGTATACAAAGTCAAACTCTGAAGAGGCGGTAGTCGGTACGGACTTTCCATTACCTATTTTTTGTTCTTTTTAAATATTTTGAAGTGATAACTTCTTATGGGAGGGTAAACCGCTTCGTTACGTAACGCGTTACGGCACCAGTCTGTCTGGCTTCCCTTTCTCTCACGCATACGGCAGCGGTAGGCAGGCTCCTCCTCCCTCAATCTAACCCACAGTGCTATTCGAATTGCGACTTTATTACAATGAAATGCAGTTGAGTTTTTTTTTTCTTCATAAAGAAGATTCTTTTAACATTATGGAATAATTTAAATTACACAAATAAATAAAACTGGAGTGTCTGTTTGTAATATTAAAATAACTGCTTTTTACTAAGTGAATTCGGATGTATACACGGTACATATACCAACACAACATTTTATACAATTTTTACATATTCATTTTCTGCAACGGGGATGAAACTGTCTTTTTGCGGGAATAACTAATTAAATAAATGCACCCTGGTATAGATAATGACATTTATAAAAAAGGTTCGCTTAAGTTATGTGCGCACACAGTTCACCTGGGGGTAAGCAAGAGGGTGGGAAGTATTAACATAATTGATACAAGCCCCCGCTGGGATTGTAAGAAGAATTCTCACGGTACTATCTGTAAATCAGCATTCAAACGACAACACCACAACGACATTGTGGCTGCTAACGCATAGCGGCTAACGCATAGTGGGTCGCCTGCCAGGTTCGATTTCCGTTCATCATCTTGGTGTATATGTTTTTATTTACAGAACAAAAGTATATATCTAGTATATTAATTGTCTAGTACCCATAACACAAGTATTTTTAATGCTGTAGGACACCAGACAGGCTGACGGCCCGCTTAGAATTTAGCAGTTACCGTCGTCTATGTGTGTGCAACGCCAGTGGCATCGCGAACACGCTGCTGTCGCATAAAGGTACAGGAACTTGGGTCACTAATGCCGGAACACAACACAAGGTTATTATGGCGTCATACTTAAGACCAAAGGTGGTCTCACCTTATATAATATATAACCTTGGTCTTAAGTGATTCATAAAAACTTACGTTATTGTTTTTTTTTTTGCGAAGTCTTTACAAATCGACACTGCAATTTCCACCAATTTACCATAGCACTCTGCTATATGTTGCCATGCGACGGGACTTATTTTGAATTATATCCACTTCGTGAAACAGGACAACACGGCTAAGACTATTTCTTCATGTTCCTGCCCTCACGTTATATGTGATCGGGAGCGATGTCTCCTACTCTCCTATGTTAACCGTAATGTTGACATCAACACTTTTTCACTATATCATATTTTATGCAATCCATATTTTCTTTGGTCTGCTTCTCCTCGTGTATTCACCCACTCTAATTTCTATAATGTTCCTTATTATATGGCTGAGAATATTATCATTTCATAATAAATAAACATTAAATAGCTTTTAATACTGATTGATAGTACAATTTTACACACCAAAGGAAAAATCCGCCATAATAATTTAATATCGGCACCACAACGGTAAATAGAGAGACATCCATCAAAAATCGCATTCGACAGATGAATTGGTAGCGATTGACGGAACGTCACAATGAAACAAATTTTTCATCAAAAATATTCAAATTGGCATGCAAGTTTTAGTTGTTGGATGACTGACTAAAGGCGAACTTTGTAACAAACGACAATCGCTTTAACAAAGATCTGTTTGTGGGGGATGTAATAATACAAATATATCGGTACCCACCCCACATTTAATCTCGAGCACTGCTTTTCTATTAGACACAGAGGATTCTCACAATAATCTTTATTTATATAATTACTACTAACTATTATTGGTAATATACTATTAATATTAGAATTATATTTATTTTTACAATTTTATGCAAGGAACGGTTCGTTTTGGTTGTCTCAGTCAAGCGCGCGAACTTCACTCTGTATGGCGGCCGGTGGAGGCATTTTTATACGACACGACTGCTGAGGCTATACGGCCTTTGAATTTAGTCGTGTCGATATATACTTATATTTAATATTTATAGATTTACATATATTATATATTTGTGTGTCTTTGGATAATGTATATTAAATATAATAATATATGTATGAGTGTCAGCGTGTTTCTATGAGTATGTGTACGTATTTATATAATATACCCATACCTTTATATACAACTAGTTGATCCAGCAAACGTTGTTCTGACTTATGAATTTAAAAAAAAGCCTACATCCTTCTCCAAGGTGCAATCTATGATTATACCGAAATTGATCAAAATTGGTTCAGAAGTTTAGGCGTGAAAGCGTAACAATCCGTGCAGGGGCGGAGAAAAATAATAATATCTGGGTCGGCCTGTCGTAAAAGGTGACAAAACAACCCACCCTAGCTACGTGGCAGAGCATCAAGCCCGTCTAGATGGCGATCACCTTTGGTCTTAAGTATGCAGCTATAATAACCTTGTGTTGTGTTCCGGAATTAATGATCCCAGTTCCTGTACCCTTACGAGACTGCAGCGTGTTTGGGCCACTGACGTTGCAAACACCCATAGGCGACGGTAACAGCTAAATTCTAACCGGCCCGTCAGTCTCTTTGCTGTCCTACAGCAATAAAAAAACAAGCAAACTCACTTCCAGATTTATAATATTAGTTAACATAATATTCTATGTTTTCTTGGAAATCATATCTTTTTTTTCTTCATACATTGCATTATTGAACTATAATAAAAAATTTCTTTATATTTAAGTATTATTTATGTATAAAATATTTTTACTACTTAACAATACCTGGTTAAATTTATTTATTTATTTATTAATTCATGTATAAATGTACAATTACTATGGTTAAAATGCACTGCAATAGTTATAAAATGTTTAATGCATCGCATGGGAGATATCAGTCATGGGTTTTAAAATTTTATTATAAGTATTCCAAACACGTTATGTGCGATACGGTACATTAAAAAGTATGCAAATAACCAACACAAAGTTTTTCGAACAATACATCACTTTTTGCAAATATAGAAAGTAAAGCATGAAGTCGCCTTCAAATGTTCGCCATAAGTCACCACAAATATACCGATGTATCGAAAAAAATAAACAAATAATGTTTTATTTGTTATTCAAATTTTCGTCAGCGAAAACTATCGTTGATTTGCATATAGACAAGGTGACAATCATCGATCACTGATCATTACAATACTGGGGTTGCAAATCCGCAACGGCAACGGATTGACTAAATATGAATCTATTTTGTATTTTACATACTAATATTAAAAATGTGAAAGTAAATCTGTCTGTCTGTTACGTTTTCACGCCTAAGCCACTAAACTAATTTTGATAAATTTTGGTATAGACATAGATTGGACCAAAGACATGGACTTTTTTTAAATATTTATTTAATTTACACAAGCTAAACTACACCCATGGCATTTTAAAGTAATTTTACGACCTCCGCGTTGTAATGGCTAACGTCGTTATGATTGAGGAAGTCACGGGTTCGATTCCCGTCCTGCGTCTTGGCGTTCATGTATTGTGTGTATTTACAAAAGATAAGTATAGGTTTCCAGTATCCATAAAATAAGTGCTATGTACTTACTTTGGTACTAGATGGTGTTGTGTGAAATACGCCAACATATTTTATGAATGAATATGGTTGCGGGTTCAGATGGGAAACTTTCAGCATCTTTAGCTCCATTGCGCACTCGGTAGCCGCATTCAACAGCTCGATAAAAGGTTGGTAGTTTAAATTTACAGAGGCGGCTTTCTTCAACCTCAAAAAGAAACCTTGTATTGCATTTTCCGTTCATTGAGTGGGCGTACCAGTTGATGAGATTCGCTAGAAGTTCTTGGTGGGACCTCTTACACCTAGTATTACACAGTATTTATTTTACCATCCACTACATGAAAATTCACGAAGTAGTGAAAAATTACATTAACTACAAACCAAGTGTCATATCTAGCATATCATGGCCTAATGGCCTAGTAATAATTTACTAACAGCATGTTTAAATGGACTGCTAGATTAAGATATCTTCCAAGACACCACAGAGCTTTATCTTCGAAGCACCTTGTCATTACCAGTAACGTTTCACAATAGTCGCTAATTGAGGCGTTATTGCTAGGCGTTCTATACGTTTGCCCATATTAGTCTCCACTTTAAAAGTGATCTTAGGGACTTTGTTTCTTTGATATTAAATAATAATTTAAAATTAAAGAGCATAATATCTGCCAATACAAGCCAGATAAACTTATTGCATTACACCGTTCAACTAATAAAGGGAAAAATGAAATAAAAAAGTATATACGCGTCATAAAAACCACAATGCTGTTTTTATTTGTCCGCATCGCAATGGTACCGTATGCAAAATTGGCGCGAAATTGAAAAATAAATTTGTTACATATTGCTTTTGTGATTCCGTTCTAGGATGAAGGGATATGGTGGGTGTATTCTTGAAAAAAAAAATACTATAATTTATCTTCGTTATATGACATTAACGATAGAAAAATGTTATCTGGAACAAAATAAATTACGCTGTCTTTGTAGATGTTGCTTAGAAAGCGTACGGTACAAAAATCTAATTTCAGCAACATTTTAATTTTAATAAGATGCTAAAGCCTCTGTACTTCAGTCAGCTAGTCATTTTTTGCAAAGCACGCTGCACAGAATGTTCTCGAATTTTTTACCTTCCAGCTTCTTGTTTTTGCATTTTGTTACAAAAATATTCCTACACGTCTTTACATAACTTTAGTTCTCCTTTTATCTTACCTCTTCTTACTTGTAAAGTTAAGCTCAGTGCTCTTAAAGTATAATAAGTTAAAACTTATGTTAGTCAAACGCTAAATAGGTTACAAACCAATATGCACTTATATAAATGAAAATGAAATTGAAAAAAGAACTTGATCTCGAAACCAGCAGAGTATACTCGATTCAGCGTCACTAATGCGTTTTGTTCTGAGGTAAAAAGTGAAAAAAGCGCTTTAAACCGTTTTCATATCGAAAATAAAGAATAGAGGCATCGATCGATAGAAAGGGGTTGTGTCATACAGATGTGTCATGTTACCTCATTATTTTAGCGTATTTCATAGTGCGTGTTTTTTTTTGTATTTATGGTGTAGTGGACTGTAAACGTCCTACCAGTGATGACGGGGCCAACAGCTGGCTGGTCCAATTTTTCTTTTGCCCTTCTCATATGGCTAAGATTCTAAATCAAGACCAAGAGCCAAAAATAATAGACATAGCTAGCAAAATATGTAATTGGTAATGGTCACGCCAGTCGCAGGTCCGATGGACGCTGGAGCCGAGACCTGGAGTGAAGATCACGTCTCGATAAATGACCAGAGCAAGGTTACCGCTAGGAGTTTCATGGGAAAAGCAAGAGACCTTTCATCTTTTCCCTTTGTGGCCCAACATTCTGATCCATACAGTACGACAGGTCTTACTAAAGTAGTTTTATTTCATAGTATTGTAATAAGAAAAGCAAAAGAAGACAAAACCATAGGTACCGAGAAAGAATACTGACCTCTGCGACCGGGGACGGCCTGTCGTAAAAGGCGACAAAACAACCCACCCTGGCTATGTGGTAGGGCCACAAACCCGTCTGGATGGCAACCACCTTTGGTCTTAAGTATGCCGCCATAATAACCTTGTGTTGTGTTCCGGCATTAGTGACCTGTCATTCTTAGACCGTAAAGTTTTCGTAAAGTTCCTGTACCTTAATGGGACAGCAGCATATTCGCGATGCCACTGGCGTTGCAAATACCCATAGGAAACACTAACTACTAAATAGTAAGTGGGCCGTTAGTCTGTCTGCTGTCCTACAGCAATAAAAAAATCTTCAATGTAATTTTCGAGTTAACGCCTCTCGATGAATTTTTCTTGTCTTAACTTTAAAAGCACAAGATAAAGGCTTAATGGTGCAGCTTTCTATAGGAGCGATTGATACCTCGACCACAAAATCAAACCCAAACACACTTCGAGTTCATTGTATTGTAAAGCAATGTATTATCACAACTCCATAAATATCATGTTTAGAAATTTCTAAATCAAGCGGACCATAAACGCACTGTAAGTTTTAACCATACAGGGGCGGAGAAAGAATAATAACTTCTGTGGCCGAGGTGGGCCTGTCATAAAAGGAGACTAAACAAACCAACCTAGGATGTAGGGTCCCAAGCCTGTCTGGATGGCAACCACCCTGTTTTTTAAATATGCCGCCATAATAACCTTTTCTTGTATTCCGGCGTAAGAAATCAGGTTCCAGTATGCGGATAGTAACATGTTAGCGATGCCCCTGGTATTGCAAACACCCATGGGCAACGGTACTTGCTACATTCTAAGTGGGCTGTCAGCCTTACTGTCCTACAGCAATAATAAAAGTGTCTAAAGTTAGCCAAGACTTGAATATCATAACGTAGAATTATGTTTATATAGCTATTCGATTCTGCAATTATAATCAAAGTACCTCTAAACCAGACTAAAGGGAATATTACCACGTCATCGAAACACGGAATCGATCGTGACGTGACGCGAGTCCGTCTAATATCACTTAAACACGCTGTTCTCCCGCAAATGGGAAACCTTAATAATATTCCGATGGATGCAAAGAATAAAAATTAGATTTAATAGAAGTTTCTCGAACAATTGTTTTAACACCATAGAAAATTTGTTAGACCTTTAAACATAGGAACTTTAAATATAAAAATGATGATATAAATATAAATAAAATTTGTGAATTATTCTTAATTTAGCCTTAGCCTTGCCAAATTATACGTTTTCTATAGGAGTCGTGATAGGCAAATAATTAATTACTTATTTTTCTAGTTTATAAAAAGCTAAGGACACCGTTCGGTATTCCCTTTTGTGGTTGGACTGTCAATCGCTCCTTTAAAGAGTTTCGCAGCGAGGAATCAACGCAAAAAGTATGTTAAAGTTTTACTTTGTGCAGAAAATCCAGCTTGGATCTGAAGCCTGTTTGTTGTCTTCAGATCTAAGCTTTGGATGTAGTTTTATATGCATAAATATTCGTTCATTTTTCTGTATACTCTACCATCGCTTTACCACTATCCCACCATTTCAACCAACATGCATCAACTTGAACAAACGGTCGACATTCGATCGTGTGACCGTCACAGCGTCATCGAACTCTAAAGCAAGCTGAAGAGCGCCTATCTAATGGGCACTACTACTACATTTATACTATAAACTACTACGTTACGTTATGAGAGTAGTCAATATTTTTTCAAAAGATGTATGTAAAAATATTTCCACAGAGGTAATCATTAAATATAATGTCTAAGTGTGTCTTGTAAAAAAGTATACGATGAAACTTTTAACAGTATTATAATTTAATTATTTGCAATAGTAGACTGCATCTATGCTATACTGCTTACATAGTTTTAGAGTGTCCCATCTGTATTATTTATTCCGTGTAATTTAAACATCCCTCATCGCGTAGCTTTGGACATTCAATATGAATGCAAATGCAATGCTTCGGCCCCAACCGGGATTGTTTTACAACACATTGTACATTACGTATATCGACTTCATATGTATTATAAATTCAACGAATAGTAATTATAATTTAGGTAGATTATATATAGATTTTACTTGCGAAACGATGAAACACAGGCGGTAAATATATACGAAGATCTTAGACATATAATTTGGCTTACCAAGAACTACTTTTTGATTTGAAACATCAATAGTGGTGGGACTGTTGGAGTTGCCACAGTAACAGTCGCCACGATAAAGAAAGCTAATTTACACCTGACGTAATATCAAGTAATTCAAGTCAGTAATAAGTTAATACATTTTCATAATTAGAGTGCTAATTTTAACTTTTGTATCTAATAATGTCTTCTTGAATAAATACTTAATATTTTATATTTCATTGCAATATTTATTTCTTGTCGAAAATTATTATTTTATGCATAAAATCTGTAAAAATAAAAGTTTCACATCAGTCAGGCGTCCCGCGACGGCTCACAATTTTTTTTAAATTATTATTAATCCAATACTTTTTTCATATTATGCTAGTCGAGAAGCAATAAAGAGATTAAGGGTTGTATCCCTCCGTGGCATGGACCTCTTTGTCAATCGTCCTTGCCTAACGTGTATTATTAATATTATTGCTTGGTAAAAAAATTACGGAATCTGCATACCAAGGTCACAGTATATCTAATATCACTTATTTAACCTGGACGTTATAATTTTCCTCTAAGAGGTTTTTAAAAATTACATAAATTACATACATTTTTTATCCTTGAACAATAAATAATTTTTTTTTTAATTGTCAGCTCATATCATATTATCAGTGAACAAAACATTATCTGTCATTAACACTTCGTAAGCAAATAAAGTCGCGTGAACACAAAGCCAGACAATACAAGACGGATTGCTTTAAAATCATCAATGCGAACCACGCCTTATCCATTTTCAAATACCATAATGCGCCCTTACACTATTATTTTGTAAACTAATACTTGGATTTAAAAATAAATAAATAGTGCAGTGGCCGTATTGCTTGTGTATAGAGCTCATTATCCAATAGCTGTAGTTTATTTGAAATAGGAACTATTCAAATGAAGTTAGATCGACCGGTATTATTTGAACTTTGTACTAAAGTACAAATTAAACAAATTTTAATTATAGATAGAAAATGAAACGATTTATTTACGGTTAAGTCAAATATTTTTATTAATAATTAAAGTTCTATTTTGTTTAAAAAATTAATAGTATCAGTTTATATTATTATATTAGTTTTAATCATTACTAAACTTTTTGTCGTGTGTCAGTGTCGCTTTTGAACTATAATTTAAGACACTTTGAAATGGTATAGAAATGGTATAGAGTCAAGCTCAGATAAATATTCCAAGCCAAAATAAAGTTCAATCAACTTGGGGATGTAAAGGGTAGAGGCAAAGAAAAGCAAAAGAGAACCATATCAGTATCAAAAAATACCCTATCCGGTACTGAGTAAGAGTGCTACTGTACGAACTTATTTTTTTTTTTCATTCCAGTAATTGAATATTTCATAAATATATAAATATTATATTAGACTAAGTAATTATTCAGTTTCATTGAAAACTTTATTAAGTTACTTAAAAATATTAATAAATATTTTAATTTAGCACACTACACTGCCTATTTTTCAGCTTTAATATTCCCAGTCAAGTTAAATATTGAACGTAGACTAAAATATTTTAACTTTACTTGTTACTGAAAATAGTTGCTGAAAAATAACCAGAATGCAATGATCAGAATTAATGGTCATAAATAAAAATATTTCATAGGTCACGTATTACTGGTCAATTTTTCAAGATGGCGCAGACACGTGTAAGCCGCGTGGCTGCCCAAAACGCATACGCGTTCATTTGGAATAACAACTTAAATGCCGTCATTAGCGATTTGATTATATTTTTCTTTAGTAATTATAGGATTTTGTTATACACCGAGTAGGGGTATTGTAAATAGGTGTGAGAATGTTAGGGAGCTGTATATTAAAGTTACCTAGATTATTAAACCTAGTGAACTCTAAACCTAGTTTTTGATATAATCTTAAAATAATAAGACAATCTATTTATTTATTGGCAGAATATAAGGAGTTGAGATGTTACAATTTTCATACTAACATTGTTTTAGTTACTCTAAATTCTTACATTTAAGGCGTGCAATGTTTTTTTTTTTAATTATACATTTGTAACATTATTATTTATTTACATTTAAAGTTTAATTAGATTTATGCATTAGTCATGTCATTTTTAAATTCAAATATTTCATTCATTGTATAGAACATTTAACACAGTATACAACATTTGTCCAATAACCTTTCAACAATATAATGATAAAATAGTGCCTAATATAGGACAAGTTAATTTAAGTTTTGTTTGAAGATAACACAGTTGAGAGCAAAAAAATTATTTTTTGCTTTTTATATTTATATAAGTCGTTTAAAAGATACTTACTCTGTCAAACATATATAATCTCTAACGCAAGTTTATTTAAAAGCGATTTATTGAATTTTTTGATTGTGCATTATCAAATATCGTGTTGATTACTCATCACGATATTTACTTTAAAAATTTTAAATCGTACTGTAGCAGCACCGCGCTTACCAAAATTATGCGTGTCTTGCTTGTTCATTCAGTATTTATTTACCTCTTTACCTTAGCATCTATTTGTACAAAATTGTTTCCTTTTTTTTATTGCTGAGGAACAGCAGGCAACCTGACGATACACTTAAAAATATGCAGTTACTGTCTTCTAAAGATGTTTGTGACAGTAGAGGCACCGAACACACTGCTTTGCAATAGGGGGTACAAGACAAAGTACAAGAACAAAAAGTACAAAAACTTGGATCACTAATGCCGGAACACAATACAAGGTTATTATGACGGCGTACCACCTACCTAGGGCGTTTTGCCGCTTTTTATGACAGGCTTTACTCTGGTCCAGTACGGAGAATATAATTATAAGCACATTTTGCTAAATGAAATCCTGGAACTGACTTTTATTGTGAACCCAAGTGAGATGAAGACCTCCGAGGAAGAAATCTGCCTCCATAACACCAAATCTATTAAAAGCCAGGAACCCTTGTACCTCCACAGTACTATGAAAAGAATTATCAGTATTTTTTTACAACACTACCAATCTACCTTCCTACAAAATTTTACAAAATTCCCACGCTGTAATAAAAATGAACATTTAATTCTATTATAATAATTTTTTAATATTAAAGAGATATTAATATTTAAACCTATTAACTCGAGACCACCTATCGATAGTAAATTAAAAAGGTGAATTCTTAGGGCGAATTTTAGACACGTGTCGGAAAATTAATAAGTTCTACTCACTCATTGTGTGTGGGAAATGTTTTAAGCGAATCATTGTAGTATATGAAGAATTCATAAGTACCAATTAAATACATTGATTCCTAAAGGCTACATAAGGGAACGTATCCATATTACGTGATACGTTCGGCAGAAGTGAAGTCTTCAAAACACCGCACTTGGTCACAGGGAGGAGAGGATACTGCTTAGATCTTCGTCAGCTAGTCTATACCTTCTAAAGAAAATATCGCGACTTTTCGAACTATACTCAAATATGGCGGGCAGCGTTTAGCGCTTTTGAAACTCACAGGTGGCAGCACTGGCGCACATATACCGGGACGTCAATTCATTGAAAACTTAACAGTTTGTGGTGCAGTGCAGTTGTCAAGCAAGTCAACGACAGTTTGTGCCGATACAATAATGTTATTGCATAATCGACTGTACAATTTGAAATACGGATAGTCACCAAGGATGGGGAAGAGGGTGAAATGGTCAAAAATAGGTCATGTGGTTTAAGTATGTTCCTAAAATACTTAAAACACATTGGTATTTCCAGTGTGTTTTAATTACAAACATTGATTCAGATCATTAAATTTTTTAGATCCAATTTTTATCATGGTTTCTAGCAAAGCTTTTTTTTACGAATGGCAAAGGTTTTTTCATTGCATTAAACAGTAGATAGACTGATGGCCCGTTTAATAGTGAGTAGTTACTGTCTCCTATAAATATATCTGCAATGCCAGGGAAACAACTAACGCGCTGTGAAAACTAAACATTAAGAAATAAATAAAACTAAACATTAATAAACTAACATGGTATGAATATATAATGTGGAGTGAAGAATTTGGTATAATAGAAAAAATAATAAGAATAAAAAAGTGATTGATTACTAAGGAGAGTTTTATCAAAGATAAAATTTATGCATTGCGTGAAAGATCTAACTAAGAAAACCATGAAAATTGAGGTGGTAACTAATAAAGAACACTCAAAACACCGGACACGTTGTGCTAACCTCACTGAATCTAATATAATTGTATGAAGTGAAACAATCGCGAAAATATGAGAAATTAGTATTATCAAAACCGAGATTTTGTATTAACACAAGCGCTAAGAACGCTAGTTTATTAATTTAAAGCTCAAAACTTCGTTTACTGTAGATTAGGGCAGGAAAAAAGATAATCGGGAAGAAATCTACAACCTGCGAAGAGCATTTGTATAACTCGTTAATATCAGGTCAAACAAGAGTACTATATTCTTTTCAATTTTTATTTGTTCGTGTAATACCTGATAGTTGTAATAATATCAGTCTCCATGTAGTATGACAAATGCGTATAAGAAATGCTGCAAGTATATGAAAGGATTATACCAACCCTAAACACAAGGCGTGGATCAATCTATCACTGCACAAGATACCACATCATTATACTATAATACGGAGGGTTGAAAACCGATTTTGATTTTGCGTTCGGCTCCAGACACGTGTCCATTGTTTGGTATTAAGTGAACACAAATTACCGACAAAACGTGCATGATCTGTTATGAGCGAATATTGTTTGTGATATTTGATTATTTTAGTTTTATATAATCGAGTCTTCATCAGTGTAGTGGTTCAAATGCGTTTGAATTTTTTTATTTCGGATTCTGATCTGATTTTATTTCGGATGATCCAATCTGTCTGATAAAATTGGCATAGGATGAAACTATACGTCGGTTGAGTCAAACTTATTACAACACGTTTCGTAGGTCAATTTCGTCTCCATCAGAAAACACAGATTTCGAGAAATTTGGTAACTATCGGCGCTATATTAGTATCTTTAGATAATGAAGTATATATATATATATATATATATATATATATATATATATATATATATATATATATATATATATATATATATATATATATATATATATATATATATATATATATATATATATAACTTCACGCAAAAACTTTGTTCCTCTCTTAATTTGCATGGATACGGAGAACAAAATATGGCAAAATTAATGAGAAGGAGTGCAGCAAACATTTTTAATTATGCCTAAAATATTCATTTATTTAATAAAAATAATATTACATTCATCATAATATATTCACAATTATTAAATATTTGATAAATAAACAAACTATAAGTTCAAACTTAAAATTGAAATAAATTATGGGTGAATTGCAGCCATTATTTATTACGTAAGAATGTCATAATTTTTTAGCATAAGAGACATCAAGAATTCGTTCAATAGCTATTTTGCTGATTTGTATTTAAAAATTACGGTAGCAAACAATCTTAAGACTAAATTGATTTCCTTCGTAGAACGGATCGTAAGAGATCATTTGTAACTGGCCAATATTAATGGTTTAAACTTCGAACGAGTCGTTCCAAATTTAATCTTCTCCGCAAAAAGTATTGAATAGAACGCTGTACAAAAAGTGCCAGTGATAAATGAAGCTCTCTGACTATCATGTTCGCCTGGTACTTTTTATTTCAACGTTCAAATTGACGGAAAAATGAGTTTTTAAAATCTAATATTGCAGAAATATGGTATGTATATGATATGTAATATCTTGTTAAATTTAAAAATTTAATCAGATATTACATACTAACCAAATAAACCTTTCAGGTTGGCTATAAAATTCCACTATTCTTGAAATCTAAGCTTAGAATATGTTCTAGAATAAAATATCTTTGAAGGTACCACATGTCGGACAATATCGACTGATACAAGTTTATGGGGGATAATGCAGCCCGATAGCGCAATATCTGATCTTCTCTCGAGAGCTATGTACACAGATTCACAGTTCAGTTCCAACTATAGTAAAATCGTACAGAAAGTAACCCTTGTAAAATTTTAGAGAACACGCATACTGGGAAAGCTACGAGATATATTATTTGATGAGTATATTAAAACGTTGAAATTGCTTTATTTTGTTTGGTTTACCTTATTTTCTATACAATAATACACTATATAGCGTTACGCTCACTCTATTTAACGACAAAAATACGGAATTATAAGTTATTAAGCAGTACTTTCTAACCTTCAGTAAGCACCAAACAAGCACTTAATGCGTAATTATTAGAAAAATACTTTTTGTGGTTTATAATTAAGTGATCCTGCAGAATCTCAAGATATGAGTAAAATACGTAAGAAAATGCTATTAAAATATTGAAGCAGCAAAAAACATCAGATAAACGCAACTATACGCAATAAATGTTGTTATATCTATGAATAATAATGTTCGTGTGTATTATATTAGTAAATACGTACATATTATTATAGAAAAATAAAATAACATATTTTCATTATCTCCACTTAACAACCACTATCTCTCTAACAACTATAACAACCCTTTATAACGCCGAAAAATGCTCAGTCCGTTAGGTGTCGTTACATTGTATTACTGTAGAGTTTACACTGTATTACCAAGATTAGTAGATAAATAGAGAGATAATATAGATTTTTTTTTAATAATTTTGCTTTAGGACAGCAGGCAGGCTAACGGCCCGCTTATAATTTACAGTATATTGTAGATAGATAGTAGTTACCGTCGCATATGGGTGTTTGCAACGCCAGTGGCATCGCAAACACGTTGCTGTCCCATAAGGGTACAGGAACTTGGGTCACTAATGCCGGAACACAACACAAGGTTATTATGGCGGCATACTTAAGAATAAAGATGGTCGCAATCCAGACGGGAATAGGGCCCTTCCAAGTAGCTAGAGTGGGTTGTTTTGTCGCCTTTACGACAGGCCAACCACGGCCGCAGAGGTCTGTATTCTTTCTCCGTCCCTGCACAGATAATGTTCCAATATATATTTCTTTATGATGACAATTTCTAACGAAAAGAATTGCGACAAATGTAATATTCTTTATGCTAGCTCAAGTAAGGTAATAAAACACCACCGCACCATTCAGTTGCGTTGGGAGTTCAGGCAGCAATCTACGTGGGAATAAAAAGGTGTAAATTGCCTCTATCGGCTGGTGGTTCCATTATCCACTTTCTTGGTTAAAAAAAATTTACCATGGATCGGAGTTAAAAAACGTGCAAGAATTTTGCGCTGCTAAACAGCTCAACAGGGAACCTCGAGGTCTAAAATCAAAAGCTGCAAGTGCATGCCAAACCGTTTGAAAAAGACCTTTAAATGCACGGTGAACCACTTTAGGAGTAAGATTGTTTACTGAATCAGTGTAACAATCAATCTATACAAGCACAATGAAATAACTACCATAAACTATGAAATAACAACCCGGGTTGCCTGGAAGAGATCGCTCGCTCTGTAGCGATAAGGCCGCCCATTGTAAGTCAAGTACATATTGATTGTGTAAATAAGTTTCATTGTGTTTATATAATTGGTTTACAATAAAGTGTTATCTATCTATCTATCTAACTAACTATACAAATTTTGTAACAATCGGAAAATTTATCGCTTCCGTCTATAATTATAAATAAATAAATCCGATGGGAAGGTGGTGCGAATAAATAGCATTATTTTTTTTTCAAAAAGAAACATCGTTGTGTGTATTCTGTATGTCTGTTATGTACCATTGCCACTAGGGTGAGAGCATGCGTGTTGTATACCCGGGCAGTGGGCGGCAGGAGGACAGCAGGGTTTTTTAGTGGATAGTCGTAGTCGACCATCTTTACCGGAGTCCCACATACGCCTGATCCCCCCTCGGGGGCACTCGTCAATCCACGAAAAAATGTCTTTTATGTATTTATGGTCTATTATGTGTTAATAATTTAAGTTTAATTACATCCCATCATATCTGATGCCCCGCTGCTAATATGACATCAAAGGCAGCGAAATCTGTCACCCTTTTACAAACTTATATTTGCCGTCCACAAATGTATTAAGGCGATATCAAAGAAAATTACATTGCCAGTCATTTTTAGACATAGATGACATGATTTAACGGTATCCTATAACTAGATGAAATTTCTATGAGAAAAGGTGCCCGGTAAAATACTGTCAATGCAATAAAAACTACTAAGCAATCTATGTCTACATCTTTTCACTGTTTGCGTCTCATTATGAAGGCATCTTTTGATAAGACCTTGATATCAATCTAGGCCAGATGGAGACTCCAATATCGATATTTTAATGTCATATCAGCTATATCAGCAGTTTTTATTTTAGTATCTACTTTTTTCAGAGTTACTACCTCAACTTTTCAATCTCCAGCATTATCGATTGTAAGATGGGCCCTTGAAACATTTGCAATATTAGTTCTCTAGTATGTTGATAGATTTTAAATATGGAATGAGTTGTTAATTAAGTGTGTAAATAACAATATGTTCTTCGTTACTTTCCCAGGACATCGTTGACGAATGGATCACTCTATAAAAAGGGCACCTTTCTGTTTTCTTTTCAGCATCGGAGAGATTAAGTGCGGTAAAACAAAATTCAGTTACGTTAGTATATTGCTCAGCAAAATAAGGAAACTAATTTAAATAGACGTGGAAGAGTTTAGTTAGCCCTGAACAGTGATAGATAGATAATTATTGTTTAAAAACTTATAACTGCTTATGATACAGGGAAAATAAAACTAATCTTTGCTAAAAAAATAGGTGGTCTTATCGCTCAATTATTGTTATTTAAGAATCAAGAAAAAGTTCTTTTTACAATTTTCATCTTGAGCTCCGTAGTTTCAGATGCAAGGAAGGATGGTTTAAGCTAGGTAGGATATTTGTCATGATAGTCTTACAATCTCACTTATTAAGGTATTTTCATTATTACTATAATAGTAAACAATAGACTGCGTATGAAAAACAGCATGTGCACACGCCTTAAGCTTTAAATACCGACTGCAAATATAACTGTGTAAAGTGGTTGGAATTAATATCGCAGCTTAAGGTATTTTGTGCTTATTAAAAGCATTTGACGCTAAAAGTGTGTTGCTCAAAGAAACTTTGGTGGGATTATAGCTTTAGTCTTCTGGGGTTATAAGTATCTTTATTAAAATTGAAAGGATGTTTTGGGACGTTGCATTTAATAGAACTGTAATTGTACTACTTTTAATATAATTTAATAATAATATTTATTAATTTTATTTTGGATATTTAACTTAACTAATATAACGTTATATTTGGTTGTTCCTTGAAAAACTTTATCGCAGGAAAAAGTAGTATAAAAGTTTACCCAGGCGAAACTACTTGACAATCAAATAGTTCATATCAAGTGCCGACTGAGGGTTCATGCAATCACTACACAGACCTACCGTCGGTACTAGTATAAATAGAAATGTTGATTGGATGGATGTTTGTTACGTAATCACACCAGAAGTTCTGAAACGAGTACGATATAATTTGGTACAGAATGACGTAATGGCACCTAAACTCGGTGATCAATCCGCTTTGGATAAGTGTCTCCGTTCGTTCTCATGTCATCATCCGTTCTCTGTTGAAGAAGGCCAGAACCACGCAGTGGGGCCTTATTATTAAATTAAAAAATTATATTTATAACAAAATAAAACCAAAATATTCACAGTAATAAACGATTTAATAAGCTACCAAGGAACTAAGACCACAATTTCTTAAGTTGCGACTGTTATTTATCATGGAAATTACGTTTAACAGATATGTTTTACGTGTTTAAGTAGACATAAATGTCCTTTTTAGTTAGTGATTATAGTGCCAATTTAGCTCATAATTCCCACTTCAGTATGCCCACACGTCGCCAGATGTTGACAACCGAACTCCAGCCACCTTGGATCCAAAAATGTTATTTCCTATGTGCCTGGCATTTAAGATGAACTAAGGTACACAGAGATAGATAAAGTAGGCATACGAGCGTACCACATGAACCTGCTCCACACGCTGTGGGGTATTCGTAAATTGTTTTCATATCGACAAAAATACTACTCGTGACCTGGATGTAAATTCTGGGTTGTTTCAATTCCAAAACACTCGCTTCGAATCCATAATTCATAATTTTAAAAACAAATACAGATAACCTAAAATGTATTGTCAGAAACTAATCAGTACTGCCATCTTCTTCCATAACATCCCATAGATGTCGATAACGAAGCTCAATATTAGATGCATCTTCAACCTCCTCATTATTTGATTCAGTGATGGATTCATCATCGACTAGTGATGTAATGGATAAGAGCATCGAGTCGGTTATATTGATTGTATCGCCGGCATCGCCGCGTTCTGGCTGACTTCTAGTTGTGCTGAGAGTCTATAAGCACAAGAATTAGAAAATGTTACTTACACTAAACACTTTTATTTTAATTGTGTTAGCGTTGTCGACATTGCCAGCTTTATTTGGAACTGTAAAGCATTTCCTTTTTTTAACCGACCATAAAAACGGAGGAGGTTCTCAATTCAACGCGTATATATTTTTTTCTTTTTTTATGTATGACCACGCATAACATTTTACAGAACATTTTAATTTTTTTTTTATTGGAAAGGGTATACCCGAAGTTGGTCCCATATAAATTTGGAAAAAAAAATTCCAACCCCACGGGCACGAAAACTGAGAATGATTGATTGTTCACTCATGGATTATATCTATGACCACTGAAAAGCAAAAAATAATAAACCCTTTTTTATTAACCTTAATAACTAAGTTCTTAAACTAATGTAAGTGTATCTAAATAATTTTGAGTCGGCGCCAAACAAGCAAATTAATTAATTATGTAAAGCACGGCGGCGGTGTAGCGTTACACGCCCCTTCGCCGGAAAATGCCGAGCGTTTATGAAGTAAATGTCAGCGAGACAGCAACCCAAACGGACACACACGTGGACACTGGCGCCGATTCAAAATTAGTTAGGTATACTTACATTAGTTTAAGAACTTAGTTATTAAGGTCAATAAAAACAGGTTTATTATATTTTGTTTTTCAGTTTTTTCGGTGGTTTAATTTTTTTGTTAAAAAGTTTTTTTATAGCTAGAGTTCAGCAGACAGGCGAACAGCCCACCATGGCAGATGGTTACCGTCGCCTATGGACGATTGCAACACCAGAGGCATTACCAATGCGCTGCCGGCCTCGAAGAAATTTTATAACGCCATTTTTGAAGTAACCCATTTTGTACCGCGCTGAGAAAACCTCAGCCGGAAGCTCATTCCAGATCCTGAGAGTACGCAACACGAAAGTTCTTGAGAACCGTTTCATACAAGAAAGAAGAGGCTCCAAGAAGTGGGGATAAACACCCAGGTGATGGCGGGTAGTGCGGTGATAGAAAGACGACGAGGGCACCATTCTAAATAGTTCTTGAGAACACTCCCCGTTATACAGACGGTAGAATATACAGAGAGACCCAGTCTCTCCAAAGTCCAAGCGTGTCTCGACTGTCTGTGAGTATGGAATCGCCGACAACACGAACTGCGCGCCGTTGAATGGAGTCTAGGGGATTGAGCTGACAGACGGGTGCTCCAGCCCATAAATGTGAGCAGTACTCCTAATAATATCCAGTAAAATCCAGTAATATGCGGTGCCATATCTGACCTATGCTTTGTATAGCACAAGCCGTTGCTTTGGACTGAAATACTGCTTGGACCGGTTTAGCACACCTAGTTTTTTTGGAGGCAAGCTTAGCTTTACCCTCCAATTGTCCCCTAAACTGCACATTATTCGTAATGTCAACACATTCATGTGGCGCAGGTGAATATGCAGACTGAGAGCAGTAGCAGCAGTTGAACTGGACAAGGTTTTGTCGTCCCCATTTAGAGACTCTCTCTAGATAATTCTCTACTTCAGACACAATTCTGACCTGAATTTCTTCCAAAACTTATATAATGTATAAAATATTTAAAATAAAAAAAGGTCGAAACATTTTATTTCTAGATACAAATAAAATTTTAAAATTTGAATTTTCAGAAAATTCTCTTTTTCTCACTTAATTGTTAAAGTGATTGATGTGCACCAGTAGTTTCACGCTAAATCGCAGAAATTTAGTCCAATAGCATTGCGGACGCCGGGCACCGAGAGGAAAGTTTGGGTAGGAAGCGGTCTCGAACGCTAAGATGATGAGGTATGGATGGAGTGAGGACTACAAAAACGACTGCTCGTACTTACATCAACAATAGCCATATGTAAGATGGGTACTTCCAGCTTTAAAGGCTCGATATCCTGGGGCTCGTCGTCTAGGTAAGAATATTCTTGGGGCGATTGCCATTTTATCTGAAACCCCAAAAACAAGTCCCATAGTATAGGACGTATCCCATAGTCCCATAGTATTTTTATCCGTGTAGGGGCGGAGAAAGAATACTAACCTCTGCCTGTCGTAAAAGGCGACAAAACAACCCACCCTAGCTACGTGGTAGGGCCTCAAGTCCGTCTGGATGGCGACCACCTTCGGCCTTAAGTATGCCGCCATAATAACCCAAGTTCCTGTACCCTTATGGGACAGCAGCGTGTTTGTGATACCACTGGCGTTGCAAACATCTATAGGCGACGGTAACTGCTAAATTCTAAGCGGGCCGTCAGCCTGTCTGCTGTCCTACAGCATTAAAAAAAAGGAAGGATATATTAAGATCCCATAGTATATATTAAGTTTTTTTTAATCCAACTATCTAAACTCACTATAAAATTTCAGTTAGTTCTCAGTTACCTTTATAGAAGGTAAATTGTCTCCTTACTTTTCCTGACAACTTTTCTTCATGCAGGAGCAGTGTATACTGCGGCCTGTCCTAAAAGGCGACTAAACAACCCTAGGTTATATGGGTGGCCACGTGATTTATGTAAGTGATCAGGTCCCAGTACCCTACGGGGACTCCAGCGCGTTAGTAGTGTCCCTGTTGTCACTTTGTACTTCACAAAACACCACAAAATTTAATTTATTACGCAATTCGGTACAATTATAAGGAATCAAATGATTAATTCATATTTTAAAATTTACTTCTTAACTGATTATCTTCTAGTTCTAACATAATTCAAAGGACGACGTCGACGTGTTGAAAATAAGTGTAACGAATGATGATGGCTAGACTATATAGTGTGCTACATTCATTACTGAATCTCCACGTATCAATTTATGTGGCGCAAAATAAATAAGAAATAGCTTACCCGCCGTAACCGCCATTTTTCCAAAAACTCATTGGTTTGCCTCAAGGCTTCTTTGCTTTCTTGCAACAATTCGTCAATGCGATCTTTTCCACGAAGTTGCTTATATTTTTTTAATATCTACGGAAAATATAACAATTCTAGCCCATACAAGAACTTTTTATGTGGATACCTGGTGGTACAGTGGTATTACGAGGTTCGAATCCCATGGTGACATACCGATTAGGTAGTTTTTCTCGTCTAATGAGCATATTAAAATATGCTCATTAGACGAGAAAAACTACCAGCATAACATAGCAATTATACTAAAGTATAATTGCTATGTTATGCTAAGAGCATCAGTATGCGTAACCCGCCAATCTGCCTTAGACAAGCGTAGCGGGTATACCATCCGTTCCCTCCAGGGGAAGCCCCGAGCATAATATTTGGACGCCATGGGCTGTTATACTAGAATTTCTGGAACATGCTGTACACTCGCCGCGTTGTCCAAGATAATATCGGTATGAAGATTTCTTCAGGATATTTTCCTTTACCGTCAATTGTCTCGTCAATTATGTAATAGTATACACATTAAACGAGATAAATGTCTAACATGTACATGCCATGGTGAGAATAGATTTAGTGATCAATAGATTCGATTCAAGTATAAAGGGGTCACTACTAGGGATGCTGAAGACCGTGCGAAGTGGAGTAGAAAGAGTCGGAAAGCGGACCCCGGGCACCGAAACGGAAGTTTAGGTTGCAACCGGGACGCACTACGCTTAGATGATGATGATCAATAGATTCATACATACATACATACATATAATCACGCCTCTTTCCCGTAGGGGTAGGCAGAGACCACTTCTTTCCTCTTGCTACGATCCTTACATAGATTAATAGATCAATAGATTCGATTCAAGTACAATAACCATTTAGCTCTCCTCCACCATTTCCAAAAAATTTCTACGTACAGGGGCGGAGTGAGAATACTGATCCTGCGGCCAGGGTCAGCCTGTTGTGGAAAACAAAGACCCTAGCTAGGTGGTAAAGGCCCAAGCCCGCTTAGATCTATAAGTATGCCAACATAATAACATTGTGCTATCTTCCCGTATTAATGACCCAGTACCCCTATGCGGACAGCAGCGTGTTTGCAGTGCCTCTGGCGTTGCGAACATCCATAAGTAACGGTATCTGCTTACTGTTACTACTAAGCGGGCCTTCACTGTCTGCTGTTCCTCAGCAATAAAAAGTTCAAAAGCTCAAGATTTAAAAAATCCAAATTGTTAATTATAAGTTTATCAAAAACTTTTGAGGGTCAGCGGTTCATTGTTGTATGGGACATAAATGGTGTTATATAGGTTGCTTTTCGAATTTGTCTATCTTTATTTATCTATAGTTGTATCTAGAAGTTACTTCAGAGAGAGTTTTTACGCAGCTAAAAGTAGAGTAAATTTCGCACGGGCATGTGCCAACAACAATCAAAAACGACTATCACGAATTATTATCACAGGGCGGATTATCTTCTGGCAAAATTCATTTTCTTGATTATAAGCAATAGATGCCATCTAACACTAAAAGAGAAATAAAGAAGAAAGTTCTCTGCTCATAAATAGATGCAAAACTCACCCAAATAGTGAAAATTAAAACTAAAATTTCACTGCATAAGACCGTTGAATTTACAGGATTATCGATCCACGCTATCCCCGCTATATCAAGTCTTGCTTCTTCTCTCAGCGTACGTTTCACAAAGCAGGTAATTTTGCAGAATATCCTCTGAGACATGTACACCAGTCCATTCCCTAGAAGGTGATCTACCAGGAATAGGCTGAAAATTATTGCAGTATAGAGCGCAGTATAAAACATGTTTGCAGCCATCTTATACAGCGGGGATTCTAAGGATGCAATTATTTACATAATTAGGCGAGAAATTTTAAAAGTATTAAAATTAAATTCACTAAGGATTTTTTAACAAATGACTTGTTAAATTTGACAAGTTTGAAATTATTGTTTTGTAAAGAAGGTTTTACTGTTGGATTTTTTTTAATTGCTGAGGGACAGCAAACCATCTTACAGCCTATTTATTATAATAGTAAGCAGTTACCATCACTTATGGACTAGTCACTATGGGCACCGCTAACATGCTGCTGTCCCATAGGGGTACAGGAACCTGGGTCACTAATGCCGGAACAATATTTTTATTATGGCTGAATACTTATACACCAGAGGTGGTTTCCAGCTAGGGTTAAGGGCCCTACAACTTAGTTAGGGTTATTTAGGCGACTTTTACGACAGTCCGGCCGGGGTTAGTATTCTTACTGCGACCCTGTAGGAAGAATTGGGATTATGTTAATCTTAGGTTCGAAGTGTAGGACTTCTCCTGGTGAGATAGCTTGATAGGTAAACAAGACAAAGGTCGGTTAATTTACATATGGGAAAGAGTCATGTTAATAATAGCGGACTTTAGTGGGCTAACGATGATGAATGCAAAAGTCTTCACAACAGAAATAACATTAACAAGTTTAATAAAAAAATTTCTTATTATGCTCCTTTAGGCACTGATTTGCCAATATGTTGAAAGTAAAATGTATAATGAGTCAATTGATGAGAAGAGCTCGGACTTTTATAGCTCAAGAACTAAAAACTGACATATAATTTATATATTGGCCCAGAAAATAACATTTTATGACCGAAAATATGTAGGAACTGCAGAAATTTTTTTTCGACAATTACATTAAGAGGTACCTAGTGTGACGACCTGAAAAACGAGAATATTGAGATTTTTTAAGGAAACTACTGCGTGGAGGTATTTAAATTTTTGAAGTTATAGCTTCAAAATATATTTATACATAATTATTAATTAAACACTAAACAATCAAATAAATAAAAATAATTTTCAACGAGTTGTTCGTTATCTAACAAGTCACTAAAAAGAGTGCCTTTTTTGCACTGCTGCAGTAATCACGGCCTTCACGGTGGCTGAATAAAATAAAAGGGTTATTCAACTAGGTGTTACATATATAACCTAATATTACAAAAAAATACAGGGTGGCAGAGTTATGAAAATTAATGTCGAATTTTGCTAAAAAATATTTTTGGGCCGCCATAATTACATTTTCATAGAATCAAAAAACTGAACATCTTATTAACTTAAAAGACAAACATGGTAGCTCTGCTGCTTCTCGTATTGTATGGATCGGAATGCTGGACCACAAAGGGGACGAAAGGGTGTTAAATATTCTTCAAATAAAGTATTTCTTTCTTTCTTTCTTTTCTTACATACTGCGGAAATGAGAATGCTGATATGGATGTGTAGAGTTACGAAAATTGATAACTCTAGTATATTAGAGGACGTGTGAAAGTAGCATATTGAAAAACTTAAAAGTAATTACTAGCGTGATTTGGCCATGTAATGCACAAGGAAGAATGCCATCATCATCATCATTTCAGCCGGAAGACGCCCATTGCTCGACAAAGGCCTCCCCCAAAGATCTCCACGATGATCGGTCCTGCGCTGCCCTCATCCAACCTATTCCGGCGATCTTGACCAGATAGATCATCGGTCCATCTTGTGGGGGGCCTACCAACATTGCGTCTTCCAGTACGCGTCGCCATTCGAGGACTTTTCTGCCCCAACGGCCATCAGTCCTTCGAGCTGAAGAATGCCATATAACAAGGAAAATGATAGAAGTGAGAGTGAATGGATATAGGAGTAGAGGTAGACAAAAAATTATGGATGGGTTGCGTAAAAGATAATATGGCAAAAAAGGGTGTGAATGCTGGAATGACGGCTAACAAAAGAGTGGAAGGAGAGAACATGTTGTAACGACCCCATATAATGTGGGATAAGGGCAGGAGGATAAAGGTAATTGTCTCACATTACAAATTCCGCAATAACATATATAGTAGTTAGTACATTATACTCTTGGCAGAAATAAATTCCATTATAAAACTGAAGACAGTAGTTTTAACAAGTCCGCAGAACTCCACTTCTTCCTCAAGTAGGCCGGTTGTAAGATTTTTTTCTATGCCGACGTCAGTTCAGTGCAGTTGTTGAAAGTGTGGCTCCAACGCCTTTGGTATTAATTTTACCAATGTCTGAGTAAAATATAAAAGTGACAAGTTTAATGGCGAAAGGTTTGTTGTCAAACACAGTGATCGGTTCGGAAGGCAATAGTTAAAAGATTAGTAAATAATACTTAGAAGTTAATAAATATTTCAGAATATCGTCACTATTAGTAGATTTAAATTATGACTCTATAAACAGTGGACACTATTACCATAGTAACGTAATTTCGTAGCTTAGCAACGTCATCAAATTTCAATAGAATCTCTATATAAGTCTTTATATTTAAAAATTTATTTTAAAAATAAGTACTCAATAGAAAAACACGAAATATGGTAAGCCAATCAATATTTTACTCCTGATTATACATTAAACTGTATGACAGCATTTTGTTATGTGGCAGATTTAATAATATATGGCGACGATGAAACCTTAGGAAACCTCTTGTACAAGAGGCAGACTGATTAAGAAAGTATTTTAATAGCAAATTGTTTTAATTTGAGATAAATACAGTGGAAACATTTACAAAACACCCAAGATTTTTAAAAGATGTTTTCCTAATTTACCCTAATAAGAATTTGATATCACAAGGTAAAGTGGCTTGGAGCAAATACCGTCCACTCCACCAGTAGAACATGTATAAGTTTCTCAAAATAATTTTAGTTCATACAAAATAAATGCATTTTCACGTACTCAATACGTTGAGTACTTCAATTATAACTCAATACTTTTGGCTTTTGGGGAGAGAGTTAGAGAAAACGCCATAATACACACACACACATATTATATATATATATATATATATATATATATATATATATATATATATATATATATATATATATATATATATATATATATATATATATATATATATATATATATATATATATATATACATCACTCACCTTAGATTCGCAGATGATATCGTAATCATGGCTGAAACCATGGAAGACTTAAGCCATATGCTTGATGGCCTCAATACAGCTTCCCAAGGAGTAGGTCTCAAAATGAACATGGACAAGACGAAGATCATGTCTAATGTCCATGTCGCACCTACCCCCGTAACAGTTGGGAACTGTACTTTCGAAATTGTTGACGAATACGTCTACTTGGGTCAAACGATCCAGTTAGGCAGGTCCAATTTCGCGAAAGAGGTCACTCGTCGAATCCAACTCGGATGGGCAGCGTTCGGGAAGCTCCGTAAAATCTTTTCGTCCCAAATACCGCAGTGTCTCAAGACGAAGGTTTTTAACCAATGTGTGTTGCCAGTGATGACATACGGAACGCAGACGTGGTCGCTAACTATGGGCCTTATGAGGAAGCTCATGGTCGCTCAGAGAGCAATGGAGAGGGCTATGCTCGGAGTTTCCCTGCGAGATCGAATCAGAAATGAGGAGATTCGCAGGAGAACCAAAGTAACCGACATAGCCCGGATGATTGCAAAACTGAAGTGGCAGTGGGCTGGGCACATAGCTCGAAGGACTGATGGCCGTTGGGGCAGAAAAGTCCTCGAATGGCGACCGCGTACCGGAAGACGCAGTGTTGGTAGGCCCCCCACAAGATGGACCGATGATCTGGTCAAGATCGCCGGGATAGGTTGGATGAGGGCAGCGCAGGACCGATCATCGTGGAGATCTTTGGGGGAGGCCTTTGTCCAGCAGTGGGCGTCTTCCGGCTGAAATGATGATATATATATATATATATATATATACAAATTAATATAATGATATTAGTAGTAGATAAATATAATGACTTAGTATCTACAATTAGTAATAAAAACAAGGCTTTCATGATTGTAAATTAATAAAGAAATAGATGCAATATAATGTAAATGTGTAATTTGGTTTTACCGAAATATCTCTTCTAACTTTCATCACCGATAGAAACTAAACGGTCTTTTTTCTTTGCTGTAATAACGAAATGAATTAGCTATACTTTCCCTACAATTCCATAGGAAAGTGATAGCATAAACTTATTTCTATAAACAACACCATAAAGCCTTTTTGGACCAATTATTACGTAAGATATTAATTATATATATTATACTGTGACAGTGTGACATACAACGCTATTTAAGCAGTAGTGCGCTTGCCAATGGGTATGAGTAAATAATTTAAACACATATTTTACATGAACACCCGTAATAAAAACACTGTTTATAATACAATCGTTATTCATATTTCAGCCACCAAAAGGAGGAAAGGGAGGAGCCAAAAAAGCTCCAGGTAGTGTATTTCAACTTTGTAACTTTTTAAAATAAAACAAACAATTATATAAACTTCGTTCCTTTAATGTACTTTTAGCGTTTTAAAAGTTATTGTAAATTTGTTTTTGTTAAACTACTTTTTATGTTATAAATACATTTATTTCAGCCATTATTATTGATGGCGTGGACACGTCGGAAATGACTCGAGAAAAGCTTGAACAATTCACTATAAAAGTAAAAGAAGAACTAGACAAAGAGCGAGACGAACGCAATTATTTTCAATTGGAAAGAGATAAAATACGTACTTTCTGGGAAATAACCAGAGAGCAGCTAGAAGAAGCAAAAGCAGAATTAAGAAACAGAGAAAGAGCCACTGAGGAAGCTCAAGAAGAAAATGAAGCACTACTGGAAACGGAGAAACAGAAAATAAAACATTTGAAATATGAACAACAAGCTGCTGCTGCTGCATTGAGGGCTGAAAACTTGGTTGCACTGAAAGCTGCTAAAGAAGAGCATGCTGAACAAGAGTTAGAATTATTAAATGATAAAAGATCCTTAAGACAAGAAATAAGAGAAAAAATGCAAGCAGCCCAAGATGAATTGAGGCGTGCTAAGTTAATGCATGCAGAAGAACTTTCGAAAACAAGAGCTGAGTTTGAAGAAAAAGCTCGTCAGATTGAAGATAAAGCGGAAAAGAAGCTACATGAAACGAAAGTAGAACTTACAGTAAAACATAGAACAGAAATGACTGAAGTTGAGGAGCGCAAGAATAAACAACTTTCCGAGTTGATTACAGATCATGAGCGGGCGTTTACTGATTTGAAGAATTATTATAACGATATTACATTGAATAATTTAGGTAAGTTAATAAGCTTAATCCAATTTTGTAAAGATAAATTTTGCCTCAAATTTTAAATATACTAAGAACTTCTTTTGTTTTGGAATTAAAACTTACTCGTAGGTCGAGATACACTGGATAGCAATAGTAAAATAATTAAATGATATATATATATATATATATATATATATATATATATATATATATATATATATATATATATATATATATATATATATATATATATATATATATATTGTACTAAAATAAATATATTTATGACATAGCTTATTTTGCAGTAACATAGACTCTGACCTTGGCGAGAATTTTTAGTGAAACTTGTAGACATTACAATTTCTTTTAATAAATAAAGATCTTATCTCAATTTGACCGAATTAGAATAATGTTGTCGCTGATTGCCTTAAACTTTATTCCTATCCCTTTTCCCAATCTACTTACGTAGTGATTGTATTTTGAAACAACTACGCTCCTCATTACTTGTCTATTTCTATCTATATCCGTATCATATCTTATATAGGTAGTTTAAAAAAATTTTTTAAAAGTTATTTTATCAACGTTTCTAATTCATAATGTAACAGGTTTGATTAGCAGTTTGAAGCAACAGATGGAAGATATGCAAAAGACTAAAGAAAGAGCCGAGAAGATAGCAAAAGACGCTATCGTTGAAGCTAAAGGCCTCAGAGAACCTCTAGAAGCTGCTATTGTTGATAATAAAGAGTTGAAACGACAAATGTCTAACTATGATAGAGATAAAGCTGCTCTTGCTGTAAGTACCTTTAACTTGAGTAATGAGCAATAATTAATGTTACGTAATGTAAAAGTATGAGTAGACTTGGCTGATTGTACTGTTTTATATCCCTTAACAAGTGGCGATAGGGAAGGTAAAGGAGCACAAAAATTTTTGATTTGAAGAAGATGAATTTTTCTCTGCAATATAATGTAAAGATCTTTTTTATCGTTGGGAAGGTTGAAAAGTATACTTGTATGCTATTGAAAATATCCATTGTACTTACTATCAGTTTTTACCATATTTTCAATGGGCATTCTTGTGTATCCCATTCCAGGCAAAAACTAAACAACTAGCTACTCTGGAAAAACAATTCGAGGTCCTCAAATGGGAATACGAAGTATTGCAAGTTCGTTTTGACAGAATTTTAAAAGAAAGGGACGAATTGAAATCACGATTCAGTAGAGCAGTGTTAGAGGTGCAGCAAAGGGCGTCATTAAAGACAGCGTTAATAGAGGCAAAGCTAAGGAACATAGAAGCAAGGGATTTGGGACCTCGAGAGCTACACGTGAGTTGTTTTTATTCGTATTCTAGATGCAGTATTGTTTAAAGTTACGTCTATAATCAGACTATTAGTCGGATATTCGCTTGAATAAGAACTGGAAACTGAGTCCATAACTGTTGTAAGTGCGGCAAGTAGAAGATAAAGAAAGCAGCTGTCACATTTTTTAAGCATTGCTGGGACCTAGGTCACATGGTAAACGCCAGATTAATCCAATAAAATCAAGTTCAGCACATCGATGGGCCGTGATGTCCCGCCGCTCACATAGGCATGCGTGCTCCGGCAACCCACTTCACAACACCGAGGGGTAGTCGCCCCCGAATTTGTACTGGTCTAAAGCAAGGAATCTCTCCCATACATAAGGGATAGAAGAACTCAGATCTAAAGAAAAGATCTTAGATAAGACAAATGCATGTCACAGAAAAAAGACAAAAAATTAAACCATGCTCCGAAGGAGAACTTCGGCTAAAACTCTTACATGAAGAAGTTTTTTTGGGTTATTTTTTAGGAGTTACTAAAATTAAGAGACACACAAGTCGAAGATCTCCGCTATGAAGCCGCTCGACTCCGCAAAGCTCATGACGACCTCTTAGCTACTTACGAAGCCAAGCTTGCAAAATTGGGAGTACCTCCTGAAGAATTAGGATTCAAGTAAGATCTCATTCATAGTTATTAAGAAATACATTCGTTTATTTTTTAGAATTTCAATTCACAATATTTTGCTCAAATAAATTTTAAGTAAATAAGTGACATCTAGCGGATACTTTTAGAACTAATATTAAATCACACTCTCGGGCATTGTAATCTCAAGTTTTTTCAAGAGATAACGCTGTTTAATGTGTTTTTTAATTAAAATTTATAAATTTGATCAACCTCCAACATTATTAATTTTAATATAAGTATTTCAAAATCAAAAATTCTATCCGTTTTATAATGTACAATAGTAGAAAATGACATCTAGTCCGTAACTGGGAAATTAGAATCACGATAATTAGAGTGCTATTTATATTTTGTAACAGATGGTGTTATTTATCACTTAAGTGCAATATCTACTTCCATTTGTAAAGTGAATAATTATAGACACATAAATTATAGAAAATTAATGTAATGAAAAGATTGTTTTAATTGTATAATACTTTTCTTTAAAATCTATATTTTTGTTAATGTGGTATTTATAACTATTGTAATAGTCAATTAAAGTGAAACTAGGTAGAGTTAAAATAATATTTTACATTTCAGGCCGCTGAAAGCAGTAGCTGTCGCAGGTTTATCTCCAATCATCGGTCAAGGTCCAGCGGGTTTAGTAACTAAAGATCAATAATGCAAAACTATATGATTAAAATTAAATATAGTTTTACGTATAATCATAAAGTTTATAAAATTATTTCACGATGTTTTTTATAAATATCTAATTTAAATAATCTTTTGTATTTTTGATAACAAGTATAATTTTCTACAAGTTTCTCTGAGATTTCAGATCGACTCCAGGCCTTTATATACTTTGTTTGGCTATAAATATATTTCTAAGTATGTTATCCATTGATTCAATGTCTATTTAGTGGTCTGAAACGGTCTATGAGTCTTGATCCCCTTGGATAGGTAAATATTTAGTTGATCTAGAACCTATTCAGAAAATAAAACAAACATCTGAAGCCAATATGTGTATTTTATTTACTACAAATGTTTCTTTTACAATTTATATATGTACAAAACAGTTATAAGGCAACAGTTACAAATGAAGAAAATACTTTAAAAATAATACTTTTATCATTTGAAGCCCAGTTTGAATTTCAATATTTTTTTAAATTTACTATTACAGGGAATATAACATTAATATTGAGCACGGGCGATTTTATCGTCGTGACTATTTATCTCAGATGTGACATTAAAAAAATCCAGGGACGGACTAAGTCACGGCGAGAATTCACCCGTGTGAACTGATTCTTAACGAAATGAGAGACAAAACTTCAAAATCTGAAATATGTTTTAGGTTATTTTCTTCTTGTCAACTCCAAAAAAATACCTGACAATGTTATAAAAAATTATTAATAGGATAAATATTGGTCATATATAATAAACTGTAATGTTATAGCTATTGTACCAAACATAATTAAAACTTATTTAACAGTTTTGAAATTTAGCCTCTGATATACATGTATGTGAAAAATAATTTGTTCAATAACTTGGGCTTTTGTATTCACTAATTAATAATTTCCAAATTAAACAATGAATGAAATCCATTAAGCCACAAAGCAATACTAGACTATTATCATTAATAATACATAAGCATTTTCCTCTAAACGTAAAATCGATTTAATTTCGTAGTATCCAGTCTATGTTTACGGAATAAGTATCAAATTAATTCTGTAATTCTACATTCTAAAAAAGGGTTGGTTGGTTGGTTGTTAGTGGTTCCTCCCACTTGCATCTACCTACATTTCGACCTACATTTTTATCACTCCAAATGGTTTAAAGGCAGAACATTAGGGTGGTTTAAATTTGCATACCATTGACATATGAAGGATTAACTGTAATGGCGTTCGAGCGAATTGAGTGGTAGTCCCAAACTACCCTGCCAACGCGTGCCTAAGCTGTGGGGAATACATTAAGTATACTTTAAAGTAATTGTAAGTACAATCTTTAAAAAGTTCTCATTAGAGTTTTTTTACAATAGCCTTTAATAGTGAGAACGAAGAATAACACTTTCGTTTTGGAATTTTATACAAATGTAATCATTCTTACAAAATCTTAGATGAAAATAGACTGACAAGCGCGTCATAACTAGTTTAAACCTGATAATTGTACCCCTTTTACGGGTGACTGAACTACAAAGTCCCGATTACAGAGGCAAACAACGAAAAAATCTAATCAAATTTGCATTTTGTTTCGTAAACAAGTAGCAAAGTTATTTTAATGCAGTGTCAGGACCTCGTTGTAATAACCAATAACAGAGGTTGCTCACATATCCTAGGTTTCACAGTATTAACTTACATCAAAACTTCTGTGTAAACAAAGTGTGGTGCATTTCCTTTTTTTAATAAGGCCACAAGAAAAACTCTAGAATAGACGTGGTATTTTTTAAATGGATTGCTGTCTATTCTCTTACATTGAAAAGACAACCTATGTTCTTTCCCTGCTGTCTATAGACTAATAAAAATAGAACATTAATTATCTTTTACGACCCTCTAGGAAAGTTCTGGAGTAGCCCTAAATCTTATTTCTAAATACATTTGAGATACTCAATTACTCTTATTCCGTATAACGCAGTCTGGATCTGCATATAAATTTACAACAGGGTTTACGCTTTGTAAGCATCAATTTAACTAACTAACAGTGCACGAAAGTGCTGCGCCTTATACTAGTTACTTAATCACTGAAAATGGAATTCGGTTATTTTAAACATATTTGACCGGTTTTCATGAAAATTGGAAATTAAAGAAACAAGGTAATTTAGAAATTATCTTACTTTTGGTTTTACGTAAATATAAGTGTATGTAAATTAATTAATAAAATAAATATAAGATTTATTGTACTAACAC
Source organism: Malacosoma neustria (assembly GCA_963693495.1). Classification (NCBI taxonomy): domain Eukaryota; kingdom Metazoa; phylum Arthropoda; class Insecta; order Lepidoptera; family Lasiocampidae; genus Malacosoma; species Malacosoma neustria. The sequence continues at coordinate 2,558,923 of OY856390.1, read as the reverse complement.
GCAGCCTGTGATAACTATACGATATTCTTCTAAAAACATGATATATGCATTATCATGCAGGTTAAATATAGGCAAAGGAAAATGTCATTTTGACATTCAAAAGCAGAAATAAAAGACCGATAAACCAATATGAGAACAACATTGTTTTTTATCACAAACAGCGAGTTGGAACAATTATACACTAACAAAATAAAACCAATCTTTTCACTATTAATGACCAATTATAAAAAGTTGCGTACACAACTGAACCATAGTCTTTTGTGACTATGCCAGAATGCAGATTGAATAGGTATCATTAATACATAACGTAATTGACTACACAGTAACTAAAACACGGAAAATATAAGGTGTAGTAAAAAGAAATCCATAATTTTTCCAATAGATGGCTTTAGTGCTCTGTATCCCGTGCTGTAGAAGTCTGATCAGGACACGCTAGGTGGCGTTAAAATTATATCATTCTAAAATCTCTTCATAAATAGTTTTGTGATTGGTCGATTCAGCTTTGTTCGATAATTATATTAATTTTTTTAGTGTTTTAAACTTAATTATATGTTTAATAATAAAATAAGCATCTTTGCTTGTAAAACTTATTTGTTATTTATGCATAATTATATTCATTTGTAATCTTAAAAAACATTTAAAATACACAACCTAAATTCAGACGTTTACAATAAATTAAAATACTTCTAAAATTTAATTTGACTGTCAATTACAATGTGATATTTAAATAATTGTTTCTTTACTTATTGCTAAAGCTTAGTTTTTTTTTAGTTATAAATTATTATATTGAACATATATTACTATTAATAATTTAAGAAACTGATTTTCATTTGAGAATATGAATATTTAAAATCATTTTTACCATAACAAATTGGTTAGGAGATATTGTATTTATAATTTCTCAAAACAGCTAGTATAATAATACATTAATATAGATTGAAAAAATGCAAAAGCAATATAAAGTTGAGAGAATAGTCCAATATATGAAATATTTTAGTAGTTGGATATTTCAGACATAAAACTTTTTAAATAAAAACTTTTTAAAAGATTAATTCTATAACATAAAATTTTATTTAAAAAATATACATATTTATAAAATGAAATATTTTCTTAGCATATATTAGAACATAATTTTATATAATTAAACTTTGCTTGAAAACTCTTTAAAAGTTATCGAGAAATAATAGAGTAAGTTTAAAATATATATTAAATAATAATTTAATGTGTAAAATATGTTTTTACTTTTATGTGCGTTTCATAAACTTATGCATTTCTCAAGGCTACGTGACTTTATTTCACTGTAACAATACGTTTTTATTTTTAATAATTAATAATACTTCAAATTATTTAATTTTCATTTTTTATATGTGAACAATATGTAATATTATTAACAAATATATAAAATATATACATATATAATAAAATTCAACATTTTAGAAAATGTACAATTTAAAAAATCTTAATATTATTAAACTGCATAATGATGTTTAAAAAAAGTATATTATATGTATTAGTGTTATAAATTTGTATTAAAATACAAACGGAAATAAATTCGGCAGATATTAATTAAAAATATTACTCAAGTCCATTATAGCCAATATATTGTTATTTTATAAATTAATATTAAAATAGATTGCAAACATATATTATTAATATAATATCATTATTATATGATAAAATAATATTATAAAGATAACAGGAGAGTTCATTAAGTATCATAATTAACAGAGTGAGGTAATTGTCATTTATTTTATTATTTTAAAATAACATATTTGTTAAAAAAGACAGATTTAAATAATAAAAATTGATCAATCTGAACGCTGCGCGCTTTATCCATTATAACTTATGATTGTAACTTTAAAATTATTTTCATATAAGAGACAGATCTTATATTTTTTCAAACTATATTTTAAACTATGGAGATAATGAAAATCATTTCTATGGAAAAGTGACCGTCAGAAGCATGAAATTTTAGAGGGAAGCGTCTACAGTCTACATTTTAGTTCGTCATGACAACTACATTCATAGTATATATACATTGTGGCTGCAATTGCTTGCTTGGTTTCGAAACTATAATTTACAGTGTATAGCTGATTTATACTTCTCCCCATATGAGATGGCTCTACCCTCCATACTTTGTATTTTAAAACAGTCACAATTGTCTTTATTAGAAAAAAATCGTCACATATTGTCGTACGTCAAGACTATTGATGTTCATTGTGTTTATTGACGTCCGTCAAATACGTCAAAATGGATAATGAGTACAGCGCCTTGATACAACTAATAATATGATACAACTAATGATAGTGATATAGCTGTGCCAATAATAGGTTCCTTAACTATAATTGTTGTAATATTGATTATTTTTATATTCTATTTCGGTAATAACGTATCGGTCGGATCGGTTGGACAGTGCGCTGATGAATTTTTAATAGTTGAGGGACGGAAGAATCGATACGGCGTATGGCAAGGATATTAATGGCAATGCGTGCTTTTGTTCAATTATAAAACTATATCTGATATTGAAGATCAATTCAAAAGCTCTCCAATCGATGATAGTGGATATTTTTTGAGACGGACAAGAGTAGGGCTTTGATATAAAAGACTCGAGGTTATAACTACGCTTGGAGATGAACTATTAGTTGCAGATGAGTTATATGCTTCAAATACGTAGAAACCCCCTTCAAAACCTAACTAATAATATAAATGCGGAAGTGAGTTTGTTTGTTTGTTACGCTTTCACGCCTAAACTGCTGAACCAATTTTGATGAATTTCAGTATAGTCATAGACTGGACCTTGTAGAAGGACATAGGTTACTTTCTTTAAATTCACATGAACAACGTTTGCTGGGTTCACTAGTATAAGAATAAGGCTACCCCATCATTTTTCTAGGGAATAGAAAGAGGCGATGGATCACTGATCAGAAAAGGAGTATTCAGAGTTGGGGTCACAATTTATTAATTCATATATATAATCTTTTTTTCATCATATGGTAGATCAACGTTTGCTGAGTCAATTAGTATTTAATAATTTTCTGGATCTGTTTTTATTGGCTTTGTTTTACAACTAGAAGTGGTGATTGCGTTGCTATAGAGATGGACTCAATTTCCCAGGAAAAAATAGCTTTGTATACCTTATTAAATTCTGAGAGAGATATTATAAATTATGCTAAATAATAATTATAATAAAGCATATATATGTTGGCGTTTCAAGAAGCGCCACATAAATTGCGCGTCATGAAACATCTAAATAGTACATACTAGATATGGACGCCATTCATGGCCACATATTTGTTATTCTTGTCAAGAGTATATTAATAACATATAATATTTTTTTGTTAAAAGTGAAGTCTATTTTCTCTGGGTTAAAGAGTTACCAAAAATCATTGTAAGAATGTCAATCAATGAGAAAGAATACTAACTCCTGCGGTCAGGGTCGGCCTGTCGTAAAAGGCGACAAAACTACCCTAGCTACGTGGTATGATCCTTAGCCCGTCTGGATGGCAAATATTGCTTTATAAGTATGTCACCATAATAACCTTGTGTTGTTTTCCGGCATTTGTGACACAGGTTCCTGTACCCCTATGCGGACTACCACTAGCGTATCATATATCCATAAGCAACGGTAACTGCTTACTATTATGCAGGCTGTTAGCCTGTCTGTTCCTCATTTCTAAAAAAAATCGTTACTGTTAATTTAGTTTGATGAGAGCTTTTAATTATTTAATAATATATACGATTTAAGCACCAACTTTTTTATTTTAATTTCAATCACACGGATTTTTGAATTGATCTTCAATATCTATTCTATACTAATTTTTGTTTATTTGAGCATAGGAATTACAATTAAGCGAACGCAATGAGAGATTATATTATAAAACTTATATGTGGGAAATGTCAATATAATTACTTGAAAATCATCTATAATCGATGTACCTATAATACAGTCTATATAATTTTGTTTTTACATACATATAACTATTGCATCAAAAATAATAATCAACAATAGATAAAATTATTTGAATGTCAATAAAATAGCTTGAAATTTATACATATATTTCATATACATTTTTTTATTAATTTTATATATTTTTTATATTATTTTTCAGCACGCGTGCGATTCGACATCATTAGCGATACGAGCGTATTATTAAAATCTTATTATATTTATTACTATAGGAGATAAACTTTATACTTAAGTTCAGTTGTTTTTATTGCGTTCATACATTCCATCTTTTTATCTGCATTGAGCAATATTTTTATTGGTTGCCAACAATAAATATTGTTTGTATTTCTTCTATTATCTTTATGTTATTTTAATATTGTCTGAAGATTGTTTATACCAAATATTTTTTATATCTTCTTTCTAGTGTGAATACAAAATATGTAATGGTGTTAAGTTACCAGTTATCTTTCACTATCGGCCATTTTGTCATTAGTTTTAGGCGATTTTAAAATCATATTTAGATAAAGATTAGATAAAGAAATTCTTAGAAAAGTATGAGTGGATATTATTTTATTATACATAATATTTTTTAAATTTCAAATTTTTATCAAAAACATATGCACTAAAAATTAATGATTTCAATAGTTACATTCAAAGATTTAAAGAGCAAAGAAAATATGTTAATATGTATATATATACATATTAACATATTTTGTTATATAATAAAAATTGATTCTACATACAAACTATAAGATTTCAAAGATGTGCTTTGTAAATTTGATGCCAGTGACTGCTTTCTCACTATTGATTGTTTGACAGTGACATTTCTGACACTTTCATGCAAATATTCACAAATAATGACAAAGACTTACATAATGACATTAGAGAATCTTTTTTAATCTTTATATTATAACCTCATTCGATCAGAATAAAACTGTCATCAAAAAATTGTCAGAGTAAAATTATGAGGAGGAATTTCAATATAGTACATTTTACAAAACAAATATGAAAATAGAATGTATGTACGCAAATTTGGTGTATATTTTTATTTCACAACGCATTATAAAAAATTATTTCGCCCATTTTACCGACCATTGACACTGGTCTCCCACTTTCTTAAAGTGAACAAAAATGTAGCCGTCAAGCGTGTTATAAAATCACAAGTCGAGCACAATCTACGTCCACATTTCGTGGTGCACTTTGTAGCCCCTTCAGGAATCCTGTCATCTGGAAAAATATAATAATAATATTACTATTACATAATTATTTATTGCCATACCTCCTTTCTACATTAATACGTATAATGTCCTATCCTCCGCATATAGCTCGGGTTGCCTGGAAGAGAACGCTCTCTAGCGATAAGGCCGCCATTGTACGTTTGTACCTAAATCTTCTTAGGTAGGTATTGATTGTGTAAATAATTAACCTTGTTTTGTAAATTAATTGGCTTACAATAAAGTGATACAATTATAATCCTTAGAGCTTGCATAGTTTTCATATAACACAAGTGTTTTGCATTTTGCTATTGAACTAGATGACACTGTGCGAGTTGTGCCAGTATATTTATTATCTATTTCTTTATATTTATATCGTATAATACGTTGTTATGTAATATAGTATATCGTACGTTACATTGCGGATAAATTGCAGGAGTTTTGGCTCCGATGGTACGGCCACGTTTTACGGCAACCGGATGCTTACGTGGGAAACAAATGTCTCGCCATGACGCCTCCGCTGGGCCCCGGCAGAAGGGGTAGACCCAAAAAGTGCTGGCTTGACGTCGTAAAGGGTGATATGCATGCCAATGGGCTCACTACCAGGGATGCTGAAGACCGTGCGAAGTGGAGTAGTAAGAGTCGGAAAGCGGACCCTGGGCACCGAAACGGAAGTTTAGGTTGCAACCGGGATACTACGCTTGGATGATGATGATGATCGTATATCGTACGTTGGTACACAACGAGAAGAGGCTTATTATTATTATATATTATTCACACTTGCATAAATGCCTCGTCCGTTAATTCAGTTATAGGTCATATTGCCTTGTCTGAAGGTTTTGGTGAGACTCTTTTTTTTATTGCTGCAAGACAGTGGGCAGGCTGACGGCCCACTTAGAGTTTATCAGTTACCGTTGCCTATGGGTGTTTGCAACGCTAGTGGCATTGCGAACACGCTGCTGACCCATAAGGATACAGGAACTTGGGTCACTAATGTCGGAACACAACACATGGTTATTATGGCGACATACTTAAGACCAAAGGTGGTCGCCATTCAGATGGACTTGGGGCCATACCGCGTAGGAAATCCTGACCATACATTCAGCCCCATACAAATAAATTTAGAAGTCAAGCGCTCCTAACTTCTCAAATATAAAATACGTTTCAAAAATGGCAATGCGCATGGAAAATGTAAGCGATAGTTTAAAGAAAGCTAATTTTGGCGCATAAGACGCAATTAGCACGTTAAAATTATTCGTATGGTGTTCGACGCTTAAGCATTTACGTAAACAAGAGCTAAAAGCATTAAGTGATATAAAATTTTGAGATACTTAATTTTCGGGTAATAATTATATAAAAACACGATTAACCGCGATGTATTATAATTTATCGAAAGTTTTTACTACAACCACTACTACTATTACTAAGTTTATTTTTTAATTACGGGCATATTTGAAGGTTTTACTTGTATAAAACGAGTACATCTGGTGTGACCCAATGACATTAGCTGACTGATTGGTCAATTTCTTTTTTGAGTTTTATTTTTTTTGTTTGAATTATTTTTGAATTTTCTTTAAAGTGAAAGCCTAGTGAAAGATTTACCACACAGCATTCAGGCTAAAGCAAAATGTTTTCGTGGGTACTGTTATCATCAAAAGTAAGGTCTGTCGAAACATTACTGATAAAAGCGTTGAATTATATTGTATGTAAGTTAGAAGCATTATTTTGTATGGATACGTGTGCAAAATATTCAGTGCGTGGTATTATGCAAAGATGAATTGAATTTTTAATTAATTAAGGATAAATTAAGGCGAAGCTCCATACCTCTTTGCTTTGTAGCTAACAGTGACGTTAGGCGTTCACAAAAGATGACTTGGTCCTGTCAAGTTTAGAGAACGTGTTTTAATACATAAATAATTGCTTCTCAAAAGCAATAATATTCATCGTCTTTTACTGGACATTTTACACAATATTTGTATATCCAATATTATGATGTATATGTACAATCAATCAACACGTACACGTGTACACTATTACATTTTGATGTATTTGTTTTCTTTCCATTATTCTTAAAATTATTTGTAAATACAGATAAATTTGAAGTAACTAAACAGAATAAATACTTGCATTATATAAAAAAAAATAGTCGTATAATGCCATTATCCGCAAACTACCCTCAACATACTTCCAAATATTTAAAATTACTTAATTTTTACAATGTTATAAAATTATTATTTTTATAGTTATGTACTTGAAATGAAATACGATCAAATGATTGAGACACATTTATATCAATCATTTGTTTTTAACTTTGGCTATGAAAAATAATTCTCGGAAAGCCCAGACAATTATTTTTCATAGCCAAACTTATAAAAAGGTGCTTAGAAGTTTTGGGATGCAGCAGTATACGATAGGGTACATTTAATCGGTACGAAACTTTTATGAAGAAGAAGAATGTAGTTTGCGGATGTTAGAATTATACTCCTCGTTTAGTTCTTAGAAATACTCACCCGGACAAAGATGCGGAATTAGATATTGCTGGACTGTTTGACCCAAAACCTTCTTTTGGCTTATCATGAGCGAGCTGCATCTTCAACTGATGACCAAAGCAAGCCAAATCCTCCCTAAAAGTATCTGAACCAGGTGTCGTTGGCTTTTCGTCATCACCTGTTGCCATCGCTTCAGCATCCCCCTTCAACGGGGCCTGTTCAGATTCTTCATCTGTGTTATAAATCTTAAAGTATGCAAATGTCAAATAAATCACGGATATTATGAAAGACGGTATAGGTATTGCCAATGCGTACACCAAGTTTAATGTGTTCTGCCACATATCCAAATCGGTTATCACCAGGCCTGGATCAACTCTGCTATAGTAGCACGTGTAGTTTGTCCCCAACGGCCTGTATTTTCCATAAAATATAGTACAATTTAAAATGGGCGGGTAACCACATCCTTTTACATTTGGAAACAAACGAGCTCCAGTGAAATACCATTCAGAATCGTTTCCCTGCAGTCCTGTCGGTAAAGCATCAGGAAGCTCTTGTTCTTCCGCCATTTCTGGATACGTTTTATCAACAGTTACTTCGTAATTCTCATAGTCATAATCTTTACGTAAAGCTCTTTCAACTCTGATCAGATTTTCATAATCAGTTGCTGTGATGTTAGGGTACTCCCCAAGTTTATAATTGACCCGGATTTGGGTGCATTCGTAAAGGTCTTTTGTGCAACCTTCCCTGCAGGAAGCCCAGGTGCAATTGCTAGCACCGACCAAATGTTTAACTTGGGTGGTTACACACAACGCTCCTACTGGATCGAATTGCATAAATATTGTTGTGAAGGCTGGCTCTATCACAAAGGGGACTAAGAAGAGAAATGCGAATAGACTGAATATGGCAAGAAGAACGAAGGTAGCTGTTGTGTAGAAGAGTAGCTTCTCCAGAAAGGTGGGGGGTATTTTTTCGTCGTCGGCCATGATGGCGTTTTTACGCTAGAAGAGTTCATAGCGCTTGTTTCAGCTCCGTATCATTTCATCTTTTTTTTTCAGTCTTAGTTTGAAATAATTTGTGTCACCTCTATTTTGTGCCTGTCTTTTGTTTACTTACTCATTTACATTTTAATTGTCTGTAATGTTATCGATTTACCTAATATGTTCCATTTACAAATTAATTATTTAATTTCCATTTAGATGAAATAAAGACTGCTTAAAGAACACTTTTAATAAACAAACAATTAATTATCAAGGATGTACTAGACACATTTTGGTAAATGACTAATTCAATATTATGTTAATTAAGGCATAAAGTCTTGAAGAAATAACCACACGACAATAATGCGATATCAGGCAGTTTGTATTTATATTATATTTTATTATTTTCAAAATCATTAATAAAAAATATTAATATCTAATAAAATTAGTTTCTTTTTCTTTTCATAAACATATTTTTAGGCAATGTTGATAGCTCATAAAATCCTTTCCTAAGAATGTTTCTTAATTATTAAATAGATATTTGTATGTTGAAGATATGTGCTGTTAACGTTTTAAATTCATAAACATAGACTGGTAAATAAGGTGGGTTTCGCGCATTTTCTAAAAGTGTTCTAGTGGTAGTCGAATCGTAATCGAAAATTGAATCGCTATTATGAGGGTAAGAGAGTTTGACCATAAGTAGTTATAACCTAATACATAAATTTTGAAAACGCCACATATTGATAGCTCGAGGAAACCTGTTCACCGAGATGGCCCTTGTGTGTAATAAGAATCAGTAAGCCTTAAGTTGTTATCTTACTAACTGAACCGGCAAACGTTGACCTATTAGATAAATTTAAAGAAAGTTGCTTTTGTCCTTCTCCAAGGTCCAATCTATGTCTATACCGGAATTCATCAAAATTGGTTCAGCGGTTTAGGCATGAAAACGTAACAGACAGACGCATAGAATTACTTTCACATTTATAATAATATATTATATAAGTATGGATACAAACACTATGTGGTATATAAGTGCTTTATTAAGAACTCTTGGCCGTATAGTCCGGATAATCTTTACTAATATTATAAACGCGAAAGTTTGTATGTGTGGATGTTTGTTACTCTTTCACGCAAAAACTACTGAATTAATTTAGATGTATGTTGTTATAGTCATAGATTGGACCTTGGAGAAGATCATAGGCTGCTTTTTTAAAATTCATATGAACAACGTTTGCTGGGTCAACAAGTATAAGACTAAGGCTACCCCATCATTTTCCTAGGGAATAGAAAAAGGCGATGGATCACTGAACAGAATAAACTCTGAATACTCCTTGTATTCAGAGTTGGGGTCACAATTTAGCCACATATATACTAACTTTTTAATCTGTCTATGAAAATAAAGCACCATTGAAGAAATACGTAATAAAACGTACATAATCTAAAAAACTATTAGCGGCCTAAAAAAATGTGATAACTTTAAATGCGATTGAAAGGAAACGCCCAAAAGAAGAGAAGAAACTTTTAAAGTATGTATGAGAAAGGATATTAATATATCTTATATCTTTAAACGAGCAATTCTTGTATATATATACTTATATAATTGGAATCTCGGAATTGGCTCCATCAATTTTCTTGAAATTTAGTATACGGGGGGTTTCGGGGGCGATAAATCGATCTAGCTAGGAATCATTTCTAGAAAATGTCATTTTATTCGCTTTTTTTTATTAGAAGAAAAATAACAAAAATGTGACTCTTTCTGACATCTATCGGCGAATAATAATACTAAAAATGACTCTTCCTGACATCTATCAGCGAATAATAATACTATTTTTTTTAAATTGCTTTAACGACACAACACTAAAGCTATTCCAGCAGATGGCGTTGTTAAGTAACAAGAAGTCAATGAGTGTTTGCTTTGAGGTTAGACTAAGAAAATCAATTGTTAATTTCTAAAAAACACAATATATAAAAAAAAAATACCGAGCAAAGCTCGGTCATCCGGATATTGTTACTTAAGTAACAATATTGCCGAAAAAAATATATAAGAGCTCATGACGTCCCATTGTTGTGCCTCCCCCATGAGAGGACCGCATAGTAAAAAAAATTGGCATTCGTTTTAAAATACCACGAACTTCGATGTATGTTCCTATAAAACTTATGTCATAACCCAGCCAAATTCATCGCCGCCATTATGTCTATCCGGGCAACAATCCAGTTGTCTATCGATTTCTCCAGAGTCAGCATTTGAGCTATTTCCGAAATGGCTATAAATATTTGGGTCAGATAAATGCTGGCTAATTTTAGGGATTAATTTTAGTTGTTTGACTGAGATGGTCAGAAACACATAAAATACATTGAAACATCGAAACTAGAAACATCGTGTATCTAATTCTTTAAGCGTGATACCACAATTAAAAAGAAATAAATGAACTATTTTATAAATTTTTTGTATCATAACTTGGGCCCCGGATACCGAAGCGAAAGTTACGGTTGCAACAGGAATTTAGGACGACATCTGTGAAGAAGATAATATTTAAGTAAGAAACTAACATGATAAGTTCAAGTACTTCTTTCTGCCCTTATCCCAAACTATGCCATTGTGGGGTCGGCACAATATAGTCTTTACTTGCACTCTCCTCTACTAGCCGTCATCTGAACATCTACATCTTTTTTTACCATGTCATCTTATACATCATTCATCTTTTCTACCTCTCCTTTAGTTGTTTAGTAATATAAAAATAAATAATATAATAATAATATAATAATATTTGCGATTTTTTATTTTATTTAGGCCATTGCCAATAGGCACTAGGAAATTAGAGATATGATCTGAGTTAGAGAAGGAGGAAATATCGCCTGACGGCCAAAACGACGGCGCTGCTACGCAGGCCGCAGCGTGTCCTGGCCGTCAGGGCGATAAGGGGATACCGCACGGTGTCCTTCAAAGCGGCTTCCCTGCTGGCGAGATCCCCACCATGGGACCTCGAGGCCCGAGTCCTGGCACTGTTGTACCAGTGGCGCCGGAGCGCAGCCGAGAGTGGCTCTTACCCCGTGCCTCGCGAAGTTGAGGTAAAGCGGGTGGAGCTGCGCGACGAGGTGCTCATGGTGGAGTAGAAGGAGCGCCTCGCGCACCCCAGCGCGGGCCTCGCCACCATCGAAACGGTGAGGCCCGTTCTGGCCGAATGGATGGTAAGGCGCCACGGCGCCCTAACCTTCCGCCTGACGCAGGTCCTCTCGGGGCACGGTTGCTTCGGGAGGTACCTGTGTCGCATAGGGCGGGAGATGACGTCGGGGTGCTACCATTGCGGCGCGGGCGACGAGGAGGACACGGTGGACCACACTGTCGCCGTGTGCCCTGCGTGGTGCGAGGAGCGCTGCGCCCTCGTCGTCCAAATCAACGCGGACCTGTCGCTCCCGGCCCTGGTTCTGTCTATGGTCGGGGGCGATACAGGATGGACGGCCGTTGCCTCCTTCTGCGAGGCAGTCATGTCCGCAAAGGAGGCGGCGGAGTGGGAGCGGAAGTCGACCACCACAATCCCCTCCTGCCAACGCAGGCCACGTCGTTGGCGCCGGAGGGCAACTAACGACCTCCGGCCGCCGTAGAAAGCGGCTGCGGGCGGCCCTTCGGAGGAGGATCTGCCGCCCGCACTATTGCCGCGAGGGTGAGGGCCACGTGCTGTTCCACGGCCCCCCTCAACTCCTAGAGTTAACATAGGAGAGCGCCGGGGGAACGAAACCCTGACCCCCTGGCGCCAGCACTTTAGAAGGGGCCCGCCTTGAGACAAAGGGCGGGCCGTCAGCGGCCCGGGCTACGAGATAGCAGGCCATATATCCGTAGGCCCGGGCGTAGGTGATAGGAGAACAGCGGGGTTTTTTAGTGGGTAGTCGGATGTTCGAACACCATTCCCGGAGTCCCACATATCCCTAGGTCCTCCCGGGCCGGGGGAACCCGTCAAGAGAGCGTTTTTCCCCGAGATCAAAAAGAGGAGGAAATAACGTAATTCAGAATAAAGGCTTATTATTTCTAATATAACTATTAATGTTATTTATACCGGGAAGAACTAATTGTGTAAATTACGAACAGCCGTTGTTGGACGCATTTTAGGTGTAATAAATCAGTAACACCATATTAATGATTGGATGTCACTTTAGGTTTCACTTTTTTTAAGTTTTGCTACAATAGCCAAATTGAGTCAAAATCCTTCCGCCTGCCCTTATCTAACATTATATGGGGTCGGCAGAACATGTTCTCTCCTTCCAGTCTCCTCTGTTAGCCGTCATCCCACCATTCACACGCTTTTTTGCCATATCATCTTTTACAAAATCCATCCATCTTTTGTTGGTCTACCTCTACTCCTGTATCCATCCACTCTCATATCTACAATTTTCCTTGTTATATCGCATTTTTCTCTGCGCATTACATGACCAAACCACGCTAGTCTATTACTTTTAAGTTTCTCAATAACTGGTGCTATTTTCACACTTCTACTATACTCTTTTTTAATTTTATCCATTTTCGCAACTCCACACGCCCATTCAACATTCTCATCTCTGCAGCATGTAACACCCATTCGTCCCTCCCCTTTGTGGCCCAGCATTCCAATCCTTATAAACGACAGGCCTTATTACGGATTTATAAATTTTACCTATGAGTTTAAATGGTACTCTTGGGTCACAAATTGTTCCTGAGACCTGTTGCCATTTCATCCATCCTGCATTTACTCAGTTTTTGACATCTCTGCCTATCTCACAGTCGTTCTGGATTAAGGATCTGAAATACCGGAAGTTGGAGCAAGTTGGCAGCGCCACGCCTCCTATGGTAATCGGGTTGAAGTCGAATATTCCACCAAAATCGCAAAATAGATGTTCAATTTTGATCCCACTTGTCTTTAACCCAACATCCTCTAATCTCTCCTGCCATTTAGCTAATCTACTCTGTACCCCGTGAGCATTTTCTCCAACCAGCACAATATCATCAGCAAACACAAAGGTGCCTCCTCCTGTATTCCTTATGTTACTGCATCTACCAAACAAAACTTCTCCGGGTTCGTTTTTATTTCCGAGTCCTCATCCACCGTACACTCTTTCATATTCCCCATTAATTCTTCCCACGTGTCCATTAAAATCACCTCCCACATATATGTCCTCCTTATCTGGTATATTTGTTATAACTGAATCAAAGTCTCCCCAGAATCTTTCTTTCTCTTTGTCGTCGCATCCAGCTTGCGGGACATACACACTCATTTTGATAAATGTACGTTCACCTACCAATAACTTGACTACTATTACCCTATTATTTATACTCTCAAGATCCGTAAGACATTTTTTTTAAATTCGCTGTCTAATAAATACCCCACCCACAACGTTCCTTTTACCATCACTTCCGTAACAATAAAATTTATACCCTGCCCCTATCTTTCGAGCTTTCGAACCCTTCCATTGCGTTTCTTGCAGGTAAGCTATATTTATTCGTCTTCTTTCTAATACATCTGCTATTTCTCTCCTTCTTCCAGCCATCGTACCTACATTCACACTTGCCAATCTCCTTCTACTTTCACGTATTTGCGTTCCCTTCTCATTGGAGTGCATGTTAAACTAATAGTTGTGGCTTACTTTTTACAACCGGCCGCCTACCTGACCTTAACCCCTTTTTGGGGATTCTATAATGTTATAAAGCTAATATAGTTGTAGTAAAAAAAAAATAGTCATAAAAATTGCCACGTAAGACTACCAACTACTTATATAGTAAGTACACTATTATAATAGCCATAATTTAGTTTAGCTTATAGTTAATTTAATTCGTTTCCATAAAGATGACCACTGGTTAGGCCCATGTTTGATAAAACAGGCTCTCCTCAGTATGCAACGCCGCTTCTTATGTTTTATAGGATATCTCTTGTCCTAATGCTTTATTGTTATTAATAATAAATTCGTCACACAGTTACAGATGATTTTTGTGTTGTAATAAGTGTTATAAACACATAAGGAGTAAGAAATATTTGTTGATCACACACAAATTCAATTTTGGTTGATTTGTTGGCAATTTGTCATTTTCACATGTGTCCTTTATACGCCACTTTAAGTTCAAGTTATGTTAAGGAAAAGTTATATTAAGTTAGAAGAGAATAAACTAATATTCACTGAAGTAATTTTTCATCGTTTTTTCTTTTTGATTGTTATTTTTGTACACGGCAGTTTGTTTTCGATGTTCAAAAATACTATTTTTATTATTTAGAAACAGGAGACAGGCTACCGGCCCACTTGATTGTAAGCAGTTACCGTTGTTTATATATATTTGCGACACTAGGGGCTCGCTAACATGCTGCAGTCTCTGTAGGCGAACTAGAGCCCGGGTCACTTATGTCGGAACACAAGATTATTACGTCGGAATATTTATAGAACAAGGGGCCTACCACGTTGCTGGGGTTGTTTGGTTTTTACGACAGGCCGGACCCGGTCGCAGGGGTTAGTATTCTTACTCCGCCTTTGCATGGAGAATAAAGGTGGATTAATATTTATCTGACGTGTTGTGTCGTGACGCATCAGAAGCATATGATTTCATACATCTAGGACAGACGACAGAACGCATCACGACATACAAATGTGTCCCTAACCATATTAAAGGTATGAGACCGATATGCTTCTGATGCGTCACAACACGACACGTCAGACAAATATAAATCCGGCTTAAGTAATTATAATTTTGTGTATCAAATTTATATTTAAAATTAAACATATTTATGTAGCCTATTATTTCGTCTATTCTATTAATCTTAAACAGACGAAATGTATAAAGTATATGTATATATAAATAATTAATGATGTAAATATATAAAATTATATGCTCATATTGTATTTAGGGTAAAACTTGTGACACGAAAAGTTATTTATTATTGATTATATTATTATACCAAAAAAAAAATTGCGTTGCATTAATATCAGCATAAGAGTCAAAAATGCATTTTTCTACCCAACTATTCGCGGAAGGTGGAAATACCTATAATCTTAATCTATCTTTAAACGAGCAATTCTTATATATATATATATATATATATATATATATATATATATATATATATATATATATATATATATATATATATATAATTGGAATCTCGGAATCGGCTCCAACAATTTTGGCTTTCGGGGGCGATAAATCGATCTAGCTAGGAATCATTTCTAGAAAATGTCAAAAGGTGGCGTTTGAGTATTCCCAATTTAAACTGAAAAATGACTCTTCCTGACATCTATCAGCGAATAATAATACTATTTTTTTAATTGCTTTAACGACACAACAACACTAAAGCTATTCCAGCAGATGGCGTTGTTAAGTAACACGAAGTCAATGAGTGTTTGCTTTGAGGTTAGACTAAGAAAATCAATTGTTAATTTCCAAAAAACACAATTTATAAAAAAAAAATTAAAATACCAAGCAAAGCTCGGTTATTCGGATATTGTAAGAATGAATCGAAAAGGGCAAACATAAACGTTTACCTGTCAAAAGAGACGCTGAGTGCTTTCAATGGTTCCTAAGGAAAGCTTTTAAAGTTCATTGCATATCACATTAAGTATTAACTTATACATACTTGTAAGTTTTTTTTTTCATTTTATCTATCTATACCAATATTTTAAATAAGATTTCCAACGACCTCCACGACATATGACTTTCACATATCATTTCATAATGGTTGCCTGCGGCAGTCACCAGTTCGACTCCCGCCCCAAGTCTGGATGTTTATGTGCAATATATTTATATACAAATTAAAAGTATAGAACCCATATATCAGTAGTATAGTAACCATAACATAAGTGTTTTGCTTACTTTGGGACTAAATGGCATTGTATTAATGTCATGATTTATTCTTCTAAAATGAATGACCACCATGATTTCTATAGAGAACATACCGATCTAATGTAAAAGACATTTAATTTCCGTAAGACACGCAGCAGCCTAGTGTTATCACAGTCGGAGACAAATCTAGAGGTCGGGATTCGATTTCCACGATAGCAGTCTTTCTCACCTCTTCTTCCTCCTGCCCTTATCACACATTATATGGGGTCGGCACAACATGTTACATGTGGTAATAGTTGTGGCTTAGTTTTTACAACTGGCCGCCTATCTGACGTTAACCCCTTTTTGGGGAAAAATCTGTCATCCTTTTTATTTAAATTATTTTTTTCATTTCTCATTGAAAGTAGGACATGAAATTTCGTTGTCAATCATCTAATTTATCCTCAACCGACACTTTTATTGGGGTTATTCTTCTTGAGTAAACACCATCCGAGTGTCGGTTTGGGTATGCAGTGTGACACTTTTGCCGGGTCGCCGACTTTTACGGGGTCCGTGCACAATTCACATTCGACAACTAGGGCTTCGACTAACGAGGGCTTCTAAAGACGAAATTCGCAGTGCCGAGCGTCTTCGAATACTATTCGTCCTGCATTCCGTTGCGCTTGAATGCAGACACAGGCAGCTTGGGCACAACGCATCCATCTTCATATGCTATATTTTGGTGCTGGCTCAAAGCAATCTTCCTCTTGGCAAGTTAGAGGCCTTGAAACTCGCAGCTTCTTTTCACAACAATACATAACCTTCGGCGAAGGACATCGTGGCAATCAGGGATAGCACATAGGTGGATCTTCACAGCACGTTGTTGGACAAAGGGCCACAACATCGGACATACTGCAAGTTGCTCGCAGTCTTCAGTGTAAAAGCACGCCATTTTTATTTAGATTTCACTTCTTTTTCTTTTAAAAATTTATATCACAATAAATTTCCACTAGAATTATGATAATTTTGACGGATTTGACATTTTCTCTTTATCACCTTCACAAACGGTGAAGAATCATCATGAAGAAATCTGACTGTTGTGTACTTCTTACTGCTGGTCTCAGACTCGCGCCTAGAGGATAGTTTAACCGTTACCCTTGTCCAAGTCAGATTAGCGGGTTACACATACTGGTGATTTCGGTATGCAGGTTTCGTTGCGATATTTTCCTTCACCATCAGTAAATGGTAATTATTATTACGCTATAATATGCACTGAAGGCGAGAAAAACTGTCTAACCGCTGCATGCTACTAGGCATGCCTTTTAAGTTCTGTCGTTTCCATATTTCCCGGCAATTTTGAATTTGGAACTGTTCTATATTCGAATGTGTTTAAATTTTAAATCTCAAAATAGTTGAAAGTATTAGGATTAATGCTATTGTTTAGTCACAGCGTCGATTGGAATCTGTCAGGTCACGTACGAAAATGAATCTTTCTAAGGAAAATGTTCATGCAATAATTTCTTACAACTTTAGAAGAGGCCAGACACGGCTTCAGTGTTTTGGAGAGCTAACATCTGTGTTCAGTGATGAAGCCCCATGCTTGCGGACTGTCGAACGCTGGTATTTAGAATTCCAGCGTAGACATACTAGCGTTAGTGTCAAATCTCGTGAAGGATGCCCAAAATCCGCCTTCACTGAAGATAACATCATTGCTGTGAGACAACTAATTCTCGAAGATCGTCATGTGATGTAGACATAGAGGCTCTATTAGGTATCTCAGGGACAACCATTCAGAAGATCTTGTATGAAGCGCTTGGTGTGAGAAAGCTAGTTTGCCGTTGGATACCGCATCTGCTTTCCGACGATCACAAGCCGGCCCGCGTCAGATGGTGTAAGAAAACTCTGCAAAGGTTCAACCGAGGAGAGTCAAATCACGTCTACGACATCATCAGTAGTAACGAATCTTGGATCTGTCCTGATTCCAAACAACAATCTACAATCTGGGTCTTCCAAGACGAGCCAAAGCCGACTAAAGTTGTTCGTTCTCGAAGCACTCCAAAGAAGATGGTGGCCACGTTCGTTGGAAAAACCGGTCATGTTGCAACTATTGCACTTGAAGATCGTAGAACGGTTAACGCAGAGTGGTATACCACAGTTTGTTTACTACAAGTCATCGCCGAACTTCGAAAATCTAACTCAAAGCGACGCATCATCCTACACTACGACAACGCAAGCTCACACAGCGCTCGTCACGATTGAGTATTTGAAGCAAGAAAAAGTAGAAATTCTTGACCATCCTCCATACAGTCTTGACCTAATCCCTAACGATTTCTTTACATTTCCTAAAATTAAGAAAAGTCTTCGTGGTCAAAGGTTCCAGTCCGGTGAAGAAGCAGTCGACGCTTTCAAGTCAGCCATCTTGAACACCCCCACTTTAGAGTGGAATATATAATAACTGGTTTGAGCGAATGGAAAAGCGTATTAAGCTACGTGGTGAGTACTTTGAAAAACAATAAAAAGTACTATAAGGTCTAGTTGTGTTTTTTCTTCAAACGATAAAACTTAAAAGGCATGCCTCTATCTTCGAATTCAAGGCTTTAGATTAGCCTTCCAGCATAATACGACTAAGATACCAGATAGTTAGAATATATTGTTTTGTAATTATGGAATATAAATTGTGTGTGTGTTAAGAAAATGTAAGCAATTTTTTTACATATGTAATTCATAATACTCTTTACAGAGGCGGAGTTAGAATACTGACTAGGTGGTTCTTTAAATATGCTGCCATAATAAGCTTGTGTTGTGTTCCGGCATGAGGAACCCGGGCTCCAGTTCCACTACGCGGCAGCGTTTCAGCGGTGCCCCTGGCATCTCAAACACCCATAGATAACGGTGACTGTTTACTAATAAGTGGTCAATGAGCTTATCTGCTACAGCAGTACACTGCAGCAATAAAAAAATTATGAATAATATGTGAAATGTAAATAATAATAAAATATGTGCAGTGCCAATATTTCTTAACAACTTATGTATAAAGCTATTAAACAATTCGAGGCTTGTAGAATATTCTCGTTTTAAGTAAACATAATCCTTAATTTCCTTTTACTACGTAAATTGAATAAATGGCACTTAACCGCGGACCGGTTTAATTCGACCTTGCTTGTTACGTTTGTAGAACATTAAGAATATTGTTTCTCTATTGATGGACATACTGTTGGAACTTAATTGGTTATAAATATTAAAAAGTAGCCGTTAAACACCACTTCGTAAATGTAGAAATTTAATTACAAATTAACATTTTTCGGGGAATATGTCCGGTTATAAATTATCAATTATGGTGAATTGAAACTAACGTAAAAATATTCATCCCAAGTTTATTAAAAATTTAGGGATGTGCGAATATCGTTCGAATATTTTCATAATTATTCGTGAATTATTATATTATTCGCAAATTTTCGAGTACTTTTAATTCAGAGTTTGTTATGTTCGATATTCAAATATAAAATTAACAATTAATATACATTTTATTTAAACCATGAAATATAATTACACAAATAGAACAATTTGTACACAAAAATGAGTGCGGGTTCACGCTAGCTAGCTGTCGTTCTTTCTACTGCTTGTTTGCATGATAAATTGCAAATTGTAGAAATATAATAGAAAATGACTAACTTGATTTTTTTTCTCTCTCTTTTAATTCGAATTTCAAATTGAATATTTTCGAAATTCGATTTGGAACGAATAATTCGCAAGTCGAATTATTCGCACACCCCTATAAAAGTTGCAACTAAGTTACAAACATCTGTCCAAATTTAACACACACCCACAACACCATCTAGTCTCAAAGTAAGTAGCATATCACTTGTATTATGGGTACTACACAACTAATATACTACATATGTGTTTTTCTTTCGTAAATGATAAGGGATAGAAATCTAATACGTGACCTCCGCAAGCGTATCTAAGGATGTTAGCCGTTACATCACGGGGATCGTCATTTATATGTTTGTATGTTCTGATCTATCACTAATTCAGCTATCTGGCTGCTGACTGTGTAATCCTGGCTAGCAATAGAGTCAATCTCGTTCCTAGAGTAGTAAAGGAGATATATGGATCACCTACCTATATGGCGCTATTCCCATTGCTTTGATGGTTAATCAAACCAAGTAGAAACCACGCGGCAGGTAGAGAATATCACACTGTGTGGGCTAACAGTGAATAAATGTCTATCTCTGTACTACTCAAGCTATACTGTATTGCTGACGCCTAGAATTTGGGTGAGTAAGCCTAATTGCCGGCTCTATAGAAACTCTCACTAAATATGGCAGTTAATATTATAAAATGCTTATTAGGGGAAATCTATTCGTGCCGTGGCGGAGAAAGAATACTGACCTCTGCGGCCGGGGTCGGCCTGTCGTAAAAGGTGACAAAAAACCCACCCTAGATACGTGATAGGGCCGCAAACCCGTCGGGATGGCGAGTATCTTTGGTCTTGAGTATGCCACAATAATAACTTTGTGTTTTACATTCCGGCATTAGTGACCCGAGTTCCTGTACTCTTATGAGACAGCAGGGTTTTTTGGATGCCACTGGCGTTGCAAACATCCATAGGCGACCGTAACTGCTAAATTCTAAGTGGGCCGTTAGCCTGTCTGCTGTTCTACAGGAATAAAAAAAAGAAACTAATCACCAAAACGGTACTTACGATCATAACAAATCAAACCTATGACCTTTATAAGGATGATCTTTAAGTGTAAAACAACTTGGATATCATCACCTCTAACAGTAGTGATGACAGACATTAAAATAAGCATGCGAGGCAGTCTTTGGGGACTGCCGATAGAAGTGAAAACTAAGTAACTTGTGAATTGTATCGTCGATCTATTAGATTGTTATTTTCGGTTTATAAAGAAGTGTTTATGATCAAGGATTAAAGTTTAAATTAGTTATTAACACTTCTTTACAAACCAAAAATTGTTCACCCAAAAAGTGCTCAACGCGCCTAAAGAAGTCTTCACTTCAAAAAACACTACTGTATTTCATTATAATAAAGACGCAATTCGAATAGATATGTATATGTAATGCAATGCAATAATTTAAAAGTTACATTTATTTTTATAAAATAAACCTTAAGTCATTATTAATAAGATTGGTATTACTGGACCAAAACTCCCTATTATGTCTTACGAATTCTTACGATCAGGACACGTGACCTGACGTGAGTTTAACATTTTTTACCCATCACAAAAAAGTGCACAACGCCGCTAAAGAAGTTTTCACTTCAAAAAAACAAAAAAAAATCTTTACAGTTTGTAAATTTGTCTATTTACTCACAAGCACTAAAACGTAAGGTAAACTATTTGTAGCCCATAATTTAGGCAAGGACCAAAAGTTATATAAATATAAAAACAACGCAGCAAATAGAATGTACATTTGTTGCATTTCTTTCAAAAGTATTTATTATACGGATTGTGTTTTAAAAAGTCCATTTGAAATAATAATATTATATTTTGGAATTAATTATGCTTACCCCTTAACCATGCTCAAAGCCATGTGATCGAAATAAATAAACATACTGTAATAAATTACACAGCGCCATCTACTCCCAAAATAAGCTTTGGATTATGTTATGGGTACTAAACAACTGACTTACAACGTTTTCTTTTGTAAATAAATATACACTATACATAAACACCCAGACCCCGAACGAATCGTGACCTCCGCTTATGTTGTCATTGCGCCTCGAAGGTCATCAATGAGGAACGGGGAATAGATGAAAGCAACTGGATCTATATCACCTTCAAAACATAAGACACTCTCACTTGCTAGCTAATACAACTAAAAATCTCTAGTACTCCGTAGGTACTTCAAGCATTTCCTTTCAGGGTCACTGGTTAAAGGTTTGTAAGCCGAAACAGTCGTATCTAACTTCAAACTGGAACTCGGGTTGACGCTACTTAACATGCAACCGGAATACAAAGCTTTATGATGCATAATCATGAAACTTGTTTCATCTTTTTAAAAATTACATTAACTTTTTACCCTGTTAATACAGTAAGATATTGTTTTCAACTGACACTTGACATTACATAACCTAACCTCAAAAAGAAATATTTTGTGACGTAAAAACTATATAATTCGTAATTTAAAATGTATATAGCTATTACTATCATTATTAGCAATTGTTATTAATAACATAGTTTGGCATAAATGAAATAGGTAGTTAGATTTAATACTGAAGAAAGGGTTCAAATCTTGAGCGATCATTATTAACGAGAGTCCAATCCTGATATAACCCATTGAAATTGAAAGAGTTAGCAGAATCATTAGTATTGTGCAACGTTTGTAATATAAATGTTAATTTATAAATACGATTAAATAAATGTGAATTATCATTAATAAATAAGTATTATTATTTGATTGCTACTTTGATAAACGAGCGCGCAATTTGACATAATGCAGCAGTGACTTGACAAAATCCGTTATTTAGCTAAAAATAACTAACTTTACCTTATATGTGCTATAATTACGTGAAGCAAATATTATTAGCAGCTTTAATATACTTAAAAGCTTATAAATGGAACATATTATGTGTGATGAGCTTAAAACAGATTCAATAAAACCCAATTATGACTTGTTCCCAATCACCTATAACACACAAATAAAATGTCACTTATTATATAAATCCATTGTTATGGGGAAAACTGAAAAACTTGTTTTCTCAACGTGATACGTCGTCGCCAAACCGCGGCGCGGTGAATACTGGGCGCAGGCCATGCCGTAACACCGTTATTGGCACCTCAAATGCCTTTACACACTTAAATTAAAACTATGATAAAAATACGTGTAATTTTATCTATAATAATTAATTAAATTATTTTTAACACCAAACTGTCACGTTACTAAACATCAATTCAATTTAATGCTACAATTTTTCATATAAATAACTTAAAACACATATTGATTACTTTTCATTTAATTATATAAAGTAATTTATTATAATTGATTACACTTTGTTAATTAAATGATTGTTTAGAAATATTTTGGATTATTTTAGCGGCGGAGTTATAGAGATGCGCGCGTCGGTCCCCGCGGTCGATACAGCCGTATCATGTGTTCAAAACGGCGACAGTCAGTCTTACAATTCTGGGGACCCAATGTTTTTAAGATTATTTTGCTTTGCATATATAGGAATGTTTCTTATAAAATATTTACTAAGCAAAATCGAGATAAGCAAGCAATGCTCGACCTTATTTCTGAGTTTATTTCAAGGGTGGTCTTACGAAAGTGTTTCATTTGGATTACTGATTTATTAATATTGCCGTATGGTTCATTTATTCTTGTGGTCCAGACTAAATATATTGATATCTCTTATGTTATTAAATACTGACGTAGTCATAAAGGTTTAAAAAATTAAAGTTTTAACTTTTTGCGGCAAAACATCAAAGGTCACAATTGATTTTCCTATCCGAGTTGGGGACCAAATTCAATCGAAAACTAGTAGTTTTATATAATAGTGAATAATAACACCCCGTAACCTTCTGCAAGGCTCAGGCCACCTCCAGATGGAACAAATAGTAAATACGCTTGTCCAAGGCGGATTGCGTCATGCAGATTCCCTCACAATATTTTTCTTCGCCATGAGTACGTGGAAATTATGTTATAATATTCACATTAGATACACATTAAATCCGTGCAGGGGCGGAGAAAGAATACTAACCTCTGTGGCCGGGGTCGGCCTGTCGTAAAAGATGACAAAACAACCCACCCTAGCTACGTGGTAGGGCCTCAAGCCCGTCTGGATGGCGACCACCTTCGGTCTTAAGTATGCCGCCATAAGTGTTCCGGCATTAGTGACCCAAGTTCCTGTACCCTTATGGGACAGCAGTGTGTTCGCGATGCCACTGGCATTGCAAACACCTTTGAGTGACGGTAACTGCTAATTTCTAAGCGGGCTGTCAGCCTGTCTGCTGTCCTACACAATAAAAAAAAAGATAAGAAAAATGCCTAAGCGGAGGGTGTCGTACGAATCAAACCCGTGGTTAGTTTCCGAACGCTTGACTACCAGAGTGTTTTATAGCTTTTGGATATTTATATAAGATCAATGAATGACACGTTGATTTTCAGTAAAGATTAAGAAAAAGTAAAAAAGTAATGTTTATTATGTCAAATAACATATATGGGAGAATAGTAAGCGATTCTATTGAATTAAAAGGAATTTATTAATAGTTAATTAATAGAATAACTTGAAAAGTTGGTACAAAATCATTT
The DNA here is from genome assembly GCA_963693495.1 of Malacosoma neustria. Lineage (NCBI taxonomy): Eukaryota > Metazoa > Arthropoda > Insecta > Lepidoptera > Lasiocampidae > Malacosoma > Malacosoma neustria. The sequence goes on along the minus strand of OY856390.1, from coordinate 2,534,255 downwards.
TGTGTGCGCAAATATAACAATTGAAACTAATTCAACACACATCAAATAGTACAATTTTATATTTATTTTATCAATACCAGCCATATTTTATAGAATACAAACTAAACAATTATTAAATTACAATATATATCAATAATTTCAGCATATCTAATAGTAATTTTAATATTTTATAAGATTAAATATTATTTCACGGCCTAGGCCACGCGATCGGCCAATTTAATCGTGGGCCCATGGACATCGGGGATTTTAGTGGGTCGTGGGATATCGACCATGTTTTCCGGAGTCTCACACGCTTTGATTCCACCAAGGCAAGTGCAGTTCAAAAATCGAATATTACTTATATCAAATCTATTATATTCATTAAAAATATACATATTAGTTTTAGTTCAACGGTATATCATTCTGACATTTTTTTTATTATTTGAAAATTTGTTACAAATTTTCTATATTTATAATATAATTTTCTATAATTTTGTATATTTATCAGATATAATAATTTTTCAGCTAGACATACATTTTAACATATTAACTACATTTTATTAGATTAAAAATTTGTATACTTAATTGTAAATTGTACAAATGTAAAAATTTATTTATATATACAAACTAGTTGTCCCGGCAAACGTTGTTCTGTCATATAAATTTAAAAAAATAGGCTATAATTTTTCAAGTTCCAATCTATTTTTATACAGAGATTCATCAAAATTGGTTCAGCGGCTTAGGCGTGAATACGTAACAGACAGAGTTACTTTCACATTTATAATATTAGTATGGATTGACGTGCATTTTCAATCCTCAATAGGTTCTACTGTTACTTTACAATATTGACTAAGTATAGAGATAGGGCTGGCCGATTGGTTACCAAGGGAATCGTAAAATGCTACTAATGGAATCCCTTTTCTGGTTCACAGACAACAAAGGAAGGGCGTGGATTGCATTTTCTTTACAAAAAAACTAAAAAAATTTACACGGTGCCATCTATGGTAGTTTCAAAATAAGCAACAAAGTACTTGTGTTATGGGTACCAAATAATTGATATAATAATAATAGTTGTTTAAGTAAATACATATTATACCTAAACACCTTGAGAGACATGAATCGAATGATCGACTCATGTAAGCATTTCAACATGCGATATACGTTGAGACACGAAGGTTGTTTTAATTTAGGTTTGAGGAAAGGAAAGGGGTAATTTGGGGTTAATCTGCATTCACTTTTGTAAAGAAAATATATTTACACGCGTTTTCTATATCATGTGTCTAATTATCTATACAACTTTATCCGTGCAGGGGCGGAGAAAGAATACTAACCTCTGCGGCCGGGGTCGGCCTGTCGTAAAAGCCGATAAAACAACCCACCCTAGCTACGTGGTAGGGCCTCAAGCCCGTCTGGATGGCGACCACTTTCGGTCTTAAGTATGCCGCCATAATAACATTGAGTTGTGTTCCGGCATTAGTGACCCAAGTTCCTGTACCCTTATTGGACAGCAGCGTGTTCGCGATGCCACTGGCGTTGCAAACACCCCATAGTCAACGGTAACTGCTAAATTCTAAGCGGACCGTCAGCCTGTCTGCTCTCCTTTAGCAATAAAAAAAAACAACGGATTATTAAAATACGATTTTCACGCACTTTAAGTGCTTATCATCGATTAACTGGAAACTACCTATCAAGCTTAGCATACCTATCAAGAACCAATAATAGTAAAAAAGTAACGTATTATTATATTATATAATAACCATCCAACCCCACCCGCTTCATTGGACGATTAACAGAAGAACGTAAATCGAAAAAGAATGAGAAAGTGTCAATGAAATCGAAAAAATAAGTAGTCTAAAACCATTTACGAAAAATTCCGCGTCAAATAATTGCAGTCCCATTCCGATATGTTCAATAGTTATGAACTGTTATTACGTGAGTATTATAATATTCAACATACACACACTAAACAGATACCAGGAAGGGAACAGAGAAAGAGGGAGAAGAAAGAGTATTCGTACACCACACAGAACACTCATACATTCTACTCAATAGTTAGGCGGATATATCTCTGTTCTCGTGGGTCACGAGACTGGATACAGAAAACACAATGACATGATAAACCGAATGACTATTGATATAATATAGTATTTTATAGTACGATATTATATAAAACTATATTAACAAAGTTTGCCGCAATCCACATTATTTTCTATAATATAGTAAAAACTAATATCATGTAGTAATAAGTATGCTATTTAAAATGACGTCATCTTAAATGAAGATTCTAACATCTAAAACACAGGCTTAGCCTAATTTAGATGTTAGTAGGCATAAATTTATTTTAGTGTGGTCAATAAATTAGTTTAAATAAAATTGTTACTTAGATTTAAGATCTTTTAGTAAATAAATAAAATAAAATTACAAGAGTTGTTCCTCCAAAATGTATATGTTACGACGTTACTACGAGACAAACGTGTTACGAGCTACGAGTTGTTGACAAACTGAAATATGACAATTGCATTGCATATTATCAAGGCATTTTTAGGTATTAATTAATTTATGACTGTTCAGAAAATTATCATGGTAGTCGCTGATTCAAAGAAGAACTTTATTAGATTCCTGATATTTTCCTACTTTTTATAATTATTTTATTGTTTAGAGACAGTCCGTCCAGTTAGCAGTAAGCAGTTACCGTCACCTACGGATATTAGCGTTGCCAGGGGCACCGCGAACATGCTGCTATCCACATATAGATACAGAAACCTGAGTTATTAATGCCAGAATACAACTCAAGGTTATTATTGTAGCATACTTATACCTATATACCAGGGTTAGTTGCCATGAAAGAGGCAAAAAAAAACAGTAAGCAAAAAAACTACCTTGACCATTCTAGGTTGGCTTCTGAGATACCTTAGATACCGCGTACGATAAAATCCAAATTCCAAAAAATTACATTCTATACTGAGGATATAAAATATAACTATCTATTGCACCTTTGATTCATAAAGGTGTCATAAAGGGACATTTTTATGCAGTTCTTTGAAAGCATGTTACTTTGTGGAGGCAGTTATAATTATTGTGTGCTGAACAGTCTATTAATAAGCGCTGACCTATTTCTGTCTTGCATTTATACGAACAAAACTTTGCACTGTTTTTTTAAATATAAACGTATATGTTTGATTTGTGTTGTGTTGCGGCATTAGTAACCCAGGTTTCTGTACTCCTAAGCGGACAGCAGCATGTTAGCGGTGCTCCTAGCGTCGCAAACATCCATAGGCGACGGTGACTGCTTACTATTAAGTGGGCCTTTAGCCTATCAGCTGGTCCTCAGCAAAAATACATATATTTTTCACATGTGGATCGAACCACTATAAACGATAGTACAAAGAAACTTGTAGACACTAAACCCAATATGGTGTCTGCCGATAGTTAAGCCTAAAGGATGAATCGAATACGTGATTTTTACGACGATAAGTATGTGGGATAATTAATTTTTATGTGATAATCTAATATATAAAATTCTCGTGTCACAGTTTTCGTTGCCATACTCCTCCGAAACGGCTTGACCGATTTTGATGAATTTTTTTGTGCTTATCCGGTATCTACGAGAATCGGCCAACATCTATTTTTCATCCCCCTAAATGTTAGGGGTAGTCCACCCCTAAATTTTTTTTTTAATTTTTTGACATTTTATTATTTATATGGTAGAACAACGTTTGCCGGGTCAGCTAGTAAATAAATATATATACTGTGACAATACACAGCGCTATTTAAACCCAAAGTAAGTCAAAGAGCGCTTCAGTCGTAGACAAATGACCTACTTCCCTTTTGTAAATAAATAGATATTAAATTTTTTTTAATAAATTCCTAGCTAGGACAATTTATGAAAATCGATATGAATTTTATATTAACAGCATTTCACAATTTTATGGCTGTTGCAATATAAAGTATATAAAAACAACTAAGTCAGGCGTTCTGATGCGCAAAACCCATTGTCCCGACAGTCGTCAAATATCAATCAGTAAAAGCTTTACTTTAAATGAACTACTTTCTTCCGTCATTGAATATAATTTAATCCTGTATTCCCTGTAATGTAAGTGTTATTAATAAGAACTAGAGTAAAAATAATTGACAAAACGAACAGAAATGAATTAATAATAAAATAAATCCCTGACACTCCCTTTGTAGCCTAAGAATTTTTATCACTTAACTACTGTTCTGTTCATTAGTTCTATTTTTATCTAAGTCTATGTGGGTTATCGTACATGCTTTTTCGTAATATACGCCATTGCAGAGAAACGCGAAGTTCCGTGTCGTGGTAGGTCGTTCAACCCGTTTAAAATACTAGTAATTCTTAATAAAGACCAACACATGTTAAAGAGGAGGTAGCGATTAGATATAATCGGGTAATTATTAAAAAAATACTAGAGTACAAAAAAACAGTGATTTTTTACTGTTGTGGAACAGCTGATGCTGATAGTCCTAATAATAGTAACACTAAATTTACTAAGTAATAAAACATGATTTAATATATACGAGTATAATAAAAGTTTAAGTTAAATAAAAAAAAAACAACTTGAGCTGCCAATTCTGGAAGTAGTGTCAGACCATCATATTATATACTGCCTACTGCTGGAGACGACGACTAGCTAGTCTGGGTTGACTTAAGCCTTAAAATTTGCAACTTTTGTTGCAGTATTTCGTTGCAAAGCTCTGAAATATGACCAACAAGAGACGTGTATTTAAAATCGCCCATTTACCACTGTGGTCACTCCGTATGTTAAATTATTGATTTACATCGATCCCACATTTCATTATTGCTGGATTAGATAAAAACCACTAATTGCTCAATTGTGGCTATGTTTTACATTAATAATGTGAATATTTGATTCGATTCTATTGACTATCAAGCTTCAATTATCCTAATATCCGCAAAATCATTATATCGAGGGGTGAAAAGCTAATTGTTTTAAGCACAATTTTATAAACTTTACAAGAGAGCAATCCAACGTTTTTTAGAAAAAATCGCTGTATCCGAATATGTTTAAAACTCAACAGCGCTTAAAATGTTGCGTAAAATAATTAGCCTTTCATCCCTTGATACATTTTATACGCATACAAACAATTTGATACAAGATATGTTAGATATAAAAAATTTATAAAAATAAATCTACTTTCGACCTTATGGTAAAGTACTGTTACTATATGACCTATTTTTGTCAATTTTTACTTTTCCTCCCTCCTTTTGATGACCATCTGTAGTATATAAGAACCCCCCCACCCCTCTAGAGTTCACGTAGATAATAATAAATACGGTTTTGAATCATTTTTGGTAAACAGAAATTTATAAAAATAATTTGGCTCCTATTTCTCTGTATTAATACAGAGTTTGCCGCGTGAAACTAAAAGTGCATGCTTACCTATAGTTATAAGTAATTTGAGGGAACCGTGCGGTCGATGGCTCTTTACGGGGCTCCGATATGGCCGGATCGCTTGACGGCCAAAACGATGGCACTGCTTTGCAGGCCGCAGCGCGTCCTGGCCGTCAGGGCGATAAGGGGACACCGCACGGTGTCCTTCGAAGCGGCCTCCCTGCTGGCCCGATCCCCCCCATGGGACCTCGAGGCTCGAGTCCTGGCGCTATTGTAACAGTGGCGCCGGGATGCCGCCTGAGCGTGGCTCTCGCCCCGCGCCTCGTGAAGTGTAGGTAAAGCGGGCGGAGCTGCGCGATGAGGTGCTCATGGTGGAGTGGAAGGAGCGCCCCGCGCACCCCAGCGCGGGCCTCGCCACCATCGAAGCGGTGAGGCCCGTCCTGGCCGAATGGATGGAAAGGCGCCACGGCGCCCTAACCTTCCGCCTGACGCAGGTCCTCTCGGGGCACGGTTGCTTCGGGAGGTATCTGTGTCGCATAGGGCGGGAGATGACGTCGGGGTGCTACCATTGCGGCGCGGGTGACGAGGAGGACACGGTGGACCACACTGTCGCCGTGTGCCCTGCGTGGCGCGAGGAGCGCAGCGCTCTCGTCGCCCAAATCGGCGCGGACCTGTCGCTCCCGGCCCTAGTTCTGTCCATGGTCGGGGGCGATCCTGGATGGACGGCCGTCGCCTCCTTTTATGAGGCAGTCATGTCCGCAAAGGAGGCGGCGGAGTGGGAGCAGGAGTCCACCACCACACTCCCCTCCCGTCAACGCAGGCCACGTCGTCGGCGCCGGAGGGCGAGTAATGACCTCCGGCTGCCGTAGAAAGCGGCGGTGGGCGGCCCCTCGGGGGAGGATCCGCCGCCCGCACTATTGCCGCGAGGGAGAGAGCCACGTGCTGTTCCGGGGCCCCCCTCAGCTCCTACAATACAGGAGAGCACCGGGGAGGGGGGACGAAACCCTGACCCCCTGGCGCCAACACTTCAGAATAGGCCCGCCTTGAGACAAAGGGCGGGCCGGCGCCGGCCCGGGCCACGAGATCGACTGGCCACATATCCGTAGGCCTGGGCGTAGGCGATAGGAGAACAGCGGGGTTTTTAGTGGGTAGTCGGATGGCTGAACATCTTCCCCGGAGTTCCACATATCCCTCGGTCCCCCCGGGCCGGGGGAACCCGTCAAAAGAGGTTTTTCCCCGAGACAAAAAAAATAGTTACAAGTAAAAACGAAACACGCGATATTTCATAGCTTAACATAGACACATAGTTTTTTTATTGCTGTAGGACAGTAGACAGGTTAACGGCAGGCTTAGAATTTAGCAGTTACCGTCACTTATAGGTGTTTGAAACGCCAGGGGCAATGCGAACACGCTGCTGTCCCATAAGAATACAGGAATTTAGGTCACTAATGCCGGAACACAACACAAGGTTATTATGGCGGCATACTTAAGACCGAAGGTGGTCGCCATCCAGACGGCCTTGAGGCTCTACCACATAGCTAGGGTGGATTGTTTTGTCACCTTTTACAACAGGCTGACCCTGGCCGCAGAAGTTAGTAATCTTTCTCCGCCCCTGCACGGATAAGAAGAAGTTCGAAGTTAAGTTCGAAAAAGCTCGATATTTCTTTTAGAGGATATTGACTACGTGACGAAAACTTAAGATGTGGCTACTTGTAGTATTTTGAAGAACCTGCCTGCTGAACAGGTCATGTAGCATGGGTATATCCTTAAATGTACTGAGTACAAAAACAGCAAGGCTATATAACAAAGGCCATATTGGTCAACGTTCCACACCCCTTTGTCTTCGTACGCCCCGTTGTCTTGATAAAATATAGTTCCTGGTACTGAGTAAAAAGGTGCATCAAAGAGCTTTTTATCAAACATAATTTGAAAATACATACAAACTAGAATAAACTATTTGCAGATCATATAAATAACTAGCTGTGCCCGCGACTCCGTCCGCGTGGAATAGTGACTTAGGACAGAATTTTTTGGATATATCTTAAGGTTTATTTTGAATTACAAACCCTATAAACCCTAAAATATAAATGAAATATGCAAACAGTCAGTATTATCGAATGCAACGTTCGCATCTACAAATTCCAGCCTAAGCTAAACCCTATTTCATATGATTGTTGATATAAATCGGAGATCAACTTAAATTGGTATATAAAATTTTCGAAACATCATTTTTTACAAAAACTATTTCTCTTTTTCTAAAATAAAAATAGCCTAAGTTACTCCTTGTTACATCAGCTATCTGCCAGTGAAAGTGCTGTCAAAATCGGTGCAGCCATTTCAGAGATTAGCCGGAACAAACAGACAGACAGACAAAAATTGTAAAAAATGTTGTTTTGGTATATGTACCGTGTATACGTCCGAATGCACTTAGTAAAAAGCGGTTATTTTAATATTACAAACAGACCCTTCAATTTTATTTATTTGTATAGATTAGTCCACAGCGTGTATCGAACCAAATATCTTACAAGGTCACTCACGAAGAAGTCATCAATTCAGTCATGTTTGACAAATGTTCGCGTTGTTTGCTAGTGGCACCAGAGAGTACTCGCAGATAAATAGCCAAAAGTGAAACCTGCGTAGCCATCGTAAAGGCTCAGACATGGTCCATCGCGGTTAACTGCCCAGCAGTACGAAAAGGCTACATATATATTACGTTGGAGGATTATATGAATCATTAGGTAAAGGCAAAGTGTCATAGAAATAAAACTTAGAAAAATTAATTGAAATCTATCCAGTAGTTTTATTGTGATGCGCACACAACTCCAAACGATGTATTTATCCATGCAGTGGTAGGACCCCAAGCCTGCCTGAATGGTGACCACCTTTGGTCTTAAGTATGCCGCCATAATAACCTTGGTTGTGTTCCGGCTTTAGTGACCCACATTCCTGTACCCTTATGGGACAGCAGCGTGTTCGCGATGCCACTGGCATTGCAAACACCCATAGGTGACGGTAACTGCTAAATTCTAAGCGGGCCGTTAGCCTATCTACTGGCCTACAGCAATAAAAAAAATTAATCTTTTGCGATGTATAAGTAAAACCACAAGTTTTATATAAAATATCAAATTAAAAAAAAACTGCTACCGTGGGCATCAAATCCAATGGCACGGATTAGTTTTACTCAATAATGAGCGCCGTGCCCCAAAGTCCTAATTTTTAATACCACTGGGTTTAATAATGATAAAATGTAATGCCAATCAATATCAGTTTGACATTTTAGACTGCCTGTATTTTCAATATTTCAACAACTTTAGCTGATTTATACATAGTAGATGAATTTATTGTAAGTAATGTTATTGTTTAAACTAGTAATCAAAGAACAAAACTTGTGCCAGAACCCTTTCATCTACTAGTGAGAGCGACCATGAGATAATATGAATTATATATATGAGATTTGATAGATCTGGTGATGTTATAACGGCGTCTAGTGACGTAATAACGGCTCATAGTTTATGCCCTATTCTTAAGCGAGTCCAGAGTGGGGTATGTTAGTGTCGACGTGGTGGCGAGGTATATCATCTCGTACATTTATGTTAAAATTTGAAACAAAGGCGTTTTCGACAACTCCGCGCATATAGTGTGGGTGTCAATATTAATAATGGTACTTCTTCTTCTTATTCGTGCACTCTTGACAGAGTGGTCGTGGTCATGCGTCGGTCAATTTCTGCGCCACCGCTGTTTTTACGATGCGCCGCCATTCACATCGATGCCCGGCAGAGTGAGAGCAATCATTGATATCGGAGTGCGTCACAGATTTGATGAGGTATGTCCATCGTGTTGGAGAGCGCCCGCGAGATCTTTTGCCCTCGACTTTCCCTTGCACAACCAGCCGTTCCATCGAGTCCTCGTTACGGGTGATGTGCGCGAAGAACTTTAGGATTTGTATTTTCACAGTTGACGATAATCTCTCTTGGAGGTTAAGTTCCTTCAGGATCGAAACGTTGCTACGGTGCACGGTCCACGGGATTCTGAGCAGGCGTCTACTATAATGGTGCTAATGGTAATAATGGTACTATCAGGAAGGTAATACATACACGATACTGTAACATAAGCATTTTTTTTAACGAAAAACCTACAGAACATTTCTAAAAACGCAGGTAGAGCCTTTTTTTATTGGTGTTCCAGCAGACAGACTGAAGGCGCACTTAATAGCAAGCAATTACCGAGGCCTATGGATATTTGCGACAATAACACGTTTACGCACGAGTAGGGGAACTGGAACCTAAATCATTTATGCCAGAAATCTATACAAACATATCACGGGCTTGGAGTTCTACCACCTAGCTGGGTTGTCTACTTACCTGTTTGTCGCATTTTATGATAGGCCACCCCCAGACGCTGAGGTTGATATTCTTACGGCGCTCCTGCATGAAGAAAAAATTACTGAATCCTCAGACACGACTGCACAGTCTTCAAATAATACTTTGTATGCGTCACGGGCGACTTTGTAACGAAAAAATGTCTGAACTCAGTATATCCACTTAAAAACGGCCTCCGATATTAGAATTTCAATTTCGGTTTCATGAAGACATTATATGGCCAACTGGCCTATTTTAGGAATAGATACGCCAATTATTAACGGTTCCTTTATGTTATACTAGCTGTGCCCGCGACTCCGTCCGCGTGGAATAGTGACTTTGGGCAGCATTTTTTGGATAAATCTTATGGTTTATTTTGGATTACAAACCCTATAAACCCTAAAATATAAATAAATAAAATATGCAAACAACCAGTGTTATCGAATGCAACTGTTACGCCAGGCGCCTCCGGAATACGTGCGTTCGAACCTACAAAGTCGAGCCAAAGCTGAACCCTGTTTAATATAATTGATAATATAAATCTGAGGTCAACTTAAATTGGAAACTAAAATTTCTGAAACTGATCATTTTTAACAAATAGCCTAAGTTACTGCTTGTTACATCAGCTATCTGCCAGTGAAAGTCCCGTCAAAATCGTTGCAGCCATTTCAGAGATAAGCCGGAACAGACAGACAGAAAACTTGTAAAAAACTAGTAAAAAATATTGTTTTGGTACGTGTACCGTGTATACGTCCGAATGCACTTAGTAAAAAGCGGATATTTTAATATTACAAATAGACCCTCCAATTTTATTTATTTGTATAGATTGATCACATGTGTTAAACATATTCAACTCATTGAAATATAACAGATTTAACATTGTGAATTTTGTATCAAGTTTCCAATATCCTCTTCAGAGTTTAAGGTTTATTCATATTCATTTATTCAATAGCGTGATACACGGTATTGGCGATGTTACAGTAATAATATAGTACATAACGTCTCACCAATAATTGGGACGCTAATATAGATTTATTCTTGTAACAAAAGTGGCTAAATGATGTAGTCTAAATCAGTAAATTTGACTTTTACAAAAATCAAACTCAAATGGGATGTAATTTATTTGCCTTTTTATCGCCATGGAAGAAAATATTTACTATTATATAAGGACTTTATTTTATATAAGGACTACATTTTTATTATTTATTCATATTATTAACTAGCTGACCCAGCAACGTTCTGACATATAAATTTAAAAACAACAGCACTTATTTACGTTCACCCCTGTTTCACCCCCTTCAAGTTTCATTTTCGAGGCAAAAAATAGGTTATGTCCTCAAAGTCCACTCTCTATACCAAAATTTATCAAATTGGTTTAGCGATTCAGGCGTGAAAACATAACAGACAGAGTTAATTTCACATGTATATTATTAGTAGTATGGATTTGTATTTTATTATTTCGATATGTGCCGAGCTTAAGTAAAATTCATTTCGCCTAGTTTTGTTGAACTTTACAGCATCTCTTGTCTTTGTGTAGAGCCGCTCTAGGTGCGTAACTCTTCCCATTGTCTAAGGTGATATCTATAAATACATATTTCGTATTCTAACCAGTTTGTGAAATTATCATCGCAAACGTATTTTTGCTATCATTATCATTGCAGGTGGTAATATTAAAATGATAATGATAGCAATAAACTTATATATAAAATAAAAGTAGAAGCTATTATAAAATAAGCTTTATTTGTCAGTACACTTTGTGTTTGTTTGCTTAGAGAAGCGTAATTGCATTAATTTAAATTACATTATACTTACATATCTATTAAACAGAGATAATTTAAGGCGTATTAATTACAAAGATTTTATTTACATGGGATTTAAATGAATTTTGATTAATTTATACTATTCTTTAAAGCATAAATAACTTGATGCCATATTTATGATTTTTTTTATAAAATATATCACTACCATTGCTATGATTTGAATTAAGACTTAAAATACGAAACAATTTTAATTGAGACAAAATGTATATGAGTATAATACTACAATATAATAATCTTTAATATTATTAAATAAGTAATAATTTAATTATGAATGTTAACTAGATTTGTACTTAATTCCTTATTAAACCATAGTTCAGATTGCGGTGAAACTTTCGTATGGTTAAAAAATTGTAAATTACTAATATAAAAAAAAACACATTTTTCATTACAATCAACCACTTTTTACACACTAACTATATATTTATATATATCTACAAATTATTATAAATTAAAATATAAAAAATAGTATCAATTAAATTAAATTTAAAGTAGTAATAAAAACACGAGTTTTCTTCTCATTTAAAATGCATAGTGGTTATGTAAAATATCTGGAAAGATTTTTGTACTTCTTTAATTTGGGCTATTTTATTATTTATTTTATTTTTATTGCTGCAGGACAGACAACAGGCTGATACCCGTTTAGAATTTAGCAGTTACCGTCGTCTCTGGGTGTTTGCAATGCCAGTGACATCGCGAACACACTGCTGTGCCATAAAGGTATAGGAACTTGGGTCACTAATGCCGGAACACAACACAGAGTTATTATGGCGACATACTTAAGACCAAAGGTGGTCGCCATATAGACGGGCTTGGACCTCTACCACATAGAATATTATTTACCAACTTAATGTCAAAATCAGATAAACATTTTACTTCTTTATAATGATATTACATAATCGTGCTTAATTTAAAAAAAGTTCTATCGGCAGTACTATAATATTATGTTAATATCAAATTATATTATAGGGTTAAATATGGCATCATTGATTTAAAGTAATATTAATTTAATACCAAATGTTTGATAGAGTTTAGATAATAAATATTATATATTTTCTTATTGAGATTTTAATTTTTAATATCACAAACTTATGGCAGAAGTGTAAACAATAACTTCAAATACTCTGAAGCAAACAATATGTTTTATAAATTCTATTTTATTATAACACTATTGAGAACGTTTCTTAAAATTTTTAAAGTTTTATATATACATAAACTCGACTCCCGTAATTTATTAACAGTCGTTTAAGAAACCAGAAAATTTAAGAATGTTTTAGAGTCTCCTCTCTTATTAAGAAGGCGAAATGGTTAAAATGAGTAAGTATAGATCAGATTGAATAAAATTCTATAAATATTTTCCATCTATAATTAGTTTCTGCCCATGTAGTAAAGATGTAAAGTGAACTTGAGATGAAAACTTTATAAAATGAAGATCGTTAAATAATATAATCATACTTACAAAAAAGAACTAGTATATGTTAGCAAATAATTATATAACCAAAATATATTAATGAACAAGTAATGAATGATAAACACAACATTCAAATATATTATCAAATTAAATCCATGAGTGTGTTTAAATAGGTGTATAACATAGGACAAAAATATTAAAAATAAAACAAATTAATTATAACAAGACTGAATGTCCCTAACAGATACAAATAAATTATACATACATATAATAATAATATAACTATTGATGACAGAAAGGTTTTTAAACAATAAGTCAAAGTCAAATTTATAAGTAACGCTCGTCAATATAATTATAATGTTATAACAATTGGACCATATAAATCGAGGAAATATTTACAATTTGATAATCACTGATTAAATATTTATTATATCCTTAAACCATTTATTTTGACAAAATTATTACATCAGATTGTACAATATATAAAATTATTTTTTATGAAATTTAAAAGCATCACTTATATAATTAAAAAATATTCGACGTAAAGGCTCAATTTTACTTTTACATTTAGACGAAATTGTAACTTAATTACAGACAGAATAAATAAACCTTTAACTCATTGAATGTATATAATTTTTATCAAATTTATTATTATAAATAATTGTTGATTTCAATTAAACTGCAATCAATATGACTGAAACAAATGAATAAGAATTAATGTAATTTCTAAGTATAATATGTAAATATTTAATCTTTTGAAGACTTATACGGCCTTATTACATATTACATATTTTGATGACTATTAAGATACGTGTTTTTGAACATAGTAATATAATATGATACATCAGTCACAGACAAGTAGACTTTCTAGTATATATAGATACTAATGACGATCATGATAACAACAAATCATATACTTTTAACTAAAGGTAACAAAATAAGACTAAATTTACTATCATTTTCCGTTCCATTAACCTAGTTAGCTACATCCATCTCTGGGTTATATTAAGCTATTTTCTGTTAGATAAATGATTAGCGAAAGGTAAGCGGGTTTTTTTTTGTGGTATGCCCGTACAATCCCCCAATCCCCCAAAAAATATTCTCCCCAAAAATACAAGTCCACTTATCTAGAGACTGATATTTCATCTGTGATTTACATATATTATAATCATTGTACTTATTTAATGAATTAATAATTAGATTTGTTAGATTATTTGATAATTTCTTAAATTTATACATAACATATTAAAAACTACTTTTTACCGGAAAATATATATTGATTTGAAGTTTAGACTGTATTAAATTGAAATAAAATTAATATTGTATGAACAATCGTAACCAATGGATGTTTTTCTTAGTTCACAATGGCATGGTTCGTATTCTTATTTAGCATAGATGGTAGTAGCTTCTTTAAAGTCAAAATTCTGACAAATTTATTATAACTTTTATGTTGGTTTTTGCATAAAAAAGGTTACGAATGAATACCAATACTATCTGTGCGCAAAGCTGGACCTAACCTACACTTTACAGTAGTCAATTATAGATAGATCTAGTTAATGACTTTGGTGTACCGGAGTTAAATATTTCGAATAGTGTAAAAATTTGAACAGGACAAAGTGAGCAAGAGAGCACTTGTGTTATGAGTACTAGGCAACTACTATTACTTGTATACTTTACTATTGAAAATAAATTAATGTAACAGATAACCAGACTTGAGACAGTAACCGGAACCAGTCGTTACGATGTTGAGCGTTGTGTTGAACATTTTGTATAAATATATACGGTTAACCAGGAAAAACAAAATGAGCTACTTTTTAAACATATATAACAATAAATATTAATATTTAAAAATATTTATAATTATTTTTTCGATCTCCGTGACGTAGCGGCTCGCGCACTTTGTAACGTTTGCGTAGGTCGTGGGTACGATTCGCATCTTGCGTTTGGTTTTGTGTATAACTGTGCCCGCAACTCCGTCCACTTAGAACAGTAATTTTGGGCAGAATTTTTTGGATATATCTTTTGGTTTATTTTGAATTACAAACCCTATGAACCCTAAAATATAAATAAATGAAATATGCAAACAGTCAGTGTTATCGAAGGTAACTGTTACGCCATGCGCCTCCGGAATATGTACATGCACTCGCTGCGAATAATTCAATACTACAGACGGTGGTTTTTTTCCCTTAAAGCTAAAGATGTTGTTGTCTCAGACGACTTGACAGCAACTACGGACGTCAAGGCATTCCAACCCTGTGGGAGCGTGCTCGGAGACTCGCCTCCTGTGAAGTGTGTTTCCGGCTCGACCACTGCATGGGGAAAAATTAACAACCGCCACGAATGGCAAGAGTTTTTTATTTGGGGTCTATCGACTTCACCGGTGGCTTCACCGGTTTCTATTCTAATCTACTACCGTTTCGGAGTGCTTATAGCAGAGGGAGAACAAACGGCGAAAGAAACTCCCCCGCATCACATTTAACCTATCGTGTGAATTGTATGTCTATAGGCTATGGGGGGCAGAAGGCATCAATAAACCTATTCTGTTGGGCTGCAGCTCTTGACACGCTTTGTATACCCGCGCAGGCGTGTACAACCTACAAATTCCAGCCTAAGCTAAACCCTATTTCTCATATAAATATAAGGTCAAGTTAAATTGCATATTATAAAATCTGAAACGAATCATTTTTAACTAAAACTATTTTTTTTTTTCTAAAATAAAAGTAGCCAAGTTACTCCTTGTTACATCAGCTATCTGCCAGTGACAGTCCCGTCAAAATCAATCCAGCCATTTCAGAGATTAGCCGGAACAAACAGACAGACAGACAAAAAAATTTTAAAAATGTTGTTTTGGTATATATCCAAATGCACTTAGTAAAAAGCAGTTATTTTAATATTACAAAAATACACTCCAATTTTATTTATTTGTATAGATGTGTATTTATTTTCAAAAGAAAAGTAAACATGTGGTATATTAGTTTTCAAGTACCCATAACACAAGTGATATGCTATTTACTTTAGAACTAGATGGCGCCATGTGAATTGTGTTAGAATAATTGATCTAAGTTAATATTTATTCAAATAAATACTCGCACGTCATACAGTAAAAAGTAGTTTTAATAAAGAATTCTGCAATCGTATGTAACTACTGGTATGTGATTTTTTTATTCTATTTGAATGGATGCTTTTGGAAGCAATAAACTTAAACGACTTAAAACTAATCCGGCATAGCTCAGTATTTAGAATAAAGAGACGTTTCACTAACTTTAGATGTAAAATTCAAGCGAAGCCAATACTCGCCAAAATTCGGGAAAAATATTATTTAATACTGAATTTCCGCGAACCCCGTTTTCTTTGCCAAATATCTTTGGAGAGACTGATTTCAAGAAGTAATTTCTGCTGATATATTAATTTCGAATATCTTTTACAATTGGTATTCATGTATGTTTTATGGCGAATATATATAGTAATACAATAACCCTATATAAATTATAATGTCCTTATTTAAGGTTTTAATTATTAGGAAATAGTTACTAGTTATATTTCATTTTCAAGTTTAAAAAGGAACGCTCCTTTAACTTAGCAGCATGAATAAAAACATAATATTTAAAAGAGAATTGTTAATTGATGTTTCGATTTTCATACTAATTTTTTCATCAACATTCTGTAATGTAAACTTTCAAATAAGATCGTATACTGCACATATTACAAGACTTGTAAAAGCTTACCATCTTACTATATTAGTCATTATCAAAGATACAGTCTATAATTTATTTCAAATATCGCGTAGCACTATTGCTACGCTCGAATTGTGCTACTGAATTGCTACAACAATATATGTATGTATAAAGAAATATTCTATAATATACTGGGTTTTGAATTTTAATCAATAATATTATATATTATGTTTTCTGAAACAGACTAAACTATTTCTTCTTAGTCGATTCACTCTTTACAGAGCGGTCGTGATCAACTGGTAGTAAACCTTTTAAGGATGGCTTATTGATGTAAGCCTATCCGGGGCTTTGTTTTTGTTAAGATAACGTATATGTACTAGATACAGTATATATATATATATATATATATATATATATATATATATATATATATATATATATATATATATATATATATATATATATATATATAGGTATATTAATGTATTAGTATTTATATAGTATAATAGCAGTGATTAGTAAACGGAAAAATCATTCACATAATAGTATTTAATATTTATAATAACTTGTCCAATTTATTACATATAATGCCTTTATAGCGCCTTTTTTCCCCTTAACCGATATACAAGATATTTTTATTCCCACCGGATGTTTGAGTGCGTTTTTATGTATATATTTATAAATCGTATATTTTTGCAATAAAATTAGAAAATAATTAAATAATAATTATTAGATTTCTATCGTCTTCAACTACATTGGAGTATGTTATGTTTTAAATGATTTATAATTTATTATTACTTTTGTTGGTCAGTTAAGTTGTAATCAATCTCTCCAATACCCTTACATTTAAAGCTGAGTGTAGCCTTCATTGCGGGGGGAAGCGCGGCGGCGGGCGGCTGTGGCGCGGCGTCAGAACACATCATCGCTTGGGTCTTCGTCCAACTCACAAAGCAGTTTGCTGCTGGAAATTTATGAAATTGTCTTAACTTTCAAACTATAAAAATATATAACGACTTTTGCTTGTTATGCCAGCTTAATTAAAGAATACAGCCAGTGTAGCATGGAAAGATCGGTTTTAACATTAAAAGGTTTTTTTTACATTTGTTGGCGAAACTTGATTGAATACGTAATTTAGGTATTATTTCAACGATATTCAATATATTTTTGTTTCACTTGAAATAACCCCAAAGAGTAATAGCATAAAAATAGAAATGCAAATAAAATAAAAATAAAAGTTTAATTCAACTGTAACTTATAAATTTTCAAATTAGTTAAGTTTGTGTAAAATGTAATTTATGAACAAAAATTTGCTAAGCTTTTTACAAGGTGTATATTAACCATGACCCATGCTTTTCTTACCTTTACCTATGATCATAGTTTATAATATCCATGACCATAGGTAGCTAAGTAACGGAATCTTTGATCACAACTTTCACCTATATTAAACTATCACATTAACTTGAATTTGCATACTTATCAAGTACCGATGACTACACAATAATATGTAATCCATGTAATTTTTTGTCAATATGTCAGAATAATTTGTAAAATAGAACGCCATGAAAACTAGACATATGTATCTTATATCTTTAAACGAGCAATTCTTGTATATATATATATATATATATATATATATATATATATATATATATATATATATATATATATATATATATATATATATATATATATATATATATATAATTGGAGTCTCGGAATCGGCTCCAACAATTTTCATGAAATTTAGTATACGGGGGTTTCGGGGGCGATAAATCGATCTAGCTAGGAATCATTTCTAGAAAATGTCAAAAGGTGGCGTTTGAGTAGTCCCAATTTAAACTGAAAAATGACTCTTCCTGACATCTATCGGCGAATAGTAATACTATTTTTTTTTAATTGCTTTAACGACACAACAACACTAAAGCTATTCCAGCAGATGGCGTTGTTAAGTAACACAAAGTCAATGAGTGTTTGCTTTGAGGTTAGACTAAGAAAATCAATTGTTAATTTCTAAAATAAAAAAATAAAAAAATACCGAGTAAAGCTCGGTCATCCGGATATTAAAGTTTTAAATATGGTTTACTACAAACACGTGCAGTTCAATACAACTAGACATGTATATTATTTAAATAACTTTTTACTGTGCAAAACTGGCGTGAAACGTACTTAGCGATTGTTCCACCAATAAAATTCTTCCATCATCACTTTAAAGCGGACCTGAAAGTCCATTATATTGTGACATCAACTCAAAAGTAAAAAAATTGAAACAATAATATATTTTAAAACTGAAGCATATGATTGGGACAAGTATTCCTATTCAAAATAATTAAGTTATAAGAATATTACATTAAATACTATTATTAAATCTAACATTTTATAGAATATAACATATTTATGAACTAAATTTTAATACTAACCGAAAATAAGTCGCTGCTGAAAATAAGTCGAAATGTAATAATCAATCAAAATATGTGCTTGAAAAATGTAAAATGAAATTTTAATAAAAAATAGCCATAAATATTTCAAATAGTTTATCTTGTTACTATCATAGTGTATTGATAACTGAATATTATAAAGAATCAAACAAGAGCATGACATTTTAAAATATATTGCAAAGACAAATTGAATGATTGAAAACTTACTCCTCTTTACTAGCGAATGATTCGGCGTGCACCCGCCTATTGCAAGCTCTGTCACAGCACCGACAATGCCAATAGGCGAGTACGCTTAAACTGAACACGAAGACAGTTGTTGGCATCACCAGAGCAAGTATTAGACCGCGCACCGTCGCCTCCCACGAGTATCTCGCCACGACCAAATCCGGTCGAGTCAGACTGTAGTAACACGGAAACACTTTTGGAGCATTAGGTCCGGCGTACTCACTGGCAAAAATTGAGCAATTCACTCGCGGTGGATAGCCACAACCTTCAGGGTTTATTAAAAATTTCAGATCTGTTTCGTCCCATTCCGTTGGAGGTGGACCACCTTCTATGAACGGTCTTCTGGACAAATTTACTCGTATTTTATGACATTTGGTATGAGCAGTCGTACAACCTTCTCTACATGATGCCCATGTACAATTTGTCAAAGTTTCTGCATGAATATGTTCAGAAACTGAACAGATACCAGCTTCTGGCACGAATTCAGCTAAGATTGTCTGTACAGCTGGTTCAACAACAAAAGGTATTAAAAATAAGAAAGCAAATACTGCTAATATCGCAGCAGTGCCCAAACAAAGCGATGTGTAAAATTTAAATCGCTCATAAAAATGTGTTAAAAGCTGTTCTCTTGTAGGTTCTAAAGGTTTGAAGGATGGGCTTCCAGGTTCAGCGGATGCTCCCATCGGTAGTGTAGACCGTTCAGATGCTGCTGGAGAGAGGCTCGCCCTAGATCTGCTCATAGTAGACATTTGGATGTCAGCCAGTTGAAAGCATTCCAAGCATTTAATCGTCTCTTAATGAACTAGCCGGACCCTCACATAGGAGGGGAACGCCTGAAAAAGAAAAAGTTAAATTAATTAAACATGCATGGGAATTATTCAAACTAACTTATGATATTTGTGGAACCTCATGTATTTGACTGTCATTTTAGATATCTGCCATTTCGTGACTATTGTAATTCTTGTGAAAAAACAAAGTATGGTTTAATTAATTTACATAGAGGTGATTATCGTCTGATTTCGCAACAATTTTTGTATTTTATAAAAATTATTTTCACTAAACAATAATACTTTGTTTCAGTTAAATAATTCGATACGTAATTGCAATTAAATATTGCTTGCTGAATTAATTTTAAATTCTATAAATTACACCCATAAAGCTTTTGTCATCTAATATCGTGCTTACTACAAAACAAAATCCTTGAGTCGTCATAAAATATTCAAGGCTTAGGTAATACACCATAGTCACGATACGAGTATATCATGTCAAGGACTTTCTAAGATTTTAAACATTTACTTTTATCTGGCCAATGAAATCAAAAATTTGATAAATTATTAAACAAAAGCAGGCTGCTTAAAAACAAAATATCTCACGTGACTGATCTCAGAGAGGAGAAACAGGATCGTTCGGATGTGTCTGCATGTCAGCTTGACCACCAGTGCAACTTTTGAACCTCATTTTAGCATCATCTCCTACTTCGACTGTCCTTTGACATAACATCAAAGTAATACAAGATACAACTACTAGTACAGTTGGCAAAAGCAGTGCCACTATGAATTGTCGATAGGTGGCATCTAAGTCAAATCTTGCAACAACTGTGTCAGGATTATTTTCTGTATAAAAACAAGGGAATCTTGCTTTGGCGTTATGGTCTGTACCATCTCGACCATAATCTTTCAAAAATTCTTTGCACTCATCAGCCAAAGTATTCACACAACCTTCTAGATTAATCATCAACCTGCTATCGTTTGCTAAGGTAAGTTCTACCTCAGTAGGTGCAATGTATCTATTTTGTACAGCTCGTGTAGTATACAAATATTGCAAATACGTAAAATTAGTCAAATCTGCTATTTCAGTACGCGGCAGTAATGCAGCGTTAATGCAATCAACAGCAACAACACCAGCGGAACCATTATGAACTGCATGGCATGACAACATAAGCACTTCTTCACCAGAATCTGTCCAAACAATATTGTTGTCACCAACTTGAGCTAATTTCATGCATCTTGCTAAAAACACTCTGTCACCACTCAATACAATGACATTTTTGTTGCGAGTTGGAATATCGACACACCTTCTATCACAATTATAAGGGGTGCGTATTTTTCTACAGGTTCCACGGTTACATGAAAAAAGACCATGTACATCTATACAAGTAATCTTTCCTCTTCGCCCAGAACATTTTAACGGTGGATCTGTTTCACTAAAAGCACATTCGAAGGCGTCAGTTATATTAATACACTTTCCTTCAGTGCAGTTAAAGGTTCCGGTTAGATTTCTACATTCGTCTCTTATGCAATGATATTTTTTGGCATTCTCCTGATCAATGCCAAAGCAAGTTTTGTTAGCAGCACTCCCACATTCTGATAATAACAACGAAGTGCCGTTTTTGCGAACATTCACGTAGATTTGAATGCAAGCGCCAGACGTTTTGCTTAAACACCATTCACCGCAAGATCCCCAATCACAGTTTTCTTTGTTGACGGCTCTTGTTGTTGTACACATAATAGGGGTTGGGTCGATTCCTGATGCAATAGCTCTTGTGTAGGGCATGTATATCGCGACGGTCAAGTAAACAATGGCAACACAACTGAGAACAGCTGTCATTTGACAAATGCAGATGGTTCCACATATTTTTTGGTCTTGCGGCGGGATTATCAAGTCTTCTTCTGGAGTAGGTTTCGGCATGATGGTCGCCTTCGTCTTGCGTCAGATCACGTCGCACTGACGCTTACTGGCGGATGTACGCAAGCGTAGCCAACCGATCAATATTCGTCTGCAGTGCAGGCAACCTATGAGCTATTTTTTTAATAAAACCATGTCAACGCTCGTCGTAGAGGTTGTCTCGGGAGCTTTTCATTGTCAACACTTTATGTCGCTGTTCGCTGTTACTATTTTAGATTACTAATAACGTATATGCATTTAACAACAATTATTATTATAACTTAAATTTTAATGCGTATAATTTTTAGAAAAATTCGTATTTGTTACGTAACAAATAATAAGTTTTTACAGCTATTTCATATCTAAGTATTTTAATAACAGTTTTAGTCCTATGTACTAAAATAAGATATGAAAAATATAAATACTTGGAATTTTGTTAACTTTTAAATAAATATTTAGATTTACTTTTATGTAAATAAGCATAGGAAATGAAAATTAATGTAAATAGGTGTATAGAGCAGTTTTTGATGAAAATTGAATTATTTACTATGTATTAATTATTGTTACATTATTTTTGTATACAGAATGTATTTAATTAGATAAAAAGATACAAAAAATATACCTAATTAGAAAATAATCTATTTTTAAACATTTGATTCAGACTAATTGTTAATAATACAACACTGAAAATATTATTTTAGAACTAACGTTCTAACAAAATCATGGTTTAGTAAATAAAAAAAATCGTTTATAAACATTTTATAATTAAAAGTCAACGAAACAATAACTTATATTATTTCAGAACATCATTTACAAAGTGTTATAAAAAATAAAACATTTATTATCATTTCAAAATATAATATACAAAATATTTTGGCGTTTCGATAGAATTTAATAAAATAGTGATACAAAACTGTAATTATCGGTTTTGTAATATGTATTTACATTTAATAACAATTTTGTGAATTGACAATATTACTCCAATCCAAAACTTACCGAATAAAACTGTCCTCTTTAAAAATTCTGTGAAATATCACTAAAGGGTAACAAATATTAGTAAAATGTTTATTTCTTATTAATTCATTTTCTAAGCGTGTTATTGAATTTTTTATTGTTATTTTCACATGATGATGCGTTTCTCTGTTATTTTCAACTAGTGTGAAGTAAGCCGTGCGCTTTCCTGCGCAATGCGGGAATTTTGTACCAACCTGAAGTTGCCTCGTTATCATTTACTGCATCGAAGTTGTAATCAAATATTTTTAGAATTTTTACTGATATTGTTTATGTAAGTTTGTGACGTCAATGGAACCTTTTTTTACGACATCACTGTATTAGATTGCTTTAATTGATCAATTTTGATTTTTCATAACTATTTATGGGTAGATAGATAAAAAAACTCTTTATAGTAATAATTCAAAACTATAATAGATGCTAATGGTGGTTTTATCGTTAAAGATTGATTAAACAATAGCCCTTCAGAGTTGAAGAAGTACATTTAAAGAAGTACAAGTCATGTTATATAAAGATAAGTGTGACTCGCATTACACTATTTAATACACTTCAAAGATCAAAATGGTTCAATTTGGTGTTTTCAGTGACTACCTGTTACTTCAACCACGAAATTGGTTTCCCAAACAATTCCTTCGCCCTTGAAGTTGTGAAGGGAATCCATTAGCAGGTTTTATACTCGTCTTCTTATTTTTTTCTGTTGTCTTATCGTGCTTTTTTTTTGATAAGACACATGTTGCACCTCCAAGTTTTTATACCCACTAAAACCTACCTAGTGTTGCTCTATTGCCCGACACAATGGATGAATATGCTTTCGCATGCGGCTCCAGCCCGGGCGGTCTTATTTCTGGCCTAGACCATGCAGACGGAAAAAAATTACATTATGTTCTGCGATAAAGACTACCTAAGAGTCGAATTTATTTTCGAATTTATTATATATATTATTTCGACTACTCGTACGAATCGAACTCGTCATTTTTTTATTGCAGTAGAACAGCAGTCTGACGGCCCGCTTAGAATTTAGCAGTTACCGTCGTCTATGGGCATTTGCAACGTCAGTGGCATCGCGAACACGCTGCTGTCGGATAAGGGAACTTGGGTCTCTAATGCCGGAACACAAGGTTATTATGGCCGTATACTTAAGACCAAAGGTGGTCGCCATCCAGACGAGCTTGGGGCCCTACCACATAGCTAGGGTGGGTTGTTTTGTCGCCTTTTACGACAGGCCAACCCTGGCCGCAGAGAAGCATTCTTTCTCCACCTCTGCACAGATAGAAAAATATCTAACAGTAAGCATCGTACAAATTGAACTAGTCAATATAGGTAGTGACTTGAGCATGCTATTTGTCACCATGTAGACTAACTAATTAACCAACTTAATACCTGCCTACCTTGTACCTAGTAACTCAATGGTATTTCACTCTAAGACCAATCTATTGAACCGTTTAGGCAGATTTTCTCACCTTATGTGCAATATAGCGTAATTGCCATGTGAATTAAAACATCATGAGGAAACCTGCATATTAAACTTATCAGTGTGTGTAATGTTCTAATCCGCCTTGGATCTTGGACGAAGAGGAGGACCAAAGCCAGCCGTGGGGCGCTAAGATCTATAAATATTTCAACTAATTATTTCACTTTCCATGTTATAACACTATATATAGCTTAATTGACATTATTAGTCATTAAAATCCCTATCATCATACACTACTAATCACAAAATTTGATTAGATTTCACACAAAGATATAAATGTTTATTTATCATCACACTGTTTTTGTCTAGAATGTTTTGAAGATTTGTGCCACAATAACGGCTGAGCAGAGACTGAGCATATGATACAATTTAAATAAATTAAGCCTACAAATGAGGGGCATTTTAATGACACTTTATATAAGGCTTTTACACCCTTTAGTAGACGTATACCAAGAATTGCATTAACTTAGAATTTTGCATACTTAGTTCTAAAATTGTTATCATTTATAACAATTGACACTGGCTCCGTGGCTTTTAAAATCTGTAATAATAATGGGAATATTTGAATCTCGCGGAATATAAAATATTTTTAGGTTCAAGTAAGTAAGACTGGGTGTGTTTGGTGCTGCTTATAGACATGTTGAAAAGATGTGAAATTGTGACTCCTATTTAATTTATTACAACTATTTAAGAAACGGCGAATGGTGTTTGACTGATAGTTAGAAAACCCTAGAAAAGATTCCCTATTCTTAAAACGCAGCCTTACTCTTTTAATTTTCGTGTCGCTAATAGATGGCGTTGTAATATTGTGAACTATTGGTATGTTGATACAATTTTTACGTTCATCTTGGCATTATATCCCGGTTGCAAGTCAAACTTCCGTGTCAATGCCTGAACTCCGTTTCCTGACATTTTCCTCATCACTTCACGCTGTCTTTAGCATCTTTGAAGTTAGTCCGCTGACGCACATATCGCCCTTTACCAGGTCAAGCCTGCCTTTTTTGGTTAGGTTGGCCCTGTTTGGCACGGACCTGGTGAAGTTGGCATGATTTATTGCCCACCCAAATTAGCCGTTTGCCTCAAAACGTGGCCGTACCACCGTAGATGACTCCCTCGCAGTTTGTTAGCATTATCACGTATTCTCTATTTAAAATCCTTGCTGGCCCCAAGAGGAAGGCAACAAGATTATTTGGGGGTCACCGCTTTTGCGACCAACATGTCGCTTGGCCTTTATTTGTTATTTATTTATCTTCTATGTATATGTGTATATATATATATATATATATATATATATATATATATATATATATATATATATATATATATATATATATATATATATATATATATATATATATATTATTTATATATCTTTAAAACTATACACCCGAATAACTTGAAATTTGGCATAGTTACCCATTTATAAACGCTCACTAAGATCAAGTTTTAAAGAAATCTTATCCTAAATGTAATTTATTATTTATTTATTCGGGCGAACAAAATTGGCCAGGTCAGCTAATTTGTAATATAAGACGACGTTATTGAAATGTAAAAAACAAGAAAAAAATATATACACGTCGAATTGAGAACCTCCTCCGTTTTTTTCGTCGGTTAAAAAGCCTGATTGTGAGCTAAATAGTTGGACGAAATCAGCGAAAAATGGATATAAATGACAGATGTATGATTTTTTATATTTTGTGGTATATTTAATTATAATATTCCACGACCTGAGACAGGCGGCTGGCAGGATAAGGATGCAACAAGTCTACGAGCGTGGTGTACCTTGGAAAATTTAGGCTAGCGAACAGGCTGAAGATAAATCAGATTTATGGTAGTATTTATATTATGATATACTACTTATCTCGTTAACTCGAGCATCGTAAACAACGGAATCACAAACAGTATGACTAACGCCAATTTGACCGTATTATTTTGAATTAGGAACTTGAGACAAACGGTTCAAATGATTACATCCTACCAACGTTTAGATGGTTACGTTTTTTAGAACGGCATCGGCTTTTTCCTATGGTTAAATATATGTTGAAATTCACAAGCCAAAGACTGAGCTTATTGTGGAATATTTTCACGACTTTATTATCGTTTGATTTTAATACCTTTTCCTTTCTTTCTTTTCCTTTATGTACAAATTAATACAAATGGCTATGCTCGGAGTTTCCCTGCGAGATCGAATTAGAAATTAGGAGATTCGCAGGAGAACCAAAGTCACCGACATAGCCCGGATGATTGCAAAACTGAAGTGGCAGTGGGCTGAGCACATAGCGCGAAGGACAGATGGCCGTTGGGGCAGAAAAGTCCGCGAATGGCGACCGCGTATTGGTAGACGCAATGTTGGTAGGCCCCCCACAAGATGGACCGATGATCTGGTCAAGATCGCCGGAATAGGTTGGATGAGGGCAGCTCAGGACCGATCGTCGTGGAGATCTTTGGGGGAGACCTTTGTCCAGCAGTGGGCGTCTTTCGGCTGAAATGATGATGATGATGATGTACAAATTACACCCAATTTGGATTTAGATAACTTTGCTTTGTGTGCAAATTGTGAAGGGAAGCGTGAGGAAACTTGCATACAGAGATCACTAATATGTTTAAATAGTCGAATCGTCTTAGACGAGCGTGGGGCTTACTGTCCTTTCTTTCTGGTATGAAATCAAAAACTTCATTTCAAAATAAAATTCATTTCAAAATAAAATTTCAAAAAAAAATTCATTTCAAAATAAAATTTTACAGATCACTAATGAATTCCACAAATTTACCATCGTTTCCAATACAAAGGCTGGCTAGAAGAAACTGCAAAATAAACTCCCCAGCGAGTATTTTTTAGGCTATTGTCTTTTTTATTCTGTATAACTTGAATTAGAAAATTGAAATTAAATTGGAAGGAAATATATTAATTAATATAATGGCAATGTAATTATTTTTATTCCATTCTGTGCGGTCGTCAATATAATATTTCTTCTTCCTACTGCCCTTATCTCACGTTACACGGGGTCGAGGCAACATGTTCTCTCCTCTGTTAGCGGTCATCCCAACATTCACACCCTTTTTTGTCATATCATCGTTTACGCAAACCTTCCATCTTTTTTTGGTCTACCTCTACTACTATATCTATCCACTCTCAATTCTACCATCTTCCTTGTTATATGGCATTCTTCCCTGCGCATTAAATAGCCAAACCACGCTAGTCTATTACTTTTAAGTTTTTCAATAACTGGCGCTACTTTCACACTTCCTCTAATATATTCATTTCTAATTTTATCTATTTTCATAACTCCACCACATCCATCTCAGCATTCTCATATCCGCAGCATCCGCATCAGGTAACAAACACCTTTTCGTCCACCTCCTTTGTGGCCCAGCATTCCGATCCATACAATACGACAGGCCTTATTACGGATTTATAAATTTTACCTTTGAGTTTAAGTGGTACTCTTGGGTCACAAATTGGTCCAGATACTTGTCGCCATTTCATTCATCCTGAATTCACTATGTTTTTTTTAATGCTGTAGGACAGCAGACAAGCTGACGGCCCGCTTAGAATTTAGCAGTTACCGTCGCCTATGGGTGTTTGCAACGCCAGTGGCATCGTGAACACGCTGCTGTCCCATAAGGGTACAGGAACTTGGGTCACTAATGCCGGAATACAACATAAGGTTGTTATGGCGGCATACTTAAGACCAAAGGTGGTCGCCATCCAGACGGGCTTGAGGCCCTACCACGTAGCTAGGGTGGGTTGTTTTGTCGCCTTTTACGACAGGCCGACCTCGACCACAGAGGTTAGTATTCTTTCTCCGCCCCTGCACATCTTGGCCTAGCTCACCGTCGTTCTGGATTAAGGTCTGAGATACCGGAAGTTGGAGCAAGTTGGCAGCGCTAGGCCTCCTAAGGTAATCGGGTTGAAGTCAGAAATTCCACCAAAATCGCAAAATACATGTTCATTTTTGGTTCTACTTATCTTTAACCCAACAGCCTCTAATCTCTCCTGCCATTTAGCTAATTTGCTCTGTAACTCGTGAGCATTTTTTTCAACCGGCACAATGCCATTGGCAGAAAGCATACACCAAGGTGCCTCATCCTGTATTCCTGATGTTACTGCATCTACCACCAGGAGAAAAAGATAAGGGCTAAGAGCCGATCCTTGGTGTAAACCTACCGCAATACTGAAATTATCTGTGACACCAGCTAGGAACCGGACGTATGTACTTGCCTTATCATACATAACACGAATAAGATCCATATACTTTACAGGCACTCCTTTCGCTTTCATAGTCCACCACAAAAACTTTCTAGAAACCCGGTAAGACAATATATAAATATTTTATTAGCTAAACATGTTTACAATACAATGACAACATTTAATATACTACATTGCATTTGGTTAGAAAATTATAATAATTAGCCGACATGTTATGCCAAGTTTGGCGTGAAAAATTTAAATGAATAGGCCTTTTCTGCTGCCCTATAAGATCACATTTTTTATCAGATATTTAAGCAATAATAGCAACTAAACATGAAAACATAAATACATAATGTATGAAGTATGATCCAAAGATTGAGTGTAGATTTGTGAAACCGCTAAGAGACAAAAATTAGATAAAAGAACAAAGGACCCTTATACATAATATGTATTATATATATTATATACCATGATTAAAATATATATTTTTATTTTATATATAAATATTGATGATAATACTAAATTATGTTGACGTGAATAGATGAGCGCTTATATATTTTAAATTTAAATTATAACATTATTAAAGTATTATTTTATTTTTTGTTTATTGTTATTTGTCAATTATGATTTATAATATATTTCCACATTGTTGAAATTAATTTAAATGTAAATTTAATTAGAAATAATGTCATTTATGTAATTTTTCGCTATAATAGAACTTATTTTTTTACTTTTTTAAATTGTATTTTAAATGAGGTTATATTCAATAATTTTATATTTTTAGGAATTTTATTATAATTTTTTTGTGTCATTGATATAATACTCTTACGCAACAGTGCTGTATTGCAACTCACCGCACAAAGCCGATCATTCTCCCTCCGGTTTCGTATTAACCTATCAGATGCCTTTTACCTATCATATGCCAGTCATATGCCTGTTCGAGGTCAACAAACACCATATGCAATCATATGTGCACTATATTCAACTATATTTCTCACACAGTTGGCGAAGTGCGAATATGGCATCCATTGTCCTTCGCCCGGACATGAATCCAAATTGGTTCTCACCTATTTCGGTCTCCTGTCGTAGTCGCCTTGCAATTACTTTCTTCCAAATCCTCATGCAGTGCGACATGAGCTTTATTCTTCTATAATTGTTACTAACCTGTACATCACTCTTGTTCTTAAAAATTGACACTAGCGTACTAATGCACTATTCGTCGGGGATCGCCTCGTCTTGCAACAGCTTATTGAAGAACAAAGTCAGCCACTTCCATCCATCTGCTTCCAAGAACTTCCGTACTTCTACTGGTATTTCATCCAGTTTTACAGACTTGCCATTTTGCATACTATATATGTAAAAATATAACAGAGCCAATCTAGCCTCAGCCGTACTCACTTCTGTCAATATAATATTTAATAGTGTAAATACGGACAATATTGAAATCCAGCTGTAGAATCTTATACACTGTTGTTTTAACTTTGGTTGTAACAGTAAAATGTATATTTATTAAACAGACTGTACCTTCGTGTAAATTTAAGCTAATTTTTATCCCTAATAAGGCAAAGAACCTCAAAGACGTAATGGCAGCTATAATGCCACCCACAGATTGTGAGTGAATACGTGTCAAGGTTCAATTGTGACCAGTTAAAAGGGCTAGTGACTGGTATTCATTGATCTGTAACAAGTTAATGTTGGCCTATGGAAGATTTTTAATGTCCGGACGATCCTTTGATATGACCTTAGAGCATATTACTAATGGAGTTGTTATTCCTAACATTACAATTGTACACTTAAATATACAAACACAACAAAGGAACTTGGCAACCACATAGAATGACACTGGAAGCCTAACTTAGAAGTCCCCGGGTTTGAATTCTACTATGGCGTTCACCGCTTAAATAGTTTTTTGAAGTGAAAACTTCTTTAACGGCTTTGAGCACTTTTTTGTGATGGCTACAAAATGTTAAACTCGC
Source organism: Malacosoma neustria (assembly GCA_963693495.1). Lineage (NCBI taxonomy): Eukaryota > Metazoa > Arthropoda > Insecta > Lepidoptera > Lasiocampidae > Malacosoma > Malacosoma neustria. The sequence goes on along the minus strand of OY856390.1, from coordinate 2,503,670 downwards.
GTCAGGTCATGTGTCCTGATCGAAAATTCGTAAGACGGAGTTTAGCTCCAGTAATACCAACCTTATTAATAATTACTTAAGGTTTATTTTATAATGTAACTTTTAAATGATTGCATTGCATTACTTATATTGCGACTTTATTACAATTAAATACAGTTGAGTTTTTGAAGTAAAAACTTCTTTAGGCGGGTTGAGTACCATTTGGGTGACTTTAATCCTTGATCATAAACACTTCTTTATAAACTGAAAATAATAATCTAATAGCTCAAAGATACAATTCACAAGTTACTTAGTTTTCACTTCTGTCGGCAGTCCCCAAAGACTGCCCCGCATGTTTTTTTATATTGTTAAACAATTGTCTGATAAGAATGATGAAGGAAAACGTCGTGAGGAAACCTCCATAGCGAGATCACTGGTATGTGGAACTCACCAATCTACCATCGTAAAGCGTGGCGTGTATAATATTTGAATTGTCCCAGCGCTATGTACTCACAAGAGCAGAGCTATAAGGGTAGGTACTAGAAAATTTATATATTAGTAATATATATAATGCTGTTGGAGACGAATGCTGGGAATATCATGGACAGAATTTCGGACCAATGCCTCCATCCGTGAAGAACTCCGCATCAAGCAGCATCTCTCCGCTTTGGTCCAGTCACGTATTCTCAAATTTTTCGGCCACGTTTCAAGGCGAAACAATAACTCCATAGAGCGTCTCGTTGTCCAGGGCAAAGTGGAGGGGACCAGATCACGTGGAAGATCACCCATGCGATGGACCGACCAGATCAAATCGGCTGTGGGCGGGCCTTTGCATGAGTGCACCAGAATGTCTGTAAATCGCGAGAGATGACGTAAAATCATACAGCGAACAATATCTGCCTCTAATAGTACTACCAGTTGATCACGACCGCTCTGTAAAGAGTGAAACGACTAAGAAGAAGAAGAATATATATATTATAGTACTAATTAATACATATTACACACAAACATCCAGATTCTGGAGGGGAATCGGACCCGTAACCTAAAACGGCCTTTCAAACTGTGAAAGTAGTTTTGCCACGGAGATGGTGAACTACTGATTAACATAGAATATTCCGAGACTTTGGTAGGCCCCCCACAAGATGGACCGATGATCTGGTCAAGATCGCCGGAATAGGTTGGATGAGGGCAGTGCAGGACCGATCATAGTGGAGATCTTTGGGGGAGGCCTTTGTCCAGCAGTGGCAGTCTTCCGGCTGAAATGATGATGATGATCCCGAGACTTACCACTGAGTTCAATAATTGGATCTACTTCCATAATCCCCTTTTCGCAGGTCCCTCATATTGTACGGAGATGTCCTTTGAAGACATAACCTCTATTTAAAGCCAGGTTTCTCCGACAGTTGCTAGTTCTCCCACATATAAGCCACTACCACTCCGGCTTGTCTTTTTGAGCCACATCGGAAACTTGGATTCAACCACTGTTGTTCATCAATGTTCCCATGTCTCTCCTTTTCTATAGCGCGCTTGCTAAATAAGTGGAATGACCTAACATGATTATGCTCAGCTCTGTATTTTTAGGAATTCAACGCCGTCTTAAAGCGCTTTATTTGCCCTCCTTCCATTCAGTAATTCGAATTTCGAGATTCAGAGGAACTGTGTAAGAATTTTACAATGTGATAATATTTTGCAATTCATCACAGACAGCAAAAGCTTCATCCGTAATGAAACGCTTAAAAAAGAAGATCAGAGTTAAGTGAAATTTAAGGTCCTCTTGGAGATTTCCATAATTACCTATAGCAGATCTGGGAAAAGCATACACAGGTTCATAATACCTTCGTATTAACTCTACCATCCCGTTTTATTTCTATAAGATGCTTATTGACATTGCTTAAAGGGTTGTTCACCATTCCAGGTTTTAAACATTCATTTTATCTTGGAATAGTTTGGGATAATTTTTAATAAAGGAAGTTTTACAGATTGCTAGTACTAGAGATTTTTTTAAGAGTCTTAGAATAATTTCGAAGTCATCAGAACTCTCTTTTTCAGTTTTTAAGATTTAACAGGCAAAAGGAATATTGAAGCTCAATACTATCAAGGTCTAGACTGTAGTTCTACAAATACTATTACTTTCCGAATAAACGATGTAGTACTCAAACTTATCATGTTTGTTGTGAAGACAAAGAAAGTACAATAAAGTTTAAAGACGAAGTTTTGACGAACTCCTGGCGTAACGGCTAACGCACGTCGGTACGCTCGCGGAGATCACGGGTTCGATTCCTGTCCAGCGGGGTGTTTATTTATAATATGTATTTATTTACAAAAAAGAAAATTATATATGTAGTATATCAGTTGTCTAGTACCCATAACACAAGTGCTATGCAACTTTTCCTCTCTCTCTCTCTCTCTCTCTCTATATGTGTGTGTGTGTGTGTGTGACCTTTGGTCTTAATTATGTAAGGAAAATTTCACACAACGCCATCCACTTATATAATTATATATGTTATATTATAATAAAGTTTAAAGGCCGGGTCAAGTAATAGAAAATATGGAAATCGTATTGTTGGTGGGGAAAGAAGTAGGAGAGTCAGCCTTAGCACCTGAGCTAACATTCCACCTTTCCCATAGCTTGTTAATTTGGACCTGCAGAAAGGGACCACCATTTTGTACGATTATCGTGTTGACAGAGGCCAAACAGGTCATTGAACAAATACTTCTCCCAGATCAGTTCATGGCATTATGTAGTTAGGCTGATTGTTCACTGGCCAATTTATCTGTTATGGCCTACTGATCGATGCACACTGGGTGATTTCTTATATATTCTTTCATAGAGATATTTAATAGTTGGAATTTAGCAAATAATAATATCCCATTAACGTGATAATTTGAAAACTTTTTAAACTTTCTTACAAATATATGTAAGGTCGGCATTTAGTAGTCGACCTATCGTAAAAGGAGACTAAACAACCCTAGCTACGTTAAAGGGTTCCAAGCCCGTCTGGATAACAACTACCCCTGGTGTTTAAATATTCCGACATAAGAACCTTGTGTTGTGTTCCGGCATTATTGACCCAGGTTCCTGTTCCCCTATGGGTGAGCAGCGTGTTTGCAGGGCCCCTAAAATCGCATACATCCGTAGGCGACGGTAACTGCTTACTATTAAGTAAGCCATCAGGCTGTCTACTGTTCCTCACCAATAAAAGAAAAAGATACTGATTTTGTACTACTTAGTAATTATAAAGGTATATGAATACGAAATACCGCAGTGTATCAAGACAAAGGTTTTTAACCAATGTGTGTTGCCAGTGATGACATACGGAACGCAGACGTGGTCGCTAACTATGGGCCTTATGAGAAAGATCATGGTCGCTCAGAGGGCATGGAGAGGGCTATGCTCGGAGTTTCCCTGCGAGATCGAATCAGATATGAGGAGATTCGCAGGAGAACCAAAGTCACCGACATAGCCCGGATGATTGCAAAACTGAAGTGGCAGTGGGCTGGGCACATAGCTCGAAGGACTGATGGCTGTTGGGGCAGAAATCCCCTCAAATGGCGACCACGTACCGGAAGACGCAATGTTGGTAGGCCCATGATCTGGTCAAGATCGCCAGAATAGGTTGGATGAGGGCAGCGCAGGACGGATCATCGTGGAGATCTTTGGGGGAGGCCTTTGTCCAGCAGTGGGCGTCTTTCGGCTGAAATGATGATGAATACCAAAGCTTTTGCAGTACAAATCAACTTCACCTAGCTGGTGCACCATGTTAGCATCATAGTGCAGTTATTCAAAATGTACCCAATTTTATACCATCTTCTTCTAGGGAAGACTACTGTGATGGAATAGCTTTTGCACGTTGGAACGTCTGCGTAGGGTTATCCGTGCAGGGGCGGAGAAAGAATACTAACCTCTGCGGCCGGGGTCAGCCTGTCGTAAATGGCGACAAAACAACCCATCCTAGCTACGTGGTAGGGCCTCAAGCCCGTCTGGATGGCGACCACCTTTGGTCTTAAGTATGCCGCCATAATAACCTTGTGTTGTGTTCCGACATTAGTGACCAAAGTTCCTGTACCCTTATGGGAGAGCAGTGTGTTCGCGATGCCACTGGCGGTCCAAACACCCATAGGCGACGGTAACTGCTAAATTCTAAGCGGGCTGTCTGCCTGTCTGCTGCCCTACAGCAATAAAAAAGTAATAAAATAGGGTTCGTATAATATGGATTTATTCACAAATGCAGAGTAAATAAGTAGTGTTTCAGTTTTCTAGTGTCTATAATACAAGCGCGCTGTTATTTACTTTGAAACTAGACTGTATTCAGTGAATTGTCACAGTATATTCATTTATTAATAACTAGCTGACCCGGCAAACGTTGTTCTGCCATAAAATAAAATAAAATGTCAAAAAATTAAAAAAAAATTTTTGGGGGTGGGTCACCCCTAACATTTAGGGGGATGAAAAATAGATGTTGGCCGATTCTCATAGATACCGGATAAGCACAAAAAATCACTAACTCAATTTAGTTATCTGCCTACTGCCTACCCCCTAAGAACGATGGCGTGATTATTTATAGCCTATGACCATTTCTAGGTTATCATCTATCACCATACCAAATTTCATCAAAATCCGTTCAGCCGTTTAGGCGTGAAAGAGGAACAGACAGACAGACAGACAGAGTTACTTTCGCATTTATAATATTAGTATGGATAATTTCAGAATCATTACGGAGATGTGTTGCAATGGGATGCCACGATCGGACGAAAATTATTCTGTCGCAATACATAATCACCTAATGTGGATTTAGCCGGTCGAATGTGTACGTGCGATTTGAGTGATGCCCGGATCTTTCCAGACAAAGTGGATTACCATATATTACCAACATTCATCGTGTTTTATATTAAGCTATCGCATAAATGGTACGATGACCTGCAAAAAATATCTAGCAAATAGATGCTAGCCAAAGATGGTGGGGGGGGGGGGGGTAGGTACTTCTAATACAGGTAGGTATCTTAATACCTACCTGTATTAGAAAAGGAATAGTTCTAGCTATTTGCTTGCTTGTATAAAAGTTATTAAATAAAACTAACTCGAACGTTAATCACCATGAATATATTTCAACTTCACTTATCAATTATATTTCTTACAGTGTCCATTTTTTAGTATTACACCGTCTTCTATAATATTCTGTCGCTAGTTTTTATATCCCGTCGACAGGTATCTCCCATTTTGCCATTACTTGCCAATAACCAAAATTAAATATCTACCAAAATATTTATTACAGAAACGGAAACAATTCCGCTAGTTAATGTCTATAGCAAAATTATGATATTATAAAAAAGCAAAATTATGATATTATTAAATTAAAAATGTGGACATAAAATTATTTAGGCATTAATTATTATATTATTTCTATAAAAGTATTTTGTATTAATTTTGGTTATTGCGTTTTTACAAACTTCCGGTTAGTTTATGTAAAGGAAACCTACCTACATTTAGGTTATTTAAAAATGACATCACAAATTTAAGAAATGTCAATACTAGAATATTTAAGTTACACTTGAATCTAACATTTGGTAGAAATGAATATAGGAAGCTACTCTCGTTAATAACATGTAGTTATGTCATGATTGTTAAGTAGGATTTGCATTAAAGTATTGCATAATTCAAAGGACAATAAATATATTGTACATACAAGTGAGATACAAATTACAACTGTAAGTATTGCTAGTATATAGGGTAAATAGCGATTTAAAATAGATGTATATAAATAAAAATAAATGTATGCATATTTATCATCTATCTATGTATCCTAAACTATTGATCAAGTTGTAGCAATCTTTGGTAGAAAGTGTTCTGAGGACACCAGCGTAGGTTGAATGCCAAAAAATCTATATGTATAAAAAAAATAAACAACACTCCGCATGCTTGGTTATTTAGAAACAAAGGATTAAGGATTCAATAAAGTTTTTTTCTATTTTCCAGAATATATGTGTGTATGGAAATAACCACATTCCTCCATTTTTTTATTGCTGTAGGACAGCAGACAGGCTGACGGCCCTCTTAGAATTTAGCAGTTACCATCGTCTATGGATGTTTGCAACACTAGTGGCATCGCGAACATGCTGCTGTCCCATAATGGTACAGGAACTTGGGTCACTAATGCCGGAACACAACACAAGGTTATTATGGCGGTATTCTTAAAACCAAAGGTGGTCGCCATCCAGACGGGCTTGAGGCCCTACCACGTAGCTAGGGTGGGTTGTTTAGTCGCCTTTTACGACAGGCCGACCCCGGCCGCAGAGGTTAGTATTCTTTCTCCGTCCCTGCATGGATAAAAAAAATATTTATGAAATATTATATCTACACTCCAAAAAATATTATATTTAATAGCATTAAAAATACCTAATGTAGAGACATCGCAGGATCGAGTTTTGGTTCCTTTGTCCCACATTAAGTGGGGTCAACACATCGTCTCACCTTCAATTTACTCTTTTCACCCTCATCCTAATAATCATCACCTTTTTTTTTAAATTTATTATTTTAGAAGTTAGTCATTGATTATCAAGAAAGGCTTCATTTTTTAATTGTAACTATGCGATTAATCAGTATCATAATTTATTTTACAATATTACCTATGGATTTAAATATTATAATTCTACAAAAGAGAGAAAGAGAGAGAGAACGCAACGCAATATAACATACTTTTGATCAATGAACCACTGATGAAAGTGAAAAGATAAAGAAATGTCTAAAAGAAGTAAAGATCTTCGCAGGGCTAAACGATCTAAAGGCTAGCGCCAGGGCTAAGGATCCTGGTCGCAACCCAAAGTACCATTTCGGTGTCAGGTAACCGGTTTCCGAGTTTTTCGTCTCATCGTCGTCACTTTTTCCATTTACCATTTCTGCTGGGTCATGGCGGAGGCTGCATAGCTATAAATTTGAAGAAAGAAAGAAAAGAAAAAATTTGTTCTCCCCGTAATTATATGGTTGCCATAGAGCGTAGATATATGACGACGATACTCCTTTTCTATCCGGTAAACGATTATGTTTATACAAAACTCAGAAATGTAGCTAGTCAACTTAAGACTACACTAGCCTAGAAATTTTAACAGTACTTATAATGTTTGAACAGCTCATATTTTATTTGTATGGTTACCAAGAATCAATAATACAATAATTCAACGTCAAAATATAAAAATAAAGTATTCTACTTCACAGATGGGAAATAAAACAATTGTACATAAAACATATTCAATATAGGTACTCAGATTATTACCTACCTACCTGCAGATATTAGTTTCTGTTTACTAAGAAACGCAAGCAAATGTTCACCAAAAAATAAAAATATACAAAATTGTTGACCATACCTGCATCTTATCAGTAGCTTATGATCAATCCATTAAATCCTGCGCATATCAAGAGGGCTATATAAGCAGTGTACAGTCAAACCAGGTATCAGTTAAATTGTGCTCAAAGCAAAGTTGACTTGTCCGGTAGAAATGAAGACTTTTGTGCTGCTAGCTGTTTGCTTGGTCGTTGTTCAGGTATGTTTAAATTATAATTTGTTTAACTTTTATTTGTGTCCAGTGTACTTCTTTTTTAACAACTCCTATACATATAATACTGAACTGTTACATTTCTTTGAAACATGTTACGTAAAAGAAAAGATTAAAAGCTTTTATATCGTATTAAAAACAAAAATTATTTTGAGTAAAAGTAAATACCATATCCTAAATAATTTAAAATTAAATTGGGTTCATACCCAACAATTGTTATCGTTTCCAGAAAGAATTGTCCTGGTACAGGGTTATGTTACAGAATGTTGTTTGGAGTCAGACTTGTTTGCTCCTTTTTTTATTGCTGTAGGACAGCAGACAGACTGACGGCCCGCTTAAGATCAAGCAGTTACGGTCGCCTATAGGTGTTTGCAAGGCCAGTGGCATCGCGAACACGCTGCTGTCCCATAAGGGTTCAGGAACTTGGGTCACTAATGCCGGAACACAACACAAGTTTATTATGGCGGAATACTTAAGACCAAAGGTGGTCGCCAACCAGACGGACTTGAGGCCCTACCACGTAGCTAGGATGGGTTGTTTTTGTCGCCTTTTACGACAGGCCGACCCCGGCTGCAGAGGTTAGTATTCTTTCTCCGCCCCTGCACGGATATTATATCATAATTGCCACGAACCGACGTCGAAGGAGTAAGGAGAATGGTTGGACAAGTCTGGCAGGTATATGGTCCGCTGCCTCTAAGGCAGTGGAAAGTTATAGGAAGCTGTTAATTTATTTATAATGACAAGACAACCTCCGTCGCGTAGTAGCTAACGCTTTTCGGTACGCTAGCGGAAGTCACGGGTTCGATTCTCGTCTCTTTTCTGGGTGTTTTTGTATAGTATGTACCATAACACAAGTGCTCTACTACTTACTTTGGGACTAGATGGCGCTGTGTGAATAGGTCAGCATATTTATTTATTTTTATCTCTTGCTTATCTCTTTCAATATTTTTAGGCCCTGACAGATGAACAGAAGGAGAAGTTGAAGAAGCATAAGTCGGAGTGCTTGGCGGAGACCAAACCTGATGAGCAGTTGGTGGCCAAGCTAAAGAGCGGTGACTTTAAGGTACGTCGTACTTCTTCTTACATCTCTTTTGAATCTAAAACTATTACTTTAGCACTAAAAATAAAACGGTGCGAAAAAATAACCGGATATAATAAAAGACAAACAAACTAATAAAAAAAGCAGCCAAAAAAAACTAATACTTTAAATCCTAAGTATTGTTACAATAAATGTATATTTATTACTAGCTGACCCGGCAAACGTTTTTCTGCCATATAAATAATAAAATGTCAAAAAATTAAAAAAAAATTGGGAGTGGGTCACCCTTATCATTTAGGGGTATGAAAATTAGATGTTGGCCGATTCTCAGACTTACCCTATATGCACACAAAATTTCATATAAATCGGTCCAGCCGTTTCGGAGGAGTACGGGAACGAATGTGACACGAGAATTTTATATATAAGATGAGCGCCCTCTCGTGATTTTTCTTTCGTGCAAGTGTCATATAAAAATAGATGGATACATAAATTTTGATTTCACAGGGATGAATTCAAACTGACCCCTTTGCTATCTGTGAGCTATGAAAAGGTTCTCCTTACCAAAAACATAGCCTCGATCAAAACCAAAACACTATCCTTCTAATATATAGCTGAATTCGTCTTGTAGCAATATCTAAGAACAACTCTGAAGCAAAACCTTGTATCCAACCGAAGTGTAATAATTAAATTTAAATTAAATACAAAAGGAGATTTTCTATTCCCATCCTGTGTATATTATGTATTTAGTCACAAAAAAAAGTTTTAAAGTAATAAACACAAGCGCTCTACTGCTTAATTTGACACTAGATGGCGCTGTATGAGTTGTTACAGAATATTTATTTATAGTTGATGAATATAATTTCATATTTAAGTAGTTCTTCTTATTTCTTAGACGGAAAATGAGGCATTAAAGAAGTATGTCTTATGTATGATGGTGAAATCAGAGCTGATGACTAAGGATGGCAAGTTCAGGAAGGATGTAGCTCTGGCAAAGGTTCCAAACCCAGGTAAAGCATTTATTATACCTGCATTAAGATAACAATAGTTTATTTATTTATTTATTTTAATAATAAAATATGATATAAAAGTAGACGTAACGATTTAATCATCTTTGATTTATTATTTATATATGGTGTTCGAATTTTTAAAGATGTTCAATAAAGTGGCAATTTTCAGAGGAATACTGTAAAAACCATTTAATATAGATACCTTTTGTTGCTGAGGATCACAAGACAGGCTGATGCTCACTTTATAATAAGCAGTTACAGCCCATGGATGTATGCGACGTTAGAAACACCGTGAACAAGTTACTGTTCACACAGTATTGGAACCCGGGTCTCTAATGGTGGAACACAAGGTTTTTATGTCGGCATACTTATAGACCATGCGAGGTTGCTTTCCAGACGGGCTTGAGGTCCTACTATTGTTGTGTCGCCTTTTTAGACATGCTGACCGTAGCAGAGGTCAGTATTCCTGTAAGGAGACAAATATAGTAATAAAGATTAAGAAAAGATACACACAAGCTCGCTAACGTCGATTTTAAAAACGTACTACCGATTGAATATGCTATCGATAATTCACCCGTATGTGTAACTAAGACTCCTTATGCCGTAACTGGACTTAAATTTTCTTGACTTACGAGTAGCTGATTGCTATGACAATATATTTGCTATGAGGTATTGACATTTCCAAATTCAAAATGGATGCCCATATCACGCTATCAATATAGTCGCGTAAAGCAGACCTGAAGAAGTTTCTTAGACTGATATGAATACTTTATTGTTTCAGCTGACAAACCAAACGTTGAGAAATTCATTGACGCCTGCCTCGCCCTGAAGGGAACAACTCCTCACCAGACAGCGTGGAACTACGCCAAATGCTACCACGAGAAGGACCCCAAACACGCCATCTTCTTGTAGATTCATGTCTTATTGAATTAAAATTTAAAGTTGTGTAAATTTTGTGTTTTAATGCAAATATCTCACATTATTTATAAATAAACTAGCTACCTAGCAAACGTTGCTCTGTCGATAATCTTACAATTTCCATAATTAAAATCCGTTCTCAGTGAGCCTTTATGTCATGACAAATGAGTAGGTGTGCTAAATTTCAAGTCAATCGGGTGTTTTAGAAAACTCGTGATGAGTGGTATTTAGTGGTAAATGGTATTTCGCTTATACCAGATGTACCGGAAAGTCATTATCGGTTTTTCTAACAGATGTCGCTAGGCTTAAGTATGCAATGTTATGATTTGACACTTAAGCTTAGCTATTGTTCAGTATTTATTATGCCCTATGTCAGTCACTACTTAACTATGGAATATTATCTTGGGGTGGTACATCAAAAACCTCAATGTTAGTTATCGAAAGAGCTCAAAGATCTTTACTAAAAGTGATGACCTATAAAGGCTTCTTATATCCTACTACTTTGCTCTATAAAGAAAATAAAGTCTTGTCGGTGAGAAAAATGTTTATAAAATCAGTAATTTTGAATATCCACGTGAAACCACCTAATCTTGTACTTTAGTGAAGGCAAGACCTTGTTTATAACATTCCACGCTGAAAACATCATTTGCGCAGAAATTCGCGGATTATCTGGGCCCTAAATTATATAACAAAATAAGCAAAGTATTTAAATTAAACAAACTTCCCATTGGTAGGTGTAAGAAAGTTTTGAGTGATTATTTGTATGAGCTGAATTATCAAGAGTCAGAAGAGACTATCAAAACAATTATTTAAATATAATATTACATTTTACTTATATATAACTTACATACATTATATTCACATACAATCATTGTTGAATGAATCTTTTGGGGGTAGGATATCCGACACCAGAAGACTACAGGCTCCTATCTCCATATCTCATTGTTAGGCTCATGAAGCAAATCTTCAATGAGATTGGAGAGGAGTGATTGCTATCTAGGAGAACACAAAAGATCCCATTGGGTCGAAGTGTCCGAGATAACTCTCGGCCCCAAAATAAGATAAGATAAGATACAATCATTGTTTCAGTTAATATATGTATCATATATACTTTTCTTTCCCTCCTTCTTTCATAAATATTTTATTTTAGATTATTATTTATTTTTGCTACTATATCTCATTTAACTACTATATATTATTTAATTATTAATATAATGGTAATTATTATATATTAATACTTATCTTAAAAATACTGGCCCACTGAGATACATACAGTATTCACTATTTCAGGGGCCAGTGTGATTTTCTCTAGTCAAATTAGTTGTTGTACATGAACTGCTGTGCTATGTATCTTTTATTTTTTAAATTTGTATCTCATGTATAAATAAATAAATAAATATATCATTTTATTCTACTGACATCAAACTTCAAAGATATACGTACGATATGTTATGTTTTGCGAAAGTTACACCGACCTAAATTTATACGTCTTTGAAAATGTATTAAAAATTGGGGTTGGCGGTAGAAGGGTGAAAATTAAGGGTAAAAAAATTGTCCGAAACATTAATCAAAATAATTTTGAGGTGGGCCACTCTTATCACTTAGGGGTATAAAAATAGTTGCCGGTCGGTAAGGGTATAACATGCTGGTCACGGGCCGAAAGTGCACCGGATAGCTCGAGAGCAATGGACTGTATGAGAAGAGGGGGAGAGGAACGATGGTTAGAGATATGCGATATCTTGCAGTGGGTAAAGAAATTCGCACTGACCTTGATTCCACCCCTTCCAGTTTGGTTCAGGTCCGCTCGCGGAGGAACTGTAGCACGGCACCAGCTAAATGTCACAAACTGGACACTGAACAGACAATGTTATAGCATGGCCAATGAGAGTTAGTTTGGAGTAACAGAAGTCAATTGCGCACGGCGCAAAGACCGGTCTTCAGGGAGGTCGAATGTCGACTGTGCCGCTCTTTTAGAGGCTCACATGATATTACCTCGTCCCACACTCGCTTTTACCATTCACCTCATTGAAAGTGAGGGCAGATAATAATGATCAGGAGGCAAAATTTCACTGTCCTTTATGCAAGTATCGAATAACCTATTCTCAGACCAATCGAATATATACAAAAAATTTGATAAAAATCAGTCAAGCCATTTCAAATGAGTTTGGTTACACACAGTAATGTCACATTTTACGGCAGCCGGCCACATGGGGAACATATGTCTAGCCATGCTGCCTCCGCTGGGCCCCGTCAAGAGGGGTAGATCCATAATACGCTGACTTGATGTCGGTGATGGTGATTATGTGTACCAATTGACTCCATATTATGGAGATTTAACTAAAATATATCAGTCTGTAAACTATAAATCATAGTTCAAAACACGACCACAAAATCGCGTATGATATGAATTATGTAAATAAAGTATATGAAAACGAATTTGAATATATTGTAGGTCAATTCTTCTTCATCGCAGCGTCAAATCCCGGTTGCAATCGAAACTTCCGTTTCGGGCCCGGGGTCCGCTTTCCGACTTTTTCTACTCCACTTCGCACGGTCTTCAGCATCCCTGGTTTTCTCCCCTCATTGGCACCCATATCACCCCTCACGACGTCAGATCAGCACTTTTTGGGTATAACCCTCCTGCCGGGGCCCGGCTGAGACGGCGGAGACATTTGTTCCCAACGTAGTTAGCCGGTTGCCGTAAAACGTGGCCATATCAGTGAAGTCGACACTCCTGCAATTTATCCGCAATGTCACGGACATGAAGGCTGCCGCGAATGCGAGAGTTCCTAAAGCGATCCTTCCGCGTTACTCCACACATCCACCGCAGCATATTCATCTCCATGACTCGCAGTGTCTGCTTGTGTCGCTCCAGCACCGGCCACGATTCACTTGTAGTTTGTAGGTCAATTATTAAACATTAGAGACACTAGGCGGGAAAAGAATACTGACCCCTGCGCCCAGGGATGCCTAGTAGTAAAAGGCGAAAACACAATCTTAGATGGAAAGACTCCAAGCACTTCTGGATGGCGACCACTTCAGGTATCTAAATGTGATAATCTTATGTTGGGTTCTGGTAAATTTACCTAGGTACTAATTTGCCCACATGAACGGCAGCGTGCTTGCAAAAGAAATTGTTGCCCAATTTTTGTCTCATGTGGAACAAGAATCAGGCTGACAGGGGGATAACAGTAAATAGTCGCGAGACTGACTCTGCAATGCCCCCTACCTTTCTATAGCGTAGATCGATCTGGGTTTTTAGTGGGTAGACTCTGCATTACACTAGTTCCCTTTTTAGGGAAAAAAAACTGACGGTCCATTCAATAGTAAGAAATTACGATTCCCTATTAATGTTTGCCAAGGGCACCGCTAACACGCTACCGTTTGCGTAGGGAAACTGGAACCTGGGTCACTAATGTCGGAACACAGTATAAGGTTATTACGGCGGCATATTTATTTAAGTAGAACAGAATACACCAGGGGTAGTTGCCATCCAGCCGGACTTGGAGCCCTAGCACCTGGCTTGGACTGTTTAGTCACCATTTAGGATAGGCTGCCCACGGCTGCAGGGGTCAGTATTTCGAGATGAATACTGACAACCATGAAAGTCGGGCAGGAACACATTTCAAAAAATATATTCTTATTTTAATGTATTTTTTTTAAACTTTAAAGTGGCATCTATGTAAATGGTGTAAAATTACAAGATGCCTATCTCTATGTCAAGTTAGCTGTCGCTAATAGTTTTAAATAAATTTACACAGATGGCGCTGTAAAATTGTAAGCTACGTGTGGGAATCTCTTACTCGTTATATTTCCCCAAGAGTGTGAGGAAAGTTTTTCCTCGCACATAAATATTATTATAAGCTTATTTAGCCGAAGAATGAGTCAGCTAGGTCACATTTTAAAACGTTGACTATCCTCACCCTGCCTTATATACTAATAAACCAGGTTGCCCTATACATATGGGAAAACAGTAACTCATATACCAAGCAATGTGACGTTCATGAGTATGCAACTCGTAACAGATAGAGGATTTTTTATTGCTGTAGGACAGCAGGGCTTGGAGCCCTAACACGGAATTAGGGTGGTTTGTTTTGTTTCTTTTACGACAGAACGACCCCGGCCGCAGAGATCAGTATTGGATGGATAAAAAGGTTATTGTTTCTTTGCGCGCTCTCTTGACAAGTCCAACAGACTGACGCATGTTATGGGTGTTATGGGTAAAATATTTAATAAATTATCGGTACAAATAAGAGCAGACTAAATTTCTGCATAAGAAATGACTTATCGAGCAATCTTTTATAGCCTGGAAGAACTTTATAAAATTAAATGACATATTTTACATACGGTGATCGTTGGTTCCGTGTAACTTACTTTAAACTGAATAATTTATCGATAATCGAGAGCAAATAAAGTGTAAATATTATAAATAGCTGTGTTTGTTTGATTACTCTGAAGAGTGTAAAATCACTGACCCTTCATATTTCATTTCCCTCGATAGTTTCGCCTAGCCAAACCCAAACACTGGCGCGAACACCATCTTTATTAATATTTATTATTATTATATTATAAAAAATAATCGAACGAGTAAGTCTTTTTTAATTCTTCAATGTAATTCCAAATTCGTTTAAATCTTTCAACATGAATAATCTGTAAATTCATAGAATTAAAAAATATAACTCCATTAAATAAATTATATTGCAAACTGTCGGAGTGATTTGAGTTCGAAACTTCTCTTTAATTATATTGGCAAGTTTATGTTTGCTTCAATGATACAAAAAATATTATACTATACAACAAATATTTCTGTACTGGTTCCGTACAAATTAATATTAGACGACTGAATATCAGAGATTAAGAATACTTGTTTAATGAAATATATTGTATTGTTTCGTAATAATAGTATTATTTAATTAATGAAATATATTTTAATGAGGTAACAATATTTATTTTTCAATTATGGATGTGATACGGAATCTCCTTGCAAGGGCGAAATAATAATAGCGATCCGCGACCTGTTGTAAAAGGTGACAAAACAACCTTAGCTACCTGGTTGGGACCCAAGGCTGTCTGGATGGCAACTATCTCTGGTCTCTAAATTTAATATGCCTCAATAATAACCTTATATGTTCCGGTATAATTGACACAGGATCTATCTTACCTAGATGGACACAGAGTGTTGCAATGTTGCAAACATTCATATGCGACTTGTTTACTTTGGGACTGTCAGCCTGTCTACTATTCCATAACAATAAAATAACATTGTTTAATATGTTCTTTAATATCTTCATTTATGAAAACTTTATTATCGAAAGTGAATTGTCCACATACCCCGTAAAAGTCGGTGACCTGGCAATAGGCACCATGCACATCTAAACCGACACTCGCATGTTGTTTGCTGAAGAAGAAACCAATAAAAGTGTCGCTTGAGGATATATTAGATGATTGACAACGAAATTTCGTATCCTACTTTCAATGTGAAACAGAAAAATCTATACATCTTCTATACAAATAAATGAAATTGGAGAGTCTGTTTGTAATATTAAAATAACCACTTTTTACTAAGTGCATTCGGACGTATACACGGTACATATACAAAAACAACATTTTTTACAATTTTTGTCTGTCTGTCGGTCTGTCTGTCTGTCTGTCAGTTCGTTCCAGCTAATCTGTGAAATGGCTGCACCGATTTTGACGGGACTTTCACTGGCAGATAGCTGATGTAACAAGGAGTAACTAAGGCTATTATTTTAGAAAATAAAAATAGGTTTTGTTAAAAATGATAAGTTTCGGAAATTGTATTTTCCAATTTAAGTTGACCTCAGATTTATATCATCAGTCATAAGAATTAGGGTTCAGCTTAAGCTGGAAATTGTAGGTTTTAATTCTAAAACCATAAGATATATCAAAAAAATGCTGCCCAAAGTCACTATTCCACGCGGACGGAGTTGCGGGCACAGCTAGTAATTTAAATAAAAAAGATGACAGATTTTTCCCAAAAAGGGGTTAAGCAGGCCGTCAAGCAGGCGGCCGGTTGTAAAAACTAAGCCACAACTATTACAACATGTAACATATTGTGCCGACCCCATATAATCTGGGATAAGGGCAGGAGGAAGAAGATTTGCATTTATGAGCATCTATTATTTAGTAAATAAAATCCTACTATCCAACACCATCCACGAATTACAGGATCCTATATTTTTCACGGGGAAATCAATCGGCTGGCACCGAAACTTTTTTAGAGTGCGAGTAATTACTCTTATAGCCTGGTTAATATGTGTTAGTTGGCCATCGACATAGCAGAAACTCAGAGCAATTTGTAGCATTCTTCGTTATTCCTATCCGAATTTACTTGTCGACTGATACTCTGAAATTTTATTATTATGATTTGATAATTAAATATCTAATTTTACACAAAACTGTGACTAAGTTTTAACGGTTTTACTAACATAAAGTTATATAATAATGAATACTTTAATCATAAGTAACTTAGAAAACATATCTTATTAATCGCAAGGAACTCCAAATATTACGTACCGGTGCCTACTGAGGTGGTTTTAAAAACAACCTACCGCATAATTATATATTTTTTATGTTTCAAGGAATGCTCCATATTGACCATCGATTACTATTTTATTATAACATATCTTGTGAAAAAAATATATTTTAAGCTGAGAAATATATGTACTATATATTAAGGCTAAATAATCTGACTAATGCTAGCGACAAGCAGGAGCTTCGTGAGATTGCTGTAACTAGCAGATATTATGACTAATATTGTGGATAAACTAAAATAAATTCGCCTTTGTTGGCCACGTTTCACAGTTCCTACGTAAGAATGTCTGATCGCGCTGCTTACGTCCGGTTCCTGCAGAAAGGGTTTATCCAAAAAATGTTGACTTGACGTTGTATGCGTTTCAAATGATAAAGAGAAATAGTATCAGGCATCAAAGCGAAAGATTAGGCAAGAAGATTGACCTTAAAAAATCACTAGAGACGCCAAAAAATCGTGCAAAAATGTAGATAAGTCGAAAAATGGGCATTTGAAGTATAATTTTATGTTTCAAACTAGGATTTAACGCCGATATGTCGGAGGTAGAGTGTTAGTATCGATATTGTGAGTAGTTCATGTCAAACTGTGCCTAATTACGTATGTAAGTGTGTAAAATAAGTAATAACTAGGTCGCTACAATTACATGCAATCTGTGCAACCATCTGTCGGACGTCATATTATATATTTCTATAAATACATGTAACATGGACTAGTCATTTGCGCTATTTACTACCCATTAGGTCACATTGCAATGCAGACCGGTTGTTTCATGTTACAGTAAAATACTGAAATTGGGAAATCTTGATTTGTTAGTATAAACACTTCGTTTACACTCATAATTATTTAAGTGCTCTGTAGCAGTTGGTGTATAGAGTAACTAAATTTACTAAGCTAAAAATAGCAGCAGAGAAATTTAGCAGGAGTGATTCATTAAATACTGTTTTTATTACACTGGCTCATAAATAACACTATGCCCACCACGAGCTTCCTTCTAGAAGAAAAAGACATTATACTCACGACGCTTAAACGAGGCGGATTGGTGGGTTACACGTACCGTTGATCTCGATACCTATACGAGAACACGTCTCCTCCGAATGTTTTACATTAAACGGTAATTAATTATGATGATGAAGTAAGTTAATTATTTTTTTTTTTTTTTTTTTTATTCCGTAGGACAGCAGACAGGCTGACAGCCCGCTTAGGATTTAGCAGTTACCGTCGCCTACAGGTGTTTGCAACGCCAGTGGCATCGCGAACACGCTGCTGTCCCATAAGGGTACAGGAACTTGGGTCACTAATGCCGGAACACAACACAAGGTTATTATGGCGGCATACTTAAGACCGAAGGTGGTCGCCATCCAGACGGGCTTGAGGCCCTACCACGTAGCTAGGGTGGGTTGTTTTGTCGCCTTTTACGACAGGTCGACCCCGGCCACAGAGGTTAGTATTCTTTCTCCGCCCCTGCACGGATAAAATACAAATTAAATGGTAAAATTTAACTAAGTGACTTATGTACATGTATAAAAGTTATTAAATAAAACTAACTTGAACGCAAATCACCATGAATATATTTCAACTTCACTTATCAATTATATTTCTTACACTGTCCATTTTTTTAGTATTACAACATCTTTTATAATATTCTGTCGCTAGTTTTTATATCCCGTCGACAGGTGTCTCCCCTTCTGCCATTACTTGCCAATAACCAAAATTAAATATCTACCAAAATATTTATTACAGAAACGGAAACAATTCCGCTAGTTTTTATTTATAGCAAAATTATGAATATTAAATTAAAAATGTGGCCATAAAATTATTTAGGCATGAATTATTATATTATTTCTATAAGTATTTTGTATTAATTTTGGTTATTGAGTTTTTAAAAATTTACAATCTTCCGGTTAGTTTATGTTGAGGAAACTTACCTACATTTACGTAATTTAAAAATGACATCACAAATTTAAGAAATGTAAATACCAGAATATTTAAGTTACACTTGAATCTAACATATGTGACTTCTAGGTTGGTATTCAAATGTGATAGCAATCTGCTAACATATAGCTTAGGTACGACATCTATTTAGCCCTTAAAGGTTGATTATTGGTTACATGTCATTTAATTATCGTTAATTGTCACCTAACAAGAATAACGATAAATCAAAGTGGTTTTAAACTACCCTCGATGATATTGTCTCCCCTCTATTAAATGTAAAGAAGTTACGTATTTCAATATATATCAAGTTAATATCAAAGTTGCCGATTGTTAAACAAAACAAGACCAACTCCGTGCAGGGGCGGAGTATACTGAGCCCTGCAGCCGGGGTCAGGCAGACGGAAAAGGCGACAAAACAATCCTAGCTAGGTGGTAGGGCCCCAAGCCTGTTTAGATGGCAACCGTTCCTAGTATATAAGTATGTCGTCATAACAACCTTGTTCTGTGCTCCGGCACAATGACCCAGTTTCCAGTACCCCTGTGGAAGCAGTTTGTTCGTGGTGCTCCTAACGTTGCAAACATCCATAGGCAACTGTATGCTTACTATTACGAGATCCGTCAGCAATAAAATAAAATTAAAATAATAGTTTGTCTGGAACACATCGCTTTTAACGATAATACTGCTAGTTGTTTAGCACAGTTTATTTAGTTTAATTTTCTTAGGTTATTGTATACAATACTTAACAGGATATAATATTTTTTATGGTTGTAGGACAGCAAACAGGCTGACGGCCCGCTTAGAATTTAGCAGTTACCGTCGCCTATGGGTGTATGCAATGCCAGTGAAATCGCCAACACGCTGCTGTCCCATAAGGTTACAGGAACTTAGGTCACTAATGCCGGAACACAAGGTTAACTCAAACTTTTTCACATGATATCTATATATCTTTTTAAAATCTACAACATTTGACTTTCAACTTTCAACTGATTTTTTGTTTATTCAGTTTAGACCTGAAAGATGGATGCTTCGAAAATCAAAGTCATTTTTGAATACGAGTTCCGACGCGGAACTAACGCGGTAGAAACGGCTCGTTCATCTTGTAAGTGGTTCATCGTGACTTGCTTTTTTTTAATATATGAAATAAATAACTTAGATTTTACTTATACTTTCTCCCTTTCTTATTAAATTTAGGAAAACCTGCTTGAGGCTTTTCTATTCTTTATTAAAAATCTTCGCACACACTAGTCATTTTACCAAATAATATTTTTACATATTTGCAAGTGACACACGTTACGTTACACAGTTTTAATAATACCATATTTTCCGATTGCTATCAAGCAGAATTACTCACAATATGTGCGGGGTCCTATAAAGTCCTTTTAGGTCTTTGTCATCCTCACTTGCCTGTTAGCACAGCTTAACGACAAAGGAAGCTCTAACGAAAGGTTTTTCTGTAATCAATTAATCCAGAGATCTTAATGAAAGCTTTATTTAAAGCCGGGATCATGCACTTGGGTGATGAATTTAAATTACCAAAAATACTTTTGAAGAAATTACTATAAATGACAATGACGTCATTTAGAACTAGAACTATAGTTCGTGAGATCTAATAGGCCCGTCCTGACAGGTCGTAGCGGCATTAGAATGTAACATAAGATCAAATCAACAAAATCATAAAAAATAATTATTAACTTTTACGATACGAACACCATATATTTTTATCACAAGTTATTTATTGTGTAAGAATTCATATCAAGTTTATTTTTTTCACTTAATAATCCTAAGATATACGTAATTTTGTATGTCTACGAAACGTTTCAAAAACAGTTACATTCTAAGTCCTTTTTCTTTTAAACCAGAGTGCTGTAACTAATTTGATCGCTGATTTTTACCGGAAATAAATAATCGATTTAATGAAATAATTTTAATGGTTCAATCCATTTTATTTGAATTGAGCATAACACCCAAAGCTAAAATAGGAAATGTCAAAGTTAAATGGCTATAACATTAAATAATGTTAAATGGCTATAATATTAATATAATATTAAATGGTTATAATTACAAAATCAGAAAATAGTTTTTTTTAGGTCTATCATATTTATGAAAATACAAGAAACACATGGGTGCTGAACATCGTCTACAGTTTGCCAAATTAATTAAACTAAGATTTTATAATATACCAAATATGTGTAAAATCCAATTTTTCAAATGTTAATCAATATTTGATTTCGCTGGTACCGACACGAAAATCTAATATTTTTTATTGTGAGTGTGGCCATAGCTGCCACGAGCTTTCGTCCGCTGTTGACTCAATCCGTATTTATCGATAGTGCTATGCTACAACCTGCCTTTATTTCAAACTGTGCGGTCGGCAGCCGGCTCAACATGTTATGTCCTTCCATTCACACCTTTTTGGTACCTACCTTTTACACCATCCATCTTTTCCATATTATTTTTTATATCTAGGAATAACCGTAAAAAGTTATAACTAGAAAAACTCTAAAAACCTCTCATGTGTGTGTTAAGAAAGAAAAATAGTGATAAAATAAAGATAATAAAGTTTTTTTTTATTTACCGTCGCCTATGGGTGCAACGCCAGTGGCATCGCGGATTCGCTGCTGTCCCATAAGGGTACAGGAACTTGGGTCACTAATGCCGGAACACAACACAAAGTTACTATGGCGGCATACTTAAGACCAAAAGTGGTCGCCATCCAGACGGGTTTGAGGCCCTACCACGTAGCTAGGGTGGGTTGTTTAGTCGCCTTTTACGACAGGCTGACCCCGGCCGCAGAGGTTAGTA
This sequence comes from Malacosoma neustria, assembly GCA_963693495.1. Lineage (NCBI taxonomy): Eukaryota > Metazoa > Arthropoda > Insecta > Lepidoptera > Lasiocampidae > Malacosoma > Malacosoma neustria. Next base: position 2,481,891 of record OY856390.1, on the reverse strand, counting down.
TTCTTTCTCCACCCCTGCACGGATTAAAAGTAAGGTTCCACTTCATAAATAGATAAGTACCTATGGATTAAGTTTATATAAAATGTATAAAAATAAACATGCACCATTCATAACATTTCAAGGCAATATTTTTTCCTTGAGCGGAGTAGGTAAGAGCCCCTGTGACCGAGGGCGGTAGGGCTCCATACCCGTCTGGGTGTCACAAAATTAAACACTAAATATACCTCCAAAATAACCCTGTGTTGAATTTCGGCATAAGTAACCAAGATTTCAGTTCCTCTACATGGATGCCAACGTCTCAGCGGTGCTTTTGGCGTCGCAAATATCCATAGGCGACGGTAACTGCTAAATTGCCTCTCTGCCTGTAGTGTAAAAAATAATTTTAGAGTTATAAACTATTCCGAAGAACTGTATAATATATAAAATATGGCTAAAAAAAGTATTTTTTTTATTGCTGTAGGACAGCAGACAGGCTGACGGCCTGGTTAGAATTTAGCAGTTACCTACGCCTATGAGTGTTTGGAACGCCAGTGGCATCACGAACACGCTGTTGTCCCATAAGGGTACAGGAACCTGGGTCACTAATGCCGGAACACAACACAAGGTTATTATGGCGACATATTTACACACCAGAGGTAGTTGCCGTCCAGATGCTACCACGTAGCTTGGGTTGCATAGTCGCCTTTTACGACAGGCTGACCCCGGCCGCAGAGGTTAGTATTCTTTCTCCGCCCCTGCACGGATATTATCAAGATGCTATGCAAATAAAGATAAATTTCTGGAATTCACATGTTGAAAGAGTTCAATCAGGTCTAAAGAAAAATAAATGACGAATGTATGTCACGTTAAGACCTTGCATTGAACAACAAGAGACATTTGATAAGCGTAAAATTTACCAAAGTGGGTTGGCAAAAAAAAAGTTGTAGAACTTTAATCTGAAGCATTGCGTTGTATGGAAGTGAGACGTAGACCCTGGCATAAATGCTGAGGAAGAGCTGAGAATTATTGAGAACAGATGGGATAAATGCTGACGTGATACTACACGTCGATCTAATTAAAATCATCAAAGAAGGGAGAATTGAAGGAAAGTGAAAAAATGGAAGACCAAGAAGGGTTTTAAGGAGCAAATAAAGGAAAGGCTGGATACTGTGTCGTATTAAGAAGTCAAAACACTTTGTCAAGAGGACTGAAGATGCTCCACCGACAAGATTGATAGGTATCTCTTAAATAAATAATGATAAAAATCTTCATTGTTTTGGTACATTACTTAAAGGTTTTTAACTTTATAACACCGCGGATTTGTCAATAATTTTGATTCAAAATGGCCTCCAGTGATACCAATTGGCATCAATAATTTATAGATAGCTAGATTTAAAATAATACTGATTTTTCATAACGTATAATGAATTTTCGCTTCTATCAGTTAGAGAGCAACGCCCGGCAAGATTACAGCTACTGGATTGGCTATTCACTACGAAGTTAGCTTAAAACACGGATATACACCCATCTCTTTCTGTCAAACGAATGTACTGTTAATAGATTTCATTTCTCGCTCTAACATATGGATTATACTATACAAATTACAGCGATGTTTTTCTACATGTATTCTCTTTATCATTAAGGGCATTCTAATAGTAATATTTTATTACAAAATTCAACCGTATCATCCGAATGATAGAATATATATTTATTTAAACAAGTTATAGACGCATGTAACGTTTTAATTTTGTGTCTTTTAGTGTTTTAACACAAGTTTTTTTTCGCCAAATGTAATGGCGGTTGTTTTTTCGAATGCACATTTTCAAAAACATTTCATGTATGGTTATAATTACAAGCTTATCAAGATCGATGATAAGCTGACATATTTTTTTACATAATTCAACAGTTACGAAGGTGCATTTGCGTAATTAAAGCGGTTCATTGAGTTAATCCCGGTTGTGATGTTCTGCATCGATATACCTCTCCATGATTCTCTTGATAAAGAGGCATAAATGAAGATGTGATCAAACATGGATTTACAAGGCAACTGGAATAAAAAATTGGGGAATAAATGTCTAGGCATGACCTCCCTGCCTGGCCACGTCAAACCCAACCCTTGACGTTATAAAGGATAATAATGCTAACGGACTTACTACCAGGGATGGTTAAGAAGCAAACGTCTGAAAGTGGTCCCCGGGCACAGAAACAGAAGTTTAGGATGCATCTGGGATTTAACGCTTTGATGAAGGAAAAAATTGGCTAAAAAAAACCAGCTCTTCGGCGAGAACATGGAAATGACGTCACTGTGACAAAATATATATTTATAAAATACTAGGTGACCCGGCAAATGTTGTCCTGCCATATGAATTTTAAAAAAGTAACCTAAGTATGTCCATTTATAATATTAGTTAGGTTTGTACGTTTCGTAGATAATGTAGAATATAAAAATAGTTGATTTTGCAATTAATTAATAAAAAATACGTGATATAACTGTCCTATCTTAGGCACGTCAGCAAAACACACATTAAAAAAACGTGATAATCTGATAAAATTAAATAGTTTCAGAGTTCATCGTGAGCAACAACAAATACAACAACAACCAATAATTTGTCTTATTATTATATTATATATAATAATAAGACAACAAATTTTTTTAATGCTGTAGGATAGCAGACATGCTGACAGTCCGCTCAGAATTTAGAAGTATACGTCGCCTATGGGTGTTAGCAACGCCAGTGGCATTGTGAACACGCAGCTGAATACAACACAAGGTTATTATGGCGGCATACTTAGACCAATGGTGGTCGCAATTCAGACGGACTTGAAGCCCTGCCACGAAGCTAGGGTGGGTTGTTTTGTCGCCTTTCACGACAGACCGACCCTAGTCGCAAAGGTTAGTATTCTTTATTCGCCCCTGCACGGATAATATGTACCAATATGTACCATTTTCTGGGATTAAGTATGTTTTGGTGTGCATATAATGTGTAGGTTTTGTTGAAATATAAAGTTTGTACATGTATTATTTGTTAATCTTTATTTTAGTCAATGTAATCTTGATTTTTTTTGGTTTAATACTCGCCTCAAAGGTCAGAATATGTCTGCACTGAAAACCAGCGCTGTATCAGTTAATACTGATACAGCATCATGCTGAGTGATTGACCTCATTTTGGTGGATATATAATACAATTGATGCATTTTGTAAACTCGTTGTAAAATATTTCCATCAAATAAACTATTTTCTTTCTTTTTTTCTTTGCAATTTGCAGGAGAGAGTGTATATCAGTAAGTTACAATGGAAACGCATAAGAGAGCTTCTCTAACTAGTTATCTCACTGCTGGAGGTATGGCAGGGAATAGCCCCAACCGCTGTGGAACAAGAGCAAACGGGTCTGGGACGCCGCCATCTCCTTTTGCGAGCCGATTATCTCCGTGAAGGAGGCGGTGAAGTGAGAAAGCGCTGCAGTAATGCTACTTCCCGCCAGGGCCGACGGCTGTGGAGAGTTGCCAGCAATTGGGCACCAGCTACTCCGCATATCGGCACAGAGAACCACAGCTTTGGAAAAGGGGCACTGCAAATGCAGCTGGTGTAAGCTGCACACCCCGACACCCAGGAGAGACTGGTCAAGAACTCTCCAGCCCGCCCAGGGCCGGAGGCACACGAAAGCATTTACCCCCGATCGGGTATCGCGGATTAGAGTAACACTGGGGTGGTTTTCGTGGGTATACCAGTAATGTCCGTCCCCTAGGCAACTGTGCGAGTGTACGAGTCCCACACTACCTCGCCGTTAACCCTCAAGCCGTGGGTATGCAAACACTTCCACCTCACCAACAAAAAAATTCCAAAGAACATTCTAGATAATGAACCGGTTGTATCTTCAACTGAACATTGCAAAATAAACAAATTGCATATACTTTGAAGGTGTATTAATGTAGCATTATTAATCACGAGGCCGGAGACACGCTTTGAGAATTTAATGAGTATGTGCATATTTCATACTATAATTACATTTGAAGAATGTCTTTGTTTCACACCGGTGAGGTGGTAGTTTGTTTGATTTTATATATATTACTAAATTGCATTTAGTAACTCGATATTGTTGTTTAGATATTAATAAGAGTTTTTTATAAGCCGATCTTCTCCATACAGGAGCGGAATAACAATAGTTGACCCACACGGCCTGCGGCGGTCTAGCTTAAAAGGTGACAAAACAACTCCAGGTTGTAGGGCCCCAAGTTCGACTGGATGACAACCCTCTCTGTTTTTTAAATATACTGCCACGATAGCCTTGTATTGTGTCTATAAGTGAGTAGCCGTAGCGTCATAAACATTTATAGGTGACGTAGGACAGCAGATAGTCTGACGGCCCGCTTAGAATTTAACAGTTACCGTCTCCTATGGGTGTTTCCAACGCCAATGGCATCGCGAACACTCTACTGTTCCATAAGGGTACAGGAACTTGGGTCACTAATGCCGAAACACAACTTAAAACCAAAGATGGTCACCATTCAGACGGGCTTGAAGCCCTACCACGTAGCTAGGCTGTTGTTTTCTCGTCTTTTATTATACGATAGGCCGACCCCGGCCGCAGAGGTTAGTTATTTTTCTCGGTCCATGCACTGATGAAGGTTTGAGATTTGAGTACAAATAAGAGATTTAATCAATATTCACACAGAACTATTAAGTACTAGATAACTAATATAATACATATATACTTTTATTTTGTACTTAAGCATATATTATATAAAAGCACATATTATGCGAGACGGGAATCACATGACCTCTACAAGTGTACTGAAGTACGTAAGCCACTACGCCACAGAAGTCGTCGAATCAGATCGAAAGGCTTAAATAAATCCAAAAATTATGCACACAAACATTTAACCGCCCGTTGCTGTAGGTTAAAAGTTAGTTCTGCTCTTCAATTAAACTGCCAGTCTATTAATAATCAATTAATCTAACCTTTACATATATGTTATTTAGTTTACTAATTAAAATGGCATTTAGTGTTATTTCCTTTATAGATAAATATAAATTGTGTTGTTGTGTTTACATAAATATAAATATAAATTGTGTTGTTGTGTTGTTGTGTACTTTGATAGTTTATGCATCGAGGGAAGTTAAGGCTAATTTATCTTTTTAATAATAATCGCTCAAAACGTCCCACAGCTCCCTAGAGCAGAGTTCCCCAACCTTTTTTGTGTCGTAGACCCCTTGCCATGTTTTTCCGTGTTGGGTAGACCCCCTACTTACCTGATATTGATTTCCTGTAAATTTCTAACTGTAGTGAAGTTTAGTGTTAAAAACTTAAAGTAAAAACACATGTCAATTTATACATTTATTAATTGAATTTAAATTAAAACTACTCAAAATAAAATGTTGTATCTGTTATGTAAAATATACGTAACATTAAATAAACATAAAATAATTTTTTTACTTCATAGGTACTTTTATAAATAATGTATATGTTTTGATATTATAAGATAGTATGAAAGAAAGAAAGAAAGAAAGAAAGAATTTTATTTGTCAAAAAGTAACAACGCATAACAAGATCGCACACATATAAATAAGTACACAAACTGAGTGTTACATTTTAACAAACGAGGCTGACATCTCAGCATTATGCTGTGTCGGAGTTACCGACCCAGCGCTGGTTTTCAGTGTCCGCCTACCAACACCTATTACCTAATAGACCCAGCAGCATTATTACAATTTTGTGAGTGAAATAAATTAATATAACAATGTTCGCAGCTGCAATGACACCCTATCTTTAACCTGGTGCATACTGCTGAATACCAGATGAAAATTCTAATCTCTAATACAATATATTTGTTTAAATTTAATAATATGTATACATTAAATGAAATTAAAGATCCATTTAAACTAATAACTTATTACTTATGTATATACACAACAAAGAATATTTATTTAAGTATAATATAATATAGGAAGTTCGTTTATTTATACATTATGACTTGTGCATGTAAAATATCTGCAATAAAAACTTAATAAGAAAAATATAGGTTATTTCTTATAATTCAAAACGGTTTAAAAAATATTATATGAGAACAAATTTGGCTTTAAGTTTTAATATAAAGATAAACTTCAATACTGTAATTGATCTTATGAAGTAAAAAGGAATTACTTATGTTTTATTCTATAATTTTTAAATCATCCCATGCATTAAAATTTGCCAGTAAAATGGAGTTTCAATTGTATTTTTATAGATGCAATGAATATCATATAATTTCTTAGTATTCGCATGTATACATTATGTATTATTATCCTATAGGCATTTTTACAATAGAAAAGTAAACCAAAAACTTTTAACTCCTTAATAATAATTTCATAAGAAATAACTTGATTAAACAATATAATTTTTGTACAAAAAATGCTCATATAACTTAATGTATATTATACAGAATTTTTAAAGAAAACAGAATAACAAAATAAAGCCTATACAATATTTATAATTAATAGGTATATAAAAGTACTTATAAATCGTTTAATGTTTAGGTGGTTATTTAATCATTACACTGTATCTGTATTTTGGCTTATTTTATTAACTATGTCTTTTTCATCCCTGATTGTGGCTATGGTGTCTCCTGGTTGGCGCCGAGCGAAAATCCGGCCTCTTCTGGTCCATACAAACTTCCATCCGTTCTTACGTGCCGCATTCCGCGCTTGTTGCAACAACTGCCTATTAATTTTGGTCAGACGTTCGTTAATAAAAAACTGATGCGCAAATCCAGAAAAATTCTTACCGCTTATATTAGCAGTACGCCTCTCTCGAGCTTTTTTTAGTATTTCATCTCTCAATTCCCGTCTCGCCAAACGGACTACGAGAGTTCTAGGGCGCTGCACAATAGTTCTTTCTGGTCCATTTCCATTAAATAACCGCCCCCCAACTCTCTCAGCAATCACAACATCTTGGCTCACCAAATTTACGCCTAACTTGCGAGCAACTGTTACGACCAACTGTGTCGGGTTTTCTTCCTTTTCTTCATAAATATTTCTAATCTCAAGATCGTTACACAGAAGTAGTTGGTCGCGGTCATTGAGGTCTGTTCTTAATTTTGATACAATGTCTTTTACTTCGATTGGTTCTTCACTTCGATCACATGCACGCTTTTCTAATATTTCAATACGAGTCTCGAGTGTAGCTATTCGGGTGAGACAGCTGCGCATTTCAACTTTTAGGTCAGAAACGTCTTTGCAGAAATTTAAAAAATCAATGCGCATTCCCCGAATTTCGTCCATGATATCTTTGTTCGTAAATTCCTGACTCAAATATTTCTGAGTACTTGGCGAGGAGTTACTATAGGAAGCATTAGTATCCGGAGTATCCTCACCGTTAATTAACTGCAATGGTATATCATATAATTCACATTCCTTATTCTTTTTATTCCCCTTTTTGCAACGAGGGCACTTCCAGGAAGCAGATACGGCTGTTTTAAGTGGAATTCCAACACAGTTCTTGTGTAGGAATAATTTGCATTTACTACACTTAACGCCATCTTTTGTTAGAATGTACTTACTACAGATACCACATATATCAGAAGACATTTTTAATATTTGTAATTAGAAATACTATACACAATCACACCAAAAACCACTGTAATTACTGGATGGAGTAGGTGATTTATTATTTAAACTTAATCTACACCAAAATGTTTTTCACTACCTACGTGTTATGAAATAAGTTACTATGTTATGTAGTTAATAATCAAAAGGAAAACACTTGAATATGATTTAATACAATGAATCTCGCAAAACTGAAACCTTTAAGTATAAGAAATTGTTTAATTAATCACAAAATTTATTATTTATACTTAAAACAAAACAAAATGTGTGCTGGGTCTTTTTATCCGAACTACCCTCCTCTATGATGTAAGTAAATAGGTACTATCAGTGTATGTGTTGAGATCCACTATCATGGACCCCCATTTTCATTTCATGGACCCCCAAATTTTTTTTCGCTGACGTAGACCCCTTGCCGGTTGTCATAGACCCCTAGGGGTCGATATAGACCACTTTGGGAATCACTGACCTAGAGGGTACAGAAAAATTGTAAAGTATACACCAGGGGCGATCAAGCTCCTTGTAGTCCGAGCCCATTTTCAAAATTTGAAATATTTTGCGAGCCGTATTAAATACGTATTACACAGTATTACACAATACGCATGTCAAGGCGAATTTACGGTTAGATATTTTAAATGCGCTCATATTAGTGGACTGTATTAATTATTGCAAATCGGTTCCCACACTAGAAATGCAGAAGCTCCACCAACCTTATGGTTTCCCTCTCTGGATCGCTTTAGGTGCATCTTGCAGTGAAATGACGCACGGCGCCACTCTTACAAATACAGATAGTTACAAATGTTTGTTCTACTACACTGCAATTTTCGGTTGTGTAAGAATTCTAACTATATAAGACACACGATGCAAAAGATGTTTCTTTGTTTGTCAAACGTGGATAAATATTAACGTTGTCCGCACGGCGTCAACCGTGACTTCTCACAATCTTGAGGGTAGTCGATTAAATTGGCGGAGCAATTGGTTTTACCCACCAAATCTAGGGAAGAACCGAACATGTATAATAATAGGTCTTTACCTATGAAATTGCCGTTCTGCAGTACTGGCCATTTCAAATCAAAATAATTTTTGTTTGGCTAAGAATTCTAATTTCAAATTAATTTTATTTTAAAAACATGGAATTCTTTTTCCAAAAGTAGTCATATGTTTATTGATTAGTGTTACATTTTCATCGCATTTCAATCTTTTTCGTCATCATGGAGACGTTAAAGATTCGAGTAATTATGGAATATAAGTACCGTCGTGGGAGCAACGCAGCACAAGCGGCACGCAACATCAACGACGTTTACGGAGCTAACGCTACAAACCAACGCACCACCTGTTATTGGTTTGCTCGCTTCCGTTCTGGGAATTTCGACCTGAAAAATGAACCTCGCGGTCGTCCGAACACTTTGGTCGACAATGACGAATTAAAGGCGATTGTGGAAGATCCTATGTTACTATGTTACTTCTAATACCTCCAAGAATATGTGTACAAAGTTTCGTGATGATCGGTTAAGTAGTTTTCACGTGAAAGCGTAACAAACAAACTTACTTTCACATTATAATATTAAAAGTATGATTTCATAAACCATGCATCAAACATTCTTACCTTCGGTTTTTAAGTCTACCCATTCTCTTGTACCCACGTAGTTCCGACTGCAAGTTTCTTCTGGCAACGTTATCCGCAATCCTTCTCATTATATCTCCATTTACTCCAGTATTCTTCCTTTCAATTAACCATTTAAAGGTGCTACAATCAGAGGACCCGTTATTAATCCGTTACTCCACATCCACAAATACTTGTCAACATTCTCATCTCGGCTGAATAGAGACCTAATGGTATACTATTTTAGAAACGTTTGAGTATTATTTCTATTTCCATTTGTCCTTCGATAAACACCATTTCTAAATAACTCACTATGAGTTAATTTCCGTGGAGGGGCGGAGAAAGAATACTAACCTCTGTGGCCGGGGTCGGCCTGTCGTAAAAGGCAACAAAACAACTCACCCTAGCTACGTGGTAGGGCCTCAAGCCCGTCTGGATGAAGCGACTACCTTTGGTCTTAAGTTTAAGTATGCCGCCATAATAACCTTGTGTTGTGTTCCGGCATTAGTGACCCAAGTTCCCGTACCCTTATGGGATAGTAGCATGTTCGCGATGCCACTGGCTTTGCAAACACGTATAGGCGACGGTAACTGCTAAATTCTAAGCGGGCTGTCAGCCTGTCTGCTGTCCTACGCAATAAAAAAAATATCAGTTAATTTATATATAAGACTAGCTGATACCCGCGACTTCGTCTGCGTTTCTTTCGTTATGAGGCAGAGGTAGAAGAGACTTCACCTCTCCTACGCATGCGCGCTACACCGATTGCCTCACTTATCCGTGGTAAGAAAACGTATGTTTTTTAAAACTTTAATAAATTTATATTAAATGAAGATTACGCAATATTTTTTTTTTAAATAAGGACCAAGTGAAATAGAACTTAGAAAATTCAATAGAAATCTAACCAGTAGTTGCAGACCACTATTATTTTATTTATATAGATCATTATGAAAAGCAAATACTGTTTTCACAAAACCTGCGTAATTAAAAAAACAGTAAAATCAGCAAAGCCATATTACTCTTAGAAATAAACACACCGCTTATATAGAGTAATTTTTAAGAAAGTGTTAAAATATTATGCAAGCTAGGGTTCTGTACGCTGTTGTATAAAGTTAATATTTCTCTGTTCATAATAAGCTTGCAAACCAACAAACTAATTAAAACATTCAACTAATATTAAGTTATTTATTTCTATTAGCGAGTAATATATTTAAAACCAGAACTTCCTTTTGTGAAATGTTATAAAGGAAATCTAAGAAAGAATATACTTGCACGATGATAGCTCTTTTAACGTCACATTGGTTTTCATTTTCTCATATAGGTATGCGTTGTGGTATAATAGGCTTTAATAGTCTTGAGGACGTAGTTAAAACTAAATTTAAGACTGGTGGCGGTTAGTATATATAAGATATCAAAAGAGTTTTAGGGATATGAATAAAAAGTAGAGGAAATGAGATCGTGGGATATGTCTAACCATTAATTTTAATAATTTTTTTATATTTTTTTTTTATAAAAGTTATTTGAAGGTTAGTGGTAGACCAAAAATAATATGGATGAATTGCATAATAGATGGTAAAAAAGGGCTGTCGAGCTCTCTCAATGATTAGTGTCACAGAGCGCTGGCTTAATAAAAGGTGGACTGTATAATTTTCTCTTGTATTGGTCCCCACACTAGATAAGGTACTAAAACTCCGCCAACCACGCGACCTTCTCGGTCTGGATCAGCTCAGGTGCAGCTCGCAGTGAATCGCACGGCGTCACTCTTGCAAATTTTTGGTCAAGTACACTGCACTCTATGTTGTTAAAGGTCGAAGATTGGCACGGCCAATAATATAAGGAGTCTATGAAATGGCTTGTTCTTCGCACACGGTGCAAACAAGTGGTTATCACTTCAAACGTTGACGTAAGAGGCGAGAAATTTATTGAGCTACCCTCGCTTCAGATATGAAGGTAGTTGGTGAAAATTGGCTGAGCAATAATTTTGTACCTAAATCTAGGCAAGGACCGAACAAGGGCTAACAAAAATGATTGGAAGGATGGAACGTGTTGTGCTAAATGCTGAAATTTATCGAGGTAAAGGGGAGTATTTAAAAAACTTAAAACGAAGAGATTTATATAATATTTCTAGTATATTATATCTATAATAATAAATAAACTGTGTCAATTCACACAGCTCTTTCTATTTCCAAAGTTAGCAACAGAGCGTTTTTATTATGGTAAATTCCTTTATTTAAAAAGTTATTGTATTTAAATACAATAACTTTTGAAATAACGGATAATAGAAGGAGAAATTGTTTTGTGCAAACCCCAGATAATTTTAAATATGAGCAGGAAGAAGAAGATAAAATAAAAACACATTATACATAAACACACAAAATCGGAACACGAATTTAACATCTCTACAACATAACCCCAGAAGGAGACGACGTGCGAAATCGGTTGCGCTACGGAATTCTTCATATTCCTACAAAATTGATATCGTTTTTATTGCTGGGGACCAGCAGACAAGCTGACCGCCCACTTAATAGTAAGCTGTGACTATCGTCCACATAGAGATACTGCAACCTGGCCACTTACGTCGGAACACAACACAAGGTTATTATGGCGGCATACCATAGAAAGAGATTATAGACCAAGGGTCGTTAACATCCTCACGGTCTTAAGACCCAATGACCTAGGGCTGTTTTGTCGCCTTTTACGACAGGTCTACCCTGGCCGGGTTATTCTTACTCCGCCCCTGCACGGAGACGAAGTGCCTTATGCTAATGACAAAAAGCTTATTAATATCTAGACAGTGATATCGAATTATTAATGCTATATTATTAGCACGCTAGTATAAGGAAAATTTATGCCTTTAGATACCATATTTAATCAGCCCAAGTGCCCCTAAACAGCTGTAATATCAATAGGAGAAAAGAAAACTTTCGCTCACAACTAGCGAATTGGACAGCACGCAGTCTTCGCAAAACATTCATAATTATCACATAATTACCATACAAATCAATTATAATGTAATTATTGTGCATTATCTTGGAAAATAATCAATATTCAGTCAAGTATAAGATTGCTTAGTAATTGATTAAAGAGTGATTGATATAAATGAATACGATAGAGTTAGTGGATAAATATTAATTACGTTTATATATATATGTATATAAATTTTTTTAATGGAATCATATCTAACACATAATACTTATATATAATATATAGTGTTTGTTGTCACTTGTTATATATATTTTATTGACAGATATTAGTAGAAGCACTCATTTTGAAAATATATTAAAAGGTTTGATTTTCTATAAAAGCGTTTTTATTAGTTTTTTTAAACTTTCGTCATAATATAACTTATATGTTGTCAATTCCCAACCAGTAAATGTTTTTATTAAATTAACGCTATCTTCCGGCGATGTTATTCATTAAACACCAGATAGTGTTTCGGCAGAATTTTTTTTTATTGTTCAATGTGAGTAAAAATCGAGTCGAAATCCGAAAAATCGAAAATTCCGTTACATAAAGTGGGTGTTCCCAGGCGGTCCAAGTACTGACTGCACCCGATGCTGCTTAACTTCGATGATCGGACGAGAACCGGTCCGAAAATTCATTAATCCTGATGATCCTGGTAAGGATAATGATACAAACTATACAGATTATTGCATTGTCATCGATCCTCAACAAGTCTACAACGTTTAAAATCAAATCATCGTTTTGAAAGGGGTGAAAATCAGGTTCAAAGATTCCGTTACATAGATTCATAGATACATACCAAGCTAATAAAAGAGTGTTAATTAGCTGATATCCGTGACTCCGTTCTCGTGGAAATCGATGTATTTGGTATACATACTACAAATTAAAAAAATATACGAAAATAATTATTTGGAGCACAAAATAACATATATCGTCGTTGTCAAACCAATTTTAATATTTTGACTGGTTTGCGTCCCAAACTTTGATATATAAAAAAACCTCTATGTGATTCTATTCTAAAATAAATTTTTTACAATTGTTATTATGTCCTTAAATCCTATTCCAGACTGTAATGTATTTCTGCCAAATTTTATTCCAATTCCGTTCAGCCGTTTTAGTTTGAATGAGTATGAAATCCTTATAGTCTTACTTACAGACAACAGAAGCGAAGTAATTGATGCCTGCGGCTGGTGGCGGCCTGTCGTATAAGGCGACAAAACAACTGTAACAAGGTTGCAGGAAACTAAGCCTGTCTGGATGGTAGCCACCCCTGATGTCTAAATATGCCATTTTGCATTCCGGCATTAGTGACCCAAGTTCCAGTCCCCTACGGCTGTAGCGTGTTAGCGATGCCTTGGACGTCGCAAATATCTATAAGCGATAGAATCTGCTTAATATTAAATGGATCATCAGCCTTTCTGCTGTTTCACTACAATAAAAAATGTATAGTATAAGTATAGAATAAAACGAAATATACGGAACCATTATTATTAAATGCTGTACCCAATTCATATCTGCCAATTATAAGATCCCTTTATGGCCACCGCCTAACACATGAAAGGCGCCGCACTGAACGATTTGTACCGCTAATTTAGTGTATCAAACAAATGCTTATACGACCAATATAAAATGATACGCACTGATCCTTACCGCTTTATTGCTTGGAGGGTAAGGAGTACTATTTCATATGGGGGAGAAGTTAAAAAAGTATTTATACGGTAATCACAATTTGAAAACCTAGTGCAGCTACGGTGTATAATATGAAAGATATTAAAGACGAATTGAAGTATGATGTGTTAAAAATGTATCGTTGGCGACTAGATAAGTTAGTGACGTTACAGTATTGAAAACGTCAACTATTAGTGTAGTACACAATTATTCGGTTAATATAACCTAAAAGAAAGTGTTACTTTGGGCATGTGATGAGAAACGCCAAGTACAGAGTTCTCCAGCTTATATAGTGGAAAGGAGAAGACACTCGTGGCTGAAGAATTTGCGAGACTAATTCAACTGCAGTACCACTTCCTTGCCTAAAGCAGCGGCCTCCAAAATCAGAATCGCCATGATGCTGTCCAACCTCCGATAGGAGAGGAACGGGAAGAAGAAGAATAACCTAAAAATATACGCTATTGTGGCGATAGAAATTATAAAACAGCGACAGTCTTCCTTTCCCCTATCCTCCATATTTATTGTTCGTTAGTATATTGCTTTTATTAATTATTAATATCCGGATGACCGAGCTTTGCTCGGTATTTTTTTTTTTATAAATTGTGTTTTTTGGAAATTAACAATTGATTTTCTTAGTCTAACCTCAAAGCAAACACTCATTGACTTCTTGTTACTTAACAACGCCATCTGCTGGAATAGCTTTAGTGTTGTGTCGTTAAAGAAATTAAAAAAAATAGTATTATTATTCGCCGATAGATGTCAGGAAGAGTCACATTTTTGTTATTTTTCTTCCAATAAAAAAAAGCGAATAAAATGACATTTTTATAGAAATGATTCCTAGCTAGATCGATTTATCGCCCCCGAAATCCCCCGTATACTAAATTTCATGAAAATTGTTGGAGCCGATTCCAAGATTCCAATTATATCAGTATATATTATATACAAGAATTGCTCGTTTAAAGATATAGGATTAGGAGGCACACATATTATTGTGAACCGCAACAGTATATATTACTGAATCTGGATGGCAACTACTCTTACATACATACATATAATCACGCCTCTTTCCCGTAGGGGTAGGCAGAGACCACTTCTTTCCACTTGCTACGATCCTTACATACTTGTTTCGCTTCGTCCACTTTCATTATTCCCTTCATACATCCCCTTCGGTTTAGGGTACCTACTCTTGACCTGGCCTTTTTTCAAGACGTCCCTGATTTGATCTTGAAATGTCCGCCTAGGTCTACCCCTTCCAACAGTTTCATTCACACTCGCCTTATACACTTTTTTCGTCAATCGTTCTTCATTCATTCTCTCTACAGGGCCAAACCATCTCAGCATACCTTTCTCAATTTTTGTCACTACATTTACTACAACTACTCTTCATCTTTAAATATACTGCCATAATAACGTTGTGTTGTGTTCAGGAATAAGTGACCCATGTTTCCGTTCCTACACGGATGGCAGCATGTTAGCGGTGCTCCTAGACGTCGTATAAATCCATAGCCGACGGTAACTTTTTTCTTATAGTCGTTGACAACCTCCGTTGCTCACCTGAACTGTGGTGGAGAAGCCGCCTGATATTGTAACCTCTATGGGTAATTTTTATTTATGCAATGGTACAGCAGACAGGCTGACAGCTCATTATACGATAGGTAGCAGTTACCGTTGCCTATGGATGTTTGCGACACGTAGGGGTACTGAAAATTGGTCAATCCGGAACAGCACAAGGATTAAGAATAATAATACTAACCCCTGCGGGTGGGGTTGGTCTGTCATAAAAAGCGATAAAACAACCCAAGCTAGGGTGGTAGCGCCCCAAGACGGATGGCAACGGTCTACGGTCTATAAGTAGACCGCTATAATAATCTTGTGCTGTGCTGCGACATTAGTGACCCTTGTTCTAGTACTATGCAAACAGTAACGTGTTTGTGGAACATTTAGCGAACATCCATAGGTGACGATAACTCCTTACTATTAAATGGGCCATCAATGTATCTGCTGTTCTTAAGCATTAAAAAAATTGGATAGAACTGGGATTTAACGCGTAAATGTTTAAAATTCAACAAGGGTCTAATAAATTGGTGATTCATCACAGTGTGGTTCGAGTCAAATAGTCAAAGATGTTCCGACTCATTAACTGCTTAACAAATTAGCCGATTGCAGGAAAGGGTCATACGTTTGATATAGAACAAAAATGGTAGGGAAAACTTGTATGATTTCATCTATGAAAATAATACATTGAATAAAATTGATATTTTATTTGTTCATAACATATTTTCATTGAATATTATCATGTCATATATATATCTTACTATAGTCGAGCATGCGCACTTTGCTGAGCGAATAACAGGTAAAAGTAAATCGAATAAAATGAGAAAGAGTCGATGGAATCCAAAAAATAAATATAGTTTATAACCATCTACGAAAAATTCCGCATCGAATGGTAGTTTATTATAGATTAAAGGGCCCATTCCTAAAATACTTTTTGTGAA
Source organism: Malacosoma neustria (assembly GCA_963693495.1). NCBI lineage: Eukaryota > Metazoa > Arthropoda > Insecta > Lepidoptera > Lasiocampidae > Malacosoma > Malacosoma neustria. The sequence continues at coordinate 2,465,606 of OY856390.1, read as the reverse complement.
TATTTTTATTTTACCCGTTTTTAAAGGAAAGCTCTAAATCTAGTAGTGGGATGTTATGAACTTGATCATAGCAGCCAGCGCCGGTTCAGGAATGAGCTAGAACGCTCAAGCACCAAGTAGCAAGAGGCGCCAAATCAAATCAGATGAAATCAAATCATTTATTTATCAGAAACATGTTACAAGAGGTACACACCGTACACATACAGTATCATGCTTCTTCAACAACTGGCATGTATGCCAGTAGTTTTGTAAAAATAATTGCAAAAAAATTCACCAAAAACAAAATTTTGATGGCGCCTATTGAAAGACGCGGGGCAGTGATGCTATGTCTGTTTCATTCTTAAATTATATGGGTGATAGCTCTTTTGTGCACAGCTGAAAGCAGAGCTTCCTAACTTTATGAAAACACCGCTTGTATAAAATTATAAACTTTTCGCCATGTTGTAACAACAATCCATAAATAATTACTAGGCCTAGGTAAAACATATTAATATATCTTGATTTAGTGTTTGTGGTTACATGGTTTTGACTTGGTATAAAGCCACAATACATTATTTATGCCAAGAATTCAGTTTCTCCGTGCAGGGGTGTAATAAGAATAACAACTTCTGCGACCGGGGTCAGCTTGTCGTAAAAGGCGACAAAACAACCCATTCTAGATGGAAACCGGCATCTGGTATTAGTGAACCAGATTGAAGTACCTCAGTGCGAAGAGCAGCGTGTTCGCGATTCCCCTAGTGTTTGTTTTTTATAAATAATTCCTTTTTCAAATGGTTAACGGTTGAATTTTTAAGCTGATAACTTTTTTAATTATTACAATAATATGACTGTGTGTGTAATAATAATATATATGTCCCAATATCATCAATAGACGACGGTAACTACTTACTACTAAGTAGGCCGTCAAACTGTCTGCTGCTTCTCAACTATAAAAACAGTCAGAGAATCGACTAAAAGGTGCTGCAAGACATTCTCGATCTAGCCCGATCAAAGGCTAGACTCCGATACAAGCTACAAGACAAATATTAAATGGCACGATTACAAAGCAACATTTAAAACATTTCCAACCAGATTCCTAAAATTACTGAAAATTACTGTCACAAACGTAAGCCCGCCTCTTCCGTGTTTAGTACTAAAAATTAATAATTACCGCGTTTTTATCTGTAATTTGGCCGCATTGTCAGCTTGCGGTGCATGTCCGATGTATCGATATCGGATATAAAAATTGCAATTCCTTTTTCAAATGGATAACGGTTGAATTTTTAAGCTGATAACGTTTTTAATTATTACAATAATATGACTGTGTGTGTAATAATAATATATATGTCCCATAATTGAGGTTTCCTCTTTAATTGTTTTAATACACAAATTGGTTTTTTTTTTATTTAAAATACGTTCCTAGCTAGAACATTTTTTGAAAGTCAAATATGTATCAATGACCATTATTGGAACGGACTGGGCATCAACATTAACGGTGAGTACATCACTCACCTTAGATTCGCAGATGATATCGTAATCATGGCTGAAACCATGGAAGACTTAAGCCATATGCTTGATGGCCTCAATACAGCTTCCCAAGGAGTAGGTCTCAAAATGAACATGGACAAGACGAAGATCATGTCTAATGTCCATGTCGCACCTACCCCCGTAACAGTTGGGAACTGTACTTTCGAAATTGTTGACGAATACGTCTACTTGGGACAAACGATCCAGTTAGGCAGGTCCAATTTCGCGAAAGAGGTCACTCGTCGAATCCAACTCGGATGGGCAGCGTTCGGGAAGCTCCGTAAAATCTTTTCGTCCCAAATACCGCAGTGTCTCAAGACGAAGGTTTTTAACCAATGTGTGTTGCCAGTGATGACATACGGAACGCAGACGTGGTCGCTAACTATGGGCCTTATGAGAAAGCTCATGGTCGCTCAGAGAGCAATGGAGAGGGCTATGCTCGGAGTTTCCCTGCGAGATCGAATCAGAAATGAGGAGATTCGCAGGAGAACCAAAGTAACCGACATAGCCCGGATGATTGCAAAACTGAAGTGGCAGTGGGCTGGGCACATAGCTCGGAGGACTGATGGCCGTTGGGGCAGAAAAGTCCTCGAATGGCGACCGCGTACCGGAAGACGCAGTGTTGGTAGGCCCCCCACAAGATGGACCGATGATCTGGTCAAGATCGCCGGGATAGGTTGGATGAGGGCAGCGCAGGACCGATCATCGTGGAGATCTTTGGGGGAGGCCTTTGTCCAGCAGTGGGCGTCTTCCGGCTGAAATGATGACCATTATTTATAATACGAACTAAAATTACCACCGCTTCACGTCTTTGGCTGTTACAAGAAGAAGCGGCAAGAAACTCCCCAGCTACACGTTTAATTTTACTATATATAAATATATATGTTTCTTCTTTTGCTTCTTTTTTTATGACATTGTACAAGTTTAAGCTCAAAATACATACAATATTACTATGCTCTGTTTATCCCCATACGGTCCACAGGCTTGGGGTGTACTCTAGAGATAGTATACGATTGCATTTAAATTAAAGAATAAATATACTGAGACAATTCACCCAGCGCCATCTAGTCCCAAAGCAGGAGAACGCTTGTTTAAAAAATAATATTTGAAATATTTATTAATTTCAACTTAAAAATGGATTTGTTTAAAGACAAGCTTTGGGTTAAAACGATATAACATAAAAGGAAAGGTTTGCCAATTCATCGAATAGTAGTTTGTCTACTGGGAGATGTTCAGTCCTGTCGTATTCCAAGTAAAGGACTTTATGTAACTTTATTTTTTTTTATTGCTGTAGAACAGCAGACAGGCTGACGGCCCGCTTAGGATTTAGCAGTTACCGTCGCCTATAGGTGTATGCAACGCCAGTGGCATCGCGAACACGCTGTTGTCCCATAAGTGTAACTGTATTCTATGCTATTATATACCATATTAGGTGACCGGGCAAACGCTGGTCTGTTATATAAAACAAAAAAAAAATCCTAGTGGACCGAAATATGAATCTCGATCCTTCTCGAATCCACATAAATAATCAAAATCGGTCCAGCCGTTTTTTCTTATATCTGGAGTTCAGCAGACAGGTGCACAGCCCATCCAACAGTAGCCGCTCACCATCGCCTATGGCCGTTTGCACCACCAGAAGCATTGCCAACGTGCCGCCGGCCTCTAAGAAATTTAATAACGCCTTTTTTGAAAAACCCCATATCGTACTGCGATGAGAAAACCTTAGCCGAAAGTTCATTTCAAATCCGAAGAGACACAACATAGACGTTCTTGAGAACCGTCTTGTACAAGAGTAATTAGCTCCAGGAAATGGGGATGAAAGCCCAGCCGATGGCGGGCACTGCGGTGGTAGAAAGACGATGAAGGCACCATTTTAAATAGTTCCTCAGGACCACAAAAGAATTATATGTATAAAGACTATTCACAAAATTCCAAGACACATTGTTGGTGTTGCCTACGTTTTATTATATCATAACCACAGCACAAATATTTTTACTTTCAAAGCTACAAATAAATATTTAACAGGAAATGAGGTCTAGTTACCAATGCCATAAAGTCAAGAAAAACAGTCTATTGAGAGTTCATATTAAATGAATATTTTTGCATTTGAATAAATATAATTTATTAAGTAGCAGTTGGTTGAATTAATTGCTATGAGGAAAAAATTACAATCGTTCACATGAGTAATGTTGTTTCATATTTATCCAAGTATAACGATATGATAAAAGAAATAAGACAGTAAGTCGATGTCTCTTTGATTAACTATGTTTACGCTTTAGCTATTCTCACGAGTGTTATGTCGACGCTGGTACGATCAGCCAGGGTAACCCACCTATAGGACAGGGCGGCCCAGCCTGCCCGGGTGTAAAACAGTAGAGGAACATCTATCAAATGTGGAGGCATATTTTTTTTACTGTTGTAGGACAGCAGATAGGCTGACTGGATACAGGAACTTAGGTCACTAATGCCGAAATACAACACAAGGATATATGGCGGCATACTTAAGACCAAAGGTGACGGTTTTGTCACCTTTTACGATAGGCCGACCCCGGCCGCAGAGCTTAGTATTCTTTCTCCGCTTCTGCACAGATACAAAAAAATATGGATGCATTGCGGTGAAGTCCCTCAAAAAAGTTGGTACTAACCGCGCTTGATCCTCGAGGATTGCTTCTGAACGAAAAGGACTTTTCAACCCCTACTCAGCTAAAGAAATATATATAGTTCCAACTTTACCCAAAACTTGAAACAGACGTATTTTGTGTCCTTTATTAAAAAAAAAAAAAACTAGTTTATTTCCAAAGAAAAACATAAACCGTATATGTATAGGCACAATAAATTTAAGTTTTAAAATTAAAATCTCGGCTCTCCTGGCTTTTAATATAAAATTAAGAAAAAACTGTAAAATTTCTATATATCTATAATCATGATCATCTTAGCGTTTAATCCCGATTGCAACCCAAACTTTCATTTCGATACCCGAGGTCCGCTTTCCGGCTTTTTCTTCTACATTTTGCACGGTCTTCAGCGTCCCTGGTCAGTTCATTAGCACGCATATCACCCTTTACAATACTTTTTGCGTCTAACCCCTCGGCCGGAAATATGTATATACACTAAAATAGTTCAAATAAAGATTCTTAATATTTCTTCCCTCTTCACAGATTATGTTCTGTTTATATATTACGTATGTATTACGAAAATACAAAGCCAGCTTCCAGAAATTTCTAGTTAACAAGTTAATTACTTTTGTTAGTATCAAGAGATTTTTTTTGTAGTTTAATATTTAATGGTTAGTAGTTTCAGTTTTATATATAGAATTCTAGATACTACGTTATTATCGTAGTTATATACCTATTAGATATGATTTTTTTTATTGCTGTAGGACAGCAGACAGGCTTGCGGCTGGCTTAGAATTTAACAGTTACCGTCGCCTATAGGTGTTTGCAAAGCCAGTGGCATCGCGAACACGCTACTATCCCATAAGGGTACGGGAACTTGGGTCACTAATGCCGGAACACAACATTAGGTTATTATGGCGGCATACTTAAGATCGAAGGTGGTCGCCATCCAGACGAGCTTGTGGCCCTACCATGTAGCTAGGGTGGGTTGTTTTATCGCCTTTTACGACAGGCCGACCCTGACCGCAGAGTTTAGTATTCTTTCTCCGCCTCTGCACTGATAATAAAATTATTCTGTAAGAACCCCTCTGCAGGTAAAGGCCTCCTCCAAATAAAGCCAGTTTTCTTTGGATCGTGTTGTTTGTGTCCAGTTTGGATCCGCTATGCGTTTGATTTCGTCCTCCCATCTGGTGGAAGGTCTCCCTTTTTTTTTTGCCCACTGGCCCCCTCCATTCTGTCACTCTTTTTGTCCACCTTTGATCTTGCAGGCGTGCTATGTATCCGGCCCACTTCCATTTTAATGCAAGAGCTTGTGTTAAGCCGCCTGGTGCTTATGTGATTTTGCGTATGTTTGTATTGGTATACGACTGATAAATAAATTAATTCAATTAATTATATTAAGTGTGACTATTGCAGTGTTTAAATATCACTATATTACAATATTTGTTATACCAATACATAAACATGATTATTGATATACATTTTATAAAATATTGTATCCTTTTAATATCAGCCGTAAAAACGTAATAAAATATTATACGATAACATGTTAATGTATTTTTGCTAATCGTATCTTTTTAATGTATTTACATTAAAACTGATTATTTTGATGTTTAAACTTTTATGTAGTAATGTCAATACTTTTGGCTACTTAAAACATCACTCAGACGTGATAAGCCGAATAATATGGCTGCAGTCACAAAGAAAGCGATTATTCAATTTAAAAAAAATATTGAGTTATGCGTCCCGCTATGAGAAGCGGGTACCTTTGCTAATTGACAAGGTTCGTTGCAACGCCAGTACAACATGCTGCATATAAAAAATGAGTAAAGACCGATGGGAAAGAGATAGAAGAAATGGGTCAAGATGACATAACAGACCAAACCAAGAAACGGACAGAAAAGATGTATTGAACAAATAAAAGCTATATCTAACTCTGTGTCTAATTTTACACAAGTTCGCTCAGCTGTTCTGATGTGATTGATTAAAAAGACACCCATCTATTTAAACTTTCAAGTCTTTCATATTTGTTCTTTTTATTGCTCTAGGATAGCAGATAAGTTAGCGACCCGCTTAAAATTTAGCAGTTACCGTCGTCTATGGGTGTTTGCAAAGCCAGTGACATTGCGAACATGCTACTGTCCCATAAAAGTACAGGACCTTGGGTCACAACAGAAATATATTGTGGTGGTATACTTAAGAGCAAAGGTGGTCGCCATCCAGACAGGCTTGGGGCCTTACCACGTAGCTAGGGTGGGTTTTTTTGTCGCCTTTTACGACAGGCCAACCCCGGCCGCAGGGGTTAGTATTATTTCTCCGCACCTGCACGGATAGATATTGTTTGAAACAAATTCGTTTCATTCCAAGACTTTTAACGACGTTGTCCCAACCATATAGGTTGGAATGCGGGGTGAGGCAGGGAGGGTTAACATCTCCTACGCTTTTTAACCTGTATATAAATGGATTAGTCGAGGCGCTCAGTGGCACCAGAGAGGGATGCTATATTGATGGGGTATGCCTTAATAATATTAGCTATGCCGATGACATGGTGCTGTTGAGTGCCTCGGCATGCGGCCTTAAGAAGTTACTGGCCATATGCCAACAGTATGCTAGTACACATGGGTTAGTGTATAATACTAAGAAAAGTGAACTCATGATCTTTGAAGCTAGTGGTGGATCTCCACCCAGCAGCTGCCCTATCACTTTGAATGAAGCACCCCTGAAAAGGGTATTTAAGTTCAAATATCTCGGGCATATACTCTCTGCTGACCTCAGGGATGATGAAGACATTGAGCGAGAGCGAAGGGCGTTGTCGATAAGGGCCAATATGGTAGCTCATAGATTTTCTCGATGCTCACTAGGAGTGAAATTAACTTTATTCAGAGCCTATTGCATGTGCTTCTACACATGCAGTCTGTGGGCTGATTATTCGCTCAGATCGTACAACGCCCTTCGCGTCCAATACAACAACGCGTTCAGGGTGTTGTTGCGGTTGCCTCGCTACTGTAGCGCATCGGGCATGTTTGCGGACGCGCATGTAGACTGTTTTTACGCTACGATGCGCAAGCGAGCCATTTCCCTGGTGCGGCGCGTGCGGGCCAGCACCAACAGCATCCTGAAAATGTTTGCTTGCAGACTTGATGTAGCCTACATTAACCGTTGCTGCAGGTTGCACAATCCATTTGCATGATTTTTGTGGTATGTCTACTTGTATGTTATTTTATTGTATTATTATTATTGTTTTTTTGACATTTGTAATTTTGATTTTTATTATTTAACTATTTTACTTTATTCATTAATTTATAATTTTTGTTATTGATTGATTTTTGTAATGTAAATAATGGACCATGTTGTTCGACAAATAAATAAATTATTATTATTATTAAGTAGTTAGGTTGTTCCTTAATCGCTTAATGTAGATGTAATCCCTGATATAAATATATAGACATATTGTGTGCAGTTCGCTAAGCACTACCGCAAGCGGCATTAAGGAATGTTACCCGCTGTTCGAGACAAAAATGTCATTTATTACATTTTTTGTCGCTGTGGGACAGCAGACAGGCTGACGGCTCACTTAATAACAAGCAGTCATCCTTTACCTTGGATTTTAGAGACGCCACGGACACCACTAACATTCTGCATGTAGGGGAACTAAAACCTAGTTATCGCCGAAAAAAAACACCACGTTATTATAGCGGCATATTTTGGCACGTGAAGTGGTTGCTATCTAGACGGGCTTGGAGCCCTACCATTTAGCTAGTGGCCGCAGGAGTAAGTATTCTTACTGCGGCTCTGCACGGGGAAGTATTTGTTTAATAAGAAAAAAATGTTCTTTTAAGTTCATTAAAAAATAGTTTTATAAAAACCTCGTGAACACCCGCTATTAATACGACTGTAGCCTATACAAATAAAGGTGTTTCACACCTGTGCATTAGTTAGTGTCCGAATGACGCGAGAATATCATTTGTTAAAATTAAAACTCAGACACCGGTCGTTAATTAGTGTGTAACGAGAATACGTTACTTGACGCCTAACCTTACATAATTCATACAATTTAACTTAATAATGGTAATACAGCCTTCATAGCAAGCTATATTGTAAAGCCTTTTTTTCTTTTATATCCTTGGAACACTGAACTATTTCGGTTAGGCAAATAGATCTATTTTGAACCGGCGAGGTCATGTGAGGTACATTGAATTTTTACTGAGGCTCATATGATACGTCATACCCCAACGTTAAATCCCAGTTACAGGCCAAACTTCTGCTTTGAAGCCCAGTGATCGCTTTCCGACGTTATCTTCTCCACTTCCTATGATGGACATCCCGATGGTTCTCATTTAGACGTAAAGGCAGCATTTATTAGATCTATTTCTCTTTTTGGGGCCCAGCGGATGCGGAATGGCTAGATATTTATTCGTCGCATAAGTATCTGGTTGCCGCAAAACATAGCCATACCACCGAAATAGACATCATTCATCTAACTACAATGTACCAGCAATCAAACTAAATGCCACGGACATGAAGGCTGCCCTGGGAGTTCCTACCGTGGTCCTTCCCCGTCACTCCACAGATCCACTGCAGCATATTCATCTCCACTACAAGCAACTCCTGCTTGTATGGCTCTAGCACCAACCGTATGCCGTTTAAAAGGGCAGGCCTAATGATGCTCTTATAGACCCCTTCCCTTCAACTTTACTGCTGGCAGCTTGGGGTTATAAATGACGCAATTCACCAACCGAAGTTCGAGCGTTGCACAGGACAGTTGCTTAGGGTATCACTGCTGAGCTAAGGCTAATCTCCTTGAAGAAACTTATAATTCCCACCACGCTTATCTAAGCTTTCGCGTTATTTCGGTGTGCATGTTATCTCACAGGTTTTCTTTCATCTTTGATACCTATGTGATAATAATGTTATAGGCACATGCAGAAAAATTTAAGTAAGCCATCGTGAGAGCCTACTCCATGATCTTTAAGTGGGTCTCCGAATATGGCTACTGCGTACCCTAATATTGCAATATACGTTGGCACAGTTTCTTTAGCAATAACTTCATGTATCCGCGTCGATTTCCCTCCAGAGTTCCGACACGGGACTACAAGGTGCAGTTTTCCTACGCAAAAAAAAGTTTCAAAAAGCAAAAAAGTAAAAAAAAAACTTTAGAACTTTTATTTGCCCGATATTTATACAATGTCTGTAAAATACTTAATTATTCAATTCTCATAAATAAATAATGCGAAAATAATGAAAATTTTAATTGTTTTTAATTTCATACAACGGGTCTACTTGGGAGGTAAGAGATTACTACTGTGTATACAAAATACAAAGTCATTATACAAATAAAGTATGCGATAAGTAAGCCAAGTATCGTATGTTGCAACACAGGCTTCACGGGTTCAATTCTTGCACACATTTTCAACAGATAATGATGACATGAATGAAAAAATGAATAACTCTAATGTTCACCATTAGTATACAAAAACAAAATAAATAGTGGTAACTTATGAAAATATTATTAGATAAAAGATGTAAAGGATAAAAAGTCTAATTTTCTCCGTGAACTGACAACCTAAACTAGCTAGGTGGTAAGGCTAAAAGCCCGTTTGGATGGCAACCATCCCTAGTCTATAAGTATGCCACAGTAATAACCTTGTATTGTCCGGCATTAGTGACCCAAGTTCCAATACCTATCACAAATATCTGTTGGCGACGGTGACTGCTTTCTATCAAGTGAGCCGTCAACCTTTCTGCTGTCCCTCAGCAATAAAAAATCTTGATGTAGTTATACTACAAAAAGATTCTACTGTTTTCACCACAAAACGTATAAAGTCAACTAATTAGCATATAACATAGTAAATTGCTATTCTGTTTTAATCGTTAAACAATTCGCAGAAAAAATTTGCAATTCAAAAGGAATGAGCCGTATATAATCATGCGAACTATCATTGTATTTCGGTATTAATAAATAAAAAACATCTGTCCGGTAAAATACTTCGCGAAGTCTATATAAGCTATACTGATTGCACGGACCGTCTTCTTTTCACAGTGTGTTGTTGGGTGGGTTTTGGGGTCTTAGTTAACACTCCTTAGTCCGGCGTAAACTCAGAAGGCAAACCTTTTGTGACCTGGCTCGAGCTACAGAGCGCGTCCATATTCGAGTGGCTTCACCGTAGCTCTATGTTGACCCATCTTGGCTTGGTGGACTAATCTGCCTATCGGCGGCCATCAATGGCTTGTGTTAGACTGTCTGTGGCTCGGTGATCTCGTGACCTCAATTACCCATCTCCCAGATCTAAGCAGCGTAATATTAAGACTCTGGGGTAGGCAGGTAAAGGCCGCGGTGATCCGTTGCCATGCAATGCCGTGGAGGTATGTGTGGAGGCTATGGCCGGCATGATTGAATATTCGTCACAAAGTCTATTACATCTACCGGACTACGTTGGTCTCTCAGATCCTGTTGATACTGGTAAAACTGGTAGCATGCAACAGTGAAGTCAACATGTCTTCCAATCACGGCCAATGACTTCCAAGATCGACCAACAAAGTCATTATTAAAAACTACAATTTTAATGCGTATACTGCGTAACAATAACTTCTTAGGTGTAATACTTACGAGTTCTCGATAAAGTTACTCAGTAGCCGAGACCCCAACTAGACCGACATGCGAAAGCTATTGCGCCACTGAGTTCGTCAATAGAATGTCACTAATCGGTTTGTCTTGCGGAATAGCTCACTAGGTAGTCTGAAAAATCCGACGCTAAAAGACGTGTAAATATTTTTTACTCTAACCATCAGCAACGTAATCAACACAAATAATACACTAGTAAGATTTGAATTTACTCAATATATTGGGAATATTTTCGTGCTCTGTCATTGGAGTAGAGGATTCAGAGTTTTGTTTCAAGTTTTCCTTCTCTTACTCTGGTGGGTTGTGCAGTTTCCCTTGCCGGTTCTCATGGTAGGTACCCTAGAACAGTGCTGGAGTTACGACATATTGTATTCTAACACCGTCACTACGCAGCCGCCTACCAGATGGACCGACGACCTGGTGAAGATCGCTGGGTCTCGTTGGATACAGGTGCCATTCGACCGGTCGCGCTGAAAATCGTTTAAAGAGGCCTATGTTCGGCAATAAAATAAAAACTCGTTTAACGCTTTTTGTAATATCACTAATTGGGACAGCCGATAGACGTTGTACTGTACACATATCTTAAATCCAAAAAAAGTATCATTTCTAGTGGATCAAATTGTGAATTGCGAATCCATTTGAACACACACAAAAAATGTCATCAAATAGGTCCCGTTTAGGAGGAGTTCAGTCACTTACACGCACAGAAGAAAAATATGTATAAAAATCTTCTTCTACTTCCTGTCTTTTCCCTACATTATATAGGGTCGGCACAACATGTTCTCCCCTTTCATTCTCCTCTGTTAGCCGTCTTCTCAATATTCATAGCCATTTTCGCCATATCATCATCTTCTACACAATCCATCTTTTCTTTGGTTTACCTCTCCTCTAAATCCATCCACTCTCATTTCTATTATTTTCCTAGTTATATGGAATTCGTCCCTTCGCATTACACATATCATCATCATCATCTCAGCGTTCATCCCGGTTGCAACCCAAACTTCCGTTTCGGTGCCCGGGGTCCGCTACACATATATCTATACAAATAAATAAAATTGGAGAGTCTGTTTGTAATATTAAAATAACCGCTTTTTACTAAGTGTATTCGGACGTATACACGGTACATATACCAAAACAACATTTTTTACCATTTTTGTCTGTCTATCTGTCTGTTTGTTCCGGCTAATCTCTGAAATGGCTGCACCGATTTTGATGGGACTTTCACTGGCAGATAGCTGATGTATCAAGGAGTAACTTAGGCTACTTTTATTTTAGAAAAAAGTAGTTTTTGTTAAAAATAATAAATTTCGGAATTTTATTTCCAATTTAAGTTGACCTCAGATTTATATCATCAATCATATGAAATAGGGTTCAGCTTAGGCTGGACATCGTAGGTTGAATTTTCAATTTATGTTAACCTCAGATTTATGTCATCAATCATATGAAATAGGGTTTAGCTTAGGCTGGACTTTGTAGGTTCGAATGTACGTATTCGCATGGCGTAACAGTTGCATTCGATAATACTGATTGTTTGCATATTTCATTTATATTTTAGGGTTTGTAATCCAAAATAAATATAAGATATATCCAAAAAATTCTGCCCAAAGTCACTATTCCACGCGGACGGAGTCGTGGGCACAGCTAGTTTATTATTTATATAAAACACATTTCGAAATGCTTAGTCAGCTTGATGATAATTTCAAATATCTCTTTAGAAAATGTTGTTAAATATATTCACAAAACCATTAATATAAACCAAACTATCAATAACTTATAATAAACTCATAGCTACTCAAAAGTACGTATTACTTTTATATACAAATAAAGATGAATACAACATAAAACAAATTAGCAAAAAAGTGTTTATATTCTATTCAAATTAGCGACAAACACCTTTCGCAATAGTGTGCCGTGTGGTCCCGGCCGAAGAAAGAATAGGGCCACCCCAAATCATCCCAAGGGAGTCGTAAAAGCCGACTGATGGGTCACTCCCTCTGCCAGCTTGCATGCGGCGAGGGAAGGACACCTCTAGGTTTCCCTTTAGAGGTTGGGAGGTCGGACGGCAGTCGCTCCCGTAAAAACCAAAACAAGCCAAACAAAAATGGTACGGACACGGAAAGGTATTGTCACGGATAGGGCGTCGCCGCCAAACGACGCGCAGGAACTTCGCCCGACTCCTGTGACAAGTGGACTAGGGCTGCCGTGCCGTGGGCGAGCACGGCTAAAGACACTAGCCCCATCCAAAAGGAAACTCCGCTTTGCAACGTGGAATATTGGCACGCTAACCGGACGCGCGAGAGAGTTGGCCGATGTGCTCTCCAGGCGGAGGGTGGCCGTGGCGTTCCTGCAGGAGACTCGGTGGAAGGCCAGCAGATCCCGGTTCATTGGGAATGGCTACAAGCTGATCTACACAGGTGCACCTGGTGGGGAGAATGGGGTTGCCATAGTGCTCTCGGAGGAGTTCCAGAACGACATTTTGGAAGTGAAACGTCATAGCGACCGGCTTATGGTCGTTAGGGTGCTTATCGATGGGGTAGTTACCCACTTGATAAGTGCCTATGCGCCACAGGCCGGTTGTGACGACGCCGATAAAATAGCGTTTTGGAATCAACTCGGAGAAGTGCTCCGTGGAATCCCATTATCACAGGGGATCGTTTTGGGGGGTGATCTGAACGGTCATGTGGGTGATGAATGTGGGGAATTTGAGCGTGTTCACGGTGGATTTGGGTACGGTAGCCGCAACGCGGAAGGGGAGGACATCCTCAATACGTGTGCGGCTGCCGACCTTGCCATCGTGAACACGTATTTCAAAAAGAGACCCGAGCATCTCATCACCTACAAGAGCGGGAGGAATGCTACCCAAATCGACTTCCTACTCACTAGGAGACACCACATCAGCAAAGTGGCCAACTGCAAGGTCATACCCGGTGAGAGTCTCACTGCACAACACCGTCTTCTTGTCATGGACCTCTGCGTAAAGCCCAAAGGCAAATGTGTCGACCGCCTTCAACGCCGAATCAGGTGGTGGCTGCTTGATGAAGTCAAGTCCCAGGAGTTTGCCTCTGCCATCGGCGACAAGTGCGCTGGTGGTGAGGGCGAACTGGTTCAAGCTTACTGGGACAGGATTCAGGCGGCTATCCTTGGGTCGGCGAGAGAGGTGCTTGGCGTGTCTAAGGGCGGACGCAAGTGTGACAAGGAGACTTGGTGGTGGAACGACTCAGTCCAGAGGGAGACCAGGGCGAAAAAAGCCCTCTTTAAGAAGTGGCAAGCGTCCAGATCTCCTGAAGATCGCGACGCATACAAAGATGCCAAACGCGCCACCAAGAAAGCTGTAGCCAGAGCCAGACGAGACCACTTACAACCACTTTACGATAAGTTGGACTCGTCTGAGGGGCAGAAGCTCATATATAAGTTGGCGCGCTCTAGGGTCAAAGCGGCACAGGATATCTCCAAGTGCCGCTGTGTAAAAGACCCCGGGGGCAACTTGTTATGCGAGGACCTCGCGGTGAAGGAGAGATGGCGCTCATATTTCCACGAGCTGCTGAACAAGCAGCATAAAGAGGTGCAGCCGCCAGATCTTCCTCCGAACCAAGGACTAGTGCCACTGATAACGCCTGCAGAGGTCCAGAATTGTCTTCGCCGCATGAAGAATCGGAAAGCTGTTGGATCCGATGGAGTCCCCATCGAAGCCTGGAAGGCGATGGGCTCTCGTGGTGTGGGCACTTTAACCGACCTTTTTAACCGGACACTCCTCACCGGTACGGTCCCGAACCAATGGAGGCTGAGTATCATTACTCCAGTCTTCAAAGGCAAGGGATCGGTGCAGGAGTGCGGTAGCTACCGCGGTATAAAGGTCATGTCCCACACCATGAAGCTCTTCGAGAGGGTTATCGACTCTCGGATTCGACAGGAGTGCACTGTCTCGGAATGTCAATATGGGTTTCGCCCTGGTCACGGGACAATGGACCCTATTTTCGCCCTAAGGACTATCGCGGAGAAATACAGGGCGAAGAATACGCCTCTGCATTGTCTGTTTCTTGACTTGCAGAAGGCCTTCGACTGTGTTCCTCGCGCGATAATCTGGTGGGCATTGCGGTCCAAAGGGATTCCAGAGGCCTATATTGGGATCATCCGAGACATGTACCGTGATTCTGATTCCGTAGTTCGGACCGCTGTTGGCGACACAAAACCTTTCCCCATCACCGTTGGTGTGCACCAAGGATCCGTCCTTAGTCCGTTTCTGTTTAGCGTGGTATTAGACGTATTGTCAGACAGCATCAAAAACTCACATGAGCAGCCCCCGTGGTTGCTCATGTATGCTGATGATATCGCGCTGGCAGATTCGGACAGGGGTAGGCTGGTGCGACGTGTGAAGGTGTGGAAGGAGTCGCTTGAGAACGGTGGTCTGAAGCTCAATGTGGCGAAGACCGAGTACTTGGCCTGTAACTCCACAGATCCCACACCCGTACGCATAGACGGCAACTCGGTCGAGCGCACGGACCATGTGAAATACCTGGGATCTGTGTTTCATGCGTCTGGTGACATCGATTGCGACGTCAAGGCACGCATTGCTGCCGCGTGGGCCAAATGGCGTGAGGTAACTGGTGTCATTTGTGACCCCAAGATGCCGGTAAAGTTGAAGGGACAGGTCTATAAGACCATTATTAGGCCTGTCCTTTTATACGGCTGTGAAGCGTGGCCGGTGTTAGAGCGACACAAGCAAGAACTGCGTGTCACGGAGATGAATATGCTGCGGTGGATGTGTGGAGTGACGCGGAAAGACCGCGTTAGGAACTCCCGCATTCGCGGTAGTCTTCGTGTCCGTGACATTGCAGATAAATTGCAGGAGTGTCGGCTCCGTTGGTATGGCCATGTTTTACGGCAACCGGATGCTTACGTGGGAAACAAATGTCTGGCCATGCCGCCTCCGCCGGGCCCCGGCAGGAGGGGTAGACCCAAAAAGTGCTGGCTTGACGTCATAAAGGGTGATATGCGTGCCAATGGGCTCACTACCAGGGATGCTGAAGATCGCGCGAAGTGGAGTAGAAAAAGTCGGAAAGCGGACCCCGGGCACCGAAACGAAAGTTTGGGTGGCAACCGGGACTAACGCTAGGATGATGATGATGACCTTTCGCAATAGTAACGTTAACGCGAGACATTTAAACTAATTGTATATCATTGATATCGATCCTGAATAATATATACTTGTATACTTATTTAAAACATCATTCCTTTACTGCTAACAATTTAGTTGCTGTGTTATTGCACAGCTTACATTGTTACAGCTTATTGCTGTAGAACATATACTTAATATTAAGCAGTTACCGTCATCTGTGAATGTTTGTGCTGCCAGGGGCATGCTGCTGTTCGCATAGGGTAACCTGGATCACTTATTCAGGAATACAGTACAATACAGTACAGTTAGCAGGGATAACTACCATCCAGACGGGCACGGAATCCTACCAGCTAGCTAGCGTTGTTTTGTCGCTTTTTACGACAAGCCGCTATCGGCCGCAGGGGTCAGTATTGATTCTCACTCCAACATGGAGAAAATAGTAGGTATTTAGTAATCACCTATTAGCTGTGTGGTCTTTTTATGTTTCTTGTGTGTGTTTCTTTGGCGAGTATACTGAGCTCCTGACCGAACACACTGGACTGGTGCCGTGAAAGACTTAAGAATGATTTTGATACACAACGCTGCCGATATTCATTAAATTTTACGTTTTACACAAGCCAATTCGTGTAGTCTATACGCGTAAGCCACTGGTTTCCTCAAGAGATAAATTTAAAGAATTATTCAAATAAATATTTATTGTTTAATGTTAATTAACTACAATTGATGCATTAGGCCACGTACAAAAACTGAAGTGGAATTGGGCGGATCACGTGACACGCCTCACAGATCACAATTGGAGAATAGTAACCACATGGAGAGGCCCACCAGGCAAGCGCTACACAGACAGACCGTGCATCAGATGGGATGATATCAATAAAATTGCGGGTCCACAATGGATCAAAATAGCTCAGGATAGAGAAAGATGGCAAGTCTTGGAGATGACCTTCACCGGAGAGGGTTCCTGATACATAATAACACTAAAAGTAATAACAGTTATAATAGCAGAACAAGATGATAGGTATAGTTTATTCTAAAACTGTAAAAAAAGTTACAGGATTTTTTTTACTGCCGTAGGACAGCAGACAGACTGACGGCTCGCTTAGAGTTTAGCAGTTTACAAGGTTATTATGGCGACATACTTATGACCAAAGGTGATCGCCATCCAGACGGGTTTGGAGCCCTACCATGTAGCTAGGGTTGTTTTGTCGCCTTTTACAACAGGCCGACCCCGGCCGTAGAGGTCTGTATTCTTTCTCCGCCCCTGCACGGATAAAAATTAATTCCGAATTAAGGCTTAAATAAATTTCCTGTTATTAAGTCTTAAATAAATAAATATAAAAATATAAATAATAACTGATTATTTAGTTAATTAATATGAGTTGTTATTAGTAGCAGTTGATTGTTAGTATTTCTAACGAGAAAAGGCAGGCTCATGAGTGCTTTTTCTCATGCCAACATAGGCCGAATTTAATATATGGAATAAATTCCGATACGTTTTTGTTAGAGCTTTGTCTTATACAGGGTGTATCTATGGCGGGTGAGTTTGACGCGTGTCTTTCCTTATCCCTAAATTACCGTTCATTACAAATGCCCACAAAATCCCAAAGCTGGGTTATGGCCTCCTTAGTGGAAAGAGACAGTTTAATCGCTACGCTTATCCAAGGCGGCTTACATTATATCTGTAACCACACTGTCCATATGATATTTTATTTCACCGTCGGTAATGGTAATGATTTTAGAAAATGCTCATTTGACGAGAATAATACCTTAACAGTGCATAGCTTCGTAGATCACTTTTCTACAACGTTGCCAACACTCGGTTTGGTTAAAATCTAAACCAGCTTAAGACGTTCAAAAGAGTCGACCCTACGTCGTCCTACAAAGTCAGGAACACACATTTTAGTGCGTATAGTACAAGCCAGTGAGTAGTCGCAGGGGAGGCGAAGAACCCCACATATCCGCGTCAGCTTCCCCCGAAGTTTCAACGGTACTTAGTTCAATCGGAGTAAAAAAAATCCCTTAGATATTAGAGCATCAACCCTGAGTTGTATTAAAGTAATAAAATATATATTTTAGTATTATAATATCAATTTCACTTTTAAATTTAACTGCCACTCAACGATGAAATAGGAAACATAAAATAACTTTAACAATTATAGGCGCGCATTACTATAATTCACTTAAAGGCCACCGGGTTTGAGACATTGTTTTACTTATTTTATTACTTAACGCATGAAATAATAGCTAAGTAACTTATAAAAAACAATTTAAAAGCTACTGACAATTACAGTTTATTATTGATATTTTATTTTTATTGTATATCATACTAAAGGTGGTTTGTACAAACGGTACCGCTAGAAGGCGACTAAGTTTTGTTTAGGTATACCCAGCAGTGTAAAAAGTAGTAGTATATCATGGTCATTACCATCATAGTCATATTCAGTAGGATTCGTTTATTATGATTCCGCCTATATTGACCAACTGATAAATATGAAGTGATTACAGAGCGAAGTTTGGTTTCCATATAAAAATTCTTGTTATTACAAAGGGACCGTCCATTATCACGTGATGTTTTTTTTTTTGAATTTTTAACGTCCGCTTAGAATGACGTGTTTGTCATCTAAGGGAAATACCTTACATGTCATTATAAACGGATTTCACTGTAATGGCAAAAAGAAAGAATGATATGAGACAAAAAATGGTAGAAAAGAGCGGATGGTTAAAGAAAGATCAAATAATAGATGGATGATGCAAAAGCTGATATGGATAAAATGTATGTTTGTTGAGATGATGACTTATAGAAGCAAGTGGAAGGAGAGTACATTTTATACCACGTAATTGATAATGGCATTCCCACAAAGGCGAACATGTGGTAATACATACATACATACATACATACATATAATCACGCCTCTTTCCCGTAGGGGTAGGCAGAGACCACTTCTTAACACTTGCTACGATCCTTATATACTTGTTTCGCTTCATCCACTTTCATTATTCGCTGCATGCATGCCCTTCGGTTTAGGGTACTCTTGACCTGGCCTTTTTTCAAGACGTCCCTGATCTGGTTTCGAAACGTCCGCCTAGGTCTACCCCTTCCAACATTTCTATTCACACTCGCCTTATACACTTAATCGTTCTTCATTCATTCTCTCAACATGGCCAAACCATCTCAGCATACCTTTCTCAATTTTTGTCACTATATCTTCTTTCAGACCACAACGTTTCCTTATCTCACTATTTCTTATCCTGTCACTCAGTTTAACTCCTATCATACTTCTTAACGCTCTCATCTGAACTGCATTTATTCTGCTTTCATGTTTCTTCTGCCATACCCAATTTTCACGTCCATGTGGTAATGCTACCTTCAATTTGAGGGGGCGTTCTATTTGAAATGCATTTTCCTCAGAAACTCTTTCAAATCCAGATAATATAAAAAAGCGTATAAATAAATACATATACAAGTTGAAGTATACTCGTAAATGAGTGATGAGTTCTCCAGTAGAGACTGCGTATTCAAACTTCTTAATTCTATTTAAAATTAATGTAGAACATATTGATTTCTTGTTTAGGAATCCATATTTATCTCGATGTATACTGAGCATCATATTGTAAATGAACAAAAAACAATAAACATAAAAATGTGTCACTAGGGAGATTTTTGTCGCTTCTTCTACTTATAGCAGCCATACACGTGCCAAGCGGTCATACTGTTCATGTATATTACTGTTATATAAAAGTATAGATATCAGACTTTCAAAAACACCTCTCTAAGCTATCCGGGATAGACAAAGAACCAGGATTTATACTGTAAACTTGGGGAAACCTACGTCTAGCGGTAAATGATGATTCACTGACAACCTATCGTGTAATAACGCCAGATACCCGTCCACCTTACAATAATTTTACCATAAAATTATGGTCACTAATATTTTACGTATAATTTCATTACAATCATGCTCCTCGTTACAGTGCATTTAATTATGAATTCGTATCGCGTACAAAACATCTGCTCGTGCAAAATCAATATGTTTGAATGCACGCCACATGTATTATATAACAGATGTAAGAGCTTTTACTAAGACTGGAGACTCCAGAGCCATGCTCCATATTGGACCATCCTGCTAAAAATGGACCAGGTTCTGCGGTTTATTTTTTAGAAGATCCGTAAATAACCTCTATAAAAACGAAAACAAAACTATTTGTAATATTTTTGTATCCTTTGGACGATATAAGAAAGATACAACGCTGATATCGGTTCCAAATTGGAAGTCTATATACCACAGGATTAACCGCTTTTAACAGAGATAGAAAAAGAATAGAGACCCACCAAAACATTTGTAATGGAACTCAGTTGAGTTATACATGTATAGTTAGTTATACATGGTAACTGGTACACCCTGTCATAAGATTTATTGATTTTCCTTTACTTTACTCAAGATTTTAATGTCAATAAATGCACCATGAATTTTTATTACAATAGAGATAAACTGCATTATTGTATAATTGATTTAATAATTGTTATACATAGTAAAACAAGTTTTCGTCATCATTTACGAGTAGCTATAGAAGCTTAAGCCTCTGAGTTGAGATTTCCTGTTTTGTGAATATTTTATTTCATAGAATTTTTTTTTCTATAATAAATATAAGAATACATTTTTTATATTGATTAAACGTGATTAAAATGAGTGAATATGGCAGACTCTTGTATCTCATCACTGAAAGAAAAGTATAGTAGGGTAGCAGAATAGGAATGTTCAATTAATTCCTATAAGCTGGCAGAAGTAAATGTATTGTTAACTATGGAGAGCTAAGCAAGGAGAACTATTTCTGTATACGCAAAGTATCAGTCAAAATGCGTTAAATTAAGGTGGCGCCACAATAGCACTGGTGTGAATTTTAGAGAAACGCCTCAAGTTATTTCAGTCGAATAGAGAATTTTTAACTCAACTAACTTGAATAGCTTCATTTATATCACTGTATTTGCATTAGAGTCATTCTGGCGGATTTTTGAATTATAATTTACATGGTACTTGACATTTTTTTAACTTCTTCCCTTTTTTTTTACCTGTAAATGGTAAAAGCGAGGGTGAGACGAAAATAATACAAGCAGTAACGCATAAGCTTCTTAACACGCGGGACAATCGACGTTCGACCTCTCTTCAGTTTTTTTATTTTTTTTTATTGCTGTAGGACAGCAGACAGGCTGACGGCCCGCTTAGAATTTAGCAGTTACCGTCGCCTATAGGTGTATCCAACGCCAGTGGCATCGCGAACACGCTGCTGTCCCATAAGGATACAGGAACTTGGGTCACTAATGCCGGAACACATCACAAGGTGGTTATGGCGGCATACTTAAGACCAAAGGTGGTCGCCATGCAGACGGGCTTGAGGCCCTACCACAAGGCAGTTACTCCAAACTCTCATTGGCATCCCATAAAATTGTGTGTTCAATAGACTAAAATTAAAATTTGTGTGTACAATACAATACACTTAAGTAACGCAGACGTATTACAAATAATCGCTTTTAGCTTGTTATTACACTATGACAAGTTCCTTAAACTATAATATTTTTTAATAAATAATATATACATATATTTATTTGACTGAAAGTAATTCGTCATGCACCGGTAGAAAAAAGGTGACAAGAGAAGAACGAAACAAACTATTCAGCGATAACCTTAATGGCTTAATTATTTAACAAACGTGCTCAAAAATAAATAAAATTATTAAACGTCTGACAATAAAAGTGCAGTAATGCGTTTAATAACATAGCATTTACTTTCAAGAAAGTTGGCAAATGAGATATGTCGTGGGATAATATGAAATCGGCCATTTTTATTTTTACTGTTTTCTTTATTTTAATAAAGGACATAGATATCCGTGCAGGGGCGGGGAAAGAATACTGACCTCTGCGGCCGGAGTCGACCGGTCGTTAAAGGTGACAAAAGAACCCAAGCTAGGTGGTAGGACTCCAACCTCGTCTGTATGGCAACCACCCCTGGTTTTTATATATGCCGCCCTAATAACCTTGTGTTCTGACTCAAGTGAGCAGGTTCCAGTACCACTACGCGAATAGCAGCGTGTTAGCAGTACCCCTGGCACTGCAAACATCTATAGGCGACGGTAACTGCTAACTACTAAGTGATCCGTTAGCCTGTCTGCTGTCCTACAGCAATAGAAAAGGAATGTTGAAAAAGTGTGTTTTCCTAATTGTTTCTTTTAAAGATGTTCCCAATGTCTCTCCGTGCTGGAGCGGAGTAAGAATACTAACCCCTGCGGCCCGGGTCGGCCTGTCGTAAAAGGCGACAAAACAGCCCTAACTACGTGGCCCCGAGCTCGTCTGGATGGCAACCCTTAGTGTATAAGTATGCAGCCATAATAACCTTGTGTTCAAGCATTATTGACCCAAACTCTTGTAACTACCTAGTCAGGTCATAAATTCTGTCACATGTTTAATGTAAAATAATTGTAACAAGTTTATTAATTATGTAAACATTCATATACCAAAATGAACTTAACAAAACATAGATTCTTATGACATTAAAGTTTATTCAAAATGACCTCCGTGATTTTGAATACAAGCCTTCAATCTGCGCGGCCAGTTGTCTATCGCAGCACGAACGAGGTCCATGTCAATATCGGCGGCTGCCTTAATCAAGGATGTCTTGAGTGACTCCAAATTGGGATGAGGCTTTGAGCACGCCTTTTCCTCCAAGTGTTGCCATATCTTGTAATCTAACGGATTCAAATCTGGACTGGAGGAGGGCCAGTCTTCGTGCCGGATGAAGTCGATTTCACGCGCCGCCAGCCAGTCTTGTGTGCTCTTCGCTCTATGAGCTGGCGCCGAATCTTGTTGGAATACCCAGTGCCTGTTATTGAACATGGTATGAGAAACAGGTTCCACAAGGTTCGTCAGGACTGTATTTTGATACACAACAGCATTCGTTTACACCTTTCTCACAAAAATGTACCTCTGTTAAGCCCCAATAAGAAACTCCCAACCATACCATGAGCGAGGATGAAAAATGACCTCGTTGGACACGCGGAATACGGTTGCTCGCTTCTTCACTACTGTGTGCGTACACCTTATCATTTTGTTTGTTGTAGCTCTCTTCTACGGTAAACATTTTTTCATCCGAAAAAAGAATTTCCCGATATTTTTTTCCCGCGTACCGCTTCAACAAAGCGCGGCATCTCTTCAGTCTCAGGTCCATTAGACGAGCATTCAAACGATGTCCTGTTTTTCTTCGATATGCCCGAAGCCCTAAGTCTTCATTTAACACCCTTTTCACCGTGGTTCTGCTTAACCCCATCTGAAGGGCCAACAGTTTCTGCTTACGTTTGGGATTTCTTTGAATTCGTGCCTTCACAGCTTTTATCACTGCTGGAGTCCTAACAGACCGAGGGCGACCACTTCTTGACCTGTCATCTACACTAGAGTCTTCATTGTATCGTTTGATGGTACGATAAACGAATCTTTTGGTTATATTCAAATTTTTCAGTATGTTAAAATTTTGAATTGGCGCGTAACTGTAACGATGCAACGCAATAACTGCAACACGGTCTTCTTTAAGCGTCCACTCCATATTTAAAAATGAGTAAAATTCTAAAAGTTATACATTTTTATTTTCATGAACAATTCGAAATTCGAATTCAATAAACTTTTTTGTGGCCAGCATTCTAAAAGAAAAGTTTTTACTGTATGACAATACTTATGACCTGACTAGGTATATGTGAACCGCAGCGTGTTCACGGTGCCCTTGGCATCGCAAACATCTATAGGCGACGGTAACTGCTTACTATCAAGCGGGCCGTCAGCCTGTCTGCTGTTACTCAGCAATAAAAAGTCAATTTATTATTCAAGTCTAGCATTTAGAACAGAATGAATAGTATATTTGCCCAATATGTAAATTAACCTATTTAACAGTCTACAACAACACGGCCGCATCACAGTGCAAGGCGCAATTAATAATTCCATGCCATTATGACATTTACATATACTATTGATGATTAATGCATACCAGTGGTCTGTGAGAGCATAAATTGTTGAAACAATTTATTACTTTGCGAATTACCGGTAATAACTGATAGAGGTCATACTTATTGATTCGGAATCGGGCGTAAAGCCGAAAAATTGCCGAACTCACGCCAACTTCTGGTATGAATTTTATAGCTTAGAAACATTAACTAGCTAAGGTATTTAAGTAACTGCTTAGCTAGCAAGATCTAGAAGCAGCTGTCGTTCGCAGGATTTAAGATTATAGCTGTGTCTATGAGCCAATGAAATTAATATGGCAATCGTTGTTTATAATTGTTTTTCAACCATGACATGCATTTTTATTTAAGTGGTAAATTTATATGTCTTACATAAAACAAATATGCTTTCTAATTTTAAGTTACACTTTCCGAAACGTAGATTATTCTTAAATTATTCTCTTGTACATATATTGAGATTGTTGAAAATATTTGATGCAACTAGACATTTCCATCTGGTTAGATAGCGTCTTCTACAATAATTCTGGTGCAAGCAATACTTTTGAAATATTTCTTTTTCAGCTTCAAATTATCATCATCATCCCAGCGTTGTGTCCCGGTTCCAACGTAACTTCGGTGCCCGGGTTTCGCTTAATATCCGTGACGAATCCTGTTCTTGTACGTACCATTGTTTTTGCTGGTTTTGGTTTCTACGGGAGCGACTGCCGTCCGACCTCCCAAGCTCTGAAGGGAAACCTAAAGGTGATCTTCCCTCGCCGCATGTAAGTTGGTAGAAGGAGTAACCCATCAGTCGCCTTTTACGACTCCCTTGGGATGATTTAGGGTGGCCCTATTCTTTCGTCGGCCGGGACCACACGGCTCCTTTTTCAGCTTCATATATACTAACTTAAATTTGTACCAAATCCAATACCCTTCTACTTATAGAGAAATATGATTTTTGTTTCAAAATATTTATGTCTGTGTGATAAGATTATCCATTGTTAAGCACAGTTTATTTAGTTTTTTTTTTATCCTAATAAGTAGTTTTAAGTTTACATTTATTTAATTATTAACCCTTTGCGCTTAAAGTTTATCATAGTGAATTTTATTCGTCAGCCGAATATGCCGAAAGCCGAATCTGTGCTCCAACTCTAACCGACAATTTCGATCGACATTTTGTAAGATTTTATCTTTTACCTGGTGACGGTTAACGGGAGTGCATGGTCACATTCCTGAAGACGAATTGTCGGCTTTTAATGTCATTATTTTAGATTGCTATTGCGATAACTCGTTGATTATTTACAATAACAACAACACCAGATGCGATTTCGATACTGCCCATCTTTTGCATAAAATAAATTTGCTTATAAATAATAAAATTGAGTATTATAGATATATAAGCCTCCTTGTTATATATATATATATATATATATATATATATATATATATATATATATATATATATATATATATATATATATATATATATATATATATATATATATATATATATGATGATAAAATTATTTTCTGCGAGTGTGTGTATGTGTGTGTGTGTGTGTGTGTGTGGTTACACATCCAAATACACACGTTTTTTTATTGTTGTATGACAGCAGGCTGACGGTCCGCTTAGAATTTAGCAGTTACCATCGCCTATGGGTGTTTGCAACGCCAGTAGCATCGCGAACACGCTGCTGTCCCGTAAGGGTACAGGAACTTGAGTCACTAATGCCGAAACACAACGCAAGGTTATTATGGTGGCATACTTAAGATCAAAGGTGGTTGCCATCCAGACGGGATTGAGGCCCTACGACGTAGCTAGTTTGGGTTGTTTTGCCGCCTTTTACGAAAGACCGACCCCGGCCGCAGAGGTTAGTATTCTTTCTCCGCCCCTGCACGGATAAGAGCGTGCGTGAAAGTATGTTTACATATTAATTTTGGATTATATTATTTTTATATTTTTCATAATTTAGGGTCAGTCAGTTATACTTACATCTTTTAGCCTCTTCTACGGAACTGTTAATGTTTGCTTGCATTTATAGTCTGGCACATTGTACTTGCTCTAGTTGCTATTTTTTTTTTTATATATTCTTACAATTATCACATCTGAATATATAAGATTGTATTGCATGGCATTTCTACAAATATATTGTCGATAGACACATGATTTTAGTAGTCTAGGTTTGTAATTTATTTGTATGCCCTGGAAATCAAATAACCAAGCTGGAAAACCGACGTTTATGTTGGCCTCACCGTTCGAACCTTATGGCCAGCCTGTATTTGCTGACTGAGCTATGAAGGCAATCGGTGGCTACAACGGCATACCCACTAAATAGGTCTAGGTCTTTAGTGTAGGCTTTTTCTAATGGATAATGTACATCTCAAATACTTTGTCTCAAAGTTTAAGTGTTTTTCAGAACCAGCTTAGTTGTTTTCTAATCATTCCTTACTTAATTAAATTATGTCTATTCAATATAGATATGAAATTCTATATTTTCAAACCCTGTAGATTTTTTTATTGCTGTAGGACAGCAGACAGTCTGAGGGCCCGCTGAGACTTTTGCAGTGACCGTCGCCTATGGGTGTTTGCAGCGCCAGCGGCATCGCGAACACGCTGCTGTCCCGTAAGAGTACAGGAACATGGCGGCATACTTAAGACCGAAGGTGGTTGCCATCCAGACGGGCTTGCCCTACCACGTAGCTAGGACCCATCCCATCCGCCTGCACGGATAAAAACATTTCGAGTTTATCTCTCTAAACCTCATAAAATCCAAATAATTTTGATAACTTTACTTCAATTTCTAAGTGCAAGACATTTGGTATTTTTGTAGAAATTCAGTTTTACATATTCTACTACAACTTGTAACAAAACTAAGCAACTATTTGGCAACTAATTTTATTGCCGTAACTAATGATATAGTAGTTACTCATAAATCAGTAAGTCAATTAATTTTCCGTTACTAAACTGAAATTAAAATTTATATCGAATGTAATTAAATCGAAGTTGATAAAAAAAAGAACTCGAAAAGTATTTTACTATAATGAGGCATATTATGTTCGATCCTTGCATAAAAGGTAGTTGTAATCCCGCCTCCTGATTTCGTTATCTACCCTCACTCTCGATGAGGTGAATGTTGAAAGCGAGCATGGAACGAGGGTAGTATTGCGTGAGCCGCATGAGATGCTCGACGTTCGACCTTCCTGAAGACCACTCTTTACGCCGTGCAGATTTAGCTTCAGTGACTCTTTACTAATTCTTATTGGCCGTGCCATAACA
This sequence comes from Malacosoma neustria, assembly GCA_963693495.1. Classification (NCBI taxonomy): domain Eukaryota; kingdom Metazoa; phylum Arthropoda; class Insecta; order Lepidoptera; family Lasiocampidae; genus Malacosoma; species Malacosoma neustria. The sequence goes on along the minus strand of OY856390.1, from coordinate 2,438,493 downwards.
TTGTGTGTTCAGTAGCTAGTTTGTGACGTTTAGCTGGTGCCGTGCAACAGTTCCTCCGCAAGCGGACCTGAACCGATCCGAAAAGGGGTGGAATCAAGGTCAATGCGAATTTCTTTACCCACTGCAAGGTATCGCATATCTCTAACCACCGCTCCTCTCCTTCTACCCTCTCATACAGTCCACTGTTCTCGAGATATCCCTCTCATCTATTGTACGGTGCAGTCTTCATTCACAAAAGAAAAGTTATCAGTTGTCTAGTACCCATAACACAAGAACTCGACTATTTACTTTAGGACTAGTTTGCGCTGTAAAAAATGTTACACTACGAGTATATTTATTTGTGGTCTTTCATGATAAGAGCTTTGAAAAAAATAAAGCTATTCTAATTTCTAGGCGGTGGTACAATATTTTTATTTTTAATACTCGTTCAATTAAAAAATTAATATGCAGCCCACGCGCCAAGTTTATCACAATTTTGACGTTAAAATTGAGAAATAATTTTATAACGACTAATTTTAAATGTGGATATAAAGCAGGTGCGCTTGCGCAGGCTTACTGACTTTACGGAACAAAACGGTCAACTATTTATATTTTGAAAAGCATTTTACCCAATATTAACTTAAAAAAAATAGGGCAAAGATTTTCAAGTTTTTTTTTACTGAGTATGGGTACAAGGATAAACTCTGCACGCCTATATTGTTAGTGTTCTACCATAACACTTGCTTTCTCTGAGCTAAGAGACGGAACAGTGACGTAACCATAGGATGACATGACGGAAAAATGCCACAGGCCCCCAGCCAGGAAGGGCCCTTTCGTCAGAGGGCCGTGAGCACAGGAGGATCCTTACATTTATTTTTACAACATCTAGTAATTTTTTTTAGTTTTATCTTTAATTTATTCAAGTTACCTACTTATTATTATTTTGAAAGGTGGCTGAAAGGAAATAGTGCCACCAATTTGCTATCTAGCAGGATGTATAATCCAGGTTACACAGCCAAGCTTCACAGAAGACTTCGTTCTCCATACAGTGAGTGTGAGTTTGACCCTTTCCTGTCCTTCCCTCCCTAGTCTTTTTTATCCCTCTTTTTTATTTTAATCTTATCCCTTATTTTTACTTAATCCTCCTATCTAATATTTCACCGAAATTTCTTGTCCGATTTTTTCTCTTCCTTAGTTTCAACTCCCTTCCTGATCTTCCCGAGTTTCTTCACTTTAACCCATTAAATACCAACTTTTTTATGTTGTTCGATATCTTTTTTTACAGAATATACACAATAAGAAAGTGAGTTGTGAAAGAAAAGAAGAAGTGAATAACATAATGAGAGTTCTCCCAAATGGAAACTATATAAAATGAGTTAATAAATCTATACAAATAAATAAAATTGGAGGGTCTGTTTATAATATTAAAATAACCGCTTTTTACTAAGTGCATTTGGATGTATATACGGTACATATACCAAAACAACATTTTTTACCATTTTTGTCTGTCTGTCTGTTCCGGCTAATCTCTGAAACGGCTGGATCGATTTTGACGGGACTTTCACTGGCAGATAGCTGATGTAACAAGAAGTAACTTAGGCTACTTTTATTTTAGAAAAAAAAAATAGTTTTAGTTAAAAAAGATCAGTTTCGGATTTTTTATAATCCAATTTAAGTTGACCTCAGATTTATATCAACAATCATATAAAATAGGGTTCAGTTTAGGCTAGACTTTGTAGGTTCGAACGCAGTTTGTCTATTTCATTTATTTATATTTTAGGGTTTATAGGGTATGTAATCCAAAATAAACCATAAGATATATATCCAGAAAATGCTGCCCAAAGTCACTATTCCACGCGGACGGAGTCGCGGGCACAGCTAGTTATAGAATAAATCTCATAAATGTAGACCCGATGAATCGAAGACCTACCCAAGTTTGGATGTCAAAACTAGATGACGAAGCTAAGGAATTTGTAGCATAAACTTGGAGAGGTCTACATCCAGCATTGGAAGACGATTGGCTGACCAGGAATAATATATATTTTGTAAAATTTTATGTTCATAACTTTTACCCGTGATAAAAAAAATTTAGAACGCAATTAAGGCAAGTACTACTTTACAAAGTCGTCGTTTGTAGTCGAAAAGGAGGGCTCCCAAATAGCTATCTACAAATGAATTCAGTAGGTGGTAGACGCGTTCAAAGGGTCCGGCGGTGCCGGAGACGGATCGCGTGACGAATGTCGAGCTTCAATTTACTTATTTATCCTGATTAGTTTCACGGAACCAAATCCATCCGGTGGCTGGAAGCAATGCACTGGGGTTGAGTGGAGTCGAAAATAGATTTAAAACTATTGCGTTCCAGGCTTTAAGTTTCAAGGCAGTTTATTTGACAATATCTAGTATATTAGATACATGTAGCGCAGAAGATAACAAATTTACGTAGAGGACTGTCTGGACACCACTGACCAGTAAAATAAGAGGACTATTTATAAAACTCAGATCAAAACCAGAGCCGGGTCCGTTTGGCTAGAGTTGAAGACCTATAATCAAAAGGGAATTTTAGATATTACTAGAATCCTAGTCTGGTTTTAAAGACAGTTCCCTACACCACTGTCTTGCTAGGTTTTTTTTTTCAATAAAAAAAAAAAAAAAAAAAAAAAACCTTTTGCACAAGCTCTTTTCATATAACTATTTCGTTGTTCATGAGTTTCAAACTAGCACGACAATAGCAAACTTGTGTACCCATTGAGTCATAGCATCCGACTGATGGGGTCGGACCTCCCTTATAAGGAATAGAGAACGGACTGTATATCTGCAACGCTTTGTCGAGGATTGACTGGTTACACATACGGGTGATATCAGTACAAATGTTCCCACATGATATGTTCTTTCAATAATATTCACATTAGGCGAGAAAATCTGCCTAAGCGACGCATGTCACCGTGGGATTCGAACCCGGAACCAAGTACGGTACCGTAATACCACTGAGTTACCAGATACATTTTAAAACAAAAGCTGTTTAATGACAACAAAAACTAAATCTCTGTCTTAAAAATTCTTCATTAAAATATTTATATTAAATACTTCTCAATAGTTTTAAATTAAATTTAATCCGATGTACAATATTTTGGACTCATTACCGTGTCAATACAAGATTAGGGTGTATAACACCAATTTAAAAAAAAACCCACCACATATAAGTGCATTTTTTATTTAAACTACGATTATACGCCGCAAGACAGACAATTAGTCTCGAAATTTCCAACAAAGAAACTGTCGATGTTGGAACAAAAATGTTGCATCCAATTTTAGGGATCATCATTAAAAAAAAAAAAAAAAGAATTGTACAATTCATGAAATGATCGACTTAATTTTTATAATAACTTAAAATAATCTTCAAACATTAGGAAAAACTTAGAAAGAAAGTAGGAAACATTTAAGGCTATCACAACATACACAACAAAAATAAATAACTTATTATAATTATAAAGAAGGAATGTTAGACATAAATTAGTTACATCTCAGCGATTATATTATCTGGTTGTGAACAACCAGTTTTGGACTTACGATGGTGCTACAGAGTGAAGTAATCGACGTGTCTATTATGTCTATACTTTCTTTGCACCATTTAATCTAATACTTCTTTAGTACCTTTGCGAATAATTTAATTTAATTTTACAAAAGAAATAAAACTTTGTAGCTCTTATCTTTCGTTGACAATGCCACGTAGAATAAGAATTGAAAGTATTTAAGTTTCTTTAAAGAAACGGGATTCATAATCCCGTACTTGGATTACAATGTATCAACATACATCCATTTATCTTTACCTTCACTCAAATTATATTTTCTAAAGATCAAGATATTTTATGCTGTAATATTTCCCGTATTTTTAACATCACAAAAATAATGTGCTATAAACACATACAGAACCTTGGTATTTTGTCTCCGATCGTTCTTGTCTCAGTTTTATTTCTCATTACCATAGTCTTAAATAATAATTTGACTGTTTGATTGACAGTTTATTTGGCAGGTATGGAGGAAAAAATCGGATAATAACGGACCTATTACACTAGTCGGCGCTTTTTGCATAGGGTTGGATGTTTGGTGAACAAAATTATCAAAATATAATTTCTATGAGGCTATTAAATCTTTTCGATCTCAATTTATTAGAACATATCTTTTTTTTTAGAAAACCTATTTCTGAGACCCTAGATAGCGGAGGAATTAGGAGATATGTGACACTCTGTAAGGCTACCCACTAAAAACCTCACTAACCTATCGCCTAGTACCTGGACCGACGGACTGGCCTAATACCGTGACCCAGACTGGCGCTGTCGCTTAAGTCAGGGCAGGTATCTTCCATGATGTATCCTTTACCTCCTTCGTGGATATCAGGAGAAAACATAGGTTCTAATTAAAGTTATGGCAATCCTATACCAATACTCTACGTGATGAAATAGAAAGGTCTGTACGAATAGCCTTTTCATAAATAATAATAATAATTTTATTCAATTTTACAATAACAATACACTTCAGCTGCAATGGTCGTCGTCTCTAAATAGGCCAGCTTATAGCCTGTGTTAAGGAACGACGGCCATTTAAATCCTACAAATAATGCAACGAAACATACAAATATGAATAATAAGCTCCACATCATTTTACACATCTATGTTCGATTGAGTGTGTGAATGTGTGTGTGTGTGTGTGATTGTGTATGGAACCAATTATATATTATTATGATGTTATATTAAAGATTCAATATACTGCTCGGTTTCATCGTAAGTTTTGGAAAGCAGGAAAGTACAAACTTTCTCTGTCTTTCCAAAATGTCTGAACCCAGTCATCAAAAGAAAAGCCTATATCTGGCCCCAAATTTTGCTTCTACGACATCTATTGATAACTTATAATAATAATAACATTCCATAGCGACCCACAGACAGGCTCGGGACTCCCTAGAGGGAACGTACCGTATATCCTCCGCGTTTGTTCAGGGCAGATTGGGGGGTTACACAATGACATACCGGTGATGTCAGTATGCAAATTTGCCTAAGCAGTTCATGCCACTGTGGGAATCGAACCCGGATGCTCTAGATTGATCTCCCAGTGTAATATCACTGAGCCTACAAGTACCAATTTTTATTGCTGTAGGACAGCAGACAGGCTGAAGGCCCACTTAGAATTTAGCAGTTACCGTCGCCTATGGGTATTTGTAACGCCAGTGGCATCGCGAACACGCTGCTGTCCCATAAGGGTACAGGAACTTGGGTCACTAATGCCGGAACACATAAAGTTATTACAACGGCATACTTGAGGCCTAGAGTGGTCTCCATCTAGACGGGCTTGGGGCCCTACCACGTAGCTATGGTGGGTTATTTTGTCGCTTTTTATGACAGACCGACCCCAGCCGCAGAGGTCAATATTTATTCTCCTCCCCTGCACTGATAAAAACCTTGATATTGACAACGTATAATCCTCTTAAAAATCGAATTAAATTAGGAAAATTATCGATGAAACTGCACGTGGCATATTCGAATTAAACATTGCGGTCTGCCTAATCGAAATTGGGGTATTAAAATTGCCCGACATTCGGGGAATAAGGTTAATTTTGGGGGAATAGAATTTTGTAATAACGCATAGGTATATACATAAACACATTAATCGATATCAGTGAAATAATATATTTTAAATGAAATATAATTAGTCTTGGCTTAATGCATATGAGTACGTAATGCGACTTATATGCTCGTGTCTGATGATTTGATTACAATGTTCCCAAACTTGGTAGGTCCGTGCAGGGAAATTAAAAAAATTCTGGCCCTTGCGGCCGAGGCCGGCCTGTCATAACTATCATAACAGGCAACAAAAGAATCCCAGAATCATTGTACTCAATGTTCTAGCCAATTGACCACAAAGGCTTTAATAAGTTCGTTCTTGCTTAATTGACGGGTTGATACACCTATATTTTAGTCAGTCATATTGTGGTATTTCGTAGCTCAGTGGCATTATACTGAGATACCAATCTAGAGTTCCCGCAATTCGAATCTCATGATGACATGCACCCTAAAGTAGGACGCTATGGGTAAGCTTCTAAACGGATGGGATAGTCGACGTTCGACCTCCCTGGTTACTCAAAACTCTAATTGGCCGTTCCATTAAATCTGTGTGTTCAGTGTTGTGACTTTAGCTGGTGCGGTGCAACAGTTCCTCCGCGAGGTGAACCGAACCGGGAAGGGGTGGAATCAAGGTCAGTGCGAATTTCTTTGTCCACTGCACGGTATCGCGTCTCTCTAGCCACCGCCCCTATCTCCTCCTCTCTCATACAGTCCACTGCTCTCGAACTATCCTTCTCATTCCTGTACGGTGCAATCTCGGTCCGTGACCGGCATCTTACAACTTTCTTTTACAACCAAAAAATCACTAATGCCGGAACACAACACAAGATTACTATGGCGGCATACTTAAGACCAAAGGCGGTCGCCATCCAGATGAGCTTGCAGCCCTACCACGTAGCTAGGGTGGGTTGTTTTGTCGCCTTTTACGACAAGCCGACCCCCGGCCGCAGAGGTTAGTATTCTTTCTTCGCCCCTGCACGGATAGCCTTAAGTATGCCGCTATAATAACTTTGTGTTGTGTTCCGGCATTAGTGGCCCAAGTTCCTGTACCCTTATGGGACATCAGCGTATTCGCGATGCCACTGGCGTTGTATACACCCATAGGCGATGGTAACTGCTTACTTTTAAGTGGACCGTCTGCTGTTCGTCAGCAATAGGGTGAAGAAGGGGATTGCCCAGACGGGCTGATAGCCTTACCACTGGCTAAATCACTTCTACAATGCATTCGCTTTCACTACTCGTGTCTCTCTGCCAAGTCTATCACAATATATAATGATAAATTGAGAGTAATAAAAATAAAATTTATACCCCGTTATAAGTAAATTACATTAAAAGTGAGATCATAGCGAACAGAAGTTAATATTTTATATGACATTTAAAGAATAAAAAAAATTATACAGTCTTTACGACCGCGTTTGTACCTGCCCAAAATTTTACTATTTGGTGTGTGGTCTAAGTTATGAATTGTGTCATTGAAAAGATTAAGGGAGCATAAAATAAAATTTAACTGTTATGATTTGTATGCTGTTATAAGGAACAAATATTCATGATGTTCTACTAAAAATAAAACGTCATAAATGAACTGGACTGGAACAAACAAAGAAAAATGGACAAAAAATGCAATGAAGTGGTATCCCAGAAATGGAAAAGACAAAAAGGACAACAAATAAAAAGATGGGAAAATGACCTACCAAAAGGATGGCGAAGATTTCCTCGTGACAGAGACAAATGGAAAAAACTAGGGGAGGCCTATGTCGAAAGACAACTTGACGAACTGGTAGCTGAATAATTCATTTAATATATAGAATATAATATATAAATAATATTTAGCATATAAGTGTAATCCAATATTTATTTTATTTATTCTTTTAGTTAACTTAACTAGATGTTAAAACTATAAATCTGATTTGGTCAGTGAATAAAGATTTTTTGAAATTGAAACAAGGAAGTAGGCTGCCTGGCTGCTCTGCAGGATCTGGACCGGCTCCATCAGCATCCTAAAAACTATTGCTGGAATATATTATTCTGCACCACTATACTATGCTAAGAAATGATAAATTATATATAAATAGTAGATCAGTTGTCTATTATGCATAGCTCATATGTTCTGCTTCTTACTTTGAGGCTAGATGGCGTTGTGTGATTTGTCACAGTATATAAATATAAAATGTACGCGTGGTTGGAGTCAGAATGTTTTCTCTTTGCGCTAATGTTATCTTGGTCCAAAACAGGTTCCTGTTTCGAAGATATTGAGCATAAAGTTGTGAAAATGTTTCCCTACCTATAATATAATTTAGCTGTAGACTTCTGGCTCCCAAGTGGAATTCAGATGCAACTGAGAGGAAATACTAAGAAGAAGAAAATAAGAATGTAAGTTACCCTGTACAGAATATACTCCCTAAACGATGACCGCATTATCACATATGATAAAAACTCAGAAATAAAAATTAAGCAACCCTATCCCTTTTGTAGAGAATAAGAGATGTAAAATTAACCCTTTTATTATTTCAAGGGTAGCAAAGGAATTGTACTTCTATTTAGTTTTTCTCTTGGAATAAATATCTCGGACAATGATCCGTGCAGGGGCGGAGAAAGAATACTAACCTCTGTGACCGAGGTCGGCCTGTCGTAAAAGGCGACAAAACAACCCACCCTAGCTACGTGGTAGGGCCTCAAGCCCGACTGGATGGCGACCACCTTTGGTCTTAAGTATGCCGCCATAATAACCTTGTGTTGTGTTCCGGCATTAATGACCCAAGTTCCTATACCCTTATGGGACGGCAGCATGTTCGCAATGCCACTGGCATTGCAAACACCTATAGGCGACGGTAACTGCTAAATCCTAAGCGGACCGTCAGCCTGTCTGCTGTCCTACAGCAATAAAAAAAATTATCACTGTATAAGCCAAATTTCAATTATCTCTTTGTAATTAAGAACGAAACAACAGCGAAGCAAAAGGCACACAGTTGTTTGAGCTCTGCAACAGTATATACGACAGCAGATCTTTGAATCTGAACAGACACCTTTGAATGAAATAAGATTTAAGGCTCAGATTTAGATAATAGCTTTAACTCTTCAATATGCAATCGTTTTACATATATTAAAAAACTAGAGCCATTTTTATTTAACTTTTTCATCGCTCGCTCTTTATACTTGCACCCTCAAAAATTCGGCATATATATCGGTAACCGCGTGATTTCTGGCAATATAACAGTGATTTACTGACTGGGGTGTCGCTGGACGGGCGCGGGGATTTGTGCTCCGTATAAATCATAACATTACGCATTTAGCATTGCGACTATACGGGACTAATTCCCTTGTTTGGGGAACGGGACATGTGTTTCGAATTTTTAGATATATACCTGCATTCTTTGTTAACCCTAGAAATACGTTGCGTTATCAATGCTACGAAACTTCGTAGGGAAAGTCGACACGCACTTACTGCGACCATTTAGCTAAAAATAGCCAGTGGTGGTCGTGACGGTGCTGAAACTCATACTCACAGATGGTCCAGACACGTTTGGCTTTCGGAGAGACTTTGCGTCCATCCTTACGTATTCTACCGTCTGTACAGCGGGGTGTTCTGAGCGTTTGTTTCGAATTCGTTGTCTTTCTACCATCGCACTACTCGCAATCAGTTCTTCATCTCCATTCTGCAGCTTCTTCTCTCTTGTATGATACGGTTTTCAAGAATGTTGTGCGTACTCTCCGGATTTTAACTTCTAGCTAATATTTTCCCATAGCAGTACGATATGGGATTTAAAAAAAGGCTCTGGAGTTGCGGACGTTTCTCTCCAGTTATTAAAAAAACCTTGGTAAACACGTGAGCCTTTGTTGGGAGCTATGCTTTGAATTTTGATCAATGTTCTGTGGGGCATTAAAAATGGGCACTGGTTATCCTCAAAAGATGTATATATAACAACATATTTAATACGCACTGACATGTTGGTGAGGGAAAATATCATGAGGAAGCCGAGTGCCCAAGGGTTCCTTTATGGTACGTAATAGCCAAGCGCTCTAAAACAAATATGGAAGTCACAAATTCAAATTCTACGACAGCATGTACCGCTTACGCAGTTTTTCTCGCCTAATGTGCATAATGCAACACAACCACCACGCACCGACGATGAAGGATACCAGAAGAATGCATATCAAGTTCACTGTTATGTGTAATCAACAATCCACCTTGCCTAAGCGTCACTAAGAAGAGGCTTAAACCCATTAGTGGGACGTGATGGGGTAAGCTTATCAGCTTCTTCTCCTACTATTTACACGGTCTGCGGCATATATGCCGATCATAAATCACCCTTTAGGACTTCAATATAATGGGGTAGATTTTACTGTAATTATATCTAAATCTTTGTTATTGTCGATAAAACTCCCAAACCCTTTTTTACAGGAGCCAGACATTCCTATTATCTGAGTACAATACCGAGGGTGGACTAGCTGTGTCTACGTTCGAGGGGAAAATGCGAAAATGCACCCCACTCGTCGGCCATGTTGTTACGTCATGGCAAGGGAGGGACGTATTTAGTTATCGTTTTAGTGAAATATTTACTAAATAATTTTTTGTTTTAATAAAAGTAACGCAAATTATGTTGAATTATTTATATAATAAAACTAACGTATTTCTGTACTCTTACACAGGTAAAATTAATGTCTTAATCGTTAGACACAAAAATAAGTAGAAACTTATGGTGTATTCTCTCATATTTTGAATGGTCCTATTAGTTATCTCAATCAAAAAACAAATCAACCATTTGTTGTTTTAATGCCCCTGATCGACTCTTCCGTTTTTAACTTGAGACCTACAGGAATAAAGTTGAAATAGATGTAGGTAGCTAAGCGGCCGCGGGCGGCCCCTCGGGGGAGAACCCGCCGCCCGCACTATTGCCGCGAGGGAGAGGACCGCGTGCTGTTCTGCGGCCCCCCTCAACTGTTGATCCAAGAGAGCGCCTGGGGAAGAAATCTTGACCCACGGCGCCAACAATTTAGAAGGGGCCCTCCTTAAGACAAAGGGCGGGCGGGCGCCGGCCCGGGCTACGAGATCGGCAGGCCATATATCCGTGGGCCCGGGCGTAGGCGATAGGAGAACAGCGGGGTTTTTTAGTGGGTAGTCGGATGGTCGAACATCTTTCCCGGAGTCCCACATATCCCCCGGTCCCCCCGGGCCGGGGGAACCCGTCAAGAGAGGTTTTTCCCCGAGACCAAAAAGAAAAAGATGTAGGTAACTAAATTTGGTTTTTACAAAAACGCACGACCTTTGTGAACCTGAACTAGAATATGGAATGTTTACCATCTATGAACTAGGAAACCAGCAAAAAATTCGTTGCATATCACAACTCTGCAGGAAATTTAATCTTTATTTTGGCTTCTGACTATATTGCCATAACCTAAGTAGCCTTTTTTAAATTAATTTGATATAATAAATCATTGTCATGAAACTTATTGGTCTCAAAAAAGTGCTAGTTCAATATTTTACTATTATGGCTAGTTTTCCACTCAAAGTTTGATATATTATAAAGACCGCTTTGTGGTTCTAATCATTATCTTACTTTAACATAAATTACTTTAAAATAATTCATTTCTTATAAAATTTTACATGAGAATATTTTTTCTCTATATCTTAAACTTTAACTATTGGCACATAGCAGATATTGGTTTGGCAACGACGATAAGTAGAAAGGAAACGAGTAATGTCTTGGAAGATCCGGTACGACTAAAGTGCCTTTTTTACTGCTGTAGGACTGCAGACAGGCTGACGGCCCGCTTAGAATTTAGCAGTTACCGTCGCTTATAGGTGTTTGCAACGCCAGTGGTATCGCGAACACGCTGCTGTTTCATAACGTTACAGGAACTTGTGTCACTAATGCTGGAACACAACACAAGGTTATTATAGCGACATACTTAAGAGCAATATGGTCGCCCTCCAGACGGGATTAAGGCCCTATCATATAGGTAGGGTGGGTTGTTTTGTCACCTTTTACGTCAGGCCTGGCCGCAGAGGTTAGTGTATTCTTTCTCCGCCCCAGCACGAATAAGTGCCTTTTGCTGTTTTTGATTAAATTAATCAGAAATTTTTGTTCAAATTAAAATTTTATTATATTATCATTTCATTTTATTTTAATAATCTGCTCTTCCGTAGGTTGTAATGATAGACTTAAACGTGATATTATGAATTGAAAGTGAATTGTGCAAGTACATTTATTTATTTATTATTCCCGTGTACCTAGATCTATCCAAAGTCGTAAAAATGTTCATATGATAACGGTTCAGTACAATTATTTTTGCTCTTAAAAATATTAATACCTACATATTTAATACAAAAAAAAATAAAGACCTCGATGACACACCAGTCACTAAGTAGTGGCCTAGTGAATATATAGTCTACTTCTGACCTCCGAAGTGGAAGTTCATGATGTACCTGTTACGTATAGATGACATTACATTACAATGCCGATAAGACCTATCGTGCGATACGAACGATACTGTCGTACGGTTGAAGAGGCCAGAAGGAAGAAGAATGAATTGCATACTGCGGAATTTAAATGTTGGGATTGTTTACGGTTACAAATATATATAATAAATATATAAAATTAGGTGATAATTTTGCTAATACACTCAGAAGAAGTACAAAAGTAGCGTAAGTGACAGAGAAACTAAAAAGCAATAGAACATGCTATAATTCTAAGTAAAAAATGATATGGGACAGAATAGAATAGAACAAAGAATACTAGTAACTAAAATGAAGCACGCTGTATATAGTAGGGCCGCTGTTCTAAACCGATATGCTAATAGCGGTGCGACGAATATGTACGGCAAGCGCACAACTACTTACTTAGTTCCAAGATTATCAAACGATTTACCAAGAAATATAAGAGATAATATAACCCAAAAAATATTAAAACCTCCCTTAAAAATATTTTTTAGAGAATTTGTAACCTAATTTTAAATTGTTCATTTGAACGTGCGTAGACTTAAGTTTCGATACCATTGTACAAACCTTAGTAGTTTTTTATGCTATAATTTTTATTGAACCAAAGTAATAACTGTGAATTTGATCAATTAATTTAAAAAAAAGTATGTGGATATACGAGAGATAGACTTTAAAAATAGTTGAGAATATAAAGATTACGGCGTAATTTGAAGAGTGGATAACAGGTTATGCGGACCCCAAATAAGGTTCTATAAAAGTCAAGGTTTCAAAAATAAAATATCACTATATTTTCTCTAGAAGGCATCAAATCACACCTAAATAGGTGATGGAATTGTACGGTCAACTTACACCATTATTGTCCCAAATTTCAGGTTGCAATTTGGTCCCCGGAGAGTCGCTTCCTAACCTATTTGAAGTGTTTAAAGTAATTTAATATATCCGAAGTAAATTCATTATAATTTAAGTAATATAATTAATATTTTATATAAATTCACATTGTTCGCAACATTTTTTAAAATACACCCACTTAATATTGCAACACTTTTTTAGTGATAGTAGTGACTAAAAATTTAGATTAAACATTTAAGTCACATATCTCACTAAATTTATCAAAGATTTAAATAACTAACAATCTAAATAAATTCGATGAATTTTTAAATATTTTGCTTCTAAATAGTTCAAGTCATTAATTTGAAACAATAACGATTTTATTCGATTCTTTCTTTTTACTTTACAAACTTCCAACCGTCAACATTGCAACTGACATTACAGGAGCTTTGTAAAATAAAAAAAAGTATAAAGCTTGCAATTGAAAAATAAAAATAGACTCAGTCCGTCCCCGTACGGCTTTTGATGGTACCGGAGTGTTGTGATTGGTTGGTATAAATTTGTAGGCGTAGTTAACTGTGACCACTCCCACTACAGCTAGGGGTTTGAGAGTTGGAGCCTCCAAACCACATCGGGCGCTCGACGGCTGCGCCACGCGCGTGTACACGATCGAGACACACGTGACATATGGTGATTTCTTAGTGATAATCGATTACTGTGTACTCTAAAATGCATTAACAGTGTTAAAGTGCCCGAACTCAGTGACATCTGGTGGAAACAATAAGTGTATATAATAGCAAAAACCAAATATTGTCTATTTTCTATTAAGCTCAAATATTCTTCCAAAAATACATAAAAACAGTTTAATAATTTAACTTAAAGTTGATATCAACATATGAGAAAACAATTAACATCGTCTTTATACACAGAAAACGTAATAAACTTTAATTGGAGGAAAAATTAATTAAAACAAGGCTTTGTAGTTAACAAATAATCTTCTGTATTAGAAACTTAGAACTGTGATAAAAGTCAAAATATGCGAAATCTAAAACTAATGAGAAGGTGAAAATGTTTACTGACATCTGGTGTTCAGCTTCATTAAATTACTAATGTGTTTAGCTTGTAAAATTAGCCATCGTCTGACCACAAATCACCAAATTCAATATCATTTACACTTACAATCTAATAATATATAATTAATATTACAATTAACAGGTAATACATTTAAAAAAATGCGACGCTGAAGGTAACTATATGATATATACACCAAAAACCAGCTGAAATAACTATATGTAGTGTTACAAACATTCAAAAGAGACAAAAGAAATGATAATGTGGTGATTGTTAAACTATTTACACGTAAGAAAAAGAAAGAAATGATTTATTTAGGACACAAATATTAATAAAAAAATACAATAAGAATACTCGTCCTAAATTGAATCTTTCACAAGTGTCGCACACGTTCCACGTGATTCCCGCGTAAATGTGCCGGTGAGGCTGTCGAGTGGTGTCCGAGCAAGCCGTCAAGATAGCCACTGAGAAGCTACAACTGTGCGGCTGGTCCGGGCAAGCTGGCTACACGCTCGACGGATGCGTCGATGCCGGCTTGCTGCGGCCGCCGCCGCAACCCCACGCCAGCCAGCTTGGCACAGTTTACGCTACGAAACGACGGCGGCGAAATGGAAAGAGGTAAGTCAGTTTTTATTAACATGTTAGCCATGCTAAGTAATACTTTGTATTAACACATGTATACTATATATCGATACAGCAATTGGTATTCACCTTTTAGGGGAAAAAGCAACCACAACTGCATGGTTTATAAATTATTTACTTTAAGGCGTATTTACCAAACACCGAGTTAAACCCGCTTCTAGCAAAGCATTCCAGCTAAATACTTCCATTCTTTAAAAATATACAATCATCATATCATTGTCGGTTTTATCCGTGCAGGGGCGGAGAAAGAATACGTTAGTATAGAGGTTACTCTGCGGCCGGGGTCGGCCTGCCGTAAAAGGCGACAAAACAACCCACTCTAGCTACGTGGTAGGGCCTCAAGCCCGTCTGGATGGCGACCACCTTTGGTCTTTATGCCGCTATAATAACATTGTGTTGTGTTCCCGCTTTAGTGACCCAATTTCCTGTACTTTTATGGGACAGCAGCGTGTTCGCGATGCCACTGGCGTTGCAAACCCATAGGCGACGGTAACTGCTAAATTCTAAGCGGGCCATCAGCCTGTCTGCTGTCCTACAGCAATAAATATTAAAAAAAAAGATTAAACTGTTACAATTGGCAATATTTGTCTATAAAGTGAAGAACCAGCCCTCTGGTAAAAACTGGTTTAGATAGGCCTCTTAGAAATTTGAATTGAAAACTATACACATAACGTTGATGTCGGATGATTTATAAATGAGTTGTATACTTTAAATCTGTCTTAGACATCGGAAATAAAGTTTTCATTTTTTCTCCAAAATGATAACTTATGACGAGAAATTAAAATTCACAAAGCCACGGCAAGGAAAAAGCGTGCTTTTCCTGATATATATATTTAGATTTTATAGACCTATATAGACTGCGGCCTGACTTCCCCCTAAATGTTACCCTTTGATAATGACTTAACGATTTTGAATTTTTTTTTTGTAACATCACTTTTTGAAGTGAAAGTCTACATGCGACGCTTGCAATGGATCCATGATCCAAAAAAATCAAGCTTGCACCACATGCACCGCATGAAACCGCATGCACTTTTATGGTCACGTAGTAACAATCACATTTGTGGTCAACTAGCCAGCTACATAGACTATGCAACCTTCAACACTATTATTATACTATACTAATATTTTTGTATCCTTTAATATTTAGTACATATAATTGTTTGCTAATTGCTTATTGTTAATAAACGTGTTATAAATAATTGTTATATCGTCACTTCAAGGGTCCTAACGGAAGATCAGCGCAGGATGCCCTCTAAACAGCTCCTTGCATTGCTGAGTTAGGCACCTTTTTAGGGCTAAGACAAATGTGTTAGTGATTTGTTAATGTATATGTTTTTTGTTATAGTTTTAAGCTCTAAATAAATTATTTTTCTTTCTTTTTTTTCTTTTTTTCTTTCTTTCAACAAAAAAACAATAACCCGTCGCCATAGTTTAGATTTTCGTAACGCTCTGTCGCCTTCATAGTTCTATAACATAAATTAGTTTTTGGAGCACTTATCTGTAACTTAACACATACTTCATAACAATAATGTAATTGTATAAATATATGTTAATAATTTAACATTTATATGTATTTATTATAATATAAATAGTTATTAAACGGTTATTTAAAGTTGAAGTAGCAAATTTTCATCCGAAATTTCTCCTTTAATTGTGGAGGTACTGTGATAAAAACGTGTAGTTTCTTTCATCATTGGACTCCAGGCTCTAATCGGAAACTTTTGATACCGAGATTAACCACTATGATGGTGTTAATTCGATATTAATAATTAAATATACAGTTCGCTAACAAATATATATAATAACCAATTCGCTTGATATGTTTTCCAATATTGTTTTCTGAGTAGGTTGGTTGGTATAATTATTTTTATATTTTAGTATTTCAGTAGAATTCAATTATTAAGTTAAATTTCGGAATAACATCCATTGGCGATAGTAAGGAGAATAAATAAAAGTCATGACACAAATCACATAGCGCCATCTAGTCCCAAAGTTAGTAGCATAACACTTGTGTTATGGGTACTAAACAACTGATAAACATGTTTTTTATATAAACACCCAGACGCGAGACGAGAATCGAACCCATGACCTTCGCAAGCATAACAAATTGCGTTAGCCGCTACGACACGGATATCGTCATCCATATTACCAAGTTAGATACAGAGCTGAGTTTGGTTGAGCCGTCGTCCAATTAACTATAGCTTAAAAAATAGAACCAGTTTACCATCTTCATCCGAAAACTTGTCGTTGCTATCATGATTGCGATCAGGGCTAATGGTTACATAAAATTATTTAAAATTACTGTAGAACAGCTTAACTTATTAACTTCCTTTATTAGACTTTATGAAGTTCACTTTGTAACATCCAATATCATAACACTGATATAATGAAAGACATATAAAAAAGAAAAAAGCCTTTGCGAGGATTAAATCTATTAATCTTCATTCTGCCAGTAAAACTGAAAGACTTAAAGAGGAGAACGAATCCGAATTCTTTAGAACGTGACACGCACTTGTTGATACGTCCATCACCTTAGCTTTATTAATCCCGGTTGCAAACCAAACTTACGCTTCGGTACCCGGGGTCCGCTTTCCGACTTTTCTACTCCACTTCTCACGGTCTTCAGTCATGTCAAGCCAACACTTTTTGGATCTACCCCTCCTGCTGGGGCCCGATAGAGGCGGCTATACCAGCAAAGGCGACATGCCTGCAATTCATCTGTGATGAATCACGAATATGAAGACTGTTGCAGATGCGGGATTTCCTAGCGCGGTCCTTTCGTCCAGTTCCTTGTATCGCTCTAGCGCCGGCTCACATCCGTATAAAATGACAAGCCTATTGTCTTATAAACCTGTCTCTTCGACTTAACTGGGTGACACCAGTCACCTCACGCCATTTAGGCCACGCGAAAGCAATGCGAGGCTTGACATCGCAATCGATGTCAACAGACGCGTGAAATACAGATCCCAGGTATTTCACCTGGTCCGTACGCTCGACTGTGATACGTCCTTTACTATACGATTAAAATTGTACAGAAGGTACTTAGTGGAAAGATTAAAATTGCATTCAAAGGATTTGGTTTAGGTAGGACAGTGGTTGATAACCAGTGGCTCGCGAGTCGCATGCGGCCCTTCGACTCCTAGGCTACGGCTCTTCCGCAAAATGTTTAGTCCAGGCACGGAATATTACTTGTTACCTTAAATTATTTCCCTAATAATGTCTCCTACTAAAGAATATGTTAAAAAATAGCTCTTTCAATAAATTTCCTTTGTGTTTTCTCTATATTTAGCTTTTTTGGATGACGATGTTGCCGACCACTGTTAGAAGAAAACATCTACTTGATAGTGGACTCTCTAATTTATGAAAAGCGATGGATGAGCTTATCGCTTGGGAGATATAAATAAATATGTGGCATAGCGGTATCTAGTGAACAACAGACCAAAAAGGTTGTGACAGCTATGACTAGACTGGTAATGAAAAATATTATATTTTCTTGTCTTATTCTGCCAAATAATGTTTAATTCTGGTCTGTCATTATCATTGAAAATATTTGGCAGATTATGACAAGAAAATATAATATTTTTCATTACCAGTGTTGTCATAGCTTTCACAACTTTTTGGTCTGTTGTTCACTGGATAGTGCTGTGTCACAGCTATAATAGACTATGATGATTTACATCATCTAGATCTTAAATTAAGAAGCAGAACGCTTATGTTATGGGGACTATACAACTAATATACTACTCATACTCTTTTATTTCGGAAATAAATACATATTAAACCCCAAACTTGGGACGGCAACTCCCATTAAGAGTTCTTGTACAAGCATCAAAAAACACAGTAGACCTGGCCTTATAATTGTGACCCAAATAATATTTTTTTTTCATATTTACTTTTGGATTTGTGTAGTTTATTTGATCATCATATTATTTTGTATTTTTATTTAATTTGTGCTATTAACAAACATATTTTTAATAGTATGTAACGTAGTAAATGGTTTATTTTTAAAGTAAAGTCACTAATCGCACTTGTGGAAGACCAGCGCTGGTTGTTAAAACAAGCATTTGCTGAGCTTGGGGCCAATTTAGGGCTAAGTTAAATATTATTCTTGTATGTATTCTTTATAGCTCTAAATAAATATTTTTTCTTTCTTTCTTTTAGTCTTACTCCGGCCCTGTACGGAGGAAAAAACGTTATATTCTATAAGTAATAAAACGTGTTATATGCTAAAACACGTTATTTATGTTATCGTTAAAGGCATTTCTTATAGAAATATAAGATCGTTTTATGTTTATGCAATAATTATTACACGCTCAGAACGCTTAATGAACAATTAACATTTAATATAGCCAATGCGTTTTAATACTTATGCGTGCAGGGGCGAAAAAATAATACTAACCTCTGCGGCCGGGGTCGGCCTGTCGTAAAAGGCGACAAAACAACCCTTGCTACATAGGCCCCGAGCCTGTCTGGATGGTACCACCATTGGTCTTAAGTATGCCGCCATAGTAACTTTGTGTTGTGTCCTGTTCAAACATCCATAGGTGACGGTAACTGCAAAATATAAGTGGGCCGTCAGCCAGTCTGCAGTCAGCAATAAAAAAAAGTATTAATTCATAATTTTTAATATTTCTAATCAACAGTTTATGATAATTTCTTACAAAAGTTTCGTTCGGGTTACATCCCAGTTTTTCGGAGCTTAAAATACCCTCTTAAGGGTGACATAACAACACTAGCTTAACCCATAGGCGGTCATAGGCCATGTGTTCGATCCCCATGATGCCAGTCACGCATGAGGAAGAATGAAGGAAAATTTTGAAAAACCGTTCATCGGTATGTTAAAGCCGTCTATGCGCCTTGGACAAGCGTCACAATTACTGTCTGTATCCTATAAGGGGATGCTTGAACCCAGAGGGATGTTATAGACCGTAGTAATTATAGTTTTCTAAAATTCTATGGCTTCATATTCACCATTAAAGCTTCTTGTTACATACTTTACTCGTGTATAGATAATTAATGTTATTGAAATTATTATCTGAAATAAATTCATTATAAAGAGCATTGCGGCATGATACAAACAATTTTAGATGCAAATAATTTTATTCATACTTATTGTTTCATTGAAATTAGTTTCGACAAGTTCACCCAGGACGGGAATTGAATCCGTGACTTCCACACGCTTTTCACGTTGTCCACACTACCGAAATTATTAACTTAAATATAGATAATTTAAAATCTTCAAAAAGATAAAAATAATTACATATATATGTAACTACATTGTCAATAAATATACTTTCATTTTACTTTAAAAATAATTGCAGAATTCCAAAATAAAGTGCACTTAATGTGATCAGAATTCGGTTTCTCCTTAGACATAATATATTCTTACTGAGGCCTATTTTGATTCAAATATATTGTAATTAATTCAAAAGTTGGAATAATTGGAATGCCCGATACTGGTTGGTACATATTATACGTGAAGGTTTTTTTTTATTCTTTTTTTTAAATATAGAATATATTTAAAACTTTTTTAATATTTTCGTATAGAAACTGGCTGTTTTTGCCAGTAATTTGTATAACTAAAATTCAATATAGTAGTAGAAAAAGCATGTGATGCAAATATATTTGTATTTTCTTTTAAAATCTTCCAATGTTTCCGCCACTTGTATAATGTGTCTTAAACGCCGCTCAAAAAGAGCTCGTATAGGTTTTTTTTTGCATAAATCTTGTTCCGATAATTGTATCGGATTATACAGGTGAATTTTTGGACATGTTTTATTGGGTCTCGAATGAGATCTCAGTTAGGGCGCTATTATCACCCTAGCTGCTGCCTGTTTCACTGGGCGAATGACAGAAAATACTAAATTGAAAAAGAAATAAGAAAAGTATCAAAAAAGTAAGTAGCGTAAAACCATTTACGAAAAATTTCGTGTCGAAGAGTCGATGCAAAAGGGATTAATAATTACGATGATAATTAGTATAGAGTTGCTATGAGTGTCTCTGGTCTATATATGGCTCTTGTATCTTGACAGTGACATTAAGAGTGACTTGACAGCCCGTATAGACACACAAGATAGCGTATGCTATAAATATATACCATAAACTAAATAGCATACATTACAATGATACAGCAATAGCATTAAAAACTTTTTAAATCTCTATTTTCACACTGAACGCATCTAGCTGTACTGTATCCGTGAAATCATTCTGTATCGAATGGTCCGTTCAAAAATTAGTGACGGCCAATTACCGCGATTCGATTATTCATTTATGAGGTGAATAATGACCGTTGTATCGATACCTATCGATGTAGATAATCGATTCTCGCCGTCGATTGTAAGCGTGCGATTTTGATTGATATATCGTATAACGGATTTTTCAATGGGGCTTTCGCTTTGAGCCAAGACCTAGAAGTTTAGAATTATTTTAACATGTGGGTGGAATTTCATTCAATAATGTATATATCTTAGTTAGAACGATAAACTGGATATTTATTACAATATTTAGAGATCACAATTAAATAAAAATAAATGTAATTTAACGTTAAAACATTGGAAAAAATACTTGATTTGAGAAAAAGCGAGAAATGGTTAACTTATTTTTGTAAATTCGCAGATCACAAAGGAATGAGTAAAATAATATTAATCTTATTAAACCAATTTTAATAATAATAACCGCTAAGAATGTCCCACTGTTGGGCTCTGGCCTCCCTCTGGAAGGGAACGGTACTTTCATCACGCTAATGAATTTTGATGGGTATCACAGCTGGATGATCTCAGAAGGTTTCCTAAAGAAGAATTGAGTAGTGACCGTCGCTTATTCGCTTACGCTGTTATCCCATAAGGTGTACAGGAACTTGGGTAACTAATTCACCAAAGGTGATCGCCATATAAACGGGCTTGGGGCCCTACCACGTAGCTAGAGTGAGTTGTTTTGTCGCCTTTTACGACAGACAGACCCCGGCCGCAGAGTTCAGTATTATTTTTCCGTCCCTACACGGAAATGTCCCTTACTGTCATTACGTGGTAATTATATAATAATATTGCATATTAGGTGCATAAAAATGCCTAAGTCGTGCATGCCATACCAGGATTTAAAACCGTAACCTCTACAATCAACTAGAGTGTGAACCCACTTGGCTCCAACGTGCCTAAAATCGAATTTAACATATCTATTTCAATAATTTTCTGTCGACGAATGGTATTGACTCAAATACCCAGAAGTTTATGATAATTTCATTTGCATCTGTGGGATGCCGTATTCCGTCAAAGGGTTACCAAATTAACGAAACAGAACTTCTTGACGACTACTATATTAGGCAATACTTTTACTAATAAATTATAAAAGCCAAACATTTAGAGTTTGAATTTTACAATCTGTCATTCAATAAAAAATATTTCACGGGTACCGACACGAAAATTTAATATGTTTTTATTGTGTGTGTGGTCATAGCTGCCTTTGGTCCGGTGTTGGCTAAATCCATTTATCAATAGTGCTATGCAGTACCATACATGCTTTGGGTTTCGTAATATAAGATAAAATGTCGTTATAAAATGTCTTCAAGGCCGGCAACACGTTGCCGGTGTCGATGCACAATGCCGTGATACAAAATCCGACGGTGACTAATTGATTCGAGAGCGGCGTTTGATCATCGCTTAAAAGAGTATCTAATGTAATGAAACGTGTAATAAGAATATGGTCTTAACCGGAATATAATTTAACTTTCGCACGTCTATTCCTGTTCATTTGGATACCACTTTTTTAATGACGACTATTGTTTACATAATTGTATTGTAAAATACATCCCATTTATGTTGACACCTTGAAAACCGCTAGCAGATAGTCAAATGTGGAAAAACGTGTGTATTATGCGAGACTATTATGCGCAAGCTACTATGATCAATTAAAGTTCTCTATTTAACAATTGGATGGATTACATTTATTATTAAATCTATAGACTTTTTCTCGCTTTTTACGACAGGCTATCCCCAGCCGCAGAGCTCAGTATTATTTCACCCACGATAGTAAGCAGTTACCGTTTCTTATGGAAGTTTGCGACGCCAGAGACACCGCAAACACGCTGCTGTCCCAAGGGGTTCAGGAACCTGGGTCACTAATGCCGGAACACAAGGTTATTATGACAGTATACTTATAGACTAAGGGTGTTTGCCATCGAGAAGGCCACGTAGGGTTATTGTGTCGCCCTTCACGACAAGCCGACCTCGGGCGCAAAGGGTAGTTAGTATTCTTACTTCGCTTCTGTATGGAGAAAAAATACCCACAACGTCCTAAAGCTGCTATGTATTAAGGCGATAGGCTCAGTGTTTCTTTCCTCGCAGTATTTTCCTTCACCAGTCATCATCATCATCATCATATACATTGTATCCCGGTTGCAACCTAAACTTCCGTTTCGGTGCCCTGGGTCCGCTTTCCGACTTTATCTACTCCATCCATTGGCATGCATATCACCCTTTACAACGTCAAGCCAGCACTTTTTAGGTCTACCCCTCCTGCCGGGGCCCGGCGGAGGCGGCATGGCCAGACATTTATTTCCCTCGTAAGCATACGGTTGCCGTAAAACGTGGCCGTACCAACGGAGCCGACACTCCTGCAATTTATCCGCAATGTCACGGACATGAAGACTGCCGCGAATGCGGGAGTTCCGATATTGTCCTTCATCAGTAGCAGTCAAGACATGCTAATGACATGCACAGTACGTTTGCGAAAACAAAAGTATGAGGGTTAAAATGGCAAAGTTATTAATAATATTTAACAGGCAACCATCTGCTTGCGGCAGGTGATACAAACAGTATGTGAGTTATTTTATATTTGTTTTTTCGTCATTTCATTTCAATTTATGAGTGTGTAGTGTATATGTTATATGTGGTTTTGTTTATAATTATCTGTGAGAAATCTATGGTTTATGATTACGATTTTTTAATTGAATTATAGTAGCGTTCAACAATGTAACAGACAATGCATGTATTGCACAAAGTGAAGACGTCTATGGCAAACGGCCATAACGCAAACGGCCTGTTGCTGTTGAAACTAAATAGTGCTGTATAAACTGTCACTGTATATTTATTTATTTATATAAATAAAATGATAGAAGGTCTGCAGTTATGCGCGTATCACGCGAAAACTACTGGATAGATTTATAATTAAATTTTCTAAGTTTTATTTCTTATATACTTGGCCCTTATCTAAATATATATTGCGATATCTTGATTTAATATAAAGGTTTTTTATTGTAGGACAGCAGACTGGCTGACGGCCCACTCAGAATTTACAGCAATTACCGTCGTTTATGGGTGTTTGCAACGTCAGTAGCATCGCGAACACGCTGCTGTTCTGTAATTATATAGGAACTTGGGTCACTAATGCCGTAACACAATACAAAGCTATTATGACGGCATACTTAAGACCAAAGTTGGTCACCATCTAGACGGGCTTGGGGCCCTACCACGTAGCTAGGGTGGGTTGTTTTGTCATCTTTGATGACAGATCGACATATATTATCATTAATTCCTTATCCAGTTTTTAAATGAGTAGATTATTTTATCCAGTAGCCATATTTTAAGTTATTAACCAACGAAAAAAACGGAGGAGGTTCTCAAGTCGACGCGTATATATTTTTTTATGTATGATCACGCAAAAATTTTTACGGAGTAGTCCGATTTTAAATCTTCTTTTTTTATTGGAAAAAGTATATCCCGAAGTTGATCCCATATAAATTTGGAAAAACAATTCGAACCCTAAGGGTACGAAAACAGAGAATGGTTGATTGTTCACTCACTGATTATATTTATGACCACGCATAACTTTTGATAGAATTGATTTATTTAAGCATGAAGTAATTAGTAGATTATAGACACAAAAAATCATAAAATATAAACTTTTTAACAAAAAAATAAATATAACTTCTTTGTATTAACCTTAATAACTAAGTTCTTAAACTAATGTAAGTATACCTAAGTAATTTTGAGTCGGCGCCAAACAAGTAAATTAATTAATTACGTAATGCGTGATGCGCGGCGGCGGCGCAGCGTAACACGCCTCTTCGCCGGAAAATGCCGAGTGTTTATGAAGTTAATGTCAGCGAGACAGCAACCCGAACGGGCACACACGTGAGGGCACTGGCGCTGACTCAAAATTGCTTAGGTATACTTACATTCGTTTAAGAACTTAGTTATTAAGATTAATAAAACGAAGGTTTATTATTTTTGCTTTTCAGTTTTTTCGCCAGTTTAATATTTTTTATTCTTTCTTTTCTTCAAATGGTAATCTATTTTGTGGGTGTAATAGTATATTAATTTGTCACAACTCTCTACACCATATAGCCCTAAAGAGTGTTCTATCTATCTATAGGTAACTATCATCCATCGGGTCAATTTGTAACAATGTTTCGTATAATCAAAAACAAGTATTCATTATCACCTTTACATTAAAGAAGACATTCAATTAAGATACTCAAAGTACTGAACTGCGAGACAATTTTGCAAAAAACGTATTGAAATTACAGGTATTGGATCGCCAAAGGCATTCAATACTCGCCAATGTGTGTTTAATAGTCATTTAACAGTTTGTTTAAAAGCTATTAATCAAAATATTAAGCGCCGTTATAGAATTTCATATTCTAGTTATGTTCTCTGTTAGACCTAAGTTTGCGTAAAGAATTGATAATTTTTCTTCATTTACCTTAAGACCACCATAGCTTTAATTATTTTTTTCAAATATTCCTCGCGGTTAGTATTGCCTGGAAGATATTGTTTTAAGCGATAAGACCGCCCATTGTTCAGTAGTATATAAGTTTATTTAATATTTTTGTATATTTAAGGTGAACAATAAAGAGTTTTTCATACATTCCTTCATCAAATATTAACTTTAAAACAGAAAACCCTAGTTCTTTTTTTTATCTTATATTAAGTACGGTGCAACAGACCTTCTCCATCAACTCTTCTTTGTTAGCCGTTGTATTAATATTCATATCTTTTTGCATATCATCTTCTATAGAATCTCTTCTTTAGTTATCATTTTCCTTGCCTTATGGAGTAAAGAATACAGATATCCGTATTCGTTTTCTTATATTCCTTCTTCTTCTTCCTGCCCTTATCCCAGCTATGTGGCATCGGCATAACATGTTGTCTTCTTCAGCTCTCCTCTATTAGTCGTCATCTGAACATTCACAATTTTTTGCCATATCATCTTTTACACACTCCATCCATCTTTTCTTTTGTCTCTCCTCTTGTATCCATCCACTCTCAT
This sequence comes from Malacosoma neustria, assembly GCA_963693495.1. Classification (NCBI taxonomy): domain Eukaryota; kingdom Metazoa; phylum Arthropoda; class Insecta; order Lepidoptera; family Lasiocampidae; genus Malacosoma; species Malacosoma neustria. The sequence goes on along the minus strand of OY856390.1, from coordinate 2,412,660 downwards.
TTCTAGCATTTTCCTTGTTATATGATAATCTTCTCTTTGCATTATATGGCCATACATGGTGGTACTACTTTCAAACTACTTCAACTTTATTGCATCCATATCATCTGCTCCAGCCATCCATCTACTCACAGCATTTATATCTCCGCCGAATGTAACATCCTTTGATCTTCCTCTATGTGGTCCAGCATTAGGATCCATGCAATACAATAGGTCTTGTTACAGACTTATATATTACACTTTCGAGATTCAGCGGCACTGCACGAAAAAATATCTCTCATTTTTTGCGACCTGTCGCCATTTCATTATTGACTCTCATCTCGATCTAAAGCTATAAGTAGCTGAATAAATATATATATATCATATTTTAATTGTGAAAGTTTGTATGGCTGCTTGTCAATCAATCCTGGCAGAACGGCTTGACTGAATCGTATGATGGCACAGTGATACTCAGAAATTATACAAATTAAATAATAACAGCCCATCGTGTCCCGCTGCTGGACTCAAGCCAGGCTTGTCCAGACAGGCGGTTTACGTAGTTATCGGTGATATTGGTATGCAGAATTCTTCATGGTGTTTTCCTCCACCGACGGTACATGGCAATTATGCTATGGAAAGAAGAAAGAAAGAAATTTATTTAGAACTACAACACTCATACAAATATTCAAATAAAAGGATTTTAACGCATAATATGCACATAGTGGCCCGTAGCATTCAAACCCAGGACCACTAAAATAGTGCCCAAGTGTTATAAAACTGAACTGAGTATATATAAATTTTATTTATTTAATTACTTATACATGACATACAAATTTTAAAAATAAAAGATACATATCACAGCAGTTCATGTACAACAACTAATTTGACTTAGAGAAAATCACACTGGCCCCTGAACTAGTGAATACTGTATCTCAGTGGGCCAGTATTTTTAACATAAGTACTAATATATAATAATTACCATTATATTAATAATTAAATAATATATAGTAGTTAAATGAGATATAGTAGTAAAAATAAATAATAATTTAAAATAAAATATTAATGAAAGAAGAAGGGAAAGAAAAATATAGATACATATATTAACTGAAACAATGATTGTATGGGAATATAATGTCTGTAAATTATATATAAGTAAAATGTAATATTATATTTAAATAATTGCTTTGATAGTCTCTTAATAATATATATTTTTTATTGATGTAGGACAGCAGACATGCTGACCGCCGACTTAGAATTTAGGAGTTACCGTTGCCTATGGGTGTTTGCAACGCCAGTGGCGTCGCGAACGCGCTGCTGTCCCATAAGAGTACAGGAAGATACCCACATCACAAAGTTATTATGACGGCATACTTAAGACCAAAAGTGGTCGTCATCCAGAAGAGCTTCGGGTCCTACCGGGGCCTATACGGGTAGGTTGTTTTGTCGCCTTTTACAGGCCGATCCCGGCCGCAGCGGTCAGTATTCTTTCTGCGCTCCTGCACGGATAAAAAACGTGCAATAAGACTACTTTTACTAATACCGGAAAACAATTCCACGCAAGTTCGTGGATAACAAATTCCATAACGAAGTATCAGTTTTAACTGAAACAAAGTATAAAGTAAACATACCCTGTAAAAAGTCGAAAATACATTTTAATTCGCTTAAACGTGGCATATCACTTGCAATTACTACCCTCCAGTGCAATTTTAAAGATACGTCAAAAATTTCGTGATGGGGTGTACCTAAGGCTCTTATTGTAATTAGAGCAGATGTTTATTACGTTCGTTGAAAAGTGCGAGTGCACTTGCACATAAGTAATAATTTATTTTTATTTAGTAATAAGGTAATAGTAATTAGTTAGTTTAACATATAAAACAATTTTTTTAAACAAAAAATTAACCTGACTGACTTATTTACTGAAAGGTCACGGTTCGACAACTTGCATAAGTGTTTCATAAAAAATTACATTTTATAAATACATTGTATACGAGTAACACAACGCAATCTTGGGGAAGCTTAGTTACGTAGCTTTTCTCCGTGCAGAGGCGCAGTAAAAATACCACGTGGTGTGGCCCCAAGCTCGTCTGGACGGCAACTACTCTTGGTCTATAAGTATGCCGCTATAATAATCTTGTGTTGCGTTTCGGTATTAGTGGCACAGATTTCTGTACCCCTATGGGACAAAAGCGTGTTCGCGATGCCCATGGCATCGCAAATATTCATAGGCGACGGTAACTGCTTACAGGCCGCTAGCCTGTCTGTTGTTATATGTTTAAAGTTATACTATAATATAGTCAGTAGTTTTTTCAAGTTTCATTCTTGTCGTAATACTAGCTTATTTTTATAAATAAATATACTGTGATAATTCACAGAGTTTATCTATTCCCAAAGTAGGTAGCCGGGCACTTATGTTATGGATACTAAACAACTTATAAAATGCATTGCTTTTTCGAAATATATAAAAATAATTCATAAACAGCCCTATTCATGGCCGTTTGATGTGCGCTAACCGTCGAAAAATCAATATGATATGACACAATGTATATAACATATGATACAACCAAAATGTATAGGTTTAAAATCTGAACATAGTTTTCAGCTCTCAAAATTGCTTCACAATCGAGCACTACAAAAAATGTCATCCAACTCACTTTTAATTAAAACTCATTTGATTAATTCTGTCTTTTGGATGCAAGTCTCGAAACCTTACGTGTTATTTTTTTTATAAGTTCGCGAATGAGTGAATGGTCTTTTATAATTAGGTAACATGTTACAATTGTTTATATTAAAAACTCGCAGATGTATATTTAAGTAAGGTATTTTCTGTCTTACACTCCATATTGCGAGGCATAAACTTGGTTCAAGTTATCATTATGTACACGAAATTTTTGTTTTCGTTATAATAATATCATTTAATAAATAGACAGTATCGGTAGTATGGTTGCTTAATGAAAAAATTTTAGGCTTCCCTAATCATTTAAATCGTCTCGGCAAACGTAGTGTACGAAACCCCCAAGATCTAGGTGGAGTTGGATAGGAAAAATAAGGGATCGGGATTTGAAAAACTGAAAATGGTCTATGTCCAGCTGTGGACAACAATTGGTTGCGTTATAAACAAAACCTACTGGCAAACCGAATTACTTTTCTAATGTAACTCCAATGTTGTAAAATGCCAAAAAGGAATTACTCGCTTAGGTATATAAGCTGCCAGAAAATAATGAAATTCAATTTTCTTTCAGGGTTGAAGCTATTAGCCATTCAGCAATAGCCATTCCTGTGAAAACCAAATGTATGTGCCTACATTTGGTATCTATTCCATAATTCTTTGTTTTTATAACTTGGTGCCCCACCGGGAATAGATATGGCTTATGTGGCTTAATTATATTCATACAATGGCGAATGGCTAACACACATTTCTGGTGAATAATTTCAAACGGTTCTGACCCTATGGCGTTGGAAGACTAGCTAATATCTTTATCATCAACTCCATAGAAAAGTGACGGGGTAGTTTTATTCTTACTGATGAGATCACAGAACGTATTTTTTATTGCTGGAGAACAGCAGACGGACTGACGGCTTACTTCATAGTAAGAAGTCACCGTCACCTATGGATGTTTGTGATGCTAGGGGCACCACAAACAAGCTGCTGTCTCATAGGAGTACAAGAACCTGGGTTACTATTGCCGCAACTACTCATTACCAATACCAATATTCCAATATTGTTGGAACACAACACAAGGCTATTATGGCGGCATGCTTATAGAACAAGAATGGTTGAAATTCAGATGGCTTGACCTCCGGTGCCACCGACGTGGCCTGCGTTGGCGGGAAGGGAGTGTGGTGGTCGACTCCCGCTCCCGCTCCGCCGCCTCCTTACAGGACCTACTTACCTTGGCTACCACGTAGCTAGGGTGGATTGTTTTGACGCCTTTTACGACAGGCCGACCTCGGCCGCAGAGGTCAGTAATCTTTCTCCGCCCCTGCATGGATAATAGAATATAGATGTTTTTAGAATTATATATAACAGAACACAGATCTAGTAAAAACTTTTATTATAGCATACAACTAGCAAGTACAAACAAGGCACGTGGTGCGCACGCGCTGACGTGACCGCCATGTTGATTGTCTTAATTAGATCAAAGGTGGAGCCGACAACTGGAATTTTATAAAAAAAAAAATATTCTGACACCGTGGTTATTTAACGGTTAAGATCTAAAAGGTTAATCGGCGTATAAATAATCATTGCACCATTCAGAGTCAAAATAACGAATAATCATTCAAACTGTTTTAATGCGGATTTAAAGCGCATTTTTTGTGTTAACAATGATAAAGCCAACTTGCATTTTTGATCAGCTTAACGTAACTTGATTGAATGATTTTAATGAAGCATGGTATGTGACATGAAATAATAATAAATAAATAAATAATTATATTGGGACATTTTACACGACGCCATCTGGTCCCAAACTAAGTTGCATAGCACTTGTGCTATGGGTATTAAATAACCCAAATCGGAGTGGACCTGTCGCTCCCGGCTCTGGTTCTGTCCATGGTCGGGGGCGATCCTGGATGGACGGCCGTCGCCTCCTTCTGCGAGGCAGTCATGTCCGCAAAGGAGGCGGCGGAGCGGGAGCAGGAGTCGACCACCACACTCCCCTCCCGCCTACGCAGGCCACGTCGGTGGCGCCGGAGGTCAAATAACGACCTCGCCGCAAAAGCGACCGCGGGCGGCTCCTCGGGGGAGGATCCGCTGCCCGCACTATTGCCGCGAGGGTGAGGGCTGCGTGCTGTTCCGCGGCCCCCCTCAACTCCTAGAGTTGTTAGGAGAGCACCGGGGGGACGAGACCCCCTGGCGCCAACACTTTAGAAGGGGCCCGCCTCAAGACAAAGGGCGGGCCGGCGCCGGCCCGCCCTTTGTCACGAGATCGGCAGGCCATATATCCGTGGGCCCGAGCGTAGGCGATAGGAGAACAGCGGGGTTTTTCTAGTGGGTAGTCGGATGGCCAAACATCTTTCCCGGAGTCCCACATATCCCTCGGTCCCCCCGGACCGGGGGAACCCGTCAAGGGAGGTTTTTCCCTGAGACCAAAAAAAAATGGGTATTAAATAACTCCGGCCCGCGCTACGAGATCGGCAGGCCACATATCCGCCCGGGTATAGGCGATAGGAGAACAGCGGGGTTTTTTGTGGATAGTTGGATGGCCAAGCATTTTCCCGGAGTCCCACATATCCCTCCGTCCCTCCGGGCCGGGGAAACCCGTCACGAGAGGGTTATTCCCCGAGAAAAAAATGGTACTAGATAACTGATATACTACATATATACTTTTCTTTTGTAAATAAATACATATTTATTATATATAAAAACCCAGACGCTGGACGGGAATCGAATCTACGTGCGTCAGTCGTTACGCCAGGAGATCGTCCAATGAAATGAGAGTAGTTAGCAGAAGAGCAGAAAGAAAAGATTGCATTACGATTGCATGGGCTTACAAGGCGCTTTTTGTTGAAGTATTTAAATGATAGGTAATAGGGAAGACTGACATGCTGTGAGAAGTAACAGCCGTAAAAATTTAAACAATATATTATGAAATTACTTCATAGCGAGGCTTTTGCGTTCACATTAGCCTCACAAGCACTGGTGCTTTTTTATAAAGCACGCACAAAACGTCCCACGCACAAAGCATTATGATACTCCCACAATCGTCACCTGCGTCTATTACCGCAAAAAGTCGTGCGATTTTTTGTCGCATTTTTATGAGTTTATGCGGCGTTTAATTGACATGAAGGAATTACGATCACGTGTCATTAATGTCATCGTATACTATATTCACGGCTTAGGTGGTTAATGTTTGCTTTTTAGCCTCTTAGACGACCTACGTGGCGTAGCAGCTAAGGTTTCGTCTCTGTGCAGGGGCGGAATAAGAATACTAAACTTTATGGCCGGGGTGGGCCGGTCGTAAAAGGGGACAAAACAACCCTAGCTACATAGTAGGACCCAAAGCCCGTATGGATAACCTTTGGTCTATGCCGCCATAATAACCTTGTGTTGTGTTCCAGCATTAGTGACCCAGGTTCCTGTAATCCTATAGACCAGCAGCGTGTTTGCGGTGCCTGTTGCAAACATCCATACACGACGGCAACTGCTTATACCATTAAGTGCCTGCTGTTCCTTGGCAAAACTTTGTTACCCTTGCGGAGGGTACGGGTCCAATTCCCGTGTCGCTTAATATATGTATGTATGTATTTATTTACAAAATAAAAGTATATATGTAGTATATCAGTAGTCTAGTGCCCATAACTTAAGTGCTATGCTGCATACTTTGAGACTAGATAGCGCTGTGTAAATTCAGCTCGTTTTTTTTTATCATTATTTTACCCCTATGGTGATAGCCCTTCAGTTCTGCTGGCATGCTGACGAAGACACCAGTCACTTTGGAAGGTCGCAGGATTGACTTTTGGTCATTGCTTTGCGATGTTGTTTATACCTATTGACTAATAAGTTACTTATTATGTACGTGATAACAAAGTATTATAAGATTTCCAGAATGGAATGCATTTTTATTTGTCTAAATTACATTAGCAACGTTGCCACGTAGTAACTGTGAAGGAAAACTTCATAAAGAAACCTGGACACTGAAATTAGGGGTGTATGTGATCCGTCTTAGACAAGAGGGACCCCAAGTCCAGACGTGAGAAGTTATATACTGATGTTATATGTCCTTTAGCAGACTCTATTAAGCAATCTGCTTCTTTTACTTTATTAAGTATACTGCTAAGTGTTTATTTATTCACACAAGTGTTTCATCCTAATTACGATGAAAGTTACATAAAAAAGTCACATCTCCGATGAAGACCTGTGTTTTTTTTACATACATATTATTGACTGACACAACTATTCGTCATATAAATATATTATTATCTCGATGGGGGTGAATCCACAAATAAGACCACTACGGAAACTGAGGTCACAACAACTCAATTGTTTCCAAATTTTTTTGACTGCTCTAACTATTTATTTCAAACAAATTCAGACAAAAATCTCTTAAGCGATTCAGAATTCGCGAATGGGAATTTAATTAGAATTACTTGCGCACACACAAACGGTATTTAAATAACAAGCGTTTAAAAAAACGCCCGTCTGTTACAGAATTTTAATCGAAAATTCTTTAAACAGTATCAGGTGTTCACACGCGACAACTTAGTGTGAGACAATATAACAATTGTCGTGTTTGATTCATACATTTTATGCAGAATACTACGTAGCATTGCTGGGGTTACCATATTCAATGAGAATTATTACGGATATATTTGTCAATGATTAATCTTTTGTAAAATCATTTTGTAAACAATAGGTCAAGATGAAAGGTCTGCATGAAATATGTTTTTTTATTGCTGTATAATAGTAGACAGGCTGAGGTCCCACTTAGTAAGCTGTTACCGTCTCCTATGGATGTTTGTGACGCTAGGGCACCGCTAACATAATGACGTCCGCGTAGGGAAACTGGAACTCAAGTCACTTACGATGGAACACAACACATGGTTACTATGGTGTCATATTTAGAGATTAGGTAGCCCCTACCTAGTAAGGGTTGTTTTGTCGCCTTTTATAACAGGCTACAACGGCTGAAGGGTGCTCTGAGAAAATCAATGTTGAATTGGAAAGACAGGACATATTGCAGGGTACCTAATGTGAGATAAGATCAGGAAGAAAAAGTACTAGAATGATTGTTTTATCGCCTTTTACGACAAACCGCCCCCAGCCGTGGGGCCAGTATTACTCCGCCCCTGTATGAAAAAAAATCTTCTATCGAACCAAGTTTTTGTAAAACTCGTTATAAATTAATTCATTTTATTATTTAAAATATCAATTATCATTCCTCCACAGTTGGGATAAGGTTTTTCGAATAGAACAAGTGTAGTGGTATTGTCCAAAGCATATCAGTGGGTTTCAGTAATATAAACATTAGACGACAACATATTCATTAGAGATGCGAGATAATTTCTTTTGTATTATTATTTATTATTGTTTTCATTTTATACATTATTTTTCCAACATATATGTAATGTATCCATAATACCTTTTAAAAATATTTACATTAATCACAATTAACGCAGGGTACTTATATATTATGTTATTTCTTTATTAAATGCCAAAGTCAAAATTAAATTGTGCATCATTTCCCAATAATTCAACGAATAACGTAGATAGAGTGTGGCAAATAAGTGCCTAAAGCATTGGAGCCACATTAAAAGAAAAAAAAAACGTAGAGCGAATGCCTGCGTACACTATAATATCGAAAAATACAATATTAGACAAAATGAACGCAAGAACTCATTGAATTGAAATCATAAATTTTGAATGTAAATTAAAAAATTCCCATAATGTTATAATAAAATTTTAATCGAATATTATATGTGTAATAAACTTAGGTCAGGGGAAACGAATTCCGAACCGATTCAGTTAATAGTGCAAACGATATTAGTTTTGAAATAGTTTTATAATTTTCATATCTTCTCGTTATTAAAATCTATACAAATAAATAAAATTGGAGGGTCTGTTTGTAATATTAAAATAACCGCTTTTTACTAAGTGCATTCGAACGTATACACGGTACATATACCAAAACAACATTTTTTTACAATTTTTGTCTGTCTGTTTGTTCCGGCTAATCTCTGAAATGGCTGCACCGATTTTGACGGGGCTTTCACTGGCAGATAGCTGATGCATCAAGGACTAACTTAGGCTATTATTATTTTAGAAAAAAAAAATAGTTTTTGTTAAAAATGATAAGTTTCGAAAATTTTATATTCCAGTTTACGTTGACCTCAGATTTATATCAACAATCATATGAAATAGGGTTTAGCTTAGGCTACGTAATCTGGAGGCGCATTGCGTAAAAGTTGCATTCGATAATACTGACTGTTTGCATATATCATTTATATTTTAGGGTTTATAGGATTTGTAATCCAAAATAAACCAAAAGATATATCCAAAAAATTCTGCCCAAAGTCACTATTCCACGCGGACGGAGTCGCGGGCACAGCTAGTTCAAAATATAATCAATATTTTGAATTTTTTTTATCACATAGACTACAATAACTGACAGTTTAACATACGTTGGAACAAAAAGTTTAATGGATACTAAATAAATAATATATTACATATAAAATTTAATTTTTAAATAAATACATACATATTATACATAAACACCCAGACACGGGGTAAGCGTACTAAAGTGCGTTAGGCGTTGGCCTCGGAGGTCTTTATGAGTCATAAATAAAAAAATGCAGCCCAAACTATCATCAGTTAAGGTTTTGTTCAAATTAATTTCAGTCCCTTTTACTACAACAATTAAAAAAACAGTCGTGGACTGCGAATTTGAAGTAGCGCTGATGTTCTATAGATAGGAAAAGTTCAATGACAATATGGAATAGATAAATATACTGTGACTAGTAACCGCGCCATCTACTTTATTTTATGGTACTAGACAGTCGATATACTACTTATTATTTTTTTATTGATGAGGAACAGCAGACAGACTAAGGGCTCACTTAAATTTAAGCAGTTAGTGTCGCCTATGGATGCTAGGGACACCGCGAACACGCTACTCTTCCATAGGAGTACAGAAACCTGGGCCACTTATACCAGAATACAACAGAGTAGTTGCCATCCAGGCTAACTTGAGGCCCTACCACGTAGTTTGGGTTGTTATGTTGCCTTTTACGACAGTCCAATTCTACAGGGGTTAGTATTCTTAATCCACCTCTGCACATAGATAGATAGATAGACTATTTTACTTTATTGTCCACCAAATATTATATACATGCAAAGTAACTTAATATTAAACTTATATCTAGTGCACAATAGGCGGCCTTATCGCTAAGAATTAAAAAACGTTTTACTATAGGTGGCGCACTAAAAGTAGATAGATAGATAGATAGATAGAAAACTCTTTATTGTACTAAAAAAAAAGAAAAACACGTATTAAAAAAAACTATATAAAAGTAGATAGCACAAAGTAATATGAAATATAATAATATATTACAAATAAGATATAATAATAACATAAACAATATACTTTTAACATTTATACTTTTGTAAATAAATACACGGCATACTTAAACATTAATGAGACGGGACTAGACCTAATAACCTTTGTGATGCTCCGACGTGCGAAAGTCGTTGCACCACAAAGATCGTCTCATAATAAAATAAAATTAACTATATTAGTCTATACTAGTCAACAACTTATTGAACTCTCTTCTCTATCGTTCCCTCACTGCTGAGGATCACGACCACATGTGATTTTCCTCTATAGTTTTCGGTCATGGGTGACCGCGTGGTATAGGTCAACCGCTTTCTTTATTAGATTTGACCATTTGGTTGGTGTTCTGCCCATGGCGTGCCTGCCTTTTATGCGACCCAAAATTATGAGCTACTGTAATTCATGTCTGGGAGATGCCCGCACCAAGCGCACCTTGGTTTTATAGCAAATGTTGCGGTTTTTCCAGACCTTCTCGAGGTTGGCCATCGCAGTTTTAGTCATACCGGATTTATAATACCAGATTCGATTTCTGTACTCAATCAAGGTATTGTAATGTACGATATATATTTATTTCCAAAAAAATGCTTATAAGTAGTATAACAGTTGTCTAGTATCCATAACGAAGGCACGGGGATATTTTTTTTCATAATTATAAGTAATATCATCACACCTAAATAAATACAAGGAAATGGTCTTTAACTTATTCATTTTATTTATTTTGAGAAAAAAATTAACTATCATTTCGTAGTATGATATTCCAAATTTACATGACGGAAAATGTCGTCATGCCTATTGCAGTGGTGCTTTGTGCATGACGAAATAGCTCGTCATACCCGTTTAACAGGTTAATTTGGGATTAGATGGAGCTGTGTCAGTTATTATTATTTAGGGTTTCTCGGGATTTATTCCACGGGACTCATCCCGAGGTATTACGGTATGACAGTAAGTTTAAACAAGTCTTCACAAACACATGTTTTCACAAAGCGGAATCAAGCCCCGTAGTACACAGCGTGCTTGGAGATGAATTAATTTTCTGCAATTTTCACTCCACGTCACGCTCAATAGGCCCGTTAGGCTGAACGCACAATTATGTGCGATAAAGCTGCGTTTCATAGGTCAACAATTATGATTTTTTATCGTATCATGTGTATAAAACTGTTGTTTTGGTTAAGATTTTTTTAAAGATTTAATTTGGAAACCTCCTTTTTACGAATACGTTCGTATAAATAAGAGCAACTGATAACGTCTCACTGCCTGGCTCGAGCCTTCTCCTAAAGAAAGGACAGTATACTCACCATGCTTTTCTAAGGGAGAATTGATGGACAGTGGATACAAGAGTAGAGTTAGACCAAAAAAAAGATGGACGCGTAAAAGATGATATGGCGAATAAGGGTGTGAATGTTGGGATGACGGCTAACAGAGGAAAGTGGAAGAAGAGAACAAGAAAGAGGGAGAAGCTTATCTAAGGCAAAATGGCAGATTACAGATATACAATGGCAGATTACGTGGTAAGGCCTCAAGCCCATCTGGATGGCGACCACCTTTGGTCTTAAGTATGCAGCCATAATAACCTTGTGTTGTGTTCCGGTATTAGTGACCCAAGTTCCTGTATCCTTATGGGAAAGCAGCGTGTTCGCGATGCCACTGGCATTACAAACACCCATAGGCGACGGTAACTGCTAAATTCTAAGCGGGCCGTCAGCCTGTCTGCTGTCCTACAGCAATAAAAAAAAAACTTGAGAAACGCTTAGGTTATTACTTAAATTTTATGTATATTAATATGATAATGTAAGGAAAGATTATTTATTAATAAAACCAAAAATAATTCTAAAATAACTAAAGCTTACGAATTTCCAACTTTTCCAAAAACTATTTTAAAATTATATTAAATTAAATTATTTCCTAATGTAGATTCTTATAAAGAAAAAAAAACTCAACTGTATTTCATTGTATTATAGTCACAATTCGAATAGATCTAGTGCTGTGGGTTAGAGTGAGAGAGGAGGAGACTGCCTACCGCTACCGTAGGCGTGAGAGAAAGGGAAGCAAGACAGACTGGCCCCGTAATGCGTTACGTAACGAAGCGGTTTACCCTCCCCTAAGAAGTTATCACTTCAAAAATACTAGTTAGATGAAACAATGCTGTACTTTTTCGGTATATGCTTAAAGTCGGTTTTTAAATATTCGATTTGTAGAGGTTGTTAAATCAAACACTGCTACTCGTGTGTTTAAGATATAGAGGTCCAAGTATTTTTATTTTTGAGTTATAAAGGGAAAATAAGTACTGAATTAGCTTATAAGGTCTCACAAATTATTTTGACTTTTAGATAATCCAGATTTCGAACAACGGAGGTTTATATAATTACTTTGTGCGCGCCTGTACAAGACATGTTTATATAGGACTAGCGGCCCGTCCCGGCTTCGCACGGGTATTTAACAAAAAATTAAAAATTAAACCCTTCTATTTTTTTTCGGTCTCGGGGAAAAACCCCTCTTGACGGGTTCCCCCGGCCCGGGGGGACCAAGGGATATATAAGGGACTCCGGAAAAGATGTTCGACCATCCGACTACCCACTAAAAAACCCCGCTGTTCTCCTATCCCCTACGCCCGGGCCCACGGATATATGGCCTGCCGATCTCGTGGCCCGGGCCGGCGCCGGCCCACGCTTTGTCTTAAAGCGGGCCCCTTCTAAAGTGCTGGCGCCAGGGGGTCAGGGTTTCGTCCCCCCGGCGCTCTCTTGTAACAATTCTAGGAGTTGAGGGGGGCTGCGGAACAGCACGCGGCCTTCTCCCTCGCGGCAATAGTGCGGGCGGCAGATCCTCCCCCGAGGGGCCACCCGCGACCGCTTTCTACGGCAGCCGGAGATCGTTGCCCGCCCTCCGGTGCCGACGACGCGGCCTACGTTGGCGGGAGGGGAGTGCGGTGGCGGACTCCCGCTCCCGTTCCGCCGCCTCCCTTGCAAACACTACTGCCTCGCAAAAGGAGGCGACGGCCGTCCATCGAGGATCGCCCCCGACCATGGACAGAACCAGGGCCGGGAGCGACAGATCCGCGGCCAATTCCGGACGGGACTCGCATCCCCGTCGCATGCTAGTCAGGCGTGGGTACGACTACCAGACGACACTCCAGAAAAAGCAGAGTCGCCTGACGTCGTAGTCGGCCCAGCAAGACCAACCGACAGCGAGGATGCAATTCCCGCCCCGGGAACACTCTCTGTGCAGGCGCAGTCGAAATAGGCATGGTTTCGACTACCAAATCAGGTCCCAGGGTAGAACCCGGGACCCCAATCAGTATTCGCAACCATCCCACCGGGGACCACGCCACGAACAGAGAGCTAAGTTGGAAAGGATGTAAGAGGTAGACGGAAAGAAAGGTAGGACTCTGTCGCCTTGAACGGAGAGGGGAGTGAAGCGATGGATGCTCGGGCACCTCGGGTACGCACACCCGTGCACTCCTCGGACAGAGGAGCGCCCCTGAGGGCAAACCCTTCTATTTGCGTCAGGTTACTAAAAAAATAAAATTATAAAGAAAGTTTGAATATTATTATTTCTATGAGCTTTTATTTTAATGATTTTTTTTGTTATTACTTTTTATTTATTTTTCGTTATTTTTAATAAGTGTTCTAATTTTTGTAAAAACCCCAGTGACGCACGCCTACATTGCATAAGGTGCTGCCTAGCTAGCCGAACAGGGTGAGCGGCTACCACGCAACATTTTTCTAATACTTACATTTTTAAACTCGTGATATCTTTCGAATGGAATATCCGAATTGAATAATTCAAAAAGTTTTTTAAAGGTATTGAAACAGTTTTGAATATGAAGTAATTTATTTTGATAAGGATTAATACCAAGATCCTAATAAAGAGCCTTTTTTAGGGGCGGCATTTCAATTAAATTTTTAAAATAAAAGAACACTTATTGTGGCATAACTATAATAGTTAGACATATGCTGTCGCGACACTTTTTGTAAATAATGACGTGTTCTGCAAAGTTGTAGTACATTATTTTATTCTATCATCAATAGTTTTCGCAACGTACGCGATTTAAATAATATTTTAGGTAATTTTTTTACACTTTGGCTTACATTATTGGAGTTTTAGTAAGGATCCCTAATTTTTTTGAAAATATAATATAGCCTATGTCACCCGGGGATAGTGTAGCTTCCTAACAATGAAAGAATTTTTTAAATCAGGTCAGTAGTTTCGGAGCCTATTCAAAGCAAACAAACAAACAAACAAACAATCAAATCTTTCCTCTTTATAATATTAGTATAGATATAGATGAATAGATGATGTTCATGTTAAATACAATAGATATTATACATTGATATTCAATACCTATACGTGAAACATAATGTTTTAAAGAAAGGTCGCGATCTATCCAACATATAATACTACTATATTGTAAATATTGTTTTCATGTAAAAACAACCGTCGCATGGACATGATGCTTATAAACGCATTATTGAGTTGTTGGAATCTGTAAATGGGTTCATGCCGTCATTATCAGTCGTAACTATGTTAAATTGTTGTATGCTACGAATGAAAAAAATGTATATAGGGGTATTGATGACTGTGGCGTAACGGCTAACGCACATAAACGCTTGCGGAGGTCACGGGTTCTATTCCCCGAGTCATCTAGACATTTAACAACCTATAGACGTCCCACTGCTGGTCTCAGGCTCTTCATGAAGGAACAGACAATATACCAACCACGCTTGTCCAAGGATTACGGGTTACGCATACGGCTTATCGCGTTATGCAGAATTCCCCACAATATTTTCCCTCACTGGTATATGGCAATTATGCTATAATATGCTCATTAGAAAACTGCGTAAGTGGTGCATACTATTGGGGGGAACCCGCGACATCAAGATTCGTCTCCTAGTTTAATAGCCCTGATCTACTTGGTACCTTATTTATTTAGCCAAGGAAAGGAGAGGGAGCAAAAGTCATGCTGAAATTTTACCTGAAAAAATCTAGAACACACCTCGGGGTCCAAAGCCCCGGTAGGAAATGTCTAAAAAACACTTCAAATTTGATTAAAAATAATAAAAAATATACATCCATCATTATTGCATACAAATATTACTTTATCAATTTCATACATTCTAAGTAACCTCGTTTTTGTATACGTAAAACCAAATCATATTATACTTTATTTATATGGCTTCTAAGTCTTATTTTGTTTTATATTTGTACATAATACTTCATCAAGTACACGGTAATACAACTCGCATTAATCATTCGAAACTAAATTGTTTAGAACTATTTAAATCTGATTTACGATTTTAGACCTTGTTTGCTTAAAATAAGGTTGTTTTTGATTTGGTTATAATACAGAAGTTAAGGCACAGCACATCTAAGATTGACATTTAAATGCTTAAGTGGAAGTGAAAGGTTGAGAATACGATATTTTTGATTAAAATTGGAAAATAATTGGCGTCTCCCACGTTGAAGATGGTTGGACGCGTTTTTTTAGTCGTTTAGACACGGCTCGATTGCTACTCAACTGATTTTATTCTCATTGTTCTAAGACTCTTTGTATTTATAACATTTTAAGGTTTGCTTTATTATAATGTTTGTTTCGCTTTATATAGCTTTAAGCGCTATTCTGAGTTCTGACGGAACAGTTTATGCTGAGCTCTTGTAGCGCTAGTTACATTGTTTTTTGTTTATTTTTATTATGTAGTCTTAAATAAATATTTATGTTTCTTATTTTTCTACTTTTAAGCGCTTTGGCTTCATTTTTCAGTAGTTTCATGAAAGTTAATTATCGCTATTGAGAAATATTGATTTTTTTGTTCACCCTCAACATACTTTTAAAAATATATTTTGACTTCGATTATTTATCCTATTGAACCATAGTTGCTTCTTACAAAAAATGATTGTTCATTTTTTGTAAGAAGCTTTTACTAGAGGTACACACACGTCCACACATATATGTCCTGGTTTATAAATTCATACAATTTTAAGAGAAAAAATGTAATAAATTTTTCTTTCCCTTTCTTTTTCCGTTTCTATAAGGTTATTTTCTCAGTCGCGCACACTGTGCTTACGGCGTCGTTCAGTCTAACCATGGTATTTAGATGGATTTAGACCGATTTAACATTTCCAACTGGGTTTCACCAGCTTTACAAGTAAATATTGTCATATATTAGAAATTATATTTGGTAACTAGCTGTGCCCGCGACTCCGTCCGCGAAGAATAGTTACTTTGGGTAGCATTTTATTGATAAATCTTATGATTATTTTGCTAAGATTATATACTATTTTGGATTACAAACCCTATAAACCCTAAAATATAAATAAATGAAATATACAAACAGTCAGTCTTATCAAATGCAACTGTTACGCCATGCGCCTCCGGAATACGTGCGTTCGAACCTACAAAGTCCAGCCTACTAAACTCTCTTAAATTAAAAATAAAACCTACAATTCCAGTCTAAGCTGAACCCTATTTCATATGATTATTGTTATAAATCTGAGGTCAACTTGAATTGGAATTTTTTTTCGAAACTTATCATTTTTAACAAAAACTATTTTTTTTTCTAAAATAAAAATAGCTTTAGTTACTCCTTGTTACATCAGCTATCTGCCAGTGAAAGTCCCGTCAAAATCGACGCAACCATTTCAGAGATTAGCCGGCAAACAGGCAGACAAAAATTGTAAAAAATGTTGTTTTGTTGCCGTGTATAGAACCGAATGCACTTAGTAAAAAGCGGTTGCTTTAATATTACAAACAGACACTCCAATTTTACTTATTTGTATAGAAGACTAAGTGTTGCATACTCGGAACACAATCTAAGAATCCGACGACAGCATGTATCGCTCTTGCAGTTTTTTTATCGCCTAATATGCATAATGTATTTCCACCAACGTTTAATGTTACTTCGTCAACTTCCGTACTAAGATCACCGATATGTGCATTGTGCTAATTCGCCGTGGATAAGCGGATACTGGTCGCTGTTATTATAATATTATTTGAAAACGGATCCAAATGAGGGCTCCTATCCCGTATGCCGCCATAATAACCTTGTGTTGTCTTCCGGCATTAGGGACCCAGGTTCCAGTACCACTACGCAGACAGCAGCGTGTCAACAGTTCTTCTAGCGTTGCAAACATCTATAGGCTAAGACGGCTAAGACGGCCAAGCTTGACGGTAACTGCTAACTATTATATGGGCCTTCAACCTGTCTACAGTTTTTCAGCAATTGAAAAGCGCAGTTTCTATTATTACATACGTACTGGAAAAATATTTTATTTTATTCGGTTGATAAAACAGTCCTAACAGAACATTTAAAATTTGAAAACTATAGTATAAAGAACATAATACGAAAAACCTCCCATCTACAGTCGATCAAGTTTCTCGGCACCGCTCAGTGAAGCATCACTTCATTTCATAGGCTGTCAGTTTCCATCATAAGGAGACCTTCGTTCAGTGGGAAACAATAACATTTTCCTCGTGTCAGTCCAATTTGAGGGGTCATCTTAATTGGTTGATTAGTTTCTGTGAGCGTTCTAAGAATACTTCGTCGTCTTGCAGTCTAGCTGCACTCTCGTTACGCTATTAAACTATGTATTAGTGCCGTTATTTTGATGGTTAATGATTTTTACAACAACAAGTATCCGTTATATGCAATTTTCAGATACGAAATTGTTTGAGAAATCACAAATACACCTCAAATCTTCTCGTATTCCCTCGATTTACACGGAAGGTTCTCCAGTAAACCGTGTAAAATGAAATCGTGGATTGTGCTATGTATAATTCCCAAATCTACTCAATTCAGTTACTAATAAGTATATGTAAAATACTCTTACTTATTGAATTGACTATAAATTAGAAACAAAAATAAAACAGAATTCGTTAAGAGACTAAATATGCAAGTTTCAACCGCTAAAATTTTTTACTCTTTCTGTAGGTATTACATAAACGATCTAATATTTTATCTTCGTTTCTATAGAAAAAAAAATCGGAATTCGTACCGTGTAAACCGATAGGGATTACGGTGTATATTGTGATAGCTCTACATAAATGTTTCTTTCTTTATTAAAAAAAAAAAACGATTAAATAGTTTAGTTACATATTTTAATGAAGATATGAATATCGGAAACGGAACAATTAGTTACCTGAGAGTTTAAGCATTTAAGAAGGTTAAGCATTTTTATTTCAGCATTCGAAACTTTTACTTGAAAGGCTGTATACGTCGGGATAAACTACTACGCACCTTGCTTCCATGCACTTGATTTTAGTCACACAGGAAACAGGAGGACTTGCTTTCCAAGGCATAAGGTATTCTGACGTGCGTTATCCATTACGCCACGGAGAGGCGTATCCGTGCAGAGGCGGAGAAAGAATACTAACCTCTGCGGCCGGGGTTGGCCTGTCGTAAAAGGCGACAAAACAATCCACCCTAGCTACGTGGTAGGACCCCAAGTCCGTCTGGCTGACAACCACCTTTGGTCTTAAGTATGCCACTATAATAACCTTGTGTTGTGTTCTGGCATTAGTGACCAAGTTCCTGTATCCTTATCGGACAGAAGCGTGTTCGTGATGCCACTGGCGTTGCAAACACCCATAGGCGACGGTAACTGCTAAATTCTAAACGGGCCGTCAGCCTGTCTGCTGTCCTACAGCAATAAAAAAATGGAGGTCGTCAAGGTTGTCTAAGTAGTCATCTTAGAAATTATTATAGATCATGTCTTTCAACCACCTATAAATGGACGAACTGAATAAAATGATCACTTGTTATTATAATTTTATTATTAGATTGTAATATATAACGTATTTAATAGCTAAGTAATATTACACTTGGAGACCAACCTGAGGTACATTATTATATGATAATCGTGATAGATGACATGTCTGTTGTTTTCGAAGCGAGTTTTAAAACTAAACTCCACTTTATAAATTCTTGAAAACGATACTTTAATTAAAAAATAATTTACAGTAATTATTCTAAAAATTAATTTATAAAATATCTGCATTTAATCGGTACTATGCGAAATGAGCCGACAATTTTTAAGCTTGTGACATTTAAAAGGCGCTTTAAAAACAGCTGCATGTAATTTGTAGGGATTAAAACATATTTTAGTAACCAAGTCACTGTTGGCTCATTAGGGTTCCGTAACACGAAGCGTTATTTTATTGTTGTAAGACAGCAGACAGGCTGACGGCCCACTTAATAGTAAACAGTTGCCGTCGTGTATAGATGCTTGCGACGCCAGTGGCACAGTTAACTGCATGGATGGATTTTTGTCATCCATCGTCATATCCGTGATATTCGTCACTTAATTTTTCACTCGTACTTAAATTCATATATATTCATGTTGAATTCATAAATTACTAGTACTTGAATGCAATATTTTCCCCTGTCAGTGGTGACATTGTGAAAGTTACGTAAAAATGCCCCGTCATTGCGTAATGGAAATTGAACCAAAACCTTTTAAGTGTAATGCAATAGTGATATTATTATAGACCTAGGGTGGTTGCCATCCACCCAGGATTGAGGCCATACCACATAGCTAGGGTTCTTTTGTCGCCATTTACGACAGGCTGACCCCAGCCACAGGGGTTTGTATTTCACTCTGTTCCTGCACGGAGTAAGCCTTACTAATATATTTTCGTAATATTACTGATATACACTCATAAAATATAATTAAAATATGTACGGATCCCCTAAATTATAAAACATGTTCGCACTTACGTTAATATTTTCTTTAAATTCACTAGTATTCATATCGTGTGTGGCCTAACTGTAAACTTTGTAAGTAATGGTTAAATACACGCTATATTAAATTACGTGGTTAATATGGATGTATAACGATTATAAGGCAAACACGGGGGTGTAACAGGCCCATCAAGTACTTCGGGGCTTAAGTTACTCTCATCTGCTATTTCAACCTGCTAAACAAACAAAGAAACTCTGATTCTTTTTTTTTTTGATTAATAAAATGACAGCTTACATTTATTATTAATATTTGAATAATAGCGAATAATGTGTACATGTCAATGATTGGTTTACAATGGCACACAGAACTGAATACAAAATGTCTAAAAATTATTCCAATAATGGTTTGTATCCAGGAAAGTGTTGAGAGCAGTCAAGGTGCGTGGGATCGGAGACTATGCTTGTGAGACAGTACGGCAAGACGAGACCGCGAACAATCTGTGTTTCCTTGCTCGGGAATAGTTATTGGGCACGTTTAGTCTCATTAGCTTATTATGGTAGTCCGAGACATTTAGTTTCAAGGCTTGCCTTACAGGGTAGGTAGTGTGTTACTGCTCTAAAATGTTACCCACCCATAATACGTACACAAACAGATGTTCAAATGCCACTTTGACCAGGGAAAAAATTGTCACAGAAGCACATCGATATTAAAAATTCGGACTACTTACGGAATATTAAAATACTCTGCTGATATTATATGAGCTATTAAGCTACGATTAATTATACGATACTTGTCATAAATGTACAAAGATATCACAGCTTTTTAATTATAGTTTGTAATGCATTGTTTAGATCTTTAAATTCGTTGTCGCCATTTGTAACAGGGATAAGAAAGCTTACAACAAAGGGGAAGAATGAAATGTAACATGATGTAGTGATGCGAATATTTGATTAGTCGAGTTACGTTATAAATTAGAACTTAGTATACCAGGGGAAGTTTAAAATTAGCACCAGTAGCAGACAAATTAAAAAGCAACAGAAAGCGTGGTGTGGCTAATGTAATGCGAGAGGAAGAATAATATGTAACAAAGAAAATATTTGCAATCAAAGTAGATGGATACGAAAAGATAAATACACAAAATCAAAGATGAATTGATTAAGCAAAACAAAGTCTAGCAAAAAGAGATGTAATGTGTGATATGCCGGTAATTGAAAAGAGTGGACAGATTTAATGTGTCAAATGTTGCTGCCCATTTCACGTAGAATAAGGAGATAAAAAAGAGCTCATTGTTGCGAAGTTATTTCTGAATTTCATCAGAAACTTTCGATTCTTATAGAATCAGTATATTCAAGTAGGTAAAACACTTTGGGCTAAATTAGCAGCCCACCCAGGCTGAGGCAGAGGCGTATGCAAAAGCATTCAATACGGGCAATAATAATAATAATTAAAAAAATATAGATTAATCCACATACAACAATTTTTTACCCTGGCTTCTGAGCTAGACCAAAGTCTGTGTTACAGAAGCCAGTGCCCACAGTTGTCCAAATATTTTTCAAAAATTATAAGAACATAAACATATAATAAATTTAAAATAAAACAAATAAAAAAAATTAAAAAAACATATAATAAATAGAAGAACTATTGGGGTGGTTTTACTATACCAGCGACAATTGGCCCCAAAACAAGTTTTATATTCCTTGTCGTGAGCCACCAAGCAGTGGGGTGCACACACATAATATCTTACTTAAATATATGAATAATACCTTAGATCTTATAATACTCATATAAAAATCAATTGTATGAATAAGATCTTAATATTTATATATTTAAATATAACAATAAAAATATGGTTGAAAATACTAAACTTTTTCGTAATTGACTCTTATTATGGCGCATCAAACGAAATGTTTCGGAATTTGTTCCACGAATACTACTCGGTACGGTCGGCAGCAAAATTATATGAAAACACTAGTAATAGCAGCGTTTATAACAAATTATAAAAAGTGGCTTTGTAAGGGGAATATTCGTGCTGGGGTTCTTTCTGTATTTGATTTTATCGATATAATGACATTTTTTGGAGTTAGGTTCTTTACATTCGAAAGGACATATGGACACACCGTACCTATATTTTCATTTGTGACTATCGCCATAGTCGTTTATCACATTTAATAAATTAACATACTATGAAAAATTACACCACTCCACTTAGTTTTATATTTGGTAGCAAAACACTTGTGTTATGGATGGTACTTCTTAGATACATTTTAAGCAAACAACTACATATTTTACTTAAACACCGAGCTTCGGTACGGCAATTGAATTCGTTACTCGCACAGCCGTCTGACGTAGCTGTTGAGACACTGAGGTTGTTAACACGAAGTTGACTTGAATCCACTACTTGTATTCATTCAGTTAAATGTGGCTTCTATTGTTAATTATCGTCACTTCCTGTGATCAATCAACCCAAGAAAGTAGAATAGAATTGATCTACCCCAAAAGGAAGACCTTGCGCCATGTTCTGCTGTTTAGTAGGCAACGTCAACTAGCAGGTTGTGGGTAAATCTGGTAATTCAGTTCACTTAGTCTCGCTCGTGTATCACTGCTCACAAAATTTGGTGCCGGTGCGAATATTAGCTCTCAAAGAGAATCTGATTTCTATTCAAAGATTTAGAACTAAGTCATTAGTTCTAAAGGACTTAATAAGATATCAAACTTTAATTAATTATGCAACTTTAACAATTGCCTCAGTTATAGGATTGGATAGTGTTCGGTTGTTAAACATAATTTAAAAAATAAACAGCAATATGTATGGTATATTAGAATTCTGCAATGCTTTCAGTCATTTAATATTTTAAATTTTCTAGCAAATAATACAGAATTGGGTCGGTCATACGAGTCTCGTCTTATATGTCTTTTAATATTATCTATGATAAACTGGATACAACCTTTTGACTACCTCCTGGCGTAACGACTAACGCATGTCTGTACGCCTGCGAAAGTCACGGGTTTGATTCCCGTCCAGTGTCCGGGTGTCTATGTATAATACGTATATATTTACAAAAGAAAAATATATATGTAGTATATCAGTTGTCGAGTATCCATAAGACAAGTGCTATGCAATTTAGTTTGGGACTAGTCGGCGCTGTGTAATTTGTCCCAGTATATTTATTATTTTATTATACAAGCAGAATGTATATCAAAAATATCTTAATGATATTTATTTAGTTTCAGTAGTCGCGAATAATTTTATAGCTAGCAATAATTGTATCCTTTACAACATTAAAAAGGTAAAAATAAAATATATATTTACTATCGTTACTTATTAGTAGAAGCTATTGCCTCGACACATATCGAGTGAAAAAGAATAGCATTAAAAAACTTGCATTCAACAAAACAATAATTTATAAAACTTTTTACATCTCCAAATTAATAAAACTATTCTTATGTTTTGGGAATACGAAAGGAAATCTCGGGGACTGAATTCTTAAATACTTAGACTAGAGAAATCTGAAATATTCTTGACTTTTCAAAAATCAAGAGACATCAACCAAAAATCTCGTCACATAGGATATTCGTGTATGAAAATTTTCTTATACGAATTTTCTAATAGTGAACCCTAATTTATCCAATTTTCTACAAAAATGTATTCTTCTATTTTCATCACTTATGTTTTCATATTTTAGGTTTGCAGTCAAAATAATTAGTTACTAAATTGTTTGCCATTAAATATTTATGGGAAAATGATAGCAATTGTTTTGATTTCGGCTCAAGTTTAGCTTTGAAATCGAAATAATTATCTATAATTTTATAAATATGAAATTTCTTATAATATTTGGGGCATTATCCATACGGTAGCTTCTGTAGTATTTAATTATTGGTTAATATGAGAAGCTAAAGCTATTCTTGGGGAAAAACTCTATTCTTGACGAGTGTCCCCGGCCCGGAGGGACCAAGGGATATGTGGAACTCCGGGAAAGATGTTTGACCATCCGACTACCTATTAAAACCTGCTGTTCTCCTATCGGCTACATCTAGGCCCACGGATATGTGGCCTGCCGATGTTATAGCCCAGGCTGGCGCCAGCCCACCTATTGTGTCGGGGCGGGCCTCTTCCATAATGTTAGCGCCAGAGAATCAAGACCCGCTGCCGCTTTCTACGGCGACAGGAAGTCGTTGGATGCCCTCCGGCACCAATGACGTGACCTGCGTTGGCAGGAGGGGAGTGTACTTACCAACTCCTGCTCCCGCTCCGCCACCTACTTTGCGGATACATTCCTTGCAAAAGGAGGCGACGGCGGTCCATCCTGGTTCGACCCGACCATGGACAGAACTAGCCCCGGGAGCGATAAGTAATTTCCAATTTAGGTGACGAGTACGTGGCACTCTTGGCGCCGTTCCATAAATATACTGCAACAATTCATACAGCGCCATCTAGTCCCAAAGCGCTTGAGTTATGGGTATTGGACCACTGATTTAATACTTATATACTTTTCTTTTGTACATAAATGCATATTATACATAAATATCTGACACCCGTAAGTGTACCGAAGTGCGTTAGTTATTACGCCTCAGAGATCGTCAATAGCTGGAAGAGAATGAATACTCCTGCATCCCGTCCCTTATTTGTGTTGCTGACGGTACAATATTATGGCGCACCGACACCCGCACCGCGGGCGAAGTATAAATGACTTATCATTAAGTAATTACTATCATTGTCTACTCGCACACAAGCGGACGGCCTGTCAGTCATCATCGCGGACAAACTTGATTGGCCTGATTTGGTGCCTTACAAATTGTAATATTCTCTATTACATATAGTATCTGGTAGCTCAGTAGTTACTCGGAAACCAATCTAGAGATCCCGGCTTCGAATCCCACGATAGCATGTGTTGCGTACTTAGCACAATCAATTTACCGCGAATATTTCTTAGTATCGAGTTGATCGTCTCTAAGCAAATGTATTGCCACCCCTCTTCTACGACGACGCTGCCATCTCTCGATTCGATACATTTCAAAAACATACGCTGCGGACGCGTCGCATCGATCTGCGTTGTTCTTTTCAATATTTCCATAAATTAACTAGCATAATCGAAAGTAGTTCGTGCTTCCTACAGTCTTAATAGAAGAACTCCAGCAGCACGAAGACAAGAGGTAAGTGGTAGTGCATTTGTGGTGCTAAGATTCTACTCCCGATACCGAACAGCATGAATAACTAGCTCACCCGGAAAACGTTGCTTTGCTATATAAATAAAATAAATATGTTTTGGACAGTATTTCCCTAAAATCTGATTTTAGTGAACGTCTGCATCGGAATGAGCAATCATACTAAATTTCAAGTCTATATGGTGCATAGTTTTATGGATCTCGTGATGATTATAGTATTTTACTTATAGATATTACATATTGGTTACATTTTGGATAGGATTTCCATAAAATCCGTTTATTGCGAGCGCTAATATCGTAAAATAACCATATTAAATTTCAAGTTAATCTGGTGCATAGTTTTAAAGATCTCGTGACGAGTGTAGTATTTCGCTTATAGATGTATAATTTTTATTTACAAGAAATATGCTTCAAATAATTTTAAAACTATATTATATTACAAAAACAAATCAAAAAAGAAAGAAACCAAAAACACGGCTACTATAAATAATAAATTGATTCCAAATCGCTTTCGGATAAAAACGTTTCCAAAACGCTGGCTGTATTACTGCATTGGATGATAACACTTATCCTTTGCCCTAAATACAAACCAGCTTTTTGATCCCGTGAGACCTCTATCAAGCGTTTTGACAGGTCTATAAAGGCTATATGCTTGTGGACCCCACGGCTCCAAAGTCTTAACATCGAAAGCAGCAAATATGAATCCGCTGCCAATGGATGAATGTTTGCGGCGTTTCAGGTCCTCTTCTTGTGCAGCAGCAGCACCGGTTATCAGAGCTGTATCTTGGAGAAAGACATGTCGCTACGCTTGCGGAGGTCATGAGCTCGAGTCCTGTGACGTCTGGATATTTATGTATAATATTCGTTTATTTACAAAATAAAACTGTATATGTAGTATATTATTTAATTTTAATTTGTGACCAGATGGCATTGTGTGAACTGTCCCAATATTTATTTGTTTATTTTGTAAATGTACTGATAATGTAAGGCTGTTGGATATCTTGGTTTATTAAATATGTATACTCATTCTATATTAATGTTTAAAAAAGCCTTATAAACATACAGAATAGATTGATAAGATATAAAAATCTCGAACTAATTCGTTCAATGAAATAATAATTATACCGACCAATCAAGATAATGTATGTCATTTAAAATATTACAAAGAACTACTCATTGTACAGTCGGCCCGCTTCCCAGAACTGAGTTGGTTAATTAGATGGATTATTGCGGTTAAGGGGGAGCTTCGGGGAGGTCATGAATTTCCTAAAGAATGTTCAGATGTTATAGTTAGATTTGTTTTAAATAGCTTTTCTTGGCTTTTGCAGTGGAGTAGGAACATTAACCTCTGCGGCCGGAGTCGTCCTGCCATAAAAGGTGACAAAACAACCCTAGTTAGGTGATAAGCCAACCACACTTGGTCCACAAGTATGTCACCATAATAATTGGGTGTTGTGTTCCGGTATTATTGACCCAGGTTTCTATACTCCTGTGCCAGTGGTGGGCAACCTTGTGATCTAAAAGAGCCAAATACGATAATACACAATTGAAATTGGCTGCCAGTCTCTCTGATGGTCCTCAACAATAAAAAAACAAAGATAGTGAAATAAGAACAAGGTTAGGTTTCATCCATAATTGGAGAGGCGATTGCAATCTTAAAACCCTGTAAGGAAGAGCCGTAGAGTATTCTTTCTTTTCTGCCTGTTAACTGAATATTAGCATGTATCGCTTCTTACACAGCAAGAAATTTCTTCTCGTTGGGCATGAGTATACGGCTAAAATCTTGTTTATCCTCTGGAATACTGCTTATTAAAGCCGCATCGGAACTTCGTAGTAAATGAATGAAACTTATAAATAAAATATGTATTAGGTTGGCAAATATGTATAATTATTACTGTTTAACCCGTGAGTTGTACAAATATTTAGGCCGTTAAATCGACGGGTAAGTGCGGTCTTCCTAGTGTGATTGTTTGACTGGTTACCATATGATAGCATTCCTAACTCACTAAAAACCTGTCAAAGCATCATACGACCTGCATATTGGTATTATGGTCTTTTTATCTGTTCTCCTGATATTTAAAAGTTTCAGGACTATATTCTTTCTAACTTAGTAAATTACATATCATAGCAGCTATTTAATATATTTTACCTATTTTACATATTATATTTACTTGTTTTATTTATTATTATTGTATATATTAGTGTCTTTTTGACTTTATTTTATTCCTATGAAAGTAATGTTGATTGAATATATATTTCGTATATATCATCATATATGTTTCAACATTACTTGTTTCGTGTTTTTTTTTTTCTGTAAATTACTTATTGGCCTATTTTGACACAGAATCCCATTAACACGATTCAATATTTTGGTATATGGTTAAAACTATATATATTACATATAAATGAAGCTCAATACCCAACAAAAAGAGCGGGAGTGGGTTAATTTAATTGGATAAGTATTGTTACGGCGCTATCTCTCGACGCTCGCTTATCTCTTCGGTTTCTGACTTGGAACTACGTGGAGTCGATTTCATACAAAATATTCCGATAAATATATTATTACTCTAATAGTTTACAACGCATTAAAGTCAGCCTTTCAACAATCTGTTATCGGAAGATTCTTGGGTGCTTTGGTCACATTGCCCGACGACACCCGGATAACTTGGATAAGCTGATCGTGACGGGCAAGGTGGAAGGATCCCCGTAACCACGACCTGGCCACTGGTGTGACCAGTGTGACCGCTATTCGAGAAGCTGAACACCGGACGGAGTGAAAACAGCTTACGAGACAGGCCACAGTTGATTTTCCGACGACCTTCAGTAATGTAGAATTCAACTAAGAAAAAGATTACAACGTCTCACTTCTCAGCTCTTGAAAAGGATAAGTGAAAGATTTTTTTAATAGATAGATTTCTTTATAACAGTAAACGAAACATTCAATAGCAAGCGGGGAACCAATATTAAGCGTATGATACGTTATGCAGTATAATAGTTTTATATTAGAGAGAAAATTCTAGCATGTTTGCTAGACCACCTTGCACCTGTTGGTGCATATTGGGATTGCACCTTTGACATTTATGTTTTAAGCCGGATTTATATTTGTCTGACGTGACGCGATAGAAGCATATGATTTCATACATCTAGGACAGACGACAGAACGCATCACGACATACAAATGTGTCCCTAACCATATTAAATGTATGAGACCGATATGCTTCTGACGCGTCACGACACGACACGTCAGACAAATATAAATCCGGCTTTAGACAGACACCAAATATTGGCATTCATCTTTTATTTCAAACATCACTGATCGTAAGCAATTATGGTTCTTCACTTTTGAAATGACAGAAACGAAACTTCAAAAAAATAGATTACATTTCATATTAGTGTATATATATATATATATATATATATATATATATATATATATATATATATATATATATATATATATATATATATATATATATATATATATATATATATATATATATATATATATATATATATATATATATATATATATATATATATATATATATATATATATATATATATATATATATATATATATATACATAGATATAATCACGCCTCTTTCCCCGTAGGGATAGGCAGAGACCACTTCTTTCCACTTGCTACGATCCTTGCATACTTGTATCGCTTCGTCCACTTTCATTATTCCCTTCATACATGCCCTTTGGTTTAGGGTACTCTTGACCTGGCCTTTTTTCAAGACGTTCTTGATCTGGTCTCGAAACGTCCGCCTAGGTCTACCCCTTCCAACACTTCCATTCACACTCGCCTTATACACTTTTTTCGTCAATCGTTCTTCATTCATTCTCTCAACATGGCCAAACCATCTCAGCATACCTTTCTCAATTTTTGTCACTACATCTTCTTTCAGACCACAACGTTTCCTTATCTCACTGTTTCTTATCCTGTCACTCAGTTTGACTCCTATCATACTTCTTAACGCTCTCATCTCAACTGCATTTATTCTGCTTTAGTGTATAAAAGTGCAAACCCGAACAAAGAGGAGACGAAGATTATAGGAAACATATACTAAATCCCATTTATGAATAAGTCTTTTTTGGTATCGCTTTTTCGTGTCATCGAAGTTTCACTTCAATAAATATTTAAATTTTTAATTCAATGGAAGTATTATTTCAGAAAGTCTTTCTTAATCTGCCACCCAACAATACGTTATAATAATAAATTACAATCGATTGATAATATGGGGAGGTCATCAAACGAGCTCTCTGTGCCAGAAATATTAATGTAATCTCCACATTTTTCTTGTTCGTATGTCCAGTTGACGTACGTACGAGTAGCCTGTGATAAAGGGCCCTATAGTGCAGGTCCTTACTTAGTTCATCGGTTACTTTAAAAATTCTAAATTCCTTTTTGAAAAGGAAGTCCTTATTTAAGAAAGATTTCCTTCCATTTCTGAACTTTAAACACTATCGAGTCTTAATACCGCAGTTTTTTTTTTGTGTAATTAAGCCAAGTGGTCTCATACTGGAATAGCAACTGACAGCCTACTACATCGAAAAACCACTCGTCTTGAGATCTCTAAAACTATACACTCGATTGACTTGAAATTTAGGATTGGGGTGCCCCATAGGGGTACATGAACCTAAGTCAATATTGCCGGAACACAACACAAGGATATTATGGCAGCGTATTTAATAAAAATTGAGTGGTTGCCGTCCAGACGGACGTGGAAATCTATCACGTAGCTAAAGTTGTTTTGTTGCTTTTTACAACAGACTGGCTCCGGTCGTAGGGGTTAGTATTCTTAATCCGACCCTGTACGGATAGACAGATGCCGAGCAACCGTCTGTAGGTTATCTGTCTATAATATGTTAGCGTGTTAGTGTTACACATAACTCGTATCAAGCGGACACTGTCCCGCTCATCTCGTCGTCTACCACGGTTTTTAAATAAATCTTTGCCAAATATCATCATCTTTATCATGATGAAAAGAGGGTTAATTTGATTTGACGTACAGATGTTAACGGTTTAATGGTATGGAAAACACCACGGTTTTCGTAATTCTATACTTTTACACCTCTACATTATGCTGTACAATGAAAAAGCAACTTTATTTCTTATATCTTATAATTCGTAATACACATAAGAATTTTATTGAAAACTTGAATCGGGGTAACATAAAACGATATTTATTTCTTCAGAAATAGGGTTTAAAATGACTTAAAATCAATTTTATTAAGAATGTTAAGTAATTTTATACCTTAACTCGTTTATTATGAGGTTGATTCATAAAAAATATAATTTTTTAAATAGTGTAAAGCTACTGTTTAGTATCAGTTTACAGGTAAGTTAAGTTTCGATGTCCAGTATTCGATTTCTGCTTGATTGAACATTGGTTGATGTTTGGTTTTACGGGGTTGTGGTTTCTCCGAAGTTCTAATTCGTATCTTGTTGCTATGCGGAACTAGCGATCATCATTTGCGGTTTGCAACACTTTTTTTAATATGGTGATGACATAGCTTTTCTCGGTGTAGAAATCGTAAAATGCGACAAGTGACCCGGGTGGAAGGGCTCCATGATCATCTGGATGTCAACCAGCCCTGTTCTCTAAAAATGCCGCCATAATAACCCTGTGTTTAGGCGGGATTTCAAATACCCTTCATGCAAGGATCGAACAACATTAATCTACCATAGTTAATTAGAAATGTACATTGACAATTTATATTTAATTTTTTACGAAGCTAATTCCAGCAGTAAGGTATTTATCGAAGTATCAAACTGACAACCTTGACAGCGAAATAATACACGTTAGGCTGTCAAATGCGCGACAAAGCAGAAAAATAATATTCGCAACTATAGTTGCGAATATTATTCGCAACTATAGTAAGTTTAAGCTATAGCTTAAACTTACTAATTACAAGGCAAGCTGGAAATAAACAATGAGATATCAGAGAATGTATCCTTGAAACGTGCTAATCAATATAATTGATTTCAATCAAAACAATGCCTGTTTAAATAAGAAAAAAAATCGAAATAGCTTATCATTTATCTATAGAGTAGCAGGCGAAAATGGCTTACTTCTCTTGCTAGTTTACAGATAGAAAAGAAAGGTCTCGAAGACTATGTGGCGGCTAGGCTGCAGGCGTCTTTTTCTCTAGGAAACTGAATTACCTGAACGCCGTACTCTGGGGAAAAACCTGTTAAATCAGCCCCAGCGTACTGATGCTACAGCGGATGCCACTGTGCTGCTGGCCGCAGTGATAACCGACAAAAACTCTGGGTGCCTCCAAGGCATAAAGTATGCGTCGATGGCTCTTACTCTTCTTCACCAAAAAGGCACTAGAAAGAAATTAAAAATAATGATTTATTGTAGCAACCACTGCAGTCTCACCATCAAGCTGAAAAATAACCTAACAGTGGCTTTTCTTAGCTATCAATATTTTATAAATTCATATATATCTATTACCATGCAAGAAGTAATGTAACTAATGTAACTAATGCATTAGTCTCCTTTTACTTTCTAGAAGATTAATGGTATAGCCCTTTTCTTGACTCATGATGTGCTCCAAGGAGGTGTTTTTCTCCGGTTGATATGGCACTGTCACCTCAGCAGTAGTTCCTCTCAGAAATTGTTATTGATCGTGATCATGACCGCTGCAAAAGGCGACAAAACAAACCTAGCTACGTGGTAGGGCCCTAAACCCGTCTGGATGGCAACCACCCTTGGTCTACAAGTATGCCGCCATAATAACCTTGTATTGTGATCAAGGTTCCTGTACCTTAGCGTCGCAAACCTCCGTAAGCGGCTCACCTAATAATAAGCAGTTATTGTCGCCTAGAAAAGTTAGCGGTGCGATCACTATAACGCTGCCGTCTACGTAGTGCAACTGGTGGCATATATAGAGACCAAGGTTGTTTAGTTGCCTATAACAATAGGTCGCCCTGGGTTCATTGTTCCTACTCCACTCCGGCACGGAGACTGTTACATAACCACAATACACGAGCACGTGCACAAACGATCCCTCGCACTCACGCATAATCACTCGTATTGTAAAATATATAATATTAATTTTACAGAATTAGTTAATTAAAAATGGGAGAGGAAACTTACCCCAGAGATACAGTTAGATCTAGTTCTGGAGTGGAATCAATTATCTATTTTTAGTCGTTTTATATAAGTTTGTAGTATTTAAGTTTCACCCTTTTAATGCTTGGTACAATAAAAGCAAATTAAATTTAATTAAGATATTGTCATGCATGTGGAAATTACAGTCAAACCTGGGTAAGTGAGAACTGGTTAAGCGAGAAAACTCTATTAATGAGAGTATTTACCAGGTCCCGTCATTTTACCCTCCTAAAACCTCTATAAGTGAGACATATAAACCTGTATAAGGGACAGTCATTTTTCAAGCATGAACCTTTATAAGCGACAGTTAAATGCGTTTAACTTTTGCTATTTATGACTCATTCTTAAATTTCAAGGGACTCTTATTTAATTTAAATCAAATGTGCGTCTGTTATTGTTTTCTATAGTTTTAGGAACTTGCATTGTACCTGTTCGAATGACTAAATGACGAGGAACTCATTGTATTCAAAAAGCCAAATGTGTCTACCGACTTATTTCTCAAGCTTGCTTATTACAGTCAGTTCATAAACAGCAGTTGCGAAGAAAGTTCCTGTACTTACTCATAATGGCCAAAGGAAAACTCAGTGTGTTGTCTTTAAGTAATATTATTCCAACAAAACGAGAAGCTTTACGGGCATTAGAGACACTTCACAAATTTTATGAATATGCGGCGGTTGATCAAATCATATTTGATAAAATTTATGTACTTGAAAAACACACACAATTTAAAAACAGAATCACAAAAGAAATTAACAGATTTTTTCAAGTAAATGTTGTTAGGTATAATATTATTTAGATTAAACATTTATGTTCAGCTATTATTTCAATAAACATGTAATACGCTACGCATACATACACTTATTTTGTTTCTAATTACGTCATATTTGCCGTATTTTTATAGACCTCTATAAGTGAGACAGACCCCTTCTGTAATTCTGTAAGCTAGAAACTCGGGTTAGTGAGAAACCTCTTTAAGACAAAAAGAGATCGCAGTCCCTTCAGCTCTCGCTTATCCAGGATTGACTGTATTTAAAAACAGTCAACCAACCAATATTTCAAACTATTATTTCAAATTGCATGCTTCTGTGCGTGTCAAATGCCACCGTATGAAGACATCATGGTAATGTCGTGAACTTTTAGAAAAATAATTTAAGTATTGGACAATAAATCAAATTGTTTGTAAGGTTCTGTATTACTTTATTTTTAATAAGTATTAGGTACCTAGTAGCTCAGTATAATATATAGACCAATCTAGAGGACTCAGATTCGAATTACACGATATGCCACGAGGCAATTTTTCTCACTTAACATCCAGCATCATCATCATCTTCCCAGCGTTGTATCCCGGTTACAACCCAAACTTTTGTTTCGGTGCCCGGGGTCCGCTTTCCGAATCTCTTTACTCCACTTCGCACGGTCTTCGGCATCCCTGGTAGTGAGCCCATTGGCACGCATTCGCAACTATAACTTAAATTTACTAATTACAAGGCACGGTTGGGAATAAACAATGAGATATCAGAGAATGTATCCTTGAAACGTGGTAATCAATATAATTGATTTCAATCAAAACAATGCCTGTTTAATCACTCTTTACGACGTCAAGCCAGCACTTTTTGGGTCTACCCCTTCTGCCGGGCCCCGGTGGAGGTATATTCATCTCCGTGATACGCAGTTCTTGCTTGTGTCGCTCTAACACCGACCATGCTTCACAGCTGTATAAAAGGACGGGCCTAATGATGGTCTTATAGACCTGTCCCTTCAACTTTACCGGCATCTTGATGTCACAAATGACACCAGTTACGTTCACGCCAGTTGGCCCACGCGGCAGCAATGCATGCCTTAACTTTGCAATCTATGTCACCAGATGCGTGAAATATAGATCCCAGATATTTCACTTGGTCCGTGCGCTTGACCGTGTCGCCGCCTATGCGTAAGTGTGTGGGATCGATGGAGTTACAAGCCAAATACTCGGTCTTCGCCACATTGAGCTTCAGACCACCGTTCTCAAGCAACTCCTTCCACGCCTTCACGCGTCGCACCAGCCTACCCCTGTCCGAATCTGCCAGCGCGATATCATCAGCATAAATGAGCAGCCACGGGGGCTGCTCATGTGAGTTTCTGATGCTGTGTGACAATACGTCTAATACCACGCTAAACAGAAACGGACTAAGGACGGATCCCTGGTGTACTACGACAGTTATGGGGAAGGATTTGGTATCGCCAACAGCGGTCCGAACCACGGAACCGGAATCGCGGTACATGTCTCGGATGATGTCAATATAGGCCTCTGGAACCCTTTTAGATTGCAATGCCCACCAGATTATCGCGCAAGGAACACAGTTGAAGACCTTCTTCAAGTCAAGAAACAGGCAGTGCAGGCGTATACTTCGTCCTGTATTTCTCCGCGACAGTCTTTAGGGAAAAAACAGTGTCCATGGTCCCATAACAAGGGCGAAACCCATACTGACATCCCGAGACAGTGCACTCCTGTCGAATCCGAGAGTCGATAACCCTCTTGAAAAGCTTCATGGTGTGGGACATAACCTTTATGCCACGGTAATTACCGCACTCCTGCACCTACTCTTGCCTTTGAAAACTGGAGTAATGATCACTTAACATGAATACCTGAAACATACATATTATAACATAATCTGACTTGGACAAGCGTGGCGGGTATAATGTCCGTTATCTGTAGGGAAAAGCCTGAACCCTAAAATAAGTGCCATCTAGTCCCAAAATAACCAAAGCCCTTGTGTTTTGGGTGCTAGACAGTTGATATATTTCTTAAATACATTAATTTTTTAATAAATACGTAACACTCACAACGGTACAGAAATCGAATTCGAGATCTCCGCAGCTGTCCAACGTGTGTTAGTCGCTGAGCCACGAAAGTCGTCATTTCACAGTTACCGGAACACAATACAGAAAGAAGAATATTTGTATTATTAAAGGCACCACTATTCACGTGTAGGTTATGGAACCCAAAAACTACGCAACCAAATTAGAAAGCATAAAAATCTTTAATTCCCTACAACCTTATATTACGAGATTATAAACCTTTGTAAAAAAAAGAAAAAACTTCATAATATATGTTTGGAACCAACAATGAGCTATGCAAATTTTGGGAATCGAACGGAATACCATTAGCGATGAACCTATGCTTAGATTCTTTCGTTTTATTGTTTTTAACCAGATTTTTGGAGTTATTGCCATTTCCATTTTTTTTTATTAAAGGAGATAAAATTTAAATGTATTCAATTTGACAGCCTAAATAGTGCAATGTTTATCGTACTTCAGGACACTTGCGAAGGTACGGGTTCAGATCCCATCTCGAGTAAGAAAAAAGTATATAAGCAATATAATATATTGCTGATATTATCATGTGTGTAATAGTAGTATATATACCGCATATATAATTATTGCATATATATATATAAGTTTGAATTCATTTTGTACACTTTTAAGTGGTATTACTCGTATATTACCACGATGTTACATCTTGGGTCGATCACACGATGTAGCTTTAGTTCTAACAATAATATATACATATAATATAATACAATGTTTCAATCGGCGTTGACGCCTAGCAAGCCGGAGTTAGAATATTGACCCCTGTGGCTAAGGTCAACCTGTAAAAAGCTACAAAACAACTCTAGCGAGGTGGTAGGATCACAAGCCCGTCTGGATGGTGACCACCCCCAGCTTCTAAATAATAAAACTAATAACCATAATAACCTTGCGTTGCATTCTGTTTTTAGTGACCCAGTATGTTAAGTGGACCATCAGCCTGTCTGGTGTTCATCAGCAGTAACAAAAAAAGTGTTCCCATAATAACTAAACACAGACATATATTACATGTATTATCTTTTGGTCAATATTAGTTCACACGAAATTGACCCAAAAACATACGTAGAGTTTTTATTTATTTATTTTTAATAGTGATATATCCGGCGTTCTTTGGAAGTAGTGAGAGTTCAAGCCGGCAAAATTGTTGAGCGGTACTCACGGCATCTCACCGTACTAGAATCGAACCTGTCTCTCGTCACGCGAACATCCCATCGCGGCCATGATTAAAAATCAACGCGGATCACGCTATCCATTGACACGGCGGTTATCACATTGCGTGCGAATAACACGTGGTTGTTACGTAACGCACGCAAAGCTTACACGCGATAACACGCGTTGTGAGTGGAACCGGTAAGCTTGGGTATAGCACGCTAAGGTGACGCTGGGCACGGCTTCCGTGAACGGGACACGGCTAGAGGGCTACTAGAAATATTAATAACGTGTATGCCCCTTTACTACGTTACCTATTTTTTGTTGCCGAGGAACAGCAGATAGGCTGATGGCTCACTTATAGTAAGCAGTTACCGTCCCTGGATGGTGACGTTAGGGGCACCGCAAACACGCTCTCAGGGGTTACTATTCTTACTCCTCTTCACAGAGAAATCGGAGCCGAAGCAGGTTTGTCTCGTCTTCGAAGCATATAATTTCTAAATAATAATTAACAATGGTCAAGATATTCTGGATAGATACACGATAGCTCAGTCCAATTAAAATTGGAGACCATAGAGATCCTGGGTTCATAGCTCACGCTTGTCCAAGATGAATTACACATGCCGGTAATCTCTGTCCTATCGGTATGCAAGTTTCTTCACAATGTTTTCCTTCACCCCGTCGGTACATAGCAATTGTGCGCATTTGGTGAGAAACACTGCCTAAGTGGTGCATGTAACCTTGGGATTTCAACGCGGGTCCTCTAGATTGGTGTAAGAGTGTAGAGCCACTGAGTTACCAGGTAAATTATAATTACCATATTTATACCATACATATATGTATACATATATAATAGCCGATCAAGCCATCTCCGCTGGGTGAATAACAGGATAAATTAAATCGAAAACAAATGAGAAAGGGTCGGGAAAATATCTTAGTAATTTTTTTTTTAAATAAATAGTATCTTATCTTATAATACCTCCAAGAATATGTGTACAAATTTTCACGATGATCGGTTAAGTAGTTTTCGCGTGAAAGCTTAACAAACAAACTTACTTTCACATTTATAATATTAGTATGATGTAATGGAAATTATCCGATCCAATGGAATGTAATGGAATCCAATGGAAATTAACAAATTTTTCGTAACAAATCTCGGCTTTATAACAATGTCTAAGACTATTTTTAGACCTCCGCAAACGGACAAGACAAAGACAACACAAAAAGCCCTTTGCTGTTTGTAAACTAAAAATAGGTGTAATATAATATACCTATCCTTATCTCTAGACGCAACCACGCCCTTCTCTATTTTGACATAAATACCATATATGACGTCATAATGTAAAAAAATTCCATATTTTGGACTTTGTGCCGAGATCAACCCTCAAAAACGTCATCACTCCTCTGACGTTGTATCTGATTATACAGACACTTGGAGAACCAGATGGATGCGTGTCAGACCTGGATGCGTAGGTAAGTTTATAACAATAAATCGCAGACAGGCCAACAAGAGTCGCTCTTGGCCAACGATAGCCAAGATTGGTCTACCAAACCAAGATAGATTGACGTAGAGCTATACGGCAATGTCACAATCACAGTTTAAGCATAGTCGTTTGGGATCGTTGTCCCCAAATTTATGACGATGTAGAGTGCCTACTCAAAACCCTTAACCTCTTCAACAATGCACCGACAAGAAGGGAAGGAAAAAGCAAGAAAAGGTCGTTATATATCTACATATATTATCAATACTACATATATGCTTGTTTTGTACCGTGACCCACCGCCAAAATATATGAAGATGGACGCATTGTGCGCAAGCTGTCTGTGTTTGCATTCAAGTTCAGCGGAATGCAGGATCAAGAGAATTCGAAGACGCTCGGCACTGCGAATTTCCTATTTAGAAGCCCTTATGACACAGTTGTCGAATGTGAATTGTGCATGGACCCCGTAAACGTCGGCGACCCGACAAATGTGCCACCCTGCGAACACAAACCGACACTCAGATGTTGTTTACTCAATAAGAAACCAATAAAAGTGTCACGTGAAGTTATTAGATGATTGACAACGAAATTTCTGTTCTACTTTAAATATGGAACGAGAAAAATAATTTAAATGTATAGGATGACAGATTTTTTCACAAAATGGGGTTAACGTCAGGCAGGTGGCCGGCTGTAAAAACTAAGCCACAATTATTACAACATGTAATATTTGTGCCAATCCCATATAATGTGGGATAAGGGCAAGAAGAAGAAGACTTGTTTCGTAAATAAATAAATATAATAATTATTATTATATTATTTACTTACGCAGGACGGGAATCGTACGCGTGACTTCCACGGAGGTCGCCAATATACTATATATAATGAATATGGAGTTTAGATATCAAATAAGGTTTATTAGCACTACATTTATACGACCACATACGACGAACGCATGAAAACGGAACTTCTGCCCACCCCTAAAGGTCAGAGGTTTGAAATGTAAAAGAACATCAAACAAACCGCTCCAAATGTCTGCTAAACACGAACGTCACGGCCGATGCTCGCAGCTGACGGTGCGCGGTTCGATTCTCGGAGTTTATTGCACTTTGGTGCAACTTTCACGATTTAAATTTCTGATAATACCATAAATTGCCATTATATGTGGGAATTTTTAATTACTTTTAACGTAAAAAGTATGTGGAGTGCTTTTTAATTTGAATTAAGTTGGTGAGGGCGTAGACACTTCGAGCAAAAAATAATAACACTATATGTGCTTTATAGCGTGGTTTAAGAAAAATATCCGGATGACCGAGCTTTGCTCGGTATTTTTTTTTTATAAATTGTGTTTTTTGGAAATTAACAATTAATTTTCTTAGTCTAACCTCAAAGCAAACACTCATTGACTTCGTGTTACTTAACAACGTCATCTGCTGGAATAGCTTTAGTGTTGTTGTGTCGTTAAAGCAATTTAAAAAAAATAGTAATAGTATTAGTCATTTTTCAGTTTAAATTGGGACTACTCAAACGCCACCTTTTGATATTTTCTAGAAATAATTCCTTGCTAGATCGATTTATCGCCCCTGAAACCCCCCTTATACTAAATTTCATGAAAATTGTTGGAGCAAATTCCGAGATTCCAATTATTTATATATATATATATATATATATATATATATATATATATATATATATATATATATATATATATATATATATATATATATATATATATATATATATATATATATATATATATATATATATATACTAGCTGACCCGGCAAACGTTGTTCTGCCATATAAATAATAAAATGTCAAAAAATTAAAAAAAAATTTTTGGGGGTGGGTCACCCCTAACATTTAGGGGGATGAAAAATAGATGTTGGCCGATTCTCATAGATACCGGATAAGCACAAAAAATCACTAACTCAATTTAGTTATCTGCCTACTGCCTACCCCCTAAGAACGATGGCGTGATTATTTATAGCCTATGACCATTTCTAGGTTATCATCTATCACCATACCAAATTTCATCAAAATCCGTTCAGCCGTTTAGGCGTGAAAGAGGAACAGACAGACAGACAGACAGACAGAGTTACTTTCGCATTTATAATATTAGTATGGATATATATATATATATATATATATATATATATATATATATATATATATATATATATATATATATATATATAGATATATATATATATATACACCTAGTCAGGTCATAAATTCTGTCACATGTTTAATGTAAAATAATTGTAACAAGTTTATTCATTATGTAACCATTCATATACCAAAATGAACTTAACAAAACATAGATTCTTATGACATTAAAGTTTATTCAAAATGACCTCCGTGATTTTGAATACAGGCCTTCAATCTGCGCGGCCAGTCGTCTATCGCAGCACGAACGAGGTCCATGTCAATATCGGCGGCTGCCTTAATCAAGGATGTCTTGAGTGACTCCAAATTGGGATGAGGCTTTGAGCACGCCTTTTCCTCCAAGTGTTGCCATATCTTGTAATCTAACGGATTCAAATCTGGACTGGAGGAGGGCCAGTCTTCGTGCCGGATGAAGTCGATTTCACGCGCCGCCAGCCAGTCTTGTGTGCTCTTCGCTCTATGAGCTGGCGCCGAATCTTGTTGGAATACCCAGTGCCTGTTATTGAACATGGTATGAGAAACAGGTTCCACAAGGTTCGTCAGGACTGTATTTTGATACACAACAGCATTCGTTTTTACACCTTTCTCACAAAAATGTACCTCTGTTAAGCCCCAATAAGAAACTCCCAACCATACCATGAGCGAGGATGGAAAATGACCTCGTTGGACACGCGGAATACGGTTGCTCGCTTCTTTACTACTGTGCGCGTACACCTTATCATTTTGTTTGTTGTAGCTCTCTTCTACGGTAAACATTTTTTCATCCGAAAAAAGAATTTCCCGATATTTTTTTCCCGCGTACCGCTTCAACAAAGCGCGGCATCTCTTCAGTCTCAGGTCCATTAGACGAGCATTCAAACGATGTCCTGTTTTTCTTCGATATGCCCGAAGCCCTAAGTCTTCATTTAACACCCTTTTCACCGTGGTTCTGCTTAACCCCATCTGAAGGGCCAACAGTTTCTGCTTACGTTTGGGATTTCTTTGAATTCGTGCCTTCACAGCTTTTATCACTGCTGGAGTCCTAACAGACCGAGGGCGACCACTTCTTGACCTGTCATCTACACTAGAGTCTTCATTGTATCGTTTGATGGTACGATAAACGAATCTTTTGGTTATATTCAAATTTTTCAGTATGTTAAAAATTTGAATTGGCGCGTAACTGCAACGATGCAACGCAATAACTGCAACACGGTCTTCTTTAAGCGTCCACTCCATATTTAAAAATGAGTAAAATTCGAAAAAGTATACATTTTTATATTCATGAACAATTCGAAATGCGAATTTAATAAACTCTTTTGTGGCCAGCATTCTAAAAGAAAAGTTTTTACTGTGTGACAATACTTATGACCTGACTAGGTATATATATTTAAAGATATAGGATAAATAAAGAAAGGAAGAAGTATTTAATTACGCAAATGATGAATACAATACGTTTGTCTTAAAGCATAATAATATACAGAGTGAAATAAATCCTTATTATATGAAGACAAGGCATAACTATCTATTCGCCACATATTACTCCAACAGACTGGGAACTCATCATTCTTCTTATTGTGCTTCTCCAACTAGTGAAGGTAGCTCGCATACTTCTTCCGATCCTTGGCAAAGTTAAAAAGTTACTGTTAGACTGCACTTGTGATTCCAGTCCAATCCCGGATGTTTTGCAGCCAAGACTTCTTCGTGCATCCAACCTTGTTCCACTTTCCCCATGATTATTAGTTGCAAAAGTTCATATTTGGAGTGCCTAAGTAAGTAAGTATGGCCCAGATAGGCAATTTTTTTTCTTTTTATAGTTTGAATTAATTCGCGCTACCCCCAGCTCACACTGGTCAACATTGGTTACTCAGTCTGTCTAGCTTATAGCCAACATGCGTCAATTAATATTGACTAGTGGTCGACACTATCGATAGTCTTCACTATCGATAGCTATCGATAATGAAAACTATCGATAATATTGATAGTGTCATCAGAAATTGAAGACATACACAGGTTATAAAAGATTATAGTATTTTTAATGACAATAATAATCAAAAAAATAATAACAAAACTAGAAGTACTCAACGATTTAAAAACTGAACAAATTCTTCCTTTTATTAATTACTTAGTTAAAAAGTCAAATCCAATCATAAAGATTAATTCATTCAAATTATTGATATCTATATTGATTTTGAATTTGACATGCTAGGTTAATTACAAAAATACATTTACGAATGGAAAAATTGACTGTCAGAAATTGAGTATCAGAACATGTCTGTGTGTAAACGTCATCTGATAGATGACGTCCATCCTTATGGGAATAAGGACGAGAATAGGAACGACAAATTTGAGTACGACGCGTAGACTGGATTAATTGTTAAGCGCGATTGGAACGGATCTCCAATAGATGTGGGTTCATATCCTACGCGTAGTACTCAATTTTTCCGTACGGACGGATTTACGGAAATGAGTTTTTTGTTATTAATTTATCCAATAAAAACAAAAACTATCGTTCAAACTATCGATAGTTATCGATAGTATATCACTATGGATACTATCGATAATATCCGAGAATTAATATAGACACAGCGCTGATTTTCGTACCTTTTTCG
This sequence comes from Malacosoma neustria, assembly GCA_963693495.1. Lineage (NCBI taxonomy): Eukaryota > Metazoa > Arthropoda > Insecta > Lepidoptera > Lasiocampidae > Malacosoma > Malacosoma neustria. Next base: position 2,370,444 of record OY856390.1, on the reverse strand, counting down.
ACCCCAGATAATAATATGATAAACACTAAAACTATACTTGTTTTCTTTAACACAAATTTATACTATTATTTTATTTGTATTTTTAACAAAGTATACACATTAACGTAGTATAGGATAGATGGTTCTAATCATAAGGTACATACACCCGCTCCCTCAATTAACGGAGACTACTAAATACTCAGAAAAACCAGTATTTTTTATAGATTACATAATTTTTTTAAATTTAATTTGTTAGAATGATAAACTAAATATACCACACACTAAATATACTCGTAAATATACTCGTAAATTTTAAATATATATTCGTATTTCTACGAATATATATTTAAAATTTACGAGTATATTTACGAGTAAAAATAAAATTTACGAGTAAAACTGTACTATTTGAATAAAACTAATAACAAACACCCACTGCATCAACAAAACCTTCAACATTACAGGAAACTTAAAAAACAATGCTTTCGGAGTAAGGTCTCATTTTTAAAGGATCTTTTTATAAGTTGAGATATGGAAGAGGATTTTTGGTAGTGATAAATAAAAAGAGAGCCGAGCTAGTTAGTAGTATGTTCCTACATAGTCGTAAAAGGCGATGAAACATTCACTTCTTCTCAGACTGCTCGTTAAGACCTTAATTTTAATATCCCCGGGAAACCGAATGACCAAAAACACGCCGGAACTCCGGAGGAAGCCGACGTGGTTATGTCGGAATCACCGTTCTAACAGCGGCCATCTTTGTGAGACGACGAAAGTCATTGTTCTTCACAGAACAATGACGAAAAGTCATTGTTCTGTGAAGAACTAAGACCAACTCTATCAAATTTCATACACTCATATACAAACCCTAACGACAGACAGTTCAGTGACTATGCAAATAGCCTTACAAGACCGTGTTTGATTCCCATGCATGATGAAATATTTATGTGAACTATAGTTTGATCTGGTCTGGCTGCAGATGTCAGTCATGTTTATAAAAAACTCTGCGATCATTTTCATCTAGAGGAGGGAACTGCTTAAATGTAAAAATATTACACGCGCTTCGTGGCGTGGGTAGTTGAGATCTCGCCTCCTGATTTTGTTATCTACTCTCATTCTCGGTGAGGTGAATGGTGAATGGGGAAAGCTAGCGTGGGACGAGAGTAGTATCGCATGAGCCTCTTAACACGCGGGACGGTCAACCTCCCTGAAGACCACTTTCTGCGCCATGCGCAATTGTCTTCAGTTACTTCTTACTAATTCTCATTGGCCGTGCCATAAGGTGTTTTCAGTAACATTTAGCTAGTGCCGTGCAACAGTTCTTCTGCCAATGGACCTGAACCGAACTGGGAAGGGGTGGCATCAAGATTATTAATTTCTTTGCCAGTCCGTGACCGGCATGGTACAGCTTTCGTAAATCAGTACGCTTGCACACCCACAACACAAGTACCCTGCTACTTACTTCAGGACTTGATGGAGTTGTTTAAATTTTCAATGTATTATATATTTATTATTTATTTTTTTATAGCTGAGGAATAGCAGACAGACTGAGGGCCCATTTAATAGTAAGCAGTTACCATCGCCTATGGATATTTACGACGCTAGAGGCACCGCGAACACGCTGCTGATCCATAGGGGTACAGGAACCTGAGTCACTAATACCGGAGCACAACAACAAGGTTATTGTAGTGGCATACTTATAGACCAGTGTAGTTGCCATCCAGATGGGCTTGGAGCCCTACCACGTAGTTAGGCTTGTTTTGTCGCCTTTTATGACAGACCGACTTCAGCCGTAGGGGTTTGTATTCTTACTGCAAGCAGAATTAAATATCTATATACTATATCTATATATATATACTATAATATTAAAGTGATTACTTACGTGAAACACTATAAACAAAACTACCAACTTATAGATACGAAAGTTACAAGAAAATCGAAGTGCACAGAGTATCCCAATATTCAGAAAGAGATGGTAAATTAGTCAGATTTAGATAAGTACGAGCGAGATGCAAAATTCACCCCTCGCTCCGCCCACTTTCTTGCCGAGGGTTTGGACACCCCCGTTTAGGGGTGATTATTAAGGCACTATAATTAGTTAGCGTAGTTTTTGAATTAGATTTGTTTAGGAATTTGTTTTTGTGAAGTTTACTACGAATTTATTTTGTGTTTAAAACTTAGATAAACTATTATCTTTAAATCCCAGATCAATCTAAACTAGTATTATAAATATTTATCAAAATATAATAGACTAACCTAGAAGTCCCAGGTTCGAATTCCAAGATAGAACACCTAATTTGGGAAGATTTATCGTCTAATATGCATATTTTAACCGAATTGTATATTCTCTGTGCAGGGCAGGTGTAAAAATACTAACCCCTACGGCCGGAGTCGGCCTATTAAAAATGCGACAAAAAAACCCACTCTAGCTACGTGGTAGTGCCCTAGCCCGTGTGGATGGCAATCACCCTTGGTGTTAAGTATGCCGCTATAATAACCTTGTGTTGTGTTCCGGCATCAGTGACACAGGTTCCAGTACTCCTATGCAGACAACAGCATGTTCGCGGTGCCACTAGCATCACAAACATCAATAGGCAACGGTAAGTCATTACTATTAACTGGGTCGGCAGCCTGTCTGCTGTTCGTCAGCAATAAATAAATACATCCATTTCATATGCAACAACACAAGAATCATATAAAGTAGGTATGACATAATTTGATTTGAGTTTGACTGACCCTTATATCTAGAAGGAACCTAACAGTCTCAATTTTTTTTTCAATTTTCAATACAAAGTTTATTTATTGTCTGCTATTACTATTAGCTTATTTTTGCGTTTTCGAAGGTAGTGTAGGTATGACTTCTCTTGCGTGAGCGCAATGCAGGTCGTCTTGGTTACGTTGCTGGTATGCTCTCTAAGCCACTTTATCTGACAGCTACCTGGCCTGCCACCGGCATCTTTCTCACGGAGGGTCAGTTAGAAGCTCGGAAGAGACCCACACAGAATATTACGACTCCCAACTTAGCGACTCTCCATATTTCTGGTCAGTCCACATGACCTAAAAAATCAATCATATCAACATGCTAATTTATAAACTTTTACTTTAAACAATTAAATAGCAATTAATCATTTTTAAAAACATCAATAATATAATCATGACAAACAAACATAAAATTGCAATAACTCATTCATAACTAATAATTATAATGAAATCGTTACATTTCTCTTTGTCTAAGAATGCGGCTTTCCATACGTTAGAACGAGATAAATGCAAGTACGAGTGTTACGTATTTGGTCTAGGTTCCGTATAAAATTGTTTAGTGTTTGTTTACTTGTGTGTCTGTGTACTTTGTACAGTTGGTTTTATTTAACTAAATTATATACTTGAAATATTTATTTATTTACTTAAAATCTAATATTTATAAGTAACAATTTTATTTAAACTAATTTCGTGACTACACTATACTAATTTATGACTACTAACATTTAAACTAGGCTGGGCTGTGATCTTGAAATCTTCCTATTTATTAATATTGCCAATTAACCTAGGTGACATATTACTAAATAATTTAATAGCTTGTTTAGAACAGTTCACTATTTTGTTTGAAACTACAGTTTATTTTTTTTATAAAATAAATATGATCTTGGATGATTATTTATATGGAACATTTTCTTTGGTATGTATGTCCTTTCTAATGAGGTTTATTTCTCAAATAATCTTACTAAAATATGTATTATTATAAGTGATGTTCTTCCATTGAAGATTGAGAAATTTGACTTCAACTTTAAACCATTATAAAGTGGTGTTGATATTTAGTTGAGCTACCATAGAATAAACTGTAAAAATATACTAAAATGAATGTTGTCGAAATATTACTCAGTGACGACTGTCATCTATTGTATGTTGAAACTAACTATAATGAAACTAACTTTACAGCTTTAAATACATTAAAGGATTAATGATAAATTGCAACTTTTTCTTATTTTAGGTATATGCTATGTTTTTACACTAAATAAAATAAATGCCTTATTTTATTTCCTATTTATTGAATTATATGCCTATCTGATATTTGGGTTTCTTACCTATTTTTATATTTATTTTATATTGTCTTTAGATCGACAGAATTTTCTTTCGGTAACTAAATTTCGTTTTCCTTAAAATTTATTTTAATTTTCATACCTGGTATTTTTTATCTACATTTCTTCATTTTTACCATTGCTCTGATATTGGTGAAATCAGCGCTTGCAAGCGTTGAAACCGTATTTTAATAAAAGGAAAAGAAGAATTTGCATAATTCATTTTTTGCTTAAAACTGTTAAGAGGAAAGCTGAATAATAACTGATTGTCAACGTAACCCTAAAATATGGACTCCCACAGTATTTTATTACTCTGACAGTTGTTATTTCGAATTAATTAGTATATTAATTATGCAAATCGCGAATTCACGATGCGATGCCTTATTGCGATTAATCGGATTGATTTTACGAGCGATATGGTATGGGTTAAGTTATGGGAATTTCAGAGTGTAGAAACCGTGACGTACAAAGTTCCAGTTAGATCGACTTTCGTTAGCATAGCTTTTAAAATAGAGATTTCTTATGCTGCTTTAGAACAGCAGACAAGTGGATGGCCCATTAAACGTCATGTCGGTTACTGCTGACTGATGCTCACTTTGTGGCAATTTTCCTTTTAAAAAGCAATTAGGAGTTTATAAAGGGAATGTAGAAAAAATCGTAAGTTTTTTAGATGGCCGTGAGAAAAAAGACTTTTATGATATCGTGAAAACTATTAGCTTATTAAAATAAAAATACACATAACCATTTATACTTGCAATTGTACAATCGGCACATACTCGTCAAAATACTTAGCAGTGAATGTGTTACTAATTAGTAGTTATCGTCGTCATAGATATTTGCGATGTCAGGCATCGCTAACACGCTGCCGTAGGGGAAATAGAACCCGGGTCACTTATGCCGGAGCACAACACTAGGTTATTAAGGCATGGCAATGGCAGCACATTTGGAGACCAAGAGTGGTCGCGACCAACTACCTACCTTTTTTTTTTTTTTTTTTTTTTTTACGGGGTGGGGAAATCCTCATGGACTACCTCCGCCTGGGGAAAGGCGGAGGGGCATGCCGGACTCCTACCGGCTAAAACCACCACCCCGGTGTCTCCTCACACGTGCGCGCGGGGCCGCGGGAATCCAGATTCTTCCGCAGCCCCACACTAGTGCTGGCCCGGTCTGTCCGGGCCTCGTCTCCTGCACGGGGTAGTGAGGTGTTTAACTACCCCGTGCATCGCCTAAGAGGCGCGCGCCGACACTCGCACGCGCCTCCGCCTCGGGTCCATCGAATAGGGGGCGGGGACTTCCCCAAGTCCCTCGCCCCTGGACCCATTCATGGGGGCCGGAAAAGGGCGTTATCCGCCCTTCCCCTGCGCCCGGTGCGCCTTCTGCGGCCGGGGAAGGGAGTCGAGATCTCCCTCTCCCGTTCCGCAGTTTCCTTCTGCGACATCACGTCCTCGCAGAAGGACACCACTGCGTCCCACGACTCTGCGCTACCGACCATCCTCCGCACTACGGCCGGCAGCGACAGATCTCCTCCTACTTCATTTGTGAGGACACGGCGCTGCTCCTCCCAAGCTACACACTCGACGAGTGTGTGTTGCGCCGTGTCCTCCCCGCCGTGGACGCAGTGATGGCACCGAGCGTCCGGCTCCCTGTCTATGCGGCACAGGTACTTGCCGAAACAGCCGTGCCCCGACAGCACCTGCGTCACCCTAAACGACAGGGAGCCGTGCCTTCTCCCGAGCCAGTCGTCGAGTACTGGCCGGATCGCCTCGACGGTAGCGAGGCCGGCGGTAGGGCGCAGAAGCCTTTGCCGCCATTCCGCCACCAAGACCTGACGGAGCTCCTCTCGGCGCAGCGCGATCTGGCGCTGCGCCGGCCTCGAGCCCCGTGCCCGCTCTTCCTCGCGCCATCGATATAATGACGCGAGTACTTTCGCCTCTAGGTCCCAGGGCGGGGATCCGGCCAGGACGCAAGCCGCCTCGTAGGAAATCGTGCGATACCCGCGGACGACTCTGACGGCCATCACCCTCTGCGGCTTGCGCAGAATGGCGAGAGTGCTGGCCGTCATGTCCAACGCCCAAACAGGGGCCCCGTACAGGGCCATGGACCGCACGATTCCCACGTACAACCGCCTACAGGCGGCGCTCGGGCCCCCCAAGTTGGGAAGCAACGTCGAAAGCGCGCCCGCTGCACCCATCAGCTTGGGCGCCAGCCGCCGGAAGTGGGGCCCAAATTCCCATCGGCTGTCGAGCACCAATCCCAGATACTTCATGGTGGACTCGACAGCTATCCGGGCCCCACTGACCACAATGTGTGATCCCGGCGCCGGGCCAACTACCTACCTAAGGTAAGTAATCTAGCTGGAGTTATTTAATCCGCGCAAAGCGTTTTGCTTCCACGTTCATCATGTGAACCACCAAGGAGTGGAATTCTTTGCCGGCATCTGTGTTTCCCGAACATTGTAATTTAGGGGTCTTCAAGAGGAGAGTGAACAGGTTTCTTATAGGCAAGCGTGCTACACCCTCGACTGCATCGTCGCTTAACATCAGGTGAGATCGCGGTCAAACGTACGCCTATCTACAATAAAAAAAAAGTTATTTTGTCAACTTTTCAATATGCCACCCCCGGCTGCAGGGGTCAATATTCTTACCCCATCCCTGTACTGAAAAAATATCTTCTTAGTCACACCTTCGAAACGAGTATCATAAGAAGATACTATTGCATATAGTTATAAGTTGCTTGCTGTTCTAACCTGTCACATTTTTTTCATTTTACGCGTCTAGGTACTTGTCTCATTTGGCTTTATTTTCTCTAACCAAATTTATGGAGAAAATTCTATATCGTAAAATTATTCATTGTTAATTTTACATTAAATATCGGCAATTATTGGCAATTGAGCGGTCATTTGTTATATTTTCCTGACAAACTTCTATCTCTTATGGCTTAGCCCATCGAAAAGAAAGCCATTTGTTTAGCCCCACTTATTATTTCATTGTAAGGGTACATTTTGTACATACATTATCAAAGTTTACTTAATCTATGACTAAGCTTACTATTTCCTACTATTTTTTAAATATTGACAAATTTACTCTAATTTGCGGTGAACTAGAATTGAAATTCGATATATATATATATATATATATATATATATATATATATATATATATATATATATATATATATATATATATATATATATATATATATAGGCTTTTGACTAATTATCAACAGTACTTGTGGTAAACAGTTCATTAATAAATATATTAATCATTTTAGAGTTTTAACGACATGCTCAACCGTAAAAGTTTTAGTTGAGTACCTTGCAATTTATTTAGCACTTTGTAAGGTTTTGTCTGTTAATAAACACAGATGCCTTAAATTTTACAATAAACATTTCAATTTAATAAAAAAAAAACATCCTCAACAAAAACATCCATTAATTTGTGAAAAATAATTAAAACGCTGGGACATTCAATGAATAATTGGTTTTTAATTACATTGTTTAGATTCTAGGTCGTTTGCTTTAACTTTTTTTCTCGTGAACAAAGGTTTAAACGCAGTAGCTGTGCATCGTAAGAGGTAACTGTGTCAACAATTAAAATGATTAGGCTTTGTAGGGTCCCTATTCTAGCGATCAGCGATCAATACGCGAGTAATATCGAGTGTTATCAAGTTTCTTATGAGTGCTGACTACAGGTGCCATCCAGTTGACACGTTTGAATTATTTTATTGTAAATATTTATATTTAATTTATTGTAAATATTCCATTTATTCACTCCATTCCAATTATTTTATAAGGTGAACTAGTTAGTTTAATAAGTTTGAGAATTGTGATCTGCTAAATTTAATCATACTACTTGTGTATTTTATTATAACTTAAATATTTTTAAAAGGAATATTATGTTTTACATTTCTGTGAAATCTCACTTACATTGGAAACTTTTGCTTCGATAGATGTTCTTTTCTATTTTTTCTAGTCCACATCGTGTCTTAGGTTGTGAAACTATTAAAATGCATATCGTTTCCAACAATTTCAATCATAATAACTTCTCTAATGTTTTTTTACAGATCCACAAACATTTCAGAAAAAATTGCATTTACGTTATTAAAATACAAGCTTTTTAAAACGCTTAACTAAATTAAAATCGCTATATCTTATGTATATGCTCCGCTCAAACTCAGACCCAACCATCGGCCAGATGGTTATGAATTATGTAAATTATAAATGTTAAACAATCCAAGAGATTGCTGGAGTCGATGGTATGGCAAAAAAATCACCCTCCATGCTTCGTCTACGCTCATTATAATAATTAGTTTTTGCTTGAAGTTTCTAGCGTCTGTCTGTATGTATGAGAGGTGTTTTGTGCGATTAATTAGTTGGTATATATACGTTTATAGACAATAATTGTTCTGAGTATCTACGATTTATTGTTTTGTTTTGTGAGCTAATGATTTATGTAGTTTAGCTTCTTGAAAATTATAATCAAGAATATAATAATACTCCATACCATCCCATTGCTGGACTTCGGCCTCCCCCTAAAGGGAACAGACAGTATATCCGCCACGCGTGTCCAAGGCAGATTGGCTGGTTACACATACCGGTGATATCGATATGCACGTTTCCTCACTATGATTTCCTTCACCGTCGGTACATAGCATTATGTTAGCACATTAGGCGAGTAAAACTGTCTAAGCGTCGTATGCCAACGTGGGAATTCGAACCCGGGACCTCTAGATTGGTTTCCAAGTGTAACACCACCAGGTAACTTAGACCTAGCAGTAAACCTCGCAATAAATTCAATTGTAAATAGGAGAATCTATGCCTTTCAGTCTCCATTCCACTCTAATAACTATAGACGATTTCTTTCTTTAATTTAATGCATTTTGTGTTCATTTATTCAAATACTGAAGTGATTCTTGGTAGAGGACGTGTCATTTCATTTCATTGCATTTAGTACATCATCAAATAATTCTAAATCTTGAAAAATAACTAGTTTATTCGCTATTTTGAGACTACTTCTAAAAGAGCCTACAGCAATACCTAACCAGCACAAAAAGCTTGTGGAAAAACTAACATGCGTTTAGGATAGTTTAGACCTAAATGTTGCTTGTCTTGCACTTCATACACACTATATCAAATCGTTCGTACGTTAACCTTAATTCAATTAACCCTTTACTAATCGAATAAGCCGCATTAAACTTAACAAGGAGAGATAGGGTTAGGCATGACGTATACTGGGGACTTTACGCGCTGACTCATAGAAGTTTTAAGGTAATTTACATATAAATTAATTAAAGGACCGTGTAATGTATGATTTTTTTTAAGTGATGATAATTAATTATTTACTTTAAATGAATGAAATGAACAGAAGATTAAATTTCGTAGGACTGTAGGACAGCAGACTAGGCTAACAGCCCACTTACTAGTTAGCAGGCACCGCTAACATGCTGCCATCCACATAGTGGTACTGGAACCTGGTCACTTATGTCGGAACGTAACACAAATTTATTAATGTCGTATATTTAAAATTCAGGGGTGGTTATCATCTAGACGGGATTGAAGCCCTACCACCTAGCTTAGGTTGTTTAGTAACCTTTTATGATAGACCGACTTTGGGTGCAGAGATCAATATTCTTGTCCTGCCCCTACACGAATAAAAATATAAGATATTTATAGTTTTTAAATTCGTGTTTCATAGATGACTTATACAAACAATTACATAAAACTGAGATTTGCATATACGATATTGGTGTAATACAAAAACTCCAAAATGAATACAAGTAGGAAGCTAAACCAACTCTTGTTTAAAAAAAATTACTTTATGCATAAGACTTGATAATTTTGATGATGATTACTTATACTGTGATAACAATGATGAGAGAGAGGGAGATGAGATGATAAAAATAATAAACGTAGGCGATTTTATTCATCAATATGCGATTACCCTAAAAGACACAGGACGTCTAAATAGCAGACGTCGTCACCACAAATCCTATAGGTATTCACAATATGAACCCTTTTATTGGTTTATGTTGGATTAGGTCAGCTTTATAGCTTACCGGCTGTGAGTTAAAAGGTTTACTGGATTACGTAGGTATCGAATTCAAATAATTTAATTATTCAAACAATGTTTGAATAAAAATATATTGTTTAAAAGCCTCCACGCTAGATTATACTATTGTCAGATCACTAAAAACTTAAAGTTTATTGTAATAGATTAATGTTTAAGATATTCCTGATCAAAACTAAGAATAGAAGACATCAATGCAAATGAAACGCCTAGAAATTTGGCTTTTTAAACATTTTATCTGGTTAGATTTGAAGTATAAATAGAAGCAGTATTTCCTCATTACGGGTTTCATCAGAGAAACTAATAAAGTTCGCCCGATAGCCCAGTGGCTTGGAATTTGTGAACCAGCCTTGCAGTCAGATGTCTACGTCTCATCTCCGTAGATCAATACTGGGACGCATTGCTCAGAGACTCGTCTATTAAGATTATTTGTCCTAGTTCGATCAAATGCTCAAGTTCTATAATACTCATAGAATGTTGACTATTTCACATAATTTTCCACTTTCATTTTAAAGATTTTCCTGTTATTGGCTGGTACGTCCGTAGGTGTGGCGGCTAACACGATTTATCGTGTAATCCTGTTTGTTTAACACGTGTTAATTCGTAAAAGGTGTGACATTTTACACCTCTTTGGAATCTTGTATAGAATACATGTGCATAGAGCATCAAATGGACTGCTGCATTTGTATGAGTAATACTGGCAACTCCGCCTATATTACCTGGTTATAAAATTATTTACATTAGGCGGGTAAATACCTTAAATGGGGAAATTTAAACCCGACTTCTAGGTTACTATCCCGTATTGCGTAAGACAAGACAATTGTGTTCTAGTAGACCAGTTTTTCACCGAACCTTGTTAACCTTGTTACCCGGTCATACACAGTTATATATAGTATAACTGCGTATGACCATTCCGTCTCTAAAGAGAGGCCCCAGCGCAGTAGTGGGATGTTATGGGCAGTTATTTTTATACATTAAAAAAAGCTGCCTTAACGGTGCCATCATGGGATTTGAACCGTGACTGCTAGGGAGATCTCGTAAATATGATACACTTACCTTTAGTTTGACGTTATTTCATAAAACTTTGACGTTTCTATTTTTTTTATTGCTGTAGAACAGCAGACAGGCTGACGGCCCGCTTAGGATTTAGCAGTTACCGTCGCCTATAGGTGTATGTAACGCCAGTGGCATCGCGAACACGCTGCTGTCCCATAAGGGTACAGGAACTTGGGTCACTAATGCCGGAACACAACACAAGGTTATTATGGCGGCATACTTAAGACCAAAGGTGGTCGTCATCCAGACGGGCTTGAGGCCCTACCACGTAGCTAGGGTGGGTTGTTTCGTCGCCTTTTACGACAGGCCGACCCCGGCCGCAGAGGTTAGTATTCTTTCTCCGCCCCTGCACAGATAGATTTATCGTCGACTGCTCGACGTAGGCCTATCCAACTTTACGCCACAGATCCCGGTCGCTATTTCTATCTAGCCCAATCCACAAACCAACTTCAGGACTTGTTTGTTCTGTCGTCAAATGTGACCAGCCCACTCCCACTTTACCTTATATGTTTTGCCAGCTATTGTCACTTTGGTTCTCTCAAGGATTCCCTCATTTCGTATTTTGCCCATAATAAAACAGCTAACATAGGGATTTAAGAGTTATTGATTTTAAAATAATTAAAGGTTTAATGTGAAATATAAATCGATAAGACGAGTTCATTCGACCGTTACTTGTTCGCAGAATTGTAATAATTTATTCATAAAGAGTATTTTAGATTTGACTAACTCTCATATAATTTTATCATTAATTATCTATGCATTTAACTGTGCCTATTTTTTTTTACTTATAAAACCAAATAAATCTTAATGACACGCATCGTAATTGCAATACTGGAACGCTCTTTTTTCCGTGCAGGGGCGGAGTAAGTGACAACCATAGCTACGCGGTAAGGTTCCAAGCCTGTGCAGATGGCACCACTCTTGTTCTATAAATATGCCGCCATAATAGGTACCTGTTCTCCTATGGAACAGCAATGTGTTTGTGGTGGCCCTAGCAGAATGGTGGGGGCCACTCTTGGGATGGGAGTAGGAAAGGCAGATTATTTCTTCCTCCCATATGCTAGAGATTTGTAAAAGACGTAAAATAGATTGCACTTCTTCTATTTCACAGTATCAAGGAAACCATTTGTTGTCCTTTTATACATCCTATATCTTTAAACGAGCAATTCTTGTATATATATATAATTGGAGTCTCGGAACCAGCTCCAACAATTTTCATGAAATTTAGTATACGGGGGGTTTCGGGGGTGATAAATCGATCTAGCTAGAAATCATTTCTAGAAAATGTCATTTTATTCGCTTTTTTTTTATTGGAAGAAAAATAACAAAAAGGTAACGTTTGAGTAGTCCCAATTTAAACTGAATGACTAAGATATAAAATGACTCTTCCTGACATCTATCGGCGAATAATAATACTATTTTTTTAAATTGCTTTAACGACACAATACTAAAGCTATTCCAGCAGATGGCGTTGTTAAGTAACATGAAGTCAATGAGTGTTTGCTTTGAGGTTAGACTAAGAAAATCAATTGTTAATTTCCAAAAAACAAAATTTATAAAAAAAAATACCGAACAAAGCTCGGTCATCCGGATATTAATAAATAATAACAAAAACATCTGTTGTCTGCTGGGCCTTCTCCAGAGGGAACGATACGCAACGATTGTTCTAGGATCTCGGTATTCAAGGTCCTTACAACGTTTCCCTTCACCGCACCTAACAGTTATGTTTAAATATACATATTAGATGAGAAAAAGTGTCAAAGAGAGGTATGATGTACGGGAATGGAACCCAGTACCTCTAGATTGGTCCACTGAGTGTTATATCATTTGCCTATCACGTACTTTTATATGATTTCTCAAAATTTGTGTTTATAATAAAAACATTTTAATTTTGCATTACTTATACCTAGTCAGGTCATAAATTCTGTCACATGTTTAATGTAAAATAATTGTAACAAGTTTATTCATTATGTAACCATTCATATACCAAAATGAACTTAACAAAACATAGATTCTTATGACATTAAAGTTTATTCAAAATGACGTCCGTGATTTTGAATACAAGCCTTCAATCTGCGCGGCCAGTCGTCTATCGCAGCACGAACGAGGTCCATGTCAATATCGGCGGCTGCCTTAATCAAGGATGTCTTGAGTGACTCCAAATTGGGATGAGACTTTGAGCACGCCTTTTCCTCCAAGTGTTGCCATATCTTGTAATCTAACGGATTCAAATCTGGACTGGAGGAGGGCCAGTCTTCGTGCCGGATGAAGTCGATTTCACGCGCCGCCAGCCAGTCTTGTGTGCTCTTCGCTCTATGAGCTGGCGCCGAATCTTGTTGGAATACCCAGTGCCTGTTATTGAACATGGTATGAGAAACAGGTTCCACAAGGTTCGTCAGGACTGTATTTTGATACACAACAGCATTCGTTTTTACAACTTTCTCACAAAAATGTACCTCTGTTAAGCCCCAATAAGAAACTCCCAACCATACCATGAGCGAGGATGGAAAATGACCTCGTTGGACACGCGGAATACGGTTGCTCGCTTCTTCACTACTGTGTGCGTACACCTTATCATTTTATTTGTTGTAGCTCTCTTCTACGGTAAACATTTTTTCATCCGAAAAAAGAATTTCCCGATATTTTTTTCCCGCGTACCGCTTCAACAAAGCGCGGTATCTCTTCAGTCTCAGGTCCATTAGACGAGCATTCAAACGATGTCCTGTTTTTCTTCGATATGCCCGAAGCCCTAAGTCTTCATTTAACACCCTTTTCACCGTGGTTCTGCTTAACCCCATCTGAAGGGCCAACAGTTTCTGCTTACGTTTGGGATTTCTTTGAATTCGTGCCTTCACAGCTTTTATCACTGCTGGAGTCCTAACAGACCGAGGGCGACCACTTCTTGACCTGTCATCTACACTAGAGTCTTCATTGTATCGTTTGATGGTACGATAAACGAATCTTTTGGTTATATTCAAATTTTTCAGTATGTTAAAAATTTGAATTGGCGCGTAACTGTAACGATGCAACGCAATAACTGCAACACGGTCTTCTTTAAGCGTCCACTCCATATTTAAAAATGAGTAAAATTCTAAAAGTTATACATTTTTATTTTCATGAACAATTCGAAATTCGAATTCAATAAACTTTTTTGTGGCCAGCATTCTAAAAGAAAAGTTTTTACTGTGTGACAATACTTATGACCTGACTAGGTATTATTGAGAACTATAATAATATCATCATCATCATCTTTGCGTTGTATCCCGGTTGCAGCCCAAACTCTCGCTTCGGCGCCCGGGGTCCGCTTTCCGACTTTTTCTTCTCCACTTCGCACGGTCTTCAGCATCCCTGGTAGTGAGCCCATTGTCACGCACATCAGCCTTTACGAGGTCAAGCCAGCACTTTTTGGGTCTACCCCTCCTGCCGGGGCCCGGCGGAGGCGGCATGGCCAGACATTTGTTACCCACGTAAGCATCCGGTTGCCGTAAAACGTGGCCGTACCAACGAAGCCGACACTCTTGTAATTTATCCGCAATGTCACGGACATGAAGACTGCCGCGAATGCGGGAGTTCCTAACGCGGTCCTTCCGCGTCACTCCACACATCCACCGCAGCATATTCACCTCCGTGACACGCAGATCTTGCTTGTGTCGCTCTAACATCGGCCACGCTTCACAGCCGTATAAAAGAACTATAATAATATGTTCATGGTTAATTATAGTGTAATAATAATATCTAACAATTATGCAGTATAAACTCTTTATAACGTCACTCTATATAAAGACAACAATACGGCATTATAAATCATTAAGCAGTACTTTTAAAGTTGCCGAAATTCATAAGCAACGTTCTTTTGTTTGCTGTGTCCCACCAAGCATCAAACAAACACTTGATGTAGCGAAACTATTAGAAAAATACTTTTTATCTAATCAAGTTGATCCGGCAATCCGAAAATACAATTAAAATATTGGAGAAGCAAAAAACATCACACGAATATAACAGACTATACGCAATAAGTGTTGTTGTTACGTATTGAGCACAATCAATTTACCGCGAATATTTCCTAGTATCGAGTTAATCGTATCTAAGCAAATGCATTGCCACCCCTATTCTACGACGACGCTGCTTTATGTCGATTCATCATTTCAGCCGGAAGACGCCCACTGCTGGACAAAGGCCTCCCCCAAAGATCTCCACGATGATCGGTCCTGCGCTGCCCTCATCCAACCTATCCCGGCGATCTTGACCAGATCATCGGTCCATCTTGTGGGGGGCCTACCAACACTGCGTCTTCCGGTACGCGGTCGCCATTCGAGGACTTTTCTGCCCCAACGGCCATCAGTCCTTCGAGCTATGTGCCCAGCCCACTGCCACTTCAGTTTTGCAATCATCCGGGCTATGTCGGTTACTTTGGTTCTCCTGCGAATCTCCTCATTTCTGATTATGTCGATTATTTCATTAAAAATATACGCTGCGCACGCGTCGCGTCAATTTTCTCATTTCCGTTGTTCTATTCCAATATTTCAAGAAACTAACTAGCTCAAGCAAAAGTAGTTCGTGCCAGTGCCTCCTGCAGCCATAATCGAAGAGCCCCTGTAACACGAAGACCGAGGTAAGTGGTTGAGCATTTGTGTTGTTGAAGTTCCATTCCCGATACCGAACTACTCGTATTCTTCTTCCTCGTCGTGTTCTTCATTCCTGAAGGTCGTGCCCGTCTTGATAAGCCTTTACGGAGACGCTGATGAACTGCCTCCACACCACTCTGTCCTCGGCCTGTTTCAGAGCTGCAGGCAAAGTGAGGCAGAGTGAGTGGGGTTCAAGGGTGGATGATGCGTCATACATGACTCGGGGTCAAGAACAGTCAATTAGCCTCTCTCTACCAACTCCACTCCCAGCCTACGCGCGGTGAACCCAGTTACGTCGAGTAACCTATAATCAAGATTGCGGTAACCAACCCCTTTGGTATAGGTCGACAAGCAGTTAGGGAGTTCGGGGGTCCGGACCAATACTTCACTTAATCCGGATATCGGACGCTGGCAGCAGGGCGTTCTGAGTACACATGGTATCGCTGCGGTGCAGAAGGCAAGGGGAAACCACTGCACTATTTTCCCAGGAAACTCGTAATGAAAGCACAAGGAAAAGAGATAGCGATGGCATGCAATCCGGCTACCACCCGGCGCCATGTCGGTTCCAGGTCGCATGGTGAGAAGTATGCTACTGGCTCCACTACTCGTATGTTCGTGTGTAAAATATGTATTATATTAGTAAATGCATATCTTTTATTTCCCTCCATTTGACTACCACTCTCTGTATTACGCGGAAAAATACTCAGTCCGTTAAATGTTGTTATATAGAGTACATTGTATATGCTATTCTTAGCGATAAGGGCTGTTGTCCACTTTTAGTTTTCAGTTTAATGGTACGAGTAAATTTGGAAATATATTTTGGTGGATAATAAATAGTATCTATCTATCTGTTATATACAGACCCGTGACATCTACCTATCTGTTATATACAGACGTGTGAAAGTCTTCTAATAATTACGATAATAAACAAAAAATAATTCACCAATATTGTGCATTCGCCCTAATATGGATATCAGGTTTCTGTCTGAACTACTGTACGTTCATACTTCGATTCCAGACAGCGTTTCGTTTCTTTTTTCACATTTTTACCACGGACCCGAAGTAGTGTTTGTTTTTTACTCGTCGTTAGTACCGTGTTAAATTTATTGCAATATCTTTAATTAGCAAACGTTTTAATTGTTCTCAGAAGTTGAGGGCATTTACCCTTAATGGATAAACATAGTTTCATTTAGACGAAAACCCAAAGAAGTATAACTTCTTACAGGCGTACATATGTACACACAAGCGTTTTTTTAACCGTACCAATATGTACGTTATAATCTAGCCAGGTCATATCTAATACCCAATTGGCATAACAGTAAACCGTAGGCCAGCACTGATTGCTTTAAATCATAGCAATTTGCCAACAATTGCGCGTTTGTAGTGACCATGTCATTTCTAGGTAAACTAGTTAACATTACGTTATTAAGCGTAAACGGTTGGCTGATACGAAGAGAGGATTTAAAAACATCTTTAACGACCTCCGTAGTGTAAGGGTTAACGCGCTTTGGTACGCTTGAGGAGGTTCGAATCCCGCGTCTGGGTGTTTATATATAATATGTATTTATTTACAAAAATAAAATGTTATGCGTATTATTTTGCGCCTTGATGGCGCTGTGTGATGCCCCAATATACCTAGTCAGGTCATAAATTCTGTCACATGTTTAATGTAAAATAATTGTAACAAGTTTATTAATTATGTAACCATTCATATACCAAAATGAACTTAACAAAACATAGATTCTTATGACATTAAAGTTTATTCAAAATGACCTTCGTGATTTTGAATACAAGCCTTCAATCTGCGCGGCCAGTTGTCTATCGCAGCACGAACGAGGTCCATGTCAATATCGGCGGCTGCCTTAATCAAGGATGTCTTGAGTGACTCCAAATTGGGATGAGGCTTTGAGCTCGCCTTTTCCTCCAAGTGTTGCCATATCTTGTAATCTAACGGATTCAAATCTGGACTGGAGGAGGGCCAGTCTCCGTGCCGGATGAAGTCGATTTCACGCGCCGCCAGCCAGTCTTGTGTGCTCTTCGCTCTATGAGCTGGCGCCGAATCTTGTTGGAATACCCAGTGCCTGTTATTGAACATGGTATGAGAAACAGGTTCCACAAGGTTCGTCAGGACTGTATTTTGATACACAACAGCATTCGTTTTTACACCTTTCTCACAAAAATGTACCTCTGTTAAGCCCCAATAAGAAACTCCCAACCATACCATGAGCGAGGATGGAAAATGACCTCGTTGGACACGCGGAATACGGTTGCTCGCTTCTTCACTACTGTGTGCGTACACCTTATCATTTTGTTTGTTGTAGCTCTCTTCTACGGTAAATATTTTTTCATCCGAAAAAAGAATTTCCCGATATTTTTTTCCCGCGTACCGCTTCAACAAAGCGCGGCATCTCTTCAGTCTCAGGTCCATTAGACGAGCATTCAAACGATGTCCTGTTTTTCTTCGATATGCCCGAAGCCCTAAGTCTTCATTTAACACCCTTTTCACCGTGGTTCTGCTTAACCCCACCTGAAGGGCCAACAGTTTCTGCTTACGTTTGGGATTTCTTTGAATTCGTGCCTTCACAGCTTTTATCACTGCTGGAGTCCTAACAGACCGAGGGCGACCACTTCTTGACCTGTCATCTACACTAGAGTCTTCATTGTATCGTTTGATGGTACGATAAACGAATCTTTTGGTAATATTCAAATTTTTCAGTATGTTAAAAATTTGAATTGGCGCGTAACCGCAACGATGCAACGCAATAACTACAACACGGTCTTCTTTAAGCGTCCACTCCATATTTAAAAATGAGTAAAATTCTAAAAGTTATACATTTTTATTTTCATGAACAATTCGAAATTCGAATTCAATAAACTTTTTTGTGGCCAGCATTCTAAAAGAAAAGTTTTTACTGTGTGACAATACTTATGACCTGACTAGGTATTATATACTAGCTGTCCCGCGACTCCGTCCGCCTGGAATAGTGACTTTGGGCAGAATTTTTTGGATATATCTTATGGTTTATTTTGGATTACAAACCCTATAAACCCTAAAATATAAAATTAAATGAAATATGCAAACAATCAGTATTATTGAATGCAACTATTACACCATGCGCCTCCGGAATACATACGTTCGAACCTACAAAGTCCAGCCTAACCTAAACCCTATTTCATATAATTGATGACATAAATCTGAGGTTAACTTAAATCGGAAATTCAACCTACAAGGTCCAGCCTAAACTGAACCCTATTTCATATGACTGATAATATAAATCTGAGGTCAACTTAAATTGGAATATTAAATTGCCGAAAGTTATCATTTTTAATAAAAACTATTTTTTTTTCTAAAATAAAAATAGCCTAAGTTACTCCTTGATACATCAGCTATCTGCCAGCGAAAGTCCCGTCAAAATCGGTGCATCCATTTCAGAGAATAGAACAAACAGACAGACAGACAAAAATTATAAAAAATTGTTTTGGTATATGTACTGTGTATACGTCCGAATGCACTTAGTAAAAAGCGTTTATTTTAATATTACAAACAGACACTCCAATTTTTTTTATTTGTATAGATTTTCGAGAGCATGATGCTGCTGAAGATCTTCTTTTCCTACCCTAATCCCACATTATGTTCGGTCGGTACAACATGTTCTCTGCGTTCACTCTTCTCGGTTATTTATCATCTTACCATTCACACCATTTATGCTATATCCTCTTTTACACAATCTATCTATATACATATATTCTTTGATCTACCCTCCTTCTGTGTCTTTCTCATTCCTAGCATTCTCCTTGTATAGCTTTTTTCATTTTGTATTATATGGACAAACCACGCTAGTGTGCTATTTTTTAATTTGCCAATCACTTTCTTACTTCCCCTGATGTAATCATTTTAATCAAAGCAAAGGTCCAATTTATATCTGACGACCTCGGTGGCGTAAAGGATAACGCACTTCGGCACGCTTGCGGAGGTCACGGATTCAATTCCCGTCTCGCGTCTGGGTGTTTATGTTTAATATGTATTTATTTACCAAAAAAAACGTATAATTATAAGTAGTATATCAGTTGTCTAGTACCCATAACACAAGTGCTATGCTACTTAGTTTGGGACAAGATGATGCTGTGTGAATTGTTACAAAATATAAAAAAAATATAGGGACGTCTTGAAAAAAGGCCAGGTCAAGAGTACCCTAAACCGAAGGGCATGTATGAAGGGAATAATGAAAGTGGACGAAGCGAAACAAGTATGTAAGGATCGTAGCAAGTGGAAAGAAGTGGTCTCTGCCTACCCCTACGGGAAAGAGGCGTGATTATATGTATGTAAAAAAAATATGCTATACAGACAAACAGTTCACTTACCTAATCTTAACTATCAATATTTTGCAACCTAAACTTTCGCTTCTATGCTTGGCGTCCAATTTGCGACATTTCTTCTCCATTTTGTACGGTCTTCTGCAGCCCTGGTAGTGAGTCAATTGGCATGCATAACACCTTTTACGACGTCAAACTATCACTTTTTGGATCTCCCCCTATGCCGGGACCGGGTGGAAGTAGTAGAAGTAGCAAATAAATAATATGTTGTGCCTGTGAATATGCAAATAATAAATTTCCTGGACCATCTTTCAAGGCCGTAGCTTCCAAAAATTTAAATAAGTGTTCAGTCAATGACAAGCCAACGGATCTAACGTTACATCTACAGTCCGGAAGCCATGTCAAGATCTTCTATCAGAACTAGGCGAAAAATCGTGAATTACTTTAGTAATCTCTACAATATAATACCACGTCGCAAGTTGTGTGGTACTGTGTCATTATGCAACATTATAGCTTTGCCCTAATCCGGTATTAACTCTTAGCGGGTTCAATGAAGGTGTTTATAGATATGAAGTATAAAAATCGATGGGCAACGAACTTGAACTCGATATTATTTGGCACGAACTCATATATAGCCCAAGGTAGAAATTTCCAGGTTACAGTATAGTGTACGGCCAGCAGCGCGCTCACAGTGCCCCTAGCATAAACATCCATAAGCGATGGTAACTACTTACTATTAAATGGGCCGTTGGCCTGTCACTGTTCCTCAGCAATAAAAAAACTGAGTCCAGATGACGGAGGTGCTTTCTCGAGAACACTGCTTCTGTTAAACTTAAAGGAATACACTATAAAATTTATAGAGTTTTCGACTTATTGAGGATTTAAATTTCAGTAAATTTTGTAAGGAATATTCAACTTGTAGTGGTTAAGATTTATTCTTTTCTGCAAAATTTTGTATACCTTATGAATTTTCTGTTCGAGATACAGAGGTTCAATTTATTTTTCCGAGTTATAGAATGTTCAGATTTCAAGCAACGGAGGTTTAGGGGATGACAGGGAAGGCAACACAACATTTTTTTAAGTATGGGAGGTTTTCGACTTACTGAGGTTTGACTTAAAGAGGTTCCTCATTCTATCTCACACCAAATATACAAAGCTGGTGTTCACCGTGGGCCGGTACTGTTTGGGATGGCGATCGCCGGCCCGCACCCCTTTCCGACATCCCGAATATAGACAACCAGAGTAGGGGAGGTTTTTAGTGGGTGGGGTAGTGGCACAGTGCCGTTACTTGTGAGTCCCACAAGAGCCTTTCACAACCCCGTGCGGCAGCTAAAGTATTTTTCCTCCTTCGGAAAAAAGACGGGATGTATAATTAAATAAAAAAACATTATTCTTTATTATTTGCCAACAGTATTCTTAAAGTGATTTCAGCCCGCTATGACTGTGCTATTAATAAACATTGGATTGCGATTGTAACGGGAAAAATGTAACGTCGATGTGTAAAAATACGAACATATATAGATTTATGTTAATCTATACAAATAAATAAAATTGGAGGGTCTGTTTGTAATATTAAAATAACCGCTTTTTACTAAGTGCATTCGGACGTATACACGGCACATATATCAAAATAAAATTTATTACAATTTTTGCCTGTCTGTCTGTCTGTTTGTTTGTTTCGGCTAATCTCTGAAATGGCTGCACCGATTTTGACGGGACTTTCACTGGCAGATAGCTGATGTAACAAGGAGTAACTTAGGCTACTTTTATTTTAGAAAAAAATTTATAGTTTTTGTTTAAAATGATAAGTTACGGAAATTTTGTAATCCAATTTAAGTTGTCCTCAGATTTATATCATCAATCATTTGAAATAGGGTTCAGCTTAGGCTGGACATAGTAGGTTGAATTTCCAATTTAAGTTTAACTCATATCTATATCCAAAAAATGCTGCCCAAAGTCACTATTCTATGCGGACGGAGTCGCGGGCGCAGGTAGTTTATAATACTAACACAATAATTAATGTATTGTATAACTAAAGTAATTGTTGTTTGTATTATAATGTATGGATTTTATAAATCTGAAATAAATTGATATTATTATTATAGATTTAGTTTTTGGAGTTTACTCCTTAAGAATGGATTTTTATATACCTAGTCAGGTCATAAATTCTGTCACATGTTTAATGTAAAATAATTGTAACAAGTTTATTAATTATGTAACCATTCATATACCAAAATGAACTTAACAAAACATAGATTCTTATGACATTAAAGTTTATTCAAAATGACCTCCGTGATTTTGAATACAAGCCTTCAATCTGCGCGGCCAGTTGTCTATCGCAGCACGAACGAGGTCCATGTCAATATCGGCGGCTGCCTTAATCAAGGATGTCTTGAGTGACTCCAAATTGGGATGAGGCTTTGAGCACGCCTTTTCCTCCAAGTGTTGCCATATCTTGTAATCTAACGGATTCAAATCTGGACTGGAGGAGGGCCAGTCTTCGTGCCGGATGAAGTCGATTTCACGCGCCGCCAGCCAGTCTTGTGTGCTCTTCGCTCTATGAGCTGGCGCCGAATCTTGTTGGAATACCCAGTGCCTGTTATTGAACATGGTATGAGAAACAGGTTCCACAAGATTCATCAGGACTGTATTTTGATACACAACAGCATTCGTTTTTACACCTTTCTCACAAAAATGTACCTCTGTTAAGCCCCAATAAGAAACTCCCAACCATACCATGAGCGAGGATGGAAAATGACCTCGTTGGACACGCGGAATACGGTTGCTCGCTTCTTCACTACTGTGTGCGTACACCTTATCATTTTGTTTGTTGTAGCTCTCTTCTACGGTAAACATTTTTTCATCCGAAAAAAGAATTTCCCGATATTTTTTTCCCGCGTACCGTTTCAACAAAGCGCGGCATCTCTTCAGTCTCAGGTCCATTAGACGAGCATTCAAACGATGTCCTGTTTTTCTTCGATATGCCCGAAGCCCTAAGTCTTCATTTAACACCCTTTTCACCGTGGTTCTGCTTAACCCCCATCTGAAGGGCCAACAGTTTCTGCTTACGTTTGGGATTTCTTTGAATTCGTGCGTTCACAGCTTTTATCACTGCTGGAGTCCAAACAGACCGAGGGCAACCACTTCTTGACCTGTCATCTACACTAGAGTCTTCATTGTATCGTTTGATGGTACGATAAACGAATCTTTTGGTTATATTCAAATTTTTCAGTATGTTAAAAATTTGAATTGGCGCGTAACTGTAACGATGCAACGCAATAACTGCAACACGGTCTTCTTTAAGCGTCCACTCCATATTTAAAAATGAGTAAAATTCTAAAAGTTATACATTTTTATTTTCATGAACAATTCGAAATTCGAATTCAATAAACTTTTTTGTGGCCAGCATTCTAAAAGAAAAGTTTTTACTGTGTGACAATACTTATGACCTGACTAGGTATAAGGCGCCCGGTATGAGAAAAATTTGAGGAGTAAAATCTACTAATGAATGACCTCGTTACGTTTTTGGTGCGCGTGCACCGGAACACACTAAACAAAACAAAACGATGTATCTCTCAAGGCAAAAATTACTTTATTTGTTACAACTTAAGGTCTTTTCATTTGTAAGTGACAAGAGTAATTTATTGCTTTGCTCATTTTATATGACGAATGATCATAAGTATTAGATAATGTTTTGGAGATTTGTGACTTTATTACTAGATGCCTTATAATTATAATTAGGTTGAACTTAAAACTGTTTTAAAACTTTTTTATATATGTAAATTATTTTCATTAATTTGTTAATTTACCCTTTCATATGGTTTTAATCTTTTTTCAGTTAAATAAACTATTTTTGCGTATGTTTAGACAATCGTACTTAAGTAGTAAACTCCAGTCGTGCGTCGGAGCTGACACACACAGTTTTTTTTATTGTTGAGAAACAGCAGACAGGCTGACGACCCACTTAATAGTAAGCAGTTACCATAGCCGTATTATTGCGACACCAGGGGGACCAAACACGCTGCTGTCTCATAGGGGTACAGGAACCTGGGTCACCAATGCCGGAATACAACACAAACTATTGCCATCCAGACGGGCTTGGTGCCCTACCACGTAGCTAGGGTTTTATCGCCTTTTACGATAGGCAGAGCCTACAGAAGAGGTTAGTATTCTTACTCCGTCCCTACACATAGAAAAAGTGACTAAGCTATAAATTACTATCAAACAGGTACCCCATTTAAAAGAGATTAACCCTGCCCAATCTAGCGCACAAAGGGCACGCGCCAATCTTGGCAGGGGTCCATTGTGTCCATTGACGCGAGACAGGTAGAAACGACCGCGGCATTCAATGTATTAACTCCTGTCACAATATGAGGGTTCTATTGTCCTGATATTGATACCGAGGGTTGGAAGCGGATTTATGTGCTGTACTCATTTCGCTATATTTTGTTAATTTTGGAGAGTGGTAAGGTTTGAGATACCATAATCTATAGTTTCCAATATTTTTGGTTCTTACAAGCTTATTCTGTAAATTTTTAAGATTTATCATTCGGAGACACGGATTTTTTTATTATATATATACTTTTTCTTACGACGTTTATGAAGGGAATAATGAAAGTGGACGAAGCGAAACAAGTATGTAAGGATCGTAGCAAGTGGAAAGAAGTGGTCTCTGCCTACCCCTACGGGAAAGAGGCGTGATTTTATGTATGTAAAAAAAATATGCTATACAGACAAACAGTTCGCTTCGATCTTAACTACCAATATTTTGCAACCTAAACTTTCGCTTCTATGCTTGGCGTCCAATTTGCGACTTTTCTTCTCCATTTTGTACGGTCTTCTGCAGCCCTGGTAGTGAGTCAATTGGCATGCATATCACCTTTTACGATGTCAAACTATCACTTTTTGAATCTCCCCCTATGCCGGGACCGGGTGGAAGTAGTAGAAGTAGCAATTGCATATACACAGCGCCATCAAGTCCTAAAGCAAGTTGCATAGCACTTGTGTTATGGTATATTACATCGAACCAGTGACCTCTGCATACGTACTGAAATGCGTTAGCCGCTACTCCACGGAGGTCTTCAAATCATCAGTAGATACGGCTAAGTTTCGTTTTTGAAGAAATTTCAGCTTGACTTCCTCCACCCTTTGCCTCTCCATAGGAGAAGCGAATAGTGACCTGAATTTTTTACAACGTCAAAACATCTTCTTCTTTTTCAACCTTTCACCACCCAATGCTGAGTATAGGCTCTTCTAATCCACGCCATTCTTCTCGGTTCAGCGCCTTTCGCATCCAGTCCTTACCGGCCACTCTAACAAGGTCGTCGGTCCAACGCATCGGTTGCCTGCCTGCTTTTCTATATCCTACTCTAGGCCTCCACTCAAGCACCCGACTACCCCACCTGTTGTCCTGTCTACGGCATATATGGTCCGCATACTTCTATTTTCTGCTAGCGATCACATGGGCTATGTCGACCAATTTCGTTCTTTTCCGGATCTCTATGATCCTGATTCGATCACGTAGAGAGATACCTAACATAAAACGCCAAAACATATTAAGTACCAATAACAAAAGCGCTTACAGCTTACTTTGGAACGAGATGTCACTGTGCGAATTGTCCTGGTGTATTTAACTATTATTTATTTAATAAATTTACGCCATACCCTGGTACTCTCCATGCAGGGGCGGAGTAAGAATACTAACCCCTGCGGCCGGGGTTGGCCTGTTGTATAACGCGATAAAGGTATTCACACATTACACCGACTCAACGTCCACTCAACTCCAACTCAACTCACAGTATGGCATTGAAATGTAAGCTCTATGCTATGTTAATTAAGAGTAAATTTGTCAACTTGTAAGTTAAAGTCGTATACCTTAGGTATCTGTGTACGACTTTAACTTACAAGTTGACGAATTCGCTCTTAATTAACATAACATAGAGCTTACATTTCAACGCCATACTGTGAGTTAAGATGGAGTTGAGTCGGCGTTGAGTCGGTGTAATGTGCGAATACCTTAAAACAACCCTAGTTACGTGGTAGGGCCTCAAGCCCGTTTGTATGGCAACTACCATTGGCCTTAATATGCCGCCATAATAACCTCATGTTATGTTCCGGTATTAGTGACCCAGGTTCCAGTATGGAACAGCAGCGTGTTCGCGGTGCCTCTGACTTCGAAAACATTCATTGGCGAATGTTACTTCTGTTTCTCAGTAGGTAAGTAAGAAATGTATACCTCAATAAAAGTTACAGTTATGTGGATTCAATCGACCCATTCATTATAAATAGTTTTTCTCCGTGTAGTTATCTAAAAGAAATCACAGTGATAAGACCACCATTTGAACTATTCTTAGTGTGATTTGAAGACAACCTACGTGACGTAACGGTTAACGTACTTCGGCACGCTCGCGGAGGTCACGGGTTCGATTCCCGTCACACGTCTGAGTGTTTATGTACAATGTGTATTTATTTACGTAAATTAGAGGAAGTGTGAAAGTAGTTGAAAAACTCAAAAGTAACAAACTAGCGTGGTTTGGTCATGTAATGTGGAGGGAAGAATGCCATATAGGCAACTAGGAAAATTATAAAATGAGGTGGATGTATACAAAAGGAGAGGTAGACTGAAAAAAAAATGGATGGATTGTGATAATATATAATACGGTGGAAAAGGGTCTGAATGTTAAATTTTTTTTATTGCTGTAGAACAGCATACAGGCTGACGGCCCGCTGCTGTCCCATAAGAGTACAGGAACTTGGGTCATTAATGCCTGAACACAACACAAGGTTATTATGGCGGCATACTTAAGACCACAGGTGGTCGCCATCCAGACGGGCTTTGAGGTCCTACCACATAGAAAAATGACAGCTAACAGAGTGAAAGGAGAGAATATATTGTGCCGGCACCATACAATATGGGCAGGAAGAACAAGAGGTTAATTTATTTATGAAAAAAAAATGCAATTAGTATATCAGTTGTCTAGTATCCATAACACAAGTGCTATGCTACTTTGGGACTAGAAGGCGCTGTATGAATTGTCATAGTACATTTATTATTATTATTATTTTTTTTTATCGCGTAGTACAGCAGACAGGCTAACGGCCCGCTTAGAATTTAGCAGTTACCATCGCCTATGGATGTTTGCAATACCAGTGGCATCGCGAACACGCTGCTGTCCCATAAGGGTACAGGAACTTGGGTCACTAATGCCGGAACACAACACAAGGTTATTATGGCGGCATACTTAAGACCAAAGGTGGTCGCCATCCAGACGGGCTTGAGGCCCTACCACGTAGCTAGGGTGGGTTGTTTAGTCGCCTTTTACGACAGGCCGACCCCGGCCGCAGAGGTTAGTATTCTTTCTCCGCCCCTGCACGGATAAAATTTGTTACTTATTTGATTTAAAAATGATTTTTGACTACAAGAAAGTACATTCTATTGTATATAAGAATACCGACTTCTTTCTCTATCACTTGCTATATGTATTTCTAAATTCTGCGACATATGCGGTTCCCAATTGTGGGCTTTTCTAGCAAAAGGGGCCCAGTGAATCCCATTTTAATCCATTAGCAAATACAACCGATTAACTCAAAGCTTTAAACATTAGTTCCGCGCGTGTACCTATTCATTGTTGGGATAAAATGCCGGAGGGGCTGCTTACCTGTTTCTATTGTTGATGTCACATTGATCTATTTGTATAAATATAATTTGAAAAATTCATACAACGCCATCTAGTCTCAAATGAAGCAGTAGTGCGCTTGTGTTATGAGCACTAGGCAACTGATACTTTATCTATACTACTATTATAAAGAGGAAAGATTTGATTGTTTGTTTGTTTGTTTGTTTGTTTGTTTGTTTGTTTGTTTGTTTGTTTGTTTGTTTGCTTTGAATAGGCTCCGAAACTACTGACCCGATTTAAAAAATTCTTTCATTGTTGGGAAGCTACACTATCCCCGGGTGACATAGGCTATATTATATTTTCAAAAAAATTAGGGATCCTTACTAAAACTCCAATAATGTAACCCAAAGTGTAAAAAAATTACCTAAAATATTATTTAAATCGGGTGCGTTGCGAAAACTATTGATGATAGAATAAAATAATGTACTACAACTTTGCAGAACACATCATTATTTACAAAAAGTGTCGCGACAGCATATGTCTAACTATTATAGTTATGCCACAATAAGTGTTTTTTTTATTTTAATAATTCAATTGAAATGCCGCCCCTAGAAAAGGCTCTTTATTTGGATCTTGGTATTAATCCTTATCAAAATAAATTACTTCATATTCAAAACGGCTTCACTGCCTTCATATAACTTTTTGATTTATTCAATTCGGATATTCCATTCGAAAGATACCACGAGTTTAAAAATGTAAGTATTAGAAAAATGTTGCGTGGTAGCCGCTCACCCTGTTCGGCTAGCTAGACAGCACCATATGCAATGTAGGCGTGCGTCACTGGGGTTTTTACAAAAATTAGAACACTTATTAAAAAATAACGAAAAATAAATAAAAAGTAATAACAAAAAAATCATTAAAATAAAAGCTCATAGAAATAATAATATTCAAATTTTCTTTATAATTTTATTTTTTTAGTAACCTGACGCAAATAGAAGGGTTTGCCCTCAGGGGCGCTCCTCTATCCGAGGAGTGCACGGGTGTGCGTACCCGAGGTGCCCGAGCATCCGTCGCTTCACTCCCCTCTCCGTTCGAGGCGACAGAGTCCTCCTACCTTTCTTTCCGTCTACCTCTTACACCCTTTCCAACTTAGCTCTCTGTTCGTGGCGTGGTCCCCGGTGGGATGGTTGCGAATACTGATTGGGGTCCCGGGTTCTACCCTGGGACCTGATTTGGTAGTCGAAACCATTCCTATTTCGACTGCGCCTGCACAGAGAGTGTTCCCGGGGCGGGAATTGCATCCTCGCTGTCGGTTGGTCTTGCTGGGCCGGCTACGACGTCAGGCGACTCTGCTTTTTCTGGAGTGTCGTCTGGTAGTCGTACCCACGCCTGACTAGCACGCGACGGGGATGTGAGTCCCGTCCGGAATTGGCCGCGGACCTGTCGCTCCCGGCCCTGGTTCTGTCCATGGTTGGGGGCGATCCTGGATGGACGGCCGTCGCCTCCTTTTGCGAGGCAGTAGTGTCTGCAAGAGAGGTGGCGGAACGGGAGCGAGAGTCCGCCAGCGCACTCCCCTCCCGCCAACGTAGGCCGCGTCGTCGGCGCCGGAGGGCGGGCAACGATCTCCGGCCGCCGTAGAAAGCGGCCGCGGGCGGCCCCTCGGGGGAGGATCCGCCGCCCGCACTATTGCCGCGAGGGAGAAGGCCCCGTGCTGTTCCGCAGTCCCCCTCAACTCCTAGAGTTGTTACAAGAGAGCGCCGGGGGGACGAAACCCTGACCCCTTGGCGCCAGCACTTTAGAAGGGGCCCGCTTTAAGACAAAGCGTGGGCCGGCGCCGGCCCGGGCCACGAGATCGGCAGGCCATATATCCGTGGGCCCGGGCGTAGGCGATAGGAGAACAGCGGGGTTTTTAGTGGGTAGTCGGATGGTCGAACATCTTTTCCGGAGTCCCTTATATCCCTCGATCCCCCCGGGCCGGGGGAACCTGTCAAGAGAGGTTTTTCCCCGAGACCGAAAAAAATAGAAGGGTTTAATTTTTAATTTTTTGTTAAATACCCGTGCGAAGCTGGGACGGGCTGCTAGTCTAATATATAAAATTCTCGTGTCACAGTTTTCGTTGCCATACTCCTCCGAAACGGCTTGACCGATTCTCATGAAATTTTGTGAGCATATTGAGTAGGTCTGAGAATCGGCCAACATCTATTTTTCATCCCCCTAAATGTTAGGGGTGACCCACCCCCAAAATTTTTTTTTTAATTTTTTGACATTTTATTATTTATATGGCAGAACAACGTTTGCCGGATCAGCTAGTTTTCTATATAAATACATAATATCATACATAATCGTCCAAATTCGTGACGGGTATCGAACCAAGGGTTCCGACGTGTGAGCTGGCTATTTATGAAGGGAACAAATGTCTAGCTATGCCGCCTTCCCCGGGTCCCGGCAGAAAGAGTAGACCCTAAAAGTGTTGGCTTGACTTCGTAAAAGGTAATATGCATGCCAATAGATTTAATAGCAGGAGTACCAAAAACCGTGTAAAGTGGAGAAGGAAAAGTCGGAAAGCGTATCCCGCTAAGATGATGATGATATATCATACATACATAATCATCAAGATTCTGGACGGGAATTAAAACCGTAACCTCCGCAAGCGTTCCGACGTTGAGTCTTCGTTTATTACGTAATTATAAGGTAAATCTTCCGCAATCAAATTCACGCTGAAATTTCATACTTTGATAATACAAACGTAATGAACGCTTAGAAAAGAATAGTTATATAGTAATTTTAAAAGATAAGATAAACTGATTCGAAATTAAAGTTTAAAATTTCAAAGGTCACTAGACCGTCAACCTTAAATTGCTTCTATACTATTTTAAAAAACAAAATGGACTCAAGCAATTTCGAAACTAAAGTGTAAACCGTTTTCACATATTTATGTGTAATTTGGACTTGTAACGTGAATTTAATAGGGGCCAATTGTAATATAAGATATAGTCTTGTAATAACTAACAAATGTAAAAAATCAGAACTAATTGTAAAAAGTTTCTTAAGAGTGTGGTTTGTCCACTATTTTACGTAACAACGAGATATACATATTTTAGTTTAACGTTTCTACATAATGGTACGTAACTATATAGTGCTTATGGGGTAAATTTTCAAACAAGAAATACAAATGTCCAAATAATTGTTCATAGTCTCATCAGCACTTTTATTGTATATGAAAAATCCAGAGACACATCTAAGAGGACAGCCACTCATCGCGAGATATCTAAAACAAAACCCGATTGACTTGAAATTTTGGATAGTCCTCTCATACAGCAATGTAGATGCTCACTGAAAACGGATGCTGCAGAAATTCTATCCAAAATGAAATTATTATAATTTATTTGGCAGAGCAACGTTTTCTGGTTACATAGTTAATATATGAAATTAACATATGCTATTATTATTAACATATACATATTATATTATTTATCACGTCCACTGCTGAGTGTAGGGGTCCTCAAATTTAGACCGCATTTACCGGTCCCATCCAGTACTTGTTTGCTTCTTCGCCCGGTTCTGCGACAGACATACTGAGCCACTGCAGCTTAGCATGCATACTCTGTGAGCGATATCGGTCCTACAGATTCCTTTATTTTGGATTTTGGTATGGAACTCACGCAATGTAATTAACTTAGTAGTCCTATGACTTAAAACTATGTCATTATTGTTGTAAAATAATATTATGAATTGTTACGAGAGCGCCTTTTAGTGTAATCGTGTCCGGATGTTCGAAAGATGAGCAAGCAGAAATTTATGTTCTAGAAATTAAATGTTAATAATAACCGTGATTTATTATCAATCACGATAATATATAGGACTATAAACTAAAGAGGGTGTGACATATTTTGCAGGTACAGAAGGCAAATACTATTATCATTCAAGTGCAGCAAATGAATTGGTATCCATTTCACCTTGAACTCTAAATGGAGTCTCTGAGGTTAGTAAAGATAATGTAATATTGGTAGAATCCGGCATTACATTACACCCGGCGGTAGAAGCCGGGATTGGCCTGTCGACAAAACAACTCACTCTAGCTACGTGGTAAGACACAAGGTCGTCTAGATGACAACCATCCTTTGTCTTAAGTATGCCACTATAATAACGTTGTGTTGTATTCTGGCATTAGTAAGCCTGGGACAGCAGCCTGTAGCGTCGCAAACATCCGTAGGCCACGGTAACTTGGTGGGTGCTTACTGTTAAGTGGGCCGTTAATCTGTCTACTGTTCTTTAGCAATAAAAAACAGTGTCACCTATACCATCAGTGACTTACTAAGGGGACTTGGCTCGTTTCAGTAGTGGTTTTAGAGGTCGTTGTTGTCGTTGTAGGCGTTGTTAGGTGGTCGTTTTGGTAGTATTCAGTCCTTGCGTATAATTGTTGTTGCAATCTAGTGTAAACCCTCCCAAATCTTTTTTTTATTTGACTATAGTATCCATTTTGCGTACTAGATACGGTGCATTGTATATCAATACTTCAAATTACAAAAGTAAAAAGTCGAATTTAATTTGCCGGTATCAATTTATACTTGGCTGGGCATATATGCCAAGCGAATTTAAGTATGCCAATATCATAGTTGCCGCGTGATCGCCCACAGCCTTCGGGCAAATGAGTATTTTCCGACGATTTTTCTCATAATGCACTTAACAAGTGTATATTTCTGTCAAGGTTGGCTTCGAGATTGAAGTTTTCATTAATAATTCATATTATAATAACTCCATCCTACATTTTAAGGAGGTAGTATATGCTACATTTTTGTTGAATTTCCTATTTTAAGAGTTCATCCTTGATTACGTTTACTTCAAAGCTCGATGTCCGTTGTCATAAAAAAAACATAATAATCTATCCGTGCAGAGGCGGAGAAAGAATACTAACCTCTGCGGCCAGGGTCGGCCTGTCGTAAAAGCCTACAAAACAACCCACCCTAGCTACGTGGTAGGGCCTCAAGCCCGTCTGGATGGCGACCACCTTCGGTCTTAAGTATGCCGCCATAATAACCTTGTGTTGTGTTCCGGCATTAATGACCCAAGTTCCTGTACCCTTATGGGACAGCAGCGTGTTCGCGATGCCACTGGCGTTGCAAACACCCATAGGCGACGGTAACTGCTAAATTCTAAGCGGGCCGTCAGCCTGTCTGCTGTTCTACAGCAATAAAAAAAAAAAAAAATTAAACATGTCTAAATTAAGTTTCTAACTACATACGCTTGAGCTTCTCGAAAACAGAAAACGTTCCGGTACTGTCTGTTAATAATTTAAAAAGTAGATTAGTTCCTCAATCACATACACTAAATTGTAAAAGGTTCCGTACGCTATTGATGAAGTTCTTTTATGGCTTAGAAAATACGGCTAATATTTGGACGGATATTAACCTAAAATAAGAATGAATGAAGGATTTTTTACTGCACAGCATTCAATATATATATATATATATATATATATATATATATATATATATATATATATATATATATATATATATATATATATATATATATATATATATATATATATATATATATATATATATATATATATATATATATATATATATATATATCACTCATCTCGAGATCGCTAAAACTATACACCCAATTGATTTGAAATTTAGCATATATATACTCATTTCACAATGTCAACGCTCACACATTTCACAGAAATGTTATCCAATATTATTTATTTATACGACAGGGCAACGTTTGTCAGATCAGCTAGCACATACAAAAAGAATTATATTATATTAACAAGTCTGCAGTAACGTTGCGTTCAAGAAAAAGATCCAATGAATGCTTTGATAACACTCGCATTTCATCACCCGGTAACTATTGCTTAACCTTTATTAGTGGCAAAACATTAATCAAAATTAATCATCATTTTAAGTGAGGGAGAAATAGTCCAAAGACATAAGCCAAAGAAATGCTCATTACAGACCGTTTTATAATTTCACGCCTCTTGTAAGTCTCTCCCAAGTTTGCTTTATGTCTCTTTTTATTTTAGGTAGGAACCACACGGCTTATTTACTATAATATGAAAAATATAGTAAACAGGTCATGTACGTTGTATGTTGCCAAGTCTGTTTCATTTGTTTTAAATAACTTGATGACTACTTTAAATTCATCCACTATAAATTAATTCAATTTATAATTTTTATCTACATAAATAAAATGGTAGAGGTTGCCGTTGTGCGCGCATCACGGCATAACTACTGGACATATTTCAATTAAATTTTCTAAGTTTTATTTCTTAGACTCTTGACGTTTATCAAAAGAAAAATAATGCGATATCTTCATTTATGCGATATCTTCTTGCCGCGGAGAAGTGAGGCAAATGGTATAGGGCGTATGCATACGTAATTGCGAGTATCATCTAGTTTACTTTAAAGTCTCCTAAAAACAAAACGTTCAAGCTTAAGCCTTTCGCAATCAATGAAAACATATTTCTCTTCCTTAAAACTTGTAACGGACTATTCAATTATTACCTAATCTATTTATTTTTGCTAGATTTATAATAGAACGTTAGTCTAAGGCATGTGTTCTTGAACATTAAAAAAACTGTCAATTTTTCTGCAATTTTCTATCTAATTGCATACTTATATATTTACTAACCGTTCCCGCCCGATTCGCTGGTCGAATAAAAAGAAAATAAACTGTTTAAAATTTTGGGGTTATGTTCTAATAAAATAAAAATCCCAGAACTCGATCGCAGCGCCACCTACCGGGTTCATTTGTGAATCTAAACCATTCTCTAATCCACTTGTACACCCAAAAAATTTCAACAAAATCGGTCTAGCCGTTTAGGAGGAGTTCAATGACATACACACGCATATAAGAATTATATTATAAAGATTTTTAGTGTTGGATATCTAGTTAGGTCTAATACAATTGTGTTAGTTATTTGTTAATGTATATGTTTTTTGTTATAGTTTTAAACTCTAAATAAATTATTTTTCTTTCTTTCTTCTTTCTTTCTTATTAGTATATGTCATTAGTGCATATAACATAAGTCGCCAGATAACTTGTCTGGGCTCCTAAAAGTAATAGGTTATATGGAAGGGGGTCACTTTGAGCGATAAGACCGCCTATTGTTTAGCATAGTGTATTTAGTTTTAATTTCCATAGATGAAAGTAGTTATAACTTGCTAAGCAATAAAGATCTATCTATTATCTATTAGGTATTTATATTATGATCACGTATGGATTAAGCAACAAGATCATCAAAATGTAAAGCGGTAATAGAGCCTAAGTAACGTTACCGTGGAATGCGCGGTTAAATAAGTCCTAAACGGTCTATAGCGCAACCTTGACCTATGGTTGCGTTTTCACTAGATGCGTGACAGAACAGCTCGCATGTCAGCACGGAAGCAGCTCCCTGCCTTTCCTTGGTCATTGACTTGTAATTGCCCGACTCTTCCTGAGATAGCCTACGTCATACCACTAGAACGTTCTATGAACATGCAAGGGTGTACACGAAGTGTTTTGAACATTCATTTGTATCAAGTGAAAACATTACTAAATACATAATATTATAAGGATAGGTATTTTTGAAAATTTGATAATAACAGGCATGTTTTGAACATTATGAAGTTTGAACGATTTGTTATAAAATTTCTTCCTCAAAAATGACTGAGTAGTAACTCACCTCGTATGAAATAAATTGGCGGGTTACACTACATTATCAGGGTATTCATTATGAAAAGGACCCGTCTTGACACAAAGGGCTGGCTGGCGCCGGCTTGGGCCAAGACATCGGCAGGCATGTATTCTTGGGCCCGGGCGTATACGATTGGAGAACAGCGGGGTTTTTAGTGGGTAGTCGGAAGCCAACCCTTCTTATCCGTGCAGGGGCGGAAAAAGAATGCTGACCTCTGAGGCCAGGCTTAGCCTGTCGCAAAAGACGACAAAACAACTCACCCTAGCTACGTGGTAGGGCTGTAAGCTCGTCTAGATGGCGACCACCTTTAGTCTTAAGTATACCAGCCACCATAATAACTTAGTGTTGTGTTCCGGCATTAGTGACCTAAGTTCCTGTATCCTTATCGGACAGAAGCGTATTTGCAATGCCCCTGGCGTTGCAAACACCCATAGGCGACAGTAACTACTAAATTCTAAGTGGGCCGTCAGCCTGTCTGCTGTCCTACATCAATAAAATAAGTTTTTTTAATAATTATTCTTTTAGTAGACAAATATATCCTTAATCAACACTTTATTATTCTTAACCGTTTATAATATCGTGTTTTTTGTGGTAGTGTTTATTTTGTAAAATTTTCAGTGGACTGGTGTCTTAAACCCTCATTGTCTTGAACATCTTCAAGAGAAATATAATATAAAACCAGAAACCTTGCTTACGCCTCCAAATAAGGAATAAACTTGTGGCATATTATATTTACATCTCGGCCTAACTACGGAAAATACATATATAATTTGTATTAAAGCTTATTATTAAGTTATTCGTTCATGTAATACACATTATTTATTACTCTGGAATGTGCATATACTGACAGCATTGATATCATTTTAATGTTATATTATTATAACGAAACAAATTCAATTATAGCTTTTGTAATATACTATTTCTTGAGGGTATTAAGGTCTCGTCTTAGATGAATAATCGCTATACGAAGCGATGCATCGCTATTTTGAGTAGTTTATATATTAAAATAAAGTTTAGCATTCAATAATAAGAATTAACTGATGACAGTAATATATTGACAAATAGATAACTCTTTATTACTTACTATAAGTACATTTACAATAAAAATTATTGGTATGTTTTATGGGGGCCTTGTTTCATCTAGCGTGGTTAGAAATTTATTTGTTTTTTTATTTTTACCTGGTCTTTTTTCCGCTTTCTATATTTTTTGCCATGCGGTAGTACTTTTCTTGCTTATTTCTATATTTTCTTTTATCTTTTTCTTTTTATCCTTATAAAATTTTTATATTTCATCTTTCTTATATTTATTACAATTTGTCTTGATTTTATACACATTTCTATTCTTATTTAACCCTTCTTATTTAAAAAAATCGTTTAACATTTTTCGTTCTTTACATTTTTCGTTTGTTAGGACCAACGCGATATAAAGAATATCTCGTTAGAAAAACACCAAAAAAGGCAATCATTATTCTTTGCAAAGAGGTAGAAAAAATCACTGTTCCGTTTTTCTTTTCAAACTTAGTCACACATACTTTATCTAGTGTATATCTATAAATATTCTGAAGGCTTTTTTTGGGAGGTACGTCGCTGGTATACTGGTCGAAGAACGTGATTTAATTCCGACTGCGACACACTTGAGTAACTAGAATAACACGTCTGTACGTTTGTGTTGTCGTTGTCAAACCAATATCTGCTATGTGTACTTTTTGGAGATGAACATTTTCACTATTATTACAAGTTTGCCACCCAAACTTTGATATAAAATCATCACATTACTGTAATATAAATCACTTTAAAATAAACTTTTGTTTCTTATAAAATTTTACATGAGAATGTTTGTAGGTACTAGTAGTAGTTTGTAAAGTTTAAGATAGTAAACTTTAACTGTATACAAAACGATACTTAAAATCAAAGTTTTTTTTTCTCTACAAATTCAAATATATTTTGAAGATTATTCAACTGAAATGGCATATTGCTGGTTTAATATTTATTTATTACAATAAATTGAAATTAAATATATTAATTAAATTAAATATAGAACATTTTCGCAAAATTGTATCAAGAAGAAAATTTACTGTAATTTTTTATAAACATTGTTATTATTGTATATACAATAACAATAATAACAATGTTTATAAAAACAAATGTATATGTGCATATAATTTAAATATCTGTTTCATTCGTTTTAAATTACTTGATGACTACTTTTAATTCAATTTAGAACTTTTATCTTTATAAATAAATTGATAGAGGTCTGCAGTTGTGCGTGCATCACGGTAAAACTACTGGATAGACTTCAATTATTTTTTCTAAGGTTTAATTCCCAGACACTTGACACTTATGTAAAAAAATATTGCGATATAAGTTTTAAGAAATAGTATATTTTCTTGACACGGAGAAGTGGGGCAAGCGATGTGACACGCATCCCTACGAAACTTTCCATATTTTTTTGATTTACTCTTTTCTATAATTTGACCAGCGAAGCGGGCGGGAATGACTAGTTAAAAAATAAAGTAATTTAAAAATATAATGAAATTAAAATAGAAGAAAACCTAACAGAAATATTATTAAGGCTAAATTTAATAAAAATGCAGTAAGAAGTTTAGCTGACTGGGCCTGTTTATCCATCCATTTCACAGTATTTCATACCAAATTTCATAA
Organism: Malacosoma neustria; assembly: GCA_963693495.1. NCBI lineage: Eukaryota > Metazoa > Arthropoda > Insecta > Lepidoptera > Lasiocampidae > Malacosoma > Malacosoma neustria. The sequence continues at coordinate 2,332,371 of OY856390.1, read as the reverse complement.
TAACTGATTTTTAATATCTTCACTTATTGAAGTTTAAAATAAGTATAGTTTTATATGTTTTTGGATTTCTAACATGTAGGACACAAGCCTATCAGTACGAGTAAGGAGAAAATAAAACAATAATATTAAACAAAAAAGATCACGTTACGTCACAGACCCTATGTTTACAAATGTGTTCGCGGTTGGTAGTATAATTATAAACGTATTATAAAGGTCGATGGCCCGGGTTAAGGTTGTGCGGAGGCTTTGTTTTTTGGGAATTACTGTCTCTTTTACTAGACGAAATATTGTTTTTTACAAAGACATTTTGTTTAATGAAATAAATTATTATTATTAGGGATTAAATCTGAGCATCGAAGTTAAAGTTAGGTAATTTTTTTTCGGGTGGCCTGAATTTTTGGACGAAATAATGTTTGTATGTATGGCCGACATATTTTTAGGTGAAAAATAACCAATGAATAAAATAATACTGCTACTACTTATATTACTACAACTTTTGTTAACAGAAGTTTCAATTAACAAAACTTTCGAGACAAAAATTTCCTTTCCTGACACTTCATATTTCTATTCCAGCATATTTGTAGCATATGAAATTATACGGAAAAGACTGAAGAAGATTGGGACAACGACATCTCGCGACTAGCAGGACTGTAACAAGTTAAAGATTAGATGAAAACTTAAATACATATTTTTGTTTTTGGGATTCAAACCGGTGACTTCTAAGTTGATCGACAAGTGTAATAATAACACTATGATAGCAGATAAATAATTTTTTTTATTGTTGTAGAATAGCAGACAGGCTGACGGCCCGCTTAGAATTTAGCAGTTACCGTCGCCTATAGGTGTTTGTAACGCCAGTGGCATTTGGAACACGCTGCTGTCCCATAAGAGTACTTACAGGAACTTGGGTCACGAATGCCGGAACACAACACAAGGTTATTATGGCGGCATACTTAAGACTAATGGTGGTCGCCATCCAGACGGGCTTGAGGCCCTACCACGTAGCTAGGGTGGGTTGTTTTGTCGCCTTTTACGACAGGTCGAACCCAGCCGCAGAGGTTTGTGTTCTTTCTCCACCCCTGCACGTGTAATACTTAAATATCAGACAACACTTTCACAATAATCTAAAAATATGCGTTAAATAGAAAATTGTTATAAAATCGAACAATATTAAAATTTCAATTACAACATGTGATGTGAAAGCAATTATTGGACACATTCAATCCATAAAACGTATGAAATCCATTGTCCATGCTGTACGCTTTTTATTTCGCAATTTCATCTCTAATTGCTCTCATATAACAGTAATAATATTACTAACAATACCCTGCCCTGGCTTTGCTCGTTTTTCACAAAATATACTCGAATAACTGAACAGTTTCATATTTACGAGTATTACTGGACGACTTCCACAGCGCAACTTGCCTTGGCTTGATTATAGTATATCAGTTGGTTATATAGTATACCAAGTATTTTTGGTATAGTATACTTAAGCTAAGCTTTATTGCTTAATTTTAGTGTTTTTTTTTTCGTTTAAGGTACTTTATTTCTCACAAGAACTTTACAGCTATATGCTTGAAATTGTATTAACATTAAAACATTATAAGCTACATTAGATCTGACATATCTTTACAATATAATAGTTTTAATTTTGTTATATTAAATAGTGTTAGTATTAAATTTTGTTAGTTTAGTTACCTAGTATTAAATAATACTGGTATTAAATCTTGTTAATTACAAATTGTTTCAGTTTCTGATATGTTAAAATTTTTACAGTTTTGTAAGTCCTGTGACAGTTTGTTATATAATTGAACACCTTCAAACATAATTACTTTTTCTCTTCTAGTCTAGACTAGATCATCATCTTAGCGTTAAATCACAAACTTCCACTTCAGTGCCCTGGGTCCGCTATCCAACTTCTGTACTTCGCACAGCCATTCTGTACATCCATTGATAGACATCATAACTCTATCACTTTCTTTCGATCTATCCCCTCATCCCATTACCACGCAAGCCAGCTTTTTGGGACTAAACGACCTGCCGGGGCCTGGTGGAGATGGCATGTCTAGAGATTTGTTCATCACGTAAGTCACCTGCTTAACTCTCGAGTGCACCCTGTCGTAAAAGGCGGGAACATTACCTAGTTGGTAAGGCTCTAAGCCTGTCTGGAGGGAAACATCCCTGATCAATAAATATACCGCCATAATAACCAATGTTGTATTCCAGCATAAGTGTTCCAGCAATGTTGTGTAGCAGCGAATGGTAGCGTGTTAGCAGTGGCCCTGGTACCGCTAACGTTCATAGATGACGGTGACAGCTTACTATTAAGTAAGCCGTTTGCATGTCTGATGTTCCACTGAAATAAAAGAACTATTGTCCTCCATTGTCAGAACTAATTCGGTTTCGATACACATTAGGTCCCATCTCGTCTTATTCATAATTTTTAATGCTAATGTAATTGCGCCGAAAACGGATATCACGAAGAATAGAGTTGTAATGGCAAGCAGAACCTAATACTAATCTACTAGTCGTGATCTAGATATCAGCATTTTTTTATTGCTGTAGGACAGCAGATAGGCTGACGGCTCGCTTAGAATTGAGCAGTTACCGTCGCCTATGGGTGTTTCCAACGCAAGTAGCATCGCGAACACGCTGCTGTCCCATAATGGTAAAGCTATTGTTACACATGCTCTAAAATAGCATGCTAAAAAGCGTGCTATTGAGTATGCTCAATACGAGCATGCTTATGAACAGTTTACATTTGCTAGCAATAGACATGCTAGTTTTAAGCATATTCCTGGATAAGAGGAAGATTAAAGTAGTATGCTATTAAGCAAACATGTTTAAACGTGCTCAAAGCACACCCCCTTCTACCCGCGCTACAGGTAGCATGCTTGAAAATCGAACGGCTGTCAATTATTGAGCACGCTCGAAATAAGCATGCCTATTACTAGCAATGTCTGGATACAATTGCTACTAAGTAGCATTTGCTCATTAATAGCATTCTTCTTCTTCAAGTGCCTCTCCAACTAGTGAAGGTTGGCTACCAACTTCTGGAATTGTTGTCTGTCCTTAGCGAGTCGAAACAATTTGGATACGCTCGCTATTCCAGTCCACTCTCGGATGTTACGGAGCCACGACTTCTTTCTCCGATTAACTCGCCGTTTACCGGCAACCTTGCCCATCATTATAAGTTGCAATTAATAGATGCTTTCGTGCTACTAATGAGAATGTGTAACTGTACCTTAAAGGAACTTGGGTCAAAAATAGCATGTTTTACATAACGAATTAAACAAGAACAATTTCATTATCCTTATAATTTTAGGGTTGGCACAGAATTATTAACAAATTACTAGATTCCTTTTTTAAAACTAACGATTGTGGTGTAACGGCTAACTCACGTCCGTACGCTTGCGTAGGTCACGGGTTCTATTCGTCTCGCGTCTGGGTGTTTATCTATAATATGTATTTATTTACAAAAGAAAAGTATATATTTAGTTTACTAGTTACCTAGTATGCATAACACAAGTGCTATGCTACTTGCTTTGGGACTAGATGGCGTTGTGTGAATGGACTCAGTATGTTTATTTAATATTTGGTTACCAATCAGTATCTGAATGTATTCAGTTCAACTTCTTTGGCATGCGAATTACCAGTGACAATATAAATGAGAACTATTCAAGATAGCCTATTGTTATTATATCGTTATTATATTGTTAAAATTAAATTAATATTAGCTCTGTAATAGATGAAATTTATTTTTCACACTGATTTTATATCTTCTAAAATAAGTTTTCTAAAAATGTAAGCAGTTTTAAAGTAAGCATTGTCAATAGATAATTTTTAAACAGTACAGCTTAAACTTTAAATATATAGAGATATTGAAGGGGTAGAAAGTACGATTAAGTACGTTTCACCTCAAAGTTCGAGCGATTTGTAGCTCTAAGTTGCATAACTCCATAAACTTTTACTTTTCTGTTTATGTTTTTTATTACATTGAGGTTTACATTTTTCAGGGTTTCACTTCTATCATGTGTAAAGTGCACACGTGTTATTGTGGTTATTGTGTTATTGTGTATATAATGTTAGTGGTGTCACTTAATGGCCCCAGCGGAAGATCAGCGCTGGTAAATTCCATCAGCAAATGCTGAGCTGGGACCAATTTGGGACAAATATATAGTATATAATTATAAATTGTAAATAATAACTTTAAGTCCTAAATAAATATATTTTCTTTCTTCTTTCTTTCTTTTACAATAATCCTGACAAAATTAAGAGAGAATAAATACGTAACAATGTTATAATCAGTTTTTGTTTGTCGTTTTTTACTATGCCAGTATTTTAATTATTTATTTCGTTCATATTTTATTCATATCTTGGGATATAGTGCGTTCAATACAATGGTAATACTGTAAACTAAACAACCCTTAGCAAAGTCTACTTTTTAAGGAGTTTTCTGTTAAAGAAAAATTGCTATATAGAGTTTACACTGTATTTAAATAATCTACTGTATAATGAATTCGATATCGATATATGCCAACCCTAATTGAGATAATAAGCACATATAATATCGATAAACAACCTATCACAATCGAACATCGATTATAACTTAATCGAGTTAAAATTTATAGAAATAATCGGTCACTGATTTATTTCATACTCACACGTAATTTAAATTAACAATTTTGAACTTTATCGTATTAAGTTAATGTTGAATTTTGTATGAAATTGTGTATGAACAAATTGTATGGAAGATATCAAAGGTCTGCGCATGCGCCGTTTGATACCACAAGTTTGTATAAATCAACAAAAACGACGGGCGGCGGTAAGTAATCGGCCGAGATGTTTGTTTATAAATTTGTTGAGCTGGACTAATAGAATCGCCTTTATCTTGTTATTTATTATAAATATAATATTTATTTTAAAGGTTTTGGGCTCGATTCTCAGAGTAGCATGCACCGTTTAGGCAGATTTTGGCAGTTAGGCGTTGGTCAGGAGTTTAGGCAGGCTAATATGCGTATTATAGCATAATTGCCATGTACCAACGGTGAAAGAAAACATCGAGAGAAAACCTGCATACCGAGATCACCAGTATGTGTAACCCGCCAATCTGCCTTGGAAAAGCGTGGCGATTATACTGTCCGTTCATTCAAGGGGGATTCCCGACCCTAGTGGGACATTATCGGCTGTTATTGTAGTATGACATGCTCAACATGTATCCACAAATACTATATACCTTCTTCGAAAATGGTGAGCGTTGAGTAGAATTAGGCTACATCTTATTTCTAAAACGTCGTAAAAACCAATAGTTGGACTACTTCTGCCAGCTTACAAGGTACATACGGCACTATTCGAGATTTCCCTTTGGGGTTGTAGGAAACTTACGAACCTTGAAAAACCAAATTTTAAAACCAAAATATGAAATTAGTGTAAGGGCCAAACTGCTAATTTGTATTTTCATTTTATAAACTTCCTTTTCATCCTGCAAGCTGACTGTTTGTATTAGGACGTGTTTGGAGCAGAATTCAATGATCTTCTTCATTTTTATAAAACTTTACAGGCAAATTAAATCTGATATTTTATCTTAGAATTATTTTGTATATATTCAGTATATTGATTAATGAAATTAATTACGAGCATACCATCACTTATTTTGTATCATAAATAAAAATCACATTTTTATTTTGGCAAATTACATATACGAATTTCATTAAATGCCAAACATGTGAACGTAGTTTAATTAAGCCCATTTACTTTGGTGGGCCTTCATTCGACACTGTTATGGAAACATCAAAACAGTCTATTATAATTATTATCCCATAATTCATAACTAGATCTCCTGTTCGTCCAGTTTAAATTCATTGAACTAAAATCTAAATAAGCGCCCTCGTGAGCACCTTGAGTGACCACTGCCTGACTTCAGTGCTGGTGAAAATAAGAAGCAAGTCGCTGAACTGATGTTATTTTAAGAAATCAATTAGCTTAAGTTCAACATTTTGTACATACATACATTTTGCTCCTAAATAAAAAAAATCTTTCTTCTATATTCGATTATTTGATGTATACATCGTATAACAAGAATAAATAATTCTTTTTGGCTTGGCTTTTGTAAGAGAGATAGCCGTCTGATTCGCCATACCCAATAGTAATAACACGACTCCATACCTTCTTTATTCTCTTAAACTTAATCAAACTAACATAATCCGAGATTCGAGAGTATTCTCTTATATAAATTAACTAAAACAAATGAACATTGTTTATATAAACATAAAAATAATTTAATAATTTACGTAATACTAATTTAAATAGATCACCATGTGGTCAGGACTTTAAAAAATTTAAGAGGTGTTTTAAAATCGTACTGTTTGTATAATAGTAATACTTCATAACAAATGCTAGGCAGCTGACTCCGCTTAAAAGAAATGATCAGGATATATAATAATTGTGCAGATTTTCTTACTGTGATATATGCGATTTAACCTATCGTAGACATTACATCACACTAACGTTGTCAATGGGACAGTGACATCTTGACAACTATTAATAAGATTTCACTATCGCTGTCAAGATACTAGAGCTACATGCGAGTATGAACGACATACCGGGATGGATTGTATCTTTTTGCTGATGTGGCCTTGACCACATGGGAACGTTTGATCATATTTTCTTTCACTGTCCAAAAACCTTAGTCCCCCTCTATAACATTCTCCCAGCTGACTTTTCTCGCCCAGTTAACATTGACTTTCTTTTATCTCATTCTTATAAAAAATCTGTCAAAGTGCTTTCTAAATTTGTGTCTGCTTATAATATTTATTTATAATCGCTTCTAATTCATTACTAACATTAAGTGCTATGCTTCTTCTTTAAATAAAATTAATGTCTTATTTAGTTTCTTTTCTTCTGGTTAATACTTTTTTGTTAACTTATTTTATACTGTCTTCAGTTCCACAGTTTTTTTTGTCACAGACTAAATTTTGTTTTCCCTAAAAGGCATTTTAACTTTTACACCTGTAATTTTTTATCGTTACCCCGACATTGGCAAAAACAGCCCTTCCAAGCATTGAAACCATATTTGAATAAAAGAAGAAGATGCATTGTATGTTTATACGTGGACACATATCAATAGGTTCCATTTTTTTTAATTGGCGAGCCAGTGAAGGCACTTATAGGAGATCTATCTTCACGTTATTTTCTATAATTTATCTGTATAACGGTAAATAATGTGGGGAAGTGCTGTGGTATGTTCATGGTCATTCTTCTAAATCTGTTCATATCCTTGGAAATTCTTCAGTACTGTACGTGACCGTTTTCTAGAACTTTCATGTGGTATTTGCTTTAGATTTACAATTAACTTCCTGTTAAGCTTTTCGCGAGATTGGCAACGCGTTTGCTGTGCCTATAGTACTTCTAACGTCCAAAAAGATTATAAAATGTTGACTCTATGTTACATTATAGAATGCAACGGTAACAACTACCAGTCAATATTCGCATGTCATAATTAAGGTCGATTTATGCTTGTCAAACGTCAATTATTTTTTAACCTTTTATGATAATGTAAATTTACACATTTGTGTCCCTGCCTATTCGTAATTATATTGATGCCTAACAGCCAAAAAGGGATAAGCGACATTTTTTGGGATATTGAGTTATATACATAGGTAGAATCGTCTTTTTTTTCTGTGTCGTTTGGTCAATCAAATTCAATATCCCAAGAAATGTCGCTTATCCCTTTTTGGCTGTTAGGCATCGATATTTATTTTGCTTGGCTTAACTGACCGCAGTTTGAATTCTGAAAGCAATACTTCGTGTCAGTCGCGCTTGTTGTTTAGTACTTGTACCGAACCCGGGTGTGAATGACGCTAAAGATTTTGTTAAGACTCTCATACCCCTTTCCACGATAAATGTGGTCATTTATATACAGCCTTTCATGCATAACATGGTACAAAAACTAAGCACATTTTCGTGCCGAAAAAACACTAAGCTCAAAGCAAGCTTGCACCTTATCCGGTTAAGTTATGTTAACAAGCTTGCTCGCGTGACTGTTCACTCGTTAGTGGGTACTCCTGTGAAGTGTCGTTTCAATTGCTTTTGACTGCTTAATATGCTGCAGAAATGCATTATCTTGGTATTAGTGTAGAAACATGGTATTAAAAGATTTTGGTGGCGACATCCTTGGTATCCTATTTAAGGAATTATTCTTTTGGTTGTGCGCTCTAACTTAATAAATATACAGTGACAATACACACAGCGCCATCTAAGTGTTTGAGTTAGAGATATTAGATAACTATTAAACTATATATATAATTTTCTTTTGTAATTAAATATTATATAATGCATAAACAATCAGATTTGCCCAGGAATACAGTGCGTACGTGTACTAAAGTCACTGACATAGCCCGAATGATTGCAAAACTGAAGTGGCAGTGGGCTGGGCACATAGCTCGAAGGACAGATGACCGTTGAGGCAGTAAAGTCCTCGAATGGCGACCGCGTACTGGAAGACCCAATGTTGGTAGGCCCCCCACAAGATGGACCGCTGATCTGGTCAAGATCACCGGAATAGGTTGGATGAGGGCAGCTCAGGACCGATCGTCGTGGAGATCTTTGGGGGAAGCCTTAGTCCAGCAGTGGGCGTCTTCCGGCTGAAATGATGATGATAACAGTGCGTGAAACCGCAAACATTCCGACGTGCGGAAGCGGTTTCGTCACCGAGGCCGTCGACTACAATGACTATTCACAGAGCGCCATCTAGTGAACAAATAAAAGCAGAGCGCTTGTGGTGTGGGTACTAGACAACTGATTCTTCATTCATAATAAACCGTCATCTGAACATTCACACCTTTTTTAACCATATCATCTTTTACACAATCCATCCATCTTTTCTTTGGTCTACCTCTCCTCTTTTATCCATCCACTCTCATTTCTAGCATCCTCCTTGTACATGACGCTCCTCTCTTCGCATTATATGGATGGCCATATAATGCGAAGGCCTGAGGCCTTGGTATGGACCAAGCTAACCTATTACTTTTCAGCTTCTCAATAACATCAAACTTCCCCTAATATACTCATTTCTAATTTTATACATTTTTGTAACTCCGCTCATCCATCTCAATATTCGCATCTCTGCTATATGCAATACCATTCATCGTTTCCCTTTGCGGCCCAGCACTCTGATCCACACGTCGACTTATATAGCCATGCCAGGGTAACCTATTACTCTAAAGTAAAATAACGTTTACCGAGCGGATCAATATAAGATTACGTTATATTTAAGATTTTTCGTTGTTCCAGCATCAAACCGCCAACAAAAGACGGTGTCACAAAGAGCAACCCGAGTAAACGGCATCGGGAGAGGCTCAACGCTGAGCTGGACACGCTTGCATCCCTCCTTCCTTTCGACCAGAACATCCTCAGCAAGCTGGACAGGCTTTCTATACTGCGATTGTCAGTCAGCTACTTACGGACCAAGAGCTACTTCCAAGGTAGGAATAGAACTTAAGTATATATCCATTTTTTTATAGCTGGAGTTCAACAGACAGGCAAACGGCCCTCCCAGGTGGTAACAGGTGGTTACCGTTGCTTGTGGACGTTTGCAACACCAGAGGCATTGTCAACGCCTTTTTTGAAAAACCCAATATCGTACTGCGTTGGGAAAAGTTTAGCTGGAGGTTCATTCCAAATCCAAAGAGTTCACACCATGAACATTTATTTTAAAATATGTTTTAAGATTGTAAGAACATGACAAATTGTGTCATCCCATGGCATGTGGAATAAGAACAAGGAGAAAATCAAGTACTGATTTGGAAGTTACTCAGTGTAAAATTAACTTTCCGAATCCTCTCGAGATTATAAATAAATAAATATTCAGTGTAAATGAACAAAACGCCATCTATCCCCAATTTCCCAAAGTAAGCAACAGAGCGCATTTGTTATTGGTATTAGACACCCGATAGATATCTCATAAACTTCTTTGGTAAATAATCACCGGAACTCGGGGTGAACATTTCTACCTGTAACCACTACATGCGTTGCGAAAGTCGTTGTATTATAAAGGTCGTCGTATAGGTACAACACTGATTTTAGGTTGTGCAAAAGAAGTACCGCTACATTCTTCCACATCTGATTAACAGTGGACCTGCGACTCCAGTGTGCAAACTTTGGCTGCATCGGAAATTAACTTTGATGATTGAAAAGAATAGATTGTTTAAATTTTTTTTAATATTGGAGGACACAGTAGCCTATTCTATAAAAACTGAATCTGATCATGTCTTTTGTAAATAATATTTAACAAATTGCAGTGAAAGAACAAATAGATAGGCTTGCAAATACTGAACCCTGATTGATATACATTGTTGATAGTTATTCGCTACCCGAAGTGTAAGAAGGCTGTATAGAATTGTAAGAAAACTAGTTAAGCTAATGTTTAATTTTTACCATACATTTTCCTAACCTCGCCCGCATTGCTGACCTCATAATCCAAACACTCAGATATCGATACTTGATAAATCGATTCGATCGAATACCGGTGTATTCGATTACTTATAAATGCTGCTCTGACACTTATTTAGCGCCGTCGGCAAATTTTATTGCTCACTGCACTTGTTTTAATATATGATCTTGATTTGCCAGCGTCTCGATTGCAGGGAATCGGTTACATCACTCGATTTTGAAATCGATTTAAAGTAGTCTCATGATTAACAGCGATGGATATTGATATGTATATAACCAACCATCACCAGAAGGTACAACAAATAATCCAATGAGGTAAACTTCTTACTATATAGTGTTAGATAAAAATAACTCAACACTCTATTTAACAGTTATTGTATATCCGTGTTGTACCTATCAACTGAACAAGAGCGCGGCAACTCTTCAACTGTCAAATGTCGCTCCGTCTACCCGTAGTGATATGCCCCTTATTAGTTATGGTGAATTTGTAATCGATACTCACTAGTTGTGAATAATTTCTAGCCTTTTATTATACCTTAAAATAATGTAGGATAGTCTAATTTTTTTAGTAAATTAATTATGTTTTATACAATTTATATCAATACACTTTATTTTAACTTTCGACTGCATAAAATATTTGTAAACAAATATGAATATAACATTTTCAAATATAGTTTATACTGGTCTGAATCTGACGTCACAAGAGGTGATATGCGCAACAATGGACTCACTAAGGATGCTGACGACCGTGCAAACTGGAGAAGAATGAGTCGGAAGACCCTAGGCGTCGAAGTGAAAGTTTAGGTTGCAACCTTTTTTATCCGTGCAGGGGCGGAGAAAGAATACTAACCTCTGCGGCCGGGGTCTGCCTGTCGTAAAAACCGACAAAACAACCCCATACGTGGTAGGGCCTCAAGCCCGTCTGGATGGCGACCACCTTTGGTCTTAAGTATGCCGCCATAATAACCTTGTGTTGTGTTCCAGCATTAGTGACCCAAGTTCCTATACCCTTATGGGGCAGCAGCGTGTTCGCGATGCCACTGGCGTTGCAAACACCCATAGGCGACTGTAACTGTTAAATTCTGAGTGGGCCGTCAGCCTGTCAGCTGTCCTAGAGCAATAAAATAAACCAGGATTTAATGCTGGGATAATCATGATACTGGTCCGAATCTAATCAGTAAAACATGTTCTTTTTCATCATAATCACCGTCACAGATTTAAATGTCGTTTGTTAGCCAAATTTCCCCTTTGATACTCGAGGTTTACTTTCCGGCTTTTTCTTCTAGAATTTGCACGGTTTTTCTATAAACCAGAAAAACAATTTCTCATATTATTTGTTATCTCCTTGGGAATCGAACCCATAAAACCATACCAGACCACTCATGTAGCCAATGAGCTAGTCACCAGCTGGCCTTTGTCAGCGCCTTACCCGTAATAATCACAGGTGGTGAGCTAGATGGTAGAGCTTCAAGCCCGTGTGGATGACAACCACCTCTATTCTATAAGTAACAGCGATGCCCTTGACGTCTCAAACCTTCATAGGCGTCGGTAACTGATTACTATTGAGTGGGCAGTAAACTTGTCTGTTGTTCCCCAGCAATAAAAAAATACAGAAGTTGAATTGAGTCACCAAGGTCATGGAGAGGCGAGTGACCTCCACCCAACCCCATCATAATTATACTACAAATTCCAAACAGAAATAACCTTTAATAACCAACAAAGGCAATAAAGTATATTAAAAATAAAATAATATTAAAATGAATTATGTTCTTTTCACCACATATATCATGAATTAAATGTTCTTAGAAGAGTACAATAATTTACACGCTACCGGTACTGATTGTAGCACAAAACGAAGAGTTCAGAAATTAATCTTCATATATTGCGCGGTCTAATAATTAACAAATGTTGCTTATGGACGTACAATCTGCAAACATCAGTATGAAAAATGACTTATTTCTCCCTTTTAAATTGTATTTTTATAATAATTATTATTACTAAGACGTGTTGATGACATATTTCTCTTTGTTTACATTATATATTATATAGTATGTACATTGTGTTTTTTAAAGGTCCCCAAAAAATATCCCAAACCATTTCTAAAAGTACAAGTTACGTTCGTATCTTTTTTACAATTAAAACAATGCAACAAATGAACACTACCACCGCAGGGATTTTTAGAAACATGCAACTGACACACGAATATTTTGAACTCCGTGGCTCCGTTTAACGACACTGTTACGAAATATAGTTTTATCCTCTACCAGAAATCTAGTTTTCAATCCGTGCTTATCTTGGTGTCCTGGAGTTTCTCAAAGATTTTTTTATATAGTATCCATAAAAGAAGGTGTATAAGCATACTCCGATATATACATCCCCTTTGGATGGCGATCACCTTTGGTCCTAAGTATGTCGCCATAATAACCTTGTCTTGTGTTCCGGCATTAGTGACTCAAGTTCCTGTACCCTTAGGGAACAACAGCGTGTTCGCGATGTCACTGGCGTTGCAAACACCCATAGGTGACGGTAACTGCTAAATTCTAAGCGGACCGTCAGCCTGTCTGCTGGCCTACATCAATAAAAACAAGTACTTCGGGACATAATTATTGCATACATAATATGTAAACTATTAAATTTTTTTTTATTTCTGTCAATTATTCTAAATTTTTAAATATTATACTTTTTTACGTTGACTGAAGTACCTGTTTATATAGAGATATTGAGAGCGATAGTGAGAGTAGGTATATAATACCAGAATTACACTTCTGTACTCTCAGGTCTTTTTTGTTTCAAGGCTGTCAAGTATGTCGTGGAGGGAGCCCCGCAGTGCGCCGAAATCGTACTCGCTACAACCGGTAATCGATGCTTCAACAATCGATTTAATTAGAATTATCGATATTTTTGTATCGTACTGTCGAGTAAAAAAATGCTATTGCAATCACTGCGATATTTTTCGTAGGTTTTGGAATCAGAGGACTGTCGCTTATACGTGGATAAAAATGTTTGTCCTCCGTTAAGAAGGTTAGTCTCAAGTAGTATTAGCTTGACTCCATAGCGGACGATATTCTGTCTATGTAGTCTATGTATTACATATATCAAAAATTGTAAAGCCCATGTGAAGTAAAGAAATGGGATACCGGGCACTGAAGCTGTAGTTTGGGTTGCTAATTAATACAAAATCATGATATCATGAATTAAAATATTAAGAGCTAGATTGCGATATCTGTTCTTTCACGACTGCCAGTGAAATACTTTGGTTAGGCCACTTTGTCATTTTGAATAGATTCTTATAGGCTCATAGGCCATTCTTATAGGCCAGTTTACTCTAAATAGGCTCAAAGTTGCAAGCTGCCATGGACCAGCTACCACTCCAAACATATAACAAAATACCTATGAATTTTTGAAATACTTAACCTAGGTTTAAATTTTTTATTTTTGAAAGTAAATAAAAATTTATGTGGTAGGTAGATAAAATTTTTGCATTCATTTTCAGATAATAAATAAAACCACTTAAACGTAGTTTTAATCAATAATAATAGGACTTAAGATCTGGCTGTATATGGCTTAGTTCCATTGCCTTTCTCTTCGAGAAAAACCCTATTACTACTACTACTACCATTTTTTTATATTTTTCCTAACACTTTTGCAGTGACCAGTACGAAACCAAAACTTCGCCATATTACAAATACATTAAAAGTGCCGTCGAATAAAACATCGGCGACGCCCCCTACCGATTTTTATTTCCAGTGCTTAAATAAAATGTACGGCACACTAATAATTCAGATATTGATGTATGTTGGGATATACAAAAGTGGATTCCGTTATTAATAAGGCCAGGGTTTGAATCATTTGCAAGGTCTCAGATTTCGAAATGAATCGAATTAAGCACTCCAGAATATGACAATAAGATGAACCTTAAAAACATATGGCATTATATAACAGCCAATAACGTCCCACAGCTGAGCTCGAGCTGAATGAGGGAATAATGATAGAAACGAAAGGACGAAAGATATATCCGCTACTCTTGTTTATGGCTTATTAGCGGGTTACACGTATTGATATTATCATGCAGATTTCCTCGCGATGATTTCTCTCCCGTTGAAACGTAGCAATTTAATTAAAACTAGCTGTGACCGCGACTCCGTCCGCGTGGAATAGTGACTTTCGGCAACATTTTTTGGATATATGAGATCAACTTAAATTGGAAATTCAACCTACTAAGACCAGCCTAAGCTGAACCCTAATTCATATGATTGATGATATAAATCTGAGGTCAACTTAAATTGGACAACAATTTCCGAAACTTATCATTTTTAACAAAATCTATTTTATTTTTCTAAAATAAAAATAGCCTATGTTACTCCTTGATACATCAGCTATCTGCCAGTGAAAGTCCCGTCAACATCGGTGCAGCCGTTTCAGAGATTAGCCGGAACAAACAGACAGACAGACAAAAATTGTAAAAAATGTTGTTTTGGTATATGTACCGTGCATACGTCCGAATGAACTTAGTAAAAAGCGGTTATTTTAATATTACAAACAGACCCTCCAATTTTATTTATTTGTATAGAAGTATAGATTAGCTTGGCCTTGTCCCAATTATTTTAATGTCAGTGACGGCAGAATATGTCTATTTCTTCCATTTTTTCTATTCTGGCATTCTTCATTTGTCACTTCACAAACCCTCATATCATGCATCACCCATTCTTTCCATCGCTTTTTAGGTCTACCTCTGCCCTTGCACCCATCTATTTTCAAGTTCAACATTCTTCTAGTAATGTGGTCAGGCTCCTTTCTCATTATATGTCTTACCATGCCTGTCTTTTTCCTCTCAATTTCTTATTTATTGGTGCAACTTTCAGAAATCAAATAAATATTAAATAGGCGAGAAAAACGAGTGGTGCATGCAAATGTAGTAATTTTTATCCGTGCAGGGGCGGAGAAAGAAATGCAAATACCCATAGGCGACGGTAACTGCTAAATCCTAAGAGAGCCGGCAGCCTGTCTGCTGCCCTACAGCAATTTAATAAAAAAAATTAACCCTTAATCTCTAGAAAAACCTCGAATTTGCATTAAATTTATTTGGAAACATTTTTTTTCAAAATTAACATGTTATTAATGGTTTTATCAAGTTTGAGCATCATATCAACAAAATTTAAGACAATACAATATTTATTTAGTTAATGTTTTTCATAATAATATCTTGCTTAGTGGGGTATGAGTTAGCAGCAATTTTTAAATATGTATGTTTTAGTGTTATATATTATTTGTGTAAGCCCATATTAGGTAAACCCTTCTTCCTGTTTTCCACTTTCTTACGCTTTGCTTCTTTTGTTACCTATCAACCGGCTACTTTTTAATTAATACTAAATACAATATAACTACTACAATCCATAGAGTTTCACTGCTCAGGGATAGACTCTAGATGCGAAGAAAAGTATTAATATCAACCATTAAATTTTCCAAGGCGAAGGCGTATACCTGCCAGTGGTTTTAGAGTGATATTCTGTAATAATGTTATAAAATCCTATAATACCGATATAACTTTCTAGATATATCGATATTATTCAAACATTTATTCATACTAAAATTATACGAAACTCTTTTCGTCTGTTAAGTTTTCACGCCTAAGCCGCTTGAACTAATTTGATGAATATCGGTATAGAGACAGAACTTAGTTTAGAAAAGGACATTCTTCGTGAAAATGAAATTTGAATGGGGTGAAACAAGAGTGAACGTAATTAAGTTCTGTTTTTTTTTTTCAATTTATATGACAGAGCATTTGCCGGGTCAGCTAGTAAGATACACGTTTTAGAATACGTACTATGTGTCTTAAATATGAATTATATAATTATAAAAATATGCTAAAAAAGTAAATAAATAATACCATTTAATTATATTCCAATTCTGATTTAATTTTAGCACACAGGTGAAAACTTTTGGAAGTAAACTAAATAATATTTAATATAAATAAATATATTGTGTTACGGGTAGTTTGTGGTAACTCTATTTTATATTAACAAAGACTTTTATAAATAACTACTATATAGATATGCAAATATTTAATACATAATTACCTACCAAACCTAATTCGCCTGTCAAATTGATTGATAGCGTAATAACTCCCCAAATATTCAACCAATAAAACTTTGAGAATTTTCCTTGGAAGCCAAGTAGGGTAGGTGTTGCCATGTTCTTCTGTCTTTAGTTACTATTTGCAGGAAATTATGCAGATTTCTATCATAACTTGCTGACATTAATTGAAACTTATATTGTTAATTTATGTAGATTTTTAAACGAATTGTAAAAATATTTAATATGCACTTAATCTGTTCAAATATTTGATATCGTAACAGTGGTCTTAAAGTAAATGCTTCAAGACTTTCTAAATGTCGTCACGTGTGGATAGATCAGGTGAAAAGAATAAATCATTTTGTCTGAAAAAAATCGTAATAAACGATAAGATCGTCCAATATTATATAATATTATGATACGTTTTCAAGATATTATTATATTAAACTTAATATAATTAATAATAACTTACGCAGTAAATTGTTTTTCAAGAATTCATTTAATAAAATTTAACCAAATATTATTTTTTTGGTATAATGTTTTTGTAAATTGGCAACTTTAAGGAGAGTGTTGTGAATTTTTCCCTATGTAGTCCGTAAACAAACTGGTACCAGGTCGGGCCCAGCACGGTGCGGAAACCAGTATCGATCCTATGGTAATTTAGCGCAGTAACTTTATTGATAGGAAATCGGAGCCATTACTCGGGGCATAACTTTTGTAATGGACGGAGTAAGGCTTAGGCTAGATGGGGGAGAAATTCGGCTTCGATAAACAAAATCGTAAACGAAGTCAATTCATTTATTTGGCGATTTTTTTTAAATTTCTGTACTATGGAATATGTAGGTTTTTTAAAGACATTGATGGACATGTGTTATATATTGATAGTGTCTATACTGATGGACCCAATCCAGAACAAAATATTAGAATCATTGAAATATATGGTCTTCGTGTCAGATTGATAAGCTAATGTTCCTTCTTTCTGCCCCTATCCCAAATTGAGTGGGGTTGGCACAACATGTTCTGTTCTTTCACTATCTTCTTTTAGTCGTAATTTCAACATGCACACTATTTTGCCA
Organism: Malacosoma neustria; assembly: GCA_963693495.1. Taxonomy (NCBI): domain Eukaryota; kingdom Metazoa; phylum Arthropoda; class Insecta; order Lepidoptera; family Lasiocampidae; genus Malacosoma; species Malacosoma neustria. The sequence continues at coordinate 2,314,774 of OY856390.1, read as the reverse complement.
TATTATCTTTTACACAAATCTATCTTTGATCTACCCCGTTTTTATCCGTGCAGGGGCGGAGAAAGAATAAAGGCCGGGGACGGCTTGTCGTAAAAGGCGACAAAACAACCCACCCTAGCTACGTGGTAGGGCCTCAAGCCCGTCTGGATGGCGACCACCTTTGGTCTTAAGTATGCCGCTATAACAACCTTGTGTTGTGTTCCGGCATTAGTGACCCAAGTTCCTGTACCCTTATAGGACAGCAGCGTGTTCGCGATGCCACTGGCGTTGCAAACACCTATAGGAGGCTGTTCTACTGCATTAAAAAAACCCTCTTTTATCCATTATATCCATATATTATTGTATCCATCCACTCTCATTTCTAGCATTTTCCATTCCCATTCCATAGGGGACATCCATTAATTACGTAAGCTCAGAATGGGGGGGGGTCCAATCAAATCTCACCAAATCTCATTTAAACCGAGGGGGGGGGATAATCGAAAATCTCACCTCACCTTCAAAAAATATAAAATATTACAGATATTAAAAAATATGTTTTTATCTGTTTTTTTACTTTGAATTTTATTTAATTTAAATAAATTAACTATACTATACCTGAACGGTTTATTATTTTCCCGAATAGTAAAAATAAATTCAGATTAAAATATTTTAGCGCCAATCTCACGTAATTGAGGAATCTAAACTAATCGAAAAATAGCTCACGTAATTAATGGATGTCCCCATACATACCAGGCTAGTCTATTACTTTTCAGCTTCTCAATCACTGTCTTTCAAACTTTCCCTGATATTATGTACTACTTATGTTCTGCAACTTAGCTACTAGCCTTATCGTGAATTTACAATCACATATTGATTCTAATCGCCAATGTGTAAACTTCGCTAAACGTTTAGAAGCAAAAATGTTATGGCTAAGAAGTTGTTAATATCTTCGTCGTTAATGTCAAATTCTGTTCCGTTTTTTTTTTCAGTGTAAAAGAAAGACACTAATTTTTTTAAATAACCACAGACAATCACATGATCAAATTTTGTCGCATTTATTCTTAAGCTTTGGATGAGTAAAAAATAAGTAAAAAGGCAATCTACCTATTCAGTAATACAAAAAATCCAGATGAGTTTTTTTCTTATAATACCTGTTAATAATAAAAATCCGTTGCTATACATAATATTTCTTTAGCTTAGATATGAAATATGTTTTTAAATTGTCGGTAGACACTTTTTAGATCAGTCCAGCATTATTTCCGACAAAGACATTCTCTAGAGACTTCCACTTTGTTCTGCCCTCTTGCTCTGTCTACATGTTTTATTGTCTGTTGATTCTGTTATTATTATTGATCATTTTCCTTTTATTCTCTTTTCATGTGCTCTATGCGTTTCTATTTGGAAATTGTATAGTTTATATATGCAATTTTGAATTTTGATTGACTTTTGTCTCTAAATTTTACTCATAATTTAATAATACGTAAAGAATAATTACATCAATTATGTACTTTTTTACATAATTCTAAAAGTATTAAGCCAGTTGAAATTAAGTTAAAAAAAATAAGGAATTGTGATCAAATTAATTTTAAAAACAATATTTTACGTTTAATAACGTTCATGGAGACTCGCCTTAAGAACTTCTCTTAATACACCGACAATATTATAATTTGAGCACTTATCTATAATACATAAATTTTCTCAAAAATATAACTTACAAGAAAACAGTATAGAAACGTTTTTGTTTTTTAATTAGATAGTTTGTTTTGGATAGAAAACTCATAATTTTACTAAATTAACAAGTAATAAACATGTTGATTTTAAGACCTTATAAAATTTATTATTACAGTCTATATTTTAAATAAGGGTAAATTAGTAATTGACTTGTGTGATGTATTTTATGAAATGCTGATAACTCATCCGCTGTAACATCTTCCTTTGCTTAATTAAGAGGGTATGATTCACGAACGCAATTCTATAAGTTTTATAAGTGAGGCCTCTTATAGCTACGCAGTGATCCGGCATCAAATATAACTTATCAAGATCCATTTAGAAATCAATTACTATATTATGGAACGGTTTTGTGACAAATTGGCTTTTTACGAAAACTACATTTTGTGAAAAACAATAAAAGCCGGCAATCCATCATGGCGGCTGACGTACGTATCAAAAAATTAGTTTCCACGGCGTCAAGTTTATATGACTCGTTGAATTTTTGACTTAATTCAAACTGATAGTTGAATTAGTTTTAATATTTCATATTTACCAAATATAACATAATTACAATATGATTGAAAAACTAATGTATTATTAGAAAGAAAAAAAGAAAAATAATCATTTATTCAGTGCTTAGAACTACAGCTTAAATTAAAAAACCATATGTAAACAAAAATAAAACATACTTGCCTTAGCTCTAAATCATTTCAGTCGGAAGACGCCCACTGCTGGACAAAGGCCTCCCCCAAAGATCTCCACGATGATCGGTCCTGCGCTGCCCTCATCCAACCTATTGCGGCGATTTTGACCAGATCATCGGTCCATCTTGTGGGGGGCCTACCAACATTGCGTCTTCCGGTACGCGGTCGCCATTCGAGGACTTTTCTGCCCCAACGGCCATCAGTCCTTCGAGCTATGTGCCCAGCCCACTGCCACTTCAGTTTTGCAATCATCATGCTCTAAAAAGGTGCCTCAAACTCAGTAATGCAAAGTGCTGTAATTTTCGTTAGGCCATTTGATGTGGACAAGTATTTGGCAGTTTTTTTTCCTTCGGCTTTAAATTTTATGATAATTAGGGTCATCATAATTTCCAAGTAAATTTAATCTTTATTCTAACTAATCCTAACTAATATTATAAATGCGAAAGTAAGTTTGTTTGTTACGCTTTCACGCCTAAATAATATAAATTACACGGCATAATCATAAATTGGACCGTGGAAAAGGACATAGGCAACTTATTTTTTTTTTTATTCATATGGCAGAACAACGTTTGCCGGTCGACTAGTTTTTAATATTTTAAACATTGGGACTTAGTTTACATCCGGATTCATATTTAACAATGGTAAATCTTACTTTTGATAAGTTTAAAAATGGAATAGAATCTTCCATTCTATTACTTTTCTTGTAACTACACTAACTACATTCTACGTACAAAAGAAGAAAGCATCACGAAAGGCACCAATGCAACAACACTCTGTTTTACGACACAAAATAAAATAAATAGTTCAATCAGCGCCATCTAGTTCCAAAGTATTTGCTATAAGCGTTTGTGCTATGGACAACTGATATATTGTTTAATAATTTTATTTTGTAAATTATCACATATCTGAGCAATTCTTGTATATATATATATATATATATATATATATATATATATATATATATATATATGTAAAGAGAATATCATCTCTTTAATGTTATTGTATTATGGTTAGGTTGTGTAACCAGGACATAATCCCTTTTGATTTAACGCGCTTAATGTCATGTGTCATAGAAGTGTGACACATGACATTTGCCTACAAAAAAGTAAACAATATTTACGTTATTACGTTACAGATTTGATTTAAATAATTTAATTAATAGATAGAAAAGCAAGAGTTATGAGAGACGAGTAATCAACTTTAATTGTCGTTTCTGTTATTTTTACAGAAACAAATTTGTTTGATTTATTCGGACCATCCAGACTGAAACAAATAAATAATATTATAAAACGACAATTTTCGTCACAAAATGAAATTGCAATTCGAGTTCAGAGCTGTGGCTTCTCCAAAGGACTGTAAAACTACAGTAGTAGCTGTAACCTCAATTGTCACAGAACAAGGGGAAAAATATGTTATACCAGATGACCTCATGTATGCAGATTATCATGAAGAGTTGACAAAGACGGAGACTTTCAAAAAGGTAAAAAATTCATTAGGAAAAAGGCATGATGAGTTAAAAATATGGATAAAAATTTCAAAAGAATTAGAAAAGATATATTTAGATGATGAAGGAAATATCCAGTTTGGAGGGAAATATTTAAAACAAACACTTCAAGAGAATATTAAAGAAAACTCGAGCTTGGAAAAAATATTAGAAAAATTAATTGAAAAATCAGAAAAACACGAAGAAGAAAAAAACTTAAAACATATTGTAGATAAATTTGTATTAGAAAAATTTAATTATAAAACATCTAATGTTAGACAATGGTTACATATATTCGAAAAAGAGTGTGGAAGATTTAAAATAGAAAAAGATAAAACTAAAATAGAATTATTAAGAATATTTTTAGATGCAACTTGCCAAGATTGGTATACTTCTACTGTAATAAAAGGAGAACATGAAAACAATTGGAATACGTGGAAACAGATATTAATAGAAACCTTTTCAGGTAAGGGATGGAGTAGCAGGACATATGCTCATTATTTTAAATACAAAGAAGGTTCAATAGTACAATATGCAATAAAGAAAGAACGATTATTATTAGAAATAAATAAGGACATGGACGCTGATACAATGATAGATAGAATTGCATTTGGGTTGCCAGAATTTATTAGAGAGAAGATCGCCAGAGATGAAATAGAAAATACAAAAGATTTAATAAATGAATTACAGAAGCTTGAAGGGATAATAAATAAAAAGAAAACATTTAAAAAAGAAGGTAAACCAGAACATAAATTCAGAAATGAAGAAAAGAAACCATGTATGACATGTGAAAACATGGGTAAAGGTATAAGATATCATCCAGAAGAAAAATGCTGGTTTAAACTAGAGAAAAAAGAGAAACCTAAAGCTATAGGAAGCAATTCAGTAATAGAAGTAAATTTAAATACAGAGAAAAAAAAACTAATAGTCACACCATTGATCAGACTTAAGCTACTAGTTGAGAATCAGATAGAGATAATGGGAACATATGATCCAGGTTCTCAAGTATCCTTGATAAACTCGAAATGGATAAAAATAAAAGAGAATAGAGAAGATTTAAACAAGATATTCTTGAGGTCTGTCAATGGTGTGAATCAGACAAATGGATTGGTAAGAATAAGAATAAAAATATTTGATATAGAAAAAATAGTAGATATATATGTAGTTGAAAGAGAGGATTTTGAAGATTTTATAATAGGATTAGACTTAATTCCTATGTTTAAGTTGAGGTTGAATGAAAATTTAGAAATCTCACAGAAAATAGAGAAAAAGTTAGAAAAACCAGAGATAACATTAAGTGAAGTTACAAATTGTTCAATTAATTTTAATGAACACGTGGAAACAGAAGAATTTCAAACAAATATAGAACATTTAGATAAAGATAAAAAAATGAAGATAGAAAAATTGATAGATAAAAACAAATCAGTGTTTGCGAAAGACAAGTATGATATTGGGACTGTTAACGAATATGAAGCTAGAATTGACTTAATAGTGGAGAAATACTGTAGTAAAAGACCCTATAGATGTAATATAAAAGACAAAAAAGAAATAGAGAAACAAATAGCCAACTTACTAGAGAAGAATTTAATCGAAGAATCTTATAGTCCTTTTGCTGCACCCGTCACACTAGCATATAAGAAAAATGAAGGAAAGACACGTCTGTGCATAGACTTTAGAGATTTAAATAAAAACATTGTCCCTCAGGCACAACCATTCCCTTTAATAGATGATATAATAATAAGAGCCAGAAATTGTAAATACTTTACGACACTGGACATTAACTCAGCTTTTTGGTCAATACCACTAAGAATTGAGGATAGGAGGAAGACGGGATTTGTAACACAAGATGGTCACTATCAATGGACATGTCTACCGTTTGGCTTAAAAACGTCTCCAGCTATATTTCAACGAATTCTGAGTAGCATATTAAGAAAATATGGACTAACTGAATTTTCAGTGAACTATATAGACGATATCTTAATACACTCACCGACGTTTGAAGAACATCTAAATCATATTGAAAAATTATTAAATGCAATAAAAAAAGAAGGACTCAGGTTAAAATTTAAAAAGTGTACATTCGCTGCTAGTTCGGTTAGATATTTAGGACATGTAATAGGAGAAAATACGGTTAAACCGTTGAAAGACAACATAACGTCAATAAAAAATTTCCCAATTCCTACTACACAAAAGCAAATTAGACAATTTCTGGGGAAAATAAATTTTTACCATGAATATATAGAAAAGAGCTCAATATTACTAGATCCATTACATCAACTATTAAAAAAAAATGTAAAATTTATATGGACAGAGGATTGTGAAAAATCTTTCAGAAAGATAAAAGAAATGCTATGTTCCCAACCAGTGTTGGAGATATTCGACAAAGACCTTCCAATCAAGATATATACAGATGCATCACTTGAAGGTATAGGCGCAATACTAAAACAAACACAAGAGGATGGAAAAGAAAAACCTGTGGCCTACTTCTCAAAGAAACTTAATGAAACGCAAAAAAGAAAAAAAGCTATTTATCTTGAATGCTTAGCTATAAAAGAGGCAATAAAGTACTGGCAACACTGGCTGATAGGGAGATACTTCGAAATATACTCTGACCACAAACCACTGGAAAATATGAATATAAAAGCACGAACAGACGAAGAATTGGGCGATCTAAGTCACTATCTATCTCAATACGATTTTAAAATTATATACGTCCCAGGTAAAGATAATAAAGAAGCGGACTGCTTGAGTAGAAACCCTGTTCTAGAATCAAATACAGAAGAAGAGGATTTATTAAAAACGGTAAATTTTATTGAAATAGATGAAATAAAATTAGATCAGATGAATAATATACTATTACAGAATAAAAAAGAAAAATTAATAGAGAAAAACGGAATATATTATAAAAAAGTGAAGAAAAGAGAGAAAATCATATTATCAGAAAAATTCAGTATTGATTTAATTAATAAAATACACAAGGAATGGTGTCACACAGGAATAACACAAACACAAATGAAAATATGTCCATATTATACTGCTAAAAATTTAGTGAAGAATATAAAAAAAATTTGTAAAGAATGTTATATATGTATTAAGAATAAGTCAAGAGGGCAACATAAATTCGGCTCAATGTCACAATTAGGACCAGCGACCAAAGCTTTCGAAATTATGTCCATAGATACAATTGGAGGATTTGGAAGCACTAGATCAACAAAAAAATATATTCATTTACTTGTTGATCATTTCACGAGATATGCGTTCATTTCAACATCAAGAACTCAAAACGCCGCTGATTTTATAAAACTAATTCAAACTGTGTTAGACATAGAAAACATCGGAACAATCTTAACGGACCAATATCCTGGAATAAATTCGAAAGAATTTAAAGATTATTTAAAAAATAAAGGAGTGCAATTAATTTTTACTGCAATAAATGCACCATTTTCTAATGGTCTGAATGAAAGACTGAATCAGACATTAGTAAATAAAATAAGATGTAAAATAAACGAAGAGAAAAAGAATAGAGCATGGACATCGATAGCGAGAGAATGTGTGAATAAGTATAATATACTAGAACATACAATAACGGGATTTACACCAGAGTATCTATTATATGGCACAGACACCAGTAACATACCAGAAGAGTTAAAAAGAAAGAAAAACGGAGAAGACTGGATAAGAGATAAGAAATTAGCATTAGAAAGAACACAGAGATCACATAAGTATAACGAAAGTTTATTTAATAGAAACAGAAGACACCATGAATTCAACGAAGGAGATATGGTATTCATAGAGAATGGAAACAAACTCAATAGGAAAAAGCTAGAAGAACTAAGAATCGGCCCATATATAATAGAAAAAAAATTTCAAACTCAATTTATAAAATAAAAACTGGAAAAAGAAATCAAGACACGAGTCTATTCCACGTGACAAAACTAATTCCAATGTTTGAAGTTGAAGCTGATTGAAAAATTATGCAATTTTCATATCGTGGAGGGGAGATGTAAAGAGAATATCATCTCTTTAATGTTATTGTATTATGGTTAGGTTGTGTAACCAGGACATAATCCCTTTTGATTTAACGCGCTTAATGTCATGTGTCATAGAAGTGTGACACATGACATTTGCCTACAAAAAAGTAAACAATATTTACGTTATTACGTTACAGATTTGATTTAAATAATTTAATTAATAGATAGAAAAGCAAGAGTTATGAGAGACGAGTAATCAACTTTAATTGTCGTTTCTGTTATTTTTACAGAAACAAATTTGTTTGATTTATTCGGACCATCCAGACTGAAACAAATAAATAATATTATATATATATATATATATATATATATATATATATATATATATATATATATATATATATATATATATATATATATATATATATATATATACCTAGTCAGGTCATAAATTCTGTCACATGTTTAATGTAAAATAATTGTAACAAGTTTATTCATTATGTAACCATTTATATACCAAAATGAACTTAACAAAACATAGATTCTTATGACATTAAAGTTTATTCAAAATGACCTCCGTGATTTTGAATACAAGCCTTCAATCTGCGCGGCCAGTCCTCTATCGCAGCACGAACGAGGTCCATGTCAATATCGGCGGCTGCCTTAATCAAGGATGTCTTGAGTGACTCCAAATTGGGATGAGGCTTTGAACACACCTTTTCCTCCAAGTGTTGCCATATCTTGTAATCTAACGGATTCAAATCTGGACTGGAGGAGGGCCAGTCTTCGTGCCAGATGAAGTCGATTTCACGCGCCGCCAGCCAGTCTTGTGTGCTCTTCGCTCTATGAGCTGGCGCCGAATCTTGTTGGAATACCTAGTGCCTGTTATTGAACATGGTATGAGAAACAGGTTCCACAAGGTTCGTCAGGACTGTATTTTGATACACAACAGCATTCGTTTTTACACCTTTCTCACAAAAATGTACCTCTGTTAAGCCCCAATAAGAAACTCCCAACCATACCATGAGCGAGGATGGAAAATGACCTCGTTGGACACGCGGAATACGGTTGCTCGCTTCTTCACTACTGTGTGCGTACACCTTATCATTTTGTTTGTTGTAGCTCTCTTCTACGGTAAACATTTTTTCATCCGAAAAAAGAATTTCCCGATATTTTTTTCCCGCGTACCGCTTCAACAAAGCGCGGCATCTCTTCAGTCTCAGGTCCATTAGACGAGCATTCAAACGATGTCCTGTTTTTCTTCGATATGCCCGAAGCCCTAAGTCTTCATTTAACACCCTTTTCACCGTGGTTCTGCTTAACCCCATCTGAAGGGCCAACAATTTCTGCTTACGTTTGGGATTTCTTTAAATTCGTGCCGTCACAGCTTTTATCACTGCTGGAGTCCTAACAGACCGAGGGCGACCACTTCTTGACCTGTCATCTATACTAGAGTCTTCATTGTATCGTTTGATGGTACGATAAATGAATCTTTTGGCTATATTCAAATTTTTCAGTATGTTAAAAATTTGAATTGGCGCGTAACCGCAACGATGCAACGCAATAACTGCAACACGGTCTTCTTTAAGCGTCCACTCCATATTTAAAAAATGAGTAAAATTCTAAAAGTATACATTTTTATTTTCATGAACAATTCGAGATTCGAATTCAATAAACTTTTTTGTGGCCAGCATTCTAAAAGAAAAGTTTTTACTGTGTGACAATACTTATGACCTGACTAGGTATATATATATATAATTGGAATCTCGGAATCGGCTCCAACAATTTTCATGAAATTTAGTATACGGGGGGTTTCGGGGGCGATAAATCGATCATCATCATTTCTAGAAAATGTCAAAAGGTGGCGTTTGAGTAGTCCCAATTTAAACTGAAAAATGACTCTTCTTGACATCTATCGGCGAATAATAATACTATTTTTTTTACATTGCTTTAACGACACAACAACACTAAAGCTATTCCAGAAGATGGCGTTGTTAAGTAACACGAAGTCAATGAGTGTTTGCTTTGAGGTTAGACTAAGAAAATCAATTGTTAATTTCCAAAAAAAAACAATTTATAAAAAAAATACCGAGCAAAGCTAGGTCAAACACTTCTGAACGTAAGCCATTACGGAGGTTGCCATAATGTCCGACGTAAGCCCTGAAGAGATAACTTCTGTTGTAACTAGATACGCGTTTGGAAAGAAAAGATCAATGTTTAATTTAAAAAAAATTGAGTTGCGCTTAATTTTCAAACTTGATGCGTCTATAATCTAGAGTTTGGTATCTAACTCCCGTCGTTGGTTGTTTAAATCCTGGCCAGTGATGAACATTATGATATAATTTTGAATGATTATATCATTAACTAGCTGTGCCCGCGACTCCGTCCGCGTGTAATAGTGACTTTGAGCAGCATTTTTTGGATATATCTTATGGTTTGTTTAGGATTACAAACCCTATAAACCCTAAAATATAAAGAAATGAAATATACAAACTGTGTTCGAACCTATAACACCAGTCTAAGCTGAACCCTATTTCATATGATTGATAATATAAATCTGAGGTCAACTTAAATTGGATTTAATTTCTGAAACTTATCATTTTTAACAAAAAATTTTTTTTTCTAAATTATTTTATAAGCCTAAGTTACTCCTTGTTACATCAGCTATCTGCCAGTGAAAGTCCCGTCAAAATCCAGTTCAGAGGTCCAGCCGTTTCAGAGATTAGCCGCAACAAACAGACAGACAGATAGTCAAAAATTGTAAAAAATATTGTTTTGGTGTATGTGTATGCACTTAGTAAAAAGCGTTTATTTTAATATTACAAACAGACCCTCCAATTTTATATATTTGTATAGATGAATCTAAGAATTATTTATGAACAGTCGGAATGTGTCTAACAAGGCTCGTCTGGCTGTGCATGAGGGGGTGTTGGTTCCGACAGTCTTGTACGGAAGTGAAAGTTGGATATGGCAGAAGAAACATGAAAGCAGAATAAATGCAGTTGGGATGAGAGCGCTATGAAGTATTATAGGAGTTAAACTGAGTGACATGATAAGAAATAGTGAGATAAGAAAACGTTGTGGTCTGAAAGAAGATGTAGTGACAAAAATTGAGAAAGGTATGCTGAGATGGTTTGGCCATGTTGAGAGAATGAATGAAGAACGATTGACGAAAAAAGTGTATAAGGCGAGTGTGAATGGAAGTGTTGGAAGGGGTAGACCTAGGCGGACGTTTCGAGACCAGATCAGGGACGTCTTGAAAAAAGGCCAGGTCAAGAGTACCCTAAACCGAAGGGCATGTATGAAGGGAATAATGAAAGTGGACGAAGCGAAACAAGTATGTAAGGATCGTAGCAAGTGGAAAGAAGTGGTCTCTGCCTACCCCTACGGGAAAGAGGCGTGATTATATGTATGTATGTAATCTAAGAATAAGAAGGTGAAAAGGAGCTAAAAAAACTACTAGGTCATCATAACGAACGAAAATGTTTTGAAAAAATACATAAAAAAATGTCAAACGTAAATCAAAAAGCCAACGACAGTGTGTCACACGGCGGAGCAGGAAAGGGTGAAGGACGCACACCCGCCGCGAACGCTTCTCACCCAACAATACGTCATGATGCCTCCTGACCAAGCCATCGATGTGGCATACACGCCGTGATCCAAAAATTCCAATATCCACAACTATAATGCGGACATCTATCGGCAGCATAATTAAATAAAATGCGCGGAAATAAAGAAAGCGATCAATATTGCGCCCTCACGTTGGGCGGGGCGCCCTAAGCTTTACACTTATTAAATATGTATAAATAATGCTATTGTTACCTTTTACATACCCGCTGTTTAAACAGTTACCCAAAATATGTCTTGAAAATATAAAAACCTTTCTATGTTCACCAACGTTGCCTATTTAGTAGTTTACATTGTGTTATTCAGGTTATGCTTTCTTGCTTCTTCTCTTCTACTGTGCAATAGCGTCGTGGAGTGAAAGGCGGTTCTATTGACTCCTATAATACATACATATAATCACGCCTCTTTCTCGTGGGGGTAGGCAGAGACCTTACATACTTGTTTCGCTTCGTCCACTTTCATTATTTCCTTCATACATGCCCTTCGGTTTAGGGCACTCTTGACCTGGCCTTTTTTCAAGACGTCCCTGATCTGATAAAATAATATTTATTATTATTATTTATTTATTTATCTGATCTGACTCATAATAATATAACATATAACATAACATATAACAAGTACAATTCTAAATCCTATATGTAACAATTATACCTTATAATCACTAATATTTTACTATGCTACTCATTCAAGAATAACATAATAATATTAAGCGATGGATGCATGAATGAATGATGAATGAGCGATGGTGCTTTTAAAGATGTAAGGATGGAGCAAAAATATGAACCCATAGGATTAGGCTACGAGCTCAACTGGATGGTGACCATCCTTAGTCTCTAAATTATTTTGTATTATATTCTTGCATTAGTGACCCAAGTTTCAGTTCTGTACAGGTGTCTCAAAGTTGATAACTGCTTGAGCCGTCAACCTATTTGCAGTTTCTCAGCAGTAAACTTCCATTGGAATCTGAACTCATAATTTTAATACAGACAACTATAAATCTTAGATATTATTACAACTACTAACTCTTTATATGCTGAAAATGCACAAATGATAATGACGTGTATGAACAGAAGTCATTAATCCATTTATGTGTAAACTAAATGCGTCTGATGCGTTATGTACCTTAATGTAACGTTGAAATAGAGATGCGTTGGTGGCTCTCTCGTCCCCTTAGCTGGAGTGGTTTTGCCCGAACGAGCGTTATAGTCAAAAGTAATGGTTAAGTGTCACTAAATATCCATGTCATTGTAATAAAGTACTCAACGCGTCTAAAGAAGTTTCCATTCTAAACATCCAAATAAAATTATGGTAACGTAAACTTATAAGTTGCGATTTATAAATCGCATTTAAAATTAAACTTCAGTAGCATCGTTGTGATTTGAACATTTGAATAATCGTCAGAAAATAGAATCGTAAAAGCGACACCAAAAAGAGACAAACGTATTCATAAATAGGAGAACCTGCGAGAAAATGAGATAGAATATAAGTATTATACATATAATCAGTACATGTCTCCTCTTTGTTCAGGCTTTCATAGCTTTTAAACACGAATATAACAAATGTAATATTTTGCATTAAAATATAAAATTATATTTGAGCTTGTTAAAAATATTATAAAAATAAAAAACCTTATAATTAACCTAACACTCCTGATACTTTATATTTGTTTCACTCTTTCATAGGCTACTTTACTGAAGTTTCACTTCTGCTGTGTGTGAATTTCACACACACTTTTTAATTGCTGGCGTGCACGCAATATTTACAATACTGTTAACGGTAGCAACAAAAATTAAATACTTATTTGTATTAACTCAAAAACACAAGGTATATTGAACATTAGAATATTAAAAATATAGACACAATAAATGTGGCTAAACTCAGTTTTTACAGGAGTTACTTTGGATCCTTCTGCTTTGAAAGTAAATTATAAATAATGGCTTTTCATATTGCCTGTGAACTTTCAGAAGTATTTTTGTCATCATATTCTGCGTGCTTTAAAATAATCCGGCCTATGTTTACTGAAAATGGCATTTAAAATATATGTTAATTACTAAAAATTATCGTAGAAAAAATATCTCTAGCACTCGCTGTTGACTATGTAGAGTTTTTTTTTTCTTTATTGAAAAGGGGTTTGCCGCACAGCGGCAATGTCACCCCGTAAATCATATTAACTTACTACTTCTTAATTACAATGTGCTAAAAACGAATAATATGGTCTGCAAAGCTTATTGACCTCCTCGGACAAAGGAGACGACAATAAGCCATTGCAATCTCCCAATGTGGATAGACCATGAACTCCAAATAGCTGAACTCTCAATTGAAAATTGCGAGTACATTCTGTTAAAATATGAATATTGTCCTCTGGTTTATTACATATACTACAATTTGGCGGCTGTATCATTTTCCCGAGAAATGCAAACTTATTTGATGGAATATGTCCAGAGCGTAGTAACAAAATAGTTACTATATCTTTTCTTTTTATGTTGCTCTGGTCTATCCACGTTTTACAAGAAGACTATGTAAAGTTAGAAAGAATAATTTTTCAAAAAGGTACTCTGTATATACACGCACTATACTACAAACGTAGCTTCAAGCCGAAGTATAACAACCCCAAAATGTAAAGAAAATCATTTTTCAATAATCCCTGACACATTTCAAAAGAGAAATCGCAGCGATAAAACTGCATAGAGCCAACATAAAAATATCCCTTCAAGCCAACCAATGGGGCTTACCCCCGAAATTAGGGGGTAGTTTGTAAAATTCGCCGACAGGGGTGGGGGTGAAACAACCCTTAATGGCGGAATCGCGTGACAGTATTTCGGCAGTGACCCGAGTTACCCTGTGAAAGTGAAAATATTTATACAGAGATGATACAACGTGTTCTATAATCTTATGAATTTCAATTTAGTTTTAATTAAATATTACTTTAATTACATATTTTAAAATATTTAAATTAATTTGCAGTTAGCTTTTTCATCTAATAGAAATTACTTTAATGTAAAACTATTAAGTTATTGTGAATTAATATGTTTCTATATATTAATATAACTCATCGTCATTATATCAAGTTAAATAATTGATGTTATCATGTAAAATTACAATAGCTTTATAAAGGTGTGTCTTTATTTGTTACTTAATTAAAAGTAAGGGAACTTCAACGGGACTATTTTAGTATATTCAACTTTAAGATTTTTGCTTGACTAATTAATTGATCTGGTACTTTCATTGTATATAGTGTCTCAATGTCGTCTGCTTGTGTGAAATTCATACAATTTTATACTAGTATCATAACATCATAAGTAATCATTCTTATTATATATGAAATTAATTAAAAAAAATTCCCTTGCGGAGTTGAAGTACCTAGGTTCAGTTTAAGAGTGCGTATAAAAGCTAAGCTTTGACCCATTAATTTCTATTTTTTTTAGTTCTAAACGCTGTCAGCACTCAGAACAGTAGTTTGACTTTTGAAAAAATAAATTTATATAATTCAACTTTTATGCTAATAACAGTGATATATATATATATATATATATATATATATATATATATATATATATATATATATACACCCCATCTCCTCCCGTGGGTGTCGTAAGAGACGACTAAGGGATAGAACGAACGGAGGATGGGCAGCAGCATCTTTCCGTGAGAGCATCACCAACTGCGAATACTGCGATCGCCAACCCGCCTGCCAAGCGTGGCGATTATGGCAAAACCCCCCCCTAAAATGACAGATACACACAGGCCACGGCCCCTAGTCCCCGGCGGCCCCGTTCGTGGTGGTCACGGTAGCAGCCACATAAGCGACGGGGCAGGGGGTGCGAAGAATCCCCGGGTTCGGATTCGCTACCAAGAACGACGACCTTTGGCCCTGGCAACATACAATGTCAAGACACTGCGGACCAACGAGAAGTTGGAGGAACTGGAGGAAGTTTTGAGCAGACTGCGATGGGATGTTGTGGGGTTATCTGAAGTCCGAAGACAGGGAGAGGACTCAATAATCCTAAATTCCGGAAATCTGCTCTACTTCCGGGAGGGCGACCAACTGTCCCAAGGTGGTGTCGGGTTTCTCGTTCACAAATCTCTTGTGAACAACGTTACTGAGGTGGGGAGTGTTTCGACTAGGGTAGCGTACCTAATACTCAAAATTACCAAACGGTATTCGTTGAAAGTCATTCAGGTTTACGCTCCGACTTCGACACATCCTGACGAGGAGGTGGAAGCCATGTATGAGGACATCTCAACAGCCATCCACACTTCTAAAACCCACTTTAACGTTGTCATGGGAGACTTCAACGCAAAATTGGGGAAACGTAGCGGCGATGAGTTGAGAGTGGGGCAATTTGGGTTCGGAAATCGGAACACCCGAGGCCAGATGCTGGCCGACTTCATGGAGAAGGAGGACCTGTATATGATGAACTCCTTCTTCATGAAGCCAGAACAACGCAAATGGACTTGGATTAGTCCCGATGGTGCCACCAAAAATGAGATTGACTTCATTATGTCGACCAAAAGACAGATATTCAATGATGTCTCTGTGATCAATTCGGTGAAAACTGGGAGTGATCACCGCTTAGTAAGAGGCACATTGAATATCAATCCAAAATTGGAGAGGTCTCGACTGGTGAAGTCTACGCTCCGACCTGCACCCATACAGATCCAAAACCCGGTAAACTTTCAACTCGAATTGCAAAACCGCTTCGAATGCCTCGGTGACTGCGTTGACGTGGACGAGTATAATAACAGGTTCGTGGAAGCTGTTCAAACGGCCGGGTCTAAATTCTTCAAGGCCAGCCGTTCAAAAAGAACCGGAAAAATCTCAGATTCTACTCTCAAATTGATGGATGTGAGACGTCAAATGACCCTTCAGTCCCCGGACGATGCTTCCCAGTATAGGCAGCTAAATAGACAGATCTCCAAGTCCTTGACTCGCGATATCCGCCGCCATAACACAGAATGTGTAAAGGCGGCTATAGAGCGTAACAAGGGATCTAAAGTATTCGCACGAGACTTGTCTATTGGGCAGAGCCAACTGACGAAGCTGAAGACCGACGACGGCAGGGTCGTTTCGTCTAAACCCGAACTTTTGAGGGAAGTCGAGAAGTTCTACGGACAGCTATACACGACCACACGGGCACCTGTTAACAACAATGCTAAAGACCCAAGAGCTAAATTAACCCGACACTACACCGTAGATATCCCAGACGTCAGTCTGTACGAGATTAGTGTAGCCCTTAAACAGCTTAAAAACAACAAGGCGCCGGGTGATGATGGAATTACAGCCGAGCTTCTGAGAGCTGGTGGTACTCCTGTGCTTAAAATCCTCCAGAAGCTATTTAATTCCGTCATCCTCGATGGCAAAACGCCGCAGGCCTGGCACGGAAGTATAGTGGTGCTGTTCTTCAAAAAGGGCGACAAAACCCTTTTGAAGAACTTTAGACCGATATCACTTCTGAGCCATGTTTACAAGCTGTTTTCAAGGGTCATCACGAATCGTCTCGCGCGCAGATTTGACGACTTCCAACCTCCCGAACAAGCCGGATTCCGAAAAGGTTTTAGCACCATAGACCACATACATACGCTGCGGCAGGTTATACAGAAGACGGAGGAGTATAACCAGCCACTATGCTTGGCGTTCGTGGACTATGAGAAAGCCTTTGATTCGATCGAGACCTGGGCGGTGCTTCAGTCTCTCCAGAGGTGCCACATTGATTATCGATACATCAAAGCGTTGAAGTGTTTGTATGAAAACGCCACCATGTCAGTCCGTCTCCAGGATCAGAACTCGAAGCCTATCCGACTGCAGCGGGGAGTCAGACAAGGCGATGTCATATCGCCGATGCTGTTCACTGCTGCGTTGGAAGATGTCTTCAAGCTTCTGGACTGGAACGGACTGGGCATCAACATTAACGGTGAGTACATCACTCACCTTAGATTCGCAGATGATATCGTAATCATGGCTGAAACCATGGAAGACTTAAGCCATATGCTTGATGGCCTCAATACAGCTTCCCAAGGAGTAGGTCTCAAAATGAACATGGACAAGACGAAGATCATGTCTAATGTCCATGTCGCACCTACCTCCGTAACAGTTGGGAACTGTACTTTCGAAATTGTTGACGAATACGTCTACTTGGGTCAAACGATCCAGTTAGGCAGGTCCAATTTCGCGAAAGAGGTCACTCGTCGAATCCAACTCGGATGGGCAGCGTTCGGGAAGCTCCGTAAAATCTTTTCGTCCCAAATACCGCAGTGTCTCAAGACGAAGGTTTTTAACCAATGTGTGTTGCCAGTGATGACATACGGAACGCAGACGTGGTCGCTAACTATGGGCCTTATGAGAAAGCTCATGGTCGCTCAGAGAGCAATGGAGAGGGCTATGCTCGGAGTTTCCCTGCGAGATCGAATTAGAAATGAGGAGATTCGCAGGAGAACCAAAGTAACCGACATAGCCCGGATGATTGCAAAACTGAAGTGGCAGTGGGCTGGGCACATAGCTCGAAGGACTGATGGCCGTTGGGGCAGAAAAGTCCTCGAATGGCGACCGCGTACCGGAAGACGCAGTGTTGGTAGGCCCCCCACAAGATGGACCGATGATCTGGTCAAGATCGCCGGGATAGGTTGGATGAGGGCAGCGCAGGACCGATCATCGTGGAGATCTTTGGGGGAGGCCTTTGTCCAGCAGTGGGCGTCTTCCGGCTGAAATGATGATATATATATATATATATATATATATATATATATATATATATATATATATATATATATATATATATATATATATATATATATATATATATATAATGTGTAAAAGTTTTATAAAAATAAATGATTTGATAGTTTAGGCTCCCCAGTGGAATGTTCGGATGCACAGGGATGAAAAGCATATATAAAATATGAATCCTTAGCGCTCTGGATATTTTTATTTTCCTTATCAGTTGTTTCAGCAGCGAAGCCAACAGTGCGGTAAGTGTTAATAAAATGCAACCATAAAATATTTTCTATATGAATTAACAAATATTCAGTAAAATTGTTTTAACAACTCTATACATTTCCAGTGTAGTAGCTTGCTAAGGAAAATTTTATTATAATCAAATTGTAAGCAATATTTCGGTAAATATTTTGGAATGAAACTTGTTTGTGTAACCTCAATGTAACGCAAATAGACGTAAATAAAGCGTTTTATATAGTTATATAGAATTTGAGGTTCAACGTTAATTTTTCAACAAGTTATTTTTTGCTAGAGTTGATGCATTTGCAAAAAAAAATCGACAATTCGAAAATCCAGCCAGCATGCGGCGCTAGTGCAGCTACAATATATGCTATGAATGTAGCTGTAGTAGACGAATTGAAGCTTTCTTCGCATCATATAGTCTTACCAGGCTAGCATGGGTGTAATATATTTCAAAATTTAACAGGACGTCTTTAGACTTTCTATCGTTTTTATCTTTTTATCGTCGGCCTGTCATAAAAGCCGACAAAACAACCCTAGCTACGTGATAGGGCCCCAAGCCCGCCTGGATGGCTACCACTTTGGTCTTAACTATGCCGCCATAATAACTTTGTGTTCTGTACCCTTATGGGACAGCAGCGTATTCGCGATGCCACTGGCGTTGTAAACATCTATAGGCGTCGGAATCTGCTAAATTCTAAGTGGACCGTCAGCCTGTCTGCTGTCCTACAGCAATAAACAAAATTAATATTTATTCTATAAATTTGCAAAAAGCACTTACTAAATTAGATGGCAAGAACATAATTTAGAAGATAATGTCGGAGCACATAACGCGCCTTAGGGCCCGCCTTGTATTATATTTTTATTACAACATAACATTTATAATTTATGCTGAAAACAGTCATAATGAGTTTATGCTAATGCCGATGAAAGTGACACCGTGTACGAATTTAATTAAATATATGTGTAATTGAATTATGGGGGCCAACATTGATTTATTATTCAGTTATACATTTTATTTAACGTTAAAAAACCATGTTTAAGCTATATTGAAATAAAACTTATTTAGCAATATTGAGATTTGAAAATTCAATGAAATGAAAAAGCGACTCTTTCTTTGCGATAGAATGAACTAGGAAACAAGTATACAGTTCTCTCGTAGGTTACTTTACTTTTTATTTCTCTTTTAAATTTCTCTTCTGCCGTGTGTGAAAAAGTGTGGAAAAAAGTGTGTATTACACACACTTTTTTGTTGTTTCTTCGGCGCTTTCAATGTTGTTATTAAGGCTCTCGTGTAATTAATCCTGAAGGATAGGGTTTAGTTAGCTTTTACCTTTTTTCCAATGATATAAACATTGAATATCTTTATTGGTAGGTATACCTACCTATATACTATTCAAACTTGCTCCATAATACCTAATTCTTATGTATGTGTGTGTATGTGTCCAACTATAATATTAAAAATGAGAAGGTGAGTTTGTTTTTTTGTTAGGCTATCAAGCCTGAACCAATTTTAATGAATTTCGGTATAGTTATAGACTGGACCTTGGAAAAGGACATAGGATATTTTTTTAAAGTCATATGGCAGAACAATGAATATATGTATACTGGAACGATTCACATACCGCCATTTATTCTTAAAGAAAGCAGCAGAGCGCTTGTGTTACCATATGTGCACTAATGCAGTGCAGTGGTGCAGTTCAGTGGCAGGATAGTGGCATCTATCCGTGCAGTGGCGGAGAAAGAATACTAACCTCTGCGGCCGGGGTCGTAAATGCGACAAAACAACCCACCTAAGCTACGTGGTAGGGCCCTCAGCCCGTCTGGATGGCGACCTTGTATTGTGTTCCTGCATTAGTGACCCAAATTCCTGTACCCTTATGTGACAGCAGCGTGTTCTCGATGCCGCTGGCGTTGCAAACACCCATAGGCGACGGTAACTGCTAAATTTTAAGCAGACCGGTAGCCTGTCTGCTGTCCTACAGTAATAAAAAAAACTAGACACTAATACACTACTTTTTTTTTTGAAATAAATACATATATATAAACACGCACACTCGGGAAGGAAATCAACCCCGTGAATCCGGCAACCGTTTCGTACGAAAGCTATTAGGCTACCGAGATAGTCGTGTTAACTCGATTTTTATTGATTTTCTAAAAGACAACAATAAACAACAACTAGTGTTTGTTTATTAGATTCATTACTGGTTACCAGTGACATCAGACCTTTAATGTATGGTATAGACAAATAATGCGGAGAGAATAATATCATGTAACTAAGAAAATTTTGAAGGGTTCAAGAAAAATGTGAATGATCTATGCAAAAAATAAATGACTAATAAAGACGTGAATATTGAAATTACTAACAGAAGAAATGGGGAGAGGAGTGCACGTTGTCCTACTCATTAAGTAGGAAATGTTAATAAAAAAAATAAGACTAATTCAATGTGTTTAATGCTGTCACTTCCTATTTAACAACTAATTCGGAATATTTTTTGATATAACTTGATTACTTTTTCCGAAGCTTATCATTTGTTCAGTAGGATATTTCCGCTGATATATAAAAGTGTAGTATTATAAATTTTATACAACAAGGAAAACGTAATATTTAAATCAGTGCGCTCATAATGAAATTCCGTTGAAGCAAGAAAAACAGAACTACATGCAGTAACACGGTCCATTTATTGTAAAGACTTATGACTTAAGCATACTAATGAGATTGCCTGTTAATTGCTATACGGAACATTATATGTACTATTTAAAAATTCAATTCATAACTTTCTTAATTTTCACAGATTTAAATAATAATATTGTTTAATTTGTTATAAATAATTTATCCGTGGTAATATTTAAATTTTTATCCGTGCAGGGGCGGAGAAAGAATACTAACCTCTGCGGCCGGGGTCGGCCTGTCGTAAAAGCCGACAAAACAACCCACCCTAGCTACGTGGTAGGACCTCAAGCCCGTCTGGATGGCGACCACCTTCGGTCTTAAGTATGCCGCCATAATAACATTGTGTTGTGTTCCGGCATTAGTGACCCAAGTTCCTGTACCCTTATAGGACAGCAGCGTGTACGCGATGCCACTGGCGTTGCAAACACCCATAGGCGACGGTAACTGCTAAATTCTAAGCGGGCCGTCAGCCTGTCTGCTGTTCTACAGCAATAAAAAAAAAAAAAAAAAAAAAAAAAAAAAATGGAATCCGTGGAAATATGTAAATAATAAATTATCCGTGCAGGGGCGGAGAAAGAATACTGACCTCTGCGGCCGGGGTCGGCTTGTCGTAAAAGGCGACAAAATAACCCTAGCTACGTGGTAGGGCCCCAAGCCCGTCTGGATGGCGACCCCTTTTAGTTTTAAGTATGTCGCCATAATAACCTTCTGGTGTGTTGTGTGTGTCCGGCATTAGTGACCTAAGTTCCTGTACCCTTATGGGACAACAGCTTGTTCGCGATGCCACTGGCGTTGCAAACACCTATAGGCGACGGTAACTGCTAAATTCTAAGCGGGCCGTCAGACTGTGTGGAGTCCTACAGCAATAAAAAAATGTTTCTTTCTTTCTTCCAAAAATCATTTTTTCTATCGAATATTTACTTATCGATCTAGAAATTTACAAAATTGAAGCAATGAGAAAGCAAGACCATAATATTTAATTTAGTTTTTTTCTAATACCTTTTTTTTAAACAAAACGACACGAGTTTATTCCCGCCTATTTATCCCATACTCATTGTCAAATCTATGCATTTCTTTTCTTAGTGACAGGTAATCTCATTTAAAAAACATACTTAATCAAACTAAGGAAAGATAATTACCATTTTTAACCTTTAAAAATATGGTAGCTTGAAAAAAGTGGTGCAAATTAACATTAAGTTATCGATAACATTCAATTACGTTAAATAAATAATACAAACTTTCTTGTTCACCAATACAAAAACATTTGCGAAACTAAATATCTCTTACAGTTGTAAGTAATTACACTAGAAAACATGTAATTGAGAGCGCTTTAGATATAGTAAGACAATTATGTTATTACTGGAATACGTGGTAGTAACTTGTGGCTTGATAAGTAAAGTGTCAATTGACCAAACTTCGATTCTCATAGAACACGTCAAGGTAGTTTTCTTCATTTGTTTAGAACATTACTTGCACGGTGTGCAAAATCAAGGAAGATTGTATAATGATAAATTTAATATAATATTTAATGTAATAATTGAACTGGCTACAAATAAAAAAAACAAAACATTTTAAAATTTTCATTAAATAAAATGTATCTATTTATTAATTAATAAATAATTAACCGATATAGAATTCCAAGGCATTATTCTTTAAAAATCCGTTTACTTTTATAAATTTTGTGTATTTTCTTTATAAATATTGTTTTAAATAATTAATATAACGATTTGTTATAAATACTAAAGTTAACCGATAACATAGTTGATCCATTATTATCTATCACGATTGTGGTCACGAGTTTGAATTCCGTCTCGTGAAAAGTATCTAGAGATCAAAGAGGAGGAAAGAGACAAGTGGAACTGAAATCGACTTTATCTTATCTTTATATAACTTTATCCCAATTACTTTAAGAGGTGTGGCGCTGCTAACTTGTTTCGACTTCCGGTACCTCGGATCATTAATTCGGAACGACGGCGAGATAGACGGAGATGTAAAAAAGAGTGAATTCAGGATGGATGAAACGGTGACAAGAATCACGAGGCACTGTTACAATCAGTATCTCAAGCTTCTAAAGTATGAAACCGAGTAAACATGTTAGCAAACAGTGCAAAAATGAATCAATGTTTACAAAGATAAAAGCGAACGAGCGGAGCGGATCGTTCCACTTGCACACTTAGATGCTATCCATATTACTTAGTTTTCACTTAATCACTTAAATACCGGAGATATGTTACCGTAACGAGAGTAACTTGAAGATTTATGTTATTCCAGAAGAAATCCGTATCTTTATATTGTCATATAAATGTATGAAATTCAAACAGCTAGGCTGGTATATTGTTATTGTACGTGGTATCTTAAAAATGAAATCCAGTATGGTGGTTGCCTGAACCCAAGGCCGATACCATGTTGAATACTGTAAAATGGATAAACTAAACCCAGGAAGCTTGAACAGGTTATATTTATAGTAATATTTGTTTATTTATTTCAATAAACAAGTCTTAATATAACTACTATACTAGAATAAACATAACTAGTTTATATAATTAGGGATTTTATGAATATAACCACAATTAAACCCAACTCTAAAAGACAACCTCAACGCGAATAGGCTGAAAGAAAGCCCCAACACAAAAAAGCTAGTATAGTTAGTTATTACTAGCTAGTAGTAATATGTTATATAATAACTTATCGGCTAGTAAGATTGATTTAAGCTTATTGGGGGACCATTTATCCCCATTACAAACACCATATCTCAGAAATGAGGTCGCTTGACTGCACAGCCGAGATTATTGTAAAAAGAGCTTCCGAAATAGTTAAAAATCCCATATAAACTATAACTTTTCTTTTCATCTACTCAAATCGACACGATTTTCGCCGGGTTTTCAACTACGTTTTGCAGAACTGTTGCAAAAAACGAAACTATAATACTTGTTTAATTACATATAAGTATGCCGCCATAATAACCTTGTGTTGTGTTCCGGCATTAGTGACCCAAGTTCCTGTACCCTTGCGACAGCAGCGTGTTCGCGATGCCACTGGCGTTGCAAACACCCATAGGCGACGGTAACTGCTAAATTCTAAGCGGGCCGTCAGCCTGTCTGCTGTTCTACAGCAATAAAAAAAAATATTAGATTTGAACATTTTATAATATTGATATCTAAGTCAGTAGATACAGATTTTTATAGCCCATACAATGTTTATAGCTGTCAGATATTTGTTTACAGATTGAATTTTGTATTCTTTGTTCGTCCATAATAAGCGCTTATGTCGCAAATAGGGCGATTGTGCTAAATTTTAAATTCGCTAAATAGACTTGGATGGATAGAATATCTGAACGTATCCTAACTCAGTTCTTATTTTCTCCGTCCTTTGCAAAACCTATTTCAAAATAGCCTGCTTGTCATTAAGTAGCTTAACAGTGACAAAAAAGAAACCACATCCTACACGAAACAAGCGTAACTCTTGTCAACATCGAGGGTAGATGTAACAAAGTGGTGTTGCTATAAATTGGGTGAACGTGCGCCCGCGCAGGCGGCAACCGTCGATCACAATCGCTCGCATTCAAATGAGCGCAGCAATTTATTGCTTCGACGCTCGATGAGTAAGACATAAGGATGTAGAGTTTAGAAAATATAAAACGGTTTCATAATATACAATTTACTCGCTTTCTCTTTCAAACATTTACGACTGAAAGACTCTCTATCAGTTTTTATCTATTGTTAAACGATATAATACAAAAATCTATACTCGTATAAGAATAGTTACTATACAGTACACATTGAAATAAAATAAAATAGTACATGTGAAATAAATTATCGTTTAAATGTCAATAATACTAAAAGGTTAAAAAAGACAGAATCTATGTTTGTGTTACAATATTTTTATTGATAAATGCTTTATTTTTTAGAGTTAACTTGACATGTTATTCATGAAATATTTTCCGAAATTCTATGGCTAATTACAATGGTTAGAATCCTTCGTCCTGCCCTTATCGCAAACTATGTGGGGTCGGCACAATATGTTCTCTCCTTCTGCTCTCTCCTATTAGCCGTCATCTGAACATGCACACCTTTTTTGAAATGATGTTCCTTCATATTTGATAAGTGTTAATATTGACAGCGTGAATCCGGATATTAGAACAAGGCTCCCTAACAACTTCAGAAAGCATCACAACACAATAATACTTCAAAAATGGATAGGCATTGTTCGACTTAAATTTTAGGGGTAAGCATTAAAACCTCTTTCTGTGCAAATCTTTGAACAAGGAAAATGCCACTGAACGAGAATGACGCAATAATAAATACTCAACGTCATATCTTGGATTCGGACTAGAAATCTTCTCGTAAACCTTCTTTTTTACAGATGTAGTTCAACAGGCAGAATACCGGTCTACCTGACACGAAGTGATCACCGTCGCCTATGGACATTGGTATTACTAAGGGCATTTCCAACACACTCGACGAAATTTTATAACTCCCTTTTTTGAAAACCCCATATGATGAGAAAACCTTAGCCGGATGTTCATTCTAAATCCGGATAATATATAACATGAACTTTCTCGAGAACCGTTTCGTACAGGAAATAAACTGCTTCAGGAAATAGGGATGAACGCTAAGCTGAAGGCAAACGGGGAAAAAAGTCTAAACGAAGAGTTATCTGTGCTGTATTGTTTTTACGGGTACATACACCATAGTCAGCTGTATTTATTAATTTATCATGCTACAAAAAACACAATAATTCGTGACAGGCACCAATCCATAAAATAGTACTTCCGTATCTATTTGATTATTATATCTACATATTAGAGTTGGGACGAATCCCATATTTAACAGGTAGCTCTGGTCGGACATTGTCACTGATAACTGGTATTAAACAGCGCCGACTCGAAACCGGTGTTGCCAAGTGATTGGTGTCTCTATTACACAGTTAATCAGTGAAAAAGTACCTGGTTATTATTAGAATTTGTAACGGTGATTGGTTTTTATTACTTTTTTGTATACTTATACAAATTTATGTATGTATAAAAAATTTACTAGTCGTTTTTTTACATTTATCATTGTGAAGCTGTAGACAGGCTTGGCGCAGTGTAACAATTTTATACTATAATATCCAATAAATATATATATATATATATATATATATATATATATATATATATATATATATATATACATATATATATATATATATATATATATATATATATATATATATATATATATATGTATATATATATGTATATATATATATATATAAATATATATATATATATATATATATATATATATATATATATATATATATATATATATATATATATATATATAGGTATAAATATATATATATATATATATATATTCATCGAATCATGATTGACGAATGATTAATTAAAATAAGCAGATACTGCAATTCTTAATTATTTGCTACACATGGCAACACATCATTCCAATACAGGTCTATATGAAATCTCCATTATTTATGCACTCTAATAATAAACAACTCATTAGATAGGAATCATCGATAATTCTAAAATGGAACTTGTACACTTAAAAAGAGTGAAAACATTCGATTATATGAAATTTAAACTAATTTTATTCCGATTATTCTTGTGAAACACCGTCTTCGGGATTATCAATTCTCAATTTAACTATAACTGTGTAAGGAGGGATATGTTTGATACTTTCAAAGGCATTCTCTCCGTGGTAGGGCCCCAAGCCCGTCTGGATGGCAACCACCCTTGGTCTAAAGTATGCCGCTATAATAACCTTGTGTGTTCTGGCATTAGTGGAACCTGGGTAGGTTCCTGTACTCCTATGGGACAGCGGCGTGTTCGCGGTGCCACTAGCATCGCAAACATCTATAAGCGACGGTAACTGCTTACTGATAAGAGGGCAGTTAGCCTGTCTACTGTTCCTCTGTAATAAAAAAAGGCTTTCATTGTTTATTTAGAGGACCATATATGTAATGGATGGCCACACACCTTTAGACCCCGAGCCCGGAAGTGGAAGTTATGGTAACAACCGTGATTTAACGCTGAGGTAACACACAGATTTTTGTCATATAAATATCTAACAAGTGGTGTGACGCAATGACTTTCGTACGCCGGAATACTTGCAAGTTCGATTCCGTTCCAAATTTAGGTATTTATGTATAAATAAATAAATATACTGACACTTCATATAGCGCCATCTAGTCCCAAAATAAGTAGCATAACACTTGTGTTTGGCTACTAGATAACTAATACACTACATATATACTTTACTTTTGTAAACAAAGATATATTTATACATAAACACCCAGTCACGAGACAGGATTCTAACATAATTATTGGTTTCCTATAATGCGTCCAATTCTCTTATCACTATAGCGGCACGCTATGATGGCCGTTTTGACGTTTATCCACTCATGAAGTTTCTTATTAATTAGTATAGCAACGTGCAGTTATTGACAATAAAGAACAGCAATTTGCTCCTTCAAATGTAATTACTAATTAATACGCAACTTCATGGAGTGAACAAACGTCAAAACGGCCATCATAGCGTGCCGGTAGCATAGTACTTAGTCAGGTCATAAGTATTGTCACACAGTAAAAACTTTTCTTTTAGAATGCTGGCCACAAAAAAGTTTATTGAATTCGAATTTCGAATTGTTCATGAAAATAAAAATGTATACTTTTAGAATTTTACTCATTTTTAAATATGGAGTGGACGCTTAAAGAAGACCGTGTTGCAGTTATTGCGTTGCATCGTTGCGGTTACGCGCCAATTCAAATTTTTAACATACTGAAAAATTTGAATATAACCAAAAGATACGATAAACGAGTACCATCAAACGATACAATGAAGACTCTAGTGTAGATGACAGGTCAAGAAGTGGTCGCCCTCGGTCTGTTAGGACTCCAGCAGTGATAAAAGCTGTGAAGGCACGAATTCAAAGAAATCCCAAACGTAAGCAGAAACTGTTGGCCCTTCAGATGGGGTTAAGCAAAACCACGGTGAAAAGGGTGTTAAATGAAGACTTAGGGCTTCGGGCATATCGAAGAAAAACAGGACATCGTTTGAATGCTCGTCTAATGGACCTGAGACTGAAGAGATGCCGCGCTTTGTTGAAGCGGTACGCGGGAAAAAAATATCGGGAAATTCTTTTTTCGGATGAAAAAATGTTTACCGTAGAAGAGAGCTACAACAAACAAAATGATAAGGTGTACGCACACAGTAGTGAAGAAGTGAGCGAACGTATTCCGCGTGTCCAACGAGGTCATTTTCCATCCTCGCTCATGGTATGGTTGGGAGTTTCTTATTGGGGCTTAACAGAGGTACATTTTTGTGAGAAAGGTGTAAAAACGAATGCTGTTTTGTATCAAAATACAGTCCTGACGAACCTTGTGGAACCTGTTTCTCATACCATGTTCAATAACAGGCACTGGGTATTCCAACAAGATTCGGCGCCAGCTCATAGAGCGAAGAGCACACAAGACTGGCTGGCGGCGCGTGAAATCGACTTCATCCGGCACGAAGACTGGCCCTCCTCCAGTCCAGATTTGAATCCGTTAGATTAAAAGATATGGCAACACTTGGAGGAAAAGGCGTGCTCAAAGCCTCATCCCAATTTGGAGTCACTCAAGACATCCTTGATTAAGGCAGCCGCCGATATTGACATGGACCTCGTTCGTGCTGCGATAGACGACTGGCCGCGCAGATTGAAGGCTTGTATTCAAAATCACGGAGGTCATTTTGAATAAACTTTAATGTCATAAGAATCTATGTTTTGTTAAGTTCATTTTGGTATATGAATGGTTACATAATGAATAAACTTGTTACAATTATTTCACATTAAACATGTGACAGAATTTATGTCCTGACTAGGTATATATCTAATATATAAAATTCTTGTGTCACAGTTTTCGTTGCCATACTCCTCCGAAACGGCTTGACCGATTTTGATGAAATTTTTTGTGCTTATCCGGTATCTATGAGAATCGGCCAACATCTATTTTTCATCCCCCTAAATGTTAGGGGTAGTCCACCTCTAAATTTTTTTTTTAATTTTTTGACATTTTATTATTTATATGGCAGAATAACGTTTGCCGGGTCAGCTAGTTTACTATATATGTAACAATATGGATATAACAACGACTTCCGGGCATAAGTTAACGCACGTCGGTACATTTATGGAGGTCACGGATTCGATTCCCGTCCAGCGTCTGGGTATTTATTTATAATATGTATTTATTTAGAAAAAAAGTATATAATATGTTGTATAGCAGTTGTCTAGTACACATGACATAAGTGCTATACAACTTAGTTTGGGATTAGGTGGTGTTGTGTGAAATATCCCAATATATTTATTTATACCAAGAAAAACTACCTAAGTGCGTTGAAATCGAACCTGCACTATTTTTCTACCCTCCATATAAATAATATACTTAATTGGATCTATACCACATTGTAATCAATTAGTGATATGCCACGCTGTGTGGTCTTTCGGCACAACATACGTTTATGCAAATCGACCACATAATTCCCAGGTTTTATTTCCGGACGCGATTACGTGGGTTTTTGTTTCCCAATCGGAGTATTAATCGGAATATAATATGGATTTCATCCATGCAGAGGCGGAGAAAGAATACTAACCTGTGCGGCCGGGGTCGGCCTGTCGTAAAATGCGACAAAACAACCCACCCTAGCTACGTGGTAGGGCCCCAAGCCCGTCTGGATGGCGACCACCATTGGTATTAAGTTTGCCACCATAATAACCTTGTGTTGTGTTCTGGCATTAGTGACCCAAGTTCCTGTACCCTTATGCGATAGAAGCGTGTTCGCGATGCCACTGGTGTTGCAAATACCCATAGGCGACGGTAACTGCTAAATTCTAAGCGGACCGTCAGCCTGTCTGCTGTCCTACAGAAATTTAAAAAAAATATATTTCAACCAACTTCCGAAAACTATCTTATTTTTATTGTTAAATCTTAATTTCATCTCCAACTTCCGTTTCAGACTTTTGCGACCTAATAGGTCAACAACAGATGTCACGTATGGAGTAATTTCTTATGCGATTTTTTCCCTGTGAGTTCACATATATTGGAACATCTTTGAAATGAAATAAGTTACTATAACGAGAAAGGACATAACATGTAGAGTAACTGCAAGCTGGGTCACTTATACTGGAAAACAACACAAGGTTATTATGGCGGCATATTAACTAACAGACTGCTCCCAGCTGCAGGGTCAGTATCCTTATTCCACTCATCACAGTGAAAACAGACTCCTGCCCTTATCCCACATTGTATGGGGTTGGTACCACATGTTATATGTTGTAATAGTTGTGGCTTAGTTTTTAACCAACGGGCCGCCTGCCTGACGTTAATCCTTTTTTGGGGGAAAATCTGTCATCTTTTTTATTTAAATTATTTTTCTCGTTTCACGTTGAAAGTAGGACACGAAATTTCGTTGTCAATCATCTAATACATCCTCAAGCGACACTTTTATTTGTTTCTTCTTGAGTTTTTCTGAAAAGATTCCAAGATTTATAATATGAGTGTAGGCTTAAAAAGCCTTGTGTCACCACTTGTGTACCGTCCTCTTCCTCTAACTTTTACCGCATATAGATCATTTATTTTAAACTTATTTCATAGGTAATTAAAACCTGACATAATTTTAGCATAAAATATCATCATTATACAAATATAATGTTTAAAATAACTTTTACACCATAAAAATACACATAAAACTCTTTCCAATAAACAATTACGTGTTATGAGAGAAAAACATTAAAAAATAACATAAACAATTTAAGCAATTTTAATTCTTATTTAAAACAAAAATCATTAAAACGATACAATCATCCCATTCAGAGTTTCACACCATAAGGAAAATAAAAACAAAACAAGCCACGAGCGAAAGAGAGCAATGGAACAAACTCACGACCGGACCGAGAGATATTTGTGACAAAATGTTTTACGCCTCAACCTTACACATTTTGTTTTTAACACATTTTGTTTTTGTTATGTTCGTTATGGAGTTTTAATTAAGTTTTAATTTTTATCTTTTAGCTCCTGTTGTTTAATTGAGTACTTTTAAAGTTTTAAATCTCTTGAGTTATGGCTCTGGAATTAAATTTTAATTGGTATCGACATAGGCAGATCGTTGACCGTTTTCCGGTTAAGTATTGTGTTTATTTTATATATAATTATTATTCTGGTTTGATTTTAATGTACTCAAATTTCATTACCGTCTTCGTGGCACACACTATCACATGCCGGAACGCCTATAGAAGTCATGGTTTGAGTTCCCTCCTGAGTCTGGATGTTAATGTATTATATTGCTAAATATTTATTTATTTTCAAAAGAAAAGTGTATCAGCTGTCTAGAAGCCTTAACACTAGCGCTTTTATGCTTACTTCTGTTCCAATCTCTTACAACTTTTAATATAGTTACAAATATCTTTATAAAATATTAAAATTAAAATACATTGTTATATAATAGAAAATATAAATTTCAACATTAAAAATATAAAAAAAAAACTGTAATGGCCAAGGGCTCAAGCAACTGGTGGTTAGGGTTTCGGAGATAAAAACCTCCTTACTATTATACGTGCTGTGATCAGGAGAACCACTTCGACCATTTACCTAACAAAAAACTCTCAAGGTGTTTATCGAATCTTTTCGCTGTATATTTATTATTATAAATAAGCTAAAAAAACTAGTGTAAAATATCTGCCTGTATGGACCATTCCCACTTCCCTAGAGTGTCGTCAAATACAAGCACTTGATAGCAGGCACTCCTTTTGCCCCATAGCAAAAAAGAGTGCCATTCAGTTTTGTTTCTGGGGTTTGAATTTCTGATGGCAGTCAACTCTGTAAAAAGCAATTTGTTTTTCCTTCACTCTAGAATAACCGAAGAAACTTTCATTTCTTGGTTTAATGATCCTTAAGTGAGAAAGAATAGAGAGGAGAGAGAGAGGGATAGAGTTACCACCTTATTCTTATTTACAGCCAAAGCTACGCAGCCAATTTAGCAGTGGCCATAGATGGTGGTCATAGATGCAAAATGTAAAATTTAAATGCAATTTAGTGATGTGTTGTGCAACAGAACAGTTAATAACTTATCGATAATTATCTACTAACGTATCAATTACTCGTACAGACTTTATTACAGTTGCTTGGAAAAAAACCTTTATAATCAGATATTTTTCATCGAATAACATATAGTAGTATGTATATTTTAGTGTAAAAGACGATAAATCAATTTTATTTTTAATGTAATTGATTTCCAAAAATAATTTGTTTTACAAATTACATTATCATTTTATCGTAAATGGGAATCAAACTTGTTATAACGACCGTAATTAGTAACATACATAGCCACTAAACCAAGTGTGTCTTCAATTATTATATGTAAGTACTCACTTTAGTCTTTGATTATTCATTTAAATTACTCTTCACCTACCTATACAAATATCAACGTAAAAATGTGCAATAATAACTAACAAGCTTTTAAATACAGCCATCACTTTGCAGTACCCGTTTTATTCAAAGTGAAATCAGAGAAGTAATTTTTTTTATATCTGGAGTTCAGCAGACGGCGATGAACACCCAGCCGATAGTGGGCAATATGGTGAAAGAAAGACGATGAAGGCACCATTTTAAACAGTTATTCAGAACACTACCCGCTATACTGTAATTATTTTCAAAGTAACAAACAAATGGCAAATGAAATATTTACAAAGAAATAAGTGAATTTCAAGGTCTGTGAGCACAGTATTATTTATAAATCAATCAATCACTGATAGAAAAAGAAAAGTTATTAAAGCAAACGAGTTATTTGATTCATAATCATTGATCATTATTCTTTCACAATTTATGTTGATTGTATCACTTTTTCAATATTTTTTTCCATTTCCAGCTAAAACGTTTAATATTTTTCAGATCAAATAATCAGAAGTTTTCGTTAAATATTTCATATAAAATTAAAATTCTCTTGTCCAGGCTCATCATGATTTTTTTTAACTTGTAATATGTAAATGTGTATGTATAACAATACACTATCTATCATTATGTGAAGTGAATAGAAAATTATCTGGCATCCGGATTTACAATGACGTAT
This sequence comes from Malacosoma neustria, assembly GCA_963693495.1. NCBI lineage: Eukaryota > Metazoa > Arthropoda > Insecta > Lepidoptera > Lasiocampidae > Malacosoma > Malacosoma neustria. Next base: position 2,281,570 of record OY856390.1, on the reverse strand, counting down.
ATCTCTTATTAACTAATTAACTAATACTCAAATCATAAAATGCATTCAACTATATAATTAACTAAGGAATTGTAGAAAAACACTGATTAGTTGGTCGCATCATACGAAATGAAAGCAGTTTTCACTTTGCATCGCCACATTGTTCGTAATAAACGTCGAACAATGTATTTTAATTGATTGTAAAATAGAATGTCTTAATAGATTTACAATAAAGTTGCGGTGACGAAGTTAATAGAAATAATATATTTCATATTTTGTATGAAATTTGTAAAATTTTATAAAAAAATATATAAAATTTCACAGACAAGGAGGTTTTACTAGGTGGTAGGGCTCCAAGCTGGTGTGGATGACATCCACTTTTGCTTTTTAAATAACCAGGTCCAATACGCGGATAGCAGCGTGTTAGAGATGTCTCTGACGTTACAAACACCCATAGGTAACGGTAGCTGCTACTTTCTAAGCAGGCCATCAGCCAATCTGATGTCATACAGCAATAAAAAATGTATTTAACTGCTTAAAGTGCAAACCTCAATTAATTAGTTAAAAATTATATGATAAATTTTTATTTCTTCTTAAAAATGAAATACCGCACTAAAAATCAAAATAAAAACATAAAATCTTTGACCAGATAAACCCAACCTAAATACATATTGATAAGTAATAATCGATATACGATGCAAATTAAACGATGTTTGTCTATGAACCTCGCAAATATCGCGCCATTACGCTTAAAAGTAATCGAATGAACAATAAAAAACGGATAATTATTCGATTATTCGATAAGCACTTGTCAAATAATCGATTCTCGGGCGCGGATCTGTTTAATAGGCCATTAAATAATCGAGTGTCACCCGATGTGAAATAAAGATTATCGATAAATTTGGTATGCAACTTTAATTGTACAAGCGTATTTTCTGAATTATGTATCGAAACGAGACTTTAATTAATCATTTTAAATTTATAGCCGATTTTATGGTCTATTAAAATAATGAATGGTGATTTTTATTTCATAATTTTTACTAAATTTTAACATTCATTCAAATTGAGTTTATAGGATTTTAGCGGTGCATTTCTGGTCATTTTCTTCGGATTTTATAGAGCAGAAATAAAAATGGGGCTACTCTATATACCCTAACTCCTGGTACAACGGGTAACGCATGTCGGTACGTTTGCGGATGTCACGGGTTAGATTCCCGTTTAGCGCTAATTACAAAATATTGAAACAAAAAACCAGTTGTTGCTCTGTAAAGAGAAATTTATTTTTTTATGAAACAAAATCATACATTAATTACAAACATAACTTACTTCTACACTTAATATTAAGTACACACTACTACTATTTAAGTATTTACTAACCTGTAAAGAGAAACAACATTAAAAGCTATTTGTTTCCAATAAGATTTTACATTTATATAATTCTTAAATATTAATGTGTTACTGTACATTTCTCATAGAATGAATGTAGTGCAGAGCTGCCACCATAGATAATACTTTGACGTAAAACATAATGCGCGGGATATTTAAATGAAGTCAAAAGAGCTTCATTTACATATATATATATATATATATATATATATATATATATATATATATATATGTAATATATCATAACACCAGTGCTTTGCTACTTACTTTGGGACAAGATGGTGTTGTGTGAAATATCCCAATATATTTATTTATTAAAAGGCGGGCAATGGACTATTATATATATCATTTTTTTATTAAGTTGTGACGTAGTAAAAGAAAAAAACTAAGTATTTATTTTAAAAATTGTGTGGCTAGGCTACTACTTATGCCAGAAAAAGAATACAGGTAATGCCATAAAATGCCAAAGAGGTAACGCCATAAAAGACACTAGAACAAAATAGAGCGCTGAAGCTTTGCTCTGTAACAATGCCTTCGTCTCAGAACTAAAAGCTTTGGGTGTTTAAAGAAAAAGGCAAAGAGAATAAGAAATAGGGCGAATGAAAAGAGCTTCTTTCGTACCTGTCTCTCTTAATATTAATTTTATTTAAAATCTAATCCGTCAAAACGAATTGTAGGTGTTACTAAAAAAACATATAAGTAGTATATATTTGTCTAGAACTCTATAACACAAGCGCTCTGTTGATTACTTTGAAACTAAAAAGTACTCTGTGCATGGTCCTAGTATTTTTATTTATCTTCCGAACACCATATCAACAACCAGTAAATGCAATCTACATAGATATTATATGTAAAATACCAAACACATAGCTGTAATAAAATTGTTAAAATACTTCCTAAACGTACGTGTATACATTGGTAAGAGATAGAATAAATTTGGGAGAACACGGCCGCTGTTATCATATTTTTATTCTTTTCACATTTTAATATGTATTAGGAATTCATTATGTTCGTACCGCAACTTATATCAAGGAACTGTGAATATAATCATTATTGTATACTCGTTAAAGCCCGGTTTAATCTTGCAGTTCTGGTATTGGTAACAATACGAAAATAACGCGACATTTTTACTGGCCGTAGCTTTCTTGTGTCTTGTGATTTGTGTGTGTTGTGAGTTGTTTATAATTATATATTTACAGTAATAATTGCCCCTATGATCTCTCACCCCAAAAATATGGGGTGATTTTTTACCGTACAGAGTAAAAAACATGTGGTTTATGTACTATTTGTACCCAATCAAATAGTTGTATCATACTAGAGTTTTATGAACTTTAAATTCTTTTATTATGAACTTAATATTTAATTTCAAATCGTCATTTTATGAACTCAAAATTTAAATTAATTTATTTTATAATATCATTTTAAAATTCATTTATTATATAAATTTATTCAATAATTATTTCAACAGTCTTAAAGTATTGAATCAATATTTATCGTAGCGATTTGTACAGTTAAATTATATTTGAATGCATTTGTTTAATTTCAGTTTCTGATAAAATTTTGCGAAAGAGATCGTTAACTTAAATGTATGTATAATTTTTTCATAAATAATTAAATATATCTAATTAATATTTAAATGAATGACTGTTTGTAATTCAATCACGCCAAGATGAGCTAAATTGGATGAAATTTTCACAGAAATAGATTATAAAGCCTGGAATGGAATATGGAAAGTAATTCCACACAGTCTCGAGAAGTAATACATGATTGTAAGATTTTTACACCTTATGGCATACGTCATACTCATGATGTCATCCCCTAAAACAATGAACACTAATCAGCTATTTAAATTCGATAAGTGAAAGAGCTAATTATGGACACCAGGTGCACAATGCAAAAAACGGGGTAGGCACGCCTGTAACTGGCAGCCGCTGCAATTATAATTTATGATAATTAGTAATTGGGATTTGCAACTGGCTGTTTGTGATAAAGTTGTTTTCAAATTTGCATTTCGAACGCGTAACGGTTCTATTATGTTCTAAATTTAAATTTCAAATATGTAGGAAAGTATCAAAATCAGAAGTCAACGTATAATTTTAGATATGACATTTGCGGTGTCCAACTAAACCTTCGAACCCCAATACAGCCTAACCTGCTAGCTGGTGTATAGCATTTATTTGGGAAGGACACCCCAGTAGTATCATTTTCCTCTTAATTTATTCTCCTGAATTAATAGTTCACACCTACTGCGGACCAATGCAGTTCATGTTTTGTTGTGGCACTTTCTATGATGGACGATGACATCGGCGAAAGAGGTTTTTAGCGAGTGTCCAGCATTTGTCAAAGATAACGACGTGTTATATCTGTTTTCAGTTCCACACAAAACTTAAAGCGTTTGTTCACCTTTGGGGTCAAATAGTAGTAATCTGGAAAAATTATCCGTGCAGGGGCGGAGAAAAAATACTAACCTCTGCGGCCGGGGTCGGCCTGTCGTAAAAACCGACAAAACAACCCACCCTAGCTACGTGGTAGGGCCTCAAGCCCGTCTGGATGGCGACCACCTTCGGTCTAAGTATGCCGCCATAATAACCTTGTGTTGTGTTCCGGCATTAGTGACCCAAGTTCCTGTACCCTTATGGGACAGCAGCATGTTCGCGATGCCACTGGCGTTGCAAACATCCATAGGCGACAGTAAATGCTAAGTTCTAAGCGGGCCGTCAGCCTGTCTGCTGTCCTACAGCAATAAAAAAAATCAGATTCATCACTAATAATCCATCTGTCGGTATTTTTCTTTACCCTTCATCATTTGCACTGGATGTAAAGCTACTGTCGTTGATGTATTGATAATTAATCAATTGAAGGATAGTGTCCCTTGAATTAAAAAAGTATCAAATCCGCTTAGACCGCCTCACTTCCACATCAGGCGCAAAATTTAAGTGCATACCTGTAAGCGTGTACATATTTACGAGGTACAGTCGCAACTAGCAATCAATGAAGGTATTTTGACGTTTCATTAAAGCCAACGACGTCTTCATACTGGTGTTATTTATACACTCGACTGTACCTCGAGGCGGTACAAGGGGTACAATGATGTTTGCAAAACAATATTTTACGAATACTTATGCGCATGTCACATAGTTCTTGTTATAAAGTAAGATGCTAAAACTAAAAACTCTTTTTTTTGTTTGAGAAGAGGTATTATTTCGAAATACTTAAAAATCTCTTGAAGTCGTCAAAGAATAACTAATATCCCCTAAGCCCATGCAGGGGCGGCGTAAGAATACTAAGCTGTCGGAGATCGGTCTGTCGTAAAAGGCAACAAAACAACCTACATGGTAGAGCCACAAGCCCACCTGGATGGCGACCATCCCTGGTCTATAAGCATGCCTCCATAATAAAGTTGTGTTGTGACCCAGGTTTCTGTAAAAAAACAGCACCGTGTTTATGGTGCCCCTAGCGTCGCAAACATCTATAGGCGACGGTAACTGTTTACTAAGACCGTTCAAACGTTGTTGAGGGTTTGTTTAATTTAGTCGTCGGTCCAACGGATCGGTTGCCTGCCTACATTCCTATGCTCCTACTCTAGGCCTCCACTCGAGCACCCGACTACCCCACCCGTTATCCTGTCTACGGCATATATGGCCCGCCCACTTCCATTTTCTGCTAGTAATCACCTGGGCTTTGTGTTATGTTCTGGCTTAAATGACCCAGGTTACAGTTCCCCTGTGCGGACGGCTGCGTCTTAATGGTATCTTTGGCATCATAAACATCTATGTACTTACTTGCTGTCCCACTGAAAGTAAAAAGACATTACCCTTTTCCTATAAGGTCCAAACCTAGTGAATAGTTATTGACTATTATCATTATTACAACGCCCTCTTGGAAATATATTTCCCGTGAAACTAATAAACAATGCCTTTAAAGTAATTAATTACAAAGCGTGTAATCAACACGTCTCAACTTTTTAAATACTAATTAATAACGGCATAAATATCAGTCTTGGATCCATCCGTCCATCACTTCACGATGGCAGGATCCATTAATATGTCGCCATTTTATGCTGATTATGCGAACAACTTACATAAATTAATAAAAAGTGTTATTTAATAAAAGCTTACATAAAAATTAATAGATAATAATGTAGTTTTTATCAAATAGTTATACCACCATTATTATATTCCTAGTGGACAGGATTATGGCTCTGTGTGAATTATTCCAGTATTTTTATCCGTGCAGGGGCGGAGAAAGAATACTAACCTCTGTGGCCGGGGTCGGCCTGTCGTAAAAGGCGACAAAACAACCCACCCTAGCTACGTGGTAGGGCCTCAAGCCCGTCTGGATGGCGACCACCTTTGGTCTTAAGTATGCCGCCATAATAACCTTGTGTTGTGTTCCGGCATTAGTGACCCAAGTTCCTGTACCCTTATGGGACAGCAGCGTGTTCGCGATGCCACTGGCGTTGCAAACACCTATAGGCGACGGTAACTGCTAAATCCTAAGCGGGCCGTCAGCCTGTCTGCTGTCCTACGCAATAAAAAAAAAAAAAAAAAAAATAAAGGAATAATATAACAGGTTTAAAACATTCTGAAACAAATGCATATCTTTATATCTATACAAATAAATAAAATTGGAGGGTCTGTTTGTAATATTAAAATAACCGCTTTTTACTAAGTGCATTCGGACGTATACACGGTACATATACTAAAACAACGTTTTTTTAAATTTTTGTCTATCTGTCTGTTTGTGTGTTTGTTCCGACTAATCTCTGAAATGGCTGCACCAATTTTGACGGGATTTTCACTGGCAGATAGCTGATGTAACAAGGAGTAACTTAGGCTATTTTTATTATAGAAAATAAAATAGTTTTTGTTAAATTATATTCCAATTTAAGTTGACCTCAGATTTATATGATCAATCATATGAAATAGGGTTCAGCTTAGACTGGACTTTGTAGGTTGATTTTCCAATTTAAGTTAATCTCAGATTTATGTCATCAATCATATGAAATAGGGTTTAGCTTAGGCTGCACTTTGTAGGTTCGAACGTACGTATTCTGGAGGTGCATGGCGTAACAGTTGCATTCGATAATACTGACTGTTTGTATATTTCATTTATATTTTAAGGTTTATAGGGTTTGTAATCCAAAATAAACCATAAGATATATCCAAAAAATTCTACTCAAAGTCACTCAACGCAGACGGAGTCGCGGGCACATCTAGTACTATATAATTTTTTTGTGTGTGGCTTCAAGTGAATTCATCAACCATTCTCGGTTTAGATTTACAATTCTGTCTACTACATAAAAAAATTTAAATGAATTTTTATTTGTATACGTCTGTCGGGATCGCTAGTTTGTTATGGTTTCCTATGCTGCGGTCGGCCTGTGGTAAAAGGCGGCAAAACAAACTTACGTAGGGCCCCAAGCCCGTCTGGATGGCAACCACCTTTGGTCTATAAGCATGCCGCCATAATAACCTTGTATTGTGTTCCGGCATTAGTGACCCAGGTTCCTGTCTCTCTATGGAGCAGCAGCGTGTTTGTGGTGTCCCTAGCATCGCATAAGGCGACAGTAACTGCTTATTGTTAAATGGACCAGACTGTCTGCTGTTCCTGCAGCAATAAAAAAACAACATCAAGATTATTAAAATAAAAGGAGCCATCGTGTCTACAATTTTTTTCTGACTGACCTTTTAAAAATACAAGTCTAATGATAAAAATTCAAGTTTTCAAACATTCCTTACACAAATAAGGAATAACATTGTGTGTAAAACTGTATTAATTAATATGCGAATTTATAATAGAAAAGTTATGATGAAATAATTAACGAATAAGGGTTTTTACCACGACTAATACTATTTTGTACCTATAGTAATTTTTATAGTTTTTTTCTTCATATAGTACTGGGTGCGAGAGGCTCCATAAAGACGTATGTAGGCGAACTTATCACTAGCCGGTATTCCTTGCTAGACGATCGCAAGATTTTCTTTTTGAAGTTAATAAAATAATGGCACGCCTACAAAAATAAATAAAATTTATTATATATATATCGACATATATATATATATATATATATATATATATATATATATATATATATATATATATATATATATATATATATATATATATATATAAATATATAAATATATATATATATATATATATATATATATATATATATATATATATATATATATATATATATATATATATATATATATATATATATATATATATATATATATATATATATATATATACCTAGTCAGGTCATAAATTCTGTCACATGTTTAATGTAAAATAATTGTAACAAGTTTATTAATTATGTAACCATTCATATACCAAAATGAACTTAACAAAACATAGATTCTTATGACATTAAAGTTTATTCAAAATGACCTCCGTGATTTTGAATACAAGCCTTCAATCTGCGCGGCCAGTTGTCTATCGCAGTACGAACGAGGTCCATGTCAATATCGGCGGCTGCCTTAATCAAGGATGTCTTGAGTGACTCCAAATTGGGATGAGGCTTTGAGCACGCCTTTTCCTCCAAGTGTTGCCATATCTTGTAATCTAACGGATTCAAATCTGGACTGGAGGAGGGCCAGTCTTCGTGCCGGATGAAGTCGATTTCACGCGCCGCCAGCCAGCCTTGTGTGCTCTTCGCTCTATGAGCTGGCGCCGAATCTTGTTGGAATACCCAGTGCCTGTTATTGAACATGGTATGAGAAACAGGTTCCACAAGGTTCGTCAGGACTGTATTTTGATACACAACAGCATTCGTTTTTACACCTTTCTCACAAAAATGTACCTCTGTTAAGCCCCAATAAGAAACTCCCAACCATACCATGAGCGAGGATAGAAAATGACCTCGTTGGACACGCGGAATACGGTTGCTCGCTTCTTCACTACTGTGTGCGTACACCTTATCATTTTGTTTGTTGTAGCTCTCTTCTACGGTAAACATTTTTTCATCCGAAAAAAGAATTTCCCGATATTTTTTTCCCGCGTACCGCTTCAACAAAGCGCGGCATCTCTTCAGTCTCAGGTCCATTAGACGAGCATTCAAACGATGTCCTGTTTTTCTTCGATATGCCCGAAGCCCTAAGTCTTCATTTAACACCCTTTTCACCGTGGTTCTGCTTAACCCCATCTGAAGGGCCAACAGTTTCTGCTTACGTTTGGGATTTCTTTGAATTCGTACCTTCACAGTTTTTATCACTGCTGGAGTCCTAACAGACCGAGGGCGACCACTTCTTGACCTGTCATCTACACTAGAGTCTTCATTGTATCGTTTGATGGTACGATAAACGAATCTTTTGGTTATATTCAAATTTTTCAGTATGTTAAAAATTTGAATTGGCGCGTAACTGTAACGATGCAACGCAATAACTGCAACACGGTCTTCTTTAAGCGTCCACTCCATATTTAAAAATGAGTAAAATTCTAAAAGTTATACATTTTTATTTTCATGAACAATTCTAAATTCGAATTCAATAAACTTTTTTGTGGCCAGCATTCTAAAAGAAAAGTTTTTACTGTGTGACAATACTTATGACCTGACTAGGTATATATAGTCAGGTCATAAATTCTGTCACATGTTTAATGTAAAATAATTGTAACAAGTTTATTCATTATGTAACCATTCATATACCAAAATGAACTTAACAAAACATAGATTCTTATGACATTAAAGTTTATTCAAAATGACCTCCGTGATTTTGAATACAAGCCTTCAATCTGCGCGGCCAGTCGTCTATCGCAGCACGAACGAGGTCCATGTCAATATCGGCGGCTGCCTTAATCAAGGATGTCTTGAGTGACTCCAAATTGGGATGAGGCTTTGAGCACGCCTTTTCCTCTAAGTGTTGCCATATCTTGTAATCTAACGGATTCAAATCTGGACTGGAGGAGGGCCAGTCTTCGTGCCGGATGAAGTCGATTTCACGCGCCGCCAGCCAGTCTTGTGTGCTCTTCGCTCTATGAGCTGGCGCCGAATCTTGTTGGAATACCCAGTGCCTGTTATTGAACATGGTATGAGAAACAGGTTCCACAAGGTTCGTCAGGACTGTATTTTGATACACAACAGTATTCGTTTTTACACCTTTCTCACAAAAATGTACCTCTGTTAAGCCCCAATAAGAAACTCCCAACCATACCATGAGCGAGGATGGAAAATGACCTCGTTGGACACGCGGAATACGGTTGCTCGCTTCTTCACTACTGTGTGCGTACACCTTATCATTTTGTTTGTTGTAGCTCTCTTCTACGGTAAACATTTTTTCATCCGAAAAAAGAATTTCCCGATATTTTTTTCCCGCGTACCGCTTCAACAAAGCGCGGCATCTCTTCAGTCTCAGGTCCATTAGACGAGCATTCAAACGATGTCCTGTTTTTCTTCGATATGCCCGAAGCCCTAAGTCTTCATTTAACACCCTTTTCACCGTGGTTCTGCTTACCCCATCTGAAGGGCCAACAGTTTCTGCTTACGTTTGGGATTTCTTTGAATTCGTGCCTTCACAGCTTTTATCACTGCTGGAGTCCTAACAGACCGAGGGCGACCACTTCTTGACCTGTCATCTACACTAGAGTCTTTATTGTATCGTTTGATGGTACGATAAACGAATCTTTTGGTTATATTCAAATTTTTCAGTATGTTAAAAATTTGAATTGGCGCGTAACCGCAACGATGCAACGCAATAACTGCAACACGGTCTTCTTTAAGCGTCCACTCCACATTTAAAAATGAGTAAAATTCTAAAAGTATACATTTTTATTTTCATGAACAATTCGAAATTCGAATTCAATAAACTTTTTTGTGGCCAGCATTCTAAAAGAAAAGTTTTACTGTGTGACAATACTTATGACCTGACTAGGTATATATATATATATATATATATATATATATATATATATATATATATATATATATATATATATATATATATATATATATATATATATATATATATATATATATATATATATATATATATATATATATATATATACATATATCCTAACTAATACTATAAATGCGAAAGTGAGTTTGTTTGTTTGGTTGTTACGCTTTCACGCCTAAACTGCTGAACCAATTTTGATTAATTTCGGTATAGTCTTAGACCTTGGAGAAGGACATAGGCTACTTTTTTAAATGTATATGGCAGAACAATGTTGCCGGGTCAACTAGTACCTAAATAATAAATAAATATACTGTGATAATTTAAACTGCGCTATCTATTTCCAAATGAAGCAAAAAGCATATACCTATATATTTTTATAAACAAACTAGCTGTGCCCGTGACTCCGTCCGCGTGGAATAGTGACTTTGAGCAGCATTTTTTGGATAAATCTTATGGTTTATTTTGGATTACAAACCCTATAAACCCTAAAATATAAATAAATGAAATATGCAAACAGTTATCAAATGCGACTGTTACGCCATGCGCCTCCGGAATATGTGCGTTCGAACCTACTATGTCCAGCCTAAGCTGAACCCTTTTTCATATGATTGATCATATAAATATGAGATCAACTTAAATTGGAATATAAAATTTCTGAAACTTATCATTTTTAACAAAAACTTTTTTTTCTAAAATAAAATAGCCTAAGTTACTCCTTGTTACATCAGCTATCTTCCAGTGAAAGTCCCGTCAAAATCAGTGCAGCCATTTCAAAGATTAGCCGGAACAAACAGACAGACAAAAATTGTAAAAAATGTTGTTTTGGTATATGTACCGTGTATACGTCTGAATGTACTTAGTAAAAAGTGATTATTGTAATATTACAAACAGACTTTTCGACATTTCTACTCCGTGAACTGAAATAAATAAATAGACTGAGTGTAAAGTGTTATGGTTCTAATAATCTTATTATCCGTGCAGGGGCGGAGAAAGAATACTGACCTCTGTAGCCGGGGTCGGCCTATCGTAAAAGGCGACAAAACCACCCACCCTAGCTAGCTACGTGGTAGGGCCGCAAGCCCGTCTGGATGGCGACCCCTTTTGGTCCTTAATTTGCCGCCATAATAACCTTATGTTGTGTACCGGCATTAGTGACCTAAGTTATACTTATGGGACAGCAGCGTATCCGCGATGCCACTGGCGTTGCAAACACCCATAGGCGATGGTAACTGCTAAATTCTAAGGAGGCCGTCAGCCTGTCTGCTGACCGACAGCAATAAAAAATATAGGTACTATTTATACACTTTCTCGTGTAAATAAATAGATAATAATAACACCCCACTCCCACTGCGGGCCTCGGGCCTCTCTCCCTGCCTGCGGTGTATGCCACTGTGCGATTCAAGCCTGTTACCTTTAGATTCGAGTGTAATATCACTGAGGTACTTGGTACCTCAAATCCTCTGTAGAAAAGCTCAAAGATTTGGAGAGACCGCAGCATAACCGGAAATACAAAAGTTCGGCTAATGAGATGCCTGGTCTTTCTAATCTTCCTATATGGAGCTGAGACGTAAACGCTGAGGTTGCAAGACCGTCGCAAGATTGATGCACTGGAAATGTGGTGTTGGAGACGCCTGCTCAGAATCCCGTGGACCGCGCACCGTACCAACGTTTCGATCCTGAAGGAGCTTAACATCCAAGAGAGACTATCGTCAACTGTGCAAATACGAATCCTAAAGTTCTTCGGGCACATCACCCATAACGAGGACTCGATGGAACGGCTGGTTGTGCAAGGGAAAGTCGAAGGCAAAAGATCTCGCGGGCGCTCTCCAACACGATGGACTTACCTCATCAAATCTGTGACGCGCTCCGGTATCAATGATTGCTCTCACTCTGCCGAGCATCGATGTGAATGGCGGGAACAGCGGTGGCGCAGAAATTGATCGACGCATGACCACGACCACTCTGTCAAGAATGCACGAATAATAAGAAGAAGAACTTGGTACCTTAAATAGCCAGGTACCAAATACATACTATACATAAACAAACCCAAGCACAGGACAATTCAATAAAAACAAAAATATTTTTTAAAAATGAATGATTAAAATCGGTTCTTAAACTCACCTCAGCTCAAGGATTTATAACAATGATCGCGCAAAATTCCCGCAAAGAAAGCAATGACATTTGATATTAAAAAATTTACAGCTGCAACTAGTCACTTTAATCGATTAAAGCGATTAATCGATAAAATTCGATATCGATTTGAGCACGAGTTAAATGCCGATCGTAAGCATTAACGCCGTTGATTTTAATAGACTGAAATTTACATACGTGAACAATCCACTTTCAGCATTATGAATTGCATTTATTTTTACCGTTTTTGATACAAACGCTTGTAGTAGTTAAAATAGTCTAAGATCCGGGATTAGAAAAATATATCTTCATCTGTTAATTAGATGAAACAATTTTTTATAGGTTGATATCAATATTATGAATTTATGAAAACAACCTCTGCCACCATAAGTCTGTTGCACTTAATAATAATTAATTAATTAACAGCTAATTTATTTATAATTTTTACCTTTTCATATTAATTATATGTAATGAGCTAAAGTCGTCAGTATTTTATATTTTTCTAATCCTTGACTCTTAGATTAAAAGGTCTATTTAGATGAGGCTATGACCTGCGAAAAGCAGCTGGTAGGAAATGGATACAACTAGCCAAAAATCGGACCAAGAGGCGTGCCTTGGGAGAGGCCTATATCCAGCTGTGGACTTTAGTAGGCTGATATGATAATGAATATCATATTTGGTTGAAATATTCGTCATGGGTTCGAATTTTATGATGTCATGCATTGAGGCAGATTTCTCGCCTATTATATATTATTATAACATAATTGATATGTAACGACAGCGAAGGAAGACATCGTGAAGAATCCTGCATACCGAGGGTATCAGTATGTGTAAAACATTAATCCGCGTGGATAAGTAGCGGATATACTGTCCGTTTACTCCAGGGCTCCATCTACACTCAGCAGTAGGACTTAAGGGCTCAAAACAAATTTAGTGACATTTATTTTCTTGTACCCTCTTAAATATAGTTAAGTTTTGATTACAATTTGAATGAAACGCTTTTTAAAAACATCTAAGCACATTAAAAGGTTCTACAGGTCCTTAATAATAAGGGTAGAGGTGAGAAGTACTCATATGGGAGAGAAGTTGAAAGCATGTCCAGCTAGACGCTGTAAATTGCAGTTCAAAAACCCGCAAAAATGGCGATAGTGCAGCTACAGTACTATACTAAAGTTGCTGTTGACAAATTGGCGACTAGTTAGAGACAGTACAATATTAAAAACCTCAACTATTATCGTATTTTTTATAGCTACATTTCAGTAGACAGGCAAACGGCCTGCTATGGCAGGTGGTCACCGTCGCCTTTGGTCGTTTGCAACACCAGAGGCTACCAACGCGCTGCCGGCTTCGAAGAAATTTTATGACGCCTTTTTGAAGAATCCCGTGTCGTACCGCTCTGAGTAAATCTCAGCTGGAAGCTCATTTCAAATCCTGAGAGTAAGCAATATGAACGTTCTTGAGCACCGTTTCGTACAAGAAAGAAGAGGCTCCAAGAAATGGGGATAAACACCCAGCCAATGAGGCTCCCCAGTGCAGGATAACACGATAACACGAACTGCGCGCCGTTGGATCGTGTCTAGGGGATTGAGCTGACAGGCGGGTGTTCCAGCCTATAAATGTGAGCAGTATTTTAAAAGTATTTGATAAATAACTTAAGCTACTGTGGCGCTTCCTTAATTTAACGCATTTCAACGGTCATTTTCAAACAGAAAGACAGTTTTCCTTTCCTCTACCTTCCATACTTCATAACAAACAATTTAATCGTTCAAATGAACGTATGTTAACGATAACGTAACTTATTGATTCCAGTATACTAAGAACGAACATACAAGGTATGAATGTTAAAATAACAACAATAATTATTATTAAAAACCTCATCTTTATCCGTATTCCAACATATATTTGACGAGCTTCGTGGCGTAGCGGCTAACGTACTTGGGTACGTCGAAATCACGGATTCTTGTCCAGCGGCTGGCTGTTTATGTAAAACATTTATTTATACATACATATATACAAAAGAAATGTATATATGTAGTCTATCAGTTGTCTAATACCCATAGCACAAGTACTATGCTACTGACTTTGGAACTAGATGGCGCTGTGTGAATTACGCCAGTATATTTATTTATTCCCTTTTTAATACGCTTTTATTAGTTTCACCTGTATCTGTTTTGTAACAGACTTCTTTAAACTTGATTTTGACCAAATGATCAGATTTCATTTAAACATTCTACAATGTTGTCAAGGACTGATAACTTTACAATAATTCGATAAAATTATCTCATTACCCTGATTAGGATCACCAGGATTAAAAAAATATTGACGTATTGTAAATGCCTGATAAAATTTTATAAGTATATTTTTTTACTGAAGAGAGAGCAGAAAAAACACTAATTATTATGCGTTCAATTATTATATAATGAGACCAATGAATCGTTTTAAAAAGCGAAACTGTTTGACAAAAAGCGTTTTTAAACAGATATACATCTTGGAACTGGCGTTCGGGAGTACATCAGATTGTAGTTGCGTTTAATTGAGCTACACCGGGCTTTCTGATTTATGAGATAGCCCCGCCAAAAGTTATTCCGTTTCGCGCCTTGTCTTGATATATATTGTTCGAAAGGACGGCGAACACAACATTAATCAAGAAGCGATAATACATTCATATAAAAAAACTTTTTAATGTTGTGGAATAGCAAACAGACTGATAACTCACTTACCACAATAGCCAGCAGGCACCATCTCAATTGAATTTTTGAGACGCCAAAGGCTATAAGGCTAACACATTGTCGTCCGGGGAACTGGAACACGCGTCAATAATACAAGATAACTATGACAGAATATTTACAGATCAGGGATAGTTACCATCTAGACTAGCTTAAAGCCTACCCAAATGGGGTTATTTTGTAATTTTTTATGGCAAGCGGCCGCCAGCCGTACTCGTGACGTATGGACGTATTCTTATCCCACCCCTGCACCGAGAAACTACTCTAGTAAATCGTTAAAATCTATGATTAAACTGTTTTTAAGCATTTATCCTTGTTGCATAAGAAACTTATACAACGGCGCCTGAAAAGCTAATAGGCACTGTAATTGGTTTATACTTATGAAAACAACCTACAAATTACTTCTATTTCTACAAAATTTATTATTTGAATATTCTTTAAATGGATTATTCAAATCTAAGTGTAGGCCTGTCACTTTTATAATAATTTCATAAAAGCTACATGTTTTTACTTAGTGTATACAACGATTTTAACGCCCTCTAAAAACGCTTTAAGACAAATTACGAGAGAAGTGCATAGTGAAATTACCCGCGCCATTTTAATTGTGCTATAAACGTGTTACTAGAATTCCAGGTGATTATAAACATGTGAGTAGAACTTTTTGTAAATTTGTCTCTGTTAATGTTATAGATATTAAAGATAAACATAGCGTCGCACTGCGGGGCTCGGGACTTCCCCTAAAGGAACGAACAGTATACCCGCCATGCTTGTCCAAGGCGTATTGTTGAGTTTTAGATACCGGTGATCTCTTTCACCGTTGGAGCATGTCAATTATGTAATAATATGCACATTAGGTAAGAAAAACTGCCGAAGCAGTGAGTGCTATCAAGCCTTCGGAATCCTAAATACAACTACACACTTGTTTGCCGAATTAAACAGCCGTGTGTCACATACGTAAGATCGTACAGATACAAAAGTGCCAGGATCCGGCCTTCTTACGTTTGTTTTGTCCTTCATTTTTGTGCGTTGAAATAAAATATTATTTCATTACGATTGGATTTTCTTCAGAGGGGCGGCTGCTACGTGCCTCTTGCTGCTGACAGCCGTTTATATTTATAAACGGGATATTTTGCATTCTTAATTAGTATATAAATTAAGTGCAATTATTCGTTGAGTAAGCGCCGGATGCCCATCGATTCATTATGGTACAAGTGGATCACATTAATTGGATGCAAGCAGAGCGGGATGTGAATAGCACCAGACAATAGATAAATAAATATATCCTCCCGAGTTTTTATTTAATAGTAATCAGTTACCGTCGCTAATGGATATTTGCGACGCTAGAGGCATCGGGAACACGCTGCTGTTTCATAAGGGTGCTGGAACCTGGGTCGCTAATGACGGAACACAACACAAGGCTATTATGGCGACATACTTATGACTAAGTGTGGTTGCCAGCCAGACGGGCTATATCACATAGGATTGTTTTGTCGCCTTTTACGACAGGCCGACCCTGGCCGCACGGAGAAAAACTCTGGATGTTTATTTATTATACGAGTATTTTTTAAAACACTCTGCTCCTGCTTATGACGCTTATGAATAAGTAATCCTGGTATTTTTATTTATTTCATAGATTTGCCGTTAATTATAAAAGCTCTACCTTACAGGGTTTCATCTAAGGTAGGCAGTTTATTTTAGCCCGAGAACTACAAACTTATTTTTTTACCCGTAAACTATAAACTGGGAAATATATTTAACCCAAGGTTTCTTAATAATAAAAAGTATTCTGATAGCAATAATCAGAATAAGTTTATCTAATTACATTATCTGTATGAATATGTAATATAAATAATGTTATTATGGACCTGCAATATCTCGCTAATAATTTAAGTCTATAATGAATAAATAATTTTTGATTTGATTTATGATTTTCTCGTTTTTTCACGCCAATGGGAATGGTAAAAAACAAATTCAATTTCACTAAACTTTTATTGGTAAAATGTCGTTTTAAATATAAATACTGAAAAACTATCAACTCTTCATTTAACTAACTACTTACTGAGGTAGATATCTATCCTAGTTAGTAGTTAGTTAATACAGTTAGTAATTTTAAGGTTAAATTCCGCGTAGATGTTTAACTTACATAGTAAGGATGACTAACATAGAAATAAACGCGATTAATATAACCAAAAGTGTTAAGTATAATTTAAATACAGTGCATAACAATTCCACTGTCCGGTTCGCGCCTCCTTGCATTCGAATCCAAGATCGCGTCGCGTCGTTTAATTGATACTGCTCGAGGAATCCCAACGAGGGCTCGTTAGCTTATCAATGTACCGATTTCACACCAACGTGTGTTAAGCGGGGCTTACACTCAGGTTTATGTCATACTGTTTTTGAAGTTATACTTATTTTGGTGCGTTTAGAAAAAATATGAGAGTAAATTTTTTACGATGCGCGCGCACAACGACAGCCAAAAAGCGTCTCATTATGAAGTTAGCTGATAATTGTCTCTCAAGTTCTCGTGAAAACTATTTTCAAAGTAGTTCCTCAAATATTTATATATCTTCAACACAGGATTTGTACCAGTGGTGATATGAGCAAAAAAAAATGTATATATATATATATATATATATATATATATATATATATATATATATATATATATATATATATATATATATATATATATTTATATATATATATATATGTGTGTGTGTGTGTGTGTGTGTATTGCTGTATAACAGCAGGCGGGTTGACGGCCCGCTTAGAATTTAGCAGTTACCGTCGCCTATAGGTGTTTGCAACGCCAGTGGCATCACGAACACGCTGTTGTCCCATAAGGGTACAGGAACCTGGGTCACTAATG
Organism: Malacosoma neustria; assembly: GCA_963693495.1. Lineage (NCBI taxonomy): Eukaryota > Metazoa > Arthropoda > Insecta > Lepidoptera > Lasiocampidae > Malacosoma > Malacosoma neustria. The sequence continues at coordinate 2,263,577 of OY856390.1, read as the reverse complement.
CCGGAACACAACACAAGGTTATTATGGCGGCTTACTTAAGACCAAAGGTGGTCGCCATCCAGACGGGCTTGGAGCCCTACCACGTTAGAGTAGGTGGTTTTGTCGCCTTTTACGACATGCCGACCCCGGTCACAGAGGTCGGTATTCTTTCTCCGTCCCGGCACGGATGGATTTATATCTATTTTGAGATTAGATAGCCATGTGTAAATTGTTGCAGTAAATATATTTAATTATATACAGATAGCTTGCGAATATAAAAGATTTGAGAATATATTTAAAATGAAACAACGGCATGTAAGCCAAGCGTGTTCAAAAGTTTCTTAAGCCAGGTCACGAGTCGACGAAACAAAACAACTTAGTGTATCTTGCGCAAAAATATTGGATTTTATGGCTATATTATATGACTAAGAGAGAACTACCCAATATACCTAAATAGATAATCACCTTATGGTGATGATGAAAATTATGATCATCTTGTAGCCATGTTATTCCTTACCACACGACTGATTTTTTTTTATACTGTCCATATTTGTGATATAAGTAATTTCGAGCTCGGACCTTCTTCTTCTTGTATAGGAAGTAAATAGTATGATGTTCAAATCGGTATAATGTGTGCCATCTCGGTACGACCCAAGAGCTATATTACACTTATTTATCTGTCTTATTTTCCTTCGTAAAAATACCCTAATTCGATTTTGATAATGGCTGATTCATAAGGAGGGTAGTCGTAAGGAAAATCATCTCTGTTTGAAAAGTACCCGTTAAAATAAATTAAATTTAGATGGTACCAAGTTATTAGTAGCAGTAATTTTTAATTTAGCATACTTCAGTTCGTCGTCTACAGCTACATTCATAGTATAAACACTATTGCCGCACATATACTATACACACTAGTGCCGCATTCTGCAAAAACGAAGTTTTACTTTGTAATGAGTAAATTTCTAATAATACAATATACATGGGGGCTCGTCCGGGATATGCTCAGAGTCGGATTGAAGATGATTTAATAAGAAGAAAAAAAAAAGAAGAAAGCAAAATTGTCCGATTTGGTTGTGACATCCAGCCGAAAAAGAAGAAGTATCAAAATAAGACGTGAAGACGGAATATTATTAACTTTTAAGACGTTTAAGAAGAGAACGTGATATGTCGGTGGATAAGAGAAACGACCCAGCGGTCGCTTCACAAACTTCGGCCATGTTGCATTATCTCGAAGGAAGAGTGGATTATTAAAAGATGTGTTTCTATGTATAAGATGTAAAGTAAAAAGTCTAAACTCCGACTCAGTGCTTTTATTATATCCCACATACATATTTTGTTTTCTTTCACAAAATTATTCACATAACACGCGTGTTCACCCACACAAATATACACACACGATTGCACGCGCGCATTCAACAATCAAAGAAATATATCGTTTTTTACTAGCACTCCTTTGTCAACAGAAAGCGAGAGGAGGCCAAGAGTTTCATAGGACGGGCTTCTGATCAGTTTAGACTCCTGTCCCCTCTACTTCATTGGGCTGCTGATAGTGCTTTTTATATTATACTTCCCACCTATTACACTTTTATATGTATGTACTCTATTTTAGGTTTTGGGAGAAAATAAAGGTTTTGTCATTTTCACTTCATTCTGCGAGTTTTTTTAATGCTATAGGACAGCAGACAGGCTGACGACCCGCTTAGAATTTAGCAGTTACCGTCGCCTATGGCTGTTTGCAACGCCAGTGGCATCGCGAACACGCTGCAGTCCCATAAAGGTACAGGAACTTGGGTCACTAATGCGGGAGCACAACACAAGGTTATTATGGCGGCATATTTAAGAACAAAGGTGGTCGCCATCCAGACGGGCTTGCCCTACCACGTAGCTAGGGTGGGTTGTTTTGACGCCTTTTACGACAGGCCGACCCAGGCCGCAGAGGTTAGTATTCTTTCTCCGCCCCTGCACGGGTTTCCGAACTACAATTTACAGCGTATATCTAGTCATTTTTTTCAACTTCTCCCCTATATAAGATGATTGTTCTTATTTTGCACACTCCATACTAATTAGGGATCGCTCGATGAATGTGCTGGACCAAGAAATTCCCATTCCTCCCAATCAGCGATCTCAATTTGACATCCGCCTTCACGCAACTGGCGTTTGACAGTTGGCACTAATCCCCATATGGTGAATGGGTCTTTTTAATTAGGTGTTATTAATTCTTATTATTATTTTAGTAAATTTGTATAATTGTAATGAACAATATGATCCGGGTTATATTGTTTTAAAACCACGTTACATACGTTGTTAGTAAAAACTCGTGGAAACCTGAAAGACAGGAAGAGAAGTAGTGAGATTATAATTAACGTTAAAACTACAAACATATTTTTTAACTTTCGTTTTCTCATGCCAAAGAGAATTGTGAAAAGTAAATTTTACCAAATTTTACGATTAAAATCACTTATTATCCGTGCAGGGGTGGAGAAATAATACTTACCGCTACGGCCGGGGTAGGCCTGTCGTAAAAGCCAACAAAACAACCCTAGCTACGTGCCCAAAGCCGGTCTGGATGACGACCACTTTAGTCTTAACTATGCCGCCATAATAACTTTGTGTTGTGTTCCGGCATTAGTGACTGAAGTCCCTGTACCCTTATGGGACAGCAGCGTGTTCGCGATGCCACTGGTATTGCAAACACCCATAGGCAACGGTAACTGCTAAATTCTAAGTAGGCCGTTAGCCTATCTGCTGTTCTACAGCATTAAAAAAACTTAATCACTTAATTCATCGATTCACACATTTAATTCACCTATTTAGATTTAAATACATTAAAGTGCTTAAAAACGATCAAATCTTCATTAAACGAACTAGTAACTGGGGTAGATAGTATTTCTAGGGTTAAAAGTAGTACAAATAAAATAAGGAGTCTTAGAAACTATGAAACGCACCTTCTTCAGCAACGCTAGTAAGATCTGATGGCCCACTAGTAAGCAGTTACCGTCGCTTATGGGTTTTTGCAATGCCGGTAGTATCGTGAACGCGCTGCTGTTCCATAAGGGTACAGGAACTTGGATCACTAATGCCGAACATAACAAAACACAACACAAAGTATCATGGCGGCATACTTAAGACCAAAGGTGGTTCCCATCCAGACGGGCTTGAGGCCATACCACGTAGCTAGGGTTATTTTGTCGCCTTTTATGACAGACCTGGAACGGTGATCGCGGAAGCAAAACGGATTCATAACAGAAACAGTTCTAGGAACTAAACAACTGCATGATTTTCTTCCAGCCAACATGGGCTTATGTGTAAGGAGAATTAGTGTTAGTGCAAATACTAAAATTGTAAAAATTACAAAATAAATCTCTCTATTTTAATTAATATTACAAATTTCAATCTCAATTAATAAAACCGCTCAAGTCTTAAACTATTGCCGATCATGTTTTAATTTTTTTTGTGAAGAATTAAAGGCATCGTTTATTTTTATATTTTTGCATGTTAGAATGAACGTATAAAATATTAATAACGTAGTATTTTAGCATGTTAGCGCGTAAATCCGATTGCTTAGAAAGTGCTCATAGCTATGTGTATGTACTCTATATGTTCTAAGTCTTAAACTATTGGCGGTCACGTATTAATTCTTTTGTGAAGAATTAATACATTTTAAGCTTTAATTCAAGGTCAAAATATTTAAAAAAACGTGTCGAAGTTACTCAAAAATCGAATTGAAATTTTCACTTCCGGTTTACTATGCGTAAAAAAATTAAAATTTAGAATTCGACAAAAAAAATTAAAAACTTCATCTTTTTAACTATAAGAAACAATACTTTTTTTACAAATTAGTTGATACAAATAATAAGCATCCAAAAATTCATGACTTCATTCTTAGTAAATTTATAAAAACTCATAACTCAGCAAAAAAGCATCATACGAAAAAAAAATTATGTGTACACATCCACATCTACTAGAAGTGTAATTGACCAGAGTATAAACAAAATTCACGATCTCATTTTTTTTTTTTGGTTGTCCGCTTGACGTAAATGCCCCATACATAAACATCTGAATATTTTGGAGTCTTAGCGTTGCGTCGGGACGCTAGACGGGAATCGAATCCGTGACCTGCGCAAGCGTACCGACGTAAGTCATTACGCCACGGAGGTCGTCATATATGTAAATGACTCATAACAAAATACAAAATTAACATATAACATAAATCGATAATTTATCAATACTTAAAGTAAACAACTCGATAAAATTTAACTATGGTTCCTTATAAATCACTCTCTACTTGAAATATCTTAATACCCTGGTATAGAGTGAGAACACAATAGCCCCGATTCGAGGATCATTAGTAACGAAAGAGATGCATATACTAATCTCAGTTGCTGTTTTAAAGGATAAGAAGCGTTTAAATCATTGGCTGTCAACGCTCCCAGTGGGAATTCGAAGAGTTATAAGGGATTCTTTTATTCTATATTTGAAATTACAAATGTTAACGGAATTTTTTGAATTGTTCGAAATACATTCATTGGTCTCTCGGGTTTATTTGAATTTAAATTAGCTTACAAAAATAGTGATAAGCCGTTTATTACCTGCTTTGAAATCGAGAAACATGAGTACAATTCCAATACTTAGTCACATGGAAAAATATACTCGATTGAATAACGAATATCATCATAATATATAAAGCGCGTGTCGGGAGAATAGCGCGATATGTCAGTTGATATACCTAGTCAGGTCATAAATTCTGTCACATGTTTAATGTAAAATAATTGTAACAAGTTTATTAATTATGTAACCATTCATATACCAAAATGAACTTAACAAAACATAGATTCTTATGACATTAAAGTTTATTCAAAATGACCTCCGTGATTTTGAATACAAGCCTTCAATCTGCGCGGCCAGTTGTCTATCGCAGCACGAACGAGGTCCATGTCAATATCGGCGGCTGCCTTAATCAAGGATGTCTTGAGTGACTCCAAATTGGGATGAGGCTTTGAGCACACCTTTTCCTCCAAGTGTTGCCATATCTTGTAATCTAACGGATTCAAATCTGGACTGGAGGAGGGCCAGTCTTCGTGCCGGATGAAGTCGATTTCACGCGCCGCCAGCCAGTCTTGTGTGCTCTTCGCTCTATGAGCTGGCGCCGAATCTTGTTGGAATACCCAGTGCCTGTTATTGAACATGGTATGAGAAACAGGTTCCACAAGGTTCGTCAGGACTGTATTTTGATACACAACAGCATTCGTTTTTACACCTTTCTCACAAAAATGTACCTCTGTTAAGCCCCAATAAGAAACTCCCAACCATACCATGAGCGAGGATGGAAAATGACCTCGTTGGACACGCGGAATACGGTTGCTCGCTTCTTCACTACTGTGTGCGTACACCTTATCATTTTGTTTGTTGTAGCTCTCTTCTACGGTAAACATTTTTTCATCCGAAAAAAGAATTTCCCGATATTTTTTTCCCGCGTACCGCTTCAACAAAGCGCGGCATCTCTTCAGTCTCAGGTCCATTAGACGAGCATTCAAACGATGTCCTGTTTTTCTTCGATATGCCCGAAGCCCTAAGTCTTCATTTAACACCCTTTTCACCGTGGTTCTGCTTAACCCCATCTGAAGGGCCAACAGTTTCTGCTTACGTTTGGGATTTCTTTGAATTCGTGCCTTCACAGCTTTTATCACTGCTGGAGTCCTAACAGACCGAGGGCGATCACTTCTTGACCTGTCATCTACACTAGAGTCTTCATTGTATCGTTTGATGGTACGATAAACAAATCTTTTGGTAATATTCAAATTTTTCAGTATGTTAAAAATTTGAATTGGCGCGTAACCGCAACGATGCAACGCAATAACTGCAACACGGTCTTCTTTAAGCGTCCACTCCATATTTAAAAATGAGTAAAATTCTAAAAGTTATACATTTTTATTTTCATGAACAATTCGAAATTCTAATTCAATAAACTTTTTTGTGGCCAGCATTCTAAAAGAAAAGTTTTTACTGTGTGACAATACTTATGACCTGACTAGGTATAGTGATGTAATAACAACCAATTACTCCTCAGTACTGCTAACGTCTAATAATCTAACCAATAACGTCCGAACTACCGAGTTCGGGTCTTCCCCTAAAGTCAACGGACAGTATTCCCGCTACGCTTGTCCAAGACAGATTGGCGGGTTACATAAACTGGTAATTTCAGTTTTCATCCGATGTTTTTCTTCGCCGTCGGTATGTGGCAATTATATAATAAGCACGTTAGGCGAAAAAAACTACCTAAGCTGTGCTGGCCATAGTTCACGAGTGTGATGCCACTTAGCTATTACCTAATGTTAAACGCAATGTGGTTTTTTTATACATTTTATTTTAGGGACATTTATCTTACATAGTCCAGTCTCATCATACTATTTACCAAGACATGTACCTAATTAAATAATATGTTAGTTATTGATAGGAATTATATAAACCTTAAAAAGTCTCTTGAGCCTCGTTAAAATAATAAATCAAAGACTACACATATGGTCAGTGGCATATGTTGCTTGTAGCGTAAAACTTTCCTAGGTGCTCAATAGCGAACACATTGTAAGACACTTACGTCTTTTAGTATATTGCAATCTAAACAACTGGAAAACCATCGTAGGTACTTAATTTTTAAAAAAATATTTAAAAATTAGCCGCGACCCAAGTATATGTGCATGTATAGTATAGTAGATGCATAGTATGTATAGTAGATTCAAGTGTATGTGATGTGTGGATGTGTATGATCCCAAGTGTATGTATAGTAGATTCAATATGTAGTATATCCATAACAAAAGTGTTTTGCTATTTGCCATGGTGCTAGATGGTACTGAAATATCGCAGTATATTTATTTGTTTATTACCTAGTCATGCTGTCCTCCGGGCCCCAGCAGGAGGAGTAGACCTAAAAAGTGCTGGCTAGACGACGTAAATAGTCAATAAACTCACTACCAAGAATCCTGAAGATCGTGCGAAGTGGAGGACAAAAAGTCGGAAAGCAGACCCTGGGCACCGAAGCGGAAGTTTGGGTAACAACCGGGATTTACCGCTAGGACGATCATTTATTTGTTCAATGTGAAACTTGGAAGTGCTGTATACAATTTTTATGAGAATACGAGCTGATAATCTTTTAAACTAATGTAATCTCTAAGTCCAAGCGTTCCGTAAAAAGGGTGTCTTTTTTAACCCCAAATGACCCCTTAACAACAGAACACCCAATAATTCACATAAAACAATTATAAATATATCATTAATATACCAGCTGCTAGTAACGTTAACACAATATGGCACGTGGTCTGGCAGACCCCTGAGGCATCGCACCGTGACCTCGTCATTAGCCATGTGGGGAATGGGAACAATACTGTATTCGTATTTTATTGTTTATACCTTTTTGGACATTATCCAGTAGTCTAATCAGTTATAATCCAACATATGACGAGACTAATTATTGTTAGGCTAAAAGTCGCCATTAGGCGACATTCTAAATAAAATGGCGCAGAAAAAATAAAGAAAAATTGTGGAAAAAATGCAAGTTTCTTTTTTCTTCTCGTTTTTTTTTTGTTGTATAACAGCAGACAGGCTGACGGCCCACTTAGAATTTAGAAGTTACTGTCGCCTATGGGTGTTGGCAACAGCAGTGGCATCGCAAATACTCTGCTGTCCAATAAGGGTACAGGAACTTAGGTCACTAATGCCGGAATACAACGCAAAGTTCTTATGGCGTCATACTTAAAACCAAAAGTAGTCGCCATCTAGACGGGCTTGGGGCCTTGCCACGTAGCTGGGGTTGTTTTGCCACCTTTTACGATAGGCCGACCCCAGCTGCAGAGGTCAGTATTCTTTCTCCGCCCCTACACGGATAAAAACATTGTAAAATTCTGCCGATTATCTTTGTATATGTACCCGTTTTATTAATACTAGCTGACGCGGCAAACGTTGATTTGGCGTATAACTTTAAAAAATTACATTTTGGACTGGATTTCCGAAAAATCTGTTCTTTTTTTTTATATATATAGCGAGAGTTCAGCAGACAGGCAAACGGTTCACCCTGGCAGGTGGTCACCGTCGCCTATGGACGTCTGCAACACCAGAGGCATTACTAACGCGCTGCCGGTTCTTACTGAGCGTCTACATCGCGGAATGAGTAACATTTAGAAGTCTTTAATTACTAGGTAAAATAAACAAATAATATTCATGTACTTAAATCACGTGTTACCAAAATTAAAACTACCCAATTATGTTTCAAAGCAAATACCTAGGAAACCAAAGAAATAAAATATTAACAAGCTCTTAATAATTACGAGGTGCGTAATAAGACTTTCGTGTTCCGAACAATAAAACCGAACGAACCGGTAATCGCTTGAATCGTACAATTTTTAGTTTCATTTAATCCCAGTAGGTTTATTAAGCTATTATTTTATTATTATAGTTTATTTTATATAATACTTTTTATTATTTGACCTAATCCATACTTAATATTATAAATTTACTTATTATTAATTTACATTTTCACGCTTAAATCGCTGAACTAATTTTAATGAAAATTATTGTTTCTTTTCCTTGGTTAAACAAACCAAGAGGTGGGAAGATGAAATAAGGAAAATAGCGGGACCAGTGTGAACACGTACCTATAGCAAAAGACAAGATACAGTGGAAATCTTTAGAGGTGGTCCTTGTCGGAAGACAAGCTAGACCGTTTGCTAATATTTAAAAATTGTATTATTGATATTTAAAAACAGGCACCAGTAATAAAGGCTTTTTATTATTTTTTTTTTATATTACAATACCGAGTGACGAGATCCAACAATTTTTTGAACACGCTGTTGTCCCATAGGGGTACAGGAACTTGGGTCACTAATGTCGGAACACAACACAAAGTTCCTATGGTGGCATACTTAATACCAAAGGTGGTCGCCATCCAGACGGGCTTGGGCACCTACCACGTAGCTAGGGTCGTCTTTTACGACAAGCGGACCCCGGCCACAGAGGTCAGCATTCTTTCTCCACCCCTGCATGGATGAAAAGGCAATTGTTATTATTTAAAAAGGCAAATATTACAAGGCAAAACCATAATACCACCTACTTTTTTACCAACCGAAAAACCTCAGCCGGAAACTCATTCCAAATCCAGAGAGTACTTAACATCAACCTTCTTGAGAGCTGTTTCATACAAGACAGGTTCCAGGAAATGAGGATGAACACCTAGCCGATGGCGGGCAGTGCGGTGGTAGAAAGACCACAAAGGCACCATACTGAATAGTTCTTCAAAGCTCTCCCCGTTGTACAGACGATAGAAAACTCTTTGCATTAGGTCATACCAGGCATATAAAATATAGTTTTAATTATAATACTTTAGTGTTGTAATTAAGTCATAACCTTTAGCCAGTCAGGCCCACAAAGGGTGGCCAGACAACGTGTTTGTAATACAATATATTGACCGTAAAGGTGCACTGGGTACAAAACCTTATCTTCAGCAGAGCGCATTAACATACATAATTACATTTTGTTTGAATAAAATTTTAATATATTTCAGAGTTGAAATGCAAAGCATATTAAGGACATTGAATTGACGAACTCCAGTCAAATATTTCTTTAACTATAGATGAGCAAACATTTAATACTGAATCGTCATCGTCGCTTACTGATACTGTTAGTGACTCCTTCTGCCAACCTTGTACGAATTTCATGATAAACTTTTTAAAATATCTTATGAATAATTGAGAATTATTTTAAATTTCCTGCCATCAGATTGGCGAAGTTCCCATTTCACGAAGCCTCTTCTTTCCTATACGAAATGATAATCAAGAACGTTTTTATGTTATGTGTTGTGCTGATATGGAATAAATTTGTTGGTTTTCTAAAACACGTTATTTTTTTTTTTTTTTTTTTTTTTTTTTATTGCGTAGGACAGCAGACAGGCTGACAGCCCGCTTAGAATTTAGCAGTTACCGTCGCCTATAGGTGTTTGCAACGCCAGTCGCATCGCGAACACGCTGCTGTCCCATAAGGGTACAGGAACTTGGGTCATTAATGCCGGAACACAACACAAGGTTATTATGGCGGCATACTTAAGACCAAAGGTGGTCGCCATCCAGACGGGCTTGAGGCCCTACCACGTAGCTAGGGTGGGTTGTTTTGTCGCCTTTTACGACAGGCCGACCCCGGCCACAGAGGTTAGTATTCTTTCTCCGCCCCTGCACGGATAAACTTTAGAATTATGTATCATATACATCGTATATGTATGTAATTATCAAAATTAATCTACCCTCTCAAATAATTGTAGCTTAAATTTACCTTAAATGATAGTATAAATTATATATAATTACTAGCAGCCCGTCCCAGCTTCGCACGGGTATTTAACAAAAAATTAAACCCTTCTATTTTTTTCGGTCTCGGGGGAAAAACCTCTCTTGACGGGTTCCCCCGGCCCGGGGGGATCGAGGGATATAAGGGACTCCGGAAAAGATGTTCGACCATCCGACTACCCACTAAAAAACCCCGCTGTTCTCCTATCGCCTACGCCCGGGCCCACGGATATATGGCCTGCCGATCTCGTGGCCCGGGCCGGCACCGGCCCACGCTTTGTCTTAAAGCGGGCCCCTTCTAAAGTGCTGGCGCCAAGGGGTCAGGGTTTCGTCCCCCCGGCGCTCTCTTGTAACAACTCTAGGAGTTGAGGGGGGCTGCGGAACACCACGCAGCCTTCTCCCTCGCGGCAATAGTGCGGGCGGCGGATCCTCCCCCGAGGGGCCGCCCGCGGCCGCTTTCTACGGCGGCCGGAGATCGTTGCCCGCCCTCCGGCGCCGACGACTCGGCCTACGTTGGCGGGAGGGGAGTGCGCTGGCGGACTCTCTCTCCCGTTCCGCCGCCTCTCTTGCAGACACTACTACCTCGCAAAAGGAGGCGACGGCCGTCCATCCAGGATCGCCCCCCACCATGGACATAACCAGGGCCGGGAGCGACAGGTCCGCGGCCAATTCCGGACGGGACTCGCATCCCCGTCGCGTGCTAGTCAGGCGTGGGTACGACTACCAGACGACACTCCAGAAAAAGCAGAGTCGCCTGACGTCGTAGCCGGCCCAGCAAGACCAACCGACAGCGAGGATGCTATTCCCGCCCCGGGAACACTCTCTTTGCAGGCGCAGTCGAAATAGGAATGGTTTCGACTACCAAATCAGGTCCCAGGGTAGAACCCGGGACCCCAATCAGTATTCGCAACCATCCCACCGGGAACCACGCCACGAACAGAGAGCTAAGTTGGAAAGGGTGTAAGAGGTAGACGGAAAGAAAGGTAGGAGGACTCTGTCTCCTCGAACGGAGAGGGGAGTGAAGCGACGGATGCTCGGGCACCTCGGGTACGCACACCCGTGCACTCCTCGGACAGAGGAGCGCCCCTGAGGGCAAAGCCTTCTATTTGCGTCAGGTTACTAAAAAAATAAAATTATAAAGAAAATTTGAATATTATTATTTCTATGAGCTTTTATTTTAATGATTTTTTTGTTATTACTTTATATTTATTTTTCGTTATTTTTTAATAAGTATTCTAATTTTTGTAAAAACCCCAGTGACGCACGCCTACATTGCATAAGGTGCTGTCTAGCTAGCCGAACAGGGTGAGCGGCTACCACGCAACATTTTTCTAATACTTACATTTTTAAACTCGTGATATCTTTCGAATGGAATATCCGAATTGAATAAATCAAAAAGTTATATGAAGGTAGTGAAGCCGTTTTGAATATGAAGTAATTTATTTTGATAAGGATTAATACCAAGATCCAAATAAAGAGCCTTTTCTAGGGCCGGCATTTCAATTAAATTTTTAAAATAAAAAAACACTTATTGTGGCATAACTATAATAGTTAGACATATGCTGTCGCGACACTTTTTGTAAATAATGATGTGTTCTGCAAAGTTGTAGTACATTATTTTATTCTATCATCAATAGTTTTCGCAACGCACGCGATTTAAATAATATTTTAGGTAATTTTTTTACACTTTGGGTTACATTATTGGAGTTTTAGTAAGGATCCCTAATTTTTTTGAAAATATATTATAGCCTATGTCACCCGGGGATAGTGTAGCTTCCCAACAATGAAAGAATTTTTTATATCGGGTCAGTAGTTTCGGAGCCTATTCAAAGCAAACAAACAAACAAACAAACAAACAAACAAACAAACAAACAATCAAATCTTTCCTCTTTATAATAGTAGTATAGATATAATAACAATTATATATAATAATCATGCCTTAAAATCTCAATAAATTAATTCATATATTATATGTAAAACAGTAGACATGTTCAGATAAAATCCATTAAATTAAAGCATAAAAAATAATGAATTTTATCATAAGCATAATTTAAAACATTAACTTCTTTTACAATGGATACCGACATTTTAATTAAATTATTATATCAATAAATTGGTCATTAACATTGATTTAATATAATAATTATTCTGATAATGCGTGCCAATTTTATTTATAAGTATTATATTTTAATTCGCTATAAAATTTATATTGATATAATGCTATAAATGATCGTTTAAATAAAAATAGAAAATAATATATTCCATGATTTTATTTTATTAAAACGTCCCCTCACTGGTTTTGATAAAATAACCTTCAATATTTAATAATCTTAAAGGAGTATTTTACGAGCGTGCGCCAGGACCTTATAATAATTTTTTTAGTACAAAGTCTCATCTTTCTATCGCCACCTAGCGTGACCTGATCGGACTTCTACAGCGCGAGATACACATACTAAAGCCATCTACTGAAAAAATAATATTTTTTTATACTACACTTATTATTTTTGACTGACATTGGTTTCTATAATATGACAAGTTTTTTAAATCTGTTTTTCATCATAATAGATGTAATTCGCAAGTAGTACGAAACATACAGACAACAAGCGTGGCAGCATTACCTACTGTCCATTTCTTATATGGGGTGCAAATACTCAGAGTTAGCAAGATGAGAACATTCAGAAGTAACATGCCTAATCAACTCGCCAGAACAGTGACGGACTCTACACACATCAATCGTGCCGTCTTTTAAGCTGTACTTCTCGGTAGTTGTTCGTCTTAATAACTTAATATTGCATAGATAATTAATATACGAGTAGATATAATTGCACAGATGAAACCTTCGGTTTCCCCAAAGAGTTCACCGAACCGAAGCCAGTTCACTGATGCCAGCAGATCTATATCGGGCCCATATAGTGCTCGGTAAAATCTACCATGCAGCTCCTTGCTCTTCTATACATGTATACGCTGTTAGCAGTACTCATTGTTTCAGGCCTGCTCCAGCCCTTTTTTGTAAGAGAGAGCGGGGTGAGTTCCTTGTCTACTGCCTTCATATCTCGATGCTTTCCCACGTTGATTTTGAGAAAGTACTCCCGGAGGTTACATATCCGTGGAATATACAATCTCATAACCAATTACCGTGGGTGATGAATACGATATGAAGTCAGCATGTAACGTACCCTTCGGTGCAAGGCATCCAGCTCTGTCTGAGTCCACCTTAGTATACCAAAAGAGTAAGTCAACGATGACATAGCCCAGCCGTTAAAAGCACGAATTTTGTTACCACCTGAGAGGAAGGAGTTCAACACTTTTCTCAGGCGGCTAAAGAATTTCTCTTTTACCAGCTATTTTATGTCATCGTCATATGGGTATGACATTGGGATGACTGTGATATACCAAGGTATTTGTAGGTGTCACCTTCAGAGAGAGATCTGAAGGACATATTTTCAGAGAATTGTAATTCGTTTGAATTGACAACTCGCCCCCGCTGTACATGCATAACCGCACACTTGTTAACGCCAAACTCTATTCCTATAGAACTACTGAAACTTTCGATTAGTTTTAATAGTTCTAGTAGGTCCGTTTTTTTTGACGCGAACAGTTTGAGGTCATCCATGCATAGCAGGTGAGATATGAGTTCACCCCCTCTATGAAGTTGAAAACACAGTCTTAAATCCTCAAGCAGTGCGCTCAAAGGATTCAATGTTATGCTTAACCACAATAGTCTCAGGCTGTCACCTTGAAAAATTCTACGCTCTATTCTTATTAGTCCGTCTAAAAACCGTTCTTCTCCTGGGAGGCTAAGTCTTGTGACCCACTGTCGCATGCACGAACCTAAGAAGGTGCATAGAGTAGCATCAATTTTATTCAACTCCAACACCCTCATAAGCCATGAATGCGGCATTGATTCATAAGCCTTTTTATAGTCAACCCAAGCAGTACTTTCTGTTTATTGTATTATTTTCTGTATTATATTGTTGTATTTTCTGTTTCTGTTTTTTATTGTTATTATTATTATAGATATACTGTAAAATATGCAGGTGTGGAGTAAAAATACTGACCCTAGGACTAGGGTACAAACCTAGCTAGATGGTAGGGCCTCTAGCCCGTTTTGATGGCAACCACCCCGGATCTAAAAGTTTTCTTCTTTTTCCTGCCCTTATCCCAGCTATCTGGAGTCGGTACAATATGTCCTCTTCTTCCACTCTCCTCTATTAGTCGTTATCTGAACATTCACACGTTTTTTGGCCATATCATCTTTTATACAATCTATCCATCTTTTCATTGGTCTACCTCTTCTTTTGCATCCATCCAGTCTCATTTCTAGCGTTTTCCTTGTTCTATGATTATCTTCTCTTCGCATTATATGGCCATACCAGGCTAGTCTATTACTTTTCAGCTTCTCAATCGCTGGCTTTCAAACTTCCACTGATATATTCATTTCTAATTGCCGCCATAATAGCCGTATGTTGTGTTCCGGTATTAACGACCTAGGTTCCTATACATCTCTATGAACAACAATATGTTTGCGGTGCCCCTAGTGTCGCAAACATCCATAGATGACGGTAACTGCTTACTATTAAGTGTGCCATCAGCTTATCTGCTACTCCTCAGCAATAAGAAGTATCCAATTAGAATAAATCTTATGTTCGGTTCGTTTTATTTTAACGAACTTGGTCGATTAAGTATGAGAGCAATGTTTCTTCCAAATCACTCAATTTGAAGGCAGTCAATGTTAGATTCCAGCAGGAACACTTTAGAAATCCAGGGGAACTCTGACCCTTAATCCGTACATCAAACCAAATGTCGCCCTTTGTTGCCTTAAAGCAAGCAGGTGGGATAGTCAATTTCTTCAGTTTCACAACGCCCTATGATCGAGGTAGGTCTACGTTGGCTAAACCAAATACTATTAATGAATACATTTATTAATGTATTATCTACCCATCACCAATTCTTTCTGTAAAAGGATTAGGAAATCATCGCCTTAACGTTAAATTCCGTTTGCTACCCAAAATTCCTCTTCGGTACCCCTGGTCCGCCTTCAAACTTTTCTTCTCCACTTCGCATGGTCTTCTGCACCTCTGTTATATCAACCTTTACGACGTCAAGCCAGCATTTTTTTGTCTTTCCATTCTGCCAGATCCCGGTAAAAGCGACAAGGCTAGATTTGTCCCCAATCAACTCTTGCCTTTTAGCCGTAATGTAACGGACATGAAGGCTGCCGT
Organism: Malacosoma neustria; assembly: GCA_963693495.1. NCBI lineage: Eukaryota > Metazoa > Arthropoda > Insecta > Lepidoptera > Lasiocampidae > Malacosoma > Malacosoma neustria. Next base: position 2,248,054 of record OY856390.1, on the reverse strand, counting down.
AGTTTCCTCTTTCGTCTCGTTCGTTTTGTCTTTTCGTGTTACTTCACACATCCGTTGCAGTATATTAAAAAAGGACGAAATTGTAACAAACGCAAGAGAATAAAGAAAACTTTCTATGGTACGTCTAACAAATCGTTTAACAAATTAACTCCTAATTCCTATTTTTACCTAGAATATTTTAAGGGTAGACCAGAAAGTAAAAAAAATCTCGTTAAGATGCAATTTTATTGAAAAACTTAAAAACGTAAATGCATATATTATTTTTAAGTCATCAATACTTTAATACAGTAGCTTTAAGTGATGAGAGTAAAACGATAAAATTTCAACTATCGAGATTAGAGACGTACCAGACGTTATCGATAAATCGATTCGTTAGTTAACGACCACGCGCCATTTTGACGGTGCAAAACAATAAATGGCGTAGCTGATTTTGAATTATTACTATCAAGATCTGTCCACAAGTTAAGATTTATATTTATGCGGGGATATGGTTGCCAAGTAATGATTTTGTACTCGCGTTTCATCCTGATTAATTTGAAGCTCTATCTTTTATTTAGCTATGGAACATCAGACGGCTGACAACCTTAATAGTAAACAATTATCATCACCTATGAATATGTGCCACCGCTATGTTTGCCTACCGTTCACCCACGTTGGAAAATGATATCACACTTTTGTGTATCGTCACAAAAAAAGGTGTTGAGCGATTTTTGGGTCAAGCCCTTCTAATATAACTATTTTTGTGCATTGATATACTCAAAAGATAACATAATAAATTAAATTGGTGTAACTAATGTATTTTTTCATACAATATCTTAAATCAAACAGAAAATCGAAAAAAATTCTAGTGCATCAGCTAGCCGCGAACTGTTTACAGTAATCTAGGAACCGAGAAGCCCTAAGCGTATTTTAGATTGTGGAAACAATTCTTGTATTTTATTGATTTGTCAGAAATCATCTTTTTAGTAGTCTTTAATTAACTTGACCTGTATGTATTTATGTAATGAAATTTTCTGACTCGATTTTTACCCACTTTGTACGATCTATAAAAATTCAAAATTTTGCACACTTGTCAATGTCAATAATTTTGTCCCATAGTCAGGATCAGGATCATCAGGATTAACGGTTTGTTTTCCTTCTGCCGGAAGATGGCGTTAAATTAATAAAAACATTTACTGATTGAGAGGTGACAACAAATCAATTATAGTTTGAATAACTAAAAAACACGCTTTATAATTAATCGAACTAAAAATTAAAAATAATTCATAACAGAAGAAGAATACAATTAATGTCACTTTTTTAAAAGCGTGGAATGCTTTGTGCGTTATTTTTAAACTAAACGCATTTCGGAATGAAACTAGTAAAAAAAATTATAACGATGGATATATTATATTGAAGTACCTCACGCTTTGAGAACAGTCACATTAATTTTACCGTCAGTAATTTTATTTTTGTGTTAAGAATTATTTTTACTTTTTAATTTGATTAACTGTAAAAGCGTGTTTTTTAGTTTTTTTTTTAAGTTTAATTTATTTATACTGAGTTTTGCAAGCAACATTCACGATACTCACTAATATTAATTTATTCAGGGGGGTGATTTTTGATTTTAAATTTTATTATTTATTTTTTAAATATAAGTACATTATTTTACTGCTATTAATGTACATAATTATATTGTTCTAAAAATTCGTGCAATTGTTTAAATTACGTCACTCGTCATAATACTCATTTTATTTAAGACTGATTTAGGAAAAAATTATAATACTGTAATGCAAAAGTCGTAATTAAACCCAATAACTTTGTGATAGGAGGCTGATATACAATATGATTAGTAGAAATTAATTGGATATCTCTCTCTCTCTCTCTCTCTCTCTCTCTCTGTGTGTGTGTGTGTAAATTTAATGTACTGAAAGATCGATTGTCATTTTTACCAAAAATATTTAATATCAGGGTAAAAGTGAAGAGGTTATTTATTTTTTACCGAACACAAATATTACAATTATATTAATACGCAAAATTTTAATGAATTATATTATGACGCAATATCTTGGTAATTATTTTCTTAACATTATTTTAATTATCATATATTATTTGTTGATTCCAATTATAATACCTTATCATTTAAGTTATTTATTTATTTTCATTATTAAATACAGCTTCTATGAAAATAAGTTAACTATACCTTAAAAAAGGCAAAATGTTGTCATGGTAATAGATTTAAAAATGAGTATAAATGCATGTAAAACATGAAACAAGGTGCAAAGTAACGAGAAAACAACGCGATATTTTTAATTGTTATATAAATGAACGGAGTAAGATAATTGTTGTTATATATTTAATTATTCAATTGCCTTGTTTATGAGGTGGCATAATCGCTTCGACATGTTTTGCGGTAAGCTAAAAGCTTTCACTTATTAAAGGTTATCGAAACATAACCCTTGATTAAAAATATATGCAGCCGCCAATGGGAAGTTCGTTAAAAATATACATATTTGTATATTAACTACATTCATATATTTTTCAATCATTTAGGGACGTTTCACTAACTTTTTTTATCGCTGAGGAACACAGGACAGGCTGACGGCTCACTTAATAGTAAGCAGTTACCGTCACCTATAGATGTTAGTGACGTAAGGTACCGCTAACACGCTGCTGTCCATAGGGGTACAGGAACTTGGGTCACTAATATCGGAACACAACACAAGGGTATGGCGGCATACTTATAGACCAAGGGTGGTTGCCATCCAGACGGGTTTAGGGCCCTACCACATACCTAAGGTTGTTTTGTCGCCTTTTAAGACAGTTTGACGTTATTTTCCGTTTTATTTTTATTTTATATTGCTGTCATTAGTAGAAAGGTTAAAAATTTTACTGACTTATTAAAATAATGTTGATGATTTCATATAATAACGCTTCAATATTTATTTACTATCCTTACTAATATATAAATGTTAAAGTAACTCTGTCTGTTTGTTACATTTACACGCATAGACCACTGAAACAATTTAGATAAATTTCGAAACAGTTGAAATGTTTATCGAATCAGGTAGTTTCAAATAAATCGGAAATAAAAACCGTTAATATATTTTAATTAAGTGTTATGTATCTTTATCGTTATCGATAGAATTACATATCGGCCCATCTCTACCAACCACATGGTGTTTTCCATGCGCCGGTAATTGGCTAGGTCAGTTTGACCTTAAAAACCATATTGTTCGTTTGTATATCACCCTAAAATATATGGTATTTATTTTATTATTAAAATACATTCAGGTGATATTCTTAATGTAAAATTTTCTATCAACATCAGTTATTAGAGACTATGACGAAATGGGGAGGGAAAATGGACCTGCGAATTCGTCTCTTTCATCCTCTTCGTTCTCCCTCGTTTTAACCGTGCAGGTATGGAATAAGAATAATGATCCCTGCGGCTGGCCTGGTGTAAAAGGCGACAAAACAACCCAAGCTGAGTTCCAGGCTCGTTTAGATGGCAACCACCCCTGATCTTTAAACATGCCGTCATAACAACCTTGTTCTTGCATAAGTGACCAGGATCTAGTTCCCTACGCAGACATGCCCCTGGCGTTAGTACCTTCCATAGGAGAAGGTAACTGCTTAGTATTAAGTAAGCTGTCAGCCTGTTTGCTATTCGAGAGCAATAAAAAAATCTACATGGACGATCATATCGAACCACAGAAGCACGTATCCGTGCAGAAGCGGAGAAATAATACTAACCTCTGCGGCCGGGTCAGCCTGTCGTAAAGGCGACAAAACAAACCACCCCAGCTACGTGGTAGGGCCCCAAGCCCGTCCGGATGGCGACCACCTTTGGTCTTAAGTATGCCGAGTTACTGTACCCTTATGGGATAGCAGCGTGTTCGCGATACCACTGCCGTTGCAAACACCCATAGACGACGATAACTGCTAAATTCTAAGCGGGCCGTCAGTCTGTCTGCTGTCCTACAGCAATATAAAAAAAATTGATTGCGACAATCCGACTTATTAAGCCCTTTTGTTATTAACCAGTTTGATTTTTATTTGTAGTAATCCTTACTAATATAATATTTGCAATGTCTGTTTATTTTATAACATATCAGCCCCTATACGATATCCGGGAGATGCGATTTGTCGCTGTGGCCACGCCTTTACACAGATTTATAAACAACCCTCGTGTTGACATAAAGGGGCGGAAATTATACGTTACATTTATGTACAAATACATATATTTTTGTATGTTATGTTTGTATGATAAGTATTTTATGTATAATACACTAATAATAATACCGGTAAAAGTGCCACTCTGCACACCCAAACCGATACTCGGATATTGTTTACTCAAGAAGAAACCAATTAAAGTGTCGCTTGATTATGGATTATGTCGCATGAATATATTAGATGATTGACATCAAAATTTCGTGTCCTACTTTCAATGTGAAACGAGAAAAATAATTTAAATAAAAAGGATGACATATTTTTCCCCAAAAAGGGGTTAACGTCAGGCAAGCGGCCAGTTGTAAAAACTAAGCCACAACTATTACAACATGTAACATGTGCCGACCCCATATAATGTGGAATAAAGGCAGGAGGAAGAAGACTCGTATATAACAGAATTAAGGTTCATTTGTAATTAAATAGAATTTAAAAGTACATACAATATTCAGTTATACTATGGCACGCACTTCTTGGTTAGATTCTCTAGTCTAAGTGGATATTATGACATACATGTAAATATACGGAGACAGTTTTGGAAGTCGCTTATTGGTGTATTAGAGTGTGTATTATGATGACCTAAATAAAATGTTTTCTTATTCCTTTCATCGCTTGTGTTACGGGTACTAGATGACTGACGATTTACATTATTTTCTTCTTCTAAATAAATATATCTATCTATATTAATAGACACCGTGATAGATATGATGAGTATGTTTGTTTTCTATAAAGGTAAGAAGCGGTTTGTTGTTGTGGTACTCAGTAGATCTCAATTTAATTATGATTAAAACCAATTATGTCTTTTTCTAGGATCTAATCTATTTTTATACCGAGATTTATTAAAATTGGTTCAGCGGTTTAGACGTAAAAACGTAACAAACAGACAGAGTTACTCACACATTTATAATATTAGTATAGATCAGAGTTCCCCAAACTTTTTTGTGTCGTAGACCCCTTGCCATGTTTTTCCGTGTTGGGTAGACCCCTACTTACCTGATATTGATTTCCTGTAAATTTATAACTGTAGTGAAGTTTGTGTTAAAAACTTAAAGTAAAAACACATGTTAATTTATACATTTATTAATTGAATTTAAATTAAAACTACTCAAAAAAAAATTTTGTATCTGTTATGTAAAATATACGTAACATTAAATAAACATAAAATAAATTTCTTACTTCATAGGTACTTTTATAAATAATGTATACGTTTTGATATTATAAGATAGTATGATGTAAGTAAATAGGTACTATCAGTGTATGTGTTGAGATCCACTATTGTGGACCCCCATTTTAATTTTTTCGCTAACGTAGACCCCTTGCAGGTTGTCATAGACCCCTAGGGGTCGATACAGACCACTTTGGGAATCACTGGTATAGATTCTGGTACCCATGACATAAGTGCAATGCAACTTAGTTTGGGACAAGTTACCGTTATGTGAACTGTCCCGATAATTAATAAATTCGACTTTCATTAATTATTTTTTCATAAAAACTAGTTAGAAAAGTGTAGCGTAGTCAAAGAGCACATTCATACATACCATATACGTATCTTTTTTCGCCGTTTAATTATGGTCATAATTATAGCTTAAATTGTTTTTCGGCTAAGACCTGTCAACATTCAAGAGATCAAAATTAAGCTGACACTTCGATAAATGAGTGCAGGCATTCGGTTCAATTATTCCTTTTTGCCAGGCAGGTGTTTTTGTGTCGCAATTGTAGTGTAACAGGGAAGCGATCGGTGTTATTATTTTTAATTACCTGGTTGAATAACCTCTGTGATAGAGCATATTCACCTCTTTTATTGCTTTAGGACAGCAGGCAAGCTGACAGTCTTCTTAGAATTTAGCAGTTACCATCGCCTATGGGTGTTTGCAATGCCAGTGGCATCGCGAACAATCTGCTGTCCCAGTAGGGTACGGGAACTTGAGTCACTAATGCCGGCCGGAACACAACACAAAGTTATTATCGCGGCATAAGACTAAAGCTCGTCTCCATCCAGACGGGCTTGGGGGCCTACTATTAGTTTCGTCACCTTTTACGATAGGCTGACTCCGGCCGCAGAGGTCCGTATTCTTTCTCCGCCCTGCACGAATAAAAAATATTAAAGTAAATAGCATAGCAATTACGTTATGGTTTTTAGATAACTGATATACTACATATATATACTTTTGTAAATTATTACGTATTATTCATAAACATTCAGACGTGAAACGAAATCGAACTGTTCGGTATCGGGAATGGAACTTCAACAACACAAATGGTCAACCACTTACCTCGGTCTTCGTGCTGCTGGGGCTCTTCAATTATGGCTGTAGGAGGCACTGGCATGAACTACTTTCGATTGACCTAGTTGTAGACGATGTGCCAAGCCAAAATATAAAATAAAATAAATTAAAAATGTACATATATAATATAAAAAAATTATAAATAAATACCCTATATTTGAAATATATTCGGCTCGGATATTTCCAAAAACTACCGTCAGTGCCAGTTGCCGTCAGTCGGAACAACCGCGCCGCGAACATTGTACTTGCCCTAATCAGTGAAAAGTGTTAAAAAGTTGTGATAATCACGCCGCGCATTACCAGCATCGTGTACACTAGTTATTATAGTTTTATCCGTGCAGGGGCGGAGAAAGAATACTAACCTCTGTGGCCGGGGTCGGCCTGTCGTAAAAGCCGACAAAACAACCCACCTTAGCTACGTGGTAGGGCCTCAAGCCCGTCTGGATGGCGACCACCTTTGATCTTAAGTATTCCGCCATAATAACCTTGTGTTGTGTTCCGGCATTAGTGACCCAAGTTCCTGTACCCTTATGGGACAGCAGCGTGTTCGCGATGCCACTGGTGTTGCTAACACCTATAGGCGACGGTAACTGCTAAATGCTAAGCGGGCTGTCAGCCTGTCTGCTGTCCTACGCAATAAAAAAAAAAAAAAAGTTTATTTAAATATTGGAATAGTACAACGGAAATTGCGAAAATCGACGCGACGCGTGCGCAGCGTATATTTTTGAATGAAAGAATGTATAGATGGCAGCGTAGTCGTAGAATAGGGGGCAATGCATTTGCTTAGCTATGATTAACTCGATACTAGAAAACATTCGCGGTAAATTGATTATGCTAAATACGTAACACGAACTACAACCCTGATAACATATAGCAGGATGTCTGCAGATTGAAAACTAACAATGCAGTTTCTAATTGCATAAATATCAAAAACCATACTTAGGAATTACTACGTACTTGGAAGAGATCGCTCAGTAGCAGTAAGGCCGTCCATTGTAATAGATAATTATTGATTGTGTAAATAATTTTCATTGTTTTGTAAGTTATTTGGTTTACAATAAAGTGTTATTTATTTATGTACGCCAAAAATTTAAGCACCCCCCCACCCCCCCTCTTTTTTATAATATAATTCTATGTATGTTCACCAAGAGAAGAGGGTAAATTTGATAAAAATAGGTCACGTTTTCCTACATTGTAATTAAAATATTTTGTTATCTTAGAATAGTTTTAAAAATGTATAAGAATATGTATTAATGATATTATTTATCTATATTAATAATTTGAGGTTCATTTGAGGACATTGTTATAATTTTTGAATAATTTATTTTTATTTAGCTACAGTCATATAACGAAGTTATTTTTCCAAATAATAATAAAAAATATATCGTATTAACAGATATTTTAAGACAATATAGTAATTTATTATTGAATATTTTACCAATCCCCTGTACATATGTATGTCTTCAAGTATATAGCATGATTATTTTTGTTGTTTCAGTTGTTATGCACAAAGACAAGGAAGATATTCATGGTCACAGGAGAGAACACTCGCCGTACGACCACGTTATGCCTGATGGCGAGATGTTTCTACAGGTATTTTATGAATTTTCATTATGTCTATATCTCATATGTTATTGCATTTTCTTTATATTGGGGATATTTTTATTTATATCAGGGGATATTTTTATAATTTGGGGATATTTTTATAATTAAACATTGATTTCAAACACAATTCACACAGCGCCATCTAGTCCCAAAGTATGCAGCATAGCACTTATGTTATGGGTACTAGGTTACTGATATACTAAATACATACTTTTCTTTTGTAAATAAATACTTAATATACATAAACACTCAGACGCGAGACAGGAATCGAACCCGTGACTTCCGCAAGCGTACAAGAACGTTAGCCGCTACACCACGGGATGATCATATGTGGTCGGTATAAATTGATTCGTAACAATTAATACGTGGACAGTCTCCAAACATATGGTGCGATCAAGTAAAGCCCCCTCATTCAAGCTTGGAGGCACATCGTCTAATTAAGGTGCACCATAGCACCGATGTCTAATGATGACCACGATCCTCAATTATAATGAAACAACCGCTAAAAGAGATAAATTACTACACTGCTGTAATCGTTTAGAGCAGTGAATAGTAAGAAACCGATCAGCTCATAAGAATACATAAGAAAACATAAGAATATTCCAGGACTCTCTCGATACGTAATTTGTACTTGGTTGTAGGCACTCAACGGGTTCCTGATGATCCTCACATGCGAGGGCGAAGTGTTCTTCGCGACGCACAGCATCGAGAGTTATTTAGGCTTCCATCAGGTTTGTACTTATATATTTTTCTTACTTGCACCCTAATTATATAAATATACCTAAATATGTTTGAATACGTCAATTTCACTGGAGTTGGTAACTTCTCAATAAACCTATGTAATAGCTAAAAAGTCATCGGTTCAATTATCATATATATATATATATATATATATATATATATATATATATATATATATATATATATATATATATATATATATATATACAATGGGAGTACACTTTGCCGGTGTGTGTAAACTAACAAAACCTTTCGTGAAAACGCGATACCCTGCTTCCTTAAAGGAAAAGCCAAGCAGCAGTATTATGTCTGTAATTTAAGACTATACAGTTAGATTACGTTTAGTTATAGTATTTATTATTATCTTTTTATTGCAATGAAACAGTAGACAGGCTGACGGCCCCTTCATAATAATCAGTTACCGTCGTCTATGATTATTTGCGAGACCGTTAACACGCTGCGACGCGCAGGGAACCCGAACCCATTTCATACTGGGACACAACAAAAGGTTATTATGGCAGCATGTTCAAATACCAGGTGATTTTCATCCAGACGGACTTGAACTAGCTACGATTATTTTGTCGTATTTTACCACCGGCCCAGTAATGTTCAGTAACCTTACTCAGCCCCTGCACGGAAGAAAAGAGGCTATTAATAAAAATATACACAAAATTCGTTAAACATAGGTTGAATTAACTTCAGAAACTCTGTCAATCCCGTAAACGATAATCAAGATAACGCAAGCGAATTTTTCTCACTCATAACAGCCTTCCTAAACAATATCTAAACAATATTTTCAAAATAATAACCATAATTAATTACATTATAAACAATAAACCCACCCTATTATGCATAACAGAAAGGCACATTATACTTATTAATCGTTCACAGTATCTCGATAAGGCTTAAAATATACGAAAATGTTACCACAAAAAAAAACTGTATTAACACATAAAAATATTAATTATTCGACGATAACTGTGAGAAATGTACTGTAATATCACAAAATACCTTACAAAAATAAAAAATCATTTACGTATGATGTGAGATATAAGAATCTTCTGCTTCCTTCTGCCCTTATCCCATTATACGGGGTCGACACAACATGTTACATGTTGTAATAGTTATGGCAAGTTTTTAACCAACCAACCAACCGGCCGCCTGCTTGACGTCAACTCCATTTTGGGGAAAATCTGTCATCCTTTATATTTAAATTATTTTTCTCGTTTCATATTGAAAATAGGACCCAAATTTCATTGTCATCTAATATCCTCAAGCGACACTTTGGTTTCTTCTTGAGTAAACAACATCCGAGTGTTGGTTTGTGTGTGCAGGGAGGCACTTTTGCCGGATAGCCGACACAATTCACATTCGAAAACTACGTCACGAGGGCTTCTAAATAGCAAATTCGCAGTGCCGAGCGTCTTCGTCCTGGTCTTGGTCCTGCATTCCATTGCGCTTGAATGCAGACAGAGGCGGCTTGTGCACAATGCGTCCATCTTCTTATATTTTGGTGGTGGCTCACAGTAATCTGTGATGATATAAGAATAATTTATTAAATTCAAATAGTAAATTATGTTAGTAAGACTATATTATCACTTAATGACAATTTGTATGCTATGATTGTCATACTGTAGATAAATTAAACAGGCAGGATATATTATCATGATGCCATTGATACAACAGATATTTAGAAAAACCATCCCGAAAACCACCTTGTACCTATTATTATGTTTTATTTAAATATGTGCCCAACTTTAATCTAAACTCTGTGAGTATAATGTGTATAATGTGTTGTTTATAATGAATATAATGTGTTATATTATATATGTTTGATGATATTTCTCCCCCTATTCTTGTTACTTCATTATTTTGCAGTAAATCAACTGATATATGTTATAAATATGGCTTTCACAAAATATTTCAAACCAAAAGTTATTATATGTTAATATTTTATTAAGTTTATTTAGAAAGTGAAAGCATATATATAAAAGTTAATTTCTGTAGCATCTACTTTTTATGGTAACACTGTACGCGATATCGGTTTTTCTTTTTATCGCACGAATTAAAATTTTGGAGGGACAAATGTAAAAATTCAATTGTCACGCACCTAATTAAGTTTCAAGGAAAACAACTTACATGTTTTTTGTTTGTGAATAAATATTTTAAACCTTAAGAAAGTACTCAAAGCTATCAAATAAAAAATAAAGTACTAGCAATAATAACATTTTATGCTGATCGCCTTAAATGAGTCCTACGGGTCGGCCTAGGCATGAACTTCGATAAGACGAAGGTCATGTTCAATGAGCATGTCATTCTGGACTACCTTGCATAGAAAATCTAGTTGGCCAGGCTCAACTTCAAGAAGAAAACTAATAGGAGGATTCAGCTAGGTCGGGCATTATTCAGTGCCATAATCCACCCTTCCCATATTGACCTACGTAGCCAAGACGTTGGCAAACAGCCTTTAACACACATTTAAATTTTTCTTCAATAAATAATTATTTCTTCAATAATTTATTTATGAGACCTGAGTATGTCAAGGAGTCTTTTGTTTAGTAGATTTACACAGTGTCTCCAAGAAGACTTGTAAAGTGGTCCATTACGTCTACCAGCTAACTTTCTTTGCCAACTGTGGATGAAAATGACTTTTGATAATGAGGAGGATCTATGTGACAAAAACTTTTTCTCTCTGAAGGACGTGATGGAAATCAAACTTTATTATTAATTAAACAAAATTTAAAGTTCAAACTTTAAAATAAATTGATTAAATGGTTTAATAAAAATTAAACCATTTATTTTAAGTAGACCCACAGAGAGAGGAAAAATAGTTTTAGAGTATGGTAATAAACTTAAATGGACAAACTTATACATTGTAATGCATATCTCGTGAATTTTTTTTTATTGCGTAGAACAGCAGACAGACTGACAGCCCACTCAAAATTTAGCAGTTACCGTCGCCTATAGGTGTTTGCAACGCCAGTGGCATCGCAAACACGCTGCTGTCCCATAAGGGTACAGGAACATGGGTCACTAATGCCGGAAAACAACACAAGGTTATTATGGCGGCGTACTTATGACCAAAGGTGGTCGCCATCCAGACGTGCTTGAGGCCCTACCAAGTAGCTAGGTTGGGTTGTTTTGTCGCATTTTACGACAGGCCGACCCCGGCCACAGAGGTTAGTATTCTTTCTCCGCCCCTGTACGGATAGCTTCCAATTTCCCCAAAGAACATGTAAAGATATCCAAATCTGGCGAATCCTCGCAGATTCTGTTTAAAATGTGCAGAGCCCTAGTTAAGGGCACTTGGAAATTGATCATTTTTCTGCATTAAATTTTAGTTTTTTTCCTGTGACTCTACTTGAATACGCTTTCAATATCCTCTTGTAATTTTCCAAAATCCATTAGATCCTTAATTGGTAAAATAAGATTCAGATGGTCAACAAAAAGAAGACATAAATAATGTTTTATGATCCACGGCAAGTCATTTACCCACTATGACGAATTCCAAAGGACCAAGATTACTACCTTGACTCACACCTGAATATGTATAGTATGTTTCCGAAGAATATCCTTCATATTTGACATACTGTCGTATTTCATATAAATAACTACCAAAAAATTTGAGGAATTTTGGCATAAATCCTAGAGCTGCCAACTTTGTCAAGAGTACATCATAGTCAAGGGTATCAAACGCTTTTTTAAAATCGAAGTACGCAGCATCAACTTGTACTCCATTGTACTAATTTGGCGCCGCACATGTTAAAAAACAAAGCAGATTACTGTCTGTACTCCGTCCAGGTCAAAAGCCATGTTGAGAGTCTGTCAACAGTGTACTTATTTGAGAGTATATAAATGTATACACGTAAATACGTGCATTATACTTTCAAAAATCTTAGCCAATGAAGACCGAACCGCTGCCGCTGCCGCTTCGACTTTCATACTATTCTTAGTTTTAGGCCCTGGAACTCTCTAGTAATTTTCCAATTATTTGGATATGTACATGATTTTAAGCAAAGATTAAATATGGTCTGCAACGAATTGGCCACACACGAGAACAGTCTTTTACCAGAAAGCGCGAAATAGTTTTAGGCACATCAATTGAAGTACCTTGATGCACTAGTTCTAATTGTATCATTAGAATTTTTGTAATAAAAGAATCGTTGATAAAAATCTAAAACCGAAGTCATGGATAATCAATAGTCAACCAAATATGCCTGTCTAAAATACAGCTAGTAATAAACATGGCAAATGAAATATGGCTGTCTGTTCGAAAGGTAAAAACCCCATTTTAGGTCGACGCATAAAACTTTCAGTTCGATCGTTGGTATCGTTCGAATAAATTTAATTCTACCCCCGCTTGGGGCTTTGTTTTGTTTATGTTTAATACCAATGAGTAATTCGGGTACCTGAGTAACTGAAGGGAGGAATATTTGGCGTATCTTGGATAAATGTTATTTATTACAGTATATTGAGTTATATTGTGTGCCATATATTTGATCTTGGTCAAAAATAGTAATATGTTTCAAAAAGAAAAAGATAGTTCAAGTTTCTTTACTAAATTGAATTGCCACATCTTTTTCATTTATATCTAATAGCTTTTTGTTTAGAAAAAATAAATGCTACAAGTGGTTAACGAAGCTAAGCATGCAGAAATTATATCCTATCACTATACAACAAACCTCAGATCTAATCGGTATAAAACGTCTAAAATCGATTTATCACCATTTAATGTTTCCTTAAATAGAATATATTATGTAAATATATGTTTAATTATTCTATTAATTCCAGGCTTTTTCTTGTATCCTATCGCAACAAATTACTACTACCATTTGTTGTTTCTACAATAACTTACTCTTTTTCCAGTAATTTAGCTATGGGGTTGCACCCCGATTAAAACAAATCGATTTGGTAATAATCAAATCGCAGCGGTGCGCACTGATCCGTTGACACGTGCCTTGTAAGACCAATTAGGTGGTAAACCAGTAAAACAGTAATGTATATTTTTGGTGTAGATGATCGTAGATCGTGGTTGCCAATAGTTGTTTACGATTTAACTGGACAAATTATGTTGGACTTATGTTGCGGACCAACTACTGAATAAATACATCAAAGGGACAAACGTATCCTGGTGCGTAGTTATGTAATATTTTATAACAATACAAACACTAAACTTATAACTTATTACTACTTGAAATCTTTTACACGACAAATAAAAACAAATAAATAAACAAGATGCTGTCATTCGATTCGTCCTATCCTATGTTATCAGGCAATTTTAGATAATTTCATTGGTAAATATCATAAGACAATTATGTCCTCCTTAAGGATGGTCTATTTTCGTTAGCTGGGATAACAAAAGTGAAAACTGCTTTACTGCTACTAGTTCAAAACAGATCTTAGCTTATATCAAAGGTTTCATACATAATTCACCTTATTAAGGCACTTTATTGTAATTTTTCTTTAAAAGAACATAGGTAGGTATCATAGATAGGCACCGATGGGTAGATGCGCATCATACACAAGACAGAGAAATTCGTACTCGTCGAAGGGGAACAAATATGTTTCAAGTTTAAAATTTTAATCAGTTGTATTATTAATGAATACTATTTAAAATGTTCACTTCTATGCTGTAATATTATGAATTAAGACTATATTAATAACTACATCATTAAAAAACTTACTATATATATTTGCCTACGTAACATATATATAAATTGGGTCAATGAACTTTATTATCATTATTCAAATAATATAGGTAATAAGCTTTATCAATATAAAGAATAACCACTAATAGTTTTTAATAAAATCATTTAATATACGCAAATGTATAACAGTGAATGTTACATTTTTTTCAATCCACTTCAAGTTTTTACGAAGTTTCAAATGAAGCTTGCATAATGCTCATGATAAAGATAATATTTAGTCTCATAAATATGTTTCCCATACTATAGCCATAAAAGATAAACCGCTACAATTTGTACAAAATAACAATAGCAGAGTGAGTCGTTACTCGCCAGGTGGCCAGGTGGTCGGTATCGATCCACGTCATGGCTAATGACGGCTACGAGGGGATCCTTGCATTAAAGTTAAATAAGTATTGTTAATGAACTATGTTGGGGAAAGGTCTTTAGAACTTTCACATTATATTACAAACACAAACCTGTTTTATATATAGGAAAAAGTAGCTAACAACTAGTATTAACAATAATTTATATATACAAGGACAATGGGGATCCTTTGATGCACCATCACTTGAAAACTACTAAACATATCAGGATGAGACTACTAACTACCATTTGACGTGGAATTTTTCGTAAATGGCAATTTATTTTTTGGAATCCATAGAAACTTTTACATATTTTTTTCGATTTACTTTTTACTGTCATGCGCCCATAGGAGCGGGCGTGATCGGCTACGGCTAGTTACTTATATAAGTGGATGGTTGTATAAAAATAATTACTGTCTATAATGTCGCACAGCTAGGTTTGAGACCCTAGATAAAGCAGACACTACACACGTCATACTTATCTAAGTTTGGTACTTAAACACTGATGATTTCACTCAACGTCATAAAGGATTTTGTATTAAAATTTTAGTCGTATTTAATATTCAACTATATAGCAATTGTATGTGATAGTAGAAATTTAAGGCCTTTGGTCCTTGCGACCTTAGGTATATACGAGTAAGTATACTGTAAATGAGTTACTTTCCTTTGTTGTTGTTATTTCCATCTTTTGTAACTTTACCTAATTAAATTTATTAAAATTTATTTAACAGTAAAGATTTCAAAACAATACTATAAATATTTGAACCCAATCATATTAAATACGATTAAAATATTTACACATTATTTTAGAAGTAACCATTCGTTGTAACTGATGATGAAAAAACATACCCTAAAAATTAAAATTAAAAAATTTATAAAGAAAATACTAATATCTCAATAGAGACAATAAAAACTTGAAAGAAGCGCTGTAACAGTCAACCGTTAACTATAAAATTTACGAGCACCTTTAAAAGAAAGACTACGAAAAGTATTTGAAAAATCTTATCATTAATCAAAAACTTACTCTAGTACCGAAACAAAAGAGTAACAAATTACGTAACCAGGCAATGTAGCCCCCGAAAATAAAAAAGTAAAGCAATTACACAACAAATTATCTTTTGACGTTTAATGCCATCGCAATATGTTTGGACCCACGGTCTACCTTGCACTACCCCTTGGTTTTAGTTTGACGGAAATTCAATTCTATGTAATTACGAGATTTTATCTGTCAAGTTGCTTACTTTTATTAACCGTAGGGTAAAATTCACAGGCTGTAAATTAAATTTTTATTTCAAAATTAAACCTGTGTTCTTATTGGTCCAATCAAATTTAGCTTCAACAAATTCTAATGAAACTGATTCGTTAACTATAAGAAGACTGGTTGGTATAATTAAAATTAACGAATATCAAGTTATACATAATATGTATGATGTAAAAACTCGTAAACTAAAATTATGTCTAAAAATGACGCTATACATTTCAGTCTATTTATTTCAAATTAACAAACCATTTAGGTTTGCTAAATAAAGAATAGATAACATTAATACCCACACACATCATTGCATCCCCTAACATATTGTAAAAGGGATCCTATCAGTGAACCTTGAGGGACCCCTCCAGTTATCAATTAGTTCTGTACTCGCGTCAATACATTCTACGCATTTTTCACACTGTTTACACGGCCTTTTACTGCGTTATAAAAGTTTATCACAAATACATTTAAAATTCAACCTTATTAATTTCGGTTAAGGTGGTCAAATGCTTGTTTTTCCCGAAAATTAAAACATCCATCTTCGTTACAGATAATTATATGATGATCAAGCTGTAATCGATTTTAGGGTACCGTGGTGTATTGATTTACGATTTGAATGTGACTTGCTTTTCTTAATATGTTTGTGTACAAATTATCTCGTTATCCCAGATAGAATGTTAGTTCAATCGACTTATTCAATTAAATAAATACAATTTGAGTAAGTTTTTGGAGTTGATTTTATATTATAGATTTCTCATTTCGACAGTTACAGTTATATCTGTAAATGTATGTTTACACATTTTAGTGTGGTCTAACAACATGATGTTATTATTTTTAAAATCAATTTATATTTGTAAAATTATATATACCAGATAACCATCGACTAACAACAATCAATTAAAATCTTAACATATTTTGACATGCTTTTTTTTATTGTGATATATTGATTATCACGTACGTGAGTAGAGTTAAGTTGATTTTCTGAGGATTAATTATTTTTTGTCTTTTTCAGTCAGACATAGTCCACCAATCTGTATATGAGCTGGTCCATTCTGAAGACCGGGAAGAACTCCAAAGGCAATTACTTTGGAACTCTTTTTTGCCTCCAGAAGCTAGCAGCCTTACTTTGCAAGACGTCCTACGACCAGAAAGAGCTCATCTATTAGAAAGAAGTTTCACAGTTAGATTTAGGTGTTTATTGGATAATACTTCAGGTTTTCTGGTACGTTCAAATATCTGGTTAAATAATTCCGTAGTTATAAAACTTAATTAGGCTACTTATAAATTTATTTAAACAATTCAGACTCAATCATAATTATGAAATTATATCTCCTATTTACTTGTTTTTAAGCGTAGACCTAGATCAGAATCAGATCAGTAATTATTTAAGTCAGGGTAAAATGTGTTTATTATTTGGTTCATTATATTTAGGTCACTTTTATTAGGCATATTTAACATTGCTTAGAACTAATCATGAGTTAATATTTTTTTTTAGAAATACATGCTATATTTTAAAACATTACAGCAATCATAATATTATTAAAAAATAGCACATGTATGTAAAAATACATAAATTTTCTAAATATATTTATTTTTTCAGAGGCTAGATATCCGAGGTCGAATAAAAGTTCTCCATGGTCAAAATAAGAAAACAGAAGAACCACCCTTAGCTTTATTTGCAATATGTGCGCCCTTCGGCCCTCCGAGTCTTCTTGAAATACCTCAGAAAGAAGTAATGTTCAAGAGCAAACACAAACTCGATCTTTCTCTAGTATCTATGGACCAAAGGTAAGTAGTGGTATAACTGTACGTATCTCTATCTAATAGTCACTAAATTTGCCAGTTAACAAAACGGTATTGCCAGATAGCAATTTGCAATAAATAGAAAGTAATGATAAATAATATATTATAACTGAAGTTAAAGTAAAAGAAAGTTAAGGAAACAGGCGCACCGAAATTTAGCCTGGAGACAACACACGTGATATCCTTGAACTCGAAATGTGTATAATGTAAGCTTACGAATGATATGATTTGCAATTATTATGATATTGTAGGTATAACTTTATCATAATGTCTTTCAGGGTTATTTCCATCTTCTATAAATGTGAAAATTTTACGAAGAATTTCTAACATATCACAGTTCATGGTAATAATTTCACGAACATAAAAGAATACGTTAAAATTAAAATTTCTTTGTTATAACTATAAAATTTTAGGAAAATAAATAAATATGACCTGTTAATGTTATTTCGCTCTAAATGAAACATCGTAAAATTCAAATGAAAATAAGACTTAAATGATTCTTGAAAATTTCAATATTGTATATGATCTTAAAATACGTATTGTTATAATATTTGAAGTAATAAAAACTCGGTGAGCAATAAAACTGGCATTAAGGTACAATATGAAGAATCCATGGGAAATCGGTAATCGAGACATTGAAATCAGTGTAACAAATGTTGTATAATTAAATGGAATTCCACGCTTTACTGATTTGAGATATTTATAGGGAAAATTGAGACCTTGGTAACAATTATAGTTATGAATCGCTATTTTAACTAATCAAAATTTTACGAAATATATTCATTGAGAAATAATATACTATATTACATATGTACAAATGTATTTTGCTAAATCAAAATTAATATTTTGTGTAGTAACAGTAAAAAAATAATTATTGTTTTACCATCGTGCTGCTTGCAATTATTTGCAAACATGCGTAAAAGTATTATTTACCTTAAATCATATTCATATCTCAACAATTATTTTTCTAATAAATAAAAAATTATATATTATATTTACAGAGGCAAAATGCTGCTAGGCTACACAGATGCCGAGTTGGCGAATATGGGTGGCTACGACTTAGTGCATTACGATGATTTGGCTTATGTAGCCAGTGCTCATCAAGAATGTGAGTATTTATCGACAATAAATACCACCTTAATAAAAAAAAATTAATTTCGTACTATAATAATTGTTATTCTAACTTTAATATATTATGTTGAAAGTTTGGTTTGATTAATAATGTTATTAGCAATGATATTAGTTTTTTTTATTTATTTATCAAATTCACAGTTATTACATTGGCTCAATAAAAATAACAGCATAAAAAAACCACTAAGGTTTGTACAATGCCATCGTAACTTAAGTCTACGTTCACATGAATAATTAAAATTAGATTACAAATTCTCTAAAAAAGTATTTTTAAGTGAGGCTTTAATATTTTTTGGGTTATATTATCTCTTATATTTCTTAGTAAATGGTTTAACAATCTTGGAACTAAGTAGGTAATTGTGCGCTTGCCGTACATATTCTTCGCGCCGCTAGTAGCAAATCGGTTTAGGGCCGCAGCCCTAGTATATACAGCGTGCTTCATTTTAGTTTTTATTTTTTATTAAAAAAGTTATTATTAGATATTAACTTAACTTTCCAATATCGTAAGGATCTCCACCAGGACTTGGCAAGGATTCAAGGTATTACACTTTTTAGTTAAGGTAAAGAGGTCGTCTCTCTAAACCTTTAATAAGAATTAGATTTCGGACACAAAAACAAAAAATGAGACGGATAACTATCTTCAATCTGTGAAAGTACTCAACAGCGTACCAAGGGTCCGTAGTGAAAACTGCTAATAGTGGTACGGTCGTGTTTGACCCTCAATATATGCAAATAGTTTATTTTGGCCTGGGTATTTATTTTATGTTTGTGAAAAAGCCTGACTATATAGATTTCTAACTAGTGCAGGTATCTTTATAAAAAAGGTTTTGAAGTAATGGGACGAACTGCCTAGTGAGAAAGAATTAGTTTTCTTAGGTTTGGATGATGTTTTAAATTGTTTTGATTTCAATTTAAAAACAAATTAACTGGATTTATAAATGGAGTAGATACATATAATGAGGCTTAACTGCTTGGCCATAACTTAACACATATTATTATTTATAAACTTATCCGAGATTACTCCCATATCTATGGGATATATATCTATCTATACTAGGTTTATAAATACCCGATGACTATTTTTTGCTCACAACTATGCTGGAAAGTATAAAATTTCATTAGAGATTCTATTTGTTATTTGTGATGCATATAAATAGTTAATTACTTACTGTTCAATCTTTTTGTTTCTTTCAGTATTGAAAACAGGTGCTTCCGGCATGATCGCATATCGCTTCCAAACCAAGGACGGGCAGTGGCAATGGTTGCAGACTTCCTCGAGACTCGTCTATAAGAATTCTAAACCAGACTTCGTTATTAGCACGCATCGTCCTCTAATGTAAGTTTTAGCTTCTCTCAAATTTAATATAATTATTAATATACTTGATTGTAAAAGTGCTCATTTTCCAAGTAGACGAACTCCATTGCGACCAAAGCTTGAAATATGGAATTAAATACGGTTGCAGAGCAACTTTGGTGAAATGTTTGTATCATATGATGAATCTATTTATTCATAACCTAGAAGGCACAAAAAGCAAACGAGTAGGAGGATTTAAATATCCGGCTGGTGAGGTTACTTACTCAAGATCCCTCACTATTTGCAGCCTAATAATAGCTGCATAAATTACCTAAACTCTCGCTTCGGTGCCCGGGGTCCGACTTTTTCTTCTCTACTTCACACGATCCCTGGTGATCAGTTCACTAGCACGCATATCACCTCTTACCATGTCAAGCCAGCATTTTGGGTCTACCTCTCCTGTGGGGACGGCGGAGGCGGCATGGCAAGACATTTGTTCCTCCAAGTTATTCTTCCAAGTAGCCGATTGACGTAAAACGTGGCCTCCTGTAATACTCCTGCAATTTATCCGCAATCCGCAAATATTACATATTCAAAATATAAAAAATAAGAGTTTCAGTAAAAGCCATAATCTGAGAATATACGAGTTTCTTGGGATACTCGGTTGTTGGAGTTCTTAGAATAATTAAGTGGTGTAATATTAGTAATTATCCATAACGGTTGCCTGTTGGGTTCAGTTCTCCTCTATTAAAAAGGAACAGTAAAGATTCAACGTTTATTCAAGGTGGATCGCAGATTTCATCATGAATATTAATAAAATTATTATTCTCTACTTTTTTCAGGGAAGAAGAGGGCAGGGATCTCTTGGGAAAAAGAACAATGGACTTCAAAGTGAGCTACCTTGACACGGGCTTAACGAGTTTATACTTCTCTGAAACAGAACAATTGTCCGGCTGCGAAACTAATGTGGCAACACCACCGAGAACTGCTAGACGATATAAAACACAATTAAGAGACTTCTTATCAACATGTCGAAACAAACGGAGAGTTTCCACCACCCCAGCACCTCCCCCTGTCGATTATATACCAGCTGATGTAGTTTATACAAATTTAAATGGGGCGTATACGGCGCCTTATGGAGAGTACGCTCCAGGGCCGATACATTATGCTCCTCCACACATTGATGACCGTTTTCTAACTGCTGATAATCTCTTCCATCAATACAAACCTCTTTCGTATTATACTCCGTATGCTCCTAACGGTTTCTTAGAACCTGCCCCACCAGGCTACGATGTGACATACAGACCACCATCAAGGGAGTATTATGTCGATAGTGGTAGATATATGAGTCCAGTAACGGGTCAAGAGAGACGATCACCCGTTGTTGCCGGACCGAGTCCAGCAGGATCCAGCGGATCGGTCGAGGAAAGAATGCAAGAGATGCCGCGGCAGACGGTGTTGATGTGGGGAGCAGGGAGTACTGGAACACCGGGGAGTACGGGAGTGGGGAGTCAGGAGGTGCCCATAGAGTACTCGCCTCCCCAGGTTTGGCGCTACCCTTCCCATTACCACACCGCTGAAGCGACTCAATAAGCTTTGGCCTTTTGTGTTTGTGCAATGTTTTCTGTAAGATCTCTATTTTAGTGTTTTATTTCGAATTTAGGACTTAAAGAAGTTTATTGAAGAATGTCATCATTTTTTTAATACACACAGTTTTAAAAATCTACAATCAAGTTTCAAGTGTAATAGCAACATTGCGATCTTAATAACAATCATAACATCGTTTTGCAAATACAATAGTTATATGATATTTTTAAACAATCTATCGCTGATCTCTGACGATTATCAGGGATCATAGTTATAGATGGATACCTCGCAGTGACGTAGCGTAGTGGGGGCGACAAAGGCGGCCCGCCCCGGGCGGCACTTTTTAGGGGGCGGCAAAATTTCACAATAAATGATATAAATATTTGAACCATTTCATATTTTTATCGCAACTACAAATTCGGACTGATTGAAAAGAGCACGGAGTTTTTCATTAATTATTCTGTGATGAGTTCGGGGTCCTATTATAGCCTATAACATTCCTTAATAAATGGGTTTTCCAACACAAAATAATTTTCAAAATCGGTTCAGTAGATCCAGAGATTACCTCCTACAACGTCACAAAGACACAAACCTTATCTCTTTATAATATTAGTATAGATTATAGTATGCATTAAATTGAAATACCTAAATAAAAGGGCGGCAAAATTGTCTTTCGGCCCGGGCGACTGTCACCCACGCCCACATTACGCCACTGATATATCACATCGAGCATAGTTTAATAACCAATCAGAACAAAATATTCATACGAATTGGAAATAATGATATTATTTCCAAATCGTATGAATTCCATATCTTGTCAGAATACACGCGTCCCTCAATCATATGATAGTAAAAATCCTTGCAATACCGGTTGCTACCTGATGCAGAAAAGCATAATATTTCAAGTTCTGTAAAAGGTTAGTTAATGCTCAGTAATTTCAGCTATTGGAAATTTGATTGTATACCTATTTAAGTTGCTATTTAGATGAGTCGATTTATCAAAACATATAACAACCATTGGTGTAAGAATAATTCAAATTGAAAATAATGAAAACATTAAAATTAAATGATGACATTTTATAACATTTTTAAATAAGTCTTCAAAACTTTGTTACCAATTATTTCAATTTAATCCTAATTATACCTCGCTCAGTGGTTAATATTAGACCAGTAGGTCAAGAATTAGGTCTTGTTAGACTAAAACAGGGTCTTTCCAATATCAGTGTAGATTAATTCTATATAACCTTATCCAAACCACATTCAGAAGGCAAAGGATAAATTATAGATCATAAAAACCTTTTGTTCGCAAATCGTTACCTAGTAACGTAACAAGTAAAACCATTCGAAGAGATACGAATTCTTATTCGTTCATATACCTTGTAAATACATTTATCGGTCTCTTCAAAGTTTAATTTTTTTATGAAATATATTTTAATTTCCATTCCTTTTTCAGTATATATAATAATATATTATCTTATGTATAAAGTTATTCCGTAAAGGCTGAAGCCACCAGCCTTTGATGACCAACTTTGCTGCCGATACACTTGCTGAAAGAACCGTATTCTAAATACGGGAGTATTAGATGTTCCGTCATATTTTAAATTATAAAAAGATCTTGAACAAGATTTTTTACCGTTTAACTCCCAGAGAACTTCGTTTCGAACATTCTAGAGCTGACTCTCGTATATTTTTTTTTTTCGGAAACGTTGGAGCTCTAAATCTTAGTATGTTTTTCTCTAAAAGTTACCAGGTTTAATTAAATATCGTTTCTGAATAACCATGAAATTATCTATCTCTGAGTGTGGTTGTACATGTTAATTAATGAGTGAATATAACTAAGCATTGAACATGGAACACTCATTAACTAATGTGACACTAATGGCTTAAGGTAATTGTATATTTTATAATATTAATTCGAGAATTCTATCCAAATATTTCTAAGAATATAGTCCCTTATAGTATATAATTAAAATATCACGCGTTAAAATAAATTTAAATAGCATAATTATTTATGAAATAAGACGATGATTCGTCAATAATGAAAATTTGAAGTTCGAGTTGATTGGAATCTGGTTGCGCAACCAAGAACAAATGAGTGCAATGACTGGTTGCCGCGACATGGTGTCCTGGTGAAATAAAGATACCTTGTCTCTTTTTCTACACTTTATATATGCATTCATATATCACTAATTGTGTATGTCGCTAAAAAATTAATCAATACCTTTTGTTTTTTTATATTTCATCCTTTTTATCACAATTATTAAAAATCACAAATCTCTTCCAAAACAATTTATTCAAAGAAAACAAAATTATTATTTTCACTTTATTATAATTTAAAAAATAAAAATAATGAAAAAGATTTTAATTCTGACTCAGTGTTAAAATTTGAAAACCATATTTAATTTAGACTTCATTTTACGGATTGTAAGAGCGGAATTATTTCGTCAAAAAAATCAACAATAATCGCGATTAAATCGTTGTAAAACGTAGTATTAATTACGAATAACACAGTGACTACTTTAAATATTATGTGAAAACACAATTTTTTCTTCGAAAGCACAGCCTGCCAACGTCAAAGCTCACTGCACATAATCGATACGGCGTGCTTTTACATGTGGATCACACATTATTTATTTTATCTACAATAATATATTTTTTGAGTGCTGAAACGCGACTGCAGCGTGCTAGCAGTGCCCCTGGCGTCACGCGTCACCAATATACATAGGCGATGGTAACTGCTTATTACTAACCAAGCTGTCAGCCTGTTTGCCATTCCACAGCAGTAAAAGATTTTTTTTTAAATTATGATACTAAAGTAAATTCAATATTTTTTTTATATTGATAAATAATTTGTATTTATTTCATGCTGCAGTGACCGGGGACGTTGGCAGCACAAACACCTTTCTGATGATATCTTCCACCACTTAATTTTTAGTAGTAATAAGAATTATCTTCTTCTTCTTCAAGTGCTTCGTCGATTCTGAAGGTTGGCCGATAAGTTGTACTGGTCTTTATTAATAGCAAGACAGAACAGTTGTTTGACGTAGGTTATGCCGGTCCACTCCCTGATGTTTACTACCTTCTTTCTGCGTATAATAAGAATAGTATAAACATTTAATCCAATGTTCAAGATCTACAAATATAACGCTTAAAAACTAAAATCCATCCGATTTGTCTCAACTTAAAGAAACAAATTATTAAGCTTAGTTAGTCTGCATTTTTATTCAACTGTCTGTGAAATTTAACCCATTATTAATCAAAATTAATTTATTTTCTTAAAAAATTTCTCAGTGCAGGGGTCGAGTAAGTACGACCCCTGCAGCCCGCCTGTCGTAAAATGCGACAAAACCCTAGCTTTGGGCTAGAGCTCTAAGTCCGTTTGGGAGGCTACCACCCCTGGTGTCTAAGTACATTTGTGTCACCATAATACATTTGCATTGCGTTCTACCATGAGTGAGCAGTTTCCAGTCCCCTACGTGGAAGACAACTTGTTATTTTATATGTTATTCATAGACGACGGTAACGGCTAACTATTAAGTAAACCGCTAAAGTCCGGACGCCGAGCAGGAAGGATTTCGTACGTTGACCTGTTATTATCTGTATCTGTCACTCCCGCGTAAATATAGTGAGTCTTCGCTCGCACAGAGCAAAGACGGACGGCGATCATTGCTCTGTGCGAGCGAGGACTCATTATATTTACGCGGGAGTGACAGAGACAGATAATAACAGGTCAACGTACGAAATTCTTCCTGCTCGGCGTCCGTAATTTAGCCTGTTTGCTGTTCCACGGCAATAAAATAAATCGGAGTTGAAATAAGAGAATACAATATTTAAATATTTTATTAATTAAAGTAACTTTGCCAGAGTATCGAATGTTTGAGTTCATTATTTGGTCAAAACTCAATTGAAATGTATAAACTTTTAACTTAGCCCATCTGAATGGCGACCACCTTTGGTATTAAGTATGCCGCCATAATAACTCTGTGTTATGTTCTGGAATTACCCAAGTTCCTGTACCATTATGGGACAGCAGCGTATTCGTGATGCCACTAGATTTGCAAACACACAGGCGACGGTAACTGCTAAATTCTAAGTGTGCTGGCAGCTTGTCTGCTATCCTACAGCAATAAAAAAAAACTTAGATACTTAGAAAACCTAGATATTATATTTATTTTAACTCTAAATTATTTTAAAATGTTGACACGGATTTTCAATTTTATGCAATAAATTTTTATTTAAATAAAACTATAAATAATAATATAACCCTCCACATTACAAGTATATCGATACAATCGTCTTCTCTATATAAATTAACTAAATGTAAGTGAAAATTATATGAAAACCTTTTTTAATTTAAAATTAAATGGAACTAAAAAATTAAGGGCCTACGCACTGCCTTTTTGTCGAGTGATTTATCTAAAGCACGCAATTTACGAAAGACAATAAATAACACAAAAATAAATATTACAGCGCCACTAACATAATAGTATACATACTTCTTTGCATGATCAACTAAAAATTGACGACGGTGGCATATTGGACAGTATTTTGGAATATAATCCTCATATTTCTTATTTATTTATTTTATTTGGGTAACAAATAATCAATATAATTCATAAAAAAATTAAAATATATAATAAATAAATACATCAATTAAGTTTCCACTAATAAATGGCACAATTTTAATCATAGAAAATACAAATTCAGTTCAAGTTAAGTAAGAAATATGTATGTATTTTATAATCATATCATATGATGAACTCCGTATTGCATGGTTTTCGTCCGTTGAAACACCAGAGGTGGTCACTGGTTCGATACCTGTGCCGAGTTTGATGTTTATTTTTAGTATGTATTTATTTAGCAAATGAAACCTAATATGAGGCGTAAATTAGGTCCAGAGGGCGCTGTCAATTGTCACAGTATATTATTATATTTAACGAGTCAAGTAAATTACTTTTAAAACCGACAAAGGCCCTTAAATAATACCACTGATCAAGTTGATCAAATTACTTGTGTAATCGAGTCATTAGTAAAAATTTCTTCCATTATTATTTTTAAGACTTGTGTTATATTTCCACAAATTTAAGGATAAGCTTATAAATATAGCACTATCGTGCGGTTTTGTTTATAAATAGTCTTGTTTACACATTTGACAAGTTACCTGTTAAATGACAATCAGTCATCATCAGATTGCACATCGGGACTTGTGTTAGAACTCAGCCCAGTCTTTAGTTAGGTGTATCGACCGACAGTATGATGCAGATACACATAGATATCCTTATTATTATTTATTCACCAAAAATCTTATATTTTTCACCGTGCAGGGGCGGAGCAAGAATACCAACCCCTGCAGCCGGGGTCAGCCTGTTGTAAAAGGCAATAAAACAACCCTTGTGGCGCCATCACTAAATGACTTTGACTTTTTACTAGATAACACTTACATATGCTTAGGATCACAGTTTTATTTTAAACTACCGTCATTGTTTATTTTGTGACTAGGAAATACATCAGAAACTAATGGCAACTATTAAGACTGTGGATTGAGGCTAGTTTTGACAGTTTTTTAATATATTATAGAAAAAAAATTGAGTATATATTAAATTCGACGAAGTGCAATTATTATATTTTAGATACAAACATATCAAACCTATTTCTCACTTAACAGGCAACTTAATATATACGTAAACAAAACTTAATACATTTACACAATATTTTTTAATAATAAGTAAATTGCTCTAATTTATTTAATTGAAATAATGTACATAAATAATTAGATTAAGTCGCTTTATTATTTGTATTATTGATCAAATCGTAATTATAAATAATTAATTGTAATGATTATTAAATATACGAACGATTTCTGTATTTATTTTAGCATATCATTATATTATATCTAATGTAATTTAAAAAAAAAACAAATAAATTTTTCATGCCACTTGATATATTTGTATTATTTTTGAATTGTACTATAATAATGCAATAACATAAACTTGTATTTTTACTACCTAACTTTTATTTATAATGTGAATAAAGTTTCATTCACAGTGCATATTTTACATACATAAATCGCTTAAAAGAGGAATATCCGCTTATCGATCAGGCTTTGTTTGAATATATATACTGATAAGATCGGTTCCAACTGAAATCTCATGCATTTTACTCGGGATCTAATATTATATTTAATAATATGGAAAATCGATAAAACATTAGTATGAAGAGTTAAAGAGGTCGCACGTGTAGATTAGCTCTCTACATCGTTTATTTATGTTATGCCCAATTATGATGTGAAATAGCGTCCACTTGAAAGTTTTTCAAAGTTTTAAAATAGGCGTCAAAAAAATACGAGATATTTTTACGTTTTGGATGCATCGTATACATCCATAGGCGACGGTATATAATATATAATCCTACTTATACGCCATCTGTATTCTTTTTTTGTAGTTCTGCTACAAAAAGTGCAATAGTATTTATGATGCAGATAGGTTAAGCAAATAGACGAGTAGATTTCAGAATTATCTCAGATTGACGAAATGTCAATCGATCTCGTCTGCGAACTGGTTGTTTAGTATAATAATTTAAATAAGTTCATAATAGAGAGATTTATTTTTATTTAAGGTATATATGTATTTTTATTAGTTAAAAACAACGTCATCTATTGAAAAGTACTTGAAACACAAAGTTCAAGATTTTACTGTAAACTATGTTTATGTTTTAATCATATAAATCGATAGATGGCAGTGTTTAAAATAGTAATATTTAAAAAAATCTACTAGGTTTTCTGACTTTTAATCTGTATGGTTATATATATTTTTTATTAAAGACCTCCGATCATAATATTTGCCATCAAAGTATCACAGTATATCTATAAAATATAATTTTAAACAAATAGTTAATGTTAATGATTAATAATAATATATACAATTATAATTTATATATTCAACGTAAATTACCAAAATGTTTATTATTCAATTAACATTTATAATTATATACTTAAATTAATTATAAAGTTTTTAATATTATGTTATTTTTATTAATTATTATGTTACATAAATCTAATTATATATTATATATACAATTATGTTTAAATAAATTTATTTAGTTTTCATTACACTAAAACAGAGTCACTTCTAGCGCTGAATTTTCCCTTTTAAGGCTCATCATTCTCCGACATTGCATTGTTCAAGATTCATCATTGTAAAGCTCTCGTGGTCCATGTCCTACTTAACATTCAGATTCTGTTAAAATCTGGAAAGTTTAAAGTTTGTGAGTAAAAAAGTATATTTAATAGTTAATTTGTATAATTAAATTAAAATTAATTCTACTAAAATACAAAACACCTTTCAACATTCTTTACAAAAACAAATTGATATTCACGACTCGCGTTTATCAATTCTCATTTTTAAATATTTTAATGTCGAATCAAGTTGGCCATGATAATTGAGGCATGTAGTTGCAAAACCCGCTAAATGTTTTTTGACAAAATAAATATATATCGTTAGAAAACAGTCTAAACTCTCTAATAACTATCAACTTTTGATTACACAAATGCCTCTCCATTCTATATATTGCAATATTATATTCAACCTTTTATTTCACGTTTCGAAACAAATCCCATTAAATCAGCTTGGGTTTAGTTCCATTTACGATTTCCAAAAAAATATTATTATAGCGGATTTTGCAACTACACGTCTCAATTTATGTTCGTAATATAAAGATATAAACTTTTAGACTCATTCATAAGTTACATCGTTGATTTTTTTTTTTGATATCATTTTTACACATAATCCCCTGTACTGCATAATACTGTATACACCCAGATTAGAACAATTCGTAAATAAAACACTTTATTTTGGATCGAACCCACGAATACAACCGTACATAGCTTTTAACGTATCCAATGAACTTGCGGGGTCATCAACTTTTAAACACGTTTGACGACCTCCGTGGCATAGCGGTTATGGGAACATTCTTATACCACGTAACATATTTTTGACAATTTTAACGCCCCCACCTCCCTTTGGTGATCATTCGAAGTATATGAGAAGACCCTCGCTCACTTTCTCTGTGTCTATGTTAATATGTATTAATTTACAAAAGAAAAGTTTATATGCAGTATATTGGTTTTATAGTACCCATAACACAAGTGCTATGCTACTTACTTTGGAACAAATCGGTGAATCCAATATATTATATTATCTCCATATAAAAAATGGATCATATGATCTTGAAGATGTTCGCAATGACCCGTTGATAAGGAATTCATTGAATTCTCTAACATGTTTCAATTGAATTGTAAAATGTGGTTATGTTGTTTTCAAACAATTTAATAAACAAAAATGAATGTGAGAGTTAAAGACATGGTGCGATTGGATTGGACGAATCGTTTAGAGATGATATTACCCTATTAAGAAACAGTTAAAATTTTTGTAACTTAGTTTACTTAAATAAAGTTGGAAAATGAGTTTTACCTATCAAATTGCTAACATATGTATTATATACAATGTTGTTCGTTACGCGACCACCAGAAGCCCTTTTAAATACTTTAATACAAATAAAACTTAAGTACCCTATCACTTGCGTTCGTTTAAAGACAGCAAGGAAAGGGTACCGATTTTCTTTGGGGCTTGGGGTACCTCCCAACAATTTCGAAAGTACTGTACTTTACACTATTTGGGCTGGGCGAATGACGGCCTAGAGCACCGCAGAAAACCACAGCGAATGCTGGCCATCAATGACATCAGCGGATACCACACGTTTCAGGCGGCCTCCCTCCCCAGATCTCCTGTGAATGGATGCCGTCACTTCCTTCTGCGAGACAGTAATATACGCGAAGTAATAAAGAAGGAACGGGAACGTGACATACTCCCCTCCCGGTCACACAGGGCCACTCGTAACCACCGATATAACTTAATCTCATATTTCGTCTGTCAAGAAAACTCTCCGAATTTTTTTCCATCACAGATATATACGGTTTTTTAAAAAGGCGTTTTATGATTTTTAGACCCTCTGGTGTTGCAAACGTCCATAAACGACGCCATCTGCCTATCTGCTGAACAGCTATAGAAAAAATGTATTAGAGTCACCGACGAGAAAAGACATAAATTGAAGATTTTCCCTTTGTTAATACTCAACAACGTAGCCTGAGCTTCAAAGTAAAATCTTGGCAAAATTTGGAATTAGTGTGTATCAGAATACATTCTTAATAAACATTAATTAAGTATAATTTAGAATTATATATCTTTACAATTGTGTATATGGGTGGCTTCCATTCAGAAGCTGGAAAAAGTCTTGATTATTATCCAATTAAAGATAATATTTAACCATGTTTTCTACGTTATGAAATAATAATAAATAAATAAATATATTGAGACATTTCACACAACACCATCTAATCCCAAATTAAGTTGCATAGCACTTGTGTTATGGATACTAGACCATTGATATACTATATATATATACTTTTGTAAATAAATACATAATATACATAACCCACACGCTGGATGGGAATCAAACCCGTGACCTCCGCAAGCGTACCAACGTGCGTTAGCCGTTACGCCAGTAAGTCGTTGTCATATAAAAGAGTGTTAAATAAGAACTTTCATTGATTTTCGTTTGACCTTATCGTACCATTTTATTTAAAACCTAGTATTTTCTATCTAGATCTGAATTTCTATTATATTATATTATATAACTGTAGAAAATAGTTCTTGTTACACTTATAGTCACATCTGAAAGTTACACAAAAAAGTAATTAGAAACATATTGTATAAATAAAATATATCTTAATACCACAAACAGGAATAAAAACACGACTTTCATTGATTAAAATTCTATTACAAAAAAGGTTTTTTTCGGTATTAACACCTCTATTGATTTACTAGCCGTGTCATAGTTGGTTCAACAACAGTAATCTTGAGGAGCTCCATCACAACGCACCTGAGTTTCGAGAGGATAGCACGTATCCGACCCGCCTTAAGTCAGCTACTTTTACAGAGGATAATATAAGTGTTTGTGACAATGCAGTTAGCCGATTTGTTTTGTTATGCCTTTTTAATGGTAAGTATATTTTATTAATTTTATTATATATTTATTTACTATTCAAGTGGTAGAATAAATATTCCTTATTATGTACTAATATAATAATTATTATTTCTCAACGAATAATAAATTATAAATGACAAAAATTAACTACAGATATAAATGATTAATCCTTATATGATCTTATAATGACGATATAAGGATGATAAATAAAGAAAATCTACATAGCAACTTCGCTTGTAATGTATCAAGAGCTAATATTCTAACGTAATATAAAAAATATATCATACGTTATTAAGAAATAATAGTCAAGCAGTCTTTCTCTAGCAGGGTTTTCTCGTCAGAAATAAGAAATAGATTTCGCCACTAACTTAGGGTGGCAGACGGGCTAACGGCCTCAGTCATCAGTTGATGTTTGCTATGCCAGGGGCATCGAGTATATCCTGCGTCTGCATAGGGATATGGGTCACTGGTGCCAGAACACAAGATTATTATCGCAGCATACCTATAGACCAAAGATGGTTGCCATCCAGATAGGCTTAGGGTCCTATCATGTAGCCAGGAATGTTTTATTGGCTTTTACGACAGCCTGACTCCAGCCGCAGCGGTTAATTCTTACTCCGCCCCAACACGGAGAAAATTTATGCTATAGACGGGATTTTAATGTCACCGTTTGGGGTTTTACACTTTCCGCTTTCGGCGCTTGATCTGATGAATCGTCTATTTTATTAGGTGGCCTTTGCTAATTACTAAGAACCAAGGGAAGGAAGATTACAGTAAAAATATCATAATTAAATGTAAAAATAATCTAACAAAGACAATAACAGAAATCGAAATGGGTTATAAATATTTATAAATGTTATAATCTATTGATAAAGATACAAGAAAGTTGCGTGAGTTTGATGCTATTATGGTCGGTTAACGATCTTGCGTAGAATAACCGGTCAGTTATGTGCATCGTCAGAAAACCAAACATTGTAATAATATTATTTACTGAGATGAAGTATATAAGGGAATTAAGAAACGTTTAGAAATCAAAATCTACTAAGAATATTTCCGTGGCTTAACGCCTAACGCAGTTCTATACGCTTGCGAAGGTCAAGGGATTGATTCCCGTCTTGTACTGGATGTATAATTATAACATTTACATAAGAAAAAAATATATATGTAGTATGTTTGTTACCAAGTGCCATGACACTACGATTGTGCAATAGCTAGTAAGTACTTTGTGACTAAATGGAACCGCTAATGGTTACAGTATTTATTTATCTAGCTACTACAGTTTGGGGCGCGCCTAGGTAGTGGGACTCAGTTGTAATACGTATCGTACGTCCCAGATGACAAGACACACACGTCGTTAGCCACTGAAAATACCTGTACCGGTGTCTCTATTGCCTAATGCTCTGGAGGGATATGCGCCTTTGACCCGGCTTTGGAACATTTATTTTAAGGATTAGTATACCCGTTATACTTGTCTAAGGCGGATTGGCGGGTTACACATACTGGTTATCTCGGCGTGTATTCCCCGCGATGTTTTCCTTCATCGTTGGTATATGGCAATTATAATATTATATGCAACATAAGGCGAAAAAATTGGCCTAAACGGTGCACATTATCGTGAGATTCGTGCTTATCCGTGCAGGGACGGAGAAAAAATACTAACATCTGCGGCCGGGGTCGATCTGTCGTAAAAGGCGACAAAATAACCCACCCTAGCTACGTGGTACGGCCTCAAGCCCGTTTGGATGACGACCACCTTTGGTGTTAAGTAGGCCGCCATAATAACCTTGTGTTGTGTTCTTAGTGATCCAAGTTCCTGTATCCTTATGGGATAGCAGCGTGTCACTGGCATTGCAAACATCCATAGGCGACGGTAACTGCTAAATTCTAAGCGGACCGTCAGCCTGTCTGCTGTCCTGCAGCAATAAAAAAATAAGATTCTAACTCGGGACGTCTAGATTGGTCCGAGTTTAACTGAGCTAACAAGTACCTCATTAATTTATAACATATTTTATTAAATTCTACCATACCATTAGAATCTAAAGGTATGGTAGAATTTATAGATGATCCTGAGATACTTAAAGATAAATACTAGAAATCACAAAGGCAAACGACCGCTACAGACCTCTAAAATAAATGCGCATATTTCGTTAGTGAAATCAAAGCAACATATAACATTCTTATTCATTTTATGCAAAAACGGTGTCACTTTTTAATACTCCCTAACCCAGTAGAAACAAGTTTGTTAAACTGGTTTCGAAACAAACGAAAGTGAAAAACTAGTTATTTTATCACTATTTCAAAACGTTTTTATTAATATTTCTCTTACGATGCTAATAATGTTATTGAGACCGTCACGTATCTTTTATGACTTTTCTAACGGAATAAACACGTGCATTTGTGGCATAGTTTAAATGTCAAAGGCATCAGAGGTCGTAATTTATAACTGGTTACAGCTCCTTATAGTTATTTGGAACTCAAACTACTTTCTACGTGCAGGGGCGGAGTAAGAATAGTGACATTTGCGTACAGGGTCGGCCTGTCGTAAGAAGCGAGAAAACAACTAGTTAAGTAGCTAGTATAAGTATGCCACCATAAAACTTGTTCCAATAATGCTATGTGATCAGCATCGTTTTAGCGGTGCTCCTGGTGTCGCAAACATCCATAGGCGCGATCTAGTTCCAAAGTAATCAAGCGCTTGTACTATGGTTACTGAATAACTGATAGACTTTTTTTTTATAAATTATTAAAGACAAATACATAATATGTATAAACACACAAAATAGTAATAAGAAATATGTTGAAAATGAGAGTGGGTGAATACATAAGGGAATCTATGTATATCAATGAAAAAATGTATGAATCGCGTATTTTTTTTTTTTCTGTAGGACAGCAGACAGGCTGACGGCCCGCTTAGAATTTAGCAGTTACCGTCGCCTATAGGTATTTGTAATGCTAGTAACATTGCAAACACGCTGCTGTCCCATAAGAGTACAGGAACTTGGGTCACTAATGCCGGAACACAACACAAGGTTATTATGGCGGCATACTTAAGACCAAAGGTGGTCGCCATCCAGATGGGCATGTGACCCTACCACGTAGCTAGGTGGTTTGTCGCCTTTTACGACAGGCCGACCCCGGCCGCAGAGTTTAGTATTCTTTCTCCGCCCCTCCACGGATAGAAAAATTTATACTTATGGTGAAAAAGAATGTGAATATTGAGATGGCGGCTAACAGAGGAGATTGGAAGAAGAGAACATGTTGTGTGGACTCCATATAATGCGGCTTAACGCAAGAAAAAGATAAACACCCAAACTTGGGCCAGTAATGGAATCTGTGTGTATAGGTGTTTCGGGGAAAGCGTCATGAGGTCGTCTCATATCGGCTCTTTTTTGTGATGTAGAAAATGTTTGATGCACACCCCACCGCCTGGGGGCTGAAAATGAGGTAGTTTGGGATGCCCGTGTAATGTACCCCTATGCCCGCACTGTTAACAAGATGCTCGTTGCTGGGGTACCCACTAAAAACCAGCCCAGTATTCCTCTACTGCCTGAAGCCCGAGTGGGAGGGATATGCTCTCGCTTGCGCCTCCCTCTTGAGGGGTCTGGGCCGGCCATGGTGACGACGGCTGGCCTCTCCTATGTGTCAGCTATGTGATAGCATTTATCGGCCTGTTACATCCACTTCCTGTCAGCCGGATTGCGTAGGGCGTAGAAACCTTTTTGCTTGATAATAATCAAACACAGGTATTCTGAATTACTTTGAGTAATTCCAGGTATTTAAATGAGTTTAAAAAGTTTATATAATAATAACAGCCCATAATCGTCCCGCTAGGCTTGGGCTTCCGCTTAGCGGGAACGAACAATATAGCTTAATCATAAACTGACAGATTACGAATTAGGTCTAAAGTGAGATAATATAATGGGCAGCATTGTATTGACGCTGAGGTGTGGGGGGTATAGGTCGTTAATTGAAACACGTATTGTCTGTACGACGACTTTAATTATACTGACTAAATCGACTTACACACTACACCACCGGGGTACAAGAAAAAAAAATGTAACCTAAACATTTTTTTTTTTTTTTTTTTTTTAACAGTTATTATAATAAAATTGGTATTATATTAGTATGTACATAGTGACTTAATACTAGAATTCAATTAATGCTAAGCATATTAAACATTATTTTTAAACAACTTAGTTCTATTTTTATGCACAATTTCTATCTTATTGTTTTTCATAATTTTTACATTAGGTTCTAAATCTTCAATTACAGTATATGGGCCAATATATAATTTATCTAATTTTGTTGCAGGTTCATTTTTTAACAATATTAAATCATTTTTCTTATATAATACCTGTTTTTTATTTTTATCATAAGTACATTTTCTTATTTGTTTATTTTGTAACAAATTATTTCTAGCATCTTTGTGTGCAACTTGCAAACGATACCTTAATTCTAAACTATAATTATCTGGATTATACAAAGGTTCAATGTTTTTACTTATTCTACTCGGGATTTCACAAGGTTTCCCAAAAACTAACTCATATGGAGCGTATTTTGTAGAAGAATGTACAGTGTTATTAAAAGTAAAACACCAGAATGGAAGCCAGTGGCTCCAAGTTTCAGAAAATTGGTCACATTGTATTCTCAGATATGCACCTAAATGTTTGTGTGCATTCTCAAGAGATCCTATTGATTCATGGTGGTATGAAGTTGAATTTAATTTTTCAATTCCCAAAAGAGTACAGACTTCTGTCATTGTAGATGACATGAACTCTGTTCCTTTATCTGTAGCTATCTGTTTCGGTATTCCGAACCTTAAAATAAAATTGTTAACAAATGCTTTAGCTACGGTTACAGCTTCCTTATTTTGAAGTGGATACGCCTCTACGAATTTAGTTAATTCGCATTGTAATGTAAGTATATAACTATTATTATCTATATCTTTGTCCAGTGGACCAACTAAATCTAAGAAAACTTTTTCAAAAGCATACGAAGCTGTGGTTGTTATTACCATAGGCTCCTTAGTATTTCTTGAATACTTTGAAAATTGACATTTATCGCATTTACTTACAAATTCTCTAACATCTTTCTCCATTTCTGGCCAGTAATACTTTCTTTTTATGTTATTAATCATTCTGCGCACACCAGCATGACCACTTGTGGGCAGTAAATGATAGTCATTAATAATAAATCTTTTATCATTGTCGTCATTAATTCTTTCAACACCTCGCAAAATACAAATGCGTGGACCGGTCCACATTTCGTCATTTTTAATTTCGTCTACTAAATCTTTAATAAATAACGCGTTATTATTTCCTTTTATTATACATACTTTATCAACGTTTATGTTTTTACAAAACTGACTTAATTTCTTCACAAAAACGGCTCGCGTGTATTGCGCTTTGAAATTAAGGTTAATGTATAACGTTTTCTTACTTTGAGAAAATGCAAAACACTCGGTTTCTACATTTATATTATTTTGTTTCTTAAGTTTATTTATCTCCTTTCCTTCTATTAAAACCATCTCTACAGCGTCACTCGGTATCCGTAACAATTCCACAACTTTCGGGTGATCAGTCCGATTGTCCGTGTCATTGCTATTGATATGAGTTTCTGTATTATCTTCCACGTTGCTTATTTTTTTCTTTTGTGCTCTAGTCATTACTGTTAATAATATTGAGTTCATACACTTTAATTCGTCCGAGTTTGTTGGTAACCTAGATAATGCGTCAGCTACGCAATTATCTTTTCCTTTAATATAAGTGATATTAAAATCGTATTGTTCTAATGTTAATCTATGTTTTAGTAATCTACTTGACGGATCTTTCATTCCAAACAAATATATTAACGGTTTATGGTCAGTCATAATTGTAAATTTTTTACCTAAAAGATATGGCCTAAAATACTTTACTCCCCACACGATTGCAACTAATTCTTTTTCAATTGTTTGATAATTTCGTTCGGCTTTGTTTAAAGGTCGACTTGCATAAGCAATCGGTCGCATATCTTTATTGCAAAGTACTGCTCCAACGGCAATACCTGAAGCGTCAGTTTGCAAAATGAACTCATTTTTGTTCGAAAAATCTGGGTACTGTAAAACGGGTGGTGATATCAACTTTTTTTTTAAAATTTGAAATGAATTTTCACACTCGTTGGACCAAACAAAAGGTACATTTTTACGACACAAGTTATTTAATGGGATAGTTATCTCAGCAAAATTTTGAATAAACTTTCTATAGTAGTTACAAAATGCAACAAAGCGTTTTACTTCATCTGTATTTTTAGGCTTAGGGTAATTCTCAACTATTTTAATTTTGTTTTTATCAGGCAAGATTCCTTTTGCTGATACTGTATGACCTAAATATAATAATTCTTGTTTTAAAAAATTACATTTATTGGGATTTAATTTTAAATTTACTTTTCTAAGTCTTTCAAAAACATCAGTTAAATTTTTATTGTGACTTTCTAAATTACGTCCAAAAATTACAAGGTCATCAAGGTAGATAAAACATTTCTCATAGTTTAATCCTGACATAGCTATAGTCATAGCTCTTGAAAAAGAACTAGGGCTGGTTTTAAGACCCATTGGCATTCTTTTCATCTGGTACTGTCCCGTATTAGTTGTAAATGCCGTAAGTTTCCTAGACTCTGGATTCAAGGTTACTTGGTAATATGACTGGCTAAGGTCTAAATGACTAAAATAAACTGCACCGGAAAGAGATTCTAAAATATCCGTTATATTAGGCAATGGGAATTTATCGTCTTGAATAATTTCATTTAATTTACGGTAATCAATAACTAATCTCCACTTTTTATTAACATCGTCGGACTTTTTTGGTACAAGTAAAATAGGACTTGACCATTCACTTTGAGTTTCTTCTATAATATCGTCTTTTAGCATTTGCTTAATTTGTTTATCTATTTCTGGTTTTTGACTATTTGGTAGTCTATACGGTTTCGTATAAATAGGATTCGTATTTGGTTTTAAATAAATGTTATGTTCGTATATATTGGTAGTAGTAAGTTTATCTCCTGGGAGATAAAATATATCGCTATACTTGGAACAAATAGCTTCTATAGTCGTCCGTTCCGTAGGGTGTAAATGGTCTATATTCAAGGTTGATAACAAAGTACTAGCTCGTTCTGCATTCGACTTACATGCAGTAAATTGACAGATTTGGTATTCATTTAACGAATGTACTTCTGGCTGAAAAGTTGGTATAGTAACTAACTCCTCACCGGTATTCAATATTTTAATCGGTATA
Organism: Malacosoma neustria; assembly: GCA_963693495.1. Taxonomy (NCBI): domain Eukaryota; kingdom Metazoa; phylum Arthropoda; class Insecta; order Lepidoptera; family Lasiocampidae; genus Malacosoma; species Malacosoma neustria. The sequence goes on along the minus strand of OY856390.1, from coordinate 2,208,789 downwards.
ACATTGTTAACAGGTTTAACTATTAAGGCTGCTAAATACAAATTTTCATTTAACTGTTTTGGTAAAACAACAATATCATGGTTCAATTTATTATTCTGTAATTGTATATAATGGATTGATTCACTTCTAGCAGGTACAGTCAGACAGCTATAAGAAATAGTTGGTGTCGTATAAAGTGGTATGGTACACTCGTGCACATTACGTAATTTTAATATATTATTTTCTAAGTCAATATGTGAATCATAATTTGATAAAAAGTCTAGCCCAAGTATTCCATCTGATTTACAGGGTAATTTATCAAACAAATAAAATTTATGATTAAAGCAAGTTCCATTTTGATCATATAAAGATAGATAAACAAAACCTTCAGATTGAGTTTTTCCCCCAATACCATTTATTTCGATGTTGTCTCTAAATAGTGGAATTTGTTCCGTTAATACTTTCTTGGTAACTGCTGAAATTGATGCTCCGGTATCTACTAGCCATGAACATTTGTTATTATTTACATTAAAATGAGCATATCTAACATTTTCATTACAAGTCATAATATTAAAATATTTAACCCCGAAAAAACCGATTTTCATTTTCCAATTTTTCTTTTTGTTTTTCCGTATTGTCACATAATTGAACAGGGAACATCTTATGTTGTGAACTTCTACCACGATTTCCTCTACCACGATAAGATCTTGTCGAAGAATAATTATAATTATTTCCCCTGTTATTACTCGTTCCACGGTAATATCCACCACGGGAATTATTATTGAAATGTTGTTGTTTAAAATTATTATATTTATTAACTGTGTCATAATTAGCATATCCAAATGGTTTTAGGGAATTAAAACCATTCTTATAATAATTATTTCGACCTCCTGTGTTATTATATCTGTTATTTGACCTACCTCTCATGTTGAAAATATTGCTGGATGAAGAAGGTTGAGCCAACTCTTCGTCTTCAGCTGCTCGCACCGCATCTTTGAGGTCCAAATAGTTACGTGCTGAAATAATGGTACTTAATCGCCTATTTCTTAACCCATCAGAAAATCTTTTAATTGCAAGTTTTTCATTTATAGGTCTTAGTATTTCACATGCTTTTTCGTTACCGTCAGCTTGTGCGATAGTCAGGCCTACGAATAATTCTGATAATTTATTTCCATATTCACTGATAGACATATTATTTTGACTCAAGTTATTTATTTGAGAAAGAATAGAATTTGCAGATTTTTTTGTAAGCAAATAAGATTTCATGTCTTTTACGAGACTTTCTATATCATTATATTCACCTTTTAATTTTAACTTAGCAGATTTAGTAAGCCTAGTTTTTAATACGAAAGATATTAGTAACTTTATCTGATCTTTATTTTTTAAACAATCACTATACAATTCTACAGTGTCAATAATTTTTTCTGTTGTTTCCTCAGAACCATCCATTATAGGAATTAATGATGTTGCCGTTCTTATCTCAAAGTTTTCCATTTTGCAAAAATTATTATATTTTAAGCTAGATTCAGTACTATAAGTAAGAATTTTTGAGTAAGCTAATTCAATTTTTTCTCCTAATACTTCAAGTATAAGTTCATCTAATTCTAAAGAAATTTTATGCTCGGGAATAATACTTATAATATTTTCATAAGAAGAATATAGCTTTTTAGCCTTTAATATTTTTTCGTCTACAATAATTTTATATTGTTTTCTTTTAGAGCCCAATTTCCTTAAATATATTTGTATGTCAGTTAACTCACATAAAATTTGTTCTACATTTTCTTCCATAGATTTTTTAATGACGTTAAAATATACTCACTAATTATTAACTAAATTTAAAGTTCAATAGAAAATCAGTAACGGCACCTTGTTCTGGAATAAGTAGCGCACAAAAACACAAACATAGCACTCTTAGTTTTATAGCTCACAGAAAAAGAATTAAAAAAATAATAAAAGCACTACACATCCTCAACTCCTTCTCCTTCGCCGTAGATCCTTTTGGACAGCCGCATACGCATTCTTCTGACAAACTCAGCATTAATTCTCTTATCTATCCATTTCTTCTGTCTGTCCAGTACTTTTTTAATAAGTACAACCAAAATGAAAAGTATGATTAATCCCAAGGCCGACAGCAGTAGGATGTTGTTTCTTTGGATATGAGTTTCTATAATAGTATTCTCTCCAATAATCACCTCCTTTATTTCTTGTTTATTGTTTCCGTTGCCCATTGTAATTTTTATAATATATAATTTTTCTGTCTTCAAACGACGTTGTCAGTTCAGTGGTTGGCGTCATTATATCATGTTTTTTAATTTTTATAATTCAAAAGTCTTAACTTCGTGCACTGAGGCACACAGGAATTCGCTGATCTCGCTTATTTATCCGTCGCGCCGTCGCGTCGCCCGGCACCTGGGCGAAACCCGATACCTAGGCGATAGCGCAAGGCAGGGTCGCCATGAGGTGTGGGGGGTATAGGTCGTTAATTGAAACACGTATTGTCTGTACGACGACTTTAATTATACTGACTAAATCGACTTACACACTACAACGCCCTCTATCGTCCAAACTAAGATTTATTTCGATATCTCTTTCCCACACTGAGTTACCGCTATTTAGTTATAAGTCAATGTATGGGATAAGTCTTATATGATAAAACGTTTTTTGCGATTTCCCAAAAAACAGGTTTATGATTAAGCATACGACATACTGGTGATAACGGTTTGCAAGTTTCCTCACAATGTGTTCCCTCACCATCGGTATATGGTGATTATGCTATAATATGCACATTACACGAGAAAAACTTCCTAAGTGATTCACGCCACCGTGGTATTTCAACCCAGAACCTCTAAATCGGATTCCGAGATAAATACCGCTGAGCTACCACGTACTAGTTTACTTAACGTTTAAAACGGTACATTAAACCACAACTAAATACTTAGGCTTTAACAGGTCATGACGATGATTACTTGAAAGTTTATTTAAGCTGTAATTTTCACCGCTAAAGCATTTTGTCAACCGCATCCCACTTCGTTATCATCAACAGCATATTTAATGACCTTTTTAGTCGACTGGATACATTATTGTGTATTACCAGGTTTCGGGTAGAGTAAACAATCTTTTCCATGGTGAGAATGTTCTAGAATAAAAAAAAAACTTATTATATTAATTACTAGTTAACTAGCAAATGTTGTTCTGCCATATGAATTTAAAAAAAGTAACCATATCCTTCTCCAATCTATGACTATACCGAAATTCATCAAAATTCGCTTAGCGGTTTGGGCGTGAAAGCGAGACAAACAAACTCACTTTCGCATTTATAATATTATATTAGTTAGGATAAATTAAACGGTTATATATTGACGTATTTTGTGTAAACATCATAGCGTTCAATTCAAGAATGGGCTCAAAACAAGAACTGCTCTTGGTCCAAGAAGTCATAGAGCTCACACACATAATTTTAGTCTGTTTAATGTTAGAGTCTCCTGAGACCTCAAGTCAATACCAATTGACCTGTACACGCTTATAATTGATATCTACAGAGGAATTGCAACGACGATGGCTTGATACTTGCTTGAATAACCTCTTTCTTGCAGGAGACGGCAAAGGCTTGTCGTTAAAGGCGAAAACACATCCCTACCTCCGTGGTAGGGCTCTGGTTTCTAAGCATGCTGCCATAATAACCTTGTATTGTTTTCCGGCACAAGTGACCAAGGTTCCAGTTCCCCAACGCAACTGACAGCATATTAGTGGTGCTCCTGGCGTTGCAAACACCCATAGACGATAACTGCTAATTATTAAGTGAGCCACCAGCCAGACTTCTGTTCAACAGCAATAAAAATCTCTTCTTTTTCTCTGTTATAGTTTAGTTTCTATTCTAATTAAACTTAATCAAAATTTTATATTATTAGAAATAGCACATTGAAAACACGTGCCTGACACACGACAAAACGACTTAAACCTACCTACATACATTATTTCTTATTTTTATCATACAATGCGCAGAGGCGACGAGAATTTGGAAAAACTGATTGTGGTTCGAAACACCGAAGGTAAAAGATTTCGCGGTCGTTCACCAATCAGATGGACAGATCAAGTGAAAGACTCATTGTCATTCAAATTCTACACGGTCGTAAGAGGCGCGCTGCGCAGAAACTGGTGGAGACAAATAATTCGCTCCAGATGCAACTTTGATGCTAACCACGATCCTCAGACTTGAGGAACCGAACTCATAGAGAATACTACAAACATTTTCTTATGTTAAAATGTTACCTAAATTACACTTATAACCATTAATTTCACGCAGTTAAGTTTATACATTAATTAACCTATTTAATGATGACTGGGTAAATAAACTAGAGAACGCACCGCAGCCATTTTCACTTATCGAAAGTGTGAGGCGTACGTGAATAGCGTTACTTGATATGCGTAAATGCTATGATAGCAGTAACTTGATCTTTAGTGTTACTTAGTATTACTAACTTTATCAATACTAGACATGCTTGGATTGACAGACTGCACGGATGCCCGATTTCAAAACATAGTAACTGACAATTTTTTTAAATATATCGACGCTTAAAAGGCAACCCTTAAGCAACATTAAGTGAACTTTCCAAGAAAATGATTTGAAGTTCAAATGTTTACAAAAAAATGATAACTCACCTAATTGTTGGATTGAAATGATTCAACGGAAAATAAATAATTATTCAATGCAACAACTAGGCAATGCTTTTTTTTTTTCAAAATATTTCAACTTCAAATTACTTTCCTGGAACGTTCACTCAATGTCGCTAATTAGTAAAGGTTCCCTTTCAAGCGTATTGATTGGATCATGTACATAAAACTCCACTTGAACGAAAGATACTAAAACATAGATTAAAAAAAAATTGTTCCTTACTGTATTTTAAACTTGAGCAGCCATGCAGCTGTTGTAAAACTAACCCATACTTTTCTTATTTCTTCTTGGCAAAAGTCAGCGTAGTCACAAAAATGTTGAAATTTGAAGACAGAGACTACCTCCGTGGCACATTGGTTTACCTGTGTCTGGGTATTTATGTATAACTAATTGACTCGTCAAACGTTGTTTTGCCATATGAATTTTAAAAAAGTAGCCTATGTCCTTCTACGAGGTCAAGTCTATGACTATACCAAAATTGATCAAAATTGATCATGAAAGCGTAACAAACAAACATACTTTCGCATTTATAATATTAGTTAGGATATGTCTTTATTTACAAAAAAAAAGTATATTAGTTGTCTAGTACCTATAACACAAGCGCATCGCTGCTTATTTTGTCCCATTTAGTCCCATCTAAATGGCGCTAAATGTCCACTATATTTATTTTGTCTTCTTATTGTTGAATATAAGTAAATAAGAATATTAATCATACTTACTTAATATTATAAATGTGAAACGTAAGTTTGTTTGTTACGCTTTCACGCGAAAACTACTTAACCGATCATCATGAAACTTTGTACACATATTCATGGAGGTATTAGAAGTAACATAGGATTCTTTTTATTGGATTTATTTTTTATTTTTTAGGAAGATATTATTTCTTATTTTTTTTTCGATTTAATTTTGCCTGTTAATCGCCCAACGGAGCGGGCGTGATCAGTTAGTATTCTATAATTAACATTCACCTAGCAAAATGGACGATTAAAATTAGCTCCCGTGGTATGTACAATTTCTAATATAGTATGGAGAAATTTATTCCATATACCTAGATAAGAACTAGAGCAATGTGTTAAATAGAAATTTAATAAACATCATTGGCAACTAGGTGTGACGGTCAGGTCAGCAAAATTGATACACAGTAGAATAGAATAGAATAGAACAGTACGAATTAGTCTCAAAGTAAGCAGCACAAAAAGTGCTTTTGAACGCTATCTATACGTGTGGATATAACAGGCTCGAGACGGGAATAGGTCTCGTAACCTTCGCTGGTGATAATGTATTACTTAGTCACAGTACACAGAATGTTCTGGAACATACCTCGGGCTCCAATAACGCGCCGTCGGAATGATACACTTTATGTAACAATTTTTGTATAGCATTCAAACCTTTATTTGCTACAAATATCTATAGTTTCTGCGGTTACGAATGCGGTCTCCAAGCGTCTAGCGGTTACAGGTTCATTGTACATTTATACTTCTGAATTTCATTTATATAAACTTTCATGTCACAGTATCATTTTTACTCCAACTAATTTGGTTAGGATTCAAATTGTCTTGGTTGATCCATTGCTGATAAATAAATAAATAAATACAATGTGACAATTTAAACAGCTCCAAATAGGTTCAACACCGCTGCTCACAAATCAAATCAAAATCATTTATTTGATAAATTTGATATAAAGAGTACATTGTGTTTTACCATTTCGGCATGCAAACATACATAATTTACACAAATATACTATTTATAAATTTCCCTTTTTTTAAATAAATAAACAACTAAAAGCCAGAGTCGGTGGGGAATCTAATCTGTGACCCACGCAGATGTTTCAAAGAGTGAGAACACTGACCCTTGTAGCCTTGGACAGGTTATCGTAAAAGGCGACAACGAAACCCTAACCAGGTGATATGGCTCAACATAAGAACATTGTGTTATTGTCCGATTTAAGTGGCCCAGTTTCTAGTGTCCCTACGTAGAGGGTAGTGCGTTAGTGGTGTCCCGGGTGTCGCAAACATCCATAGGCGACGGTAACTGCTAACTGTTAAGTGGGCCGTCAGCTTCTCTGCTGTTTTACAGCAAAAAAACCCATGCACCCTTCTCTCGGCAAAATGACACTCGTCACTGGAATACCTTCTAAAACCACCCCTAAGTGTACTTAGGCCTAGAGCGCCGTAGAGGTTTTATCGTCTAAGCTTCATCTGAATTCACTTTACCTGTATTAATAACTACCGGAAAAATGTCATACTTAACATACCGGAAACTAAACCAGAATCATTTACGACAAACCAACCACCCAACCGGAGAGGTCAGTGTTTATTATCAACTCCATTACAGTAAACTTTCACAAATAATTTCGAATCCTCGTGGGTTTATAATTGTGGCATAAATTAATAATATGAAAGTTGGAAATGAATTCAACATGATAATTAGAAAACTATTAACTGATATTATATGTTATGTCTTCACCACATAGTGAATAACATTTTGGCGAATTGTATGGATCGGAATGCTAGGCCACAAATAAAGAAAGGATTTGATATGCTGCGTTTGCTGAGATGGAGGTATGGATTTACGAAATTTGATAAGAATTAAAAATTCGTATTTTAGGGGAAGTTTAAAAACATATCCAGATACGCGTGGTCTGGCCATATAATGTCAAGGCAAGAAGGCACGGGGTAAATAAAATGCTAACAATGAGAGTGGATGAATACAAGGAGGGCTAGCTCTCCTACCAAGTAAAAGATGGATGGATTGCGTAAGAGATAACATAACGAAATAAGCTGTATGTATATTAATATCAGCTAACAAAATAAATGATAACGAAAAGAGGGAACATAATATGTCGACCCTACATCGTAGGACTTGTCCCATGCTACGTAGGGTCACGATAGATTCTGCCCCTTTGGAGGAGGTGGAGACGCTGTCCGATCATCGATATATACGATTTAGCGTCTCCGCCCAGACCTCGGTTGGGCCGGTCCAAGCGGCCCCGGGGGGCGTTGGAGACGGCCCGCGTTGGGCGCTGAAGCGGCTGGACAGGGAGGCTCTCCTGGAGGCCTCTATCGTCAAGGCCTGGCTGGACTCTCCAGGCAGGCCAACCAACATTGACGAGGAGGCGGAGTGGTTCCGGGAGAGCATGTCGCACATCTGTGACGCTGGCATGCCCCGAGTCCGGCCGGTACCATCCAGGCGCCAAGTGTACTGGTGGTCGCAATCAATTGCGCAGTTGCGCATCGCTTGTGTGCGGGTGCGACGCCGGTACGCAAGGTGCCGAAGAAGAAGACGCCGCCGCCCCTTTACAGCGGCGGCCGAACAGGAAGAGGCGGAACTATACAACCGCTATAGAGAGGCGAAGAGCGCCCTCCAGCTGGCCATTGTCCGGGCAAAGGCCCAGGCCAACGAAGAGCTGCTGGAGACTCTGGACCAAGAGCCGTGGGGGCGCCCCTACCTTATGGTACGGGGCAAGTTGCGCCAATGGGCTCCCCCATTGTCCCGGAGTCTCCAGCCACAGCTGCTGGAGGAGGTGGTGTGTGCGTTGTTTCCGTCGAGACCGGAGCACACACCACCGGCTATGGTTCCGCCTCGCAATGTGCCCGACGCGGAAGACGACATTGACGACGACGTGCCCGAAGTGACCCGGGTAGAGTTGAGAGTGGCGGTGGCTCGTATCAGGAACACCGCCCCAGGGCCCGACGGCATTCCAGGCCGTGCATGGGTCCTGGCTATGAAGGCTCTCGGGCCCCGACTAGCGGGGCTCTTAAGCGCATGTTTGGAGCGGGGCCAGTTTCCAAGCCGGTGGAAGACCGGAAAGCTGGTCCTGCTCAAGAAGGAGGGGCGCCCCGCAGACTCACCATCTGCGTACAGGCCAATCGTGTTGCTGGACGAGGTGTGTAAGATCTTTGAGCGAATCATCGCCAGTCGCCTCGTCCAGCACATGACCGAGGTGGGGCCGGATTTGGCGGACAACCAATTTGGTTTCCGCCAGGGGCGCTCCACGGTAGATGCAATCATGCGCGTGAGGGTCCTCGCGGAGGAGGCAGTCGCCCGGGGTGAGGTGGTCTTGGCGGTGTCGCTCGACATCGCCAACGCTTTCAACACCTTGCCTTGGAGTACTATCCGAGAGGCACTCCGGTACCACGGGGTGCCGCGCTACCTCCAACGCATTGTCGGGGCCTATTTGTCGGAAAGATCGGTGGTGTACCCGGGTCGAGAAGGATGGGGTCGGCGAGAGACGTCGTGCGGCGTTCCTCAGGGTTCGGTGTTGGGACCGCTCCTGTGGAACGTAGGGTACGACTGGGCTCTGCGCGGTGCGCTTCTCCACGGCGTCGGCGTCATTTGTTACGCCGACGATACGCTAGTTACAGCGCGTGGGAAGTCGTACCGGCAGGCGGCCATACGCGCGACTGCTGGTGTCGCGCACGTCGTGGGTAGGATCCGGCGGCTGGGCTTAGAGGTGGCATTGCACAAGTCTGAGGCCCTGTGTTTTCATGGGCCCAGGATGAAGCCGCCTCCGAGGTCCAGCATCATAGTAGGAGGGGTCGCCATCGCTGTCGAGTCGACGATGAAGTACCTTGGACTCGTCCTCGACAGTCGGTGGAACTTCGGGCCGCACTTTACACGGCTCACCCCCCGGTTGTTGGGCGCCGCTTCTGCGCTCTCGCGCTTGCTGCCCAACCTGGGAGGGCCCGACTCCTCCTGCCGGAGGCTCTACATGGGGGTCGTACGGTCGATGGCGCTATACGCCGCGCCAGTGTGGGCGGACGCCCTGACGGCCCGCAACGTCGCCGCGCTTCGAAGGCCGCAGCGCGCGATGGCCGTCAGGATCATAAGGGGATACCGTACGATTTCCTTTGAGGCAGCGAGCCTCCTAGCCGGATCCCCGCCCTGGGACCTCGACGCAAAGCTCCTCGCGTCGCTCTATTGGTGGCGCGCGGAGGCGGTCGAGCGGGGCGAGCGCCTGGTGCCGCGACAGATTGAGGCACGCAGGGCAGAGCTCCGCCAGGTCCTAGTGGCGGAGTGGCAGACACGCTTAGCGCAACCAACGGCGGGGCACGCCGCTGTAGCGGCGGTAAGGCCCATTCTAGAGGAGTGGCTCAATAGGAGCCACGGCGCCCTCAGCTTCCGGCTGACACAGGTGCTTACCGGACACGGGTGTTTCGGGAAATACCTGTGTCGCATAGGCCGGGAGCCGACGTCCCAGTGCCACCATTGTGTTGATTGCCGCGACGATACGGCGCTGCATACGTTGGCGGAGTGCCCAGCTTGGGCCGAGCAGCGCCGAGACTTGGTCGCGGCCGTAGGAGCTGCGGGAATCCTCTCGCTTCCGGCTGTTGTGTCTACCATGGTCGGGAGCGAGTCAGGGTGGAGTGCCGTCGCCACCCTCTGCGAGGCCGTGATGTTCGCAAAGGAGGCGGCGGAAAGGGAGAGAGAGACTGCCTCCTCTCTCCCCTCCCGCAGCAGACGCACTGGGCGCCGTAGGGTGGCCGACTTCCGGCCACCGTAGGGCGCGGCCTGCGGACGGCAGACTCGGGGCGTCTTGTCGTCCGATCAGCGGCAGGCCTCGAGGCGGCGGCGTCTTGTTCCGCGCGCGCCTCATAGTGGAGTCCTGCGGCCGGGGTGACGGCCGCAGTGGGTGACGGGGCCCGCCTGACCATCTGGCGGGCCAATACCCGTCGGGGGGTGGCGACGAATGCTTCGGCGATACCCGCCCCTCCGACACACGGGTACATGAGGAACACGGGTTGGTTTTTAGTCAGTAAGAGTTTGACAGTCCCCTTCGCCCTTCCCCGAGGGCGGAGGGCCTCCATGAGGATTTTCCAACCCGATACCAAAAAAAAAAAAAAAAAAAGATTCTGCCCCTAAACAGGAAGAAGAAGATTTTGAACGTGTCTATAAAACATAACACTGACTCTATAGAGCCATCGTATCCCTTTTCAAGGAAGCTTTAAATGGAAAATTATTTGTCTTCATAGTCTATAATAATAAAGCCATTTAATCCAAATCTCTCGATGCTTATTCCTATATTACAATGTTTGTTAGTAAGTTAATTAAATTTAAAAAGGTTACTTATAATTAATGTTAGTATTATTTATGAGCTTTGGATCCCTGTTTGGGTAAAGGCCTCCTCCATCCTTTTCCATAACTCCCTGTCTTTGCCTGACTTTATCCAGTCGTTTCCTGCGACGTGTATTATGTCATCAGCCCACCGTCTTAATTATCGACCAACGCTCCTTTTTCCCATTGGTCCTTTCCATCGTGTGGCTTCAATGGTCCATCTTCTGTCTGGGTATCGTGAAATGTGTCCGGCCCATGTCCATTTGAGTGATAGTGCGTGCCTGAGAGCATCAGTGAGTTTGGTTTTATGACGAATGTTTACGCTCTTAATTTTTTGTATTCTTCTAATTTTCAACATGCTCCTTTCCATTGCTTTTTGACTGCTTTTGATTTTTTGTTTTATTTTATTTGTAAATATCCAGGTTTGGCAACCATATAACAAGCAGGGTAATAGGCATGTGTCAAATATTGTCCTTTTCATGTGCAAGCTGTAGTACCCTTTTAGGATTTCTCTTAGTGCCCAGAATTTCTTCCAAGTTGCGTTGATTCTCCTTGTTACTTCTTCTTCGTTGCTTGATGTTTTGAACGAGATTTGCTTCCCTAGGTAGATGTATTCGCTGACGTATTCTATATTGTTACCTTTTATCACTATCGGGCGTTCGTGTCTGTTGGTTAATATCTTAGTTTTATTTACATTCATTTCTAGTCCGACTTTGGAGCTTTCGCAGTCCAGCGATCTCATCATTTCCTCAAGGTCTTTGGCAGTTTCAGCAATTATAACAATATCATCAGCGAACCTCAGATGGTTTAAATAGTGTCCGTTTATGTACACTCCCCTGTTTTTCCAGTCTAGTTTTTGAAAAACATTTTCAAGTACTGCGATAAACAGCTTCGGGGAAAGAGGATCTCCCTTTTTTTTTCTTTTTTTTTTTGGTCTCGAGGAAAAACCTCTCTTGACGGGTTCCCCCGGCCCGGGGGGACCGAGGGATATGACTCCGGGACTCCGGGAAAGATGATTGGCCATCCGACTACCCACTAAAAAACCCCGCTGTTCTCCTATCGCCTACGCCCGGGCCCACGGATATATGGCCTGCCGATCTCGTGGCCCGGGCCGGCGCCGGCCCGCCCTTTGTCTTGAGGCGGGCCCCTTCTAAAGTGTTGGCGCCAGGGGGTCAGGGTTTCGTCCCCCCGGCGCTCTGCTAACAACTCTGGGAGTTGAGGGTGGCCGCGGAACAGCACGCAGCCCTCACCCTCGCGGCAATAGTGCGGGCGGCGGGTCCTCCCCCGAGGGGCCGCTCGCGGCCGCTTTTTACGGCGGCCGGAGGTCGTTACTGGCCCTCCGGCGCCGCCGGCGTGGCCTGCGTTGACGGGAGGGGAGTGTGGTGGTCGACTCCCACTCCCGCTCCGCCGCCTCCTTTGCGGACATGACTGCCTCGCAAAAGGAGGCGACGGCCGTCCATCCAGGATCGCCCCCGACCATGGACAGAACCAGGGCCGGGAGCGACAGGTCCACGCCGATTTGGGCGACGAGGGCGCGGCGCTCCTCGCGCCACGCAGGGCACACGGCGACAGTGTGGTTCACCGTGTCCTCCTCGTCGCCCGCGCCACAGTGGTGGCACCCTGACGTCATCTCCCGCCCTATGCGACACAGGTACCTACCGAAGCAACCGTGCCCCGAGAGGACCTGCGTCAGGCGGAAGGTCAGGGCGCCGTGGCGCCTTTCCACCCATTCGGCCAGGACGGGCCTCACCGCTTCGATGGTGGCGAGGCCCGCGCTAGGGTGCGCGAGGCGCTCCTTCCACTCCACCATGAGTACCTCATCGCGCAGCTCCGCCCGCTTTACCTCCACTTCGCGAGGTGCGGGGCGAGAGCCACGCTCGGCCGCATCCCGGCGCCACTGGTACAATAGCGCCAGGACTCGAGCCTCGAGGTCCCATGGTGGGGAAGAGGATCTCCCTGTCTAACTCCTCGTTCTATGTTTATTTCGTCTCCTCTAGTTTCTAATTTGACTCTGCTCGTGCTTTTTTTATATATACCTAGTCAGGTCATAAATTCTGTCACATGTTTAATGTAAAATAATTGTAACAAGTTTATTCATTATGTAACCATTCATATACCAAAATGAACTTAACAAAACATAGATTCTTATGACATTAAAGTTTATTCAAAATGACCTCCGTGATTTTGAATACAAGCCTTCAATCTGCGCGGCCAGTTGTCTATCGCAGCACGAACGAGGTCCATGTCAATATCGGCGGCTGCCTTAATCAAGGATGTCTTGAGTGACTCCAAATTGGGATGAGGCTTTGAGCACGCCTTTTCCTCCAAGTGTTGCCATATCTTGTAATCTAACGGATTCAAATCTGGACTGGAGGAGGGCCAGTCTTCGTGCCGGATGAAGTCGATTTCACGAGCCGCCAGCCAGTCTTGTGTGCTCTTCGCTCTATGAGCTGGCGCCGAATCTTGTTGGAATACCCAGTGCCTGTGATTGAACATGGTATGAGAAACAGGTTCCATAAGGTTCGTCAGGACTGTATTTTGATACACAACAGCATTCGTTTTTACACCTTTCTCACAAAAATGTACCTCTGTTAAGCCCCAATTAGAAACTCCCAACCATACAATGAGCGAGGATGGAAAATGACCTCGTTGGACACGCGGAATACGGTTGCTCGCTTCTTCACTACTGTGTGCGTACACCTTATCATTTTGTTTGTTGTAGCTCTCTTCTACGGTAAACATTTTTTCATCCGAAAAAAGAATTTCCCGATATTTTTTGCCCGCGTACCGCTTCAACAAAGCGCGGCATCTCTTCAGTCTCAGGTCCATTAGACGAGCATTCAAACGATGTCCTGTTTTTCTTCGATATGCCCGAAGCCCTAAGTCTTCATTTAACACCCTTTTCACCGTGGTTCTTCTTAACCCCATCTGAAGGGCCAACAGTTTCTGCTTACGTTTGGGATTTCTTTGAATTCGTGCCTTCACAGCTTTTATCACTGCTGGAGTCCTAACAGACCGAGGGCGACCACTTCTTGACCTGTCATCTACACTAGAGTCTTCATTGTATCGTTTGATGGTACGATAAAACGAATTTTTTGGTAATATTCAAATTTTTCAGTATGTTAAAAATTTGAATTGGCGCGTAACCGCAACGATGCAACGCAATAACTGCAACACGGTCTTCTTTAAGCGTCCACTCCATATTTAAAAATGAGTAAAATTCTAAAAGTTATACATTTTTATTTTCATGAACAATTCGAAATTCTAATTCAATAAACTTTTTTGTGGCCAGCATTCTAAAAGAAAAGTTTTTACTGTGTGACAATACTTATGACCTGACTAGGTATATATTTCAGGATATTGATGTATTTACAGTTTATATTTGATTGTTGTAATGCATTCCAGATTGAACAGTGGCTGATGCTGTCAAAGGCTTTGCTGTAGTCAATGAAGGCCACATACAAAGGTCTATTGTATTCTCTGTATTTTTCTATGACCTGTTCTAATGTCTGTACGTGGTCCATTGTACTAAAGCCCGATCTGAATCCTGCTTGTTCCTTTGGTTGTTGTTTATCAATGTCGTCGGATATTCTCTTTAGAATTATGGATGAAAATAGTTTGTATATACTCGCCAGCAAACTTATAGGTCTATAATTCCCTATATCCAAGGGACTTCCTTTCTTAAAGAGTAGAATTATGTTTGATGTACACCATTGTTTTGGTACTTTTTCTTCGTAGTTTACACGTTTCCAAAGGCCATTCTTTTTCCATAACTGAGTTTGTGGATCACACAGTGGCACCCTAAAATTTCACAAATCAAATCATTAACAATTTTAATTTTCAATAAAGGTATTGACCTTTAAAACCACACAATTATTGCCACTCTGAAATAATATACTCAACAGCAAATCAGCGACCGTTTAAATTGAAGAAGTATGTCTACGAGTTTCGTAAGTTTTAGGAGAAATAAGGTTAAAAGAAATACGGTTTAAGTTTTAAGAGGTAAAATATATTTCCATTTAACAAAACTTAGCAACCTATTAATGAAAGTTATTTTATAATTTTAAATCTACGGAGATAAAATATATTTTAAAGTATAGTAACAAACAATTTCTTTTTTATTCGATTAAAATTTAAAATTCCTCTTATATTTACTTCTAATTACTTTTTGTAATTAGAGCTAATTTCGTCATTATTTAATATTAAAAAAAACTTGACTTCAATGTTGTTTAAATTTATATAGTAATAAGAATAGAAAAATTCTAACGAGTTTTAGAATCTGTAGTTCAGAACGTCAACCATGCTGAAAACTGATGGATATAAACTATTTATTGGTTTCAGTTGAAGTTTAACCTCATTCCCATCATTTTGTCTAAGAATGATTAGTACTATTGTATTTGAACTTAATCTTCATCAAATGTCGTAACTAATTAGTACTAGTAAGATAACAGTACTGTTTCTTCGTCGTCAACAAACATAACGTCATCTGCAAACACTGCGTCCTCCGATAATCTCATCCTGCAACCACCAATCTATTCCATAGCCACCATTGTATCAACTTTCATAAATAAACAAAATTTCACAAACAAATATGATTCACACGTTTATAAGATATTATATTGGCAAGTTATCAAATATAAACAGATTTCCTGTCTCTTTTGCATTGAGAATTCAATAAAATCAAAATACATGTCTATCACCGTGAAATCTACCTATATTTGATACCAAATCTTTACCAATATAATTCTACTGTGCATGTAATAAGACCGCCCATTATGCAATGTTGTTAATTTTATGTATCCTAAAGTAACTAATTTACCGCAATGTAATATCTATCTATATATGTATACTATTGTTGTATTTTCATCTCGTATATTAGCGACATATAATCAACGGTGCGTAACAACAGTGAGATTTGTATAAACACTAGCTGATTTATCTTCACGAATGGTCATATAGATGTATGAGAGTGCGAGTTTCTAGTTACGAGATTTGAAAGTGAATTTTCGACATAAATTTACGAGTACATTGTATATGTTTAATCCAATTTATTCGTGTGTATATAATAATAATAACATTATAAATTGATCCTTTTGAGGTATAGCTAATATATGAGACTTTAATATTGTTATTATTGTATAGTTGCTCGTAGTTAATGCAAATTCTTATACAGAAATCATCTCTTCTATACACAATTATTAAAGCAGTTAATAAGGTCTGTATCCACTTTAAAAGCCACTGTTGAGTGAGGCAGGGAGGAAAAATTCATTTTGTTAGCGCCGAAATTTATCCCGGGCAATATTCTTAATCTAAAATAATTTATTCAAGAACTTGTGGGTATAGATTTGGCTACATTTGGTTATACAGATCTAAGTGCTGATACCAATCCAAAGCCTGAAACGAGTACCTTACGAACTTGGCCTAGACAATACGAAGTAATAATGTAGGAAAGTAAAATAAATCTCTTAGACCTACTTATATCACAAGTTTTTATTCGCTTGCTTAAGTTGTTAGCAGTTTTTGATCTAAGTTGAGTATATGTATCAGTTAATTGTATTCTTGCACATAAAGTAATTTGTACAAATTTCCGTATTGATTTGTTAACAAATAAACACGGAATAAAAATACGGAATAGATTTTTACTGTTAACGTTTCTTCCAACTGTGAATTGTCAATATACAGCAAGCAATTGATAACACAGCAAATATAGATAAGAACTAGTCATAAAATGGGGTTACGATTAGAAAAATAAACAAAGATAGGACAGAATATTTGTAAGATCTTTTGATCCCTTTCTAAAAAACCAAAAATGATTGCATATAATTCTAGTCAAATACACAAGACACATACAAAAACGATCGTAAGGCTAATTGGATTGCCACTGCACCAATTGTATTGTTAGATTATTTCATCATTCAATTAACAGTATACTTTTTTTTTTCAGATAACAATAACAATATGTGTTTACGCAGAAGAACAAAGTCAAGAACTTGAATTGCAATCTGAAAAAAGAATTTCTAAAAGAGATGCCTCAGTTATAATAGATGGTTATCCAATAGAGCCAATATACCGACCGAAAATGATTTATCAGAAGATATCAAAAAGAAGGTATGGACCTCCATCAAAACCTAGGTATGGATCACCCAGACCGATATACGGATCGCCATCGATCAGCAGGAAACCATATAAGAAATACAGAGGCAAGAAACCCTATGGTCCTCCAGGTTATAAGAAGCGTATGACGACACCAAGATTTAACTCTCTAAAGAGCCAATCTATATATGGCTCATTTAATAAACTTCCATCCTATCCTCACTATCCTTCCAAATCTGTCATTGGTTTTGGAGAACCACCTTCTGATTTTGAATTCCAAAAATTAAAACCAAAATACGTTCTACCACCAATTGATTCATATGGAGAGCCTATTAAGACTACAATAAACGACCTGTTAACAACAACAAATACTGTCTCTGAAACCACTGCTCAATATGATAATCCTGGTGTAAGTGGATTTGATGAAGAATTGGCAGAATCAGCAAAATGGCAGACTTTAGATAAGGAAAAAGATGGAGAAATTAGTTCACCTTCTAAAAAAATACCATCGTTTATTGGAACTGATTCAGACTTATTTATAACACCCGTGCCGGAAATTGGTGAAGAAACATTGAAATCATATTCTGATATTTACGCTTATAGATATAATGGTAAAGACTTAAAAGTTAGCGATAATTATAAAAAGAAAAGGCCGCAATACTTCCCCGATAATTCTAAAAGACTGAATAAACCATGGAAATCGAGGAGACCTTTCAAAGAAGATGACTTACTAGTCGGTGGTCAATACGCTGAACCTCCTGCACGATATTTTGAGAAATATCAACCATTATTTTCGGAGAGTAACGACTTCCACCCGCAAAGAGTTTATAGAGATATGCGTATAACTGCCAGAAGGTCACCATATGTTAATTATAAGAACAGTAATATGGCATTTAGTCCACAGAATTTGAACGATGCGTTTAGCATAAATAAGAAATAGCTATATATACCTAATAAATACAATATTTAATGCTATGTATGCATGAAGATGACTTGTTTCAATATTTAGATAATATTTGATTGTACCTTCACTGAAATTTTGCAATACTATCGAATACTCATAGTTCATAGATTTTGTTGCGAATGTGCAATTTACAGTATGTAATATGTATATCTGGGTTTGACACCATAATTGTATCTGTGTGTATGTCCAATTTCATTTTATACATTTTATGCCAGTTGTGTTTTCAATGTTAATAGTCTAATGATGAATTTAATCATTGACTTCATGTTATATATCAATATTAGTAACAAAATCATTATCATCTTTTCATTTGGGTTACAACGAAGAATTCCGTTACAGTGTTATTTTAAAATGTATATTAACAATTTTCGATCATTTTGTTCCTACGTATAAGTGCAATATTATTTTATAATTAATCTTACTAACAATTTTAGAATCCAATGGCATTTTATTAATAATTAGAATAAGATCAAAATTGGTGACATTTGTTACCGATCTCACGCTGTTTTATTAATTTATTGTATTAAGTTATTTATTTTAATGTATTCAAAAGTAAATATATAATAAAACACGTCGACTGTCTAGTTTTTGATCGGAATTGCTGGAATTAACTTTGATGCTACAAAACATTCACAATATACCATTATTACTATAACGTTTCTTATATAAATATAAACGGAATATTTTATTTAATTAAAAATTGTTATGTAATTGGACGCACTTACTTAAATTGTAATAAGATATTATTAATAATATTATAATCGAAAATTATGAGATTTGACAGCTTACATACTTATTTTGTATTTAAAATAAAATTCATTTTATATGGTGTAACTTCGTTAATTTATAAACTTAACGTATAAATGATATATTAGATATGAAATTGACGTCATTAAATATCTATATAAAATATATTTGAATTGAATTTGGAATATTTATATTAGTATTAGTGTTTTGAAATCTGTAATATTTACCAATATTTAATACGACCGGTAATACTTAATTTGAATTAGAAATGTTATAAATTAAAAACTGGACTATCGACGTGCATTAATTTATTATAACTAGCATATAAGACTGCTTTTCTTTTATTTAAATATAATATTATAAATTATTCATAATAATACGGATTTTATTTGTCTTAAAGTGTCTTATAGATAGTCCATCTTGTGTTTTCTTCTGTTTGCCTTTTGGGATGTGGGGATGCAGAATGCAGATGTCTCTAAAATCAAATTTTAGCCACTTCTACTATCTTGTTTCCTTTACTTAAGAAATCTTATGTAGTGTATCTGATGCATACGCGTCAAAAATACACCGGAGTGTACTTCGAGCCCTAAAGTTTTAGGGGAATTAGAAATTAAACTCAAAAATCTCTATTTTGGGTCATAATTTTTTTTATTGCTGTGGGACAGCAGATAGGCTGACGACCTTAAAATTTAGCAGTTACCGTCACCTATGGGAGTTTACAATGCCAATGGAATCGCGAACACGCTACTATCCCATAAGGGTACAGGGACTTGGGTCACTGATGCCGAAACACATCACAAGATTTATGGCGGCATAATGAAGACCAAAGGTGGTCGCCATCCAGACGGGCTTGGGGCCTTACCACGTAGCTAGGGTGGGTTGTTTTGTCGCCTTTTACGACAGGCCGACCCCGGCCGCCGAGGCCAGTATTCTTTCTCCGCCCCTGCACTGATAAAAACTTACGTACTGTTAAATTCAGAGTTTACAATTTGGAACTCTGGGTTCGCTTTTGAACAGAACTATTACTATGTTTTGGTACTTTTCCTTTTAAATATATGTGGCGACTTAATTTTTAAAGAAATTATATGGACTAAGTTTGGTCAAAGTACTTAGTAGTCAGGTTCAATTACACTCGTAGACTAACCTAAAGTTCAAGATGCTTTAATATTTTATAAGTTACATAATAACCACGTACTGATAGTAAAGAAAACAGCGTTAGAAAATCTACCCGAGCCCGGCCATGAGACATTGTAGGTTGTTGTTATTATTAGCTATGTTATAATTCAATAGCAACGACAGCCGCCAGGCACCTTCACTGGGTCGGTTGATGATAATTTAGATTATTTGGGTCCTAAATATCTTCCTGTGAACCCTTGGGTCCCTTACACAATTTTCAAAGTACACTTTCAATTAGTACATAAGAATTTAAAGAATTACGTCTGTTATTTTAAATGGGGCTATCAATAAAACAATTTTTCACGATTAAAACTATATATTCAGAAGCTTAAACGACATCTATCAAAAGCTTAAAGACGTCTTAAGATAATTAAAAAACTAAAGTAAATCAAATTAGTCTAAAACGTGTAACAATATACGTATCTTTATCCACACATTCACAACATTTTAGACCCATTATTAGAATGTATACTATTGCTTTCGATCACATTACTTTTCCTATGAAAGATAGTAAGGAGGATCACCTGTTTTTCAAAAAGTATCCGTCAAAAGTTTTAAACAAGAGACACTACTGCAGTAAATAAATTTAAACAACCGTTTATATGAATTAAACATTTCTTATTTTATTTCACAGTAAATAGTTAAAAAATACAACAACTCGATTGATGATTCTCGTCACATTTTTTTTATTGCTGTAGCGCAACGAACAGGCTGGCGGCCCACTTAAAATTTTGCAGTTACCGTCGCCTATGGGTGTTTGCAATTCCAGGGGCATCGCTAATACAAAGTTATCATGGCGGCATATTTAAAAATCAGGAGTGGTTACCATCCAGATGGGCTTGGGGCCCTATCTCCTAGCTTGGGTTGTTTAGTCGCTTTTATGACAGGCGACCCCGGCCACAGAGGTCAGTATTTTTTCTCCGCTCCTGTACGGATAAAAGTATATCATCGAATATATTACTCGACCTAATTATAGTCAATTTCTTCAACTGCTAAGGTCGTATGATACCTCGTGCTAATCTAGGGCCATTGTGACGCGATTTTGTTGCGGATTTAGAACTACAGTTTAATATTTAGGATTGGATACTTTGTTTGCTAAATATATACACAAGACCAACTAAATGACTGACCAAATAATATACATACTTTTCCATACCTTCTATAGTTTAAAATAATAACCACATCTGACAAACAATATTTTTACTATCCCAAAATATTTTCAATGTAGAAAGTGACTAGTAACAACACTGTATCAATTTATATAAAGGACGAGCTACTTCGAGACATCTGCAATTAATTTCGGCAAGGACATCAGCAAAGGGAAGTTTAAAGTTGAGGCCAAAATAGGTAAGACAAGACACTTTCAGTATCACACGTTCTATATCGAGTAGAAAGCTTGGAAAGCTACATTTTTAATATGTGATTAAACAAAATATTTCTTGTAATAATTTTTACATTCAAATAGATTAAAAAATTTATTTGCATATAAACCAGTTTCTCGATACTGCATTCGAAAATTTTATCTATGCAAATTTATTACAAAATTTCTAGTCATACGTTTAATAGAAAATTGAAGCTGCTAGAAGCTTTTATTATTTGATTAAATGAATAAATGTCAAATCAAAATGAAGAGATGATAGAGAAACATTAAGGTTCTATTAATTTTAGTTTTAGGCCAATCTATAATGAAGTAACAATAAATATATTATTATATTTAAGTATTAATTTTCAGTTGATAATAACTATAAGTGTAAACAAAAAGTACCAAAATGCGAGGAAATAAAGAAGTTCGTACTTATCGTCAAAGTAACTGTGTTTCCAATTATCCTTGAATACACTCTAGTCCTAATTAATTGTTATAAATATAATACCGTAGATAAAAATTTTCTTTTTAGCGGTATCTATTGTACATTGAGATAAAATCAATTGGGTTATTTTAAGCCCAGTTATCTAATTGTACATGAACAAGTAATCCACATTTAATCCTTTATCGATTACCTTTTTCATTGTTTTTAAGAACCAAAGCATTTTGATCAGTGACATGCTTCTTTTTCCGCGCATTACCGCATGCAGCTCTGGCAGCTTCGCAAGCACAATGAGCAGCTTGCTTAGTGGCTGCACACTCGGCGCAAGCGCATTGCAGCTTGTGCTGGAGGTGTGCAAGTCTTGCTTTAGCTTCGGATAGATTGTGACACTTCTCTTGTAGTCCGATCCTTGTCTTCTCTAAGACGCTGTTCGCGGCTTTCTCCAATTGTGCTGCCAGTTGCACTGCTTGGATCATCAATTTATGCTGCAAATGATTCTTTTATAAACAAATGGATAGTGGTAATTTTTATCAGGCTGACTGGACAGACTGAGTTCTACTCTGATACAGCGTCACCTACAGGATTTAATTGTAAATCTAAACCATCAAGAGATCAACACACAAAAATATTTTAAATCGATAACTGCAAAGCGCATCAGTAACTGTTAAAGCACTATTGCAAATATTTCTTAGTTACAAAAAAATCGATTATGTTAATCACAAAATAAAGTCAAAATGATAAAGAGTGCGGCGTTACTCAGGAGTCAGCTCTATTTTCCTGTGGAAAAGTTATATATAGGCATACAGATACAAATCAGCATTTATTACTTGTATGCGGGCTTTAAATTATTCGAATTTAAACATCGCATACTGCTCTACAAACGACCCTTTTATAAGAGCACGTGGCAAGACATTTGTATCTGCAAGTGTTCATCAGCACCGTATTGAAAATTGTACATTAAGATATTTTAAGACTAGTGAAAAACCGGTAGGACTAGAACCAATAAATATCTTTATTTACACCATGGATGCTGTACCAAGATTATAGAAATATGAGGATTGTGTTGACGCTAAGAAGCTTTTTTGTAAGTGATTTAATTATCACAGATTAAAATTGTAATTCAATAATTATTAAAAACAACTGACATGACTGATTTATTTATGATTTTTTTTTATCGTGCTATCAGTCATAAATCTATTTAAAATTCTCAAAATTTCTTGTACGAAAAATCGTTACGTAGTTCATATAAAAATACACTGCAGGAAAACAAAAATTCACCAATCGAAATCTTAATTTTCGCATCCAAAAACGTTCTTAACAAAAAACAGTAGCAGTTTTAGTCTAAAGCTACCTTTGATGTGCGAACTCATCTTAAGTAAAAATAATAAAACTAGTTTTTTTTATTGCTGTAGGACAGCAGACAGGCTGACGGCCCGCTTAGGATTTAGCAGTTACCGTCGCCTATAGGTGTATGCAACGCCAGTGGCATCGCGAACACGCTGCTGTCCCATAAAGGTACAGGAACTTGAGTCACTATTGCCGGAACACAACACAAGGTTATTATGGCGGCTTACTTAACACCAAAGGTGGTCGCCATCCAGACGGGCTTGAGGCCCTACCACGTAGCTAGGGTGGGTTGTTTTGTCGCCTTTTACGACAGGCCGACCCCGGCCACAGAGGTTAGTATTCTTTCTCCGCCCCTGCACGGATAAAAAGTTTATTACAAGAATTACAAGAAATAAAAGTAAATCAACATGAACACAAAATTTTTATTAAATAAAATTTAACAAAACACTATCCACCATTCTATTATAATCATTTCTTTTTTCCAGAGTAAAAGCATGACATGGATTTTAGCGAGACTGATCTCAAACACGTGGGAACACACGCCAAGACTGTTGCGGCGGCAATAAATGTATATAACGACATGCAAATCATTATTTAATGAAATCGAATCGTTGGTGCCTCAAATTATGATACTTTCTTGGATATTACACGCAATAAACTTGGTTATTAGACTTGAAGGTTGTAAAGAGTTCTTGGCGCAATAAAGTCTCTTCGTAGTTTATTTTATACTACAATTGTTTTATATTGGATACCTCTATGTTGTTAATTATTAAACCTCAAAAATTATTCAAGGATGTATGTAAGTCCCACTTAATTTCATCAATTTGTAACTATTTTCAATGCCTTATTTTTGTTAATTTTTTTAGGGTGTGTATTATACTTTTTTAACTGGTAAAATAAAAACAGTTTCTTCATCAACTGTTTTAAGTGAAACTTATTCGAACACCTCGGTATAGTTAGTATATGTATGTTACATTTGAGTTTTTTGTGGTATCTCGTTTCTTCAGCTCCAAATAATATGTTTGAAATAATTATCTTCTTAATTTGTTGTCAGGATCAAAACTTCCTCATACAACTTCTACCCGGTCAGACCTTATGAAAAAGAGAAAGCAAAGTTTTACGAAGCATTCATTATTATACATCGAGGCTCTTCAACAATTACTACCAAATAGACAAAAAAGAAGATAGTTGGTAGTAAATATGAAATTGCCGCAGCTTCGTAAAACTTTGATGTCTTCGATCGGGTAGAAATTGTTGAAGATATAATTTTTAGATATTTATATGTGTGTTATAAAAAACTATATTTATGGTAATTTGAGGCAAATCCAGTTAACAAAACTCATAAAAGTTTAGTTATTAAACCGCAGTTATAACCTACAGTGTCAGTTTAAATCTCTAAAAGGATAATACGTATATATACGATATATAGATTATAAACATCAGTTTAGTAATTTCTCTTAGTTACAAAATGAAAATAAAATGACGTCAGTCTGCCGGGCACTGTTTACTAATTAATTCATCTGTTTGATTTAAAAATAATTATCGAATAATATACCACTAGTCTCAGGAACGTAAATTAGGTTAATCAATCAAAAATTGTTCTCCAATTATTACCTGTGCAGTAGCTTGCTGGGAAGCTGCTGTAGCAGCAGCGTAAGTTCCCTGTTGCTGGTGAACAGCTTGTGTATTCTCAGCTACGACTGCTTCGGCTTCCTTAACTTCTTGCTGAAGTTGTTCCACAACAGCCTGTTTGCCAGCTAGTGCTGCTTCCGCTGCCTTGGCTGCTTGAAGCGCTTTCTCTGCCAGTTGCGTCTTTACCTATATATATTCATCCATTTTAAAATTTGTTCTTGTTCTTAATTTTATAATTTTTACCAAATTATAAGTTTGATAAGATTTGTCATTATTTGATACATCGAATAAATGGTTTACATTTGATTTTGTAAGAAAATATTTTTGTTTGTGTTGTCTACTTAAACAAAATAGACATACTCGTAGAGCTTATGCTTTATAGTGCATGTCATTGTATGACATACACTTTTCTCTTGGAATGACTAATGTTGTCATTATATTAATTAATTGTTAATATTATGAAATTGTATATTTGTGTTATCCTGATATAGTCAGTGCAAACATAATTTTGTTTTATATGTACTTCTACCAAATAGTTTAACTTCGTTCATCAATATAATTCTAGCAATTAAGGTCTCAGGTTTGAGTCCGGTGTTCGCTGCTGATTACATATTAATATATAGCTAAATTGACTTTTTGCAGAGATGAGCATCTTGTCAGTTCACGACACTTGGATATCAGTGAGAGGGGAGGAGCATCCAATTACGAGAATCCATAGTCAATTTCGTATTTTTTTTATTGCTGTAGGACAGCAGATTAGCTGACGGCCCAATTAGCATTTAGCCAGCTAATGCCGGAACACAACACAAAGTTATTATAGCGGCATACATATGAGCAAAAATGGTCAGATTCCAAATGGGCTTGGGGCCCTACCACGTCGCTAGGGTGGGTTGTTTTGTCACCTTTACGACAGGCTGACCCCGGCCGCAGAGGTCAGCATTCTTTCTCCGCCCCTGCACGGATTAAGATTTAAAAAATCAAGTTTTTACAATAATTATTGTAAAAAATCTTTTGTAATTTTTTTAAATTCAATTAATCATAGCTAACCATGTGAGCTGCCTGAGCGCCGGCAGCGTTCTGCGCCGCTTGTGCGGCTTTTGCTTCAGCGGCAGCCTTCTGAGCTATACTGGACGCACACTTCCCCTTGCAGTCCCTTTGAGCTTCCCTAACTTTGACGTCTTTCGCTGCTTCTGCGCCAGGCTTCTCCGCCCACTTATCCGGCAACCCCCTAACTATCACTACCAGAAAGAAGAATACAAATACTCTCATTTATGCACAATTGCTTCACCTTATTCTAAATACTAGTAAATTGTTTAAAAAAATACGAAACATAACATAGAACGGTGGATGAGTTTCAAAAAATTATCAGACAGAAACAAATTGCAATCAATGAATGTGAAAGATTGAAAATGTCTTCTAAATTTGATGGAATGAAGTTTTAATAAGAAGAGAAGGTTTTAATATATTTTAACAGACTTCTTGGATTACATCCTTAAAATATTTTATTATTGTATGTTGTATGTTATCATGATCTCTCAGAACGTGTATATTTATTTAAATATTATATCAAAATCAAAACTTATATTGATAGACTTATATTGAGAAATAGAAAAATTTATTCTGTTGGTGGGGACCAAGTCGGGATAATGTGAGTCAGCGACCCTGCTACTCTGTATTAATAATAAGATAAAATTTCTGTATGAATTTCAAGTTGATATTTAATGAATGATTTAATATTAATGTATTGTGTTTAAATTTCCTTTTACAAAATCCCTTTTTAAGGGCTGAAATATAAAATGCATGTATGCATATGTAAAAGGTTAATTCACATGGTTTATTAGCTCACTTCCGGCTGAAGGAGCATTTATTTTAAGTCGGAGAAGTAAGGTTACGGTCATCTTTATTGCCCAGTGACAACACAGTGAATCTGAAGTGAAAAAAGACGTCTATACATATTTTTTCACTAAACTAATATCTATATATTAGTTCTATCTTTCTTTCACTCGAAATATATACAGAATTAAAAAGATATAATATTTCATATTGATTTAATGACGAAACAAATTCAACAATTCAATTTTTTAGGGCAACATGGACTTTTACAAGGAGTGTTCTTAGATGGAAAGGGCCAATACGCATCCAGGACGATCGGACCGCATGCAATACACCCGGCTGCAACCAACGCTGTAAAACATGAAATGCAGACCAGCATTTCGAACTACTTCTTCAGACACTTGACAAACTTTTGCATTTCAAACTGGCGGTAGCAGACAGGAACGCAGGCGAGGATCGACGCTGAGGCAATTAGGGCATAAAGAGAGAGGCAAATCATCTTTCAATGCGGGCCTCTAAATGCCTCTCCGTTTGAAGCGGTTGATGCAACGAGAATTGTCTGAAATTAACAATAAATAAAAATAAAGTAGTCAGGAATTAAAAGTATATATAAAATTCGACCACGCCGGGGTGACCACTATAGTAAAGTACGCTGTAATATTCGAGCAGAGTGTAAACAAGTCTGCTTCATGTGGGCGACTCAGTTGGACTGGCCTGGAGGGCTGCGTTGGGACGAATGCGACGAGCGCGCGAGCGCGAGCGCACGACGGCCGGCCTGCGCTCGCAACAGACGGTCTAAGTAGACTTGAAATAAACAGTTAATTTTACACCGAAATTTTGCGCTATTTTTTTTTATTGCTGTGGGACAGCAGACAGGCTAACGGCTCGCTTAGAATTTAGCAGTTACCATCGCCTATACGTGTTTGCAACACCAGTGGCATCGCGAACATGCTGTCCCATAAGGGTACAGGAACTTGGGTCACTAATGCCGGAACACAACACAAGGTTATTATGGCGGCAAACTTAAGACCAAAGGTGGTCGCCATCCAGACGGGCTTGGGGCCCTACCACGTAGCTAGGGTGGGTTGTTTTGTCGCCTTTTACGACAAGCCGACCCCGGCCGCAGAGGTTAGTATTCTTTCTCCGCCCCTGCACGGATAGCTATAGGTATATGTGGCCTTTGAGATTAATTGGCGATTTCCGTCGCGCAATGTCTACATTGGTTCGGTTCCCGTCCCAAGTCTCGGTGTTACGTATATATAATATGTATATATTTATAAAAATACTAGCCGATCACGCCCGCTCCGTTGGGCGATTAACAGAAAACAGAAAAAATGAGAAAGGGTAATTATCTACGTAAAAATATTTAATTTTTCAATAAAAAGTATCCCATGTTACTTCTAATACCTCCAAGAATATGTGTACAGAGTTTCATGATGATCGGTTAAGTAGTTTTCGTGTGAAAGCGTAACAAACAAACTTACTTTCACATTTATAATATTAGTATCAAGTATGATATAAGTAGTGTATTAATGGTTTAGTACCATTACCACTGTTTATTTAATTATATTTAATAAATCTACTCACATCCTCATTACAGGAGGTAAATATATAAAATAAATTACATTATAATAGATCATCATAGCTAGGCTTACAATTCTGAATTATTTTAAGGCTAAAGAGTCCAAAATGCAATCGATCTGAAAAATACTCATAGAAATGTATTCCAATTTCCTATGCCTTCCCGAACATAAAATGGGAGTGACCTGGGTATTTGCTAATAACAGAACTGTGAAGGAATAAATTGACAAATACAACTTACATAATATGTATTAATTTCCCCTCCTTCTTGCAAAACTTCACAGAATCTAGTTAAGAAAAGAACCAAATTCTTTGTCTTGGAAGTACGATTTAAACAAATCGGAAATACACATTTCGAATTTTTATTTAACTGAAAAATTACAGAAAATTTACTTCATGACATATGTAAAATTGACAATATCAATTGGGTATTTTTGAATTTCTGCCAGCGTTCTGCTTATTTGTTACCGGAACTAGTTTTGAATATAAGATGAAATGAGTTTGCACTATCCCTGGTTTGTGCCACGCGAATACTTTGAACCGTGTTCATTGATTTAAGTATTAATATAATAATTTTCGTTACGTAATTTTCTAAAATTTAATAGGATTGAACTTTGTTTTCAGAATTTGAGACGCAGTAATAGGTTTTGAAAATGGCGTGATATGCCTTTTCTTATTGTTGCACATACATTATGTACAACCTCATCTATATTAACGGGTATTGTTAAAGTCATGTGTGTAACACTTACACAACCTCACAATAACCTCATAACCTCCGTAGTGTAATGGCTTTTGTATGTCGAAACAACTGCGTGGATTATGGGTTCGATTCCAGTCCTGAACCCTACCCGGACCTCGGGCACTCAGGCAAACATTTGTATTTCCGGGATATATCGCTTAGGTGATGATTATGACACACATGTCTTATTAATTACTAAAAGATTTAAAATACGCGATTCTGTGATCTATACAAATAAATAAAATTGGAGGGTCTGTTTGTAATATTAAAATAACCGCTTTTTACTAAGTGCATTCGGACGTATACACGGTACATATACCAAAACAACATTTTTTACAATTTTTGTCTGTCTGTCGGTCTGTTTGTTCCGGCTAATCTCTGAAATGGCTGCACCGATTTTGACGGGACTTTCACTGGCAGATAGCTGATGTAACAAGGAGTAACTTAGGTTACTTTTATTTTAGAAAAAAAAATAGTTTTAGCTAAAAATGATCAGTTTCGGAAATTTAAGGACCAATTTAACTTGACCTCAGATTTATATTACCAATCATATGAAATAGGGTTCAGCTTAGGCTGGACTATCTAGGTTCGAACGCAGTTTGCATATTTAATTTATTTATATTTAAAAAAAATGCTGCCCAAAGTTACTATTCCACGCGGACATAGTCGCGGGCACAGCTAGTTTAAAATATAATCAGATAGTTTACAAGCACAATAGTTTTTTAATTGCTACACTAAAGTTTCTATACTTTTTGCTTTGATGCAGCGAACTTTATGGAGATTGTTGCAAACTTGAAAATTCATATTTGGAAAACAGATTTTGCACTTACTGACGTATAATATTTTGAAAATATTTCTGTGGAAATAAAATTTAATTAAAATGAACATTAAATTCCTGTGGAATGTAGGTAGGATAATTTTGCTATCAGGATTATCTTTCGGCATCTAAGTTGGAGACCTAGCTCCGGCCTTCAAAAACTTAGGTAAGATTTCAATTTAGTAAACAGTGGAGTTTTATAAATGTTCGTATAAAATTGTATTATTCCATTTTAAATTAGTATAATATAATAGTAATATTTCAGTTTCAA
This sequence comes from Malacosoma neustria, assembly GCA_963693495.1. Classification (NCBI taxonomy): domain Eukaryota; kingdom Metazoa; phylum Arthropoda; class Insecta; order Lepidoptera; family Lasiocampidae; genus Malacosoma; species Malacosoma neustria. Next base: position 2,179,079 of record OY856390.1, on the reverse strand, counting down.
AATATTATTTTCTTAGTTCGCAGTAGCTAGTAGAAACTAAAGTCTAAATCGTTTCCTGATCTTTGCTTCATTAAGCTCTTTCGCCAGATTCCAAACTCTTAACATGCTGTTACGTACTCTGACATCGCAAAACTTAAAACATTTAGAGCTACGTTATAAGAAAAAAAAAAATACAATAAACATAGGTTTAAAACGTCCTGCCGGTTGCACATTAAAATCACAGATGCGCTTCTATGAAAAGAAAAATATTAGCATTGGGTGTAATCGTGGCACCCTATTCACATTTATTTTACCATAAGAATGTAAAGTATTGTAAGGAATGTATGAATAAATATTTTGTAAAATATTCTACAATTCTACTTAACTCTGGCTCCTTAACTACCAAGGATGTTGATAATAGGCGTTTTCTCCGATATTCAAAAAAGGAAGCTATTCCATTTATTACTGCAATTAGAAAGTTTAGTGGTGTTATATAATGATGTAAAACGCACTTAAATGTCATCTTAAATTATTTATTACGAATTTGAAAAACACTATCCGTGCAGGGGCGGAGAAAGAATACTAACCTCTGCGGCCGAGGTCTGCCTGTCGTAAACGGCGACAAAACAACCCACCCTAGCTACGTGGTAGGGCGTCAAAGATCGTCTGGATGATGACCACCTTTGCTCTTAAGTATGCCGCAATAATAACCTTGTGTTGTGTTCCGGTATTAATGACCCAAGTTCCTGTACTCTAATGGGACAGCAACATGTTTGCGATTCCACTGGCGTTACAAACACCCATAAACGACGATAACTGCTAAATTCTAAGTGAGCTGTCAGCCTTTCTGCTGTCCTACAGCAATAAAAAAAACTTTCTTTTGTAGTCTATGGTAGTGCCCTGTCGATATACTTTTATACTCTGAATAAAATTATATAAAAATTCACATTTAATGTTAAAAGCTTTTGAGAAAGTAGACCTTCCTATTTACAAATTCGTATTAGCTGTCTCGAAGCATTTACTATATTTCAATACGAATTTACATGTTTTATTTTTAATTGGTTGTCTTGTCTAGACTAAAATAAGATCGATGGATTGCGTAAAAGATAACATGGCAAAAAGAGTGTGAATGTTAAGATGACGGCTAACAGAGGAGAGTGGAAGAAGAGAACATGTTATACCGACGCCATATAATGTGGGATAGGGGCAAGAAGAAGAAGGTTGCCTTTAAATTATAGCAATAATAAAGCACTCTTTTTTGGCTATCCTTTTAAACAATTGATGAGGCACCAGTGGAAAGATTTGTTTAAGTATGGAGGCTTAGGCCGCAATAGGCCTGTTTAAGCAATTCAATTCCGACTATTTATTCGTTGATTACATTTTACTTTGGTTTCCACATATATGATGAATGCCATTCACCGAGCGAGATCTAGCAACCATTTGATTTGTTTACGTCTATTCTCTAATATTCTTTTACATTCAACATACTGTAATATTTCGGCTCAAGCAAACTGGTTTCGCGCATAAGTACTTACAAATAATATAATTATGTACATTGATAAAATCTCGAAGATTTAATAGAGATCTATACCTTAATTCATTTAAATTAAAAACTTAACAGACAGAATTACTGTCACATATATAATATTTATGGATATAGTTCTGACAACATATTGAAATTATGGAATTTAAATCAAAGCAGATAAGCTGATTTAATTTACTTGTGAAATATGCTATCATTTTCCCACTGTACTTCGATTTTTGTTTCAGATCCCATGATTTTGGACCCACTGCTGGGCATACTCGTCACTATAGTGATACTAACAGTACTCCCTGTTTGCCTGTCAAGAATCATTCAACCCAAGTGTGGAGTGCCATCACAATTTTACACATAGCATAGATATATATATAACTGAAGATTTAATTATTGTGAGCAAATTGGTTTTTGGCATTACAATGTTTTGTTTGAACGCTTGCTCTCTTCTTACTATAGTTGGTTTAATGATATTCGGTCCGTTAATTTGCGAGAAGGCGATGGCTTGCCTTAACAATGCTGATAATAAATCGAAGGGTAAGCCTAAGTACAAATGTAAATGCTGAAAGCCCAACACAAAACTGATCGAACGATTTCACCAAAAATATCTTAATTCTTACTATAACTTTGATCGGCAAATGTTTATTTTATCTAGTTTAGTATTTTTATTTAATTTTTTATTACAAATATTACTTATAATTTAACAACTCTACGGTATATTTATTGGTACATTTAAATCTACCTTCACAGAGTGTATTAAACTTGCTAGATACTCGGTATTACTTACAAGTATTTCATATAAAATTACCAAAGTGACTTCTGCATCAAGTGAAACCAATAATTCTGCCAAATTATATTGTTAAATACCACAATATTTAAAAACTTTTCTTTTGTTGCAGAATCAATTTGGTATTGGCTGTCCTCCGGTTACCATTTTCTCTTAGCTCTGTGATCTCTGTTACATGAAGAACTTTAGCCCTTTCAAGCTTTTTTTCATTTTACCTAATTTTTATTGTAACTAATTTAATTTTAATATTGATTTTGCGAAATTTCTAATTATTTTTGTATTATTAGTTATATTTATGATGATTTGTATGAGTTTAGCTACAGCTGCAGTCGCTGTGGGGTGTATTGGTTGTGGACCAGTACTGTTAGATAAATTTCTGAGATGTTTTATGTCTAATAAGAAATAGTTTTTTTTAATGAAATAAATAGTTATTTGTAAATAAATTATAAAAGAATTTTTTAGTTTTATTTTACATTAGCACGGGATCATTTGTTAAACTTTTTGAATTTCTTAATTTTGATTTTGTTTAAAATTTGCTATATTTCAGTGGAATTTTAAAAAATCAGAGTTTAAAAGTTACAATCCCCAAATTTATCACTAATATAGGTTTTAGTCCAAAAATGTTTCCTACCTTGAGACTGAAAATGTTTTATGATGAAGCTTTATATTTTGATTAATATTTGGGTAATTGAGACAAGTTTTATTGAAGTCGCTTGTTCTCATCACTCGATATTATATAAAACATATTTAAATTGTGCAGCATCTCTCAATTTATCTTGAAATCAATAAATACATTTAAATAAATAAACCGTTGTTCTCCTATCGCTTAATACCTGGGCTCAAGCCGACGCCAAGCCCCTCTCGTCTCAGGGCAGGTCTTTTCTACAGTTTGTCTTTACTCTTTTTCTTCTACTCTTCTCTTTGACTTCTTGTCAATTCAGGATTGAGGGAGGAATGGAAATAGAGTGTATTTAAATAGAACCAGCTATCCTGAGATAAATTTGTAAACTAGGTAACTATGGAAAATAGCAATCCATACTATTATTATTATATATTATTATTATAAATGTGAAAGTAACTCTGCCTGTTACATTTTAACACCAAAACCACTGAACCAATGTTGATAAATTTCAAGGCTAGTTTTTATTTATATGGTAGAACAACGTTTGCTGGGTCAACGTATTTTATATTTACATAGTTTAGGTTTCAACTAACTGGTTTTTTATTTGAAAGTTGAGTTTTACTATAGTATTTCTATATTTTTAAATGGAAATAATATTCAATTTTTTTCATCGTATAAGCTCATGTACATTCCTTATTAGTCTTATTTCAGTGTTTTTCACGGTATTTCTAGTAAGCTTGAGCCTTAAGACAGGCAGGCCAGCTGTTCGATGGCCCAGGTACTAGGCGAAAGGAGAACGGCGGTTTATTTTTATCCATGCAGGGGCGGAGAAAGAATACTGACCTCTGCGGCTGGGGTTGGCCTGTTGTATAAGGCAACAAAACAACCCACCCTAGCTACGTGATAGGGCCCCAAGCCCGTCTGGATGGCGACCACCTTTGGTGTTAAGTATGCCGCCTTGTGTATGGGTTCCGGCATTAGTGACCCAAGTTCCTGTACCCTTATGGGACAGCAACGTGTTCACGAAGCCAAATTCCTAAGTGGGCCGTCAGCCTATCTGCTGTCCTACAGCAATAATAAAAAGACACATAAAAATAAACAAAACTTATTCCCTCTATTATGCTATGTTGGCACAAGAATGATGTCATAAACGAGTCGTGAAAGACGTCTCCAAAGTGCAACCGGGATTAGAAGTTTGATGACTAACTTAAGTTAACATAAGTTAACAGACAAACTCTTTGGATTTGGAATAAATTCCGATTAAGGTTTTCCCATCCCTTCCTATCGCAGTACGATATGGGGTTTTTCAGAAAACGTGTTATAGGATTTCTTAGAGGCTGGCAGCGCGTTGACAGTGCCTCTGGCGTTGCCAACGTCCATAGCGACGGTGGCCACCTGCTATCAGATGGACCGTTTACCTGTCTGCTGATTATTATCAGATTAGATTTTTATTATAAACAGGTTTATAACAAATTAGAAATTTGAAAGTCGTTTGAATATTCTAAAGAGTATTGCAAAGAAAATATATGTATCATTCACAAAACAAATATAGATTTTTATCCGTACAAGGGCGGGGAAATAATACTAAGCTCTACAGCCGGGGTCGGCCTGTCGTAAAAGGCGACAAAAGAACCACCCTAGCTACGTGGTAGGTCCTCAAGCCCGTCTGGATGGCGACCACCTTTGGTCTTAAGTATATATGCCGCCATAATAACCTTGTGTCGTGTTCCGGCATTAGTGACCCATGTTCCTGTACCTTTATGAGACAGCAGCGTGTTCGCGATGCCACTGGTGTTGCAAATACCCATAGACGACGGTAACAGCTAAATTCTAAGCGGACCATCAGCCTATTTGTAGTCCTACAGTAATAAAATAAAAATATAACTGATAATTGAAATAAATAAATATACTAGGACACAGCCTAGCACAGCATTCCTAAAGTGAGCAGCATAGCGCTTATGTTATGAGTACTAGAAAACTTTTATACTTTTTTTATCCATTGACTTTCAATAGTCGGTTAGCAAATCCTTTTCTAATACCTAAAAATTATACAAATACCAGTTGACCCGGTAAACGTTGTTCTGCCATATTAATTTAAAAAGTAGCCTATGTCCTTCTCCATGGTACAATCTATGACTATACCGAAATTCATCAAAATTGGTTCCGTCGTTTAGGCGTCAAAGCGTAACAAACAAACACACTTTCACATTTATAATCTTAGGTATGATCTAAAACATACCCACAACATTTGTAAATAAATACATATTATTAATACTCCGCATTATAAGATTGCAACTGAGATTAAAAGCTCGCAAAGAAAATATTTAAAATAAAAAATTGTTTCAGGTTTTAAGTTCCCTGGCCACGGATGTATGTTTTGCCTATCCCTATTAGGCCTGATAGGTGTGGTCACTGCTGTCTCTTGCATGCCCTTCTGCACGCGTGCACTCTTCGAGAGGAAGTGCAGGTGTCCGTCGGTGCCCAAGTGTCCTGATTGTGGGATGCCATTTTGATGATACTCCTGTCTTCAAGAGTTATTTGAATTTTGAGTATTTTTACACCAAGTGAGAATACTAGCTTAAATCTTCTTCTTTAAAAACTTGTGGCAACATAATTAAACTAAAATCAATAGTAATTTCGTTGAGGACTCTTGTCAAAAAACATAACAAAAAACTTATAATGAATATATACAGTTTATAATAATGCTATTATTCATTAAGTTAAAGAGCTTTGCTTTCAGCTGTGAACAAAAGCGTTATGTCAGCCATTTAGTTTAACAAGTAATAAAACATACTTAGCAACATTGCTCCGGATCTTTTATAAGGCGCCTTAAGATTTTTATTTAACTTGAAAATTGTTTTTTGCGTTTGATTTTATCCCTTTGCTACCTGTCGTCTAGAACAATCATCCCTCTTGCTCTTCCTCGGAGCCGGCGCTGGTCATATACACTTTTATTTTGTAAATATATTCATGTTATGTCTAAGTATAAGCACCCAAATGCGAGATGGGAATCGAACCTGTGGCCTCTGCGAGCATACCATAATTTGTTAGTCATTACGACAATGATGTTGTTAAAATTGGATGTTGTGAAATATTTCGGTTTAGTGACGTACCTATTTGATGATAGAATTTTAGCTCCTAACCCAGTGAACAGATAACTTAAATATGACGTCATACATAGGTCACGTAGACATCATGAATCTTTACGTAATTAAGACATAATAATGACTTTATTTGAAGTTATGTCATATTATATGACATCGTACTGATATAAACTTTGACTTTTGGCGTCAATTGGAGATCATGCTTACGTCATATACGATTCAAATCTTAAATATGTCAACCAGTCTGCTTGATATCATATTTACGTAACTGTGTTTACTGAGAAATATATATAATATAAAAATAGATTAATAAGGTTGTATTTAGAAGAAAATTATTTCACCTGGGTACGACTTTTTCATCAAGATAAGCTGATCCTTACCTAGTTTAGAGACCCAAAGAGATTAACATTGAGCATCCTTCCTGTTCGTTAAATAAATTTGTGTTAAAATTTGTTTAATGATTTATAATAAAATGCCTAACAATTTAATGTTATGAATTTAAATATATAATATAATAATATTACAAAAGTAAGAGATGCAACCTAGGGACCAATGATTTAGTTTTACAACGATTTGCCCCTTTTATTCATGCTGCATGAAGCCTATCATAAAAGACGATAAAACAACCCTAACTAGGTGGTAAGGCTTGTAAGCCCGTCCGGATGGCAACCACCCCTGGTATTTCAATATGCCGTTATAATAACCTTGTGTGGTGATTCAGCATAAGTTGCCCAGGTTCCAATTCCACGAATATACGGCAGCATGCTAGCGGTATCTCTGGAGTCACAAACATTCATGGGCGACGGTAACTGCTAACTATTAAATGGGCCTTCAGCCTGTCTGCTTTTCTACACCAGTAAAAGACAAACTAACATAATAACTTCAATATATCGTACTTACAATGAAGCAAAACATTGTTAGGAGCTCTACGTAATCCCACTGTATATATATATACACATATATATATATATATATATATATATATATATATATATATATATATATATATATATATATATATATATATATATATATATATATATATATACTGTTGGTTTCATTTAAGGAAAGACCTGCGACCAGCATTGGAACATTTATAATTTAACAAATTTGTACTACTAGATACTTTATACGTGCAGGGGCGGAGAAAGAATACTGACGTCTGCGGCCGGAGTCAGACTGTCGTAAAAGGCGACAAAACAAACCACCCTAGCTACGTGGTAGGGCCCCAAGGCCGTCTGGATGGCCTGTGGTCTTAACTATACCGCCATAATAACTTTGTGTTGTATTCCGGCGTTAGTGACTCAAGTTCTTGTACCCTTATGGAACAGCAGCGTGTTCGCGATGTCACTGGCGTTGCAAACATCCATAGGCGACGGTAACTGCTAAATTCTAAGTGGACCGACGGCTTGTCTGCTGTCCTACATCAATTAAAAAAATATATAATAGGGTATACAATAGGTTTGATTTATTTATTTCGATTTTTTTTTTCAGTTTAACAGATTCATAATGATTTGCATGACGTGCGCCACTGCAGCAACTGCAGCAGGACTCATCGTCATGGGACCCTTAATATGTGAGAAATTATTGCACTGTCTATCCAAATCCAGATCTTCGAAAAAATGATTTAATTTTTTTAGTCGATATACAATGTTTCAGAATAATTTTCTTTTATTATCTCTCTTAATGTAATTGACTGAATAATTAGTAAGTCTTTTGGACAAAATAGGTAGATGACATTACAAATTTTTTTATAACCATAATGTTATTTTTTGTCTGTTTTACTTTTATTCAAACGAATGATTAACGTGCCTATTAAAGTAAGCTGGGATATATACTGGTATAATATGTCCTTCCAAGTGCTTTATGGCCCAAGTCAACATCACCTGCTAGCTTTGCTAAAACGAACGATCCTCTGAAAAGATTTATCTTTCGTGATTAATGTGTCACAACATGATAGTGACTAGTTAAAACCAAACTAGGCCAAATCTGTTTGACTTATTTTGAACACAAGAGAAGGCAATAATGGGCACCTACGCAAACGATGTGCGATTTTTCTAGAGGCAGTTCTCAACGGAATAGTCCAGGCGCCGACGACTGAAATGCATTGCATAATTTAAAGCATAAGGATTCTAAGGAGGAAAATTTACGACGAATTAATTAAAAATGGAGTTTAATTTAAGAATAAATTGTTGTTTTAGGTGCGAACAATTAAAAATGCAATCGTTTACAAACCGCAATTTGATATCACACCATATTTGAATATCATATAAGATATTTTTTATTGCTACGGGTTGATGGCCCACTGTATATTAGTTACAGTCGCTTGTGTATATTTGCGTCGTCAGGAGCCTTAGGCCGGAACACAAGATTATTATGGCGGCATGTCTAAAATCAGGTGTGGTTACCATCCAGACGGGCTTCGGACCCTAACACCTAGCTAGGGTTAGTTTTGCCACATTTTAGGACAGACCACCCTGGCCGTCAATATTCTTACTGTACACCAAAAAGCATAGGCAGGAAGTATCACATTCATATAAACCAATAAATACAACCCGTATTAGAATTTCTAGATTCTTATTATTGAACATATCTGGCTAGTAAAGAATAGAACCACTAAACCTCTTTCCCCACGAGATGAAAAAGACAAGTGGGTGAATATTTTTATGAAAAGGTAAGAAATTGATATAGCGGACCAGACTACAAGCACCCTTGAACCAAATTAAGCTTTCTTCCATTCTATATATTTATATATAATATATAAATACATTATTAATAGAAGCTTCTGGAAGGCAGTAAAGCAAGGGTAGTTGCTGAGATTTCATATACCAAATAGAGGTGATCTTAATAATACAAAAAATGGAAAATGTAATTAAATTTAATAATACTACACTAGAACATACACCGTAATATCACTTGACTGATTCCAACTAACTACATATAAAGTAGAAATATAATGTATTGAGCAAACCGATTCATAGTTCAGTGTTCGACCGCACAGAAATCCTAGTAATGACACAGCGTTAGAATAATGGTTTCATTAAATATTGTGGCATTTTTGCTACACTAATTAATAAGGGATTTACGAGCTTTAGATTATTTATTGTTAGGATATACAAATAATTTTTATTTGTTTTTCTAATTTTATATTTCGTCTCTATTTTTTTTCATTCGTAAAAAACTAATATGGTTTATAAATAATAAATTACCTTCCTTAATCAAATTTCAACCCAAAAGTAACCATAATTACAATTTGTTAAAATTCATAGTTAATTTTAATATGTAAAATTAACAATTATAAATATTTTCATGCCTAGATTAATTTTGCATCCCTTTCAATACGAAAGAGATGGAAAATTTTAAACATGTATTTTAAAATATCAATGAATACAAAAATTAATATGTATACAAAATACAATACATAATAATACATAAAATATATAAATATTTACTAAAATAATACGTCTTTTAACTACTAGCATTATATTTAAATTTTAGCAAATTCTTGAACAACAATGGAATAGTTTGTTGAAACAATTTGTTAATTTATTTTTCAAATCTACATGTATTAGGTTTGATTTACTAATTTCCATGAAAAATATTTTACTTCTATGTAAGATGATAAGAAGATGTAATATAATTACTAAATTTTTGCGCACAACCTGCTACATAAATGTTTAACGAAATCCCATCTGTACGGTGAAATCAGAACTATACAATAATAAATAAATTAAAAAAATTATGACACTTATATTTAACTATTATCTTCAAATATTCACTACGTTTGGTTTTTCACATACATTCGTCTTTCCGGCGTCACGACTGAAACGGTTTTTTTAACCCTCAAATTTCCTAAGACAGCTTCATCTAATTTTGCTATCGCATCTCTTTGAGTTACATATTGACCTACTAGTTTAACTGCTGCAGTAGGTCTAACTATATGAACTTTTTCATTATTAACCACAGCTATCTCTTTACTGGAATGTTCTGAACTTGATCTGTAAAACCTTTTTAACGGTTCAATTCTATCACTTTGATTGATAGAACCTAATTCTTCGTTTAAAGTTTCTGGTTTTACATTATAAAATTGTATTGGGTTCCCTTCGTGTCTCTTAATATTTACTGATGGTAAAGCTTCGCGTTTAACATTAGGGTTTTTTGAAGCATTTTCAGTAATAGGAGTAACAAACATAGGACTAGGAGTCGTTAAAGGTGGTTTGCTTGTCGAATTTGTATATTTTAGAGTCATATGTCTTCTATGTTTTTTTTCTGCATCAGTTGCGTTATGCTCTCTAACTCTTATTTCACTATTTACTTTAAATCCTTCTGGATTCATAGTTATAACTTTAAAATCCTCTGTTTTCACTGATTCATTGCTTTCTCTGCTATTTTCTATATTTCTATTTCCTCTGTATATTGGTGCTTCAGCACTATCATGTTTTTGGATGGTCCTTTCATCTACGAGATGTTGAGGTACTACGACTTGTAAGTTACCGCTAACTTGATGGGTTTGTGTTTGTACTTGTGGTTTGTTTTGATTTTCAAGTATTGTTATAGCTTCTTTGATGCCGTCTACGTCTTCAGGGTTAGTGGGACGGTCTGAAAATTAAATAATAATACAGTTTAATTTTATCCAAATTAGAATCATAGTATAAAATGTTGTTTGTATGTAGATATGTGGAATTACTTGCAAAAAATGTACAAATAAATAAATTTAGTACAAAAGTTCTTAAATTTTTAATTCATGTAATCATTTCCTTTCACTAAGCGAAAATCTGTATTATATGTCATTATTTACAAATATTTGCTGATCATACAAATATTTCATCCTCCGCGGAGATTGAATCATTGGAGACGACCGGAACAGGCCATTTGCGTATCCACTAAATCAGCCTGTAGTATATTTATTGTTAGAGGTATAGTTTTGATGACTATTGGGACATCATACGTATTGCATGTATGTTTACAACATCACTATCATAAAATTACTTACTATCATCCATCTCTTTTTTGTATGAGGAGAAGAAAGTAAGCGCCTTCATAAGTTGATAGCTCTTGGAGACGGGAATATTGGTGTCGTAAAGTTTCCTGGTATTTTTGCAATCCACGTAGAACCACCAGTTGCACTTGAGAATAGTTTGATCGAAGAGCGTGGATTCAGGGCATAAGAATGACTTCATCACCAGACCATCGTCAGTTAAAGCGCACACGTGGAATACCTTCAACCGACAAATATTAACTGAGTTGTTATTAAATAATATTTCTAACAGTGATAATTATACCCCAGATTCTGAGACTATTAAACCTGACATGAAAATACATGGGGACAACACAATAAGTATATTCATTACACCATCAAAGTAAATCGTATAATTTGTCCAAAAGAAAAGGTCGGCCAAAGCTAAAGCAGGACCAGGAAACTAAGCAATAGGAACTTGGAATTTTTTTTGAATTTACTTGGAATTATTCAACATTTTTTCGTAAGTTTATAACTTACGTTTTTTAGATTTTTATTTATTAAATACAGTACATCAACCGCATACACAAAATTCTATTTATATAATATTTAAAATAATTAAGTTCATATATGCCAATTATAGGTGCACACAACATTTGCCATCGTGGTAGTTGTTTACCATTAAATCTATAAAATGTAAATATCAAATAAGTTAAACATTAATAACAATAATTACAAATACAATAAAAATTTGTATACTGATGAAAATGACAAAATCTATAAAAATTAGTATTAAAATTAATTTTTGTAAACTAAACAGTAGTAGCGAGACAGTGAACAAGATCGAGACCAGCTAATAAAAAATTAAAACCGATTCAATCGGTATTTTAAAGCTAGATATTATATTATATATAGACTTTAAAGCTGAAAATATTTATTGTTTTTTTTATAAACCTTGTAATCACATAACCACCGACACAATTAATCACCGACACAAACGAAAATAAATTATTTCAGATCATAGATATATTTTGCTTTGATTGGAAACCACAAAAATGTCCGTATACCTCTACCAGTCATTAACTTACCATACATCCGAGACTTTCGTCTCCGTACAATCCGGGGAAGTACTTTTGGTCGCCGCAGTGGAAGTTGGTGTCAGGTAGATCAACTTTCGACTTGAACTGGTCGTCAAAATTTTTCTCATACCCAACTGGGTAGTATTCCTTGGGGGCATTCATCACTTTTCCTGATGTTGGGATTCTAGGAAATGCACGAATAATAGGCGTTATCCAAATTATGGAAAATTTATTATTATTATTTTGCATTATCAAGGACTAATGAGCTATTCCCCATGATACCATTCATCATCAGATACTGATATCTGTCCAGACATCAGTAGTCTTTGTTTTTTTTATTTCTGGGGAACAGCAGACAGGCTGATGGTCCACTTAACAAAACTCTTACTGTCGTCTATGAATGTTTGCTACTGGGGCACTGCGAACACGTTTCTGTCCTATAGGGGTACAGGAATCTGGGTCACTGAGGCCGAAGCCTGTATTTCGATACAACACAAGGTTATTATGGCGGCATAATTAAGATGAAAGCTGGGTATGGCAGAAGAAACATGAAAGCAGAATAAATGCAGTTGAGATGAGAGCGTTAAGAAGTATGATAGGAATTAAACTGAGTGACAGGATAAGAAATAGTGAGATAAGGAACGGTTCAGTCTGAAAGAAGATGTAGTGACAAAAATTGAGATATGTCGAGAGAATGAATGAAGAACGATTGACGAAAAAAGTGTATAAGGCGAGTATAAATGGAAGTGTTGGAAGAGGTAGACCTAGGTGGACGTTTCGAGATCAGATCAGGGACGTCTTGAAAAAAGGCCAGGTCAAGAGTACCCTAAGCCGAAGGGCATGTATGAAGGAAATAATGAAAGTGGACGAAGCGAAACAAGTATGTAAGGATCGTTGCAAGTGGAAAGAAGTGGTCTCTGCCTACCCCTACGGGAAAGAGGCGTGATTATATGTATATATGTATGTATAATTAAGATCAGATCAGACGAGGAATTGGTATGGCGAAGAGGGCAATGACTCAACTAAGCAAAGTGTGGAGAACCGAAACTGTAGTAAACTAGCGGATTAACTCGCTCATTAGCCGGATACACATTATTAACGGTTCCCATGGCATCTGGTAACAACAAGTGTAACAAACATAATGCTATAATGATTCACCTAAAACTATTTTAGTTTATAGCACCCAGAGAAAGTATTTACAATGTAGATATGTAACAAGTGAATTAACAAAGTGAATGGAAATTTCGTGTTTAAGAATGTTGTTTTGTTTTAGAATGGAAATTACTTTCTAAGTAAATTTGAATTGAATGAAATAAGATGTAGAATAAGTCTGTTACTAGTACTCGTCATAATTTTTTTTTGCTATACCGCTTCTGTTGTAATATACCTGGTCGATTTTATCCGTGCAGGGGCGGAGAAAGAATACTAACCTCTGTGGCCGGGGTCGGCCTGTCGTAAAAGGCGACAAAACAACCCACCCTAGCTACGTGGTAGGGCCCCAAGCCCGTCTGAATGGTGACCACCTTTGGCCTTAAGCATGCCGCCATAATAACCTTGTGTTGTGTTCCGGCATTAGTGACCCAAGTTCCTATACCCTTGCGTTGCAAACACCTTTAGGCAACGATAACTGCTAAATTCTAAGTGGGCCGTCAGCCTGTTTGCTGTTCTATAGCAATAAAAAATAGATCAATGATATTACACTGGGAGACCAATCTAGAGGATCCGGGTTCGAATTCCAAGAAAGCCTGCATCATTAAGGCAGTATTTCTCGCTCAATGTAATTATAACATAATTACCATGTAGAATATCGTGAGAATACCGAGATCAATAGTATATGGTACCCGCCAATCCTCCTTAGACAAGCGTGGCCGGTTTACTGACAGTTTCCCCTAGGGGGCAGTCGGTGTCCAGCAATGAATTGTTAAGGCTGTTATTATTTTATATTCTGTGAGATATATATGACGATAATTCTCTTAAATAGTGCTATATGTCTAATGTACCTACTGATCCTTTCATTTCATTACCATCCTAAGAGTACACTAATTTCGCCGTTATAGTGGATAGTGATATATGACTGGTAGTGGACCTCAAACTTCAAAGAAAACTTTGAATGCAGCAAAAATTCATCATTTGGATTTATCATCCAATAATAAAAACAATAATATCGTTTTGGCAAAAACACTAGGACTACTCAAATACAGAAAATTTAATAAATATTAAAACCTTGTTTCGAAAGATGTAAAACGAAAGCAGTCCAACAGAACTGAACACTGTTCTGCTGGAAATGTAAATAACTTTTTAAGTATTTCTTAGAGATGTCAAAATCTACCTTTGCTGTTGTGGTCGAGGGGAAATGGATGCGACTGCTATCTCCGGCTCAGGTTCAAATTGTACTGCAACTGGTTGTTGAGTTGTTGTGGTGGTCGTGGTGCTTGGAACTGGGAAATCCGTGAACTTATTCAGCAATTGCTGCTGCCGCAAAGCAATTGCTGCCTCTACTGCTTCCATGGAAATATTACCAGCTTTCGCAATTTCAGCAATCTTTGCATTTATATCTTCCTTATTAAACTTCAATGCAGTATCATCCCCATATCCTGTGATAGAATTATAATCGTCGACCTTCTTCGTGTAAGCGTAGTTCGCAACTTGATGCACTTGGTGAGGAACCGGGTCTAAAAATTTAGAAATGGGATTGGTTTTGTGGACTAAGTTTGGTGCTGCAATTTCTGATAAAGCTGAAGGTGATATTATTATTGATGTGACAGGCGAAGCGGGTGATATAGGTATTGGAACAAATGGAACACTTTTTATAGATGAAAGAGGATGATTAGCTGTTGATGTGGTTTTGAAAGGAGCGTAGTGTACTGCAGTCATATGTGAAACTGCGTTTGTAATCTGATTGTGCGATGGGTATATCTCACTTTGGAAAGCCAATCCTGGTCCTTTTGATTGAGGAATCTGGAGAGGCGTGTAATTCTTCCGCGTTGATGATGTAATTGGTAAAACTTTGAGAGTATCTTCTTTTGAAGGGAGAGGTCTGAACGGTGGAATTCCCATAGGCATAGGCTTGGCCTGTGTGATTGATGATGTTTCAACTGTAGGCCCTTGGACGACTATAGGTTGCATGGTGGTGGGGCCTCGGCGGTGAAGTGTAGTTAATTTGTCCATCGCAGCTTGATTGGGTTTGTTTGGTGGTGGTGCCATAGGACGCATCATGATCCTGTTTTGTTTTCCCCGTTTCTGAAAATAGAAATAAATACGTTATTGTAACCTTAGAGGATAAACAATTAGTGAGAGGTTTGATTTCGACATTGTTTAATTTCGCATATGATATGCTTGCTACAGTATTCACTATCAAGGGTGCTGAAAACGATACGATGGTGATAATATTTCTAGTTATATAAGTGCTGTGTGATAAAAGCTTTTAACGTACTACGCAACTTTTTGTCTATTTCAAAAACTCATTAGATTTTAAATTTTAGATTTTTAATTTAAAATCTACTCAATTTTGACCCTTAACTGAACCTAAATAAATTTATTTCTGTAGATGCTCTTCAAACTTCTTTCCTCTAAGTAAGTAAAATTACACACAAGTATACAAACCTCCTGTTTAGCCGTCGGTTTAACTTCAGTAATGAGGTTTGGTGGGATAGGAGGGAGGCCATTCTTGACGTTGACTGACCGCCGTCGGCTCGGGTCCAAATTCGTTAGTGACTGTTCAAAACCTAGCTCATCTCCCAGACTGAAACCTGGAAGTTTTAACTTTTAATTATTCTTCAGAAGTCCTCTTTTATACATGATTAAGCGACCTAGAGCATGATTTTTACTACATATATTCTCTAATCTTATTTTTACCCAACACATTGTTCTACGATGCTGAGTTTTCTAATGTTTTTTAATTGCAACGCTGTCTCTTAAACTTTTGTCATCATTCGTCATTAAAACATCAACAGTAGTTAAGCAGAGTCAACTTGTAGGTTAAGTGAACTAGATATATGTATTTGTGATATCTATGGCCCCTTACTCATCAATCCAGTTTAAATATCATTTGCTAATTTCTTTCGCCATTTCTTCTCTAGCCAGCATTTTGTGTTGGAAACGGTAGTAGCTTCTTGGCATTCAATAAGAAATCTGCGTGATTCTATGTTGAACTAAATGATTTTGATTTGACGTATATCTGGATGATTTCCTATAATTATTTTGCGCATGTATGTGATGAAATTTTTTGTCTGTTCAAGTTAATTAGAAAATGACTTAGATTGCCAATTTGGACCACTATAAAATGTTACTTAATTTTTTTTTTGGATTTAAGACGTGTGTACAGGACAACGTCTGTCGGGCCCGCTAATATAGATATAAAATGTATCTTGTCCTATCTCATCCTAAGTCCTATCTCATCCCAGATGTTTCTATCCGTGCAGGGGCGGAGAAAGAATACTGACCTCTGCGGTCGGGGTTTGCCTGTCGTAAAACGCGACAAAACAACCCACCCTAGCTACGTGGTAGAGCCTCAAGCCCGTCTGGATGACGACCACCTTTGGTCTTAAGTAAGCCATAATAACTCAGTGTTGTTGCGGCATTAGTGACCCAAATTCTTGTACCTTGATGTGACAGAAGCGTGTTCGCGATGCCACTGACATAGCAAACACCCATAGTACCTTATCTACGGTAGGATAGGATAGTCTCAGTCTTAGAATCAAATAATAATTATATTTCTCGACCTTTTTGCGAATGTAATAGACGAATACTTCATTATTCTTGGTGCAAATGTAGTCAACTAGTCACACTATTTTTTTTGCTGATCGCGTCAATCATGGTTCTTCAAATAAACTTCTCGATTGACAGTCAGCAGCTGAACTATAGATAACCATTTCGTATTAATATTCAGTGTTGAAATAAAACAAACCTAAACTAGCATGAGCCTTGATGCCTCCCAGATTCCGCACCCTGAAGAGACCTGATTTCTTGAAAGCGCAGTTAATTTTAAATCCAAAGTCCGATTCCAGAACGCAGGTCGGCTGAACAATATCTGAAAAAGAAATACAATAATTTATATATCACACAATCTATGTAGTAAGCTAATATAGCTAAACTAGTCCAATTTTTGATGACCTCCGTGTCACGGCGGTCACAACCCACACGGTCGAAATCCCCGAAATTTTAGAGTTCGAATTTGCAGTACAAATTAATTATATAATTACGAGAGCCAGTTGGTCTACCCAAGATAAATAAACATCGAGAGCGAGTTGATCTATCCAACGTAAACAAACCGTGTAGATCTGAGTAAGGATAATGATACAAACTATACAATTTTTTGCATTGTCATCGGTCCTTGATAGTATGCCAAATTTCGAATTAACACGACGTTTTGAAGGGGGTCAAAATCATATTCAAAGTTTCCGTTACATACTAACATACGTATGAAGCTAATAAAAGCGTGTTAATTAGAGATTTTTTATGTCAAAAGTTAGTTTTATTAAAATAACATTAATATACTATTAACAATGCCTTTGACACTGATTTGTCAAGGTCAGAGTGTGCCATATGATCATATTAACTAAGATCATGGTGTATATGTTAATGAACTTTTGACTAGAGCTTTTTGCTCGTACTCTCTATACAAAGTACTGGTTTTCTAAAATAAATACATTTTTTATATTTATTGACGTACGGCCATTTTTCTGCAATAATTTTAGCTTATTGAACAAGAAGGCTAACGTAGGTCGAAGACGGTTTATACTGTAAAACTATTATTGACTTTAAATTTATGAGAATTGAATTGACGAGGTTAAATTCAGTTTTATATTAGTAATTACCGACTAGGATAAATGTAGAATATAAATCAAAAGAAGAACCAAATCGTGCCCTTCTTACATCCTTAAATTAGTAATTCATTCATCATCTTATACTTTCAGAAGATAGCCTGTTTTGATATATGTCCCGAACACAACAAAATTAATAATCTGCATTTTATTTGTGTAGGGGTGTATTACGTGGGCCATCAACCTATTTTCTGTTCCTCAGGAATAAGAAATCCACAAAACAACATTAATAGACCTATGGAAATACACTACGATCAAATAATTTAAGACCAATAATTAAAAATGGTTGATTCGTGTGACATTAGAATTCATATATAATTTAAAATAATAACAAATAAAATTAATATTTCATAAATGCATAAATATAAATTCATATTGTACAATTACATATCAAGCCATCTCTGTATGCGCACAGTTACGAAAATCTAATACTTTATTTATAAAATCAAAGTAATCAAAATAACAGTTCATACAGTGCCACCCGGTGGGACTACCCAAAGTTAGCAGAACAGCGCTTGTTAGCACTAGATATGTATGGATACTAGACAAATATATAGACTCGGATTTGAAACCGTGAAACCCGCATTCCAACTTAAGAAAATCGAGTTGGTCTTCTATACATTCATATTAGAAGGGTATTTCGTTCTGTCGAAATGGATTTACCAGATATCGTAACAAACGATGACTCTACCAGGATATACTTACGGATGGTCGACGACCTAGATTTCTCTACATCCGTAGTACTTCGGAATAATTAATTTTAAAATAACCTATTAGTTAGGTTGCTTTTTTTCGTGTGTATGTGATTGAACGCCTCCTGAATAGTTAAAGCGATTTTGATCAATATTTTTGATTATATTCAAGTGAATTTGAGAATGGTTTAAAGTTACAATTTGGTCCACTACAAAATGTTTTTTTAACGACAGAACTTTTTTGCCGGGTCAACAAGTATAAAAATAATATAAACACAAACGAGAACTCAGTTTTAATTAACGGAAGCTTATTAAGTGACAATGCTATAGCTACTTTATGAACCATATATACGCAGGACAAAATATTCGTGTGATCTGCGTTTTATTTTGGTCATAAGTCAGTCTGTTGTTTTAGCGTCCGAAAACAACGTATCAGGAAGAAAGAAAAATTTATTGACATTACATTTAATCATTAGCTGACCCGGAAAACGTAGTTTTGTGCCATATAAATTTAAACAATTTCATTTCGGTCAGGATTTTAGCAAAATCTGTTCTTAGTGAGCGCCTACATCGTGAAATAAGTAACAATTCTAAATTTCATGTCAATCGGGTATATACTGTTAGAGGTCTCGTGATGAGTGGGTTTTTAATTTTATATTTCTGCTTTATAAAATTAAAAAAAATGGAATTTAGTAAAAACAATATATATAATTAAAAATATATTATTGTAGAGTAAGATAATATAGGTATATACATCTATTTGTATATACCGCCAACGAGGTGGATACTCCGTATTATGCTACATAGTTGTTACCGTATTATTGTTACTATTATTAATTATTATTAACTAGACCGATAAACAAAAGCCTTACTTTAGGCCTTGTCCAGCTTACCTAGCAGTCTTATTCCAGCCGTCAGATGATTGGAACTGTGACATTCTCAATGGAAACATTTGCACCCAATAGTTTGACCTTCCATCACCATCCACTATCCATCAACAATCACTTTCACTGCTTATCACCGGTCAATGACCCGGCGCAAAGGATGTCAGATATATGAGTCAGGGGTCCGGTTCGACGCCCGAGCCGGATACACGAGTGAAAGCATCGCATTACAAACTTCGACAGGCCTTAGTTATGCCAAGCTACTTCAGTAGAACAGTAAAGCTTCTGTTTATAATAATAATAATATTTTTTTGTAATACACATATAACAATTTTAATATTTTTATAATCACTACGTTTACCAATATATTAATATTGAAAAGCACACCAAACTTATTTTCAATAAACTCCTTCAAAAAAAATATGGTGATTCTGACTTAAGGCTGCAAAAACTTAATAGGCTGAAAAGGAAAATGGTATTTTCCAACTAGTTAACGTCATTAAAAGTGAAACAACATGACGTGTAACGCACCGACGAGCAGGTGGTCGTTTATTATGTGCATGTAATAACGGTAATATGAGATTTACGTTGTCTCACAGTCGTAATATATTGGAAATAATTAGAATTACTTCATTGTTGAAGAACAGCAGACAGGCAGACACCATGTAACAGTAAGCAGTTACCGTCGCCTACGGATGTTTGTGTGAGACATGGAAACTGGATCACTAATGCCAGAACAAGGTTTTTTTTTATTGCTGTGGGACAGCAGACAAGCTAACGGCCCGCTTAGAATTTAGCAGTTATCGTTGCCTAAAGGTGTTTGCAACGCAAGAGTATAGGAACTTGGGTCACTAATGCCGGAACACAACACAAGGTTATTATGGTGGCATACTTAAGACCAAAGGTGGTCGCTATCCAGATGGGCTTGGGGTCCTACTATGTAGCTAGGGTGGGTTGTTTTGTCGCCTTTTACGACAGGCCGACCCCGGCCGCAGAGGTTAGTATTCTTTCTCCGCCCCTGCACGGTTATAGTGGCAACATATATATATACCAAGGGTGATTACCATCCAGACGGGCTTGAGGCCCTACTACGTAGCTAGGGTTTGTTAATCGCCTTTTACGATAGGCCGATCCCGGCCAGGAGAACTGTGTATTTATTTATAGGTATTAATTTTATAGTTTATATCGTCGACCATCCCCAGTGCTTGAAAACAAAAGCCTACCAGTATTGACCTCACCTGTGCTATGAGGTTACTTACAGCTAGTCTTTTTCATAAATGTCACTCAGCGGGCAAAGGAACGGGTTATGTAGGGTGTTTCTTTTCCAGATAATATTCGAATTGAGGAAATATTTAAGGGTGACCGACATAGCTCGCAAAATATACGAATTGAAGTGGCAGTAGACCGTTCACGTCTGTAGCGACTGATGGCCGAGCAAACGAGCCCGGGAGTGGAGACCGCATATAAGTAAACGTTATATTTATTTATATTAGGAAGTCATCATCATCCTTATCCTAGCGTTAAATCCCGGTTGCAATCCAAGCTTTGGCTTCGGTGCCGGGGGTCCGCTTTCCGACTTTTCATTCTCTACTTCGTACGGTCTTCGGCATACCTAGTAGTAAGTCTATTGGCATGCAAATCACTATTTACTACATCAAGCCAGCACTATTTGGGTCTACCTCTTGTGCCGGAGCCCACGGGGGCATGGCTAGACATTTATTTCCGACGTAAGTAGTAAACGTGGCCATAAAAGAGAAGTATACGAGTAAGTATATCAATTGCATAGTATACAACACAAGCGTTCTGCTGTTTAGGAGTAGATGCTGTATCCATTGTCATAGTATGTTTATTTATTATCAATTCATTGCCTTCAAATTGGACGTCTACGCAGAAGTTGAAGTTGCGAAAGTATAAACACTCCGTGCAGAGGCGGAGTAAGAATACCAACCTCTGCAGCCGGGGCGGCTTGTCGGCCCAAAACCGGTCTGGATGACAATCACCCTTAATCTCTTAGTATGCCGCCATAATAATCTTGTGTTGTATGGGACAGCAGCGTATCCACGGTGCTCCTAGCATGGTATACACCTATAGGCGATAGTAACTGCTTACTATTAAGTGTACAATAAAAAAAAACAGTTAAAGCAATATATAAAAATAAAAATAAATAAAATAAGCCTTTATTGCTGTATCCTAATCCTAAATATATCAAAACTTAGATGTGTAAAAATTAGACGTGCTTAAAACTACATTAATATTAATATAAATCTAATTTAAAATTAATTCTAACTTAAGCTAACATCTGCCACTGGTTTTTCTTTTACAGCTTGTCCTTCGACAAAGGCCTCCTCTAAAGCTTTCCATTTGGTCCTGTCTTTGGCAGTGCGTGTCCATTCTGACCCTGCCATCCTTTTCATATCATCTTCCCAACGTTTAAACTGTCTACCTCTGTTTCTTTTTCCATCCCGTGGGTACCATTCTGTCACAATTCTTGTCCACTTTTCTTCCTTTTCTCTTATCATATGTCCCGTCCATCTCCATTTTAAGCGTTTGTAGACGGTACATATGTCTTTAAATTTAGTTTTTTCCTTGATAAGTTGTAGTCTCACCTTGTCTCTTCTTCTAACTCCAATAACACTTCTTTCCATCCCATTTTGGCATATTTGTATTTTTTTAAGTTCCTGTTCATTTAGTGCCCAAGTCTGGCATCCGTATGATAAGCATGGAAGAATACATGTGTCATAAAGTTTTCTTTTCTCTTTGATAGGCATATCTCTGTCCTTCATGACTTCACTCAAAGACCAAAACCAAAGCAATATAGTTCACAATAATTTCCTCCGCCTATCTGGTGAACAATAAATAAACACAAAAGTTACGCAGGAGTTACGAATGTCGCACAATGATGCGATTTCACGGCGATTTGAACGCGATGATACGTTTCGGTTTACGCTTGTTACCTGATTATTATCTGTAACCGCTTTTATATTTGTTTTGCTGATTTAAAAACTGCGGGAAATCGACAGCACTCAGAAATGGATAATTCTTCATCAAATATATAATAATAACAATCATAATAAAACCCTTTTTATTCCGAACGTTTTATTCCGAACTACATGCAATTTAACATTTTTGGTTTTATGAATTTTACTTCTTGTAATATGTCTCGCAATTTGTTTGTCTGATCTGTTTGGTCTGAAAGAAGATGTAGTGACAAAATTGAGAAAGGTTTGCTGAGATGGTTTGGCCATGTCGAGACAATGAATGAACAATGATTGACGACGGACGGCGGACGTTTCGAGACTAGATCAGGGACGTCTTGAAAAAAGGCCAGGTCAAGAGTACCCTAAACCGAAGGGCATGTATGAAGGGAATAATGAAAATGGACGAAGCGAAACAAGTATGTAAGGATCGTAGCAAATGGAAAGAAGTGGTCTCTACCTACGGGAAAGAAGCGTGATTATATGTATGTATGTATGTATCTCGCAGTTTGGCGTGTCTCTTGGCATAAGCCTCCTCCAGCTCTCTCCATTGAACTCGATCTTCTGCAACTCTGGTCCAGTATGGTCCTAGGGTTAGACGGATATAGTCACTCCATCTTGTTTTCGGATGCCACTGTCTTTTGATATCCTCTCTTGGATACCATAAGGTTACTTGTTTGCTGCATTTATTTATTTTGCAACGTAGCATACGTCCTGTCCAACTCCATTTTAGATGTTCTATACGAGTTATTATATCCGTTATTTTTTTCTTCCTTCTTATTTCCAAATTTCGGATTGTGTTACTAAGCCTGATACTCAACATGCTTCTTTCCATTGCTGTTTCTGTTTTGGCAAGTTTTTCTATATGTTTGTCTGTTAATGTTTATGTCTCGCAGCCGTATGTCATGCAGGGGAGAATACAAGAGTTCAAAGTTTTTCTCTTGATATGACTAGATCTTTATTTTTATTATTTCTTTCAAGGACCAGTATTTCTCATAACCACAGGCTATTCTTTTGTTTATTTTCTTGGACACGGAGTCTTCAGGAGATATAATTTGTCCTAGGTAAACATATTCTTTCATATATGCGAACTTTATTCCGTAGACTTCTATGTTGCTTTCTGTTTAGTTGGTCATTAGTTTTGTTTTATCTGCATTAATTTCTAAACCTACTTCTCTGCTTTTTTCTGCTATGTCTTTTACCAAGTGTTCTAGTTTTAGACCACCGAAGAATGTACCTCAACTTTGCACTTAAGCATTTAAATTGGTCATACCTTCAATGGAGCAAAATGCTCTTTTCTAACGAGAGGAAGATCATGCTGTATGGTAATAACGGAAGAAAGAAGGTGTATTGAAGAGAGGGAGAGCGTTTTGTACAGTGCTGCATTGAGGAAAGAGTCAGTTACGGTGGCGGTTCATGGACGGTTTGGGGAGACATAAGCGCCGATAGAAAAGCGGAATTTGCGTTTGTAACATCCCACAGCACAAGATTGTGACGCTTATCCTTTCCATGAGGAACTGTATAGAGGCATTGATAAGAGCCCGGGGTGGAAACACGAGATACTGAATAATTTTTTATTAACATTTTTCTAATTAACATCTTGTTTCTAACACTTAACAATTTCTTCTTAAAGGTTAAAAACATACCTGTTCAACAAAACATAATAGCTAAAGAAATTTAATTTTCATTTGAAAAATTAATATTCGTTAAATGATACCTTATAATATTCAAAATTAACTGGCATTATTTATATTTATGGTTAAATGTTAAAAAAATTAAACTCATTCAAAACCAAACTTCAAGGGTGTTTGGATTTTTTTGATGAGAAGTGAATGTAGTTATACAGATATGATGAAGTCGCGCACCCCAGCGCGGGTCTCGCCACCATCAAAGCGGTGAGGCCCGTCCTGGCTGAATGGTTGGAAAGGCGCCACGCACCCTGACCTTCCGCCTGACGCAGGTCCTCTCGGGGCACGGTTGCTTCGGGAGGTACCTGTGTCGCATAGGGCGGGAGATGACATCGGGGTGCCACCATTGTGGTGCGGGCGACGAGGAGGACACGGTGGACCACACTGTCGCCGTGTGCCCTGCGTGGCGCGAGGAGCGCCGCGCCCTCGTCGCCCAAATCGGCGCGAACCTGTCGCTCCCGGCCCTGGTTCTGTCCATGGTCGGGGGTGATCCTGGATGGACGGCTATCGCCTCCTTCTGCGAGGCAGTCATGTCCGCAAAAGAAGCGGCAGAGCGGGAGCGGGAGTCGACACCACTCCCCTCCCGCCAACGCAGGCCACGCCGGCGGCGCCGGAGGACAAGTAATGACCTCCGGCCGCCGTAAAAAGCGGCCGCGGGCGGCCCCTCGGGGGAGGATCCACCGCCCGCACTATTGCCGCGAGGGAGAGGGCTGCGTGCTGTTCTGCGGCCCCCCTTAACTGTAGATTCAGAAGAGCGCCGGGGGACGAAATCCTGACCCCTGGCGCCAACAATTTAAAAGGGGCCCGCCTTAAGACAAAGGGCGGGCCGGCGCCGGCCCGGGCCACGAGATCGGCAGGCCATATATCCGTGGGCCCGGGCGTAGGCGATAGGAGAACAGCGGGGTGTTTTAGTGGGTAGTCAGATCGAACATCTTTCCCGGAGTCCCACATATCCCTCGGTCCCCCCAGGCCGGGGGAACCCGTCAAGAGAGGTTTTTCCCCGAGACCAAAAAAAAAGGAAGACTTACTAGTTGCAATATTAAATAATTTTATACTCTTTATTACTATAAATATGCCAGATCAGCTAGAGTTACTCTAGATGATCCGACAAACGTTATTCTGTCATATAAATTAAAAAAAAAACAGTAGCCTATGTTCTTTTCCAAGGTATAATCTATCTCTAGCAATTTAGGTGTGAAAACATAACAGACAGACAGACTTTCACGTTTATAATATTAAAATGGATGACCTGTGTATTCCTATAAAAGGAATATAAACACGATTTTTACTCATTTAAAATAATCTGATATCAAATAAATGTTACATAAAAATGAACACGCTTTAACAAAAAATCGTCTAAAATTTCCATTTTTATCCCAATTTGTTTTTTAAATTGTCAGCGTTAAAGTAATGACTGTGAACTTAATAGTTTTGGGCATAGTAATTTATGTGAAAAGAGCATAAATTATCTTCACTACTTCATAATTGCGCATTCACTGTGGTTCAAGTGAGTTTCTAATGTAAATTGTCTTATGACACTTGACATAATATGGTATAAGATTTATGCAAGGATTTCTATTTCTGTGAAGAGTTCTGTTACAGTTCTTTGAGAATGCTCAAAATACATTATACTGGTCGCATGTTATCTTCCAGAATAATAGGGCTATCTCAACTTTTCCTCAACAATCAACACCACTGCACGGATATAAAAAAATTGTATCCGTGCAGGGGTGGAGAAAGAATACTGACCTCTTCAGCCGGGAACGGCCTGTCATAAAAAGCGAGAAAACGACCCACTCTAGCTATGTGATAGGGCTCCAAGCCCGTCTGGATGGTGACCACCTTTGGTCTTAAGTATGCCGCCATAATAACTTTGTGTTTTGTTCCGGCATTAGTGACCCAAGTTCCTGTGCCCATATGGGATAGCAGCGTGTTCGCAGTGCCACTGGAGTTGCAAACACCCATAGGCGATGGTAACTGCTAAACTCTAAGTGGGCCGTCAGCCTGTCTGCTGTCCTACAGCAAAAAAAAAACAATTCTTAAGGTGGAAAATTCGACTAATACTCACGTGCAAAGGCGGAATAAGAATACTCACCTCTGCGGCCGGGGTCATCCTATCGTAGCAGGTGACATAACAACAACAGCTACTTGGCAGGACCACAAGCCCATCTGGATTGCAATAAGTATTCCGGCATAATAACGCTGTGTTGTATTCCGGCGTTAGTGACCCAGGTTACTGTACCCCTATGGGATACAGGACTAACAGCAGCGTGTTCGCGGTGCCCTTAGCGTCGCAAACATTCGTAAGCGATGGTAGCTGCTTACTATTCTATGAGCCGCCAGCCTGTCTGCTGGTCTTCAACAATAAAAAAGGAGTTACTTTCCCTTTTAGTACCGGCAGATTTGCACGATGTTAGTTCCTGGTAAATTGAAATTAAGCTTTGTTCTAATGTTATTATAAAATTGGGTAGTAAATAAAAATTAGCCTAGAGGCATCGATACAAAAGTCTGCTAAACTTTTACGCTGTGACTACTCAGTGTGATTGACACTGGTTTCCGCGGTTAATCATTTTACAATAATAATGATTATAGTTAAACAACACAGCATTATATATAAAGTAATTATTTCTGAAATTTGAGATTAATAGTCACAGTCTTCTGGATACATCACAGATCTTTAGCATAATGCCAATTATAATTAGCGTTCAATACAAGCAAGAGGTGACTCTACAATTAATTAATTTATTAATTATATAATTATTTTAGTTTATTATATTTTTATTTTTTAATTAATTTATATTTTTTCTCATGTTTATTATTATTTTTTGTTTTTTATATATATATATATATATATATATATATATATATATATATATATATATATATATATATATAAGCACATCTAAAGGAAAATAGTAAATAGGGATCTGAGATGAAATGAAGTTAACGTCACAAAACTTAACCACACTACGCCAAAGTTAATATCTCATCAACAAAATACTTTTACAATATAATCCGTAACTAATGAGACGTAACGCAAGTAAACTAATATTGATCTTTAACATGTTGACGAAATATTGGCAATTTATTTTGAATGTATGCAATAGTATTATAAAATTTAGCATATACGTAACTGCTATAGCGATTACATTAGAAAAAAACTGCACAAATACTATTTTTTTTTATTGCTTTGGGATAGCAGACAGATAAGGTGAAAAAGAATTGTTTCACTCTTTTATCATTTTCCCCATTGCATCTGAGGCTTGAATTACGGTACCCGAGGTTTGCTATTTTGTATTATGATAAGAAACCGACGGTATACCTACCACACGTTTCCAAATCGAATTAGCGAATTACATATTACGCCGGCTCCTCCACGATGTTTTATTTCACCATCGGTACGTGAAACACAGTCCCCGAAGTTCAGTAACCATTTTGGTACCACATACCTACTATATTTGCCTATACAAAAACGTTTCTAATACATTCATATACGACATTTCTTAACATATTAAAGTAATTGTTAATTTTTGAAAGGAATAAATGGATGTAAAATGCAATATTCTTACAACCACCTGTTTGATTAGTCTGACAAGCTATTCGTATTGTATATTAATAAAAAACATAATTGACAAATGATTTGCATAATATTGCATCATAACGTGTACAATAGTTCGGGTTAAAGGTGTTAAAGTGAATGAAAGTTGCGTACGCGCATAAAACACAATATTTGACATTTCACAAAGATCATAGGTGCAGTTGTAAAATAAACGTTTTATGACTGAAAACCCATTGTTTTGGGGTTATACAAAATTTTGTTGAGGTTAGTAATCTTAAGCAACCCTGGTTGTATGTATAAGCAATGTTTTAATAATAAAATAGAAATATTGAAAGAAAAAAATATTAATTTTTCACACCACACACGGCGAAATAAATAATTAAAGATGGTTTAAATAACACAGATTTACAGAAAGATGAAATATTTCGCGGTGGTGACATATGAGACCCAATTCAGCACGTGCTAGGCCTTTGTCTAGCGCTGGTTTTGAATTGACCCCGATAAAAGCTCATAAATTTTAGTATACAATAGATTTGAAGTTATATTTTGGGTTTTTAATGGATATTGTTTTAAATTCACTTGGAACGGACGTAACATACCTATATAATAATATAATATAGAAAATATAAAAAAGCATATAAAAACAATCACACTCTCGTACAATAAAAAAATCATGATATTGGAATGAAAAATCTCTAGAACTGAATTCCAGCTAGACTAGTGATTCCCAAAGTGGTCTATATCGACCCCTAGGGGTCTATGACAACCTGCAAGGGGTCTACGTCAGCGAAAAAAAATTTAGGGGTCCATGAAATGAAAATGGGGGTCCACGATAGTGGATCTCAACACATACACTGACATACATACCTATTTACTTACATCATACTATCTTATAATATCAAAACATATACATTATTTATAAAAGTACCTATGACGTAAAAAATTTATTTTATGTTTATTTAATGTTACGTATATTTTACATAACAGATACAAAATTTTATTTTGAGTAGTTTTAATTTAAATTCAATTAATAAATGTATAAATTAACATGTGTTTTTACTTTAAGTTTTTAACACTAAACTTCACTACAGTTAGAAATTTACAGGAAATCAATATCAGGTAAGTAGGGGGTCTACCCAACACGGAAAAACATGGCAAGGGGTCTACGACACAAAAAAGTTTGGGGAACTCTGAGCTAGACCATAGATAATTCCAGAAAGCTCATTTTCAAATTTATCCCGCTGAATATTGAATCCAAAACCTCGGAGAAAAAGAGTCCTACCAGTTGACCAGAGAGTGCACTTCTGATTTATTTCAAATAGCTGACCCGGCTAACGTTGTTCTGTCATATAAATAAAAATAATATAATAAAAATAGCTTATATCCTTTTGCAAGATTCACTCTATCTCTACCGAAATTCATCAAAATTGGTTCAGCGGTTTAGACGTGAAAACGTAACAGATAAACAGATTTATATATTAATACTAATACATAATACATTTTAAGTATTTTGTATGGCTTACACATAAAAGATAGATATATACTGTCCCGGGCTTTTTTGTAGGACTATTTAAGATAAACATCTCCATTACGCATTAAATACTTGTAACTCTAACGGTTTTTGCAGCGCACGCCAGAATAGCTCGCAGATGGCAGAATTTTTTCCTACTCATTTGACACTTATCGTTATATTTAGGACAATTCACACAACATCTTTATAAAGTATAGTCATGTGCTATATTATTGAAAAGTTTCATTAAAATCCATTCAGTAGTTTTTGCGTGAAAGAGTAACAAACCTACACTCTTACAAACTTTCGCGTTTATAATATTAGTAGAATGTGTTATACTGATGTATAAGCTATATTATTGTAAAGTTTCATTAAAATCCATTCAGTAGTTTTTGCTTGAAAGA
The DNA here is from genome assembly GCA_963693495.1 of Malacosoma neustria. NCBI lineage: Eukaryota > Metazoa > Arthropoda > Insecta > Lepidoptera > Lasiocampidae > Malacosoma > Malacosoma neustria. The sequence continues at coordinate 2,149,483 of OY856390.1, read as the reverse complement.
GTAACAAACCTACACTCTTACTAACTTTCGCGTTTATAATATTAGTAGGATGTGCTATTCTGATGTATAAGCTATATTATTGTAAAGTTTCATTAAAATCCATTCAGTAGTTTTTGCGTGAAAGAGTAACAAACCTACACTCTTACAAACTTTCGCGTTTATAATATTAGTAGGATGTGGTATTCTGATGTATAAGCTATATTATTGTAAAGTTTCATTAAAATCCATTTAGTGGTTTTTGCGTGAAAGAGTAATAAACCTACATTCTTACAAACTTTCGCGTTTATAATAATAGTAGGATTACGATAACTTATTAATTCTGTATTTCGCGTAAGAAATATAAATAGCGTGTCGTATACATACGATCATTTTCTAGACCAAATTTTCTTGGAACCTATCGGCGCACTTTATATACCCGGGCAGGCGTGTAGAATCTACAATGTCCAGCCTAACTGAACCCTACTATATATGATTGTTGATATAAATCTGAGGTCAACTTAAATTGGAGTTTATAATTTTCGAAACTTATCATTTTTAACAAAAACTATTTTTTTTTAAATAAATAACCTAAGTTACTCCTTGTTACATCAGCTATCTGCCAGTGAAAGTCCCGTCAAAATCGGTGCAGCCATTTCAGATATTAGCCGAAACAAACAGACAGACAGACAGACAAAAATTGTAAAAATTGTTGTTTTGGTATATGTACCGTGTATACCTCCGAATGCACTTAGTAAAAAGCGGTTATTTTAATATTACAAACAGACCCTCCAATTTTATTTATTTGTATAAAGCCGGAAGACGCCCACTGCCGCACAAAGGCCTCCCCCAAAGATCTCCACGACGATCGGTCCTGAGCTGCCTTCATCCAACATATTCCGGCGATCTTGACCAGATCATCGGTCCATCTTTTGGGGGGCCTACCAACATTGCGTCTTCCAGTACGCGGTCGCCATTCGAGGACTTTTCTGCCCCAACGGCCATCTGTCCTTCGCGCTATGTGCCCAGCCCACTGCCACTTCAGTTTTGCAATCATCCGGGCTATGTCGGTTCTCCTGCGAATCTCCTCATTTCTGATTCGATCTCGCAAGGAAACTCCGAGCATAGCCCTCTCCATTGCCCTTTGAGCGACCATGAGCTTTCTCATAAGGCCCAAAGTTAGCGACCACGTCTGCGTTCTGTAAGTCATCACTGGCAACACACATTGGTTAAAAACCTTCGCCTTGAGACACTGCGGTATTTGGGACGAAAAGATTTTACGGAGCTTCCCGAACGCTGCCCATCAGAGTTGAATTCGACGAGTGACCTCTTTCGCAAAATTGGACCTGCCTAACTGGATCGTTTGACCCAAGTAGACGTACTCGTCAACAATTTCGAGAATACAGTTCCCAACTGTTACGGGGGTAGGTGTGACATGGACATTAGACATGATCTTCGTCTTGTCCATGTTCATTTTGAGACCTACTCCTTGGGAAGCTGTATTGAGGCCATCGAGCATATGGCTTAAGACTTCCATGGTCTCAGCCATGATTACGATATCATCTGATATATGATAGATTATAATTAGCTATAATTTTTGCAGTTTTGTTCCTTTGTGCGACGCTTTATATTATTCGTGATTGTTAGAATTGAATATTAAAAGCAAATTACGGCCATTAGATCAATGCACGGGTCGGTTAATGATGGCTTTATAATGGGGCGTTATGCAACGGTTAGGTTATTGGCACACATCTTGTTGGCTATAGGTCAAGAGCATTACAATTGTGTAAAACTGAGTTTACAATAAACTTTGAAATACAAAATTCAAAAGTAAATGTTTATATCTCATACATAATTTAAGAACTGCTAGAAAAGTGCAGCCACTCAATCAGTTTTTTTTTTTATACAGCATTAACAACGCGGTGCCAGCCCCTAGAAATTCTATAACGTCTTTTAAAACCTATTCTAGAGGACAGTTTCATTGGCAACAATGTTAGTAAGTAATTCGACTACACATTGGACGCAGTGACTACGTGAAGTAGTCTAGTACGATCATGTATGTTCAATCCCAACTCGGTAAAAAATGTTTTATCTTTAAGTAAGTTTTGTTTAGATATCTATGAATATAATACAATATTCTGGTGATTACCAGTTGTAGAAAGTTAGTAGTAGTTTTATTAGTCGACAGAGTAACTTAAGTACAAAAGCCGTTCATTTAGTACAGGGAATGTTTTCTTCAAAGAAACAGATCATGTGTGGAGACAGAAGTTAAAACCTAATCAATTTGCACGACTAACATCTCAATCTCACAGTCAATAACATGGATTTAGGTGCACTACTTGCGCACGCGCACCATTTTTGTGACGATCCTCCTCCTCGCGTCGGTTTCCTCAGTGCTGAGGGTCGTGATCATCTCGATGGAGTACTTTGGTGCGTATTATTTGCCGCCATCTGCCCCTATCGGAAGCAGAGTATAAAGCGTCGTGGACAGTAGTTTCAAGGGCAGTGCGAATCTGATCGGTCCATCGCATGGGGCTCCTTCCTCTTGGTCTTCTTCCCTCCACCTTCCCTGTTACCATCAGTCTGTTTTGTGACGATAAACAATAAGATTTTATCCATCTAAAATTCGCCTAACGTGTCTATAAAGGCTTTTAAAAATTATAGCATCTAATAAATAATGATAAATAAACAAATAAATAATACATTTTAATGCTTTATTGAAAATCCAATTATAAATTAATTATCATTTTTAACCTTCATTTATACTATTATAACCACCAGTTAGCCACATTCAATGTCACATTAATAAATTTTGACGGTGGCTTTACTTGGTACATACGACTACGTATCTATGAGAAAAGTATCAAATCAGCCAATTTTAAAACATATAAATCTGTAATTTTTATTTTGAATAGAATTAGAAGTAGAAAATGTTTTCATTGTATATTTTAATTTTAGAAGACTCGTGTGGTCTTGGTCAATAAGAGGAATAAAGCCATATCTCCAAATTGAGATAGAGCCGAGGGGTAAAAGTCAAGGGCGATCTTGACAAGACCATATAATAAAATAATGAAGTCATTAATATTGTGTATTTTATATAAACAAGACGATTCTGCGACCTCCTGGCGTAACGGCTGATGCACGACGGTACGCTTGTGGAGGTCATGGATTCGATTCCCGTCTCGCGTCTGGGTGTTTATGTATAATATGTATTTATTTACAAGTATATAAGTAGTATATTAGTTGTCTAGTACCCATAATACAAGTGCTATGCAAGTGCTATGTACTTAGTTTGGGACTAGATGGCGTTGTGTGAAATGTCCCAATATATTTATTTTATTCTTCTTCTTCCAGTGCCACTTCAATCTTGAAGGTTTGCCGTTAGCTTCCTGAATTCATTTCTATCAGCAGCCAGCCGAAACAGCTGTTCGACGGAGGCAATACCGGTCCACTCCCGGATATTCCGGAGCCATGACTTCTTTCTTCGCCCAGCACGTCTCTTTCCGTCCACCTTGCCCATCATTATCAACTGCAGCAGCATGTATCTATCGTCCCTGACCACGTGGCCGAGATATTCTATCTTGCGCTTTTTAATAGACGGCCACATTTTCCGGGACATATGAACGCGCTGAAGCACGGTTTCGTTCCTGACCCTCTGCGTCCAACTAATGCGTAACATGCGACGGTAGCACCACATCTCGAATGCCTGTAGGCGTCTTGTAGTGTCCTCTTTCATGGTCCACGCTTCACAACCATACATGACGATAGGCCAAATATAGCACATTAGTAGCCTGACTCAGAGCTTTATATTCAGTTAACGACAGCAGAGAACTTTCCTCATTTTATTAAAAGAGGCTCGAGCCATTTCTATCCGGGTCTTGATTTCTTGATCAGATTCCCATGCTTCATTTACCCAAGCCACCAAATACTTGTACTGTCGTACCCGCTCTAGTCGTTTCCCAGCTACAGATACGCTTGAACTCAAATCTGGGTTTCTTGAGACTACCATGAACTTGGTCTTGCTTATGTTTATCGACAAACCGGCTTCCTCCCTGTACTCATTAACCTTATTCACGATTGCTTGCAAATCGGCTTCTGATGCTGCAATAAGGATAGTGTCGTCTGCATAACGCAAGTTGTTAGCGACCCTGCCATTGATTCCTATTCCCACTTCAAGGTTTTTAAGAGCTTTTGACATCACAGCCTCTGAGTAGACATTAAAAAGCAACGAAGATAAGATACACCCCTGCCGGACCCCACGATAGATCCCAACTTGGTCGGTTTCCTCATTCTCGACCCTTATCGTAGCTACCTGTTTCTCGTACAGGTTGCGGATGATTCTGACATCCTACCATCAAGACCAATGTCACATAAAAGGCTGAAAAGTTGATGATGTTTAACTCGGTCAAATGTCTTTTCGTAGTCTATGAAGCACAAAAAGACATCAGTTTGCATGTCTCTGCATTTCTGTACGAGAACGTTGAGAGCGAAAAGAGCTTCTCTGGTGCCAACACCAGATCGAAATCCAAATTGGCTATCGCCCAGTTGTTCGTCACATTTTGGCCTTATTCTATTCTGTATGATGTTCAAGAATACTTTTAGGACATGGCTCATCAGACTAATCATACGATACTCTCCACATTTTTTGGCGTTTTGCTTCTTGGGTATCGTGATGAATGTGGATTTTAGCCAGTCACTAGGAAGATTGCCTGTTTCGTAGATGTTATTGAAGAACTGTGTGAGAACGTCCAGTTGGTCTTCTTCCAGTAACTTTAGTATTTCGATCGGTATATTATCAGGACCCGGTGATTTACCTGTTCTAGCAGCTTTCAAGGCCCGCAAAACCTCAGATTTCAAAATAGCTGGACCAGTCTGATCAGTGATGGTTGAAATGCTCCTTGATGCGTTCGCAAACATCTCTGCAACATACTCACACCACACTCTCTTTTTGCTATCGGTGTCAAGAATGAGATTCCCCCCCGCATCGGTCAGGGTATTCATTGATTTCCGTCTATGGCTAACCATTTCCTTGATGTACTTGTGCGCATTGAAGCTGTCATGTTTACGAAGGAGATCTTCCAAGTGCGCGCACTTTATTATTATATTCATATTCTATAGACAATGGTAAATTGTTAAAAATAAAATTATTCACTTCAAATTGAAATGTTTCAAAGGCTAATAAATAAAATAATTCCGTATTACTCTGACGGTATAAGTAGAAGCAGAAAAGTGACCCCTGTGGCCGGTGCCGCCTTTTTTTTATTACTGTTGGTTAGTAGGTTACTATTACACGTGCTTGGAGCCCTAGCTAGGTTGTTTTATCGCCTTTTACGACATGCGATGTATGTGCGGCCTCTGCGGCCGGGGTCGACCTGTCGTAATAGGCGACAAAACAACCCACCCTAGCTACGTGGTAGGGCCCCAAGCCCGTCTGGATGGCGACCACCTTTGGTCTTAAGTATTCCGCCATAATAACCTTGTGTTGTGTTCCGTCATTAATGACCCAAGTTCCTGTACCCTTATGCGACAGCAGCGTGAACTGGATGCAAACACCCATAGGCGACGGTAACTGCTAAATTCTAAGCAAGCCGTCAGCCTGTCTGCAATCCTACAGCAATAAAAAAGTGAATTACCAAAAAAGTTCATCATCGTCAGTTTTGCTCTATTATGTTAGTAATAATAGCTTACACCGTACAATGGCCTTGGACCTACCTATAGAGGAAATAGTCAGTAAACTCACGCCACACCTGTCCAAAATAGATTGGTACAAATCAATGATCTCTGTACGCAGGTTTCATTGAAATGTTTTCTTTCGTCATTGCTACGTGACAATTACGTAAAATGACGTAAAACTTCCTAAGCAGTAAGTACCATTATGGGAATAGAACCCATGACCTTTTTATTCGTTTCCAATTATACTAGGTAAAGATACTACTTAATTAAACCGACTTAGCTGGTAGAAAACAGTAACAGTATAAAGAAAATACTATGAAATAAAACACAGTCTATAATAGGGGTGGCCAAGCTCCTCGAGAGCCAGTCCGAGTTTTTGAAGTGAAACTTCATTGCGCGTATGAGGGTAAAATTTTTACAGATAAAACGTCACGAAGATGTGAAACGTTTTTGTCGAAGGAGAGGAAGAGAGCGATTGAGACTGATTGAGAGAGAGAGAGTGAGAAAGGGCGAACGTAGCATGAAGCACATAGTTTCTAATACTTACATTTTTAAACTCGTGATATCTTTCGAATGGAATGTCCGAATTTAATAATTCAAAAAGTTTTATATAGGCATTGAAACAGTCTTGAATATGAATTAATTTGTTTGGTTAAGTATTGATACCAAGATACAAATAAAAAGCCTTTTCTAGCGGCAGCATTTCAATTAAATGTTTAAAATAAAAGAATAATTATTGTGGCATAACTATAATAGACATATGCTGTTACGACATTTCTTGTAAGTTATGATATGTTCTGCAAAATTGTAGTACATTATACTATCATTAATAGTTTTAGCACCGCACGCGATGTAAAGAATATTTAGGTAATTTTTTTTACACCTTGGGTTACATTATTGGAGTTTTAGTAAGGATCGCTAATTTTTTTTTTGAAAATATAATATAGCCTATGTCACCCGGGAATAATGTAGCTTACCAACAGTGAAAGAATTTTTCAAATTGGTTCAGTAGTTTCGGAGCCTATTCAATGCAAACAAACAAACAATCCAATCTTTCCTTTTTATAATATTATATTATTATACCAAACATTTCCGTTCGAAGCCCAGTCCATTTATTAAACTTGGATTATAGAAATTTATAAGGCGCCGATTCATGGCCGTTTAGAATTCACTAAATTAGTTTGCCAAAGAAGTTTCACTTCTGAAATGTGTACTTTGTACGCACGCACTTTTTTACAGAAATTATATTTAAATAAAAGTACAAAATATGTGTATTGAATTTAAATATTAAAAATTAAACACATTTATTTTACTTCGTTTAATAATTCTTTAAAATTTGATGAATAATTAGTGACAGCAATTATCAGTAACTCTTTCAGATGCCGGTTAGCTAATATTGATCGGTGTTTGGATTTCACGAATTTTAGCGGTGTTCAATGAGTCATACAGTTTTTAACTTGGACTTAGTCTTTCATATTTGTTGTCAGTAATTTAAAAGTCATTATGAAACACATACGGAACGATAATATTTAAAAAAAAAACGTAATAACACAAAAATGAAAAGGGAACCCGTGTACATTTCTCAAGAGCCACAAATAATAATCCTTCAAAGAGCGCAATGTTCTATAATAATGACTGAACGTTTGATCTTCTTCTCCCTGCCCTTATCCCATTATATGGGGTCGGCACCACATGTTCTCTCTTTCCACTCTCCTCTATTAATAGAGTGTGAATGTACTTAACATTCACACCCTTTTTCGCCATATCATCTTTTACTCAATCCATCCATCTTTTCTTTGGTCTACCTCTCCTTCTATATTCGTCCACTCTCATTTCTATCGTTTTCCTAGTTATATGATATTTTTCCCTTTTCCCTATTCAGTTATTTTTATTTTTTCAACCACTACTATAGTGCTACTTTCTCACTGACTGATAATGACCGAATATTTGATAATGTAAAATAAAAATACTGTAGCAAATAATATTCTAAATATTATAAGAAATCGTGGAAACTGGACAAACGTAAGAGTAATGTAAAATATCTGACTGTACCACATAATAAAGTGATTCGAAAGGCAATCCGTCCCAACCTTGTGAACTGCTGCGTGTTGCATTTTAATCGATCGAAACTAGTTTACGAATACGGTTTTGGTGAGAACTGGCATAAGTTGTGTTCTTGTTTTGATAATATGCTATAATATGCGATAATATGGCGGTATATTTATAAACCAGTGGTTGCCACACATGCAGCGTAGTCTTATAGGTTGGAGCTCTATCACATAGATAAGGTTGTGTAGTCGCCTGTTACGACAGGCCGTAGTTACCATACAGGCAGCATAGTAGCATCAGTTGGAGCTCTATCACATAGATAAGGTTGCATGTCACCTTTTATGACCTCTGCGGCCGGGGTCAGCTTGCCGTAAAAGGCGACAAAACAACCAACCCTAGCTACGTGGTAGGGTTCCAAGCCCTTCTGGATGTCAACCACTTTTGGTCTTAAGTATTCCGCCATAATAACTTTGTGTTGTGTTCCGGCATTAGTGACCCAAGTTCCTGTACCCTTATGGGACAGCAGCGTGTTCGCATCGCGACAGCAGAGTGTTTGCAACTGGCATTGCAAAGACTCATAGGGGACGGCAACTGCTAAATTCTAAGCGGGCCATCAGCCATCATCCCGGCCGCAGAGCTCGATATTCTTTTCCCGCTCCTGCTCGGATAACTAACTAACGAAACCTGGTCTGAATGCGCTAAGATTAATATTAGGGTATAAAACATGCGATGATTATGAGCTGTAGTTGATAGCCAAGTATCACACTTGGAGTCCATCCCAGGTCATGGGTACGACAATTACGATGGTATACACATCGGAGGCAATTCTCATCTAACGTGCATATTATAAAGGAATTATCGCTTACTGGAATGGAAGAAAAAACATGTTGAATAAAACCTGCAACCGGATAATAGCGGTGTGTGTAACCTGCCAACTGTACTGCGTAAGCGTAGCGCAATTGTTGTTTTTGGCTGCAACCAGTTGTCCATATTACAAGATTTTTAACTATTACGACCTATTTCACAAAATAGTTTTAAGTAAAATAACATATGGTATTAATAATAATAACAATCCATCAGATACCGCAGCTGGGTTCGAAGTTCCCAGTGTGTAAGTAAATTATAAATTGATAGTTCAATACATAACATATAGTATTCATATCCGTCTAAAATTTAATTATTCAATGGGTAGAAATCCCGCACGAGGTCGAGGTTTGTAGCCACGCCTTCATTTCCGGACACTTTACAAAAATAATTATGACGTCACTTTAACAACTCGTCAAATATATCTCGTAATAACCCATATTACAACTGAATCCAAATGTGGAATTTACTATAGGCATTAATGTTTAGAAAACTTCTGTAGGGGTCACTTTGATAAAATAATCTTTTGTACCCGGAAATAAATAATAATTAGGGCTACCTCATCAGTCAGTACCTAGGAAGTCGGAAAAATTGTTAATGGATTACCTGATAGACCCACCCTGAGTCAGATGACAGAAATTCATATGAAAACCAAAATTACTATATCAATGCTAATGAGCCATTTATTCGATACTGAAAGTGCTGATGCATAATGCCCGTCAAGCCAGTACAGTAGTAACGCGTTGAAGTCTTTAATACTGCTTTAGTCAATTTGAGCCCACTTTACTACCAATCTGATTCACTACCCTTAAAATAAAGAGTCCAATGCACCTAAAGAAATTTTCAACTTAAAATCTGATATATAAAAATGTGAAATGTAAATATTATGTGAACATATGAATTTTATTATTACTACTCAACGTGGCGAAGATCGAGTACTTGGCCTGCAACTCCACAGATCCCACATCCGTGCGCGGTGTGAGGTGACTAGTGTCATCTGTGACCCTAAAATACCGGTTAAATTGAAGGGACAGGTCTATAAGACCATCATTATGCCTGTCCTTTTATATGGATGTGAAGCGCGGCCGGTGCTGGAGCGACACGAGCAGGCACTGCGAGTCACGGAGATGAATATGCTGCAGTGGATGTGTGGAGTAACGCGGAAGAACCGCGTTAGGAACTTTCACATTCGCGGCGGCCTTCATGTCCGTGACATTGCGGATAAATTGCAGGAGGGTCGCCTTTGCTGGTATAGCCACGTTTTACAGCAAGCGGCTACTTATGTGTCTGGCCATGTCTGGCCATGCCGCCACCGCCGGGTCCCGGCAGGAGGGGTAGACCCAAAAAGTGCTGGTTCGACGTCGTAGGGGTAGATATGCATGCCAATGAACTGACCACCAGAGATGCCGAAAATCGTGCGAAGTGGAGAAGAAAAAGTCGGAAAGCAGACGCCGGGCGCTGAAGCGAGAGTTTGGGCTGCAACCGAGATTCAACGCTAAGATGGTGATGATGATAAGAATTTTATTATTATTTTTAGTTTAACTAATATGTAAGCAGCACCAAGCTAACGGTTACAAGCACCTCCAATCTATAGGATTTTATACATTTCTCAAAATATCTAGTTTGAAATTAATATATTTTTTGTTTTCCTTACAAATATAATGACAACACGGCTGTCCCACTGCTGAACTCAGACCCCCATATAGAGATAATGAACAGTATACTAGCCAAATTAATTACTCAGAAAGGTAAAATACTAGTGCAGTATAGAGAAATCTTAAAAATAACAAATAATTACTATAAATTAATCAATTTTATTCTAAATTATGTTGTCATTTGATATCTAGTGGTTTCACATTCAGATGCTAATCTAAAGGTCGCCAGTTTTATTTCCAAGGTGATGTATACCGTTACAAGGGGACGTTTCTTATTCTTCATCACCGATTTTGCTCAAATCAATAGGTCATGCAGGACTTGGCTATAAATGAAATATGCATATGATTACCACGCACTAATGATGAAAAAATCATCGTGAGCAAAACTGCATACTGCGATCTCGGCATATGTAACTTGTCTATACGTCTTGAACAAGCGTGGCTTATACCCAGATCTCAGCAATAGGATGTAATTGACTGCTATTATTCTATTACATAAATATATGCAAGAAATCTTAGCATTACTTTCTTATCTGGGTAAATTTTTATAAATACCTGCGTATTTAGTTACCTTACATTATCGTGTACCTGTGTACACGACTCGTTATGTCCGCACAATAGAGCGGTGCTTACTTTCACTAATTTCTTTTACAAATTGACGTCACTTATCGGTTTGACATTGAGACGATGGTCAAGGTTGGTGATAATGTGTACGCCGCTTAATGTTAACTCTACGAGGCCTGTCCACGATTTCGTATACTTTAAGGTCTCTACATTCTCAATGTACAATTTATTCAAACGATATTTTATGGTCAAAATATAGTTGAAAAAATACAATAAGCTTTTATGTATTTAGCAAATAAAACCGTATCACTGTAAATTTTCAGTGTATTAAAAATAGACTAAAATAGGGGCTACTACTTTTTTATGTCGAAACGATTCTTGCATGCTTGACCTTTTGGGTAGCGGTGGGTTAGTGTAGGGCTCTCATGAAATGCGTCCGTGCGCCCCTACAGTTGAGAAGGGAACGCACGTCGCTTTTATACCCACTAAAACCACTCTAGTTTTCCGGAGGGGAACCTCATGACTGCCTGTGAACGGAGGGATTTCTTCACGTACGCCTTTTGTTGGGCAAGAATAGTGGTACTTAGTTACTTGCCCAGATTATTCTCAACAGTAAATTACAGGACTTATAAATTAACAGATATATCTAAATATTCCATTGCAAAGAAACCGTGAATTTTACTACTCTCACAAATGGTAGAATACTAAAGTTTAGTATATTTATGTATTTACTTTTCTCACCGCATTACTTATGTTTATGAGGTTTTTCAAAAATGGCATGGTGTCGTAAACATAATCAATAATCGAAGGTGTTTACTTACGATGAGCCGCTTCATCTTACACATACGGACTCTTGTGCATAAAACTCGCGTGACCCGACCACAAAGGCCTTCCATGTCTTTTCCATCTCTGTGTACATTAATGTCGGTATGTTTCAACACGGTGAAGCTAAATTGTGCAAAGTAATTAACTTTTAGTGTGATACCGCTCACTTGCTTCTCATAAACTTGATGTTTTAAAACTAAATGGTTGACTTAAGGAATGCAAGGTCGAGACACTTCGTTTTAACTCAGAGGTTAGACTTAACCATTTTTTAAAACAACCCCTTTTATTTGGCTATTAAAGAATAGAAAATATTCTACCACTTTTATCCAGTTATTCTCTAAAACTATAGTCATCACCCTGATAATTAACTTGGGACAATACAGGAAGATGGATGGCCGGGGGCATCGCAGATTAATAACCAAGATCAATCCTACGATGCTTCCCCACTTGGCTTTGGGTGGCCAGATTTTTAGTGGGTATGCCGTCGTGGCCGCAACTGGCTATCACTTGTTAGCTAGGTTGGGTGATTGTATTAAGATTAGGACGGAGAAAACCTACTTAACAGCATTCAGCTTCAGCATCTCAATATTAGCTTATTGTCCAGTGGATAGTATCGCTCTCAGGCTTCATCTAACTATTTATACGTAAGCAATTTTAAATACGATAGATTAAATCACAATTTGCACAACATTTATCTTGTTCATCGTAAGATTCCCATAGAAACTATGTTAATATCAGCAATGTTATTTTAGCACAGCCGAATCAATTTTACGATTAATTTTTATGGTGCCAATGAAATTTCTTAGTTACATAAGTTTATAGTATATAAAACGTACCTTGTTATTACTATTATTATAAAGATAGCTAGAAGATATTTTTATTCTAATTATATTTAAAGTAATTAACTTATTAGACATAAATAAATAAAATAAAAGAAAGCCACTATACAGAAAGTAAGGAAAGGATAGTTAAAATAAAATAAATGCTTTAAGAATCCAATCAAATCAAAGTATAACTAAGCTATAAAATATGTATATCGCCGCCAGCTGAATCCAGGGTTAGCACTCCGGGGTGATGAACCACCTCACAATTTGCGCTATTTCCAAGAGTTGTATGTGTGCTTTCACCCAATCACCGAGCGAGTTATTATTATTATAAGTGCCCCCGCGCATTAGGCGGCCAGGCTGCACGACCAGGTCGCTGCGGCCAGGCCGCGCAGCAACGATTCATCAACGGCCACGTTGGGCGACCAGATTCGTCACTCGAATTCACATCGTGTTCCAAAATGGACATCGAAGAAGAAATTATTGTTGCACTAATTTGTTCATAATTACAAAAAAAAAGGACAAAGAAAGAATACATTTTGGATTCATCCATTGTTACGGGAGAGGCTTACAAAAAGAATATATAAAATATAATTTCCTGAGAAGTCTTTCCCACAGAATATATTAGTTAGTTCCAACCATAATTGCATTTTTAAATTTTTGTCTGAATCCGATGACTGGTCCCATAAGGCTATTCTGTTTTGTATTTCTAAAATGAATCGTTCCGTATCAAACGTCATCCTGTACACACAAAAACGCGTGGCCGCTGCGACAAGTGCGCGCAGACTGAGTTATGTTCATACAAAATGGCGTATCTCGTTGGTCGCGGCGGCCAAGTGGCCGCGTGTTGAGTCGCGATGTTTTCGTTGGTCGCGCGGCCAGTACGTGGCCGCTAACCGCTGGCCGCATAATGCGCGCAGTTACTATATATCACCTTTATATCACGGAAGTTAATGGCAGCAGCGACCAGGCCGCGCGGCCTGGCCGCCTAATGCGCGGGGGCACTAAGAGTCAACAAGAAAACTTTATAGAAACCGAAAAAACGAATATAGAGTTTGTCAAGAGTCTATTATGCTAAGAAGTATATTCAAACTGGATGTGCATTCCTAACAAAAGATGCACGTTTTTTGTTACAATTTTAACAATGGAATTCAAACTTGGAAGTCGAAACGGAATCAAAACTTTTACTTCCATCTATGAGGTATGTTTATTTATTCCTCAGAGTTGGAAACATTAATTTCGTTTCCATTTTGGATGAAACGGTAAAAATTATTATTTTACGTCCTCCTCCGTAGCGTTGAGTCCTTGTTGAGTCTCGGTGTTTATTTATAATATATATTTATTTATAATAAAGTATATAAGTAATATGTCAGTTATAGTGCCGTCGCCAAGTCCACAAGTGCCGTTTAGACTTATAGGTAAAATTTATAAAACCGTTATAAAATCTGTTATATTGTATTTATCAGAATGTTGGACCACAAACGGAAAAGATGAACCTGCAGAGCTCCGAATGTTGCGATGGATGAGTGGAGTTACAAAAATTGATAAAATTAGAAATGAGTATATTAGGGGTAGGGGAAGTTTAAAAATAGCGCCAGAGGTTGAGAAGCTGAAAAGTAATAGGTTAGCCTGGTATGGCTATATAACGCGAAGAGAAGAGCGTTAGGTAACAAGGAGGTTGCTAGAAATGAGAGTGGATGGATACACGAGGAGAGGTAGACCAAAGAAAAGATGGATTGGGTAAAAGATGATATGTGAAAAAAGGTGTGAATATTCAGATGACGGCTAATATAGGAGATTGGAAGGAGAGAACATGTTGTGCCGACCCTATGTGAGGTAGCTTTGAGATAGGGGCAGGAAGAAGAAGAAGTTGTATATCAGTTGTCTAGTACCCGCGCTAACGATTGTGATATAAGCGCTACGGGCGTTCAGCTGATCACTTTAAAACTAAATGGCACTTTGAATAATGTTACACTATATCTTTTTTATACTTATATTAAATATTCAAATTTAATAGCACATTTATTTATAAGTTTTAAATGAGGTCTTCTTGAAATCAAGCCCGATGTGTCAAACACTTCACTCATCAAGAAATACACTAGGAAGCAGATGACTTATGAACTCGACTTAACTTTCAACTTTGTTGCTTAAACTTAAGTAATAAGTTACACCATGTAATGTCAATTGGTATTATGCTTTATTACCTGTATATTGCTTAAAACGTCTTTATTGCTTGAACTTTGCTCAATAATCATTGAAAAGGTGTTAAAATAAGTGTTATTTAGTTTTGTATGGGATAATATTTCTTTGTATGAGAAATGATATTGATGTAATTTGTATGACTTGATGTTTATGGTATGTTAATGTTGAAATACTTTTTGTTATTAATAACAATGTAATTCACTATGTTCTTAGGATTAATTAAAGAAATATTTATTATTCATATATTTATGTGGTATGTAAGATTCGTGGTAGCTAAATAGTACTAGACGCGGAGACTAACCAAGGCCAATAGAGTTTGATTCCTATGATGGAATTCATCGGACATGTAGTTTTTTCTAGAGAAATATTACTTATAAAAAAATTTAAAAAATTAAACTGGGTATGCACTTCTCTCAATATTTTTCGTTATAGGCACGTGGCAGTTATATTTTACACATTAAGCACCATAGGAATAAAACTCATGAATTCTAGATTCGTTTTCGAATGGTACCACTTGTTTATCATGAATTTATACTATAATATACAATTATACATATTCTTAGTATAGAAAATAAATTCTTTTTTCTTGTCATAAGTAATACGTACTGGTAGCATCGAAAGCATACACTTTCACGCAATACTGTTTAAGCTGTGCATGCCATTGTTGAATTGGAACCCATGATTTCTGGGTTGATCTTCAAGTGTGACGCTACTTCACCACGTCGTAACCAATAATAGGAATGATTAAAAAGTCTCATTTTATTAAAGTACACATTAATTGTGAATCTTCTTCTGCCTGCCCTTATCCCAAACTATGTGGAGTCGGCACAACATGTTCCCTCCTTTCATTCTCCTTTATTAGCCGTCATCTGCACATTCAAACCTTATTTAACTATCCTACGGAACCCTCTTTTACACAATCCATCCATCTTTTCTTAGGTCTCCTCTTGTATACATTCACTCTCACTTCTAGCGTCCTCCTTGTTACACGACGCTTCTCTCTTCGCATTATAAGGCCATACCAGGCTAACCTATTACTTTTCAGCTCCTCAATCACTGGCCGCTACTTTCAAATTTTACCTTGAATTTAAGTGGTACTCTTGAGTCACAAATTATTCCTGAGACCTGTCGCCATTTCATCCATCCTGCATTCACTCTGTTTTTCACATCTCGGCCTATCTCACCGTCGTTTTGGATTAATGATCCGAGGTAACGGAAGTTTGAGCAAGTCAATAGAGATCTACGGGTTAAAAGCGGAAATTATAAAATACACACTTAATCTCCCCTTTAGTAATAGAAATAATATTATAATTACTAATAAATCACACTACTTTCTTCTCTATACGATAGCTTCACTTTACCATACTAATCGATTGTTTTTCAACTAACTTTCTAACGCAGATATGTCGCTGTGAGATGGTAGACGTCTAAATAATTTTCACCGGTTTCCCCTTTTAACAATAGTCAATATTTGAAAAGCGAGAGTGAATCATTTTGCAGAAGCATATGCAGTACAATCGATAATATTCCTAATTCTCAGAGAGGTTTGGACAGGCATTCATTTGAATACGTATTACCTAGTCAGGTCATAAATTCTGTCACATGTTTAATGTAAAATAATTGTAACAAGTTTTTAATTATGTAACCATTCATATACCAAAATGAACTTAACAAAACATAGATTCTTATGACATTAAAGTTTATTCAAAATGACCTCCGTGATTTTGAATACAAGCCTTCAATCTGCGCGGCCAGTTGTCTATCGCAGCACGAACGAGGTCCATGTCAATATCGGCGGCTGCCTTAATCAAGGATGTCTTGAGTGACTCCAAATTGGGATGAGGCTTTGAGCACGCCTTTTCCTCCAAGTGTTGCCATATCTTGTAATCTAACGGATTCAAATCTGGACTGGAGGAGGGCCAGTCTTCGTGCCGGATGAAGTCGATTTCACGCGCCGCCAGCCAGTCTTGTGTGCTCTTCGCTCTATGAGCTGGCGCCGAATCTTGTTGGAATACCCAGTGCCTGTTATTGAACATGGTATGAGAAACAGGTTCCACAAGGTTCGTCAGGACTGTATTTTGATACACAACAGCATTCGTTTTTACACCTTTCTCACAAAAATGTACCTCTGTTAAGCCCCAATAAGAAACTCCCAACCATACCATGAGCGAGGATGGAAAATGACCTCGTTGGACACGCGGAATACGGTTGCTCGCTTCTTCACTACTGTGTGCGTACACCTTATCATTTTGTTTGTTGTAGCTCTCTTCTACGGTAAACATTTTTTCATCCGAAAAAAAAATTTCCCGATATTTTTTTCCCGCGTACCGCTTCAACAAAGCGCGGCATCTCTTCAGTCTCAGGTCCATTAGACGAGCATTCAAACGATGTCCTGTTTTTCTTCGATATGACCGAAGCCCTAAGTCTTCATTTAACACCCTTTTCACCGTGGTTCTGCTTAACCCCATCTGAAGGGCCAACAGTTTCTGCTTACGTTTGGGATTTCTTTGAATTCGTGCCTTCACAGCTTTTATCACTGCTGGAGTCCTAACAGACCGAGGGCGACCACTTCTTGACCTGTCATCTACACTAGAGTCTTCATTGTATTCATTTTTATTTTCATGAACAATTCGAAATTCTAATTCAATAAACTTTTTTGTGGCCAGCATTCTAAAAGAAAAGTTTTTACTGTGTGACAATACTTATGACCTGACTAGGTATATTCGTGATCAATAGAAAATTCTTGGTAGACTAATCTAATATTTTTTGGAGGCTTGTTAGCAAAGCATTACCTTTTGCAGCGTTAAGTTAAAAATCATTTTGGTACTTTTTCTTACTCTCCATCTACATTTATACTCTTATAGTACAATATTCGAACTCTACTGAACTATTAGATGTGTCGTACTAATATTTATTTCAAAATAATCATCATCTCCCTCACTTCAGTCTTTGACCTTCCTGTTAGTGAGTTCACTGGCATGTACATCACATATAATCGCCACTAAAATTCAGCTCTTGTAGCGTTGTCAGTATTAAAACAGGTATCTTTTTTGGTTCTACCCTCTCCATAAAATATAAATTAAGTTGTACACTTAACTTTTATATTTTTTATGCCACAGTCTTAGGTATTTATTTATATTTCTAATTAATGTTGAGGTATATATAATATAAAGAAGCTGTGTTTTCATATAGTAGAATACATTTTTATTGTATTATTTTAGCTTTAGTCATATTTTAAGTAAACTTGTAAAAGTATTCAGTTTTAAATAGATATGCTTTTGTATTTTCAATTAAATAAGTCAATAAATCTTTTCATATCACACAATTTCTGATGGTCGTTTAAAGGTTTTGGAAAATCGATGTCATAGTGCAGAAAAAGCAAAACTGGAATTCTAAACATCTGCTTAAGTCATGAGACACATATAGATATTATAACTAAAGTCCTACTAAAAATGATTTCTAATATGACCCCTTGCATTTGATTACAAATATCCATTTCATAGTTATTTCATGCTGATAGTTTAGAAAGAACTAAATCCATCTTATCCCCTTTAATATGGATCATATTAAAATAAATCTTATATTTTTAACACATCAAAACTATAATAAATTCATTAATAGTAAAAAGACCCACCCAGCTGTCATAATGGAAAACCTTCCATTATAAAAGAATAAACAAGACATTTCTCAAAAATTACTCAAGCTTTGACAGCTGTCAGCTACTATTAAAGTCATTATCTATCATTAGATTGTTTGTGCATGCACAGCCACCAAGGTGTCAGATGACTATCTGATTTAACACAGTTGTATTTTAAGAGATTAGATATGGTTATAAATATCTTAACTTGAATCATATTAACCATAGATAAAGAGAGAAGAATCTATGATTGTCAACATTTACTCATTCTTAGTTTGGCAGCAGTCTAATAGTATGTATAATACTTTAATCGTAACCAAGGGATATATAATATTTTATCCTATTATCATCTACATTTCAAATAAAGAAACAAAAAAGGTTTCTAATTTAAAAACACTTTTAAGAAATTCAATAGGTTTCTTTGAGTTCCAAATCTTCAGAAAACATAAATATGAAATGATGAATATATTTATACACGTAGAAAGTATATAAAAGCAATTTTTGAAAACATATTTAGTTTTTGCTGAAAAGTTATATTTTTGAGAAATGACAAACAATTTTTAAAAATCAAATTTAACTTAGTATTTTCTTAATAGTGTTTTTAGTGTTTTATTCGGTCTAAAGTACGTGGTAGATTAGTGGTACAATGCTTGAGACCAATTAAGAAGTCACGGGTTTGAAACCCACTATAACATGAATCGCTTAGGCATTTTTCTTGCTTAATGTGCATAAAGAATAATTGTCACGCAGCGACAGTAAAAGGAAAATATTGTGAGGAAATCTGCATAAAACGATCACGCCAATCGCCATGGACAAGCCCTTTCGAGAGACGCGAGCTTCGCAGTGGAACGTTACGGGCTATTAATAACTAATACATCCGAAAGATCCGCCCATGACATTTTTCATACTTTTCTTTTTTTTTCCTTTTTCCCTGTCGATGAACTGTACAACAGGAAGGATTGGGATTTATTCAATTAGCTATTATTTAAACATAAATATGCTTTAGTAAGATTATTTATAACCGTTCAGGGGCGGAGAAAGAACTAACCTCTGCAGCTGAGGTCAGCCTGTCATAAAAGGCGACAAAACTACCGACCTTAGCTACATGGTAGGGCCTCAAGCCCGTCTGGATGGCGACTACCTTTGGTCTTAAGTATGCCGCCATAATAACTTTGTATTGTGTTCCGGAATTAGTGACCCAAGTTCCAGTACCCTTATAGGACAGCAGCGTATTCGCGATGCCACTGACGTTGCAAACACCCATAGGCAACCGTAAGTACTAAATTCTAAGCGGACCCTCAGCCTGTCTGCTGTCTTAAAGCAATAAAAAAGATTATTACGCAAATAGATGATAAGTAATATACCGTGCCTAGACTATACATTTTGAGAAAGAGCCGTAGCCGAGGAGTCAAAGAGCCGCTCGTTGACGGCCACTGATTTAAAACAAGTAGCAAAAGAGTATAATATGTATGAGTGATTTAGCTTACAACAAATCTGTACATAAAATTCTATTTCGAAGAAATTTTCTAGCGCGTGAACATTTAACCTAAAAATTCATTGAAAGAATCTCATTTGAATTCAAAAACGATAAATATACAGCAAGTATACCGAATCGTGTTTAGAATGTCAAAAAGAAAATAATATGAATGGTTACTAGTGACGCAAAACAATATATAATGCGACTAGTAACATAAATACGGGTTATATAACATTATATATTTTTGTAACATCGCATTTTATGTAAAGTCGAAATTAATAACACTTTTTTATAAAAATGTCATATTTTCTCTGCCCTTTTGTCAGACCTCTTTTTTAAAATTGATTGCAAAATCTTGTAATATTTTTGGTTAATAAAAGAATGAAAGAAGATATAAACCATCATCATAATAAATCATCAATCATTTTGTTTATATTTGTACTATTAAAATAGTCGATTCCTACACAAGGGTGGTACAGCACTAGTTCTAAATAATCGTCATACGCACCGCCTCCCTAGTCCCGACAACCGATAGTTACGCTGTTCGCGCGTATTTGTACCGGTCGGTGCTCTGTTAAAAAGTCGATATAAATAACGACTGTGAGACAAAATTATTAAATTTGTTTATTGTCATCAGTTCTTGACAAGTGTGCAATATTTTGAATTTTTTGGATTGTTCAAAATGGGTAAAAATCGAATCTGTAAGTCCGTTACATACAAGTCAAGTTAATAAATAAAGCGTGTAATTACTTTTACTCATTATAAACGTAGGTTACTTGTCTAATAGTATGCTCGTGTATGCTGATGATATCGCGCTGGCAGATTCGGACAGGGGTAGGCTGGTGCGACGCGTGAAGACGTGGAAGGAGTCGCTTGAGAACGGTGGTCTGAAGCTCAATGTGGCGAAGACCGAGTACTTGGCCTGTAACTCCACAGATCCTACACCCGTACGCATAGGCGGCGACACGGTCGAGCGCACGGACCAAGTGAAATACCTGGGATCTGTGTTTCACGCGTCTGGTGACATCGATTGCGATGTCAAGGCTCGCATTGCTGCCGCGTGGGCCAAATAGCGTGAGGTAACTGGTGTCATTTGTGACCCCAAGATGCCGGTAAAGTTGAAGGGACAGGTCTATAAGACCATCATTAGGCCTGTCCTTTTATATGGCTGTGAAGCGTGGCCGGTGTTAGAGCGACACAAGCAGGAACTGCGTGTCACGGAGATGAACATGCTGCGGTGGATGTGTGGAGTGACGCGGAAGGACCGCGTTAGGAACTTCCGCATTCGCGGTAGTCTTCATGTCCGTGACATTGCGGATAAACTGCAGGAGTGTCGGCTCCGTTGATACGGTCAATGTTTTACGGCAACCGGATGCTTACGTGGGAAACAAATGTCTGGCCATGCCGCCTCCGCCGGGCCCCGGCAGGAGGGGTAGGCCCAAAAAGTGCTGGCTTGACGTCGTAATGCGTGCCAATGGGCTCACTACCAGGGATGCTGAAGACCGTGCGAAGTGGAGTAGAAAAAGTCGGAAAGCGGACCCCGGGCACCAAAACGCAAGTTTGGGTTGCAACCGGGATGAACGCTGAGATGATGATGATGACTTGTCTAATAGTACTATTTCACTTTTTTAGGTTAGCTTGGAAAACATTGTATTAAAAAAATAGTCTAATGTCTTATTGATTGATGCCAGCCTCCCCTTAGAGGTTAGGGACATTATACCCACCACGCTAATCCAAGGATTAACATATACCGGTCAAGATGTTTTCATGGTAATTATTTTATAACTCGCACAGTAGGGTACCTGGTAGCTTAGTGATATCACAAATGGAGACCAATCTACAGGTCATGAGTTCGAAGCAGACGATTGCATTCAGGCGATTTTTTTCACCTAATATTATAAAATTATTACCATATACCGCTGTTGAAGGAAACATATTGATGAAACCTGCATTCCGAGATTACTGAGATACGTAATGCGTAACATGCCAATCTGACTTTGACGTGACAGATATAATGCGATTTGGCCTTGGAGTCGGTGGGCCGGCTTCGTGATGACCATGATTTTTGGACTTACGGTTTTCAAAATAAATCCACTTTTCATCACCCGTCACTATTCGATGCATAAATGACTTCCAATCATACCTTTGAAGCAGTATTTCACAGACGATTTTTTGATTTTCTATTTGCCTGTCATTCAATTGATGTGGCACCCATCACCATGGGGTCGAAAAGTCAGAGTCGAAAAGATGGTAACGTACTTCGGTACGCTTGCGGAAGTCACGGGTTTGATTCCCGTCTTGCGTCTGGGTGTTTATGTATAATATGTATCTATTTACAAAAGAAAATTATATGTGTGATAGTATATCAGTTGTCTAGTACCCATAACGTAAGTATCCTTCTAGGAAACTAACCTAGATGTCGCGGGTTTGAATCCCACGATGTTATGTACCACTCAGGCCATTTTTCGAAAATAAATAAATAATATGTACTTATACCATAACTTCCGCTTACCAACAGTGAAGGAAAATGAGAGGAAACTTGCACACCGAGATTATCAGTTTTGTGTAACCCGCCAATCCACGTTGGACTAGCGTGGTGGGTATACTGTTCCTTTCTTCTAAGGGCAGGCCCTAGCCTAACAGTGTAATCTTTTTATAAGTATTACGTTGTGTTTTGTTTGTTTGTACCAAAAGTTTGTGTTTCTCTAATCGTAAACCAAACATATTTTTTATAATAATTTATATTCACTTAAAGTCATTTTAATTTTGTATATCTTCCGCAACCACAATCTATTTAGATCTCTATCAGTCATATTTAAAATTTAAAAATTGTATATTTTATAATATATAATATGTTATTATGTAAGAAATGAAAAGAATATAACTGTAAAATGTCCACATTTTTTCATACAATAACATGTCTGACCACAGAACCACCAACTTAAATTGTAGTAATACCTAATAGTTTTATTGCTGTAGTATAGCAGCAGACGAACAGCTCACTTAATCGGAAGTCGTCTATGGATGTTTGCGACGTCAAAGGCACCGCTAACACGTTGTACCGGAACTCAAAACAAGGTTAAGCATATTAAGACACCAGGAGTTGTTTCAATCTAGACGAGCTTGGAGTCCTCCACAATAAATAATATAATAACTAATAATACCGTACAGCTGGTGGCCTCCGCTATTCGCTTATCCACCTTATTTGGATTATCCACCCCTAGTAGTAGGTTTTCTTAGAATATTTTCCATCATAATAGAGCATAAAAAATTAAAAATCGGAAAATGTACCCCATAAAAAGATAAAGTAAAGTAGCAAGAAATAGAAAACTGAGTGACAAATCTGTATAGGTGGGACCATTACTATTTTGGGAATCAAACTAGTTACCTCTAATCTGTGAATCAATTGTATAATACTTAATTGGTTAATGACGATGAACAATGATTAAAAATCATTAAATAAAAACAAACATATTTCAAATGTTAATGTTGATATGTACACAATCAACATCAATTAATGGATTTGTAGAGGTTATAATAACTGTGTATAAATGATCTTCACATTGTTTTATGCAGGTTTCGTTAAATATTTACTGTTTCTATCTTTACGATGATGATAATATCATTGGTGCAAAATTTTGCAATGTCAAATTATCTTGAACTCAGAATAAACTACAAAAAGTCCTAAAATTACATATACCTATTACGACACGCACACTATACTCAGGTAATTTCATCCTTCACTGTGACATAATTATTGTTCAATAGTGTTATTGTTATTCTATTTCTCAAGTTCATCCTATTTATCCATGGAAGCTGACAGAATTTTTAATGAATATTGTTCAGTGCTTATAAATAGCTTTGCATACTTATTCATTTTATATTTACATTCGCATTTCATCTGGGTTGAATTCACCCTTATTCAATCTCTACATCCTGAAGTAAGCTGCGTATGATCACACGCCAATCTATTTCCATCGCCTGTTTGCGTCAATGCCTTTTCAATATGCTGGGTAGAGCCAAGAAAAACCATTCAATATAGAGAAGTTGAAACATTTCCCAGTTATACGATGTCAATTATATTTCATCCTGCGAGAATGGCTGCACGTTTACAATGTATGCTATGAATGTAGATGACGAATTGAAGCATACTGAGTCAAAAACTCTCTATCCCACGCTCATAACTTTTGGGCGCTTTCCTCTAAAATTTACTGATGCTAATGGACTGTTTTGACAGACACTTTTCAAAAACAAAGAACTATCTCAGTATCTTCTTCTTCTACCTTTCATGATTTTCATTACTCGTAATTTTCTTTTATATAAAAGCATAAGAAATTTAATAGAATATCCGCTACATTTATTTTCGAAAATCATTTCAACCTAAAAATAATTCTGCTCATTTATTTCTTTCGAGCTTTTAATGAGTGATTTACTTTACTAAACCTTTACATGTCCATAATAAGCTTGCGCTTATTCTACTTGTTAACCAAAACTAAGGGGACTGTAATATAAGTTTTTATATTCTGAACATATATTTAGTTGTAAAGTTTTTCATGCTGTCCCGAAAATTAATAGTATAAACTAAATGCAATTTCGACGATAAGTGCCCCATTGTATTCGCTACACCTGTGGTGGAATAAGGCCATCACCTATAAATATTGCTGCAATTTATAAATATCGTATAAAATGACTATAAACATTTTGAAAAAGTTTTTATAATCGTAATTTAAAAAGGTTTATTGCATCAACATGCATACTATTATCATAATATATCTTAGTAATTAACAGTTCTATAATCACTACCGTTGTTAAACTATGTAGTTTATTTATAAACAGATAAAAACATGAGCATTTAGGACATGGCCGTTATGAGTCAATTGTTGAATATTGCTGGACGTAGTTTCAGACACCATCACAAATCCAGGATCCTTATCTTTCCTATGCAATTCATATCGGTTATGCAGACGTTATGAAGCCTATTGAGACCAGTCGGTATTTCATTTATGAAATAAAATAATATCATTAACTACATATAGAATTTAGAAGTAAATCTAATATATAAAATTCTCGTGTCACAGTTTTCGTTGCCATACTCCTCCGAAACGGCTTGACCGATTTTGATGAAATTTTTTGTGCTTATCCGGTATCTATGAGAATCGGCCAACATCTATTTTTCATCCCCCTAAATGATAAGGGTGACCCAACCCCAAATTTTTTTTTAATTTTTTGACATTTTATTTTTTATATGGCAGAACAACGTTTGCCGTGTCAGCTAGTCTAATATATAAAATTCTCGTGTCACAGTTTTCGTTGCCATACTCCTCCGAAACGGCTTGACCGATTTTGATGAAATTTTTTGTGCTTATCCGGTATCTATGAGAATCGGCCAACATCTATTTTTCATCCCCCTAAATGTTGGGGGTGACTCACCCCCAAAATTTTTTTTTAATTTTTTGACATTTTATTATTTATATGGCAGAACAACGTTTGTCGGGTCAGCTAGTTAACTATAAACGTTAAAACCTATCTCTCTGTGTTAGCCACTGAGCTGCCAAGACTTATTGTTTATCGACGCCAGTAATTTGAATATGCACTTACTTCGTAATGGTTTAAGAACTTTCATCGTTCAACATTTACGTACCTGAAAATAAATAATAAGAATAATATAAATAAAAATAATAAAAAATCAACACAGTAGCAAATAATGCACTTTTTTACTGAGAAATAGCAGACAGGCTGGCGGCTCACTTAATAATAAGCAATTACCGTGGCCTATGGATGTTTGAGACGCTAGGAATACTCGTACTGGAATCAGAGTCACTTATACCGTAACATTAACACAAAGTTATTATGGCGGCCTTCTTGTAGACCGATGGTGGTCACCATACAGATGGGCTTGAGACCCTACCATGTGGTAATACCCTAGCACTTGCAAGTCCGTAATTAAATATTAACTGTTGTATAAAATAGATAGATAGATAGATAATTCTTTATTGTTCACCACACAATTTTACAGAAAAAAAGACATAAAAAGAAGTAGGTAATAGTACAACATAGTGAGCAAACGGCGGTCTTATCACTAAATAGCGATTTCTTCCAGACAAAAGATAGAGAAATAAATGAAATGGAATAGTTTAATTTGTTATGAGAGAACAACCATCGCGTCCTCATCACGTAGAGTTAGCAGAACTAATTTATTTGTCACTTTTTACGATGCAGTTTTAATGTATAGGTATGGTGACTGCAACGTAACGTCAAATGTTTTTTAAAATTAAATTTGCCGCTCTTGGCAGAATAGCTGACGTGGGGCTCTTTTTATCCTGACTCTCGGAAGCAACGTGAACGCTCATTACTTTCTTTTTTAAAACATACAAAAACTTTCCGGTATTCAATTATTTTTGTTTGGTTACGAGGTGTCCGTTCAAACTATTCCCATATGAGCGTTGAATCAGCGACTCAAATGGGACTGCATCGTCACGGGAGTACCGCTCCAGGAAGTAAAAGCAGTCAGGGTTTTTGCAACCTGTTTGTAAATAGGTTTGTATGTAGGCCTATTGTAAAATCGCCTGTAAACCATTAAAAGCTTTTTTTTTAATTATCATTGGGAGTTTTTCTTTTTAAACTCAGAACTATCTGTGCAGGGGCGAATAATACTGACCCCCGCGGCCGGGTCGGCCTGTCATAAATACCGTAAGCAACCCTAACTAGATGATGGTAGGAATCCAAGCCAGTTTGGATGGTAAGCACCTCTGGTTTCTAAATATATCGCCATAATCTTGTGTTGTGTCTGGCATAAGTGATTAGGTTCCAGTACCCCTACCCGGACGGCAGTGTGTTAACGTGCTCCTAGTGTCGCAAACATCCATAGGCAACGGTAAATACTACTTTGTGGCAGTCAGATTATCTGCTGTCCCACAGCAATAAAAAAAACTCACGTATGTGACACAAATCAATTATTCTCGTAAGGATAGCACAGTCATTTATTAATCCTGTCCTGCAGAGGAGTATATTTTCTGATAATCTGATGCATAAAAAGTACGTGGATCTTTCCTGTGACGGTATTTGACGGTGGACTCCAAGCTCCAAAGACGAAGAAATACTTTGGAAAATAAGTACTTAGTATAATTATCGTACATGAACTCTGACATACTTAAAAATTAATATTAATATGTAATGTAATATGCTAACGGTACTTTCGAATATTTAGTATCATGTTCGACCTCAATAGTATAATTTAATACATATATATTGTCCACATAAATACATATGTGACATTTTAAAATATGTGAAGATTGTGCTCTTGGCTTGTTAGCCTAATTATCTGCCTTTCACCAACGAGAAAGCTGAATGCAGCCGGAGTCTAGACATCGAAGCTTAAAGAAACGTTCTTGGACCCTACAAAGACCTAGTTTCCGTAAGATGAATAAAAGATTACTAAAAAACCGAACAAAAAGGAGACGAAAAGGTAAAATAATATAATATAAGAATATAATCGTAAGCCTGTTATGTAATAAAAAAATTATCTTCCGAATTTGGGGTCTTAAATGTTTAAAGAAAATAAATTATAAATTAATATAAATAAAATAAATCTAAAATCTAATCAAAATCTACAATATGTCTCTTAATTCGTTATGCCTTTCGGTAAAGGCAACTCCAACTCTTCGCGGTTTTCTGTCAGTTGCTTCTCTTATCCAAAGTGGTCCTAGGGTCATTTTCAGTTTGGAAACTTGTTAGTTTAAGTTTAATCCTGCTAAAATGAAAGAAATTAATTTTATTTGGGAAAATTACAGATAACACAAGTACTCAATAAAAATTCAAAAACGGAATATAATTATTTTTCTAAAGATCTTCCGCTGAAGCCAGCTAGTAATATCGTCAAGTTTACTCACACATATAAATGTCCCAATTTTTTATTTAGTGTACTGAAAAATCGCTTCCCAGCCTTTTGGCTAAGATCAAAGTGTAGTATCTGTTCTTTTCAGCTTATTATTTAAAAGTTCCCGCACCGCGGACCAGTATATTAAACTAATTTTTGTAAACCGACGGGATATTCGGGGCTCGCTCCACTCCCGTCACGGCAAGAGTAACGCATGAGTTTCTAAACGAGCGGGACGGTCGACGTTCGACCTCCCTGATAGTTACTCCCAACTCTCAATTAGCCGTGCCATACGATTGTGTGTCCAGTGTGTGTGACATATAGCTGGTGCCGTGAACAGTTTTTCCGCGACCTGAATCGAACCGGGAAGGGGTGGAATCAAGGTCAGTGCCCCACTGAATGATATCGCGTTTCTCTATCACCGCTTCTTTCCCCTCCTCTCTCATACAGTCCACTGCTCTCGAGCTATCCTGCATCCTTCTCATTCCTGTACGGTGCAATCTCGGTCCGTAACCGACATCGTGAAACTTCTTTTTACACGCTTATTAGTTTCACTTGTATGTTTGTACGTTTGTAACTATTTGTTTGTAACCAATTCCTTTGGGGGCGATTTCGACCCACTTTAAATGGCCAGATTTCGTTCAAACTTTGTAGATATATGGAGGGCCGATGACAATGCAATAATTTGTATAGTTTGTATCTTTATCCTTACCAGGATCCTCAGGAATAATAAATTTTCGGTTCACGTCCGATCACCGAAGTGAAGGAGTATCGGGCTCGGTCAGTACTTAGATGGGTGACCACCTAGGAAAACCGCGTGACGGTGGATTTTTATTCTTTTTTATATGTTTTATATTTTTGTTTCGTGTTTAGCACTGGCTAAAAACGCTAAATTAATTAAGATCAGAAAACTACAAGACACGATCGGGCCATTGAAAGCATCTAAGCAAACTAATCGACCAATCAGATATGAATCAGGGTATGGAAATGTGTGTCACATTACGCCATTTTGGTCAAACTCAAATGGGTGGGTAACGGTCATACATCCATTAATGGTAAACGAAACATTAAATTTCTACAATTGTGACATTTTATGAGTTTAATTTTCTCTAGAAATCCTTTTAGAGAGTTAAGGGATATCGTTTGCCTTACAGGCCAGAAGATGTACACTATTAACTGGCTTAATCGGCAAACTCATCTCGCACTGCAAGTTATGAGGAGGAGAAATGAGGGGAGAAATAGAATTAAGCTAATGGACATAGCTTACAAAATATTCTTACTAAAATGGTGACAGGAAGCGATGGAGACGTGTAACACGACCAACAACCATTGGAGAGTGGAAAGAGAGAGGGAGTAAGCTAGTCTTATAGTATAGTATTGACTGTGACTCAGCGAATGAAACGCTTAAAATAATTCTTGTTTAAAGTATAATTTTAGTGAAATTTCATTTATCCGTTACCGTACGAATTATTGGAGCAAGAAAGCGAACCTGACCGTGAAATTATTACTTATCGATATCGACAGGTATAATTTTATCGACCCTCATCCATGACTATTGTTTATTTTCACTTTGTAGCAGTGTTAAACACGTTTTAATTTATCATTTTTGTTTGAGCAATAAGTAATCTGAAGCCAGAGCTTAGATCTATTAAGGTACTGAAAAGAGTATAGATAGTGTTAATAATGAAAGCTCTACTAGAAGGAAAAGTCTAGCTAGGTGTGCAGGTTTTTTCATGCTCCCTTTCAACGTCAGTAATTTTATAATATGCCATTTCAGCTGGGTCTTGGCAAGAAGGGTAGACCCATAAAATTCTGGTTTGACGTCGCAAGATAAGATATGCGTCCCAATTTCACTACCAGGGATGCCGCAGACCGTGCGAAGTGGAGTAGATAAGAAGATAAAAGAATAGCGGAACCCGGGCACTGAAGCGGAAGTTCAAGATAGTGATGAATTGGTAACCAATACTTTGAACTCATCACCATCGTCATTATTTCTATTCTTAACTCTAAGCAAAGACTTAAGGACTGATAGATTTGAACCTGACCCTGATGTTTCCGACGTGTCGACTTGCCACGCGTCTTTGAGCTTCGAAATTCCTCGTACAAACATTAAAAATACAAAATGACCTTACTGTTTTGCAAGACGTATACCTATAGCCTTAGAAAATGCACATAATAGAATCTTTACGCAAAAACAAGCAGTTTATCAAGTTAATGTAGCATGAATCAGCAAGGCCATAATTGTATAGTAATTAGATAATGTGCTTACTAATTACTTCATTAAGTCACAGCCGCTTTCTCTTACTCTATCCTTTTTTTTTATCTTGAATTAACAATTATCAAATAATTTGCTTTAAATATTATATAATAATTAAATTATTGAAATATTTGATTTACTGCGGACAGCAGACAGGCTGATAGCCTACATACAGTATCATACAGTATTACCGTTGCTTATAGATGTTTGCGACGCTAGAGGCACAACTGACACACTGCTGTCCGAATACTAGAACCTAGGTCATTAATGTCAGAACACAGTACAAGATTATTATGGTGGCATACTTACAAAGGTGGTCGTTATCCAGGAGTTACGGTTTTTTTTTCTCCTAGTAAATTGACAAGAAGAAATAGTAAATAATGCACCATAAGTAAAGATACAAGGAAGGTTAAGGAAGACATATTTATGAACGAAGCTCAGATTTATTTCCCTATATATAGAGTTATAGTTAGGATATGTGTATTACAGATAAATATGTTTTATGGACATGTAAAGTTATATACATAGATAAGCTCCTACGTGGTAGGGCCTCAAGTCCGTCTGGATGGCGACCACCTTTGGTCTTAAGTATGCCGCCATAATAACGTTGTGTTGTGTTCCGGCATTAGTGACCCAAGTTCCTGTACCCTTATGGGACATCAGCGTGTTCGCGACGCTACTGGCGTTGCAAACACCCATAGGCGACAGTAACTGCTAAATTCTAAGCGGGTCGTCAGCCTGTCTGCTGTTCTACAATAATAAAAAAAAAAGCTCCTCCTCATACTTGAAACAATTGAAGACAGTTGCTTGTTACTAACCACTGAATTATCAAAGATAAAGACCTAAGAAATGATCTTAAAACCATTCGTGGCTATATACAATTTTGCAACTAACTCAAATAATGATTATAATAGCGAAAAAAGTATATTCAAGACAATTGAATAAAAGTAAACATAATAAGAAACAATACCATTTTTGATATTCTAGATTCAAGAAAGTATGTGTTGAGTTGTATTGCAAATATATGAGTATACAAAACTATGAAAAACATTGTCGAAATACTTAAATCAAGCAATAATGATGTTAAACATAAAACGTAAACTAGCTGAATCAACACTCTCACTTATCAAATAGCTAAGACAAATAGAAAATGTAGTAAGATAACTAGTTTTCTTGCCCAAGTGTGAAGGCAATATCACACGTTACATACTTTCGTCATACTATCGTTTACTATTGAGTAGTATAAGACCTGTGACCTAAGACCTGTGTAAAATAAGTCAGGGTTTCAGATTATGAAGGCAAAAAGGGATTGACAATATTAGATATATCAGACGCTTTTGACTGAGTATATCGATGATAATTTCATGTAAGAGTTCAATTCAAAATTACTCAACATAGTTTTCAATATAGATACTAAGATGTGCTAAGAGGTAAGGTGTGAAAATATTTGTCAATAAACCTCTTTGTGGTCAACATCTTTTACAAGATAAGTTTTATTTGAAAGTGAAAGGTTGTCAAAGTATTAATTTAAGTAATATTCGTCCTTACTTCAATTCGCACTTTGTAAACGTCGATTATGAGCGACATCTTAATTAGATGTTGTAGCCAACTCTTTTACATTATGCTCTATCAAGGTTGGTATTTCTAAACAAGGTTTTGTTGAATAACGGTCATCTGAAATTATTTGCTGTATTTTGTTAGTTATGAAGTCCCGGCTTGACATTGTGACAGACATTAGCGCTAACATTTTCATATGGTTTATAGATTTTTTTATTGCTGAGGCCCACTTAATAGTAAGCAGTTACCGTCGCTTATGAATGTTTGCGACGCTAGGGGTACCTCAAATACGCTGTTGTCCCATAAGGGTACAAAAAACTGGGTCACTAATGTAGGAACACAACACAAGGTTATTATGGTGGTGTACTAGACCAATGGTGGTGTTTTCCAGACGGACTTGGGGCCTTACCACCTTGCTGGGTTTGTTTTGTCTCTTTTTACGACAGGCTGATCCCAGCCGCAGGGGTTTTTTACTTCAACCCTGCACGGAGAAGAAATTTAAAGACATTTGAAGTATTTATTACCTGTGTTAGTTAAAAATTTAAGTGGCTCTAAAAGCTATTTTACGTAATTTAAAAATTTAGGCTAAAATACTGAACATTGTAAAGTCAATGTCAAATTATGTTTGCTTTGAACACGTTCGTGAATACGTGTAGTGATTTGGTATATGGCTTAGCCAACACTTTGTTAAGTAAAGACACTGCTTATATGGAATTAACTATTGATAGTGTTATAACAATAATTGTCGATTTCGTCGGTGCATGAATATTCATAAATATGTGTAAAAAATTATTTAACTGCAGCGATCTTTGGTTTCGTGATTTTATCGTTTTCTTTGTTATTCTTGTAATGTTACTTACTCGTATATCAATTCTTTTATAAAGTGGTAAATATTTTTATAAGATGGTATTAGTAATGATTTCATATGATTATGTCTAATGTCTAAATCTTGATGGCACAATAAGATTAGACAAATCATGGATTCTTAATAGTATAAAATTCATATCTTATGACCCTAAAATTGCCCCATTATTATATTTTTATAATATATACACATATGATATATTAGGTTTTACCACGGATCTATCGGAATGGAATGTAGTATGTGTAACATAAATAGCTCTTTACGTAATACTTGAAAGACTTTTCGCTTTTTTTCTTATTTATTTTTTAACATTAATACAAAACTATAAAAAAAATATTGGCAATGAAGGAAGCTTTTCGGCGAGGTAGAATTGCTTCGAGCACACTCTGCCAGGTGGAAACCGCGCGGCGGCGCCGGAGGGTCAGTAACGACCTCCGGCCGCCGTAAAAAGCGGCCGCGGGCGGCCCCTCGGGGGAGGACCCGCCGCCCGCACTATTGCCGCGAGGGTGAGGGTTGCGTGCTGTTCCGCGGCCCCCCTCAACTCCTAGAGTTGTTAGGAGAGCGCCGGGGGGACGAAACCCTGACCCCCTGGCGCCAACACTTTAGAAGGGGCCCGCCTCAAGACAAAGGGCGGGCCGGCGTCGGCCCGGGCCACGAGATCGGCAGGCCATATATCCGTGGGCCCGGGCGTAGGCGATAGGAGAACAGCGGGGTTTAGGTGGAAACCGCGATGGCGTAGTGAGACTCTCACGCTGAGAAAAAAGGATATCTCGCTGGCTTATCCTTTAGTTCCTATGTCTCATTCATACATTTGTATCCCATATGCATTCACATATTCTGGAAGTACTACTTCTAACCTCTAACTATATTAGAGGCTACCACAGCTGGTTTGGACTATATAGATAGTTATTATTATTAAAAATAATAAGAAAGAGAATGAATTTAGAATGGATGAAGGGGGGACCAATATTAAGAACAATTTGCGACCCACGAGTGTCACTTAGATTTAAAGATAAAATTTATAAGTCTTAACAAGACCTGTCATATCGTATGGACCGGAATGCTGGGCGACAAGGATTAAGGATGAAATAAATATCCTTACATTCTGCGGAGACGCGAATGTTGAGATGGATGTGTGAAGTTATGAAAATTGATAAAATTAGAAATGGATATTCCAAAGAAAATTTGAAAATTTGAATAGCGAAAGTGATAGAGAAACTAAAAAGCAATAGACTAGCCTAGTATGGGCATATAATGCGTAGAAAAGAATGCCATGCGACAAGGAAAATACTAAAAATGAGAGAATACAAAAGAGTAGATCAAATAAAAGATGGATAAATTGCATAAAATATTATTTAGCAAAACAGGTGTGAATGTTGATGACGAATAATAGAGAGTGGACAGAGAAAACAAGTTATGCCGACTCCATATAATGTGGAATAAGGGCAGGAAAAAGAATAATAAAGAGTATTGTTACTAAACATATCAACGGTTCTTCATTATTGGGAGTAGAAAAATATCATTAATATACATCGATTGATTAAATGATATTAAAATGTAAATCACTTATTTAATACGTAAATGGATTTTAACAAGGTCGATAATTTCATTTGAAGGTTACCTCTATTAATACGGTGCCAACCAGAATACAAAGTCCGCAGTTTAATACTATCTACTAATATTATTAACATTTTTTGACGACTTCTGTGGCGTAATGGCTAACACAAATCGGTACGCTTGCGGAGGTCACGGGTTCATTTCCTGTCTCGTGTCTGGGCGTTTACGTACAATATGTATTTATATTTACATAAGAAAAGTATATATGTAGTATATCAGTTATTTAGGACTCATTACACAAGTGCTACTTACTTACTACTTACTTACTTTGATGACGCTGTGTGAAATGTCCTGGCATATTTATTTATTTATATCTATTTAATAGATTTATTATTAAAGTAGAACCTCGATAAATCGAACCTCGTTAAATCGTAATCCTCAGTAAGTTGAAAAAAATGCGATTCCCTTCCTTTCAGACACATAATATGCGATATCTCAAACTTTTTTGCATCTGTAATTCGAATAATGTATTTCGCCCCGTGAAGTATCATTCATATAAATTTAGACTCTATATCTCGAAGTTTCAAAGAAAGACTCGGTATGTCGAAATAAGTACATAATTGTGATGATGTCATCTTGTACATTTAGTTTTTTCCTTATCGCAGTGAAGGTATATTGTCCTTGACTTTGGCTTATTTTTGTTTACACCTGTATAATTTCTTTACTTTTTCTTTAATGCATAGCTTGAAGGAAATTTAGTATCAGAATAGTTTTGTTATTAGTCGACTCAACATTCTCTGCACAATTTATTATAACCTCAAAATACCTGATAAGTTGAAAACTTGTTAACTCGATTTTTTTTCCTACCGTGAGATTCGAGTTATCGGAGTTATTACGGTGGTTTACTTTTAGACCAAGGCTGCAATCGAGTTGGGCTTGGTGCCCTACCAAGTAGCTAGGGTTGTTTTGCCGCCCTTTACGACAGGCCGACCCCTGCCGCAGGGGATGGCATACTTACCCTGCCCGTGCTTGGAGAAAAAACTAAACATTTAAGGAATTAAACTAACTGCAATATCTAATATATTAATGAAAGATTTCTATATGTCCGCAAACGAAATACAAATATATAATTTATCTTCAATCTGAAAATCTAAAATACATACATACATATAATCACGCCTCTTTTCCGTAGGGGTAGGCAGAGACCACTTCTTTCCACTTGCTACGATCCTTACATACTTGTTTCGCTTCGTCCACTTTCATTATTCCCTTCATACATGCCCTTCGGTTTAGGGTACTCTTGACCTGGCCTTTTTTCAAGACGTCCCTGATCTGGTCTTGAAACGTCCGCCTAGGTCTACCCCTTCCAACACTTCCATTCACACTCGCCTTATCCACTTTTTTCGTCAATCGTTCTTCATTCATTCTTTCGACATGGCCAAATCATCTCAGCATACCTTTCTCAATTTTTGTCACTACATCTTCTTTCAGACCACAACAACAATCTAAAATAAACTTGTAAATTATATCTTACAATTTCTGCACCATATTTAAGCAAATTTATAATATATAATAGTTCTTTTCATACATTACCATTATTACATTATAATATAATAGTTTTAAATTTAAATATATTTTATTGTGTCTGAATTCACATTACATAAAACTTTCTATTCAGTTTGAATGTTTTAAGATTTTAAATGACACATCTTACGACTTACCATACATTTTAGATGTCCGTGATTTTAAAATTTCTTTTGTAACAATTATTCCCAGTTAAGCATTGAGATAATATATTCGGAATACAGTTTAAGAAAGCTACTAACAACTAAATTCCCAAGGAAAGATTAGAATAATATTAGTATATTTTTTTCCACTGGTGGGTTCAG
Source organism: Malacosoma neustria (assembly GCA_963693495.1). Taxonomy (NCBI): domain Eukaryota; kingdom Metazoa; phylum Arthropoda; class Insecta; order Lepidoptera; family Lasiocampidae; genus Malacosoma; species Malacosoma neustria. The sequence continues at coordinate 2,113,736 of OY856390.1, read as the reverse complement.
GCCTCTAGAAGAAACTGACAGTATAACAACCACGCTTGTAAAATGGCGGATCACACCGTTGATCTTAGTATGCAAGTTTCCTTACGTTGTTTTCTTTCATTGTCGGTAAGTGGCAATTTTTTTCGTTTGTGCAAAAAAAACTGCCTAAGCAATATATGACATCAAACCCAACTGAAGACACCGCATGTGGTATTATTTGACATCTATGACTAATCTATGATAGGAAATTGGTGGGGAAAGGGCTTCCTTATTTCATAAAAAAAAAATCAAGACACCGATGTTAATGCACTTAGCTAAGTGCACTAACATCACGTGACTTAAAGCTATGAGTTACATAAAATGTTAAGTACCATCGCTGAAATGTCGATAATGGTGTGAATGAATCATATTAGCAGATGTTTATATTTGGCAATGAAATGCACTTAAATTTTACACAATTTTAGGAGTGTACAATCCTTGTATATACTATTTTCTTTATGTTTTTAATGTGTCTTTGTTATGTACTTGTCCTAAATAAATTATTTTCTTATTTTCTTAAAAATTATGACATTCTAGTCACTAATAGATTTTGATGGTTTTTGAGTACTGTACTCGCAAGACAAGCGGTATCATATTCGATGTCGCAACTCATTAGTACTATTATAGATTTGATTTCTACTTCGGCATATTTGCATATGATAACGTGATTATTTAGTCTACCCAGACTACTTAACACCTCAAATGTCTTATGTTCATATGAGAAAACGCTCCAAATGCCATACGTACAGCATAGGTACTTAACAGCTATCAACAGTAACGGGATATTTATCTAACTATGACCAATGGCGACCGTCACTGTTGATGGCTGTTATACCTATGCGGTACGTAAGACATTTGGAGCGTTTTCTCTTATGTACAACCGTATGAACATGTTTGAGAGTTTAATAGTAAATTACTGCCATGGCCTATGTATATTTGCGATGCTAGGGGCATCGCTACTACGCTGCCGTCCGCGTAGGGATACTCCAGCATCCCTAGACCTAGGTCACTTATACATGGAGAGAGAGATTGCTATGATAGGAACCATCCTATCATAGCAATCTCTCTCCATGCAGGGGCGAAGTAATACTTTCCCTGCGCCCTGGGGTGGCCTGCCATTTCGGCATAAGTGACCTATGTTTTTTATCCGTGCAGGGGCGGAGAAAGAATACTGATTGCGGTCGGGGTCGGCCTATCGTAAAAGGCTACAAAAAACCCACCCTAGCTACGTGGTAGGGGCCCAAGCCCGTCTGGATAGCAACCACTTTTGGTCTTAAGTTTGCCGCCATAATAACTTTGTGTTGTGTTCCGGCATTAGTGACCCAAGTTCCTATACCCTCAGCCTCTCTGCTGTCCAACGGCAGCATATTAGAGTTGCACCTACCGTACCACAGCAATAAAAAAAAATTATTGCTTAGGTAAACAATGGTTTTACACTAGAAAAGTATATATATTAAATATTAACTATTTAATATATAGACATATTCATACACGTGACACACAGTCATTAAATTGAATAACTGATAGGGTAAACGAGTTTTAGAGTGGAAGCCACGTCTGGACAAACGCCAAGCGAAGTGGGACAGACTTGCGTAAAATGCCTGGCAAGGACTGGATGCGACGAGACTGAAACAGGTATGTGGCAAATGTTAGGAGAGGCCTACGTCCAGCCATGGACTTCAGGTAATGATGATACTATGATAATTCACACGGAGTCATCTCGTCCCAAAGTAAGAAGCAGAGCGTTTATATTCTGGTTAGACCACAGATATACTTACTCGTATGTACTTCATTTTGTAAATAAATACTTTATTAGCACCTTGAATAACAACGGGTATCAAACACGTGACTACCGAATGTGTTCCTTGCGAAAGCCATGCCACGGTCGTCAAAACCTCGAATAAATCTAAAATTATTATTAATTTAAATGCTACTAAAAATAATAAATGCAAACTTAGTTCAGCCATATATGCAAAATGTAGTGGATTTATCGAACGACGAATTGTGAATCTAAACTATTCTCAAATCCACATAAACACAAAAATATTCACCAAAGTTCAATCACATACACACGCTCAGAATGATTATAGTGTATACTTGTAGATATAAAGACAGAAATAAAGCCTTCTTAATACTATTTCCATTGTTCATATAATGACACATAGTATCTTCAATTACAAAAGTAGTATAACTTTACTACTATATGCTGATATTTCGGTAATCGGCCTATTTCGACACTACCAATTATTACGGAAGTCAATTGGGCATTATGGACAAATTACATAGTATGATTTAATAGGATTTTCTTTCAATAGTAATGGCGTTATATATAGCCATTACTTGTTGTGTTGAAATGTACACTGACTAATAAGATTGAGAAGGTCGGCGAATTATGATTGTATTATAGTTTTGGTCAGTAAGTGAAGAGATGTTGAAGCTTTATTGATAGCAGAGGCAAACTTGACGTTAGCGATTGGTAATATGATACAAAAGTCTTACTGAGTAATTAATTGAATAGAATTCGAATGTTTTAGTCAGACGTTTTTGACAGAAATTTTCAACTCGTCTATCCGCGTTTTTCTATGATACAGGCACTGAGTATTTTGAGAATGCTGAGATGGATGTGTGGAGTTAAGAAAATGAATAAAATTAGAAATGGGTATATTAGCGGAAGTGTAAAAGTAGCGCCAGTTATTGAAAAGTTTAAAAGTCATAGACTAGCATGGTTTGGCCATGTAATACGCAAGTGGCTACTTCGAGGAAAGAGTAAGCTGCCAGCAAGGCTTGGAGACGAGGTGCATTGGGGCTCCGCGCCCCCGCTCAGTCTACGTGTGCAGAAGAGTCCTGGGGGAATTTAACTGCTACCCGAGGTCGAGGGATGTTGTCTCCCCTGGTTGGAGAGGGCCGCACCCATTGCACGCCAACGCTATTCGAGGGGTGGTAGTCAGCTCGCGCCATTTCCGGGCACCCCGGGAATCAGCGATAAAGAGGGGCCTGGGGGAGGTTTTTAGTGGGTATCCAATATACCCACCCGCGAGTCCCATACGCACCTGTCGCGGCCTCGCGCGCCAGGTGGTGCGTTAGGGTTTTTTTCCTTCTCCAGTACAAAAAAAAAATGTAATGCGCAGGGAAGAGTGCCATTTATCAAGGAAACTGATAAAAATGAGTGTGGATGGATACAGGAGTAGGTAGGTAAAAAAGATGAATGGATTGTGTAAAAGATAATATGGCAAAAAAGGTGTGAATGTTGGGATGACGACTAACAGAGGAGAATGGAAGGAGAGAACATGTTGTGCCGACCCCATATTATGTGGGATAAGGGCAGAAGGATGAAGAAGGCACTGTGTCTTTTGGGGTATTCTAGTTTTAATAGTCGTTTTAGATGATACCAGTGACAATCTGATATTTGAAATGAAAGCTTCACACGTAGTTAATTCTAGTTGGGTCCAAAACTAGCAATTTGGAATTCGCAATTTTTCAACGCTCTTATAGACGCTTCTCGTCATCCGTTTCATAACTATGAAAGCACTGCAAAAATCTACTATATAACAGATGTGATTTTTTATAGCTAGAGTTCAGCAGACATGCAGATGGCCCACCTTGGCAGATGGTCACCGTCGCCTATGGACGTTTGCAGCATCAGAGACACATTACCAACGCGCTGCCGGCCTTGAAGAAATTTTATAACGCCTTTTTTGAAAAACCCCACTATCGTTCAACGTATTTTTTTCGAGGGAGAACTCTTTTGCATATCTCCACGACTACGGGGAATTACTCGGAGGTACGTGGGACGCCGTCAGACTGCTAACTACACATTAAAATTCTCGCTGTTCTTCTATCGCCTAGTGCTTGGGCCGACGGACAACTGCCTTGGCTCAAGACTATCGTTTGACCTCCCAAACTGTAGACTTCCTTTACTGTATATAAATTAGATAAATATTTAATCTATTGATCGCTATGATGCTTCATATCACATCTGCCAGGACACTGAACGCTTCACGTGTAATGGGGACGAAACAGTTTGAAGACTTTTGATTGATTTATATGATTTACGCCGGAACACAAGGTAATTTATATTTAGCGGTCATTAGATTGCCCTCTAGACGGACTGTGAGCTCTACCACCTAGCTAAGGCTGCTTTGTCACCTTTTAGGACAGGCCGCCCTCGACCGCAGGGGGCGCTCTCTTACTCCGCCCCTGCACGGAGACTGGCAAATAATTTTGAAACAATACATAACAACTAACATGTGATAAATATATTCACTCATCTGCCGGATATAACACGCTTGCTTAGGCTTCGTTTAAATATTATATAAAATATATTTTATAATTTAGGAGGGTTTTTAAAAGTAACCTCAATGCGCATAGTTGCGAGAAGATCGTTAATAATCTGCTAAAAGTACAGCTTTACTGCTTTAGTGCGTTTATAAAATTTATAACAGTTATGCAATATACAAGTCAGAACACACGGTGGGGTACTGTGTACCGTCAACTGGTTGCCAGATTAATGAAACAAGGATTAATGACTATTATTATATTAACCAATACATTTTAGAAAAGAAAGAAAGAAAAGAAAATAATTTTTATTTAGGACAGTTACATAAACTAATATAAAACTAAGTGTTAATAAAATGAAACTTAAAACAAAACTTGTCCTAAAAGGGGCATCAGTCTCAGCATAACGCTGGTCAGGTGACCAGCGCTGATCTTCCGCTGAGCCCTTATGGCACATAAGGCCCATAAGGTAACGGCACGGCAGACATTACACCTTTACTTAGCACATAAAATAAAACAAACAATAATATAATCTTATACAAATATATATATGTAGTATATGGTATAAAACTGTAAATATTTGATAAATATAAATGCAATAACTAATAGTAATATTAATGAATATACAAGTGTTGCAATTAAGAGAAATAAATAAATAAACATTACATAAACATAAAAAGAGGTATTACAATTAAATACCACTTGTGTCCTGTTTCAGGTCGCATTGTGAGTGTTGGTGTTTATTTAAAAAAGTCTTTAATTTGCATCTGAATCCAGAAACAGATTTCTAATGGGCGGTGGAATATTATTCCAGCACCTTGAGGCTGCGTAACGAAAACTCCATCCATCCAACTCGAAGCGACCATTCTACGGCTTGATAACCAGGAGAGCTTATCATATAAGTAGCCTGGGGCTTTGAATCTTATGACTCCAAAGAGAAGACACGCTAAGTGAAGTTTGCGAACATTTTACAAAATTAAATTTAAAAGCCGATTGTATTTTCTCAATCCCTATTTGTCATTATCATTGAAAATTATTTGGCAGATAATGACAAGAAAATATAATAAAATATAACACATTGCCAGTGTGGTCATAGCTGTCACAACCTTTTTGGTCTGTTGTTGACTCGATAGTGCTATGCCACACCACCCCCCTTCGACCTGCCAAAAATGAAGTTAGGAAATCTGATTATTCAGCCAGATCTTGTAGTTTTCACTTTTTGAGAACCATTAACATGGGTTTCAGGCGAATTTTAATCAACTTACGATTCTATGCCTAACCTGCCTGCCTAGTTTTACTCGAAGATTCAGAGACACACGTCTTCTCCCATTAGCATCTTTAAATTACCTAAGTCACGCTTTAGTCATATACATATTGACTCGATATGACCTCTGCCACCATCACATGACTTCAGATATTGTTTAACAGCAATATACAGACACAGAAGATGGCCAGAAGTTCAACCTCTGCGTGACATATCAGCCGAGATAGTTGCAAAAGCATTTTACTACAGACCGGGGACTGAAACAGTTACTACAGACCGGGGACGACAATTCACCTCTAATCTATTCAAAGCTCTTTCTGATTTATGTGGGACACAACTTCGTCTTACAACCACGTACCACCCGGCAGCCAACGGGATGATCGAAAGGTTCCACACACTAAAATCTGCAATAATGGCACATGCTAAGCAAAACTGGACCGACGTCCTTATAGTTGTCTTGCTCGGCTTCAGAACGGCTTGGAAAGAAATGAAAATGGTACACGGTGAGCCTTTACGGATCCCTGGTGAGTTCCTAAGTTCTTATAATAACAGATTATTAAGACCACCAGACTTTGTTTCTCAACGCAAATACCACGACCACAAGACGCATCCAATCACAGTAGAAGTACCATTTTTATTCACAAAGACTTCTAGCACACACGTATTTATTCGTATGGATGGATCACACGCACCTTTGAAACCATTTTATTCAGCATCTTATCGCGTTATTAGTAAGATTGACAAGATCATCGCTGTAGAAATGACAAAGTTATTTGCCAGATAATTACTAGAAAATATAACATACATAACATACATTTTTCATTACCAGTATGGTCATAGCTGTCACAACCTTTTTGGTCTGTTGTTGACTCGATAGTGTTGTTGACTCGATAGTGCCACAACACTATCTCTACCTGAGATATATTGCAATAGTACGTAAAATATTGTTTTATTACAATATATTAAAAATATTATATAAATATACGCAGTAGTTTGTACACTTGGACACCAATGTTGATTATAATACTCGTATGTAACCAATATCCACCATGCATACAGATGTTCTCTCACGTATTTTAAAGACCGAAGAGTACCTATTAGAGATTTGTGTGTGTGTGTGTGTGTGTGTGTGTGTGTGTGTGTGTGTGCGTGTGTGTGCGTGCGCGCACATACAGCAGAAGTGAAACTTCAGAGAAGTGTTATATTTCATATATTAGTGTATAAAAGCTACGAAAGCCCGAACAAAGAGGCCCTCGCAGGCTAATCCTATTTGTTATAATTAGTTTTTCCTTTTTTTGTCTTCGTTTCATCGAACTTTTAAATCTCAACGATGGTAAAGAAGTTTCACTTCAAAAAAATATTCCGAAACAATCTGTAGTAAAGTTACAAAACACTGGGATCTTATTTTTGAATTATATAAAGCCCAATTAAGCGACCTTACCTTATTATAAACTATAATTAGATTAAAATCAAATCATGATAAAGTAAGAACAATAGTTTTAGTTCATCAGATTATTCAATGTTATACACCAATGTTACAAGTTGATGTAATGTTTAAATAAATGTGACATTGCGGAAATAGTCCCACGCTTCATTATAAGTTAAATTTAAATATCTATTCTATTCTTGAAGTGTTTGGCTTCAACGCCATGGGCATCGATTTGCTAATGTCAAAGTAGAGAGAATAAGTGACAGGTGCAAATAATAAATATAATGTTATGTTCAGTTAAGATTACCTTTTCTACTAAACTATATACAAATAAAAATACATACTATAAATATTAACTTATAAAAATTAACATAAAATAGTTAAATTCTTATTATCTTTTAGTGATACAAGAGAGATCACATTGACAGGTCGAGGGAAATCTCGTGGAAAAAGATCGAATAGCTGTTGTGTAGTATTGGGGGCAAAAGATGTGTTCTATTATTCTCCCGAATTTAAATATCGAATTTGACAGCTGGCTAGTAACACTGACAGTTTGTTACAGCTGTAATTTTGATACCCAATATTGTTTTAAACTTCCTTCAAGGCCAGCGTGTTGGCATTGCCCCTGATGTCGCAAACTGGTATACTTTTCGTTGTTAGCATAATTAACGGAATCTGGTAAATTATGCTTATAATATAATTAGGGTAAAATATTATTAAAGCAGCATGTATTTTTTTAGATATTCTTTCTGAGAATTGGATTATTCAAGTATCATAATTTATTTTTATGTATTTAAAACAGATGCTGAGTTAATAGTTAGTATGAGCTTAAAAAACTACATAGTACTTAATAATTAACAGTGATTTAGTGATCTCCGTCAATGACTAGAGAGTACTCTGCTGTGGACATTGACGCTTGTTGGCTATGACTTTTAGGATGACGATGATTTTAATGTTCTGTTATATTGATAAAAGTAAAATTCCAGTATATAAAAGACTTCATTTGGATGTGTAAAGTAATTGTGAAGCGTGTGATTGTTGGCCATTGTAATGTCCAACCATAACGTTCCTCGTGCGTCGTTGTGGACGAAGAATGGTTCCTTCTACGTTATAGACAGGAATAAATATACTGGGACAATTCATTTAGCGCCATCTAGTCTCAAAGTAGTTAGTTTAGCATTTGTGTTGTGAGTACTACGTAATTAATACGCCAAACATATACTGTTCTTCTGTAAATAAATACATATTAAACATAAAAACCCAGTCGCGAGACGGGAATCGAACTCATAGTAATAAAGAGGAAAAATAGAGCGCTTTCCCATTTTCTATTACATGGTTATATTGTACTTGCCACTTTGAAATACATATATGATATATATATGTATGTATAATATCATCATCATTTCAGCCGGAAGACGCCCACTGCTGGACAAAGGCCTACCCCAAAGATCTCCACGATGATCGGTCCTGCACTGCCCTCATCCAACCTATTCCGGCGATCTTGACCAGATCATCGGTCCATCTTGTGGGGGGCCTACCAACATTGCGTCTTCCGGTACGCGGTCGCCATTCGAGGACTTTTCTGCCCCAACGGCCATCAGTCCTTCGAGCTATGTGCCCAGCCCACTGCCACTTCAGTTTTGCAATCATCCGGGCTATGTCGGTTACTTTGGTTCTCCTGCGAATCTCCTCATTTCTGATTCGATCTCGCAGGGAAACTCCGAGCATAGCCCTCTCCATAATAATAATATAGAATGTATATATACATTTTAACTATGTATATAAAAAAATATGGAAAAATATCGAGGCAAAATAAAGGCATTACTTTTACCACCTGTAATAAAATATGAATTCGTAAATAACTTGAAAATTAATTTAACATTTTATTTCTCTAATTGAAATGTTAATAGTTGAATTTAATAGTTTGTCTCGATAGGCATACGCCTTTCAATAGGAATTAGGGTCAAGCAGACAGAAGAGTGTAGTACATAATAAAATTAATATAGTAAAGGTTAAAATTGGACAAAATTAATGAAGGTCACTATCATTTAAACGTAATAAAACATTCGGATATGTTTTGTTACAGCCTTGATCTGTTTTAACCTAAGGTCAGAAAAGCCAAATGGTATGTAATATATGAATAATGATTACATTAAGCTGGTAAGAAAAGTTTAGGAATGAAAGAACCAAATAACACTAGATATTATGCATGGATGACACATTGACATAAAAATTAATTTCATAATTTTTTCCGTGCAAGGGCGAATACCGACCCCTAGGGCCGGGGCGATCTGTGTTAAAAGACGACAAAACAACCCTGGCTAGATGGTAGATCTTCGTGTCCGTCTGGGTGATAACCACCCGTGGTCTTTAAATACGCTCCATTATGTACATGTATGTATATAACTTACATACATTATATTCACGTACTAGCTGTGCCCGCGACTCCGTCCGCGTGGAACTTGGGCAGCAATTTTTTGGAATAGTGACTTTGGCAGCATTTTTTGGATATCTTATGGTTTATTTTGGATTACAAACCCTATAAACCCTAAAATATAAATAAAATATGCAAACAGTCAGTGTTATCGAATGCAACTGTTACGCCATGCGCCTCCGGGATACGTACGTTCGAACCTACAATGTCCAGCCTAAGCTGAACCCTATTTCATATGATTGATGATAGAAATCTGAGGTCAACTTAAATTGGATTATAAAATTTCCGAAACTTATAATTTTTAACAAAAACTATTTTATTTCTAAAATAAAAATAGCCTAAGTTACTCATTGGTACATCAGCTATCTGCCAGTGAAACTCCCGTCAAAATCGGTGCAGCCATTTCAGAGATTAGCCGGAACAAACAGACAGACAAAAATTGTAAAAAATGTTGTTTTGGTATATGTACCGTGTATACGTCCGAATGCACTTAGTAAAAAGCGTTGATTTTAATATTACAAACAGACCCTCCAATTTTATTTATTTGTATAGATGTATCATTATACACGCAATAACTCGTGGTTGCATTCATGCTATGTAATGTGTATTTTTCTTCAAAAATAGTTCAATGTAATGCATTTAAATATAATTTAGTTATCAATATAAATCTTATAAACATATGAATCTTACTAAATATATACATATATTTAAAGTGTCTGAATCTAAAAATTTATTGTGTTATATATTGCTCTAAGAAACATTGATCAAAATATGACCAACAAAGAAAAACATATTCAAGAGAGTATTACAAAAATAACGAGTCAGACGTGGTGTAATACCTTCAATAGTGTAATTAAAAAAGAAACTGATTATATGAAATATTTTGACACTGATTTTGAATTAATAATAAATTTACAAGATGACAGTGACGACGAAACTGAATCTGAAGAAGATTCTAGTTACAATTCCACTTGAAATACTGATTTAAATAAAACATAAATTTAATTCAAAATCAGTGTCAAAATATTGTTTAATATTGTTTAAAGTAAATGTTTCTAGAATATAAGTTTGTATTTATGTAGTTACGCACACAAGAGCGCGTGTCTATACGCATTACAACTATAAGTATTGCTCACACGCTTTCATAAGATAAAACAACTATACTATAATATTTAAAATAATTCTTTAAAAATATTTATTTTGTATTAAAACCTATTTGATTTCTTTAAGTAAGCATTGTTGGTTTTCGATAATTTGCGAACGTTTATGATCCGGATTCATTACTCTGAAGTGTATATACGTCGTGATCGTAGAATAACGTCGGATTTGAAAAAAATCCAAAATTCACTTTTTACCATATTTGGATACTACATTGTCTAAATATTATTGCTACATGAAAAAAAATTACATGTATTTTAGATTTCAAATTAAGCAGTCGGTAAAGTGACGGATATGATAGATTCTCATAGTAAAATGACGCTTGTGTATTTTTAAAATGGCTGTCACTATTCTACGACTACGACGATTATATTATGTATATACTATAAGTATTATAATTAAAAATTTGTCTTCGCCTTCTATTTATAGTATGCATACATTAGAATTTCTATCATGAATTATTGAATTAAAGAGATCATGTTTATTTATTAAATTTCAAGTGAAAAGGTAGAATGTTTTGTCTCTCATTCATTTCAGTGCCACCTTTGCGTAAATCTCGCAAAAGTTTGTTGTTAGAGACGTGTCTCCATCCTTATAAAGATCAGTGAATTGTATCCTTAGTTTTCGAAGTTATACTTCTTTTGGTGCATTTAAAAAAAATTATGACAGTAAAATGTTTATGATGCGCGCGCACAACGACATCATGAAGTTAGTTGATAACAGTCTCTCAAGTTTACATAAAAGCTCGTAACATCGTCATAGTAGTTTCCTAAATATTCATAAATCTAAAACACGTGTTTTCATTTCAGTGGAGATAAAAAATTATATTTCATAAGTATATATGTGATTTTAAATTATATACCGTAGCGAATGATAGGTCACTGTAAAAATTCGTGACGAAAGTGAATTTTATCATTAAAAATGCATTTATACCTTTGAGGTTAATTGTCGGTGTGTATTCTATTAATTTATCATTCGTTCCTTTTACAAACAAAGAGTTGTGGCATACGTGATGAAATCATTAACTATTGTACTGTTACCCAGAAGAAGTATAACTTTTCACGTGCATACATATCTACGCTAAGTAGGTATATTTATAGTACTAACTATATTTAAGTCATCATCGGCTTGGCTTTGTCCCAATCTGGGGTCGGCACAACATGTCTTTTTCTTCTATTTTATTATATCCTGGCATTCTTCATCTGTTACTTCACAAACCCTCATTATTATACATCACACATTTTTTCCATCCCTTTTTAGGTCTAATATACGAGTATATTAAGTATTACTATGTATTTTTATAATTTTATCGCCTTTTACTATTGTAATAGCTTTGCAACGAATAATGGTAGTATTTCTCGTAGGTCTGGACTCTATGGTCATAAATACAATTAAGCATTAAGCACTTTAACTATTCACCCAGTTATTAAGAAATCCGTGGGATGTTGACTTTACAGGTTGAGTAAGTAAATCGTTATATCTAAAACTAGTATTATTACACAACTATCGACAAAAGCAACGAGCAATTTGCGGTTTACTTGATTTTAATGAGGATCTGGCGCTGCGTGTATAATAAAGCTATTTTGCCATATGCCATTATTCTACAAAAAGGTTGATTTTTCAAAAACATAATTGTATAATATTAATATTCCTTATGCACTACGTAATGATTTTTTTTTCGTATTTTTGTAGTGCAGTACTAAATACTAAGATTTCACAGTTCACTCACTTTCAATTCAGAATGTGACACAGTGAGTTTAGGTACTCTGTAGTGACCTTTTAATAAATATTGGTGCATTCTAGTATTACTTCTGCACAAACTTCTGCTAGTTTATAAAGTTTAGAGGACAGATACTACCTATTTGGTTTATGCAATCAAAGTTGGGAAGTAAGACGGTTTATAAAAAATGTTGTTATGCCTTCTTTAATAGTCGGGTATCAATATCATCATAATCGGTTCGAATATAATATACATATATTTAATTAACAACTCTAGTATAATACAACTGAAATTAAAAGAGAGGGATGATTTCATTTAAAAAACATCGCTGTCGTAAATTGAATATCCACTTCATACTGTCATCGTATCCATAGAGATGTCTCACATATGATTTTTTATAACATCAGACCATTTCTTAGATGTATCTAATTAGAAGATTTTATCGAATAGCAAGCGAGACATGTTAAATGACCTATTCTGAAAATGCAAATTTAGAAAGCCTATCTGCTCGTCAAACAACTACAAAAAGTAGTAAAGCGAAGCGGTTATACAATTTACGTATTAACAAACAAAACCCGACTATTAACTTCGAACACTTTCTGCGAGGGAAAGTGGTCAAAAACAGTATTCGACTGCCGCATGATAATAAGCCACTGTGTAATTATGCAAAAATGGCATGCGTTAATAATACTTGTAATTTATTGTTTGACGATATATGGAAATATTTAGGAAAGGCATTTTAAAATGTGTAGCATTATATCATTCTAGTTAATAAGTTTAACAAATTTATTTTCAATTACTATTTTAATCATTTTTTTACTAATTTTGTTTTTTTTATTGCTGTAGGTAGCAGATAGGCTGACGGCCCCCTTAGAATTTAGAAGTGACCGTCGCCTATGGGTGTATTATGTGTATTATGTGATTATAATAAAATCGTGCAAGGCCACGTCTGCTTGCATTCCAAGAACATGGCAGCCACGGATTGATTAACTATTAGAGGTTAAGTTATAAAACAAATGTATAATTTAAAAGCTGCATGTGTTTTCCGATATGATTTCTTCCTCTTTTATATCAGGCAAGACTTATCAAGTGGTGCAGCGGGCTTAGCATGCCGGAAAGCCTGCGGGTTCGATTCTATTTTAGTATTAAATATTCCTTGTATAATATTTTTCTTAATACAGAGAATCAAGATAAGAAATCTTCATTCATTCATAAAGTAGTTAGTAGTAGCATACATTTATAAAGTAGTTTTTTTCTGTTTAATTCTATGTGTTTATTTATTTCATATGAATGAATGAAGAAATCAGAAGAGATACCTTTTTTAAGTCATTCTCTATTTCATTTCTTAGTAATTTAACGTTATATGTCTTCCAGTTATCTTATTATTGTCATCCGTGAAATAACTTGGAGCCAAGCGGAAGGACAGCGCTGGTCTCGACCACCGGCACAATGCTGAGTTTTTTTTTTAGGATACTACATTTTGTATCATCAGGTTTTAAGTATTATTATTTAGTTATTAAGTATAATATGTATACTATCTTTACTTATTGTTCTATAGATAATATTGCCGATCCTAAAATAAACAATTTACTTTCTTCTTTCTTTTTTTCTATTATATGTATTTATTTACAAAAAATTATATATTGTAAGTAGTGTATCATGCAGGGGCGGAGTAAGACTACTGACCCCTGCTGCTAGCGGCTGCCTATCGCAAAAGGAGACCCAACTACCGCTGTGTTACAACTAGCTATGTGGTAGAGCTCCAAGCCCGTCTAGATCACCAACCTTAGTCTCTAAATATGCGGTTATGATAACTTAGTGTTATATTCCAGCATAAGTGACTCAGTTCCCCTACACGGACGGCAGCGTGTTAGCGATGTCCCTGGCGTCACAAACATCCATAGGCGACGGTAACTATTTTTTAATGACTACCAGCCTGACTACTGTTCCACAGCAAAAAAAAAACATAACACAAACGCTTTGCTGCTTACTCTATTGTATTTAATTTGAACTCAAATATATGAATATATTTTTATGCTTTCACGTCTTAACTGTTTAACTAAGCATCAAGGCTGCACATACGTCGTTCACACATTCTTGTGGAGAAATGACACATCCAATACTTCGATCCAAAAAAGTACTGCTCTCAAATCTAGAAAATTTAAGACTATGCAAGCAATGGACAACAACAACAAATATGGACGCAGTTGTAATTATTATATTTAAATATGTATGTTCATGGTACGCCAATCACAGATCATTTAACTGTTGCTACTGTTGTGTAAATTGAAGCCAAGTTTCGGTTTTATCATCCATAAGAATGTCTATCATTCGTCAGGCAATTTCACAAGACAAACAAGTATGCTTGGTCATTTTTATGATTATGTTATGAAATACGACTAGTTTTGTTCTTATTACGTTTTAACATGACTGACCGTGGCATGCACAACGGGCCGCGACGAATTTGCGGATCAAACAAATGTACGCATATAGACTTATTAAAAAAGAAAGACAAACTTAGATATCACGAGTTCAAATCCACGACGATATACAATGCTAAGACAGTTTTTCTCGCCTAATGGGCATATTATGAAGTTCCGCAACAACGTGTCGATACTCCAGGAGCTCGGCATCACGCAGCGTCTGTCAGCCGTAGTATAATCGCGTATTCTGCAGTGCGGCTGGTAGTGCAAGGAAAAGCAGAAGGAGCCAGATCGCGCGGCAGTAACCGTGTGTCTGGACTGCGCCAGACAATCTGCCAACAGGGAGCGATGGCGTGAGATTGTGCGAAGAACTGTGTCCGCCTTTACTACCGACGTGGATGCCTCAACGTAACCATCACTCTGTCAAAAACGAAACGAAAGAGAAGAAGAACGTGTATATTGGAACATAATTTATTTGGTACATAATAACATTTATAACTATATACTACATTGAGTTTATAATACATTCAGTGTGTCCCAACCTTGGTTCCAAGCTCAGTATTGTGCCAGCTAACAACAACCATCACTGTTCTTCCACTAGGAACCATTCAGTAAAACTCACAGACAGCTTACGTCATGACAATTTACCAAGTTGAGGTCTTGACGAAGATCTGAAGAAAAACATGAAGGAAACCTGCACACTGGAATCACCGGTAGCCAATCTGATTTAGATAAACGAGGTTAGTATACTGCCCGTTCCTTCTAGAACGAAGCTCGACATCAGTGGGACACTATGAGATTATTTAACCGTTCCTTCTGTAAAATAAACTAGACTATTTACATATGACAATACTAGAGCTCTTTATTGGGGTCGTGCATTAGAATTCAACCAGTGGAAGATCGATGGGAACCAAGTGAGCTTAATGGATAAATTAATGAAATCTTTATCAAAAGTATGTAATTTCATTTGTTTAGTAGCCGTAACCTTGGTGCACACCAATTGCAGTTTGTACATTACATTACATTTACGTTCACTGTCAGTACATGGATTGAGTATTATTTAAATGCACATTTAGTTAAAAAGTAACGGAAGAAGTGTGTCCTAGGTCAAGGACTTATTACATATCATCCATAAGATGAGGACACTGTGGTTTGTTTCTATAAGTCTACAGGATCATATAGACGGATTCAAGGAAATATCTTACGCGAATCTGGCGCGGCCATGTATCTCAAAAAAGAGCGTTTTCTACCTCCATGACAAAGAATATCGATCATCCCCAGTCTGACGAAAATCTTCGAACAATACGTCCTACTAGTATTGACCTACGTTGCCGAGATGTGGACACTGACGGTTCACAAATTTATGGAGCACGAGAAAGTCTATAGAGCGGGCTATGTTGGGTGTTTCTCTGATAGATAAAATTTGAAATGAGGACAACATCTTTAGGAGAACAAAGGTGGGCCAGTCACGTTTGTTGCAGGGCCAATGGGCGTTGGAGCAAACGTGTCCTGGAGTGGTGCAGCGTTTCGGCAAATGTAGAACAAATCTGAGCTTAATGATCTGATATGCTCAATGTTGCTGGTTATAGCTGAATGAGAAAAGCAAGGGACCGAAATTTGTGGCGCAAACTTGGGAAAGCATGATTCCAGCAGTGGACAATAATAGCTACTGACAAAACAAAAAATATATAACTTAAAGCAAAATACTAATAGACATAAGAATTACATAGACGAAAAACAATTTTCGGACGATGCCGAAAGCTAGTCACGACTTGAAAGCTATTTGGATGATAAATGTACCCAGTCAAATCAAACTTAAGTATCGTACAATTCCAATCGAGAGAAATCTAGACCACTGTGCCCAAAACTAGGTACCTCCCAGTATCGGCTCTTAGTTGCGGTTTGGGGACAGTTTGACGTTGAAACCGAAAGAAACTGGTTTAAATCTATAAAATTAAACGGTACTCACATAACCTTCACCGGTACTTCCAGATATTTATCTGGAAATACCGGTTATCACCCATTACAACTTAAATTTTAAAGCCTTATGGTTACTTATTTTCTTATTGTTCACTTTCGGAAATTATTTCATCGAAATACAAATTGCTATATAAATATTTTTAAATTATAATTTTTTTTATTACTGTGCCGAAAAGCAGGCAAGCTGACGGCCTACTTAATAGTTACCGTTGCCTATGGATGTTTGCGACGATATTACGACTGTTAACCCGATGCCGTTCGCATAGTGGAACCGAAACCTGGGTGACTTATATCGGAACACATATTATTATGGCGGCATATTTAAAGACCAAGGGTGGTTCTACTGGTGGAACTATCTAGGCTATCTTGGAGCGCAACCACCTAGGTTTGTCACCTTTACGACAGGACACCCCCGGCTTTTCACCCCTGTACGGAGAGAAAGTAATTTATTGAAAACACAATGTTGTAGTATTAGGAAAAAATTTGTATCCCATCATATACATCTAGACAGAAATAAAATATTAGCAGATCATAGAAATATCATGTGGGGATCCAGGGACCTTAGCTAGAGTAGCAGTGTTATCATCTTTGATTGAAAAGTACTAAAAACTTGAAAATTTTGAAGGAATAAAGACAATATTTCTTGCATTTTCACCATTAAGAGTAAGGGAAGGGAGAACCATCTCATTTTTTTTATTGCTGTAGGACAGCAGACAGGCTGACGGCCCGCTTAGAATTTAGCAGTTACCGTCGCCTATGGGTTTTGCAACACCAGTAGCATCGCAAACACGCTGCTGTCGCATAAGGGTACAGGAACTTGGGTCACTAATGCCGGAACACAAAACAAAGTTATTAATGGCGGCATACTTAAGACTAAAGGTGGTTGCCATCCAGACGGGCTCGAGGCTCTACCACGTAGTTAGGGTGGGTTGTTATATCGCCGTTTACGACAGGCCGACCCCGGCTGCAGAGATTAGTATTCTTTCTCCGCCCCTGCACGAATAAATGCCTCCCCCCTCTCATATGAGGGAAGTTGAAAAAGTGTCCACCTACACGCTGTAAATTATAGCTCAAAATGCCACCAGAATGCAGCACTAGTGCAGCTACAATACATGATATAAATGTAGCTGTTGCAAATAAGTTGAAGTATGCTCAGTTAATTTTTTTCTATCCCACTCTACGAGTAATAAACTTTATGCGCTTTCCACTAAAATTTACACTGATGTTATTGTGGCGCCACATTAACGCATTTTGACGGACACTTTTCTCTTTGCCTCTATAATTTTTACCTGTCTAATAAGGAAGGCTGAAAATCTATACAGATCTAGTCTTAGACAAACTGGGTATATCTGTCCATTGTGTTTGTTATAAAGCCCTTGCTGGTTTCAATGTTGTCTTTAAAAACTATACCTTTATAATACTGTTGCAAACAAGCTATTAAGGAAGTCGATGTTGTAAAAAAGATAGAAATAGGGAAAAAGTTCCAATGACCAATAACCGGCTTTGATATATTTGACATTGAATACACTTTCACCGGCACGCGAAAGTGAGGCAGGTCCGGTCAATGCATTTCCGATTGTAATAAATAATACCTCTTTAATATTCATCTTTATATCAAAATCGTGATATGATCATTTTAGTAGAAAGTTTTTTTCTGATCAGACCTAAATTTGTGATTAGAGATAATATACTATACTACCGACACGCTATGATGGCCGTTTTGAGGTTGGTCCACACATGAAGTTTCGTATTAATTAGTAATACATTTGAAGGAACAAATTGCTGTTCTTTATTGTCAATAGTGACGTGCAGTTAGTCACAATAAAGAACAGCAATTTGCTCCTTCAAATGTAATTACTAATTAATTAAACTTCAAGAGTGGGGACAAATATCAAAACGGCCATTATAGCGTGCCGGTAGAATAGTTGTTAATCACGGCTCCTTTTGCGTATATTTTCAGCCAAGATGTATGTATATCTGTGACTAACATATCCAACAAACATTTATATTTATTTTTAACTTTACAATTTTGGACTTTCCTATATAATATGCAACTTTATTCCGCTGTAAAAATAGGTCGTCTACCCACACTCCTAAGGAGTCTTATGATATAGGTTTTTTTATTCTAACTTATATTAACATACAACAGGAAATCAATGTCTATAGCCAATAACACAAGTGCTATGCTTAATTCGGATTTAGATGGCGCTGTGTGAATTGCTCCAGTATATTTATTTATACTAGCTGACCCGGCGAACGTTGTTCTGCCATATAAAAAATACTATAATAAAAATAGCTTATATCCTTTTGCAAGATTCGCTCTATCTCTGTACCGAAATTCATCAAAATTGGTTCAGCGATCAGTTATATATTAATACAAACACATAATACGTATTATGTATTTTGTATTGCTTACACATAAAAGATAGATATATGCTGTCTCGGGCTTTTTTGTAGGACTATTTAAGATAAACATTTCCATTACACATTAAATAGTAGTAACTCTAACGGTTTTTGCAGCGCACGCCAGAATAGCTCGCAGATGGCAGAATTTTTTCCTACTTATAGCTATCTGCCAGTGAAATTCCCGTCAAATTCAGTGCAGCCATTTCAGAGATTAGCCGGAACAAACAGACAGACAGATAAAAATTGTAAAAAATGTTGTTTTGGTATATGTACCGTGTATACATCCGTATACACTTAGTAAAAAGCGGTTATTTTAATATTACAAACAGACCCTCCAATTTTATTTATTTGTATAGATGTATAGATTATTTACGCTACTATCTGAACCCCCGAAAAAACGCTTACGATGTTATCCAATGAATGCAATCAACCAAGGTGTTGAAAACAAAGACAAGAATGCACTTAAACGAGTTATTCATTAGTCTAAATTATATAATTATGAAATTAGACATAATGAGAGGTTTCTCATAATTAACTATTGAATATACAATTTTTTTTCATAAACTTTCAACAACCTACACCAATTTATATGGCTAGTTCAGAGGCAACGCGAACGACCTTACAGGATTCTATGTGTGGATTCGATTCACATGGAAGATAAAATATAAATATGATCTAGCTTATTCCGGTATGGGTTTTCATATTGTATGATTGTAGAAAAGCCTTACGATACATATTTTCCTCAAGTGCATGTAATTGTACATATGTATCTGGGAAACAACCTTTACATTAATATATTTTTTATCATATTGCTGTGAAACAATCTGATGGCCCACTTAGGTATCACCTTCACCTATGGATGTTTGCGACGCCAGTGGCACCGCTAACACGCAGCCGTCCACGCAGGGGAACTGGAACCAGGGTCCCCTATGCCGGTGCACAACACATAATAACCTTATTACGGGGGCATATTTAGATATCATAGGCCGAGCTTGGAATTCTAACACCTAGTTAATATTGTTTAGTCCTCTTTTACGACTGACCAACTTCGGCCATAGAGGTCAGTATTCTTACACCACCTCTGTACGGAGCAAATTATAAACCTTGATATAAAAAGTTTAACTTTATATGAATAATATAAATATAATTAGGTCATTGACCAAAACTAAACTAAAAAAACGCATGTCTTAACCAACTAGATTTCTTTTTTTATTAATGGATATATATATATTGATTTTCTTTACAAACTTACCGATAATACTGGTCAGTAATAAACATCCTGCTAATAAACAATTCTTCATTTTTCAATCCAAATTATTACACTTTCACTATGAAATGTACAGTTTATTTACACTTGCATGACGATTCTAATAGATCTAATACAACTTTCATTAATTAAAAGAAAATCACTTTATGATGTGTATTAAATCATACTTTTAAAAAATAACACGAAACTTTTTTAAATACGAACGTTGCCGCCAAATTTTCGTATGATGCGCGTTGAATATTCTCATTCGAAAGTCAAACTACGACTGGGCGAGTTAACAGGTGCTCGTGCGCAAAACCAACCAAGCGCCGTATAACCTTACTATATTAAATATCTGTTAATGAATATCACTGATGTAACATTTTGTTAGTATATCAAATTTGACGGGTTATATTGATAGTGTTATTTCCATTGAATGCCTGCAACTAAGTGTTAATATCCCTTAAATTTAATTTTAAATTTCATCTTAATAATGGTACCAAGTGGTATCAAATTCGAGTAACAACCTTTATACAGGTTCCATTTCCACCATGATAATACAATATTAATTTAATATTTTAGACAAATCTCGAAATATATAAATAATTCTTCTACGCACACGTACATATGTGACGGAACTCCTTCGGTTGGACCGATTTTGTTGAAATTTTTTTTGTGTTTCAGTGGATTCAATTACTGGTTTAGATTCACAATTGAGTCCAATAAGAATTGGCTTTTTTTAATTATATGGCAGAACAACGTTTGCCGGGTCAACTAGTTATGTTTAAAAAAATAATACCCACCCGGAGTCATGGTGTTTATTTGTAGTATGTATTTTGGTATTTACAAAACGAAAGTATATACAATATATCTATACGATGCCGGTCACGAACCGAGATTGCACCGTACAGGAATGAGAAGGATAGCTCGAGAGCAATGGACTGTATTATCCTGATTAGAGAGGAGCGGTGGCTAGAGATGTGCGATACCTTGCAGTGGGCAAAGAAATTCGCACTGACCTTGATTCCATCTTTTCCCGGATCGGTTCAGGTCCACGCAGGAACTGTCGTATCACGTACACTGAACACACAATTAATTATGGCACGGCCAGTGAGTTTGGAGTAACTGAAGGGAGGTCGAACGTTGACCGTCCCACGCGTTTAGAAGCTAACGCGTTACTATCCAATATCCGGATGACCGAGCTTTGCTCAGTATTTTTTTTTATAAATTGTGTTTTTTGGCAATCAACAATTGATTTTCTCTAACCTCAAAGCAAACACTCATTGACTTCGTGTTACTTAACAACGCTATGTGCTGGAATAACTTTAGTGTTGTTGTGTCGTTAAAGCAATTTAAAAAAAATAGTATTATTATTCGCCGATAGATGTCAGGAAGAGTCATTGTTCAGTTTAAATTGGGACTACTCAAACGCCACCTTTTTGTTTAAGTTGATAAAAAAAATTATTCCTAGCTAGATCGATTTATCGCCCCCGAAACCCCCCGTATACTAAATTTCATGAAAATTGTTGGAGCGGATTCCGAGATTCTAATTTTCGTCCTACCCTCGCTTTTACCATTTACCTCACCGAGAGTGAGGGTAGGTAACAAAAATCAGGTGGCGGTATTTCAAATACCCTTTAAGCAAGGATCGAACAATATCACTATTACCTATAAAACAAGTGCTCTGTTGCTAACTTTGGGACTACATTTAAAAAAATCTAATTTGATTTTTATATAGGCTTAAGCCTGCCTCTAAAGGAAAAGGATTCCTTCAGAGCCTCATTTGTGTTAAGCAGTTTGTTTATCGCGGTTCTTTATAACACCAATAAATACGAGAGAGGTTAATACAATGTTCTAAAATTTCACATTGCCTACATGCGATTGGAAGTCACACATGACTAGCTGCATGCACGACGCTGGGAATTACTCGCCCATTAATATTGACAATGAACGTTGAATCGTGAACAAGTACAGGTCTGAGAATATGTTCAAGCGAAAAGACATACTGTGGGATTCCGACGTAATAATTCTCCCCAGTTTTCCATGTGGTATGTTCATTCGGGCGGTTGGCTCCATTAGGCCTGTCCCTATAAATGGCTGTGAAACGTAGCCGGTGTTAAAGTGACACAAGCAGTAACTGCATGTCACGGAGATGAATATGCTGCGGTGGGTAGCGCGAAAGGACCGCGTTAGGAACTTTCGCATTCGCGGCAGTCTTCAAGTCAGTGACATTGCGGATAAAATGCAGGAAACCGACTTCTTATGTGGGAAATAAATGTCTGGCCTGTGATGGGGAAACACAAAAATTGTTGGTATGACCTCATATAAGGTGATTTGCGTGCCAATGACTATTAGGAATGCCGAAAATCGTATATAATTGAATACATACATATAATCACGCCTCTTTCCCGTAGGGGTAGGCAGAGACCACTTCTTTCCACTTGCTACGATCCTTACATACTTGTTTCGCTTCGTCCACTTTCATTATTCCCTTCATACATGCCCTTCGGATTAGGGTACTCTTGACCTGGCCTTTTTTCAAGACGTCCCTGATCTGGTCTCGAAACGTCCGCCTAGGTCTACCCCTTCCAACACTTCCAATTACACTCGCCTTATACACTTTTTTCGTCAATTGTTCTTCATTCATCCTCTCAACATGGCCAAACCATCTCAGCATACCTTTCTCAATTTTTGTCACTACATCTTCTTTCAGACCACAACGTTTCCTATTATTTTATATTATCGAATAGTCTTAGGAATCCCAAATCTACTACAGTGTTAATCGGATTAGAAGTAGTACCTAATATAATCACGATGGCTTCTTCTCAAGTTCTGGCATAATACTGATAATACAGCTTCGTCTGGATACACAAAGAAAACACGATACCCCTGGCTCCGATATAGATTACGGCGCAATCAGCTAAAGCTAGGTGATGCCTGCTACCCTTTAGAATGTGGTTGTAACAAGACCATGGCTTAAGGTGGTTAGGGTTGCCTGGAAGAGATTGCTTTAATTAAGCGTTAAGACCGCCTATTGTTCTATAGTTTGTAATATTTTATGTTTTCGTGGAACAATAAAGAGTTTTCATTCATTCAATCATTCGTGTTTTCAAACCAATCGAGATATGATAATAACTTAGGAAACGTAATATTTTAACATATTTACGATAGGATCATAATTTCCGGTTGCGTCCAACGAAATTTTTGGTATGAGGTCCATTTTTTAACATTTTTTTTATTGCTGTAGGACAGCAGACAGGCTGACGGCCCGCTTAGAATTTAGCAGTTACCGTCGCCTATAGGTGTTTGCAACACCAGTGGCATCGCGAACACGCTGCTGTCCCATAAGGGTACAGGAACTTGGGTCACTAATGCCGGAACACAACACAAGGTTATTATGGCGGCATACTTAAGACCAAAGGTGGTCGCCATCCAAACGGGCTTGAGGCCCTACCACGTAGTTAGGGTGGGTTGTTTTGTCGGCTTTTACGACAGGCCGACCCCGGCCGCAGAGGTTAGTATTCTTTCTCCGCCCCTGCACATATAAAACCAGCATACGCCTTCACGGACTTTAGTTGGCCTCCGCAATGGCTTGACTAGTTTCTATTTATTAACACTTGTCTGTAGCACCTGTTACTAACATTTACTTGGACCTCGTAAAATATTATTACCAGTTAAGCCCGCTTCTCTGGTCGATTATCAGCAAAAAGTAAATCGAAAACATATGAGAAATTTTCGTACGCATGCGCGCCGCAGCGCTTGCCTCACTTCTATAAAAATCGTTGTTTCTTAAAACTTTAAATAAAGATATCGCAATAATTTTTTTTTTTCGATAGGGGCCAAGTGTCTATGAAACAAAACTTATTTAATTGAAATCTATCCACTAGTTTTGTCTATGCGCGCACAATTACAGACCTCTATCATTTTATTTAAATAGATATATTGTTATCTAATGGGGCTATTAATTATATCTTAGATTTAAAGAGCAATTTTGTAGACTAAACGGATATTAAGGTATATCGGAGGTAATTGCCAGAACAGGGAAGCTGTCAAGGTTTAGCCTTAATTATTACAGCATGATTTCTCTTTTATTTCTGCCCTAATAAACAATGTTAATAGTTCGTTTTAATAATATCCTTATCGTATACCATAATTTCAACGAAGCTATAAGTAATTAATCAGCCGCGGCTGACAACCATGAGTTTATAAGTGAACTTTTGAAAATAAGTAACTGAACTTTGGGATATGAGGGCGCGAAATCAACTTTCAACAGAAACGGTTAACGGAAGGGTTATTGAAAATGCGATTTAGAAAAATAAAATAAGCAGATCCCAGTTACTATACCAAAAGTTTAACACATTTGTCTCCCAACTCTACCTCACATCAATATTGAGAGCAAAGTAGGTGATGAATTGTGACCGAGCTTCATATTTATTGAAGAAAATTAAATACATTTGGCTGTTATAGACAATAAATCAAAGCAAGTTAGGACTTTGATATTATGGATAATCAAATACCTATTTAAACTGCAACTGGACTGGTGGACACCTGTAGCGTTATTTATGAATTAATACGAGTACATCGGGGCTTATTTATTATAAAAAGTTTACGATAGATGACGCTAAACATTATGCTTATTTTTTAAATTGGAATAGCTTTCCTGAAATTCAAAATGAATATATTCATAATCCTACGCTTTTTACTATTTTAATTAAACTAATATAATTATTTTATTCGCTTTTTAATATTAATATCACTTTAATATCTTTAGTATCGAGAATATCATGATGCAAATACACATGTCTCTTGATCAAACATATGAATATTTTCATTATCGCCATCTTGGCGCTGGTTGCTTAAAATTTTTAGGTGGACGTCTTCAAAACTAATGCTAGAGTGAGAAAGAAAGCTAATGTCTATTTACTCTTTTATTCGAGAATTGTCAACTATTGACAATTTTAGTTTTGAGGACGCTCAATAGATGGCGCTTCAAATAATGACAAGAAACTGTTGTCATACTGTCATCATATACATCAAAGTTTTGTAATCGAATCGAAAATATCATGCCTGATAAAATTTGAGAAAAACAATTTTCATTTACTAAATTGTACGAAGTGGTAACAGCTGATTAAATTTTCCTGCAGTTTGCATTTTATTATCATAAAATCATTTTAACGGTGACGCCATCGTTGTAATCAGTGTGCTGGTTAAAAACTTGAATAAATTGTTCTGCGCCATAATAGTTTTCACGTCGCCGCTGGTTGGCAGTGAACGGAACGAAGTGTCGTTGTATAGATCGCTCGCTGGGTGGCTGGCTGAAAATAGTGAACCGAAGTATGAGTTTTCGAAATATGTTCGAATAAAAAGTGAATAGTGAGTGACTGTCATCCAGCAAGATGGTTGATGACGTGAGAGATATTACCGAAACCGCTGAAAGTAAAGGTATATGTGCAATTATAGTTAAAATGTGTCATTTTAGTGCTTAAAAATGTGTTTGAAAAATGGTCTAACCCTAAACCGTGTCGTGGCCCCACGTCGCGGGTTTGCAGCCGCTTTCGAGAATGTCCGCAGTGAATTACTCTATTCACAGCCAAGTGTTTTGTTTTTTAACTATTTATGGATGTCTTTTCGCGTCGTGGTATGTTCTATAATTAGAAAAATGCCTCGCCATGCTCAGTAGCTGACCAATGAATATAATGTAGACTCCCGCAAACGTCACTCGTTACTTTGATTTTGATCGAATTGTTTGGTTTATTTACCGTTAGAATGTATTTTTGTTTTATTATTGAGAGGCTTTAGATAGTTTTAACCCTTCCAATGACGTGTACGTAGCTGCAGCTCCCTGAGTCATGAATGATGACTGGTTTTGATATATTTTGTATGTACATTACATTAATTCATAACATTCTGTACTTTCTAGTCTAATCTTATCAGGCCTTTTGTGTGAAATGCATGAGCTATTTGGTAAATTGATGGACGTAATATTCAAGGAAATTGCCAATAATCTACTTGTGATAATGTTGATAATATAAGCTGATTATATTGAGTGTGTTGATAAGTCAACAAAATTGAATAATGCATATATATTAATAACAACCTATGTAATATCTATGCCTAGAGGGAATGGACAATAATACATATCTTCATAATAATAATAACACCATATCATCATACTCCTGGACTAGGGCCTCCCCCTCGTGGTATCATACAAGTACATCCATCATGATTGTCCTATTCGGATTGGTGTGTTAACATATAAGTGATCTCTGGGTGCAGGTTTCTTCGTGGTGTTCGCCTTCACTGTTTGTATGTTTTTTTTATTGCTGTAGAGCAGCGGACAGGCTGATGGCCCACTTATCAGTAAGCCTATGGATGTTTGAGATGCTAGGGGCACTGCAAAGTTGAATCTGTATCATTTAGGATAGAACACAACACAAGCTTAATATGATGGCATACTTGGTCTTAACCAAGGGTGGTTGCCATCCAGACGGGCTTAAGGCCCTACCACATAGCTAGGGTGGGTCGTTTTGTCGCTTTTTACATCAGGTTGACTCCAGCCGCAGGTTGGTATTCTTACTCCATCCACCCCTGCATGGAGAAAATATTTACTAAAGGTGACAATTTTTCATCTGATACAACTTGCAGACTAATTTTATAGTTTGCCAGCCATGCATGTGAATTATTCCAGTAATATGACTTAGACCAACATAAATTACACAATATTAATTTATTCAATAACTTAATTCTTCAAAAAACTTCATCAAGTGGACTAAAATTTGAAATATTTGAAAGAATTAATTTCAGTTGCATGTTATATAACTTGCTTCTATTTAATTATATAAATTAAGCAATCAGTCTGAAACATCACTGGTTGTAATAAAATAAAAAATAAGTATTTTTTATTGAAGTGAAAACTTCTTTAGCTGCATTGAACACTTTTTGGTAGGGGAAAATCTTATGGTTTTGCTTCACTGACATGCTAATGTTAATTGTATATCTATAACACATACTGCTCTGATACCAGACTGGCGCATGCAGAGCGGCCTGTTACATGAATACACATCGTACATACCTGACCTGTGCTGTGTGCGTTAAATGCTTTTTGATTTGGTGAAATCTGCTGGGCTCCCTAGAGGTAACAGACAGTATACCCGCCAGGCTTGTCCAAGGCAGGTTACACATATTGGTGAACTTGGGATGCAGGTTTCTCAACAATATTTTCCTTCGCCATCACTACATAGTAATTATGCTACAATATGCACATTAGGTGAGAAAAACTATGTGAGTGGTACAGGTCACAGTGGTGTTTGAACCTGAAAACTCTATGAACTCTCTGAGTGCAATACTACTGAGCTACCTGGTACTTGTTTAGTCAGAGATAAATGTCTGCTCTCTGTTTAACTGCTGAATACCCTATTGTGAATAATACTTCTAAAATTAAGGATAAAATTTGTACTTCATAATTTCAAAGTTAATTTAGTAGATTATATTTATCTATAAAAGTTTTAAAGGCATAGAAGAGATAGGTGCGATTGAAGATTTGTGGGAGGCATTTAAGAAAGGGGAAGAAAGGGGTCGTGAATGTTGCTATTAAGGTATGCGCGGGGTAGCTAAAAGAAGGAAAGGAAGAAAGAATTATAATGTGTGGATGGATAAAGATGTACAAAAGGCTGTGCAAGAAAAGAAGAAAGTGTGGTTGGATTGGTTAGCAACAAAGGCTAACCAAAAAGTTCAAAAGGCAACTTATGTTGTGTAATTACGAACACTTGTGTATTAGAAGTTCACAAAGTGCATGGCTTTATATTTCATCATCTTAGTGTTAAATCTAGGTTGCAACATAAAGAGCCGCTTTAGAGCCCGATGTCTTATCGGAATATTGTTGCTCTACATAAGGTTAAGAAAATTGTATGCATGTAATATGGTAATTTTTTGTATTACTAAAATAAAACTAACTAGATATACTTCAGTTACATTAAAAGACAAAAATATCTTCATTATGTATTCTAAATCCTAGTAAATGTTGATGAATTAATTTGAAATTGTGACATGTTATTGAATATCTGTAGTAGTAGTTTAAAGTATACATTTTAAACAACAGTTAGTGGAATAAATATTAAAAACCTATGCTATGACATCATAACATCGCACAAAGTCGATCCTATTCTTAGTTGAAAAGCATTATAATGGATGATTTGTGTAAAAGATGATATGGCAAAAAAGGTATGAGTGTTCAGAGGACGACTAATAGGGGAGAATGGAAGAAGATGTGTCATCCCCGCATAGTTTGGGATAAGGGCAGGCAAAAGAAATTGAGTAATTGTAAAGAATTGGGATAGATGGATGATGGGTGGGGTGGCCTCCAGTTGCCACCCCAGCACCCCTCCCGGCGCGTGGTTGGCAGTCAATCTGTTAAAACTAGAATATAAATTGTTTTCATTATAAAATTGCAGATCAGTTTCCATTTAAATTTAGGACTAGAATTTATTGTTTAGATGTTGAAATGAGTATGAAATTTTAATATCTACAAATCTTAATAAATATTAATTGTTGTGTGGGAGTAAAATGCCATAGACCCAAATATGGAGGTTTCTCCATCATCATTATTTTTTGTTATTTCGTTACTTTTTGATTAACATTTTAGTAATATATTTTAATAACTTCTAAATTCTGTATAAAGCATAAATATTGCACCACTCTCTTACGTTTTCTTATTTCAAGTTAGACTGTACTGTTTACAATTGCTTAATTAACCAAAGTCCATCACTGTCAGTTGATGAAAACTGAAGTTTCTTTGACGACATTTGTGGCGCAACGGTTGACGCACTTCGGTACACTTGCTGAGGTCACGGGTTCGATTCACGTTTGGGTGTTCGTGCATGATATGTATTTATGTATTTACGAAAGAAAAGTATAAATAAATATATTAGTTGTCTAGTACCCATAACACAAGTACTATGCTACTTACTTTGGGTCTAGATGGCGCTGTGTGAATTGTCTCAGTATATTTTATTTTTAACTTTTATAGTATCATAAACATCAGCAAACACAAAAAAACCATTTGAAATCTTTTAAAACACAGTTTTGTTTATTAATACATAATCACGCCTCTTTCCCGTAGGGGTAGGCATCTTTCCACTTGCTACGATCCTTACATTCCTTACATACTTGTTTGGCTTCGTCCACTTTCATTATTCCCTTCATAGACGCCCTTCGGTTTAGGGTACTCTTGACCTGGCCTTTTTTCAAGATGTCCCTGATCTGGTCTGTTTATGAATATGTGTGGAAATTTAAGAAAATATAAATATTGGTAAAATTTTAACAATTTTAGTGTTTTTTACGTCTTATTATGAGGCAATGAGCAACTTATTTACTGATAAAGTTTGCTTAACAGAGTCTTTGGCAATAATGATCCTGCTTAAACACCATACACTACAAATATGTTGGGCCTTATTGAAATTCCATGAATAATTTATATTTGAATCATCAGACCTGTTCAAATGTTTAATAATGGGTTTGAATTTGAATTTTATTCAAAAATATACTTTAAACTAAAGTGATAGTCTTTTCTTTTGTATAACTAAGAGAAATAGCGACTTTCAGTAATTGAAATGGCACTTAGGTAACTATTTGCTTACTTATCAATGGATTAGAAAGTTTTCAATGTCTACATAAATAGCTAGAAATTTTCTAGACTTTACCGGTTCAATAGAAATTTATTTGTTGTCATTTGTATGCTGCATGATCTTTTACAATATTAGGAAAATGATTTTCTGTCTTATGACCGTAGTTCTATATACAGGCAAACGGCCCACCTGATAGCAGGTGGTCACCGTAGCTTAGGGAAAATCCCCATATTTTGCTGTGATGAGAAAACCTCAGCCGGGAACTAATTCAAGATTTGGCAGCAGTCCTTTGAATGTAAGATAAATCGTGACTGTGATCCATTTCCTATGCTCACACCGTTATTATATACTATATATTTTTTTATCGAAACATCAAGAAGTTACTTCCATTAAAACCATATCGTGGTATATTGCTATATGCGTGTGTGCGCGGGCGTGCGTGCGTGTGTGTATGTGCGCGCGTGCATGTGTACGACTCATCTTGAGACCTTTAAGACTGCTCAATCGATTGACTTGAAATTAAGCATCGTTAATCATTTCACAGTGTAGACATTCACTAAAAACGGATTGTATGCAAGTTCTCTCAAAAATTTAATAAGTAAAGTAGTAAATTTACCATATATGACAGAACATTTATCCGTGCAGAGGCGGAGAAAGAATACAACCTCTGCGGTCGGGGTCGGCCTGTCGTAAAAGACGACAAAACAACCCACCCTAGCTAAGTGGTAGGGCCCCAAGCCCGTCTGGATGGCGACCACCTTTGGTCTTAAGTATGCCGCCATAATAGCCATGTGTTGTGTTCCGGCATTATTGACCCAAGTTCCTGTACCCTTATGCGACAGCAGTGTGTTCGCAATGCCACTGGCGTTGCAAACACCCATAGACAACGGTAACTGCTAAATTCTAAGCGGGCCGTCAGCCTGTCTGCTGTCCTACAGCAATAAAAAAAACAATGTTTACCGACTCGGCTAATAATTTAAATATGCAACTAAGGTTAACCATTAAGGCAACAAATAAGAAAGTGAACAGAAGTAGTGTCTAGTTTATAATCTAAGGTGACACGGACATTACCTTGTAAACTCATGATATAATTATGAAATCTAAGGACTTTGTTCCCACGACTATCGATGTCTGCTATTCCAAGTTCAATCTTATTGCTTCGTGAATAAGAGCGCAATATTGCGCGTGGGTGACGCTAAGGTGTCTGTCCGCTTGACTTTACACTCGTCTACAAGGGCGTTTGAAACGCTCCATTACTTATCAACAGTACTCGTGTCCTTTAGGTGCGAATATTTAAGTTTAGAATGTTTTGGATCTCAAATCCAGTTTTAAAGTTTTGAGTGCAAAAACGGTACATTGTTTGTCTCCCAACTATAAAAAAAGACATTAAATTAATTAAAATAAACAATACACACACTGCTACTCGAATGATACACAACATACTAGGGATGTTAAATAAAAAGTGATAATGAGTTTGACGCAATTATCTTTTATTAAATGTTATTTTAGTTTTCAACGTAGTCACCCTATAGGTTTGTACACTTTGTATATCTTTTTTCTAAAGCTAAAATTCCCTTTTTTTAATTCTTTTCCTGATCCCTTAAAAAATCGTGTACCGCGGCGACTACTGCTTCATCATCTTCAAATCTATGGCCCCTGAGATGTTCCTTTAACCGTGGAAATAGGTAGAAATCACTAGGAGCTCCGATGAATATGGAGGATGTTCTATCAATTCGAAGCCAGCTTCTTGAATGGCAGCCATCGCAACTCTGAACTTGTGTGCGGGGGCGTTATCTTAGTGAAACAAAACAACTTTAGAGAGTTTGCCGCGCAGTTACTTGCGTATTTTCTCACGCAACTTTGTTATATGTCCTGCGTACAAAGTTCCCGTAATAGTGGCTCCATGATTAAGGTATTAGATCATTATCACCCCTAGGCGGTCCCAGAAAAAACAGCCCATGATCTTACCGGCGGATGGAATCGCTTTAAATTTCTTCGGATTTGGAGATAAGGTCTCTTCCAAGTCATGGACAGTTTTTTTCGTTTCCGGGTCATAATGGTGAAGCCATGTTTTGTTCATAGTTATGAATTGAGCCAAAAATCGGTCAAGATCTTGTTGTAACAAACCCAAACAGGTTTGTGAAATTCTCAGTCTCGTTTGTTTCTGCGCGTCAGAAAGCATTCTGGGCTCCCAGCACGCTGACACTTTTTTCGTACACAAATGGTTGTATAATATTATGGACACTCCTATGGAAATCTTTATTTCTTCTGCTATAAAACAAACAGTAACACGACGATCCGCCAAGACAATGTTTTCAACTTTTTTAATCATTTGTTCAGTCACTATCGATGTAGGGCGTCCCGTGCGGGGGTCGTCGTTAATGGAAGTTCTTCCTCGCTTGAATTCAGCACACCAACGCGCAACCGTAGAATGCAGGAGCATAAGCCCCTATGTTGCTCTCAAGACTTGATTTACCAGTCCCATAGTAAAAGAAAATCAAGCAGATATATTTTAATACTGCGCGAACTTCAATATTAATCATTTTTAAAAACACATTCCGACACGACGCAAACAAATGAATTCTATTTTTAAAATACAAAAGAGTATGTATTGATTGCTTTTTTATTATTATTATATCTAATGTCTGGGCTATGCCTGCCAGTATTTTTTTCTTTCCAAGGAGAATGTGTCGCATTATCACTATTTATTGAACACCACTCGTACACAAACATACATACCTTACTTACGCTTTTGTTTTTTTTTATAAGTTTATGTCCTGGTAAAAATCATTAAGGTGAATTTTATAATAATACATATAATATTTAAATTCATAAATATTATATGTATACATTGGTAAATACTTCAATAACGAATTAATAAATAATATATACATAATAATATTATACAATTATTAACTATATCCATACTAATATTATACTATATTATACTAATATTATAAATGCGAAAGTAACTCTGTCTGTCTGTCTGTCTGTTCCTCTTTCACGCCTAAACGGCTGAACGGATTTTGATGAAATTTGGTATGGTGATAGATGATAACCTAGAAATGGTCATAGGCTATAAATAATCACGCCATCGTTCTTAGGGGGTAGGCAGTAGGCAGATAACTAAATTGAGTTAGTGATTTTTTGTGCTTATCCGGTATCTATGAGAATCGGCCAACATCTATTTTTCATCCCCCTAAATGTTAGGGGTAGTCCACCCCTAAATTTTATTTTTTATTTTTTGACATTTTATTATTTTTATGGCAGAACAACGTTTGCCGGGTCAGCTAGTATGTAATAAATTAAATTTAATTGTCTATAGGCTTAAGTGATTATATTCTCTTTATTTAAATATAATATGGTTCAGCATTTATGGAATTTTGTAACCTCTCCATAAATACTATGGTACGCTACATAAAATATCTAAACACGCTGATTTTTTTTTAATTTTTGTGGCCGTCGCTTTATTTTTACAATCTTAGCAATGAATTTGACAGATAAAGAAATAGTCACATTGAATACTGATGAGTGATCGCCCACGTGTCACATTTCAACAGGTGTTTTTTTTAATAACGCCTACTTAGTTTTGTCTGCCTGAGATGTTTATTGAGCCACTGAATTGAGATGGTGTCATGAAGCCATTTTGACTACAACACGTTCATGTGCTGTTATGTTTTTTAAATCTACTCGGTATAAGCTATATTTTTCTGGAAGTTGTCTGTGAATTGTTTGTCTATAGTCTTGTTTGTCTGTTCCGATCCATTCAAACTCGAGGTTTCGGTCTCGATTCGCAGCAAATTCGTATTCTCCTATTTTACCTGGTCTGGTTCTTCTGGAATTAGGTCCTAGAAATTATCTATTATAGACCCATAATACAAGTTCGACTTGCTTATTTAATATACGGTGTGTTCTGACTGCGTGCAGATTATTATTGCTGAACAACCTACTTTGGACTCCGAATTGGGTCTACTTTTGGAAGCAATCGGTTTGAAGCATTTGTCAAGAAGAAATACTGATGCTACGTAAAAACACTTCTTGTAACCGTTAAAGAAACGAGTCCAAAAAGTGTCGATCGAATTCACTATAACATCTTCGTCGACTCATAAAGTAGTGGGCAATTTTTAATGATTAATTATTTAATATTTTGAAATTGAATCTTATAAAATACTTGCTGACCAGGCAAAAGTTGTTTTGCCATATAAATTACAAATTGTATTAGATCGAATTGTGAATCTAAACCATTCTAGAATCCACTTGAGCACACACAAAAGAAATATCAAAATCGGTCCAGCCGCTTAGGAGTTCAGTCACTGAAACACACACAAGAATTTTGTTATTATATAAAATTACACTGTATTACAGAACTTTTCTTTTTAAAAAGGGTTTTTGACAATATGGAATACTTCTGTAATTCGAATTCTTCTTTCCTTATGAAAAGTTTTCTGTGTTTAAATTCATATTCTCTCCGTGCTTGGACGGAGTAAGATTACTAACCCCTGCGACCGGGGTCGGCCTGTAGTGAAAGGCGACAAAACAACCCTAGCTTCGCCGTCCCAAGCCCGCCTGGATAGCAAACACCCTTGGTTCACTAGTATGCCGCCATATTAGCCTTGTGTTGTGTTCCGACATTAGTGATCCAGGTTCCTATACCCCATTGGGAGAGCAGTGTATTCGCGGTGACCCCAGCGTCGCGAACATCCATAGGTGACGGTATCTGCCCTTCCTCAGCAATAAAAAAATAATGGTAATAAAATTATAGTCTAAATTTTGATAATGAACTAAATTTGCACGCTCCAAGTCCTTAAAAATAGTTTTAATGAGAAAACATTTTTATTTGAGAACTCTATGAAGCTAAGAAATCCGCTTGTGATAGCCTTAAGAGCCATTTATCTTCTAATAACGCGAGGTGGAATGCAATTTTACGTAATAGTCAATAATATAGGTGTTGTGTTTATATTATTTGCAAAACCAGCTTATCTGGTTCAGACTATTTGCCGACAGACTACGTTGGTATGGTCACGCATTCATATAAATGTGTGTAATTAAATCAAGCGATAATTATTATCTTATATATAAAATTCTCGTGTCACAATGTTCGTTCCCGTACTCTTCCGAAACGGCTTGACCGATTCTCATGAAATTTTGTGAGCATATTGAGTAGGTCTGAGAATCGGCCAACATCTATTTTTCATGCCCCTTAGTGATTAGGTCACTATACCACGCGGACGGAGTCGCGGGCACAGCTAGTTCTATTATATATATGCTTTGTATATCTATATACGAATGAAATGAAATTGATTTTGCGTATGATATTGTATAAAATAAATATCTAGCTAGTAGTTCTTAGGCTAACGATAAGTTCATCATCATGTCTTTACCCACAGGGTGTGCAAATATTAACAGTGGTATTATTATAAATTATTAACAACTAGCTGACCCGGCAAACGTTGTTCTGCCATATAAATAATAAAATGTCAAAAAATTAAAAAAAATTTTTTGGGGGTGGGTCACCCCTAACATTTAGGGGGATGAAAAATAGATGTTGGCCGATTCTCATAGATACCGGATAAGCACAAAAAATCACTAACTCAATTTAGTTATCTGCCTACTGCCTACCCCCTAAGAACGATGGCGTGATTATTTATAGCCTATGACCATTTCTAGGTTATCATCTATCACCATACCAAATTTCATCAAAATCCGTTCAGCCGTTTAGGCGTGAAAGAGGAACAAACAGACAGACGGACAGACAGACAGAGTTACTTTCGCATTTATAATATTAGTATGGATTATTTGTACCATTTCATTAAAGTAATTAAAATGGGTATCGGAACGATGTCACTAATATAAAAATATAGAATGTCACATGCATATAATAACAAATTATAAAACAGGTTTATCTATTCTATGTTTTCCTATTAAAATAGTCATTAAAAGCATTTCTCCAATAACCAAGCATTTAATTTTATTCTGATTAAATTAAGATTAATATTAATTAAATTAAGAGGCAGATTATTATATACTTCAAGATTTTTGCATGAGGAGTAGGGAATAAGATTATTTGTGGTACTTATTAATAATAATCAATACTTGTTCCTCCATGCGTTTGGATAAATTCGTGATTTTATTTAATAAAAATAGCAATATTATTGATATAGAGTGATGGAACAGTAATAACTAACCTAATATATAACTTATGCTTATATAATATACCTGTTTAATTGCCACATAATATGAAAAATACCTAGAAGAAACTTGCAAACTTAGATGGCGTGTATGTGTTACCAATTCACCTCATGTGGTGTATAATATTTCCGTTATCTTGGGTATGCCCAGAACGAGACTATCAGAGATATGGTAGTACTATTAGTAAGTAACATTCATAAGTGTTTATTTCTTTTGTGCTACCGCTGTTCGGTTGATAATAACTGCATTTTTCACTCTTCAGAGTTACGATTCCAAGTAATAGTAAGAAATATTCATAATTACATGATTAGTTTACTGAAGTAAACTGCTAGACATAGGCCTTTCAATGACACGCTACTTGGCCGACCTTTGGCTGGTTGCAATCATTTCTTGCTGCTTATCGCAGGCCGTCGTCCCATCTTATTAAGATAAAAGGAAATATATTACAAAACATTATAATTATGAAATATAATAAGCCTTAATCTAAGACGGACACTCGGACAGAGTACATCTGACATCTTGGTCAAGACGAATTAATTATTGTTGGCTTGTGTATTTTCCGCTTTATTCCCTCAAACGTCTTATGTTCATAAGAGAAAACGCTCCAAATGTCTTACGTATCGCATAGGTATAATAACAGCCATCAACAGTGACGGTCGCCATTAGTCGTCATAGATAGATAAATATCATGACCAACGGCGACCGTCACTGTTGATGGCTGTTATAATACCTATGCGATACTTAAGACATTTGGAGCGTTTTCTCCTATGTACAGTCGTACGAACATAAGACGTTTGAGGGGTTAATATCAATTTACATGGCTTAAATATTGTTCATCTACCGGCCCTTATCCCAAACTATGTGGGTTCGACAGCATATTCTCCGCTTCTACGCTCTTCGCATTATATGGCCGTACCAGCCTAGTCTATTACTTTTCAGTTACAATCACTTCTAAACTTCCCCTGATATATTCATTTCTTAATTATCAATTTTTTGTAACTCCACTCATCCATCTCAGCATTCGCATCTTCGTTGCATGCAATAACCTTTTACCCTTTTCCTTGACAGATCTTATTACGGACTTAAGTAACTATATTTTAAATACTGTTAAATATAGAAAAAAGTTATCATTAAATAAAAAATTAAATTAAATATTTTGTGACAATTCACACAGCGTCATCTAGTCCCAAACTAAGTAGCACTTGTGTTATGGGCCCTAGACAACTGATATACTACTTATATACTTTTTTTGTAATTAAATACATATTATACATAAACACCCAGACGCGAGACGGGAATCGAACCCGTGACCTCCGCAAGCGTATCGAAGTGCGTTATCCGTTACGCCACCGAGGTCGTCATTGTGTTCTGACTAACCAAGTTCAAATTAACTAAAACACATTTTTTAACTTAATTGAATTCAATAGACATACACAGGCGTTGAAAAACCTCTCTTGACGGGTTCCCCCGGCCCGGGAGGACCGATATGTGGGACTCCGGGAAAGATGTTCGACCATCCGACTACCCACTAAAAACCCCGCTGTTCTCCTATCGCCTACGCCCGGGCCCACGGATATATGGCCTGCCGATCTCGTGGGCCGGGCCGGCGCCGGCCCACCCTTTGTTAAGGCGGGCCCCTTCTAAATTGTTGGTGTCAGGGGTCAGTATTTCGTCCCCCGGCGCTCTTCTGAATCAACAGTTGAGGCCGCAGAACAGCACGCGGCCCTCTCCCTCGCGGCAATAGTGCAGGCGGCGGATCCTCCCCCGAGGGGCCGCCCGCGGCCGCTTTGGCGTTGGATAGACTAAGGTCTATACTAAGGGCATATATTTACTTGTTAACTAGCCTTATACTAATTATAAATAATTTAAAAAATTGTCAGGTCTATTTATATGTCTCGTGGGTCTTGATCACTGAGAGGAATCGACGCAAAACTACAAGAAAATTTGTACTATGAAATGAATCTAGTAATAATAATCTAGTAAGAAAGAAGATTGCATAAAGTTAAAAATGTTAGTGTTTGAAGGATACAGATGAATGATTAGACCATGGAAAGGACATCCCTCCTGACTGTGTAAGACACAATATGGCTAAAGGCGTGAATGTTTACGTGATAGTTAACAAAGTAGAGTGGAAGGAGGACATGTTATGCTCCGCCCACATAAGATGGGACTGGGAAGTTTCACTGTACTGTTCAGCGTAATTCATCAGAATCTTTGGTGTTGGAAAATATGGCAATTAAGTACAATAAATGGTTTAATAAATAAGTAAATATACTGGCTCAATTCACTTGTCCCAAAACAAGTAGCGTAGTACTTGATGAACTCTGATGTCAGCCTCGCAGCATCGTGAGTCAATGCTGTAGCAGTCATGCCGTAAATACGCCTACAAAATACCGTATTAAATATTGTATCAAATATTCGTATGACTAAGGTCGTGGATATTAGTTATGCTAATGGCATAGTTATTGATAACTCAGGTTCTAATATCGAAAATACATAGTATTTAGCTGAAATGTATATCTATTTATATAAAAGGAAAATGGGGTTCCTTAAACGCACCATCACTTCAAGGTTACTAACAAATCTGATAGAATTGCAACTATACGATGCGGAATTTTTCGTAGATTGTTCTAGGCTTACATTTTGGATTCCATTGACCCTTTTTCAATTGTTTTCAATTTATTTTTTTCTATTCGCCCAGCAAACCGGATGGGAACAGCTAGTTAAGTATAATTATATGAATGTAATAAATACCCTAGTAGCTCAGTGGCCAGAACACTGAGACCTATCTACATTTTATCCGTGCAGAGGCGGAGAAAGAATACTAATCTCTGCGGCCGGGGTCGGCCTGTCGTAAAAGGCGACAAAACAACCCACCCTAGCTACGTGGTAGGGCCCCAAGCCCGTCTGGATGACGACCCCCTTTGGTCTTGAGTATGCCGCCATAATAACCTTGTGTTGTGTTTCGACATTAGTGACCCAAGTTCCTGTACCCTTATGGGACAGCAGCATTGTTCGCGATGCCACTGGCGTTGCAAACATCTATAGGCGACGGTAACTGCTAAATTCTAAGCGGGCCGTCAGCCTGTCTGCTGACCTACAGCAATAAAAAAAAGATCCCGGGTCCAAGTCCCACGGTATGTTCGCTTAAGCACTTTTTCTCGCGCAATGTACATGTTATAGCATAATACAGTACAGACGGTGAAGGAAAACATGGTGCGGAAACCTGCATTTCGAGATTACTGGTATGGGTAAATCGCTATTCCACCTTGGACAGACGTGACGGGTATACTCTCCGTTCCCATGAGGGAGAGGCTCGAGCCCCTTGTTATTATTTTATAATTTCAATGCTAATTTGCCCCTTTTCAATTGTTTGTGCTTTTCGAATACAAAATTTGTACAAATAAATATAATAAACGTAAAGGTTTCACAAATCCGATTCACTTTTCCTATTCAGTGGCAAAGTGAATTCAGTTTTTGTCAAGTCTACGGAGGTTTGCAATTGTGAGCAGTTTTTGTGCAATTATTTTGAATGCTAGTCGCTAGAAAAATTTATTTGCAACAATATCAAATGGGAACTACAACTATACGTTATTTTAGTAGAATTGAAATTTTTATAACAATTTTCTATTAACGCTCTCTTGGCCATAGGTGACCATTATAATATCTTCTTGCATGAAACGTTAATACATTTTTAGTAATCTACACATCTATACAAATAAATAAAATTAGATTTTATAGAATTTAATGTTTGTAATATTAAAATAACCGCTTTTTACTAAGTGCATTCGGACGTATACACGGTACTTATACCAAAACAACATTTTTTACAATTTTTGTCTGTATGTCTGTCTGTTTGTTCCGGCTAATCTCTGAAATGGCTGCACCGATTTTGACGGGACTTTCACTGGCAGATAGCTGATGTAATAAGGAGTAACTTAGACTATTTTTATTTTAGAAAAAATGTTTTTGTTAAAAATGATAAGTTTGGAAAATTTTATATTCCGCGGTTTTTGGCTTAGGCTGGACTTTGTAGGTTCGAACGTACGTGTTCCGGAAGCGCATGGCGTAACAGTTTCATTCGATAATACTGACTGTTTGCATATTTCATTTATATATATTTTAGAGTTTATAAGGTTTGTAATCAAAAATAAACCATAAGATATATCCAAAAAATTCTGCCCAGTCACTATAACACGCGGACGGAGTCGCGGGCACAGTTTTAAAATATTTTAATAATTCTGCAAGATCCATTGGGAACATGTTCTATAAACATCTTGTAGTGAAACATCAACAGTCTTGTGATTTTTCTATCTTTTTTGAGTGAGTGTAATTTGAGTGTAGTTCAATTACTATCAATAGAAAAATCTTCACGTTAGTGCTTATTTTCTCATGTCTTGTCTGTTCAAGTCAAAATCGTCACAATTCAAACCTATTTACACGTTGAACGTCGGAATAAAAACAATGTTTACCCCAGTGTGTCGCGGCGAACACCTTGTGTCCGCATGCCCTCGTTCTCTTCGTTCTTTATCCTCTAGGCGGCCAACGACACCGTTTCGACTCTTTTTATTAAAGCAATAGACCAGCGCGGCCGCACAGTACAGTTGGCACAAAAAAATTTGCAAGGGCTTAAAATGTATGCCCTTTTTAGCCAGTTGTTTTCAAAAATGTCTGCCATTTGACATCTCGGAAAATAATGAAGAATACATCGCTGTTTACTTAAGTCGCCCATTATTTCCTGAAAGTATTTTATGAAAAACTCCCTAACGATTTTTGATCGATTTATGATATATTGGTGTGGTGCTAAGAAAAAACATGGTGTCCTTCATGGCGTTCAACGTGGGATCTGAAATGTTTTTTAAAACATTTCAGGTCCCACTCTGCCTAAATGGCAGAATTTGTAATTTACATTCCGTTAACCTGAAGGCAGATCAAGTGTCGAATCAAATCATTTGTCATCAGCCAATCGTAGTCCTCCCCAAGTTAACCACACATTCCGGTCCCTTGTTTTTCCCATACATCAAATCATTTATTTGTATGAAACATGGAATTAAAATTTATAAATTATGTCATTGTATACATGTTTCGCCATAATTTTATACAATAATTTTTTACAAAATGGAAAATATTTTACACTATTTTCCCTTTTTTAAGCGCGTATTCTTTCATAGAATATTTAGCTCCAAAAAAACAAACTTAACATAGTTAATTTCTCTTTTTTAAACCGTCTAACAATATTAATAAGCAACCAAGCTGTCTGTGGTTGCGAGATGATGGCTACACATTCACTTATATCTAAGTTATTAGAATGATCAAACTTATTTCTAGTGGCTTCGTTATGGACACACTCCAGCATAATATGATATATGTATAACGTGACCATACGTCCCACTTTGGGCGGGATTGTCCCGCTTTCAGGCTGTCCGTCCCGCTGTCCCCAACGAGAACAAAAATGTCTCGCTTTTACGAATAAACCTTTCTTGCCTACATTAATATCGCGAAAGACGGTAGCGCAGAGTAGACGGCGGGTTGACAGCCAGGAACAAGCGAGAGCGAGCAACCGACTGTTGTGCATGTGTTGGAAACTTACCGAATACTTACTTATCCTAACTCCTTATTGTATTACAATATATTCCTGAGGTGTCCCCGTTTAAATTCAAGGCAAGTGTCACTTTTTTCTTTACCTTCAATAAAGTCGAATCTAGCAAGAAACACTTTTACACAGATCTTGTCTTGATTATAATAAATCTTACACCAGGGTAGACATTTTTTGCTCTAACATTATAAATTATAAATTGAAAATATTCGAATTATGTAAATGACTAAAGTATTAAGTATTATGTTTGGATCTCTCAATTATTTTTTAATGTATTTTGTAATTTTAATTTTATGACATCACTATTATTCGATTGGATGATGCAGTTATGTGTATAACCTATAAGTGGAAACTTTACTGATTTGTTAATTTTTATGTTTTCTTTATATTGTGACGTATTGTAATTGTTTGTTTCCCAAATAAATAAAAATAAATAAATACAAAATACATACTAAAATAACTCAAATTTTGCTGTAGCCAAGTAGTTTTTTGTTGCGAAATTATTTATAAATATTATTTTTAGGGCAAGTTGGTGTAAGAATTAAAATGTCAGTGAGGGTAAGATACCATAACAAATTATTTCAAGTCATTTTTTTAAACCATAATTTTTATTTTGCACTTAAATATACATCTTACACTGACGTATCCTATATAAATATGTATTTATTTATATACGAAATTCCGTAGGTGTTCCGCTTTGACACGAAAAAAAAAATGGTCAAGTTATAAATGCATCGTCCACAGTAACTCACATTTATTTTCCCTTTATTGTCAAGTTTGAAATGGACAACGTTATTTTC
This sequence comes from Malacosoma neustria, assembly GCA_963693495.1. Lineage (NCBI taxonomy): Eukaryota > Metazoa > Arthropoda > Insecta > Lepidoptera > Lasiocampidae > Malacosoma > Malacosoma neustria. The sequence continues at coordinate 2,071,175 of OY856390.1, read as the reverse complement.
CGTAAATGACATCCATTTAAATGTAATATGTCCTGTTTTTTTTTTTGTTATATCTTGTAACATACAAAAAATTCTAGTATCGTCATATGCAACGATTGTTTTATCAATCGTTATTTTGGTAAATTTTGTACGATATATATTCTTGCATTTTTGATATACAAATTCATGTAATAAATAAGTAAATATAGAGACACAATTCAAACAGCGCCATCTGGTCCCAAAGTAGCATAGCACTTGTGTTATGAATACTAAACAACTGATATACTACATGTATACCTTTTTACATAAACAAATGCATATTATCCATAAACACCCAGACGCGAGACGGGAATCGAACCCGTGACTTCAGCGAGCGTACCGAAATACGTTAGCAACTACGCCATGTAGATCGTTAAATTGCAATGTTTTATTTAAAATTGTTTTTTTTTTATTTACAAAGGTCCGATCTCAGTTATTTGAAATGAAACTGAACTTAAGTTATAGATAATGACCAATTAAATATTAATGAACGCTGATAGTGTTGCCGTGTGCTTTCAGTCAAAATAGGAAACTATGCCATCAATTAATCGTAAAGATAACCTTTTGAATAGGTAACAGACATGCCTACTATTCCTATTTTTCTTTATTGATTGAGGGCATTAGTAGAAACTGCTGAGTTATAAACATTCGCAAGAGTTTATGACTACATAGTATAAAACAAAGTCACTTTCCGCTGTCTGCCTGTCCATATGTATGCTTAGATCTTTAAAACTACGCAACGGATTTTGATGCGGTTTTTTTAATAGATAGAGTGATTCAATAGGAAGGTTTATATGTATAATATATGCATAATATAGTAGAGAAACACTGATAATTTTAGAGGTTTCTAATGTGATGTCGTAAATTTATCACATTTTTTGCGCTTACATTGCAAACGCTTGCTGAACCCAACGAGATAGATCAAAATAATGTACTACAGTTTTGTACACCTTAAAAAGAAGGTCTACAAAAAAGTTCCCAATGGTATATGTCTGTCTTTTAGGGATAACCCACAATAACCATTTTTTATCCTTAGTTTTTACGAGAAATAATGGTTTATTTACGAAACGATTTTAAGCAATACAGCATTAATCCTTATCCAATTAAGTACATTAAATACAATGTGCATTTAATATATATAGATCAATATGGCCCTTTACAGCATGTAATTTAAATGAATATTTTCGAAGATATTACAAATTTAAAATGCAGGGACAAGGCCGCGCTTCGCCCTACAGCATTTTATGATTAGCAGCGATCGCACGCATTTATCGAAGCTCTAGCGAGGAAAAACAATTATCTACATAGTATAAAATGAATCGCTTATGCCGTCTGTTCGCTTAAATCTTATAAACTATTCAATTGATTTTTATGCAGTTTTCAGCAATAGATAGAGTGTGATTCAAGAGGAAGGTTTATATGTAAAATACATACATATTATAGTCGCAAACACTGGGTAAACCTTATGAGATTGATCAAGAAAGACCGCGATGGTTGAACCAATTTTGATGAATCTCGGTATAGAGATAGAGTGAACCTTGAAAAAATCTTTTTTTTTTAATTTATGTGGCAGAACAACGTTTGCCTGGCCAGCTAGTTTGAAATAATTCTAAACAAACTTAAGGGTTAGGTTTAGAAGCAACTGGGATGAAATGCTCGTTAACAGAAAGAATGCTATTGCTAATGCTATATAGAGTATTGTTTCAATTCAAAACTATTGACACACTTAAGTTTGTTTCCTCTGTGGTTTAACAGCACTTAATTCAAGTTGTCCCATATGTCGAGAAAATCGGGTTTATAGGACGAGTGTTACCAATGTTACGATGACACTAATAGTGTAGAGGTTACGTAGGTGACCTTATACGGGTGTCTACATGAGATAAAATTCAAAGAAAGTATTTGTTGTCACATTTTGAAAGTAGGTTCCTCAAAAAATTAGGTTGATGATAGGCTATCTAAGTAATATGTCACCTCAGTTCATGATGCATTCGAAGAATGCTCCTGTTATTTATAAAACTTCGTTGATATTTCAATGAAGTCGTATTTGTAAACATTTCTTCAAATAATTTCTTCATTATTGATTGCGCTACCCTCGCGTGACGAGTCTACAATGCGTAAGCAGTTTATACTAAGGCATGACTCGACACGTGTATACAGTGTGTTAAAGACTATTCTAATCAAAATCTAAAAAAAAGGTAATCCCTATGGATTACCCGTGAATAGCATATATATAGCGTGATAGCAAGATTGTAATTATTATTATTATTATTTTTTATTGCTGTAGGACAGCAGACAGGCTGACGGCCCGCTCAGGATTTAGCAGTTATCGTCGCCCATAGGTGTATGCAACGCCAGTGGCATCGCGAACAAGCTGCTGTCCCATAAAGGTACAGGAACTTGGGTCACTAATGCCGGAACACAACACAAGGTTATTATGGCGGCATACTTAAGACCAAAGGTGGTCGCCATCCAGACCTCATTAAGAATACTTGTGCTGTACTAACCTAACCTAACCTCTGCGGCCGGGGCGGCCGGGGTCGGCATGTCGTAAAAGGTGAAAAAATAATCTACCCTAGCTACGTGGTAGGGCTCCAAGCCCGTTTGGATGGCGACCACTTTTGGCCTTAAGTATGCTGTCATAGTGACTTTATGTTGTGTTGTTTTTTTTACTGCGTACCTACATCCGACGAAACTAACATCGACATTTTCTTAGAAGAATTTGAAATTGACAGTAATAATATAAATAACAAGTTAATAAATGTATATGAGTTTGTTTAATTTATAAATTAATTGACAATTACTTAAATATCACTTACTCGTTATAACATCATAATTTTAAATTTGTTCAATTTTCTGTTATTAAAATTTAATTGTGCATTACTCAATATGACTTGATGCTATGCGTGGCTGGTAATGACTTTCACAGGTGTCTGAGTAAATATACAAAAAATACATAAACTCCCGAACTAGGTCAATCTGTATGTTTAGGGACTTCATTCCTACAGTAACAGAGTTGACATCTATGATAATCATACAATATAGATATATTTATGACAATTATGTGTGGATGCGTGCGTGCGTGCGTGCGCGTGCGTTTGCGTGTGCGCGTGTGCGGGTACTTATCCCACTGCTGGACATAGAACTGGATCCACATCTTGACTGTCGATTTTCTTAGGTCATTGTCGTTTTATACTACTTTAATAAGACCTGGTTTCCACTCTAGAACACGTAACATAATATGTAGGAGGAGTTGAAATAAATGAATTAGTTACTGAATCTAAAATGTATTTTAACTATTCACTTTAATTTAGTATGGCTCTCAGCCGTGTTGTGACCCAATTAATGTCGAGTACATAAACCGCATAGTATCAAACAAGCATCCCGTCCCGGCTTCACTTATGTAAATTTATTACATTTTGTAGTGGACAGAATTGACCGAATCTAAACCATTCTCGAATCCACTTGAACACCCACAAAAAATTTCACAACAATCGGTCCAGCCTTTTAGGAGTTCAGTCACATACACACACACAAAATAATTATATGTATTTATAAAAATAATATATAGGTTATTCACCTTAATATTTAAATCGGTATTGCAAAGGGTATGTACCTACACCAAAATTATGCAATAACGTCACTTTTTATTGTGGAGAACCTCTTTTATTATACGATTATGTGTAACTTACCTGACAGCCACCACCCTGAAAGGTAACTAATATAAAGATATCTGAGTATACGTCAATATACATTTTAAAAAGGAGGAGGGGGGCCAGTCTTGTGGCTTGTTGTATGTTGGGGACATATATGATACTCAATTTATATCATCTTCTAGTAAATTTCCATGTATGAAACATGTTTCCTTTTTTAAATTCTAAATCTGCCCCTGCACATTGACAAATAAATTTACCTGGCTAACCTATGTAAATATACTTATTTAGAAGTCCTGAATACGAATTCTACAATATCATGCTCCGATTAGGTAGTTTCACTCGTCTAATGTTTATATTATAGCACAATTGACGCGTAACGTCGACAAAGAAAACATCATGAGGAAACTTGCAATACAAGATCTCCCGGAATATGTACGCTCTCTTGGACGAGCATGGCGGGTTCACTCTCCGTTCCCTCTGAGGGGAGGCCCAAGCCCAGCAGTGGGACACTGTGGGCTCTTATTATTTACTGCGCTGCTGTCCCATAAGGGTACAGGAACTTAGGTCACTAATGCCGCAACATAACACAAAGTTATTATGGCGGCATACTTAAGACCAAAGGTGGTCGCCATCCAGACGGGCTTGGGGCCCTACCACGTAGCTAGGATGGGTTCTTTTGTCGCCTTTTACTGTCGACCCCGGCCGCAGAGGTCGGTATTCTTTCTCCGCCCCTGCACGGATATGAATTTAAATGTTTTGGAATTTTAATGTAACACGTTTCTTATTAAGTATAAACATAAAAGTCGTATGTAGTATAAATACTGCTTAAGTGGAAGTGTCCAGGAAAACCATTATAATATGTCTACAGTCTTTATGGTCTAAGTTTTTATGTATCTGTGGTAATTATATGTAAATATTTATAGATAATTAAAAATGATTTACGATAGCTCAGTAACAAAATTGTTTTCATACAAAACTGACAACCCGCTTTACGACCAGCTCTTCTGTAAACAAACATTAAAGTTCCTCCCTTTTACGTTGTACGTAGAACACTTACCAATAACAGCCGCTTGTTTTTCTTTCTCGGTTGAGATTTGGCCTACTAACTTGCCAATTTGTGGATGGCTATAGCTTTTAAGAAAGCTATATATATTATATATAGCTATATATATTATATTATATATTTTTCTATTTTGTGTCTAATATTAGATATCTTTTAAATATTTTAAAAAATAATTGTGATTAATGTCATACTACTCAATTAATAAAGCAGTTATTATTATTTTAAGAATTTCCGATATGTTCAAATTGCAATTAATATAAATGCAGGCAAATCTTTAATTTTATTTGGTAAACAAACTTCTAATTCCTGCCCTTATCCCAAACTATGTGGGGTCGGCACAACATTTCCTGTCCTCCCACTTTATTAGCCGTCATCTGAAACACACCTTTTTTTTAACAATATCATCTTTCACACAATCCATCCATCTTTTCTTTGGTCTACCGCTCTTGTATGTTGATTGGTAATCTCAGATTATACATACTCTTGATGTCAACTCTGATCTGTTTGGTTTATGTATTATGTTTGAATTACTTTAAATTTGGAATGTCAGTTTTATTTGTTCAGATTGAATTGTGTCATATTTGTTGATTCCGTGTAAATCGCTTGAAGAAGTAATATGTCTAGTTATTTGACATAACTTTTGTATTTTATATAAATTTTAATGATTACGTTTCATCAAAAATAAATTCAAAATGTTTAAGTTAAAATAAATAGATTTCTAATCAGTCCTTAAGTGTATTTTTGGTTTGAAAGTGATTCCATTAGCCACATCTACCATTCAAGACTGTATCCATCCTTCATTTCTAGCATACTCCTTGTTACATGATGCTCTTTGGGAAACATACAGCAGGCACAATAAATAACTTAAAAGTAGATTATACGTTTTCACGTTTACCAATTCAGTTTCCGCAGTTAATCAATTTTAAGAGTTAGTTAGTTAGAGGCCTACGTCCAGCTGTAGACAATGATTGCCTGGTGATAGTTAGTTACAAAAAATCAGCTTTTTGTTGTATCTGTTATTTATGTTACTACTAGCTGCGCCCCGCGGTTTCACCCGCGTGGTGATGGAAAATTGTGATAATGACGATAGAAAGTATTTTCGTAAATTTTTCAATGTTTTTATATTATTCTGCTATTCGGGACGGATTCTCCGTCCCATTCCCCCGTCGCGCCGGACCGCATCATAATATCGCGCACTCGGTTGTTTTTCACCATAACTAATCAAATATTTTTCCAAATGATGTAGCGCAAAAGACAAAGTGTATCTACTTTAAATATCATATGCGATAAAAGTATTTATTTTGCTGTAAGGATCAATTTGTTACTACCAAATGTGCGTTAGAAATAAATTATCAATTTTTATTGTATTTATTGTTCACTATTTTGGCGATAATGGCTTACACATAAAAGACAGATATATGCTGTCGCGGGCTTTTTTGTAGGACTATTTAAGATAAACATTTCCATTATACATACATATACGTGTAACTCCAACGGTTTTTGCGGCGCACGTCAGAATAGCTCGCAAATGGCAGATTTTTTCCTACTTACTTGACACTTATCGTTATATTTTGGATTCACACTATATCTTTATAAATTATAGCCTATGTGTTATTCTGATGTGTAAACCATATTATTGTAAAGTTTCATCAAAATCCATTCACTACTCTTTGCGTGAAAGAGTAACAAACATATATTCTTACAAACTTTCGCGTTTATAATATTAGCAGGAAGTTATTCCAGAATTTCCTCATCTCAATTTCGAGCTATTTTTAATATAATATTTTTCATGCTTTTTCGGCTTTTTGATCCACGTTTGTAAGCTGGGTTCCTATAAAGCTTCTGTGGATAAATTAAAAAAACTTCAAACAGTTTAAGCTATATACAAGGTGGAATATTTTTTGTACTATATTCCTTCTATTTCTTTTCTTTTTAAATAAAGATTCATGAATTGGGTAAAAACCGTTGCAGGCTTATTTGCAAACTTATAGTATCTTGTTCAGATACAGGCCAAGATTATTGAGCTAGCCGCTGCACATATCGCGTCTATCATTAAATCGATCTTAATGAAAAAAAAATCTAGTCTTTGATAAACCTATGTTTTATGAAATCACACTTTCACTAGCATGAAGAACGTCAATAGCGTGCATATCTTCTATTGTGTTATGGGCTATAAAATGTCTACGTTCAAAAATGGAATTTGTCCAATGGCCTCTTGGCAGAGCTGCGTGATGAAATGGTCTTCAGAGAACATTAAGTAGGCGGTTTTATTGTTTCTTTCGCCATTTTATATGGCTTTGAATATTTTTGGTTCATCTTTTACGTGATTGTGTAAGGACGGTCATGTCATAGATTAGCTATCGGCTAATAATTGATCGTATCGTGTTGTCATCACTCTTTTTAATGCAATTTTTGCAAGGTATTTTTCGAATGTAAAATTCGAATCTATCATCATCATTTAAGTCCAAAGTATGCTGTTACATATTGTTACTTGTATCAGGGAGAACTTCAACTCTTTGATGTCACGTCCGTGATCATTTTCTCCACTAAAAAGGCACAAGAAAATAGGCTAAATATAATTTTACGAGGGTGACTGACCTCTCGAACCCCAAAATAAAATATATATAGGCGCACTACCCTTGCTGCTGCCGACTGTCAGCTATTAGAAGATGTAATCCCTTCTTGGTCTTTTAAGATAGTTATATACTTCTTTTAGGCTTCAACCAATTAGCCATTTTATCAGTAAACCTACTATCGGGTATATGTCTATTATTTATTATGAAAAAAAGAACCGTCAGTCAATATTTTGGCGATATAAATTTCTAAAAGTTAGCAGTTACTGATCATTATAAGGTCAAAAATAAATATTCTAGTGGTGTCAACAAGGGTCTATTAAATGGATTTACTTACTAAGTCTAGAAATTCTTCGTTCACAGAAGCCCTAGACCGAGCGAGGCTAGCAAGAGAGAGGCGCGAAGCCGAACAGAGGAAACGATTGGACGAGTTACGAGCTCACGCAGCAGCCGCACAAGCGCAGAGGGAAAAGAGGGACGAAGAAAGAAGAAGACGGCAAGCGGAACAGCGTGCCAAGGATGACGATAGGCGGATACAGGTTAGTCGAGCAAACCTGATTTCTGTAGGCCGAATTAGTAAATATACTGGGGCTATTTACCCAGCGCCATGTAGTACCAAAATAAACAGCAAAGTGCTAGACTACTATCTAATATATAAAATTCTCGTGTCACAGTTTTCGTTGCCATACTCCTCCGAAACGGCTTGACCGATTTTGATGAAATTTTTTGTGCTTATCCAGTATCTATGAGAATCGGCCAACATCTATTTTTCATCCCCCTAAATGTTAGGAGTAGTCCACCCCTAAATTTTTTTTAAATTTTTTTACATTTTATTATTTATATGGCAGAACAACGTTTGCCGGGTCAGCTAGTTATAATATACTTTTATAAATAAATATTTTACATAAAAATTCTAAACCTGGGACGGAAAACCTGTGAACGACGCAGGCGTGCGAAACCTTTGCAATATGGAGATCTTCAAATTAAATATGAAAATTGTTTGGCAATATGTTTTATGTTGCACAAAAACAACTAGATAACAAAAATATATATCTGTTAGTTCTCTTACTCGAGATACTATATTTTTTTTTTTAATATATAACGTGATTATTGTTATAGAATCGGTTAAAACTTATCGATTAAGAATGAAATTGTATTATACACACATCATAAAAGTCTAAGCAACATGTACTAATTTAAATTTTAGGATGGTGGATGAGCCGCTGTATGGATGAACTTCCTGAATGCACCTGAGCCTTTCAGTATTTCCGGGCTGACGGTACACTCGCACCATTCTTGTATCAGGCCTAAACCCAAATCGCGACTTATCAGAAAACATAATTTTATCCCATTGTTCCTGGGTCCATGTTCTGCGTTCTCTACACCATTCATTTCGACGAGCGCGATTCCCGTGACGTATCGGTGGGCACCTAATTGGGCATCGAGCTCGTAGGTCGTACTCATGCAGTCGATTTCGCACAGTTTGGGGACTTACATCAACACCTAATGCCGAGATACTTGAAATTGATTACTTCCCGCTTGCAACATCCCTACAGCTCCTTGCATTTTTTTGCCGTCAAAAGACGTCGCTCCATGACGTAAAGAATATCTAACAATTCAATTTTGTCGCTAACTTTATTTAAATGGTTGGTAAAATTATAAAATCAAGACTAAACGTAGCAATAAAAACTCACTTAAATTCAAACAAATTCCCTTTCATTTAATTTTATGAAAAAAACAAAACATAATCGAATTTTTTTTACAACCAGCCAGTATGTCATCAATAACAAAAAAGTTTACATACCTACGCACTTTGAGTGAGTAAAGACCTAGGCCGGCTTGCACAACCAATCACTAAACTGATTTAGCGCTAAACTTATTTAAATCGTCATTCTGTCCCTGTCAAATATTGTCAATGTGACAGGGACAGAATTACGATTTAAATAAGTTTAGCGCTAAATCGGTTTAGTGATTGGTTGTGCAAGTCGGCCTTAGAAATTAATTAGTATAAATGATAAATTTGTAATATCATGCATGTTGCTCTTAGACTGTTTTGATGTGTATATTATAGAATAGGAAAGATAACGTATGATGATAAATCTTAGCGAAATGTGGTAACATCTTTCTGCTTTCAACCGTTTGTATTTCATACGAATTGATTGCTTTAGAAACTACATTAGCATTTGAATAGCGTATTATGTGTTATTCTCTTTTGTGTATTTGTACTGATTTTTCTACTTAAACGTCAATATGCTTTATAGATTATATATAATCAAATTTTTACCGTTACCTGCCACTATTATTTTACCGGAGAAAGCGAAGTGGTCGGGCATTGCAAGCGCGGTGCGCCCGCGCAGCGCGATGGCCGTCGTCAAGGCGAAACAGTTCACTTGCCGGCGCGTGGTTGTCGCCGCCTTGTTATTATGTCGGCGAAATGTAAATTACACTCGACGTGCTATTAGTGACGTTATGCTTTCGTGGACTCTGCTAAGAATCGCGTTGCATGTATCAGTACAGTGTGACAAACAGGGATTGAATATTATTATTTTTTTATTGCTGAGTAACAGCAAACAGTCTGATGGTTTGATAGTAAGCAGTTACCGTGTTTGCGACGCTAAGAACACCGCAAACACCCTGCTATTCGCATATTGGTACTGGAATCAGGGTACACTAATGCGGGAACAACACAAGGTTTACGACAGGGCGATTGTTACCTTTTACGGCAGGGGGACTCCGGCCACAGGGGTTAGTATTCTTGCTTCCGCCCCTGCACGGAGAAAATATATTCAATCTTAAAGAATAATTTCCCTTCAATTTTACATGATTATAAATATACTAGCTGTGCCCGCGACTCCGTCCGCGTGGAATAGTGACCTTATCACTAGGGGTATGAAAAATAGATGTTGGCCGATTCTCGGACCTTACTCAATATGCTCACAAAATTTCATGAGAATCGGTCAAGTCGTTTCGGAGGAGTACGGGAACGAACATTGTGACACGAGAATTTTATATATAAGATATTCCTAATAATATTCGTGATCATGTTACGGAGTATTAGTTTATGTTATTATTTCTGATTCAAGTCACTTTTTTCACCATTTCTAAAATACTTTATACTTAATTGTTTACACTCTTCATGGACTTTATACCACTATATCCCGAGGAAGATGACGTTTCGAGATCACCGTCTATAACCTTCATAGGGCATCTTTTTGACTGAACGACTGCAATCATATCACCACCCTAAGCTTTATTTGGGGGGTATCGAACGATCGACTTTTGGTCATTTCTCTGCGATACTCTTCATGATATTAATGTAATTCTATAACACATCGTAGGGCTTAATTGACTTACATCGTAGCTTCCGTAACGAGAACATGCCACTTCTCCTGTCTCCTAGAATTTTCTGTTTATTTATATATAAAGGACAGGGAACAGGGACTTCTGAACTTTGATAGTTGATAACGGCCATGTTGTTGAAGCTACATCTGTCAAATTAGTTACCATTTATTCAGTCTGTTTTGCCAAATCACCATGAACGGATATAGCATTCAACAACACGTGCAAATAATAAAATTATTTTATCAAAATGGGTGTTCTGTTCAGGCAACGTACCGCGCGCTTCGCCCATTTTTCGATCGCCATAATTGTCCTACCGAGAGGACTATTCACAATGTGGTGGATATGAGTCCACTAGTTCAGTAAATGATCGACCAACAACCTTACGTCGACGAAACGCAAGATCTGCCTAAAATATCACCGCTCTACGTGAGAGAGTGCAGGAGGTTCCGAGGCAGTCGATTTCGCGTCGCTCACAAGAACTCGGCCTTTTGCAGACCACAACTTGGCAAATTTTGTGTCGTGACTTGGGCCTGCACCCGTACAAAATTCAACTGTGTTCGCTGAATGGGCCCTGGAGCAGTTGGCAACTGGCCCTAATTTTCATCGAAAAATCATTTTCAGCGATGAGGCCCATTTCTGGATGAATGAGTACAAACGAATTTGGGACGATACCCAATCCACATGAGGTCCACGAGCGTCCAATGCATCCCGAAAAAGTCACTGTTTGGTGTCGGATTCGGGCTGGCGGCGTCATCGGTCCATATTTCTTAGAGAACGACGTTGGCCAGGCTATCACTGTCAACGGCGAGCGCTATAGATCGATGATTACCAACTTCTTTTGGCCTGAATTGTATGATCTGGACACCAACGACATGCGGTTTCAACAGGACGGCGCTATGTGCCACACAGCTCATGCCACATTGGATATTCTGCACGAGTGATTTAAGGGCATGGTTATCTCACGTGGAGGTGATGGGAACTGGCCACCGAGATCGTGCGATTTGACCCCGTTAGACTTTTTCTTGTGGGGTTTTCTTAAGTCAAGCCACAAACCACGGCGGTCCTCAAAGCCAACATAACTCATGCCATCGGTCAAATTCGGCATTATTTATGCGGCAGAGTCATAGAAAATTGGAAATTTCGGATGCGCTCCACCCAGAGAAGCCGTGGCGGACATTTCAACGATGTTATATTCCATACATATTGGCAAATAATAGGTCTTTCAAACAAATAAAAAATTTCGATGATATCTCACACACACCTTGTTTTATTTAAATTTAAAGATAGGAAGCGCTTAATGAAATACCCGTTATATAGTTTATCAATTGCTGGTATTAATTTGTCGATTTTGAAGTATGCGCATTTGATAAATTATAATTTAACGAAGAGTACAACTTTTGTAAGAAGGCCTTGAACATTGCCAATCGTGGACAAAAAATATTTGAGGACAAGACAAATTTTATGTTATTCTTCACTCTTCTCAAGCATTTTAAAGCAATCCACTGTCATCTTGATTATGAATTCCGAGCGAATCTTGACTATAATTTTCTTTTGCCTTTATGGGACATGTAAGCCAAAATTGCAGTCTGACCCCCTCAGGCTTTAGACATAAAAATTGCAGTCATTTGGCTGCCTTCAAGCTAGCATTTGGAACCTTTTACGACACATTAGAGTAGAAATACATCTACCTACAGGTCCTCTATGTTTCTCGGATGTCGGTGCTACACGGCCTTCAGTTTTACAGCTAATATTACTTATATTAAAACTATACCAACGAATGACGGACCGATAGTTTCCGGTCCGTCATTCAATTTCGTGGTGCCAATTACAATATTACGTGTTCCAATTATAATGTTGCAGCAACTCTTACTTCTAAACAATATTGTACTGCTCTTTAACTTTCACGAGCGCTGTAATTATTTCTGGTCTTAATTGATTCCGCTATCTTTGTATTCTCGTCTGGCCACGTGATGTCTGGTTCATTGGATACAGTCGAAGGTTTTTGTTAATTGGTTTCGTTTATTTCACTTTTATTATCGTTATAAATAAATTTGTCATTTTATCATTTTTGTTGTATCTCACTAGGTTCTTTATTGTTTTCCAACAAATTGGAAACGTTCAGTTTTGAAACTGAGCTTGTGTATATACAGGGAATATATTGCGACTAGTATATTTGAAGTATATCTTTCAGAGAAATTCGAAACGGAAGGGCAAAACGGAAATGATAAGTAAATATATTAGTTAATAATCTAATATATAAAATTCTCGTGTCACAGTTTTCGTTACCATACTCCTCCGAAACGGCTTGATCGATTTTGATGAAATTTTTTGTGCTTATCCGGTATTCATAGATACCGGATAAGCACAAAAAATTTCATCAAAATCGGTCAAGCCGATTCTCATAGGAATCGGCCAACATCTATTTTTCATCCCCCTAAACGTTAGGGGTGACCCACCCCCAAAATTTTTTTTTAAATTTTTTGACATTTTATTATTTATATGGCAGAACAACGTTTGCCGGGTCAGCTAGTGTAATATAAACACAACGTTTAGATATATACTTTTAGGAAGGTAGGATTATATAAAACATATATATAACTTAATTTCCATATTCATTATCTATGAAGTGATGAGTCAAAATTAATCTTGGTACCGATTTAATTAATTGGTTTGTAGTTTCCTCGCAGGGTAGTGATAGGAAAATTTATTTGTTGTTATTATTAAAATGTTACAAATGGCGAGGAAAGGTATGTCGGCCTTATTTCTCTTTTAAGATGCCTTAGCAAACGTAATGTAAGACGCTCCTCGGCTAAATGGGGCGATGACCGGCAGGAAATTGATGCAGCAGGTCAAAAATCGAGCTTAGTGGCGTATCTTGGAATAAGCCTATGTCCAACCGTGGAATTTAGTAGGCTGATTTGATGATGTTGAGAGCTCCTCTATAGATTTGTCATAATTTCCCAAGACGTGAAACACTTGTCATCATCTCAGCGTTGAATCCCGGTTGCAACCCAAACTCGCTTCGGCGCCCGGGGGCCGCTTTCCGACTTTTTCTTCTCCGCTTCGCACGATCTTTGGCATCCCTGGTGATCAGTCCATTGGCACGCATATCACCCTTTACAATGTCAAGCCAGCATTTTTTGGATCTACCCTTCTTGCCGGGGCCCGGCAGAGGCGGCATGACCAAACATTTGTATACACATAAGTAGCCGGTTGCTGTAAAACATGGCCGTAAAACCAGTGAAGGCGACACTCCTGCAATTTATCCGCAATGTCACGGACATGAAGGCTACCGCGAATGTGAGAGTTTCGAGTTCCTAACGCGGTCCTTTCGCGATACTCCAGTCCACCGCAGCATATTCATCTCCGTGGCACGCAGTTCCTACTTATATCGCTCCAGCACCGGCCACGCTTCAAAGCCTAATAAGACTTTTTTTACATGACATACTAAAGTGTTTTATTATTAAAGATAACTTCTGCTCTGCTTCCGTATCTCGCATCGTACGCACGCCACTGTCAATTTATAGCTCATGACCTCATAATTGACAATAGGCAGTTATGTAAGCGTTTGACCCACTCACCTGAACGATTTGATCAGATTATTCTATTTATATGGAATTATATCCATTGTTTGTACGTTTTTGAGGATGTCCGTGAATTACATAGGCTAGACGCGTTATTGTTGTTAATCATGTGAATTTTATACGACTTTTTTTAAGTTTATACCTAAATGTCTGTGGAATATTTAGTTTCTGTTGATGTAATTATAACAATGTTTTGTAGTAAGATTTTTCTAGCAATGTTTAACTTTGTTGTCTTCTTTAGCAGGGTCTTAGTTGTTTTAAAATTGAGCTACCTCGTCAAGTAAATAAAAATTATATTTAGAACAATTTAATTATGTTCTTTTCGTTTTATCTTTTTTTATAGTTCATATTCCTATTGAGTTCTTTGGAAGAGAACAACACATTTATAGTCTAGAATTGGGAAATTCAAAAAACCTTTCTGATGTGTTTAAGGGTACACAAACATATTGTCATTCTGGTGATATTATCGGTTTTATTTAAGAATAGTTTCTGAACAGTTGTAGCCATAACTTCTTTGCTATGTGGTTTATATTTAGATACATTATGTACTTCATTTACAACATACATTTTGCTTTGACAGATTGAGATCATTGTTACGTGAACTTAGTTAAGTTTGCACATCACGATAACGGTTTATTTTATAATTTACTTTAAAATACTTGTTTAATTATATCATTACCAATTTAAATTAAGAATGTGTGCAAGTGAGAGCGCGTGACATCATCTAAACAAGGACGCGGTTATGTAATGATAACGTCAGTTGTATACTAATGGAAATATGCGAGGCTTAGGTCGCGCTTCAGACTATTGTTTCCGTTTTATTTTATTGAGACGAATATTTTTGTGATAAAATTATGCTATGTGTGTGTTTTTGAATGTATTTTGATTGTTCAAATCTATCTCTATCGTAGTTTCTTATTTTTTTTAAATGGTGTTCCGTTACCCTATTGACAAACAAAAATGTAAGACTGCATAGTATGGCCATTTAATGCGGAGATAAGATTGCTATATAAGAAGGAAAATGATAGAAATGAGATGGATACAGAAGGAAGGGTAGAAGATGGTAAGACACCAAAGAGAAAAACGGATAGATTGCGTAAAATCTGGTAAAGCAAGAAAGGGTATGAATGTTCAAATGACGACTAACAGAGAATAATAGAAGGAGAGAACATACTATGGTGGCCCATATGGGGGCCATATGGGGTCAGCACAGGACAGAAAGAAAACCTTTTCACCGCCCGTACATTCAATAGTAGGTATTTATCATTCAATACTGATTTTTTTACTCGTATTGCTGTAGAACAGCAGGCAGGGTGACGGCCCATTTATTAATTTTACATCTACCGTCGCCTATGGGTTTGCAACGCCAGTGTCATCGCGAACACGCTGCTGTCCCATGAGGATACAGGATCTTGGTTCACTAATGCCGGAACACAACACAAAATTATGGTTTTGTTAAGAAAAGTTGTATCAAATTTGTCGTCAAATTAATTATTGAACTATTTAATTTTGGGAATATCGTTTAATTTAGGCAATTTGATAAGTTACGATCTGGTTATAAATTTCATTGTTGACATTCATTTGGATTATGCTCTGGGGTGTCTGTTAGACAAAGTATAAATGGTTAGGTAACCGAATTGTTGTTATTTATAACTGCACATATATTGAGCTTAACATTATTATCACTTGTTACGTATTGCGAGGATAATTTGCCATACGCGATTCGTGTCGTAAAAACTGCAAATAATCTAATATTGCTAAACTTATGTTTACAATCGCTCTCATCGAATGTTAAATGTTTTAGATATCTTACAGTTTCATATAAAAAATTCTTTATAGCAGTGAAAGGAGTGTCAAGATTGCTGCCAACTGATACATTTGGCTTGCAAACGAAGTCCTGACGCGCGAGGTTTTCTCTCGACGAGTCGGCGCCTCTAAAAACTAAACTTGATTAAATATAGTTTTAATTATATTATTTCTTGCTGATTATTTTGGCACAAGAAAATAGGTCACGGATAAGCATCCGATGTATACGCGCATGATTTTCTTTGCAAAGTATATAGTGTAGCCCTTCCTACAAAGTGTAAGAATATGTTGTTTCGAAAAGTAAACAATTAAATGATGGTGACATTTTTGCTTTTAATTTTAAATAATTGTGTCTTAAATTTGTTTTTCCATAAAAATGGTCACACAAGTAGACCTATTAGGTCCCATGCTTTTCATAATTTACGATAAGTATATTTGCCGAAGAATTATCTCAATCCGAATTAGACGCGGATGTCGCGACAGTTTTAAGTGCCTCTGCATCGTGGAATGCACAATCCTGAAGGAAGTAACTGCGCGTTATTTCTGTCTCAGCTCCTTGACGCCTCACTCGGGTTATTTTTGATATATTTTTGATGCAACGACGAGAAAGTTATTTCAGTGAGACAAGCTATTCCATCAATGTTCGGAACGTTGGTGTTATAGGTAATCAAACTGACGTTCGGCTTTGTTTGTAGATAAATGTTACTTCGGCGCTGTAAGAATATTTAATATTGTTTTGGACCACCCGTATTTCGTATAAATGTTTAAAATCCCTTTATTTAGGTTTCACTCCTGATTGGACTAAATGTCCTTATATATTTCAATGTTTAGAAAATAATTCAAACAAGATAATTAATTATGCTTGTACAGATGAAACAGACATTTCTGGGATTGCTCTCATAATATCCAGAACGAAGTGAATATAGGGTCATCTCCTTAGTTACCTTGTAACGAATTGTTCCTTCGAGAGTGATCTAACGTAGTAGTTGTAAGTAAATGATTTAATTACTCTACTATAGGGGTCGTCTATAAATGACAGACTATCGTACAATCGGTCGTCATTACTTTAAACTTTTCAAAAATAAATTCTGCAGAACACTTGGAATATCAGATATGATACCTATGTATTTTATATTGCTCTACAATAGCAGAGAAGCAGACGACTTATTTAATAGAAGGCAGTTACAGCTGCCTTTTTATGCCTTTAGAACAGCAGACAGGCTGACGGCCCGCTTAGAATTTAGCAGTTACCGTTGCCTATGGGTGTTTACAACGCCAGTGGCATCGCGAATACGCTGCAGTCCCATAACGGTACAGGAAATTGGGTCACTAATGCCGGAACACAACACAAGGTTATTTTGGCGACATACTTAAGACCAAAGGTGGTAGCCATCCAGACGGACTTGGGGCCCTACCACGTAGCTAGGGTTGTTTTGTTGCCTTTTACGACAGGCCGACCCCGGTCGCAGAGGTCAGTATTCTTTCTCCACCCCTGTACGGATAGAACCTCATAACGTAGCTCGGTGTAAAACCCACAGCTGGACTCTCACTTCACATCCTCAATGAGTACAAAATAAACTTTCGAAAGAACTTAAACATGCACAACTGTAGAGGTTCCAAATTACGCGGATGATGAATATAATAACATTACCACCGCTTCACCAGACGTATGGCTGTTACAAGGCTAGAAGCAGTAACCAGAGGTCGCTGCTGATAACTGTCACAACGCGACATAATAAAGCCTCGTTTGCGTCGGTACCCATGCGTGACACTTCCTTTCCTTATGCCCAAAAGCGAACAAAAATATGGGCATATTATGTTTATTCTCAGAAGATCGTTTTATAGGAGCCACAGCCATTTGACTCACACCTCGCCAGTAGTTTGACAGTGTCCACCGGCAGGTGAGGTTGACTTGTGACCGAAAGTTTTGAAGAGACTATTCCATTACAGCCCATATGTATTTGATAATTATGCATGATACGTATTAAACATGTTTTGTAAGTGACTTCTTCCTGGTCTGTTTTTGCATTATACTCGTATGTGTTTAGATTGTTGGAATGATGGACTATTCATGAATAAGCTGTTTTTAGTAAATAATATTCTTGTTTTCTAAACTACATAAGTATTAAAAGAAAGTATGTTTAAACAAGTGTATTGTTTGATGTGCTGCAGAGATAAAAGATTAACAGAATAAACAGATAATATGCATCGCGATAGAAATAAATGTTTCAAGGATGCGTAAAACGTACTCGACTAGTTTAAAAAAAATAATGTGCCTACGTTTTTTTTTATTGCTGTGGTACAGCAGACAGGCTAACGGCCCACTTAATAGTAAGCAGATACCGTCGTCTATGGATGTTTGCGACATCATGGACACTGCTGACACGCTGCCGTCCGGATAGGAGAACTGGAACTTAAGTGACATATGGCGAAACACAACGAAAGGTTATTATGACGGTATATTTGGAGAGTAGCGGTGGTTGCCATCCAGATATTGGAGGACTAGCGGGGTTTGTTTTGTTGCCCTTTAAAACGCCTACGGGCGCCAAGGCTTAGATTCCCGAGTCTGGGTGTATCTACATATGTGTGTTGAATTGTCGCAATATATTTTTAAAACCGCTTGTAACAAGTGTTGAGTGATTAATTAAAATGGTAGCGAAGAGGTGTTTGATAATATTTTATCATCATGATCTTAGCGATGAATCCGGTTGCAGCCCACTTCGGTGCCCGGGGTCCGCTTTCCGACTTTTTCTTCTCCACTTCGCACAATCTTCGGCATCTGGTGGTCAGTCCATTGGCACGCATATCAACCCCTACGATGCCAAGCCAGCACTTTTTGGGTCTACCACTCCTGCCGGGGCCCGGCGGTGGCGGTATGGTCAGACATTTGTTTCCCACATAAGTAGCCGGTTGCCGCAAAACCTGGCCATGCCAGCGAAGGCGACTTCTGCAATTTATCCGCTATATCACGGACATGAAGGCTGCCGCGAATGCGGGAGTTCCTAATGCGGTCATTCCACATTACTCCACACACCCACCGCAGCATATTCATCTCCGTGACCCGCAGTGCCTGCTAATGACAATATTTTAACATATTATGCAAGAACATTTATTGATTATAAGAGAACTGTTAACGACCTGTCTGGAGCTTTGAACTTTAACCTTACGCCTTAATTCCAGACGACCGCTTGGGCATGATATCCTTCGTAATAATATACAAAGTATTATAGTCTGGTTTAGGTGTATTGTTACGAGCATTTTAGGAGTGTTCAAAATTGTTTTTAAAAGCTGTTGCGTTGTCATATGAAATTTAAAAATACACTGGTTGAGTGCTAGAACATTTTTAAGTTATTGAGCGCCACTCGACAACGAGGTTCCATGTTAGAGTACCGACATAAGATCAGAAATAACATATCCACAATTTTCTGGTACCTATACTAAATCCCAAAAGGTTTTGGGACTTCTTGCAATTTAACAATATGCCCACTACAGTACGAGTATACATACAGTATTACTTACCCATATGTGGGCCGCTTACGTATATCTTATTATATTCCAGCTAGGCAAAATATTTTTAAAGTAGTAAAACTAACTTTTACAAACAAGTAGAAAAAAGCCGGCTACTATAAAGTAATCGACACTTCAACAATAATGAAAGAAAAACTCGTTCCGAAAATACTACAATACTACTTTTAGATGAACAACAGCAGTAAAGAAAATATTAGCAAGAAACTACTTTGCATTGTATGATGTCACTTAAATTTATATTAAAGCTATCGTACGTCCTATACTCGTTAAAATGTAGAGTTCGTTTCGATACTTCTCGAGTTAGTTCATACATTTAAATATTCTATTTCAGCTTAAATGCATATCTAAGGATTCTCTTAGAGTGTGATATTACTTAGATACCACGTGTTGTAGCGCAACCCAGAAGTGGGACGCTATGGCCTGTTACATCTCTTAAGAATCTATATATTAATACGTGAAGCGAACACTTTGTACCCCCTTTTTACGAAAATTGCGCGGACGGTGGAGCATGAAATTTGGCACTGTTAAAGTTTATATGGAGGAGAAGTGCAGAAAACTATTTTATTTGACTAAAATCCATTAGAAATACAATAAATTAATTAGAATAAACATTACACACACTACTGCTCGAATAATACACAACATACACACTAATACAACCTTACTTACGCTTATGTTTTTTTTTTATAAGTTTATGGTCTGGTAAAGACCATTAGGGTAATTATATAATAATACTAGCTGACCCGGCAAACGTTGTACTGCCATTATAAATAAAAAAAAAATTCCCGATGTCCTTCCCCGAGGTCAAAACTATGTCTATACCGAAATTCATAGAAATTGGTTCAGCGGCTGAAACGTAACAGATCGATAGATTTCTCGGATACGGAAGTTATTAATAACAGCACAAAACTGTGAACACTATTATGGCGTGTCTTTAGGGAGACCACGGGGGATAGATATGAGAGGGATGCGGGAACGAGTGGGTATAGTGGATTTTTAAAATCAACCCTCCATGTAGACATTTATCCGTGCAGGGTCGGAGAAAGAATACTGACCTCAGCGACCAGGGTTGGCTTGTCGTAAAAGGTGACAAATTAACCCACCCTAGCTACGTGATAGGGGCCTCAAGCCTGCCTGGATGACAATATGTATTTATTTACTAAAAAAAACTATATAAAATATGTAGTGTATCAGTAATGTAGTACCATATGGGTACTATGGGTGTTCAAAATTTAAACACATTCGAATATAGAACAGTTCCAAATTCAAAATTGCCGGGAAATATGGAAAAGATAGAACTTAAAAGGCATACCTAGTATGAGGACTACCTTTAAATAAAATTTTAAATCGCGTGCGCTGCGAAAACTATTGATGATAGAATAAAATAATGTACTACGACTTTGCAGAACACATCATTATTTACAAAAAGTGTCGCGACAGCATATGTCTAACTATAATAATTTTGCCACAACAAGTGTTCTTTTATTTTATAAATTCAATTGAAATGCTGCCGCTAGAAAAGGCTCTTTATTTGTATCTTGGTATTAATCCTTATCAAAATAAATTACTTCATATTCAAGACTGCTTCAATACCTTTATATAACTTTTTGAATTATTCAATTCGGACATTCCATTCGAAAGATATCGCGAGTTTAAAAATGTAAGTATGAACGAGTAGAAAAATGTTGCATGGTAGCCGCTCGCTCTGTTCGGCTAGAGCTAGGCAGCAGCACCTTATGCAATGTAGGCGCCTCTGGGGTTTTTACAAAAATTAGAAAAAAAACTTATAAAATAATAATATTCAAACTTTCTTTATAATTTTATTTTTTTAGTAACCTGATGCAAATAAATGGGTTTATGTGTGTGTGTGTATTATAATTTTTAATTTTGAAATTTTTGTTAAATACCCGTGCGAAGCCGGTGCGGGCCGCTAGTTATTTATAATTATGTTTTGAACGATTTTACTGATTTTCAGCTTGTTGGGATTTTATGTACCTTCGAATGTCTAAATTGACCGGACTAAATGTCTAGGGGGTCTGCATGAAGATGTAATAAATTTAGTTAAACTTGCTTTTGTATGGGATGACTTCTATTTACCCCCAAACACACGCACACTGAAGAGAAATATTGTTAAGCTTTCTGTGAGCTAACATAAGAAGTAGGCGTTAGTATTATACCAGTACATTAGCGGCTTAATACGTTTCTCTAGAAAAGTGATGGAGTAGTACAAATCGTCTAATGCAGTAGTCGGCAACCCGCGGCTCGCGAGCCCTATGCGGCTCTTTGACCTCTCGGCCCGACATATTACTTATTATTTTTAAATGATTACATGATACATGAGACTAGTGGTTAAATTATTAAAGTAGAGTAAACATTTCCTTAAAGTGAATCTACGAACGATCTCTCGCAGATTCAGTTGTCAGCGTATAAATTATTTGAATAGCATTCGTACGCCCACCTAGGCTAGGTGAATGACTCCAGACTATAAAATAGGTCGTCTAGTAAAGTCAAGAACATTACAATGTTGAGGAATGCGGCATGTAATATTTCTTTAGACTTGAATCTTTAAATAGCTCGATCTGCATCACAGAATCACGAATCGTTAATTCGGCAATCCCACGGATTGCTAAACATTTATCTATTTCGCTGCTATTGGAATCGCAACAAAATTTGAATGATTTTTAATGATTCTAAATTCAATATAGTATTCTACTAACATTTTAGTAGGTGTCGCCTGAAATATGTTAGAATTACGTGATATCAAATTTTTATCATTATTTGAAGAATGCACACCGAGATAAACAGATAAATCGGTGTTCTCGTTAAGATGTAAACATTTTATATATGTTTGTTCGAATAGAAAGTTATTCTACGCAGTCTGTTTAGTGCAATTTTCATATTGTTAAACGCTATCACAACTTTTAGTGCTTATATATCGTTCTTTGTCTTAGTAAATTGTGTGTATGCCGGTGAGTTCGGATATACTTTGAATAATGATTTTTTTATTTGTCTTCAGTTTATGATCATCGATAAATTTAAATAGAAGTTTTGGAGCGTAGAAAAACAATTCATCGTCATTATTACGTTCAACGTGACGGCAATGTCGTTATTTACATTCTGCCAATAGGAGTGACTGTTAAAAAAGTCATCAATTAAAATCAACACTCGGCGATCTCTCGATTACGTCTGCAACGGAAATAGTCGGCGAAAAAAAGTTTATCTTCAAAAATATGTGACGTTGCGGGAGACTGACACGACACTGACACAGTTGGCAATTATTGCTAGTCATTTTGCCGACGTAGAAATAGACTATTGGGCATTCCCCATGTTTTTGACATTGACCGTCTGTTGTGCTGAATTACTTTTCCTAGTATCCGGCTCTTTGAATTTAATATCCTGAAAATATTGAGTTTTGTAATTTTGATAATACAAACCTTATATGTAAACATATATATACTTTCTTTTCAAATTTTTAAATCTAAATAGCATTTTCTTATATCATAGTTTAAACGTAACATTTTTGCTTGGCCTTTAAGTAATTAGAAAAATAATTTACCTGTCATAAATTATGTTAATCTAAGTAGTAAAACTCGCCTGTTTCTTCACTCTGCCATTGGCAAAATCAGCGCCTAAAGCATTAGAGCCACGAATGAAGAAGCCATGAATAAAGAAGTAATATCCAGAAAATATTTATTTTTGTAATTATGACAATACAAATCTTAGTCAACCCTAGATTAAAATTCTACCATCAGATTCCAGAAGTCCTATTTATATTGAGAGTAAACCAAGTTCTTTATGTTCAAAAATAATTCCTGGTTTTCTCTAGAGAAGATTCTTTTAATTCTTCTGATGGATTAACGTTTATATTATCTATGTCATCTTCAACGTCCTTCATCTCAAGATATGTTTATCGGGCGATGTAATTTATCGACTCGTGCGCACGAGATCTAGTCAGGTTTACCTTAAAATTTTATCGCTTTTCTTATACGTAGTAATTTGATCCAAATATGATACTTTGACTACAGTAGCAGTGACATTCAGAGCCACTATTAATAAAATTGAAATTACATCTCCAGAGGCTTTCGCCTGTACGTGCCTGTTGGCTCTGGGATACACTTTATTAGAATATATACAGGTCCAAACCACCTCTAGTTTGGACCTACCGACCTGATGAAATACCGGTTTTCGTTTGTAGGAAATTGTCTACTTTTTTAAATAAAATAATATGTTGTCTTGTTAACTTTTATATAAAAATATGTATACAAGTATCAATGAAAATTAGAGAAAATAGAGATTCATTATTATTATAATTTGAGGTTTATTATTAATATAAAATTTACCTATTTGACATTGTTAGTGATGACATCTCTTTTCGAACGCCTTGACTGTGGTGCTTTACCGAATAATCATTTAGCATGTATAAATATGCTATTTATACAATGGTATGTTGCTTCATTTTCTTTTAGATAAAGTGACTAGATATTGCCAACTATTTACCAACAATAACACTGACGATAGTGGTCGAGTCCCATCAACTCCTGCTTGCTTCATCTAGATACTTTTTCCCTTCTAAAATGAGTGATTAATATTTCACCAGGTTGAAGAACGCAAGCGTGCGATATGGGAAGCGTCCATATCGCGCCGCGAGGCATTGGTGCAGCGCGAGCGGGATCGCGCCGAGCGGCTGGAGAGACAACGCGCCGCGCGCTCTGCACCCAGACCGGCCTTCGCATTCGGTTCATCCACGCCAAGACTGCTCGAACCCCTCGACTCGGCTGGCTTCTTCTGGGCAGCGCGCAGGTATGTTATAACATATCTATGTTACATATTAGTAATATTTTGACCGATATTATCGGTAATAGATGTGATGAAAGTATCTGTTAACATTCCACTTGCGTTTAAAGATTCAATACATTATTAAACATTATTCTATACTTGTATGTGAATTAAAGCTGTGTTTATATAGTTACCATTCAACCTATGAGAACAGTCTCGCAAATGCCTCAACTATGCAATCACATGTTGCTGGCACATAAGAAATGTTGACGATTCGTATACAATATAGTCAATGAGGAACGGAATTCGTTATATGCCCGTAATTAATAACATAAGTATTAATAAATATACAAGACGCTTTCACATATAAATATATTTAATTTTACACGGTTATCAATTACGGGTGTTAGTCTGAACATAGCTTTAATATTGTTCGCTCGAAGTAAACATGTTTCTTAAAGCTAGATTACTATTGATGCTTTTCTATCGAAAGGTTTTTGGTTTTTAATAAGATAAAGCAAATGTAAACTATATATTTTCTAATAGAATTAACGCCAAACGCTCATTTAATAAATTATTTTTAAGGTTCGGGACTTTGTTCACACTTGAAATCATAGTGCTCGTCCATATTTGCTTGGTGTTAGCACTCCAAGTCCGCTAGGATGGCAACCACCTCTGGTTATATGCCGCCATAATAACCTTGTGTTGTGTTCCGGCATAAGTGTCGCAAGTTCCAGTACCCTGGCGTCGCAAATACCCATTGGCGACGGTAACAGCTAACTATTAAAAGGGCCACACTAATTAAAAAAAATATGACATCTTTCCTCCATAACTTAGTTTTCATCGTAACTCGTACTCCATAACGTAGTATTTTTATTGTTGTAACAAAAATATAGATTTCTTTTTGAAGATGTTAAGTCTGAAATAGTAGGTTGAATGAAACAATTATTTTCATAGGATAAATTTATATTTTACAAATAAGCATTCCATCACTGAAGCTCCCACTTAGAGCCAGAGATTTCGCGTTTTTCGTGTGCAAAGAAGTCGAGGAAGTTGGCTAATATTATTTTTCACTAAAAGGACTGCCGTCTGCACGCCTGACATAAATGGGGCATCATTCTTCAGCTTAGTAAATCCATACTAATATTATAAATGCGAAAGTAACTCTGTCTGTCTGTCTGTCTGTCTGTTCCTCTTTCACGCCTAAACGGCTGAACGGATTTTGATGAAATTTGGTATGGTGATAGATGATAACCTAGAAATGGTCATAGGCTATAAATAATCACGCCATCGTTCTTAGGGGGTAGGCAGTAGGCAGATAACTAAATTGAGCTAGTGATTTTTTGTGCTTATCCGGTATCTATGAGAATCGGCCAACATCTATTTTTCATCCCCCTAAATGTTAGGGGTGACCCAACCCCAAAAATTTTTTTTTAATTTTTTGACATTTTATTATTTATATGGCAGAACAACGTTTGCCGGGTCAGCTAGTAAATATCTAAATGCAATACAGGGCTCGACTATATCCTATTATATAACAGCTGACTTAAATAAAAACCCTAAATTCTATGGAAAAGTCATGAGAATAGACGATTTTTAGTTCCAAATAGTAATTATAGTAAAAATGGATGACAATTCATTATATTTATCGTGCAATTAACGGTTGGTGTTAATTTTGTTAGAAAACAAAGGTTTATTTTACTTTTAGTTTAAAAAAATTCAATATTATTTTGCTTTGCTTCAATTTTCAATTTCAAAAGGTGTCGGGTATACGTACACACCTATAACTAGAGATTTTTTTAGAATTTTTTTTTTGTTGTTCTGTCACTAATTTTTGTGTTTTTCTTTCGTCCCCACCACAGTACCAACCCTATAGATCAGATGAACTTTTTTGAATCGCTGTAAGCAGTTTTTTTCTTTATTATTCAGTTTGTCACAACTAATAATTGTTTATAGTTGATTTGTTACTAATTTTATGTTGTCCTTTCTTAGTTTTATTTTGATATATAATTTCTTTTTGCGAATCGCACTAATTTTTATTTTGGTAGTATCGCTCGATTTTTAGCACTCTGCATGAGTTGTGCATGTTCGGAATGTTTTTTTAAATACATTATAGTAATTAGTATTACAAGGCATGTGTATTCAGTTCTACATAGCAATTTCGATGTTCAAACAGCACATATTTTATCCGTGCAGAGGCGGAGAAAGAATACTAACCTGCGGCCGAGGTCGGTCTGTCGTAAAAGGCGACAAAACAACCCACTCTAGCTACGTGGTAGGGCCCCAAGCCCGTCTGGATGGCGACCACCTTTGGTCTGAAGTATGCCGCCATAATAACCTTGTATTGTGTTCTGGCATTAGTGACCCAAGTTCCTGTACCCTTATGCGACATCAGCGTGTTAGCGATGCCACTGGCGTTACAAATACCCATAGGCGACGGTAACTGCTAAATTCTAAGCGGGCTGTCAGTGAAAAATGACTTCCTGACATCTATCGGAGAATAATAATACTATTTTTTTAAATTGCTTTAACGACACAACAACACTAAAGCTATTCGAGCAGATGGCGTTGTTAAGTAACACGAAATCAGTGAGTGTTTGCTTTGAGGTTAGACTAAGAAAATCAATTGGTAATTTCCAAAAAACACAATTTATAAAAAAAATACCAAGCAAAGCTCGGTCATCCAGATATTGATACTTATTAAAAACGTGATAATATGTATGAACACGTTACATTCAAAATTTGCTGCATTTCTATAACAATGAGATTTATGATGCATATTTTAGACAAGTGGAGTAGGAAATTTGTGTACAACGGCAATGCAAGCACGCGACCTAAATATTTTGTCGTCTAGCTGAACGGTGGAATGTCAGAGTTGAATACTGTTTGGTATATTTATAGATGGCCGTAGTGGACTAGTGAAAGAGCACGAATATTTCTTATTGTCTTGACGATACAGCGGCAATCGACTGGCCCATTATAGGAGAAATGGATATTTGTTCTGTGTGTTAGGCTTTATTGTATGGGACCACGTACTTCTGCCCTTATCTAATGTGGAGTCGGCACAACATAATCTCTCCTTCCACTCTCCTCTGTTAGCCGTCATCCATCGCAATCCATCCATATTTTCTCTGTCTACCTCTCGTTTTGTTACCTTGTTATATGATGTCCCTCTGCATTATATGGCTGCACCACGCAAGTTGTTACTGTTAAGCAGATGTTACGAAATATTTGATATTTTTTTTTATTGAATCACAGGTGGCAAATAAAAGGTGTCGTTGGTTCCTTTTTTTAAGATTGGAACATTGGACCCTAGTCACCCCTAAAGAAATAATTCAGTTACATATCTTAGATTTTAACGGACAACCATGTACCTTCTGAGTCAGTCGGTTCATTAGTGCGGTCCGTCGTTTTCTAGTTATTATCCATTCAGTATCTGGGAAAGGCAAGATTCTTTTATTGTTCGAATATGTTATTTTATTTTCATTAATTTCTCCGTGCAGGGGCGGATTAACAATACTGCCCCTGCGGCCGAGGGCGGCCAGTCATAGAAGGCGACAAAACGACACTAACTAGGTGATAGGGCTCCGAACCCGACTGGATGGCAACCACACTTGGTCTCTAAATATGCCGCCACAATAACCTTGTGCTGTGTTCCGGCATAAGTGACCCAATTTCCAGTTCCCATACGTACATAGCAGCGTGTTAGTGGTGCCCCTGATATCGCATAATATCCAAATGGCATTGGAACTTTCCAACAAGGAAAATTATATAAATGAGAGTGAATGGATGTATGGGGCTGAGACATGGATCCTACTGTCAGCTGAACGGAAGCGAATCGATGCGTTCGAGATGTGGTGCTGGAGGCGCATGCTCCGAATACCCTGGACAGCTTTCCGAACCAATGTGTCCATACTCCAGCAACTAAAGATAAGGACGAGGCTTTCCACCATCTGTCTCAAGCGGATACTGGAGTACTTCGGCCACATTGCCCGAAAAGACAATGACAACTTGGAAAAGTTAGTCGTCACCGGTAAAGTCGAGGGCAGCCGATCGCGTGGCCGTAGTCCGACACGTTGGTCGGATCAAGTTCGCACCGCACTAGACACATCCGTCTACGAGGCGCTGCACGGCGCTGAGAACAGGAAGCAGTGGAAAACAACCATACGTGATAGACTGGAAGGTGTTGGTCACGACCCTCAGATATGAGGACTACGACTTGAGGAGGAGGAATGGATACAGGAGTAGAGGTAGACCAAGAAAAGATAGATGGATTGCGTAAAAATTATATGGCAAAAAGGGTGTGAATGTTAAGATGACGTATGACAGTGGAGATTGGAAGGAGAGACGCATATATAATGTAGGGTAAGAGCAGGAAGAAGATTGGAAGCTTTTCATTTTAACGTCCGAGTCTGGATATTGTAACGGCCAAATTGCGTCTCTCTTTAACACAATTAAGCTTTTCTTTACACTCTTTTTTATACAATGAGTCACAAGTAAATGGATGGAATAGATCGGGCGTTTTAACACACCTTCCATCAGACCATAAAGCAGTTGATACCTTTTGTTTTTTCTTCATAATTATCCTATACTAGCCGTTCCTGCCCGCTTCGCTGGTCGAATAAAAAGAAACTGAACTGTTTTAAAATTTGGGGTTATATTCTGATAAAATAAAAATCCCAGAACTCGATCGTAGCGCCACGTACCGGGTCCAATTGCGAATCTAAACCATTCTGGAATCCACTTGAACACACACAAGAAATTTCAACAAAATCGGTCCAGCTGTTTAGGAGGAGTTCAGTGACATACACACGCACATAAGAATTATATAATATTATCCTATATTAAATGTCGTCTGCAACCTAGCTTTCGAACTCGAGGTCTTCTTCTATGTTTCGTATCATATACGAATTACGAGTAAAATTGTTCTAATTCCTATAATAGATTGTGATATAATAGATCGGATTATTATTACATTTTAGGGCCATGTTTGAATTTAATCGCATGATTAAATGTAATTAAAGCCGTAATCCGTTATATTAGCCTCGCATGCTTTTCGCCAAGGCCCTTTATACGAAGGCGTGTGAAGGGCGGTCGTGGAATACATATGACTAATTGGTATTTTAAATTAAAAACAAATGTTATAGCAACTTTCGTATAATCCGTACTAATATTATAAATGTGAAAATGTCTGTCTGTTATCACGCCTAAACCGCTGAACCAATTTTGATGAATTTCAGTATTAAAATTAGACCTTTGAGAAGGACATAGGCTACTTTTTATCGCGGAAATGAAACTTGAAGGGCGTGAAATAGGGGTGACCGTGAATAAGTTCTGTTTTATTTTAATTTACATGGCATAAGAACGTTTTTCGGGTCAGCTGATAACGTATGTATATCTGCACTTGAGTAATGTGTCGTGCGCGTCTTGAGTAATGCGTCTAAAATTTGTCAACTACATTTGTAATGAATTTTGCACAGATATATTGTTTTTGCGACCAGAGTTCGAAACAGTTCGAAATTATGAAAATAATTCAGACGAAACCAGCCCGCAGTTTCGGCATTTTTATGCAGTCTTGTTTTAAATTTTTATCCGTGCACTGTTTCCTATTACCTTATATAGGTTATTATCCTATCTGTGGTTGGCATGCATTATGACAAAATAATATATTATAGATGTGTCTATAGAGACACATATACGTGAGTGGTCACACACATACGTGGTCTTTATATACATGATTCTTCTGTGCGTGTGTATGTTGATTGAACTTCTCCTAAACGGCTGGACAAATTTTGATGAAATTTTTGTTTGTGTGTGTTCATGTGGATTCGTGAATTGTTTAGATTCACAATTAAGTCCATTACAAAATGGTCATTGGCTTGGAATTTTTAATTTATATTCTACAACAACATTTACCGGGTTAACTATTATTTAAAATCTCCGAACAAGACGAGTACTATCCCCTGCGGCCATATATAAACATACCTTCATAATAAACCTGTGGTCCGGCATTAATGACCTAGGTTAGGTTCATCAAATACAGCAGTGTGACGAGGTGCATCTAGCGTTGCAAACATCTTCAAGGTGTCTGCTTACCTTTACGTGGGCCGTAAAATATTTAGTATAGATTCTGAACAAATACGAATTTTGACGCTTGTATGAAATCATCATTAAAAACATATTTATCTTTGACTTTGAACATTGTAAGACCATTTCAATGTTAATAATACAAATATTAAACTATAAAAATATCGCCAGTAAAGTAATTACTGTTATCAGTGACAGCGTAATCTGCGCGATAACGCCGATTATTTCATATTTATGACACTATATGCAATTATTTTATGATAATTATATTTTTGATTTACCTAAGTAATTCTTTTGGTGCAAGTATTTCTATTAATAATATTTTTTGGAGAGATTTTGCGTCTCTGCGTATTCTACCGTCTGTACAACGGTGTGTTTTGAGCTTGAGGTTTCGGCTGGGTCTTTATCCCCATTTCCTGGAGCCTCTTCTTTCTTGTACGAAACGATTCTCAAGAACGTTTATGTTGCGTACTCTCCGCATTTGGAATGAGCTTCCGACTGAGGTTTTCCCATCACAGAACGATATGGGGTTATTCAAAAAAGGCGTTATAAAATTTTGTAAAGTCCGGCAGCGCGTTGGTATTGCCTCTGGTGTTGCAAACGTCCATAGGCGACGGTGACTACCTGCCTTAGGGTGGCCCGCTCGCCTGTCTGCTGAATTCCAATTTAAAAAAAAATTAATATGTAATAGTACTATTGAAATATGTATTTAGACACCCTTCGTGGTTCAGCGGCTTTCCTACGTCGGATCGCCTGCGAGTCATAGGATCTATTCCCATTCAGTCTAGATCAGCGGTTCTTAACCTTTTTGACTGACGACCCAAAGATTAAATATATTTAATGCTCGCGACCCTAATGTTTTATTTTCCTTCCAGTGATAATAAAAAATAGGATTGACTAACAGCCCGTGGTTTGTTAAAATTGATGTCATTATGAAATATCAAAAAAAATTACATTATTAATTTTTTTCTTTATTCAAATCAAAGTGAAACCAGCATACATCGGCAATATTAGTGACTACCCTGATGTTTTATTTTTGTATATTTATTTATGTATATCAATTTAAAAAATTCTATATGTGCTTTTTATTACAAGCATATGAATATTATAATTGCCACGTAACTTAAATCATCCACCCAGTCCACCATATGTATGTTCTAAACAACATGTCTGAAGCCAAATAGCGATGTGTCTATTCCAAATATCCCTTATGTCGCTGGCTTATGTGAAATTTGCAAACCGATACCAAACACTTCGCGACGATTCCTCGTCAATCCGTTATCCAACCGCAGTTTCACTAGGGTTGTCAGAAAGACAATAATAAACCGTTTATATACTCACGTATAGCTTCATAGCTATTGTTACAAATACTGTGACTATTCACACAAGTAGTATTTTATCTATACATATCTAATATATGTACCTAGTCAGGTCATAAATTCTGTCACATGTTTAATGTAAAATAATTGTAACAAGTTTATTCATTATGTAACCATTCATATACCAAAATGAACTTAACAAAACATAGATTCTTATGACATTAAAGTTTATTCAAAATGACCTCCGTGATTTTGAATACAGGCCTTCAATCTGCGCGGCCAGTCGTCAATCGCAGCACGAACGAGGTCCATGTCAATACCGGCGGCTGCCTTAATCAAGGATGTCTTGAGTGACTCCAAATTGGGATGAGGCTTTGAGCACGCCTTTTCCTCCAAGTGTTGCCATATCTTGTAATCTAACGGATTCAAATCTGGACTGGAGGAGGGCCAGTCTTCGTGCCGGATGAAGTCAATTTCACGCGCCGCCAGCCAGTCTTGTGTGCTCTTCGCTCTATGAGCTGGCGCCGAATCTTGTTGGAATACCCAGTGCCTGTTATTGAACATGGTATGAGAAACAGGTTCCACAAGGTTCGTCAGGACTGTATTTTGATACACAACAGCATTCGTTTTTACACCTTTCTCACAAAAATGTACCTCTGTTAAGCCCCAATAAGAAACTCCCAACCATACCATGAGCGAGGATGGAAAATGACCTCGTTGGACACGCGGAATACGGTTGCTCGCTTCTTCACTACTGTGTGCGTACACCTTATCATTTTGTTTGTTGTAGCTCTCTTCTACGGTAAACATTTTTCATCCGAAAAAAAAATTTCCCGATATTTTTTTCCCGCGTACCGTTTCAACAAAGCGCGGCATCTCTTCAGTCTCAGGTCCATTAGACGAGCATTCAAACGATGTCCTGTTTTTTTTCGATATGCCCGAAGCCCTAAGTCTTCATTTAACACCCTTTTCACCGTGGTTCTGCTTAACCCCATCTGAAGGGCCAACAGTTTCTGCTTACGTTTGGGATTTCTTTGAATTCGTGCCTTCACAGCTTTTATCACTGCTGGAGTCCTAACAGACCGAGGGCGACCACTTCTTGACCTGTCATCTACACTAGAGTCTTCATTGTATCGTTTGATGGTACGATAAACGAATCTTTTGGTTATATTCAAATTTTTCAGTATGTTAAAAATTTTAATTGGCGCGTAACCGCAACGATGCAACGCAATAACTGCAACACGGTCTTCTTTAAGCGTCCACACCATATTTAAAAATGAGTAAAATTCTAAAAGTATACCTTTTTTATTTTCATGAACAATTCGAAATTCGAATTCAATAAACTTTTTTGTGGCCAGCATTCTAAAAGAAAAGTTTTTACTGTGTGACAATACTTATGACCTGACTAGGTATATATAAGCGAAAATCTACTGCACGGTATCTCTAAAACTATGCACCCGAATGTCTTGAAATTTAATATGGTTACTAATTTTACAATGTATACGCTCACTAAGTACGGATTTTACCAAAATCTTGTCCATTTTCTTTTTTTATTTATACGAGTAAACGACTTTTGCCGGTTCGGTTAGTAATTTATATAAATAAAATGATAGAGGTTTGCAGATGTGCGCGCATCACAGTAAAACTACTGGATAGATTTCAATTAAATTTTCTAAGTTTTATTTCTTTGACACTTGGTCCTTATCTAATAAAAAAATATATATTATGATATCTTCATTTAATATAAACTTTTAAGTAACAACAATTTTTAATGTGTGTTTTCTTGTTGCGGAAAAGTGAGGTTAAGCGGTGTAGCGCTCATGCGTACGAAAACTTCTCATAATTTTTTTATTTACGTTTTTCTATTATTCGACCATCGAAGCGGACGGAACGGCTAGTGCATAATATCAACAATTTCAATATAATTCAGTGTGTCAAGATATATAAAGGAAAAAATCATAAACTGTCATTATAAACAACTATAAAATTAGATACCAGTCAGCTTTCCAATAGCATATTTGCAGTAAAAATTGCGTGTGCGGTTTTGAGTGTGAACCCTACAAGCGAAGGCGACTCAGCCACTTCCTGCGGTACGGTCCGATGACCCGAATGACGTTACCTTCCTTCCTATAATTAACCAAACCCCCATTGTCTGCATGTGACAATAGCCTTAATGCAACACGTCGATTTGACAATTGTGAAATTTAAAAATAAAAAAGTGGTGTGACGTAATTGAAATTTGCTTTCAATGGACTAAATGGCGTGGCGTGTCAAAATAAGGTTGGGCGCTTTCTATATCCAAACATTTGTTTTTAATAAAGGGTCTTTTGTTATTTGTGGCGAGTAATTTATGTACATATCGTACTTTTAATTTTTTTTTAATGAATCTATAAATATAAACGGGATATGTTACTTGAGGGGGCGTCCATTAATTACATGAGGTAATCGGGGGGGTCGAGTCAAATCTCATCTAATCTGACTGGGGAGATCGGGAGTTTTATCAAATGTCACGTAATTGGTTTTCGCAAGAAACAGAATAGTATTGCGATGAAATAGTATTTAAAAATCTCTAAAATCACACCAGGAATTGATGGACGCCGCCTAATAAAAGACTAAAGAAAATATGGATGGATTGTGTAAAATATGATGGCAAAAAAAGGTGTGAATGTTGAGATGACTAATGGAGGAGAGTGAAAGGAGAGTACATGTTGTGCCAAAACCACATAGTCTGGGATAAGGGCAAGAGGAAGAATGTCACATAATAAAAGATAAAAGGTGTTATCAGTGTTTTTACGGTAGTGAGTATGCAATAAATTTAGTTTTTATTTTCCAAGTCTGTGCCTTGCCTTAGGCCAAACCTAGTGTCACAGGGCCTTGTTAACAGATAATTAACGGACATAAATCTGAACCACAATAAACTAATAGACAGTGAAATTATTATATCGCCTTTTTGAGGTTTTAGGGTTCCTACGGTACCACCAGAGCCTTCATGGCGCGTTCTTATTCAGTCTAGTTGGTGGTGAAAAAATGTGAAAATTGCATTTTGAAACATTCTAAAATAATATATGTATATTGCATGCATTTATAACTAGTATTATAGTAGAAGTGTTGCATCAATGTAGTTAGTTGTGTATATTTTTTATTTATATTTAATTGTAGATTGTAGAGCTTAAATCCATGATATGTGAATGCTATGATTACTCGTAGATTGCTTGAAATGCATTTTATTATTTAGTGTTGTACCAACTCCTAAGTTAAGGTTATTTTTATTCATTTTTAAAAGTACTCGACTTTCCCAATCAATATACAATTATTTTGCCTGTGTTGTAATAAAAACAAAGGCGTGGGAAGTTTTGTACAGCCTCGATGTTATTATATGCTACAGTGAATGTCTATTTACTAAGAAAGCATACACCAAAAATATACGTATTTTATGTCACGGAATTGTTGATTCTCGTGAATCGGATATTATCAGTGAATAAATAAGATGGCTGGCAAGGACTGGATGCAACGATCCGGAGATAGCACTTTGTGGCATGCCTTGGGAGAGGCTGCCAGCAGTGGACTTCAATAGTCTGACGATGATGATGCATAAAAAACCTATAAATTTGTCGATTGGATTATTTAAGAATCGCTGTAACCAAATGTGTACGTTATATTTTTATTACACTGTATACGAACAAATGTTATTACCATCAAAAGCAAGTATTATATTAAAAAGATGTAATATAGAACCTTTACAGGATGAAGACATCCTTCTATACCGATGGACTTCCATATAGTATGCATTTGCGAGCATAATTATTCATGTTATACATTTGTGAGTTTTTTCTTCATAGTGTAACTTGTAACAAAGATTCGCTTAGTTTCAGTGCCGTCGGAAAATGAGTAAAATATTGAAGAGAAAATAAATAACATACACTTTTAACTAAGCTATGTGGCTATTCAATATTGAGTCTTAAGTTCCTAGTTGTAGGTTGTACTTTAGATATTTACTGTAACATATAAATAACATATTTCAGGTAATTAAATACCTTTAATATTATAATTCTATTTCTATATCTGCAGATAAAAGTAGCCACTTCTATGACATAGGTAATATATATCGTAAAGAATGTGAAGTTCGTCAAAGTGCATTTCAGTTTTGGTCCTTCGAGCAGTATTAAATTGTTGCAAATTCAATTCATGTTAGTAACGATTTCAAGCCTTATATAAATATTATAACCATCTATAATTGTTTAACATTATATGCAGATAGTTGGCGTATAGTTAAGTTGGTGATGTGATTGGTTTTCAGGGCGGCATCAACGACGAATGTGATGTTCGCGTCTGCGCCCCTCACGAGACGCGCCTCTGCCTTACAGCTGGACTCCTCAGACACTGACAACAAAGGTATATAATAATGATCTTTTTATTTTCCAATCATTCTTACAATTCATAGGGATATATAAAATAGCATATTTTAT
This sequence comes from Malacosoma neustria, assembly GCA_963693495.1. Classification (NCBI taxonomy): domain Eukaryota; kingdom Metazoa; phylum Arthropoda; class Insecta; order Lepidoptera; family Lasiocampidae; genus Malacosoma; species Malacosoma neustria. Next base: position 2,034,960 of record OY856390.1, on the reverse strand, counting down.
TTTGCTATAATAATCGATTTGAATAAAATGTAATATACTCAGTTTTTTAGCAAAATTTAAAGTAATACTTTATTTAATTTTAAATAATAATAATAACAACCCATAACACAGATTTTTCCCCAAAAAGGGGGGTAACGTCAGGCAGGCGGCCAGTTATAAAAACTAAGCCACAACTATTCCAACATGTAACATGTTGTGCCGACCCCATACAATGTGGGATACGGGCAGGAGGAAGGATAATAAACCCATCCCACTGCTAGACCCGGCAAAACATCCCACTGCTGGACCGATGGTCTCGGTAGCCGGGTTTCCTCGCGATGTTTCCCTTCACACGCGATACATGGCAATTATGATCCTAATATACACACAAAGCGAGAAAAAATGCGTAAGAGGTATAAGTTATTGTGGGATTAGAACCCGGGACCTTTAGATTGGTCGATCAGTGGAATACATCTTAGCTAATAGGTATACACTGCTTATTTACATCAATAAAGCTATTTTTATGAATTTAACTTTTTAAACGGCATATATATTTTGTTCATTTTTGACGTTTCTTTTAAAGTTGATGAATTAAGCTCAGAAAAATTTAATTTTTGACATTTAGGAGCAGTTACCCAAAATATTTTAACTTTGTAAATTCTTGTATCACTTGATAAATTTTTCGCAATTAAGCACTGTTAAAGTTATGTATTCACTATTATCCAGAAAACTTTCCCTTACCGATATTATACGAAACTTTATGAGAAAAAACTTCAATAAAATTTATTATTAAATCATGCTGCCACACCAGGATTTCTGATGTTCTCAAGTTACTGTAAGTTTGACACTACTTATATTATTCTTAGCTCGCAATATGTTTATTCGATAAGTTATTCGACTGTCATCGTCATTTTAAACCTAATTGGTCTATACCTGTTTGGTACATTTTCTTAACGCTTTTCTCTAACTTTACCGTTACTAGAGGTCTAGTAACCTCAACATGGACAGCTGCGAGTGTATGTAAATAAATCGTTTGTAATACTTAACTTGGACCACAGGAGCATCGTCCGTGTACTATCGGTCTAAAAGGAAATTTTCGGTTGAAACTCGATTCATATTAGTTTGTTCAGGTGAACTTGCACATACCCCAAAAACGGTTTAAATTTTAAATTGCTCACTGAATTGTTCTGTTATTACACCGTCATTGTTTGTGAGACGCGTCGACCTTGCGCGGTATTGTCAAAGATTATGGTAATTCAGGACAAATTGTGGTGAAATGACGTCATGCATTACATTTTAGTATTATCATATATACATTGTTATAACGTAGTATATTCTATAGCAGTGTTTTTCAATATTTTTGAATACACGACCCATTTAATGGTTGAAAAATTCTGGCGACCCCCTTGGGCCATAAAGACACAAAGTTGAAAGTAATTTATAAAACTATGTTTATGATTTTCTCTATTTTGGTACGTATATTCATTATTAAGACCTACATTCTGTAAAAAGTCACGACAGCTTTGAAAGTAAGTACGAGGTAAGTTGGTAAGGCTGCGTGCGGTTTTGATTTGGACGCCAGTTTGCGGGGACGAAACTTCGCGGCGTTGCCACACCGCATAGTCGTCGCGGACGTAGAGCTTTTTCCTTTTGCCGGTGATCCCCCGAGTAAGGCTTCGTGACCCCCCTCAGGGTCGCGATGCACAGATTGAAAAAAACTATTCTATAGCAAGTACACAGCGTGAAGAAAGTTTCATTTTTTTAGTTTGGCATTGAGTCTAGCTGTTATTTTTTGTTGTTGTTTGCAGACGAACCGGATCGCCAACCGCAGCCGGTTATGTGGTCTTCGGTGGCACGACGGCGCACCGATCTGGTGCCCACGATACCCCTGGGGCGCGCGCCAGGTAGGGCCCACTCCATGACGCGCCTCGACCGTCTAGCGCCGCGGCCCCTCCACTCCGCCTCGCCCTCCATGCACCACCTCAACAGGACTCGTAAGATATACAGCTGCCGGCTATGCTCGCTTGCAAAGCTGGGTGATGGCTTCCTGTGTGACCTCATGTGTCTGTTTTGAAGGGTCATTGACGCTTTCTATAGCTGGGTGACTATTAACGAGCACTTTGGGTTACATATCACTCTGATTAACATAAATCAACTCGGAAGAACTAATCTTTTAATTTCCGCTATCTTGGATATTGTTTGGTCTTGTAGGTGAACGCTTCAAGCAGCTTGAAGGACCAGTTTTTTCTGAGTCGCAATACTTGCTTGCAAAGATAAGTGCTCGTAGCGACTTATTTCATCTATATTTCTTTTATTCAAGAATTTACACTCGATGAGAACATTTACTCCAAGGCATTTCCTAAACATACTATTGGCATTGTATAAAGTGACATAGCCACTGAAGAAGCCGTGTCATATTTCAATACATTTCTCGTGTAAATGATTAAGCAGCTTGAAATACCGGTCTCTTTTAATTGAAGAAGTGCTCAGTTGACTTCTATAAGCTGGTCCCTTTTGAAAGGATTGCTTCCAAAATATATCAACAATTTTTTGACGTTAATATTTATATAAATGCTATCTATCTTCAGCGTTTTATTATGAGAGGAAGGCTACACTAACCGGCTCGAAGGACCTTTTCTTTTCAGTGTTTTTATTAAGGCAGTTTTAATAGCCTATAATTTTTATAACACTGACCAAAATATGATAGCAGTATCTTCTGCTTGCAAAGCTAAAATATTGTCTCGAATCGAAGGAATATTTATTACAGTTCAAAGCTCAGCCAGGTTATGATCGCTTGTATTTTCTGGGAGATATTACTGTTGCTAACAATATGCTTTTTGGCTTAGCGTGTCCAATAATATCTCGATTGTTTTCAGAGTGAATTTTAATTTTCAAGCTTGCAGTATTGTGTGGTGTGATAAAATCTTAATACATTTGTTTTACTTATTAATAATGTTTATTGTTGTGTTTGACAATTCAATCTGTTATCATCGTTTCTTCGTAAAACTGTATCAGCAGTTCTAGTCTTTACCTCCGTTGGTAGCCAAATACATAAAAGACCGATCTCTTGCTCTTTAGATCTGTATCGCCATTCTGATCTCGTTCACTCGTTGTTCACTAATTTCATTCGCTCCTTATAAGAATGAGTATCGGTAGGAGTCTGATAGTGAAACGTGATTTTAAATGTTATAAAATATTTCAACGAAATTCTTTTAATTTCAAAATCTTCATCTAAATAAAAACGGTGGTGTTGGGGCGGGTAGAGGTGCTCTATCTATCTCTATATTTTTACTTTTAAACATAATTTATATGATTGAATGAATGTAATACTGATTTATTGTGAAAATGAACGGAAGTAACAGGACTGTAAAGTGCTTCTGTTGGGTATTATCACTGGTTCTATTTTCAGTGCGTGCGCCGTCGCTTTTCTGTAATACTTACTTTCGTTTGTTAACATAAAATAGATTAAATGAGGCTAAAATCAGTTTTTACACGCTGACTACCCTCAATTCTGAATATATAGCAAAGTTCTCTGAAGTTCGAACTAGAAGCTGTGAGACTAGGTCGTAATTTACGGCATTGTACCAACGCTATGGGTCGATTTCGTATTATAGTTTTAATAGTCTTCGCTAAGGTAAGATGTCCTTAAATTCATTAATATAATAGATTTTTTTACTGATTTTGTTTGTTTTTATAGCTTTGTCACAGTAAATCACACCTAATTATGTTTGGTAGCACGTTTAATTTTGCGTTTATTTTAATTTATAATTGTATATTTTTTTATGTAAATGTTCATTACTGGGCATAATACTGAAAATCTGTAATAATACGAAAGTCTGTAATAACGGGCAATGTTTCCTTACAGTCTCTATTAAGGTCATGAGTTCGAATTGGATTTTCTTGTTTCTTCATATTTGCTTGACATAAGCGTCAATGTGCAGAACGTACGGGCGAAACTCCGCCGAGTTCGAGGCCCGGCAGTGCGCTTTCCAACACAGGTGTAGTACGGAGGGCGACGTCAGCGCCGAGGCGGCCCAGGCCCGCCTCCATCGCTGGCACTGGGGTCAACACCCCCAGAGGTAATTATTTTTAGTATACTTAAAAATTATTACAGATTTGTCTATTTAATAGTTGTAAGATTTTGATATTAGTGCCAACGGGAGGCGTGTTTAAAAGAGTTGACGCCCACCGGTAACAGTAGACATGTTTTGATATATGTTAAAAATGTTTATTCAAATAGTTTTTCTTATTAATAAACGTATAAACAATATACAAGAGGTAAACAATGCCTCTTTAATTCTCTAGATTTTTCTATAATTCAAAGTGTTTTAAATAACATTTTTTAAATATGCTTTAAACAAATGACTAATACAGCTTTGCGTCAGTGTGCCGTTGCTTGAATATAATTAATACTGTATGTTGTATAACTGCATGACTGTATATTTACTATTACTATCATTAATTTATATTACAATATTTTGTCTGTTATTTATTTTTAAAGCAAATTTTCAGTAGCTGTATGAAGTATATGATGGAAGATGACTATCATCATTGAATCTATTTTATTTAAACATAAATAATATACTAAACGTCCTTTATATATTTAAATATTCACTATAAAAAAAATCTGGTAAGAATTTCTAAAATTTCACGGGCTAAAAATATTTAAAGTAAATTATTAATATGCGATAAATTTATAATTTATATGGGATTTCCACGTGGAGGAATATTAAGTGAAATGTTTCAAATGAATTTGCACAATGACACTCGTTGTGTGTATTGGTCTAAACATCTCGTCGGATAAAATATACAGGATAAAAAGCCGTAAATTATTTCATTATTCTATGTGATAGGGATGTAGGTACGCTGAATTGGGGATATGGCTACGTGGTAGCCTGTCTGGATGACAACCACCCTCTGGTCTACGTGTATGCCGCCATAATAACCTTGTATTGTGTTCCAGCATTAGTGACCCAGGTCGCTGTTTATGGGACACTAGTGTGTTCGCTGTGCCTCCAGGGCACCAAACATCTATAGGTGACTGTAACAGCTTACTATTAAGTAGGCCGTTAGCATATCTGCTGTTCTTCAGAAATAAAAAATATATATGTATTCTTGACTTTGAATGCATTAATCGTGTTTGCACTTAGGCGGTGGAGATACAGGCACGGGCGGGCAGAGTTTGGCGACGACGCCGAGCGTGTCGCGCGACAGCACCGTGGTGGTGGGCGGGGGGGACGCGCCGCGACGCGCGCAAACCACGCCGCGTCGCCCGAGACCGCAGTCCATGCACGCCACCACTACGCCAAAGTCTGGTGAGTGTCACAATTTTTGTTTTTACAGTCTTCTCTTTACCCCCTCTCTCTTCTATCCTTATTGGAAGACCTCCCAGAAAGTAACTAATCAGGCTTATACCAATTTTTAGATCAATATTCTTCTCAGATGTTTTTTATGGAGTAGATGATCTTATTCCAATTTTCGTGAATAAGATAAATATACTAGAACAATTCACACAACGCCATCTAGTCTCAAAGTAAGTAGTGTAGCATTTGTGTTATGGGTACTACATAATTAATTTACTACATACATGCTTTTCTTTTGTAAATAAAAACATATTATAAATAAACACCCAGATGCGAGACGGAAATCGAACCCGTGACCTCCGCAGGCATACCATCACGTGTTAACAGCGTTACACGAGATAGCCGATATATAATGGTCTTATTTCATTTAAATCGCTTAGCCATGTAAACTTTTTTAGTGATAGACTAACGACAATGATCCACGAAAATAGACAAATAAAGTGGTGATAGAGGTGGGTTAAAGAAAGAGAGATATTGTGCCGTGTGTACTCTCTCTCTCTCTCTCTCTCTTGCCGTATAAAACAAAATTATTAGTTCACAGAATTAACCTACGAAATATAACGATTTTCGTAGGTACTATTGTCTAGTTAGTAAAAAAAACTGATTTTAATCCCTACCGGTATGTAATGAAGGTCGTATATTGATTGCAGCCACTCTCGCGTCCGAAGGAAAACCGCCCCTACACAGAAAGCCAAAGCCATCCAAAGAACACGATAAGGTAACATATGTTCTTACGCCATATAAAAAGCCCTTTTTTTAACACGATTTTATTAACTTGGCCTGTTTGTATCCATGTATATCTTATGTTACAGAATTTTCGGACTGGATTTTGACCCACTTTGAACTATCAAAAAAATTTAACATTTTGCACACTTATTTATAGTGTGAAAGTTATCTGCCACGCATATGTTAATTTTAGGGTTGGAGGCTCAAACCAAGTATTCTTAAACGAAGTTGTGCCACATTTTTCCAAAAAATGGATTATTCAGCGAAAGGTGTCAAAACATAGTAAATACTTGCAAGTTGAATTAAAATTCTGTCTCGACGGTGATACACCGTTTCTAAAATGAAAGCCTTATACGACACTGGGATTAAACACTTCAATGATGATTATTATTTTTGTCTTATATCATCATCATGTGCATAATTGGCCATGTACCGACGGTGAAGGAAAACTTCATGAGAAAACAGAATGATTTATTATTCACTCACTGATTATATCTATGACCACGCATAACTTTTGAGAGAATTGATTTATTTAAGCACGTATAGTCCGGACGCGGAGCAGGACAAATTTCGTACAATGACCTGTTATTAGCTGTCTCTATCACTCCCGCGTAAATATAATGAGTCCTCGCTCGCACAGAGCAATGACCGCCGTCCTCCGGGATTGTAAACAATTGTAAAGCAATTTTGAACACCGCCACTTTAGAGAGAATAAATGTTATAATAACTGGTTTGAGCGAATGGAAAAGTGTATTAAGCTACGTGGTGAATACTTTGAAAAACAATAAAAAGAATAATAAGGTTTTAGTTATGTTATTTCTTCAAACGAGAAAACTTAAAAGGCATGCCTCGTAGTAATTGTAACTCGGTTTTTATAACTGTTATAATATAAAATCTAAATAAATAAATAATTTATTATAATAACAATAATTTAGTAATTTTTTTTTACTCCTTCAAACATTTTATGTAAACTGCACATAATACAAAAATGTTTGTGACCACTGTCAGTAGGTAAAGAGGTCATTGTACGAAATTCTTCCTGCTCGGCGTCCGGACTATAGTAATTAGTAGACTATAGTCACAAAAAATTATAAAATAAAATCATTTTAACAAAAAAATTAATCCACCGAAAAACTGGAAAGCAAAAAATAATAAACCTTCTTTTTATTAACTTTAATAACTAAGTTCTTAAACTAATGTAAGTATACCTAAGGTTTTTTTTGTATGTACCTTTTGCGTTTTCACGTTTAAGGAATCTATCAATCCATCGGCGTAAGTGATCCTAATCTTAACGTGATAGCCTACAAGGTCTGCAGTACTCTACTGTGGGTACTGTCGTGAAAGACTAATTCATTCATAGTTGTTAAGTACTAATGCAACTTTTTAAGCTTCTATATATGTATATAAAAAAGGGTGTTTGTGCAGTTCATATACGACAGAAGTGAAACTTCAGAAAAGTAGCTTATGAGAGAACATTCATACAATACTGGGCAAGAAATAATGCACATCGACCTCTAGAAAGAGACATTCGACTAATTTCGGCTTTGTAGAGCGTTGTCCCTTTCGCACGAAATTCTAACAGTCCGGTATCTATTAAGAGCTGTTAAAACAATTATTGTGAGTTGCGCGTATTTTGTTTATTCTTTTTATTTATTTTTTTATAAAACATTTTTTTTTTCTTTAAGTATTGTCCTTAGATTATAGTAAAATAAAAAAACATGTATGTTTACGTATTGATTTATTTATTTTGAAAAGTGATACATTCTGACAAAACAATTATAAATCCTCAATTCCTTTCGATTCACAATCAGTGTTCTCAATGAAGTCAATATCATTGTCGCTATTAGCCGTATTTATTACCTGTCTATCAGTGTAATTATCTAGACCATGTTGAAATCTTCGAAATTCATTCTCACATTTAATTGCATGATCGCAAACCTTTTTCGGCTTCAGATAAAAAATATTTATACAGTTTGTAGACAATTTCGCGTGACTGACCATGTAAAGGCTTCCCTCTTTTTCCTAAAGATGCCATAGTACAATTCAAAATTATTTAAATTTGGGGGTGTTAACAACGTTCTATATATATTCTGAACTGAACGCGACCGTACTCCACCACATTTGTCGAACGACTGACAAAACATAATGTATGTAGTGTGCGAAAGAGACAACGCTCTACAAAGCCGAAATTAGTCGAATGTCTCTAGAGGTCGATGTGCATTATTTCTTGCCCAGTACTGTACTTGTATTCTATCTCATTCGTCTCTTGCAGGCATTTATGAATGTATTTGTTTGAGGTCACTTTTTCGTTACATCGATTTTGCAAATTGGTGTTTCTCTGTCGTAGACGCCTCGTGGCAAGTCGCTGTCGGCGTCCCCCGGCCGCACTCTGTCGCCATCGCCACGCGCTTCTAAAGAGCCTAGCGTTGACAAGGAGACGCACCATAAGGTATGGAGCTGCTTACCAAATATATCTAACCAGTTTCCTATCTTAGCCTCCTCATAGGCCATTTATTTAAAAAAACTAAGTGTTTTTGCAATTGGTGGGTAAATTTTGAAGTGCTGCCATTGTAAACTCGCTCAAAGAATAGTAAAAAATATCCGCTTTAAAGCATAATAAGCAAATGCACTTGTATTTGTAATGCGATTTTATTTAATATGTTATTATTTACTTATTTTGTGCTCTAAATAAATTTTTTTTCTTTCTTTCTTTCTTTCTTTCAAATAGTTGTATTGAGCAGTAATTTGTATTATTTATTATTGCATTAATTTCTGTATTACTACGTGACACTAATGTTGTTTTGGTTGTCTAAATAACTGGAAACATTTGACGGTTTGTCAAACACCATAGATAATATGTATTTAAAACATATGCTTTTTGTTGAAAATAAGAAAATGACAGTATTAATGAATGGATTTTCAGCCGATCCCAGTGAATTCGTCGAATGCGGACAAGAGCCAGGTGAACGCGGCCGAGGTGACGCAGAAATTGGAAGCGCTGCAAGTCAATGACACAAACCAAAACTTAGAAAATAAGGTATATATCTAGTGGCCATATCTGTGTTTGCAGTGTCAGTCAAAATGAATTAAATTAAGGTGGCGCCATAATCGAATTAGTGTACATTTTAAATGAAAGAGAATTTTTACTTGGCATACTTCAATACGCTCACTACAAGTACATTCATATAATTCACTGTAGCTGTACTAGCGCCGCATCTTGGTGGGTTTTTGAACTATAATTTGCACTGTACAGTTAGACGCTTTTCAACTTCTCCCTCATATGATATGGTTCTCGTTACCTCTTATCCTCGTCACAGATGACGGATTGATCTCTCAGACTAGCTTACAGAAAAGACATCAATTTTTTACGATAAAATAATATAGATAAATTGTGAAACTGCAATCAACTTTATGTAAAATATTTACTTTTGAACGTCTGTCTACAAAACTTTCATACAATCAGGGTTTTGATGCAAATATCATGCAAATGTGGCAATATTTTGCAGCCTACTTCAGGTAACGAAAACTTGAGAATTAATTAAGATAAATAACGGACGAGGCCTTGACGACGGCTTTCCTTTTGGGGTTGGGGGACCAGACGATAATGGCCCAGTAAAAGCAACAATCAGTCAAATCAAATGGAAAGACTAAGATTACGGGATCGTCTAAGTAAGGGATAGGGCGTCGCCGCATAACGGCGCGCAGGAGCTTTGCCTTGCTCTTGTAAGAAGTGGACAAGGGCTACCGTGTCATGGGGGGCGAGAATGGCTACGCGCCACAGGTCGGTCGATAAAATAGCGTTTTCTACTACTCTGAGAAGTGCTCCGTGGAATCCCATTATCACAAGGGATCGTTTTGGGCGGTAATCTGAACGGTCATTTGGATGAGGGATGTAGAGAATTTGAGCGTGTTCACGATGGATTTGGGTACGGAAGGGGAGGATAAAATACCTGTTTAATTGAAGGGACAGCTCTTATAAGACCATCATTAGGCCTGTCCTTTTATACGGATGTAAAGCGTGGCGGGTGCTGGAGTGACATATGACTGCTGCGGTGGATGTGTGGAGTAACGCGAACATACCGCGCTAGGAACTCGCATTCGCAGCAGTCTTCATGTCCGTGACATTGCGGATAAATTGCAGGAGTGTCGGTTTCACTGGAATGGCCACGTTTTACGGCAACCGGCTACTTACGTGGGGAACAAATATCTGACCATGCCGCCACCGCCGGGCCCCGGTAGGAGTACCGGAGGAGGAGGAGTAGACCCGAAAAGTGCTGGCTTAATGTCGTAGGGGTTGATATGCGTGCCAATGGACTGACCACTAGAGATGCCGATGATCGTGCGAAGTGGAGAAGTCGGAAAGCGGACCCCGGACGCTGAAGCGAGAATTTGGGTTATAACCGGGATTCAACGCTAAAATGATGATGAAATAGCATTATAGGAGAAGACGCTGGAAGTTTAAAAAATCTAGGTCAGTATATAATTTTTTTTTGTATGTACAGGAAAATGAAAACAAAGAGGTTGTTGAAGTGAAAATGTTGGAAACGAAATCCGAAGAAACCACAATAGAAACAGGGAAAGTTGTAGAGAAATCGAACGAACAGAAACAAATAGAAGTACAGAAGCCGGAGAAGGAAAAGGAGAGGAGAGAAGATAAAGAGGAGAAGAAGGAGGCGTCTCAAGAAAAGACTGAAGACAACGAGATGACAGGTGCTGATCTAAATTTTTCACTTTATACTATCAAATTTGTGATAATTTAATTTCAAGAATTTGTTTGTGTCTTGAATCTTAATTGCCAATTTTAGTTATTCTTAATTTTAGTCCAACTCAGATGCCGAGATCTGCAGTTCTTTTCCAATCTTACTATTTCTAGTCGAACAATGACTGACAATGATTTTGTCATGTTTAGCTTCAATGACCGCTCGTCGTATTACAACCGAGGAAGAGGCCAAGGCCGCTCTAGCCGAAAGGCGCAGGCGGGCTAGGGAGGAGCTAGAAAGGCAGGCAGAGCTCGAGAGGCAAAGGTGATACTTTTTTTCTTTTTATTATATTTTCTGTCTTTACAAAACTGTCGATGTGGCTCAAATACTTTTTTTTTTCAATAATCTGTATAATGTGAAAATTTGTTTAATAAAGATTTAAAAAAAAACAGTTGAGCACGTACACTCAGAGTATACAAAACTAATTGAAGATCACAGAAATATTTTGTTCTTCATAAGGGAATAACTTTAGAACGATTATTCAAGGCCACTTATGTAACATCTCTAGCAGCCTCTGTAATATTACTACACCTATAGGGGCTACGGGAACCACCTACCATCTGGTGGGCCGTCTTTTTATTTTAATAATAATCTTTCTGGTATGTATGTATCTATTACTATAACTTGTAGGTTGCAACGTGAAGCGGAAGAGGAAGCCGAGAGGCAACGCCAGGAGGAAGAGAGACAGAGGCGCGAAGAGGAGGAGGCGAGGGAGCTGGCACGTCTGCAGAGGCAGATGGAGGAGGAGAAGCTTAGGAAGGCCATTGAAGCCCAAGAGCAACTGGAACGCGAGGAAGCAGAGCGCAAGGTCCGCGAGGAGGCCGAACGGCAGGCTCGCGTTCGCGAAGAGGAGGAGCGCCGACGTTTGGCCGAGGAGGCCGAACGCCTCCGCAAGGAGGAAGCCGAGAAAGAGGAGCGCGAGAGGATCGCCAGGAAGCAGCGCGTAGAGGCTATCATGGCGCGCACTCGGCTACGGAAAGTAAATATATTGCAATTTTTTTATCGCTAGGGAACCACTGACGGCCTACTTAAACTTAACAGCTTTTAAAACGATAACTCGTCGCATATGAATGTTTGCAAACCAAAGGTACCGCGATCGCACCACTATCCTGACATCATGATCGGTAGGGATACTAGAACCTGAGTTACTTATGCTGGAACACAAAAATATAAGAGCGACATATTTATACACCAGGGGTGGTTGCAATCCAGATGGGCTTGGGATCCTTCTACCTAGCTAGGGTTGTTTTGTCACCTTTAATGACAGGCCGATCCCGGCTTCAGCGGTCATTATTCATTCTCTGACTACACGGAGAAAAAATTACTCAATATTATAAGTTTCAGATTTATTTAGATTCAGATCTTTGTCTATTTATTTAAGAAAATTATGTATTTTGGGGTCCGTGGACTGATTAACGGTTTTGCACTATGTCTAGATAGTATATTTGATGCTACCGCGTATTATACGCTCGTGAGACATTATAAATAAAATTTAAATTATTTTGTTAATAATAACTATATAAATATTTCTATTTCCTTCATATTCCTATTAATAATAACTATATATATAGCCGTTTCCGCCAGCTCCGCTGGTCGAATAGCTAAGTTTTCGCACGCATGCGCGCATACCGCTTACCCCGCTCCTCCGCGGCAAGAAAACACACGTTTCTTAAAACTTTAATAACTTAACATTAAATGAAGATATCGCAATATTTTTTTAGATAAGGGTCAAGTGTCTAAGAAATAAAACTTAAAAAAATTTATTGATAAAAATATATCCAGTAGTTTTGCCGTGATGCGCGCACAGCTGCAGACCTCTAACATTTTATTTATATAGATTAATTAAATCGATTTAAAATATCATGTTTTGTATCTCTTACTTACCCTAGCAAGCGGAGGAAGAGAAGAAGAGTCTCGAAAAACCCCAACCGCCGTCTACCGAAACGTCAGAAGAGCAACCAGTCCAGCCCGCTTCCCAACAGGAAGTGGCACCGGCACCAGCCCCAGCGCCCACTGACAACGGAAACGCGGTGGCCACTGGCGATTTGCTCGGCAGCTTCGATTCTAGCATGGTTCGATTCTGGGCTTTATTTCTTTGTTACTGATTTAAAAGTCTTATCGTGTCGCTATTGCACAATTCCTTTTTTTATTGCAGCATTGAAGACAGGCGTGGAGCCCACTTATTAATAAGTAGTTACCGTCGGCTATGAATATTTGCGACGCTGGAGGCACCGCAAGCACGCTACTGTTCCATAGAGGTACAGGAACCTGGACCACTAATGCCGGAACGAGCTTGGGGCCCTACCATATAGCTAGCTAGGATTGTTTTGTCGTCGTTTAGGGCGACCCCGGGCGCAGAAGTTAGTATTCTTACTGTGCCGTGCATGGAGAAGACTCTCCTATCTTAGACTATTTCTTCTCTCTATTCCAGCTTACTTGTCCAAGTTAGTACCAGAGCGCTTGTGTGATGGGTACTAGACAATTTATATAATTTCTGTAAATATACCCCCCCCCCCCCCATCTGTGGGTGCCAAGGCTTGAGTCTCAACGTGCGACAGGTTGCTTTAATATTTCGGATGGTTCTGTTATTTTGTATAAATATCGTCTTGCAGACGGTTGAAACGAGAGCCGAACTCGAAGTGAACACCCAACAGACTGTAGTTAAATCTGAAGTTAGTTCAGAAACTGTCAAGTCAACGAACAACGGCAACGTCACTGCCGACCTTTTGGGCCTGTCCGAACAAAATAATGTGAGTGAATACGTTGTTTTGTAATGATTTATTTCAATAAATACAATAAAAATGCTATTTTACTTAATTCGTGTTAAAGTGATATAGAACTTATAATTAATTTTTTTTTGTATTTCTGAAATAAAAGAAAAAAAATTATTTTATTGTTAAATAATAATAAAACAAATACACAAAATATACTGAAGTGACTGTAACAAAGCTTCGACTAGATGAGTATTGTTATGAGTTTATTAATAAAGATTATGAGTGCTATTAATAAACTTATAACTGCTAAGTTATCGTCGTGTATGGATGTTTGCCACCCAGAGACACCGCTGACACGCTGCTGTCCGCTTAGAGGAACTGGGTCCCTTAAGCCGGAATCCAGCACAAGTTTATTGTGGCGGCATATTTAGACACCAGGGGTAGTCGCCATCCAGACGGGCTCGAAGCCCTACCACCTAACTGAGGCTCCTTTTATCTAGAAGAAAGGATTTAGTTACCGAGTGTGTGAGTTTAAACCGAGTGTTCACGCACTCATTCTACGCCGCCGTACATCTTATGCATCGCAGGCATAACTAAGTTATTAAAAGTTCAAACTTAAATATTGTTATATAAAATTATATTGAGGAACATAATTAAGAAACAAACTTAAACTAATATGTATTTGATCTAATAAAAAAAACATTTACAAAACCTAGTTATTAGTTTGAGACCTGAGTTTTTTTTATCTATTAGATTTTTTTCAATATATTTCAATTGAACTTTTATAGTACTTCATCGCTACGTGTTTATTTATATATTAAAAATTAAATTATAGTTAAAAAAAAAACGAAAATACACGCTTTTATAGTCTATGTTTTTATTAATTTAACGCCATCTTCCGGCAGAAGGAAAAGAAAGCGTTAATCCTGATGATTCTGATAAGGACTATGGGACAAAATCATTAAATTTGTGTCATTGTTGTCATCAATTCTTGACAAGTGGGCAAAATTTTGAATTTATTTGATTTTTCAAAGTGGGTGTCTATGCGCACTCGCTACCTACTTCACATCAACGTGAAACCGGCCACATGCGGCCAACGTCGCATCGCTTCATCGCCATCTTCACTTTACCGATTTTCTTATAACGAATTCAACCTATGTACCTGTTATTAAAATAAAAGTTAAAAGTAAAAATTAAAAACATTCATTTATCGTACACCGAATGTTTGCCTCCTCTTCCCGACATAATAATAGCAGCCAACAGCGAACCACGACGTCCAAGCATTGGGATACGCGTCCACCAAGGTATGCGCGAACGCGAACAAATCCGAGCTGCGCCTGAGTTCAACGAGGCACGCCGTGCGCACTTCCACGCAGCACCACGGATCTGACGAGTCTAATGCCCGGAGTGCCTCTTTCCATTTGCACGCGGCAGTCAGTCGCCGGCAGCGTGCCCGCGGCACGCTGCCGCTTCCGTCGTGCGGGCGTACACTGTTTCCGCATCTATTACTACAGGGTCGTCGGTATCAGGCGGGGGCGGTACGGCTGGCGCTGGCGTGTATCTATTCAATCGTTCCCTGTAGGCAGCTCTGAGCAGGGCCCCCTCAGCGGCACCCAACTGACTATTTATTGGCAGGTTTTCTATTAATTCCCTCTCTTGCCTAGGAGTGAGGGCATGCTGTTCCAATAGCAGATCCAGCGCTTCGTAACACGCACAGTCCACGCGCAACGCAGCCGACAGCGCCTCGGCGGCTGCTTCGCGCCGTTCCAGGGCCGAGAACGCTCTCGCTTGCCACACTAACACGCCTGCCAATGCCCTATTGTGCCTCTGATCAGTAGTTCTTGGCTCCAGCAACAGTGGGTAAAAATTGAGGCCGCAAATTCCGTTACATAGATACATACAGGTCAAGTTAATAAAAGCGTGGTAAAAAGATATTTTACATACATACAATAATTACGCCTCTTTCCCGTAGGGGTAGGCAGAGACCACTTCTTTCCACTTGCTACGATCCATTACGCTAAATAATCATACGTTAAAGATATTTTAAAGTGATATTAAAAAATTTCCAGACCGAGGACAGAACTGAAGAGCAGTTGACGACAAAAACACAACAAATACAACAGACCATAGACAACGCGTCGTCGAACACCACGACGACGGAGACAAATAACGGTAACGTACACATCACATCAAATGTTGGCCACATATCGACCAACATCGCCGCCAACCTGTCGGCCAACTTCATCCAGACGGAGATCGCGTCGAACGAAAGTCAAAAGGAGGTACAGAAGATTGTAGAAGACGATTTCACAACGCACAACGGCCACGGTGCACACAGTCATCCGTTGACATTGCAAAATGCAATTTAAAATGTATGTTAATAGGGTATGTTATTGATTGCGTCTGAATTTTCATAGCGTATATATTGGTTGCGTTTTGTACGACGGGATATTTACCCGTCCGGTTTGGTCAATATTTAAACCGCTATAGTTGAAACTGTTTATAATATTTCACTAAGCTGTGGCATATTTTTAAAACTGGATTCACGTTTGGATTGTTCGATATTTGTGTACACTGTGGCACGTCGAAATATATGCATTAATTGATCATTTAACACTCCGTTGTCCTACCACCTGCGCTGACGGATAAACTGGCCTGCCTACCTTGTGGTCCAGGTCGGCGCCGACCTCGTGGTTTGGATCAGGGTTTCAACCCCCAGCATTCCTGCGTCAATCTATTAGGAGGTGTGCGAAACAACACGCTTGTCCTCACCCTCACAACGTAGGCGTGGGAGGGGGGACTTCCCTCGAAATGTTTCCCGCCCCGCTGTATCAAATGAAGTGATTTTAACAAACTTGTTACTTGCAGTCGTTAGGAGCCATTTTTTTACATATTAAAATTTGATTGGAAATTCTTTTTATTACAAAATTAGATGGTGCATGTATTTCTCATTGTATAATATAAATGGTTTTTGGTGCTACTAATTTATTTGACCTTTATTAAGGGAATAATAATAAAATAAAAACTTAAGCGTATCGAAATCAAATATTACATTAATTTAATAAAATATTTGATTATAAAAATTAATTGGTCAACAGTTTATTGTTTTCGAATTTTATTTTGCTAGTGATGTCCTGTTAATGTATTTTTCTTATGCGATTAGTAAATACCGAAGTCAGCCAATATGTATGCATTGAAAACAGGGTTTGTTGATGCTGTCGCTCTAAAAATATAACATTTTCATAGCACTCAGTTAAATGGGAAAAAATTGCATTTTAATTTATTATACACTTTTGCATTATCAAAGGGAATGCCATTTTCAATCATCGACTGTAATAATTATATTTCGAGGGCGACAGTGAAATGTTGAAAAATGTAAGTAAAGTAATATTTAATTATGAATTAATATTAATGCATTTAAATCGCGAAATATTTGGATTCTACTAATATAACATGTACGGAAGCTTTCGTTTGCCATTGTTTTCTTCGTACGTAGACATGTCATATAACGTCGTTATGAACTATTGTTATACAATCATTTGTTAGGTCACAACATTACGTATTACTTCGCAGTAGACGCTAAGAAGTTTAACCCTTTCATTACCGGCGCCGGTTTTATCCGGCTTACACTGGACGCCCCGTACCGTGTACCAACGTCTAATTTATTCGTGGTCTTTATTAATTTGCTTTTTTTTTATTTAATATACCAGCGAAAATCTGTAACATTTGTAACACTCGACAAAATCCGAACTTATGTTCGGTGCTAATGGCTTACTACGACGCTCGATGGAACGGACTGCGGTAAGGAAAGGGTTAAAAGATGATATACGGCTTGTATAGTATTCAGGTGTATACGTGTAATATAAAACATTTTAAAAGGAGGTGATTTTAATGTTTGCGTCGCGAATATATGAATAAGCCGCCATAACTATCCGTATTTGAGCAAAAAGGAAACGTGCAAGAAACAACAACTGTTTAAATATCGAATGTTTTGTTGAAAAACTTGAATAAAGCATAATGAAGTTTGTCTATGTCTGTTTGTATAATAAGTGGCGCCACTTTCAATAAGGTACGATGAAATTAGAAATTAATGTTTTCGATTGAGTACTTTTTACATGAATACGGATATTATCATTCAGTAAATCTAGCATTACCAGACAAAATGGAACTTCTGTTTGAAGATTTTCTTGTCATACCATTCTTTTCGTCTTAACTATGATAGAGGTATGGAGATTCATCTGCGTTTGAAATGTGTTAATTGACGCGTGTAAATTTTAGAGGAAAGCGCCAAAAGTTAGAGTGGGATGGAGAATTTCTAACTCAGCATACATACATTCATCATCTACAGCCGCATATGATGCATTGTAGCTGCAGTAGGTTCGCATTTTGGCGGGTTTTTGAATTATAATTGCAACGTACAGCTGGACACTTTCGTCTTCTCCCCATATGAGGTGATTCTCTACCTCTATCATCCATACTGTATATAACATTATGTCATATATTATAAACATCTAACAATTAATTCAACATGTCAAACACTAATATACAAAATATGATGTAGTGAGTATCTGTATACAACTAACTATAACCAAATAAACATTATTTAATCGAGAATTAAATTTATTTTTATCAATGTTATATTAAAAAATCGAATTGCACGCAGTTTTATCTTTTGAAGCGACAGAAATTGTTTATAATAAACGTTCTTACAGATTTCTATTAAAAATAAATAAAACTAATCACATAATCGAAATTTTGTAAAGAAACAAACACGAATAAAAGAACATATAACTAATTATATAGGTTGTGTTAAAAATTCTGTGGTAATTACTGTCTGTATTACATTCATATTTATTAACGTTAAGTTGTGTATTTATTGTGATTGTTTTTAGTTATTAAAGTTATATCAAAATACGAGTTTATAATTAAATAGTGTTGATTCAAAGGGTTGAATAAATATTTTTGGTGTTTATCCCGTGGTATACATTGGTTTTATTAAAAATAAACCTGCAATAAATGGTAAGAACAATACCTAATGAATATCTAGTGATCGAGCAACCACTCGCTACCTTTTACGTAGTAACTCGTATTGGTTGGTGATCGACCGATCACACGCCTGCATGTCATGTGCGACTAATCACACGGCAGCTTATGATGATGTTACAACGTCGTGAGTAAAATTAATCACGTTGTTGACACATTTGAAAATGACATAAGTGGCTTTTATTGTGGTTACTTCCAGCGCCGTCCTAGGCATATGACTAATGCGCAGAATATTCTGCATCGGGGTGTGGAGTGATCAGCGTGTGCCCTCGCTCTTGTCAAAAAAAACGCAATGTAGGTGTGGCGGTGTGGCCCTGCGCTGTAAAGACGGCCCTGGTTGCTTTGATGTCGGTTAATCACATGTCCAACCTGCTATAAAACTAAATTTATGCCTAACTCTTTCGTTAATCTGTTAACCGGGTATGTCAAAATATTTCGTCATTGCGTTGAAATCGTTTGATGTATATAATTATAAAATATTTTTTCGTAATAAATAAAATCAACGAGAAAGACAATTTCCTTTTATTAATTGAGGTGTGATATTACTTATAATTATTATTATGAAGAAAATACCCTCATTGTGAAAAGAGTTCAATCAAAGCTTATTCCCCGGTTAATAGCTGATTTAAATCACGGTAAAAGTCTACTCGGATTGACATTTTGATACTTAATAATCGCAGTTAAAAAGACAATACTTGAAGGTTTACTATTTCTACCATTTAATTATATTTATTGGTAGAGAAGGTGGACATTGAAAAATTTGGCGCCTTATTATGATTATTTTATTCACTTTATATTTTTGCTTAAAAAGACCGTTAAGAGGTATGAACAATGTTCATGATCGACCTTAAAAGTGCCTCAATAAATGTATGGCACATACATAAAATTTTTTCGTTAATCTACAAGAAAAGTCCTTAAACGAAATGCTGGCCTTAAAAACTACTATTGGTTATCTTATCATTCTTTAAGTTGCCTTTTGTCTCTTTCTAGTATAAATGGCGTGAAAAAGGCAAAATTCAATTTGTTAAATATATATATATATATATATATATATATATATATATATATATATATATATATATATATATATATGAAAATATGAAAGGTTTCATATATATATGAAAGGTCTACAAAGAGTAACGACATGTCGCTTGTATATGCTAGGCGATTTGGATGTATATTTGGCAACTGAAATATAAAGACCTAAATGAACGTTTGCAGACTACTAGAATGTTATCAATTAGGAAGTTTTTCTTTTGGAGTATATCCCATTACGAATAGGAAGTAATAAGTGCTCTCTCCACTTTCCTTACGCTTTTACTCCGAAAATTTTTCATTTATCATACACATGATAATCTTTTTTATATGCTATACTCCGGACGCCGAGTAGGAAGAATTTCGTCCGTTGACCTGTTATTATCTCGGTCATTGCTCTGTGCGAGCAAAATGGCATTATATTTACGCGGGAATGACAGAGACAGATAATACCAGGTCAACGGACGAAATTCTTCCTGCTCGGCGTCCGGAGTATAAAGGTAGATGATAATAATTATTATTATGATTTAGTGAATCTATTATCTTTGTGAATTTTATTATAGATCTATATATTTCAGTTGCGTCCACACTACGGAGTAATAACTATGCTTAACAAACTATGATAATAATACATATAATAATTTAAGTTATTTAACGACATGCATAAACAATTTTGTATGATAAGTAGTTAGCATTCAAAAAATTGTAATATTAAAACTTTCTTATTTTATTTTCTCCTGTTAATGAAAATATTGTTCTTTTTTTCATTAATTTAACTTTAATCCAATAATATCTAACTTTTATATATTTAGACAACGTCTTACTTATGACGTTTTTGGGTAATTTATACATATATATTTTTGTCCAGTAAATTTTCATATTGTTACATTAATTTTTTTTTTGAAAAATGTGTTATTAGTTTATGTATCTATTTGTATGATAATATATTTAAAATATCAAATATCTGGAACCATTTCATTCCTTTTCCATGTTTACTTTCTTATATAATAAAATAGTAGGTTTTGAAAATTATCTTTTTGTTACTTATACGTTTGAT
This sequence comes from Malacosoma neustria, assembly GCA_963693495.1. NCBI lineage: Eukaryota > Metazoa > Arthropoda > Insecta > Lepidoptera > Lasiocampidae > Malacosoma > Malacosoma neustria. Next base: position 2,014,283 of record OY856390.1, on the reverse strand, counting down.
CGTGATTTAATAAAAAAATAAATTTGTTTGATAACTTAAGATAGATGTATGTCCTGTTAAAAAAGAGAATAAGGCTCCTATTCCATCGTTTTTTAAAGAGTTAGAAAGGGTAAACAGAAAGTTGTAAGGTTCGCAAGACGTAAAAGAAGGGCAGTTGAGTCTAGAAAATTCTTACTCCTCAGAAAAAGAAGATGCACTGGAAGACATAAGCGTGGTAGAGAGATCCTGCGCAGCACCGTAGTTCGACACCTACGACCTAGCTGCTTAAATTTAAGAAAAACTTCAAGAGAGGGTAGTCTCATTTAAGAAAATATTTGTGAAAGAAGCAATGTACCCTTTCTCCGTTTAACAACGAGTGTTTTGGACCTTGCACGATGATAAAAGAACTGTAGTACAACTAACCTAGTCGAAAAAATTATTCATCATTATAATTTCACGATCGAGCGTGTTTGTAGTGAACTGACAATATATTTTACAATAACTGTGAACAAATTTTAGCTAATGTAAATTATGATATTGTCTTTACGATGCTTGTTGTTTTTACGATGATTTTTTTGCTAAATCATTTATTAACACGTTGATCGACAGGAAATCATGCTGTTAAAATCATTTTCCCTCGCATTATTTAACACGGGTTGACATGTATTTTTGGTAATTTTTTTTTCCTTTTCTACTTATGTGTGCGTGTTTTTTGAACACCGATATTTTGTTTGTAATTTTCTAACGTCAACCCTTTGTGTGATTTGGTGTTTCGAGTGACATGACTGACGACCGCCATAATTTTAGTAGTAATAATATGAAATATAGAATATATCTGTAAATATAACAATGTTTTTTTAAACAGTTCCATGGAAATACCCTGTGAATGAGATGTTATATACTTAACGCATTAATGTATTCTGTTTTTGTACGTTACAGTCGAATTCTTAATCAAATGTTAAAGGGGATGTTTACACTTAGATACAATAACGGTTTCTTGAAAATAGTCCTCTCAGCACTAGGTTATAGAACCTTACTGCACGGCTTTTGTTTACGAACATACCGTGATTGTCAAACCAATATCTGATATATTCAAAAAGTTTAACTTTGAAATATGGAGGAAGAAAACACTCTCGTGTAAAATTTTATACGAAACAATTTCTTTTAAATTGATTTATATTAACATAATGTAATAATTAGAATCACATGGCGGTTTTATATATCAAAGTTTTCGTGGTAAAGTCATCGTAAAGGTAAAGTCTTATTAGTCAAAATGTTGAAATCTCAAAAAAGTGCACATAGCAGATATCGGTTTAACGACGATTCATAATGAATGATGATTTATTGCATGAAACATGGTAAACTATACAGGAGATGATATTACATATTGAGTCTTACATATTTCGCCATCATTTTGCATACAATTTTATAATCCTATTAATATAGTTTACTAATTACAATTGAAATTATTTTTGTCAAAATAAAACATTTAAATACTTATAAATAAAAAATAAAAAAATGTCACGCGATTGAAAACTAGGCAGATAAATGTTTAAATTTTTATATTCAGTCTCATTATTGTATATGTCACATTGTGTGTTCAACCAATACAAGACGACTTAAATGCGGTACAAAAAAAAAGTGGAAATAAATTAAGTTTTGTAGATATAAAAAAGATAACGAGTATAAGATCAAAATCATGCTAATGAATCCCTCAAAATTAATTTAAAATGGTTAATATAATAAAATAAAATTAGTTACAAATTATTCCGTGAAACAGTGAAATGTTTTCTAAGCATATGATTAAGTTTGTGACATTTATATGTTCAAAAATATATATCATTGGCAGTTTTTTAGTTTAACTTTTAATTGTGACGTGAAATAATTTTTTACTTCTGAACTAGCCAGATTAATTGACAGGTCAGATATGATTCAAGATGGCGTCTAAATGTGAAATTCAAGCTGAATTTTAGATGAGCGTTAACGCTGTCAGATTTTTTTTTTTTTTTTTGGGACACTAAAGACAATGAAAGACTTGAACAAATAGCAATGGCGGTCTGTCATGAACTCTGAACGAATGTAAATTTGTGTATTCGTGCGTCCATACATTCGGTTGTCATTAATAAATTATGGTTTGTAATGTATTTATGTATATCACTAAGACATGGCTTCTATGTACGTTCTATTATATGTTAGCAATCGATGGATTTATAAGGAGAAGATTTAATAAAAATACTTATGAAATTTTTATATTTGTTTAATTTAATTTTCATTCTTGTACATATTGACCGTGTATTAGAACTTGAGCTGTCCATATCAGATGAAATGTGAGAACTTTTTTGAAATCTTACTGGCAGTAAAGGGAACTATGCAGATTTGCTTGTTGGGTTGAGGTGCACGTGTATTGCCTTTCGTTACATAATATGAAAGTCAAATAGAAGGATGCACAGGATTTGTAGCAATGCTCAATAGGATCTATTGAGTTAATCTACGAATGATAAATTTGGGATGGAAGAAATCAAAACAAAAGAAATGTTAATCTACACTTGGACACAGCTTTTGTCAAGACAGCCTTGGACACAGCTTTTGTCAAGACATTTTCATAAATGAAATTCACGTATTGCTTACACTGTAACAGTTCGAGTGCAGTAGAGTTCTTGATGCGTTTCACATTAATATTGGTACAAACACTCATTTTGCATGTTGGCCTTAAATTAACCGGCTCTACTCAAGCTAGTACTGAAGTGTAACAAAATATTATCACACAACACAGTTGTGGTTAGCTAGGGACAGTAAAGAAAACGTTACAAAATCGTTACGCAAAGTTTAAATTTGCAATACAAATACCATGGAAAGCTGGATGAAAATAAAACACAAATTAGGCAATAGCATTTATTTTGATTCATAATTCATACAATACATTTTGCCAGCCCTCACAAAATATTATAATTAAAATAATATTCATACAAGTGATTAAAATTTATACTAGGTAGAGATTAAATACAGTAAAGGTACCTACTTATTAGAACTAGGAAAATGTTTCATCACAACATGGCGGCGCAAATCATTGCTATTAAAATTTGAGATTAATAAAATCAACTGGCAAAATTAAATAGTTGCGAAATTTATATTGATAACATAAATCGTAAATATAATTCATAATAATACTAACATAATTTTTTTAAAGAATATAGTATTATAAAAATATCATAAAATAAATAAAATTATAATCCATGAAGCTTATATTCACGACTAAGCAAACCGTATATTAATTATTGTTGACCAATATAGTTAAATTTTAAATTGCAAGATATTTAAATATGTATTTATTAATCTACTTATATATAATATATTCTCTTTCTAAAGTTTTAACATTTTTATTTAAAGTCTCATATTTAATTAGAAATTTGTATTCGAGATATTAAGATTTTCATAAACGTTGAAATTTTCACTACAAATACCTAAAGGCTGTTATTTAAATGGTTAGCATAGTATTTGTATTTTTGTGAGCAGAAATAGCTAATTGATCAGCAACTCATGGCCAGAAAACATTCCACAATCAGTCAGCAATTATGTCATTCTGGATGGCTGTCATTATTTTTGTACAGCATATTAATTATATAAGCTGCAATGAGCTGCTCCTGTTTAATAAAATTTTGGTAAGCACTCAGAGGGTAAGCAAAAAAATTCATTTTGAGCTGCATAGAAAAGTAGCAAAAATACTTTATTTGTCATGCGCAAAATGGACGCAAAGATTATTTAATTTATTTACTCTCTGTTTGGGTATGTATTATTTATAGAAGTGTAAATTAATAATAGATTTTTTTTATTCTTTGAAAATATAATTGAGATAAATCAAAACATATAAAACAATTAAGTAGATACCTAAGTACTTAAGCTATATCTTTATTCTTTTAATAAAATTATAATCGAGATCGAAATTAAAAAGCAACTTCTTATACAATGAGTTTTAAAATTAAATATAAACAAAAATTCTTATAATTGTACTTTTAACGTACATTGCCGATTTTTCAACAAAAACGCAATCCAATTAGTTTGCTTACCATGTTTTAAATATAGATCAAACACACTGCATAAAGACATGTTTTCTCTGCTGATCAATCATAAAATCTTGGTGATCAAATAATTATTTTGCGGACTGAATGTTTATTATGCAAACTCATGTTATTGTAAGCTGCCTATTTATGATTTAATTTTTGACCATTGTCAAAATTATTTGCGGAACAAGGATTGCTGCCTGATTTTTTTAATTGCAAACAAACTCTTTGTATGCCGACCAAATTATTTCAATGCTGTTTTTTGTGGCTCACCACATTTTATAATTGCTAAACATTTAAATAATTCTCTTTTTTAATGTGAATCGAATACAAGGACAATCTAGTCCTACATAAAATATCTTCAATTTGAGGAATCCCTTCAATGTTGCTTTATGAGACCTAATAAGCCTTACTATTGAAAAAAATTATATATGAAAGATATGTTTTTAATGAGAAGTCTTTCCAATAGATATATTTATAGCAATATTTGTTTTGAAATCCATAAAGACACTTAGTTTGGCATTTCCATTTCAGGGCTTGACTCTGAAACAAACAAAAATTAAAATAAAATAACTATTTGAATTCCTTTTTTTATTGCTGTGGAACAGTAGACAGGCTGACGGCCAACTTCTTATTAAACAGTTACCGTTGCCAATGGATGTCTGCGACGGCAGGGGCACCGTCAACACGCTGCTGTCCGCGGATTTTTTTTATCATTCCATATCCTCATTATGCACAAAATAAGCGTTCTGGAGAACCTTTGCGTGCAGGACAGTGAAATACGTGGTAACTAAATTCTATTAAGCTCGCTTCAAGGGTCAATCCTACGTGGTAGGGCCCCAAGCCCGTCTGGATAGCGACCACCTTTAGTCTTAAGTATGTCGCCATAATAACCTTGTGTTGTGTTCCGGCATTGGTAATCCAAGTTCCTGTACCCTTATGCGACAGCAGCGTGTTCGCGATGCCACTGGTGTTGCAAACACCCGTAGGCGACGGTAACTGCTAAATTCTAAGCGGGCCGTCAGCCTGTCTAGTGTCCTCGTGCAATAAAAAAAAGGGGATAGCGAAATTTTATAATGGCATCCATAATAAATGCCACTTACTAACGGCAAAGAAACACACGAAACCCCGCGTTCGTGAAAACGAGCGTAGCATATACAGGTTGACTTTGACAAACCCGTCCAAATTCACACAGAAGAATCTTTAGTAAAAGTTATGAGAAACATGTATTTTAATCTTGTATCGCATAGTACAAAAATGTTGAGTAATCAGCATAACAGTCATTTAAAGAACTTGCAATTTACATAATACAGCGCTAGAGTGTCAATGACCTCTCCATCTGACCTAGTAAAAGGCCGAGGACGGCAGCATTGCACCGGGCGAGCGAATACGCACTACTCATTTACAAGGGAGAGACAGAGACAGGTAATAACAGGTTAACGTACGAAGGTTGCACCATAGCACTATTCTGTACGATTGAATTAATGATCATATATGAAATATTTAATTTTTTTTTGCAAAAATGGGTTCCTTAAATGATGTTTAGTGCGTAAAAAATATTTGGATGGTTTTGTCAAAGTCATCCTGTATACGTTTCATTTAGAACCCCGAATCTTGATGTTATGGAATCTTATATTTATTTCATTAATAATATAGTTATAAGAAAAATTGGAACGTTTTTACAAAAAGAGCTAATAACTCATTAAGTATTGTGCGCATGTGCTTGATAGAAAAAGTTTAATGTACTTCGTATTTTCACGTCTTAATTTTTTTTATTGTAGAGGAACAGCAGACAGGCTAACGGTCCACTTAATACTAAGCAGTTACCGTGGCATATGAATGTTTGCAACGCTGGGTCACCGCGAACACGCTTCTATCCCATAGAGGTAAAGCAACCACGGTCACTAATGCCGGAACACAAGACTTTTACGGCGGCATACTTATAGACCAAGGGTGGTTTCCATCTAGACGGGCTTACAGTCCTACCACCTAGGGTTGTTTTGTCGCCTTTTACGGTAAGTCGACCGGGGCCGTTGGAGTTAGTACTCTTACTTCGCTCCTGCATGGAAAAGTGTTTTAAAAATAAACTAATTAAGGTCTAATTAAATGTCTTTTGAAGTAAAGAATTTCTAATTGTCTTTTGAATTCTGCTAAACATACATAAATTGATAATTCATATAAATTTGCGAGTGAGAATAATTGCGCATATATGTATTTTAAAGACTTGTCTCCCCTGTCGTATATGTGGAATCTGGCAGTGTGTTCCCGTTCTCAGAAGAACAAGACCAACCTATGTCATGTTGCTAATATTGTTACAGCTAATGTTGTAAGTATTTTCACATGTAGTATAAGAAATCGGCAATCCTTTATGACACACATTACTATACCAGAGAAATATGTCCTTGTAGAGGGCCTAGTGCTACCAACTAAAATTTTGCCTTAGAGGTAGATATGATTTCAATAGTTGGTAGTTTACTACTAATCCTAACTTTGAAAAGTTAGTTAATCAACCTAAACTATATTTTAAAATTTTGTCAAGACCTCTCAATAATAATGTGAGGTCCTCATAACTAATGTTCCTGTTGAGTAACAAATATTTTACCAGTATAAAAAATGTTACATTATCAATCTCCAAAATAAAAACCGAACTAAGAAGTAAACTTGCTATCGAGAATCGAGATATCGATAATATGGTCATAAAAAGTAAAATCAATGTCAGACTATACAGTTTACTGTCATTTATTATCTATTCTTAGATAAATAGAGAGATAGATAGATCAAAGAAAATTAAAGGTATTAATATAATTTTTCCGGATACAAATATAATTTTTTTCAAAAATTCAAAGTTGGTAAATTTAACACTTAGAGTTGGTAGATCTATAGAAAATTTGGTAGAGTTGGTAATACTGAGAGGCCCTGTCTTTGTAGAATCTGAGAGTGCACGGGGAGTTCCCCACTACCCTGCCGTACACGTACCGTTGACACGCAGGATTTGCTTAATCCATATCCACCTCCATAAAGAACATACCAGTAGTCGTTCTAAATATTGCTTTCTTTTATATAAGTTGCAACCAACGTTTGGGTACAGGTCAAAGCACTGCATGCTTTCAATTTAATTTTACGTATAAGAAATAATTGGCAACAGATGTTTTCATCTACTTAATAAAACAACAATTTTCACGAAATTTACGAAAATATGCAATTACCAAAATACACTCATTAATTGATTAATTAAAATAATAAATACATACGTAATTCTATCTTAACGTCCAAATAAAAATGAGTGAAACACGTATTTCGAATATTACAAAATATGAACCGAGCATACAATTGGAATGCTACGTGCCCGAGATTCGCGTAGAAATTGCAGTAATAAAGTAAATGTTTGGAGTTTCAGATGTGATTAATATTCATCATGATAGCCGCTCACTGCCGCTCAGAACTAGAATCAAGAATGTTCATTTTAGCTGGCAATGGACTCTTGACAAGCGTTCTTCGCTTGTGTTGTAAATATTGTGAAATATTAAAATTCTTATAGTTTAAAAAATTATGTTGATATTGTTTGAATGTAGGGTGTATAGCGCAATTTGTCGCCTATCTGCCCAACTGCATATCCATAACGTATACCTAGCAGAGGATAAAATAATTGCACGTAAAGAATCAGGGTTTATTCGGTCACACGTTTGTATTACCAGAAGAGAGGTCGATAAACAACAATTATTTACATTTTTGGTTTTTAAATCAGTAAACTATACTGTGAAGTAAAATCGTATAACTTCATCTATTGCCAATAATTATAACTAAATTTACAAACACAGGTTACGCGAAAATCTTCCCTGCAATTAGAAATTTGGTTATCTCCTACCCGTTGTTATCTCTCTCACATTGTACTCCTTTTCCGTTGTCTACGAACCGGCCAGCTAGAAGTATCTTTGGATATCTCACAGATCTGCCGTTTACGACTACCTAAACAAGAGATGGCTTTATTCTCGATTTTGAGTGGAAGCTCACGGCCATTGCTTACATACCAAATACAGAAAACGCTTTACTGTAATTGCAATAGTCACAAAAATTAAGGGAAATAAAAGATTTCAAATTTTTTGGATGATTTTAAACAAGCTGTAACTCTAAGGAAAATGATAATAATACAGCAAAAAAGAATACAAATTGTAGCTCTAAGTGTCTAGTTTTCAGATGTGGTCATGAGTTTTTTTATCATGCTTGGTTCTGGAGTAATTGTAAGGAAACTATTTTTTTTTATATCCCTTACTTTTTATGAATAATGTATATGCACTGTCCGTAACATCCCATTACAAGAGACCTGAGCAGTCTCATCTACAGGAAATGTACGACATATAATAATAATAATAGTTAATAATAATAATATTTTGTGACAATTCACACAGCGCCATCTAGTCCCAAACTAAGTAGCATAGCACTTGTGTTATGGGTACTAGACAACTGATATACTACTTATATACTTTTTTTTTTTGTACATATTATACATAAACACCCAGACGCGAGACGGGAATCGAACCCGTGACCTCTGCAAGCGTACCGAAGTGCGTTATCCGTTACGCCACCGAGGTCGTCAAATCCACCACGCTTATCCAAGGCAGATTGAAGTATTACAATCTTCCAGTGATTTCGATATGAAAGCTTCTTCTCTACATAATATTTTCCTTCCCTAAAGGGAAACTATACTAAAGTCTGTGATAATTATGTTATTATATCGGGGAAAGTCGTCGATCGTACTTTGAATATACGGTGACTATTTTTAAAACATTAAAACCTACAAGGGTTAAACCCGTTTCAGACTTACCATCCATCCATTTCTTTCCCCGCATTCCAAGAAATCCCACTGCCCCCTTCTTCTTCATCAAAGGAGAGTTCTCACCCACCAAGAATCGGATTTCCTGAGCGCCGCTGTTCTTCAAATCCTTTTTACCGCGTACCCCGATGAACTTTCCCCTGAAACTCAGGTCGTAAGGTCGTTTTTCCAAAACGGACTTCTTTCCTCGGACACCAAAGAACTGGTGAATATTTGCAGCTCGCTTTTCAACCTCATTCGTGATTCTTTCGTTAGTTTCGTTAGTCTCCGATGCCTCCGAATCACTATTTTTCAGTTTATTCAGGTATTCTGTCAACAAATCAGTTATTTGCGGAAATTCGTTGACACCTTGGAGTTCATTCGAGGAGTAATCTATCTGACCAATCAAAGATCCATCTCTTTTGGGAAAGTACATCATTCCTGGGTAATATTCTGTGTCCAAATCTTCCTTCTTACCCCGAACCCCCATGAAACCCATTGGAGCTCGTTTATAGAACAATTCTGGGGTATCCAGATATCCATAGGTCTTCTTTCCCTTGACTCCAACGAAGAACTGTGGTCGTCGTTTGAAGTACTGTTCGGCGCTGATGTCGAACCTCCTTCCTCGCGACCCGATGAACCCCTGAGGCAAGCGCTTATCTATATCCTGGGCCGTGACCATCGCGATTAGATGGATCGTGATGATGAGTATACAAGTTCTTGAAGTACCCATTTTTATTTCTGTAACAAAGATTTGTAGTTATTATAGGTAGAAATGGTAATTAAATTAAATTGCTTTTTATTGCACCAAACATTATGAGGGAAACTTAAATACTACAAACTTATATAAAATGACTAAAAGTAGATAAAATAAAATAATTGATTCCACTGGTTCCAGAACTAGATCTATCTTTATCCCTGGGGCAAGTTTATTCTCCCATTTTTAATTAACTGCATGAATATTATATCTTTAACAATGTGAGTTATTATGCGCGAGTGCGAGGAAGTGTTTCTAGTTCCTAGTGTTTCTAGGAAATTTTTCTAGCTAGGATAAATATGTATTATTCTCCAATATGAATAAATTTTTCTGTGTCTGAATAGTCCATTTTTAATAGCCATAATTTTAATATTTTTTTATTTCTAATTTATTTAAAGTTGCTATGTGAATTTCTTTATCAACTTTGTTATATAAATATGAGCTGAATACTGAGCATTGTTAAGTGGTATAAAATCCAGGCCAAAGGCCACGGGTTCGATTACCTGGATAGATACGTTGATGGAAAATATCGTGCAGGAATCGACATAACGAGATTACTGGTATATAATTCGCTATTCCTTAAACAAGCTTGGCTATGCTATTGCTATGCTATTCATTCCTTCTTATGTCTAAAACCCCGCAATAGAGCGTAATGAAGTTTTAAAGAAAGAAAATATGTTGAAATTTTCGATTTGATTTGATTTTGATAGTATAATGTTCATTTTCTCAGAGTCAAACACGTCTGACTTTTTGATTTGTAAATTTATCAATAAAATCTTCACAATCTAAGAGAACCAATCTAAGTGTTTGAGTCTAAGCTATGTAGTCTCTTCTAATTCATGGTAGAACGTAAATATTTTATTTTGCCACCCCTTTTTACCTCCAGGGAAACCGAATGACCAGTGCCACTCCGGAATTCCGGGGAAAGCCGACGTAGTTATGTCGGCATCACCGTTCAAACCCTACGGCGCGGCGGCCACCTTTGTGATACTGGCCAAAACGTGATGATCAGTAGCGGCCGCAACGGTATACCGACTAAAACCCTGGTCGCTACTCAACGCCTTACGTGAAGACATCGCGGGGTCCACTTTGCTCTGCAATAATTTATATCCGTGCAGGGGCGCAGAAAGAATACTAACCTCTGCGGCCGGGATTAGCCTGTCGTAAAAGGCAACAAAACAACCCACCCTAGCTACGTGGTAGGGCCCCAAGCCCGTGTGAATGGCGACCACCTTTGGTCTTAAGCATGCCGCCATAATAACCTTGTGTTGTGTTCCGTCATTAGTGACCCAAATTCCTGTACCCTTAAGGGACAGCAGCGTGTTCGCAATGCCACTGGCGTTGCAAACACGCATAGGCGACGGTAATTGTTAAATTCTAAGCGGGCCTGCTGTCCTACAGCAATAAAAAAAAATTCTCACCTGGGAAACTAGCCCCGAGTGCTCTTTGTCTAAATCCAGCACTGCCCTTAAGAGATAGATAAATAACGCATTATTATAATGCAAATAATTTGACTGAAAACTAAAGTTTTAAGTCAAATTATTTTAAAGTTTGAAAACTAAAATTTTATATGTATTATCACTTGAATGTATACTGAAATATACGCCATGTAAGCAAAACGGCTCTATGTAAACCTGTTTATACTCTAGGGACCAGGTTCCAAAACTGAGTACCACGGCACCCTGGGGTGCTGCGATACAATGAAACTAATTAGGAAAGTTGGCTAAAATAATAGCGTGGTTACCAAGACGGCAGTGAATTTTTCACGTCACGTGATGGCAGTGAAAGACTTGAGCATTTTTCTTCTACTTATCTTAGTGAGTTTACATTCTCAGCGTAAGCATATATACAATAAAAACAACAGATATGGGAGCCAAGTGTCTAGTGTAATAATATGAGGATAAAATTAATTTTAATTTCCATAAATATATAGAAAATAATGAAAAATTCATCAAAATAGTTTCATTAATTGCATATTATTATTAAAGATAATTGAGTATTAAATTTGAATTGTTTTCTTCTTCTCTTCAAACTGCTTTAAGGCTAACTCTACCACGAAATATTTTATCACCGACAAAGTTGCCGCAGATAAAAAAGGTTGAGAACTAATACTCTAGGGAAGTTTGTATTTGTTAATTTGTGTCCACTTGTATACTGTTCAGTTCAGTCACAAAGGTGTTTTTGTTTTGATAATTAAAAATTATTGTTAATATTTAACTACTTGCTTATAAATCATTACTTCATTATAGATTTTAGAAGTAATTTAGATTTAGTAGTAATTTAGAAGTAATGATAATTCTTCTATAACTTCGGTTATTCACGTTATGCCTTTCTAAATTCCTAACAATCCAAAGCGTCCAAACGTCCCACTGCTGGGACACATATACACATATCGGTGATCTCCTTTCCACGCAATCTTTATCTCTTCCCACTTCACTGTCGGTGCGTGGCAAATAAGCAAGGAAAACTGCCTAAATGTCGCATGTCATTGTCAAAACCTAACCCTTGACCTTTAATAAATAGGTCTTCAGAAAAACAAATTATCCAATTTTGATAGGAGTCACTGCTATCTACTCTCAAAAGTAGATTTGAAACTGTTTGCTGCTGACAGCTAAATTAGTAAATGAACTAATTAATATGAAGCTTTGAGTCCAAATTATATTATTACTTCTAACGTACGACCAGTGAGAAGTAACGAAAACAAGAAAACAAATATTTTTAACCAAGACCAACCAGTACACAAGGAAAGATTTGTTAAGCAATAAACTCATTTTTGGACAGTTAATGTCCAGTTGTATGACAAAGGCGTGGATATATTGTTATGAGAAGTTATGAAGGTTTGACTAAGACTTGTAACCCAACTAGACTTATTTCCACATTGTTGGCTTTTTCAGGAAAAATTCTACAGTAAATATATATCATATTTTTCGCAGTAAAACTTTTTTTTTACTATCAACAAATCGTTAATGCATGAACGCACACCAAAACGTAAAGATATGGACATTCATTATAAACAAATTAAATGTCAAACTAAAGTGGAAGACGTCTCCATTCAGATGAGATAAGAATGTTGTGATGGATGTATGGAGTGACAAGAATGGATAAGACTCAAGATTTTTGCTGTTAAGGTTGGAGTCTCATCTGCGGAGAAGGCGTCTGCCTCTATAAAACTGGTATAAGTAAAATTCATTCCATAATTTATTTCTTATTTAGGAAAAACAAATATCATGGACAGACGTACTATACGCGAACGACTAAACTACGGTTAAAATATACATAGAACGATAGAACCCAACAATGCAACAGATTCGACTGGATCAAGAAATGTTATAAAACTATGCATGTACCTTTCAACGTATAGTTTAATATGGTTTAAAGTTGTCAGTAATGGAACAGCATTGTATTTTTACGTAGCTTAGACATGCAATGTCCTTTGACAAAAACACTGTAAACATTTACACGATAAATAGTAGTGGATGTCAAATGCGGTAATAGGCGCTAAAGTCTTAATAAATTAAGAAAAACACCTTCTACCATAAACGGTCGCTTGATCCCAGCTAAGGAAATAATTAGAGTCCTACTAAATCGTTTCTAGTAAGTCGTAAGAAATGAATTACTCCTCCAAGTTCATCAAAAAAGATCAACATTTGGTGTTGTTGAAATAATTTTAGCATATCTCCATGTATTTTCTTGTTCTTCAGTATAAGGAAGCGTCAGGGAATGTAAATTGTCTACAGACATAATAAACTGTTTTTATTATTTTATACCACAGATACTATCATAGACTAACTTTATATTTGATCCTAAGATGTAATGTATCATCCATTGCGTGTATAATTGAATATTAAAATATAAACGCTAGTATTAATATATGAAAATCTAATTAATTTCTTGTTAACAAAATTTTGGTATAATTAATTTTACGCCGATATGTTTTTGTTTGTTTCGGCCATAGTTAGCGTGTTATTGTTATCTGTTGTAACAAAAACGAGACTGGATCTAGTTGTATGGATTAAACTATTGGCATATTGTTATAACATGGAAAATAAATGGCTTATAGGCACTGACGATAGGCAAAGTAAAGAGGTGGGTTGTGTTACAAGTTAATAATGTTATGTTATCAAATTTAAGGTAGTTACATGAATAAATTAGTTATGATGTGGTTTGCTATGTGCTTGTCTCTCAATAAATAAACAAATTTACAGGCTGTGTTCATATTTTTGAAACTTAATTGAATCTCGGTTGTGTTATAGCTAAGTTAATGATAATCGGATAAGAATAAAAATATACCTAATCAAACAATAAATTTTAATAAATATACTATTTTTTGCCGGAAGTCGCAACAGGCTCATGTGGGCCTCACGACGACTCAACACGACACCCTTGTGCTCGAGGGCTCTTGCTGCATACCTCCAAAAAAAACTCGCCCGGGCTCCTCTCTACGAGGGTAAGTTGAAAAGTTCTCGGCCTAATACATAAATTGCGTTTCAATCAGCGAAAATTTATTATTCCTACCCGGGTGCATGTCTGACTAGTTCGTATGACAAGTTTCAACTTGTTTCTCAATTAGTTTGTTTACACGAATTTCCACAGTAGGCGTCTTGCGTGTTCTTCGTTAAAATGGATATACTTGTATTCAAGACCGCACGAAATATCGTGCGGACATAAAATTCATCGTTTGGATGGATTAACCCCTGAGGAAATTCATCCGAAGTTGACAAAAGTTTACGGGGACTCTGCTCCTTCAATGTCAACCGTTAAAAAGTGGGCAGCTGAATTTAAACACGGTCTCACGTCCCTCGAAGACGACCCACGTGATGAACGGCCAAAAACCGCAATCACAATAGAAACCATCGAAAAGGTGCACGATATCGTATTGGATGATAGGCGAAAGATCTGCGTAAGGTGGGTGCCGCATTTGCTGAATGCCGATCAAAAGCAAATGCGTAAACGATATTTACAGCAATGTTTGGATCAATTCAAGAGGGATCCCACTGATTTTGTGCGGCGATTTGTTACCATGGATAAGGCATGTGTCTACACGTCAAAAGCGAAACAGCAGTCAAGGCAGTGGGTAGAAGCCGGTGGTTCAGCGCCAAAGAAAATTAAGACGATCGCATCTGCCGGAAAAGTGTGTGGCCAGTGTGTTTTGGGATGCAAAGGGATCCTGTTATTTGATTAACTAGAAAAAGTCAAAACAATTACAGGCGAATATTACTCTAATATTCTTGACCAGCTAGATGCTAAATTTCGCGAGATTCGCTCCTAGCATAAAGAAGAAAAAAAGGTGCGTTGGTAATAGGAAAACTGCGGGATTTGGGGTATGATTTGCAGTAGTGTTTCGATATTTTTGATGAGAAGTATATAAACACATACAGAAACACTTGACCTCATTTATCATAATATCGCCCTCTCTATTTTAAGCGCGTGCTAATTTTAATCACTGGTGAAGTTTCGACGGCTGAAGCTTGGCAACAACGGTTGAGGCTGGAAATGTACCGGAAAATACACATCAACAGAAGTAGTTTATCATCTCGGAAAGTTTATTTGAATGCAACATCCTTACTTGTCAAATGTCAACGATTACACTAATAATGTTCAAGAGGAAAAGTATTTTGATAAGATATGGGTAACGAGGCACAAAATGGATTGTGACTAACGTAACAGCCATTTAGGTGTCCATTAATACGTTATTCATTTTTTAGATAAAATATTGTTTCATCAGCATCGGAATAATTCAATTCGCTTGCATGTTCGAACCGGACTCCCAGGTCCGATTTCGATTATCCTGAAATATATTAGGCGCATTCCAGTGTTAATGTATTTGGGTGACTTTATTTCTTGACCTTAAAGTAAATGGCTGCAACTAAATAGTTCTTAACATCCCACTACGGGCCTCATAGGAACAGATATTTACCAAGTCTTTCCAAATCGGATTTACGGTTTACAGATTCCGTTGGTCTCAGTTTCTTTGCGATGGGTTCTTTAAAATTTTCGATGCAAATTTTCTTCTGTTTGCAACGGTCTTCTTTTTCTACCTAACCTAGCAAAAGTAGCCCAATGATCGCCTCCTCCGATTCCCTATGAAATTAATGGGTGTCCCTATGTAAGTATTGCTATGAAACTGCAGATAGCTGTCGGCCCACTAAGCAGTTGCCGTCGGGAATATTTGCAACACCTAGGGCATCGCTAACAAGCTGCCATCCGGGTTAGGGAATTGGAATCTGGGTCACTTATGCCGGAACGCAAGGTTATTATGGTAGTATTATGATTGCTATTTAGAAGAGTTTTCGACCCTACTACCTAGCTAGGGTTGTTTTATCGCCATTTACGACATGCCACCCGTGGTCGTATAAGTTTGTATACACCACCCTTGCACGTCAATAACTGGCTTACATACATAAAACTCGATAACAATTAAAAAAAACTAAAATATAGAAGTATCAAAACTTTATGTCGACTATGCTTATTAAACAAAAAACTAACAACGAGCTCTAATTTACTTAATAAGTAACAAGCAAATATTTAAAAAAGATAAGCGTAGCGTCACGAAACCTTGACTTTGGCCTGCAAAGTACTAGGGCAATACAAACTGACAAAAACATTTTACAAGTACGAGGAACACCTGAGAGCTGTGTGACAGAAACACAAGTATGACGTAGGATACGTGGGAAAGAGAAGGAAGATCGGCTAATGAGCATCTCTGTCACCCCTCGAAAAAGCTTTAAAGCCTTTGTTAAGATGTGTGGAGCTTCCTAGCGATGAACTGAAGCGTTTAATTCGAAAGCGTTTGAAGATAAGTTCAGTAATTAAGTCGTTTTAGCCTCTGACTACCTGTTCCTCGATCGGACATAGTTTTTCGAACTTAATATTAATTATATATTTTAATTATTTATTTATTATAATAACTTATTTAAGTGAAGTATATTTATAGTATATAATTTTTTTGTAATTTTGTAAAATATTGTACATTACGCACTCAGGGAGGAATAATATAGAAAGTAGTTCACTTCAATCCGCGCCGGTTTGTCTCCCCGGCGTATACTATTTTTATCATACCAGGACCAAAAGTTCAATACGATTGGAACAGATTACGAAAAGTTTAATAATCTGAAATATGTTATTAAATTGAATCGTCAAAATTATAACAAATTATAAATAATGAAAGCGGAGTAGAGAAGATAATGAAAGAAAAACATTTTTTATCATGCCAGGACCGAAAGTTCATTATTAATACCAACAATACTAACTGGAAAGAATTATTGCAAGAGGTTATGAAAAGTTTAATAATTTGAAATATGTTATAAATTGAATTGTCTAAATTATATTGTTGATTGACAGTTGCTAGCTTGCCTAAATAACGAGAAATCAACGGGAGGAAAGTTAAGACAAATGACGTATTTCTAATTGACATTATTTTTGATTGGTCTGAAATGTGTCTCCTTCTTCCCGCAAAATAGGCAAGGAAATTGAACTTTCAGCCTAGGAATGATGAAAAATTTATATTGTATAGTTTCCTTTTATTTTCTATATTCATTTCTTTGTGTTTTATAATCTCTTTCAAGCCCCTAAATTTTTTACAAAATGTTTCTTAATGTTATTCTCTTATTGATTTATTTTTCAGTTTGATCTTCAAATGATGCAGTTTGTTCTAGATATATATACTCGCTTACAAATTTTAACCTCTTCCGTGTACTGATATTTACTTCTTTTTTATTAGTAATTATTTTGGTTATACAGTTTTTAGTTAGGTTTTACAGACCAACTTTTATCCCTTCGTCTGCTAATTCTCGTAACAAGTCTTACAATTCCAATGAATTTTCGATATAATATTTAAGACTAAGAACTGTAAAAATTGATAGAATACATAGTTTTTTTTTATTTATTTATTTTACACGATTTTAGACGATTTACTTTTAGACGAGAATCGAACTTGTGACCGCCAGTGGTTACCAAAGTGCGTTACGCCATGGAGGTCGTCATATATTCTAAATATGGTAATATATAACGCAAAAGAGCCAATTAATAGTTTTCAAAGCGGGACGAAAATCACCATTGCATATTCTTACTTTAAAAATAAGGAGTATCCTTAGAAAAGGTTTAATTTAATTACTTGAGCCATGTGGTTACCTCTTATTTGCATAACGATGATGACTTAGGACGTGAACGTAGGTTTTGTACGTTAGATCCAACATATCCTATGAGTTTGCACGTTGCTCAGGAGAAGCTTACTGAACTTTGTGTTCCGCCTGCGGCCTATGGGATGTCTAGTCGCAGATCGTACAAGGCCTTAGTAAGAGAACATCCCCTACATAACCCGTTTAAGGGGGGAGATCTTAAAAATACTATGCTTGGTTAGGTTTTTGTCTCTTAGTCAATGTTCTCTAAAAGAAATTTTGTGTTTTTTGGAGTTTTATTTAACGTTTAACTTTTAGTTTCAATTGTATTTAAGCATGCACTTTTGGTATCGTGGTAAGCGCTGTATTAATGAAGACAAACATGAGTTAAATAATGTCTGTAGAAACTCATTGAAAACCGTATTTATGATTACTACGTTTACGTATTTATACTAGATGGGGAACTCTTCTCATATACTAAGGATTGTCGCAAACGGAGAGAGGAGAGTAAAACTTTGTTAAATATAGGTCAAGTACGGGCACGTTCCCCAACATAATGATGCATTCAGGGTGTTGACCATGACCATGTTTGCGGACTCCCGCGTCGATGGTTTCCACGCGTTGATAAAGAAGCGTCTATGGTAAGCAGAGTCCATAGCAGTGCTAAATAGGGACTCAATTTATTAACTGGGCACTACATTATTTTTCGTCATTGATTTTTTTTCTATTTTAGCCTTGAACTTGTTTGATTTATATGTATATATGTTTTAAAATATTTCGTCAAAATCAATAATATAAAGACCATTTACTGTTGAGGTATGATGACTTCAACATGTTACATAATTTAAGTAGGTTACATGTTACAGAGGATATAATTTGTGTCGATGCTCACCCGCCTTCTTTTATAGAGATAGCTACATATGAAAAATAATTGACTCATTTAGATTATTACTATGACGCCGCCTAACTCCCAAAACTGTTTCAATAAAAACTTTGATATCATACAAATGTGTTTTTGATTGTTCCATTTTCCATAATTGCGGATTTTTTACTTTTCGTAAATACAATCCTAAAAAGTATGTCTATAAAATGGCGCTACCTCGTAGTACAGTAAGTGGCGTCAACGGAGTCCATCGAATGCAATATTTCCACCACCTGCTCTTTAATGGAAGCACGAGGCTTTCTGGTAAATGCATTTGCCAGACCCGTCTGTACACAGTTACGTTATAGAGGAAAATCTTCTCGAATGTTTTCTGAAATATCATGCTACACAAAGTTGACTTAGTTACGTAATATTTAAAAATAATTTTGCCTCTAATAATTAAATTTTATTCTACAATACTATTATTTTACAACAAGCTGTACGGAATTTGAATCATCACTAAAGGGAAACTCAAATTGACTCTTGAAATATTTTTCTCTAAAATAAGAGCAGCTAAAGTTACTTTTTAAAAAATGATGCTACATCATATCTACAATTATACTGTTTATTCCTTATAAAGGGAAGCTGGAACATACTAGTGGGATATTACGAGCTTTTGTATTAATCGTCCCGACAAACAGGAAAGGACCTTTTTGTATTTACTTTCACAGAATACAGAATTTCTTATACTTAATCAAAAGAGTGTTTTCACTCCCACATCAGGTTGTCAGCTAATAATAATTAAAGAAATAAAAATTAAATACGCCATCTTGATTATTGATTAGCTGTATGCAGTTTGTAACAGCACTCAAGTTTGCTAAGAAGAATAATAGCGAGTAAATTTCATATTATAATATGCGTCTTAAAAAAAATGTTTTACAAGTAAAATTTTCTTCTTTTATTTTACGCTTCTACTCAACAATCAACGCAATTAGTTTACAGCAAATATAGGCTAGTATATAATAATAAATTAATATTTTCGTGACAATTCACACAGCCCCACCTAGTCCCAAACTAAGTAACATAGCACTTGTGTTATGGGTATTAGTAATATATATTATATATATATATATATATATGCGGGAATTGAACCCGTGACCTGTGCAAGCGTACCGAAGTGCGTTACACTCGAATGTATGTTATGAATTTGATCCTGTTATGGACAGTTTCTAAGTAGCTAAATTTTTGTTTATCTTTTTACATCTGTAGTGCATGAAAGTCAATCAAACAGCGTCAGTGAAGCGTCGTCAGCTTCATTTGACAGTAAACACAAATAAGTTCTATTTTACTTTAAGGAACTCGCTGGTGACCATTTATATCACTTATATTGACTTTTACAGCTTTTCATCACGGTTTCATCCAAAGCACAAAGTCCCGCTTTAAAAACCTTTTTTAGCGTAAGTACACTACTATTTGCTTTTCCTTTGTAAAAAGTATGTGTTAAAAAATTCTATCGACTTTTATAACCTTATAATTTTTCAATAATACTTTATACCTTTTGGTATAGGACAGGATAATTTTCACATCCTTGTAAAAAATGTTGATCGGGAAGAACCAGCTATCAAATGTTATATATTTATTTAATGTCTAAATAAAAACACAAATTGAATTGTTAACCTCTGTATTAGGGTAAAAATTATATAAATGGGGCCCGCATGTCATCTCAATTGGTAACTGCTTAGAGGTTGCTATCAATACACTTAATGCCATTTCGCTAATTTTAATTGGATTTACTCGAACCTCTTTAATGAAAGATTACAAATTAAACCATCTTAAACGGTTCTTAATTAACTCGTTTATTATTAAAATCCTTCCAAATGGAAAAGGTGTTTTAATAGCTTCAGCCAACATTAGAACAGGTAACACGACAATTGGTTTTCTTTTTCTTATTTTCTAAAAGCAGTCAATAGTACCTAAAGAAAATTGCCAATTGGGGAATTAAAGAAAATTTAATATCTAAATACTGATTTATTTTGGTCGTAGAATTTAATAAAACAATTTTGTCAGAATTTCAGATAAAGGATTTGATGCGTACAGTCTCAGTTATGTTTAATACCATTACAAAAGGCTGTTGTACGATTATGTAGGCTGTTGATCGTCACTCAATAGAACTATATTAGAATCCGTTGTGTCTGTTTTTTTTATTGCGTAGGACAGCAGACAGGCTGACAGCCCGCTTAGAATTTAGCAGTTACCGTCGCCTATAGGTGTTTGCAACGCCAGTGGCATCGCGAACTCGCTGCTGTCCCATAAGGATACAGGAACTTGGGTCACTAATGCTGGAACACAACACAAGGTTATTATGGCGGCATGCTTAAGACCAAAGGTGGTCGCCATCCAGACGGGCTTGAGGCCCTACCACGTAGCTAGGGTGGGTTGTTTTGTCGCCTTTTACGACAGGCCGACCCCGGCCACATAGGTTAGTATTCTTTCTCCGCCCCTGCACGGATAAAAACGGTTTCACATAACAATTGTTCTTCATTAAATTCTTCATTTGTAGTTTTATATCGAATCAAATAATTACGATCAGTTCTCAAGGCTTTGCATTTTTTGCGGTGGTAGGGCCAGCAACCTACGTCCAAGGAATTAGTTTTAGGTACGGGTAGCTAAACACTGATCTCATGGTTTAGGCCATCGTTTAGTCAAAGTGTAAGATTTGAGTGCAAAACGATCTAGACTAAGAACTACAAGCCTGCCTTGAACAGAGCCATGGTAACCTGCCTGTGAGATCTACCATGTATGGTACATACGGATGACTCAGAGCACACTGATGTATCGCCGGATGCAGCTCCTGTAAGGCTATGTTATCAATCTGTGTTCGGTAGGTTAAAAAACAACACCAGGGTATCTTTTTTTGTTTAACCGACTATCACGACAAGAAATGGTATACCAGCGCTGTTCCACTGCTACCATTCTTCCATCTGAATATAAAATTTCTTTTTCATCCCATCACCTTCGCAGTGGTCGGAAATTATCTGAAAGCGTAGTATGGAGGCGTCGGCCTCCAGTAGGCAGGGGATACCTTCTTCTATAGTTAAGAGGACCGCGCAGAGTCCTCTGTCATTTAGGGTAATCGTCACCAGTTATTGTTATAGCGAATCAAGATGAGGAAATGGAACCAGGGAGTGTTTCTATTGGGTATCCGATTATTCGCTCTCAAAAATAGAAAGAGAGTACCTGAGGGAATTTTTAATCCTCCAAAAAGAGCCTACGTAACTACTGTTACGTAGGCTCGTTACGTTATTACTGTTAAATGGTTAAGTCAGCCTGTCTGCTGTTCTTCAGCAATAAAAAAGGTGGTTATTGGGAAATAAATTTCAGTTTGTTGTCTAAATATCAAAACGGTACCTTCATTGCCGATATCTTTTTAGCAAATACAATGTCCGCTGCTGATAGTGACCACTTGAGATACTGTCCATTAAGCATTGTACTCCCTCGTTAAAGCACAGTATATCGGATTCGATAGGACGTCACTACACGGTACAAGCGAGCACAAAACTAAGTTTTTTAAAAATACCTCCTGTTTATAAATAATTTTTTTGATGAATATGTGTCTCATATTCTTTCAATTTATTTTGAAACAGGCCTATTGAAAGCTAACCCTATGTGAGAGATTTAGTAATTATCTTGAATTTGATTAAATACGAATAATCAAGTATTTCATTACATTGTTTGTTAATTCTTAAACTAAAGTACATGTTTTGTAGAGGTGACGTACCCCTATGGGACAATAGCGTTTTCGCAGTGCCTCTAGCGTCGCAAACATTCATAGGCGACGGTAACTGCTTACTATTAAGTGGACCGTCAGCCTATCTGCTGTTCTTCAGCAATAAAAAGGTGAAAAAAAATGTTACGAATGAGTTGTAACACTTATGTTTAACTCGAGATCAACACAAAAAAATAAATGAAATAGATTTTATTACTTATGCTACTGATCAACCGAATAATTATGAGCACATGTATTTATTATTACCACGTAACAGTTTGTAATTTAAAAACAACTTAAAAATATGCAATCATGCTACAGCGCATAAAGCAAACTAAGTAAACCTTTATTGTTAATATATAAAGGTACATTTTGAAACCTGATCCCAGAAGTCCCACATTTAGAAATATGCTTTTTTATTGTTGTAGGACAGCAAATAGGTTGAAGGTCCAGAATTTTAAGACTAAGAGCGGTTGCCCGGGCTTGGAGCCCTGCCACCTTCAGCTTTGGCAAAAGCCCAAGCTGAACCAAACATATTTGGTCAATATTATTTCTCCGCCCCTGCACGGAAAATTATTTTTATTTACTTATTCTCAGTAGAAAGAAAATAATTTTTAGATGGTAAATTTTATCATTTTGATCGTGGAATGTTTGGAAAAATATAAATTTCAGCGACAAAAATTACGAATATTTCCATTAAATAAATTTAAGGTAGCTTTTGAAGTTGCTTACGTATCATTTCAGTTAAAAATCGTTTTCGTATTTCTCACTTAATATTTATATCTCTTCAAAAAGATATTGAAATTTTTATTTTTCTCGACGAAATAAATTTTGGAATATATATGTGTAGGTTAATTTTTAATACACCAACGACCGCCCTATCCATACCATCCAAACCATACTCTGCACTTCCAAGAACGAAAGGAGAAACCAATACGGAGTATTTTTCACTGCCGTGAATTGGCAATTTAAATGCCATTTACAGAGTAATGACAAGTTGATCATGCGATGTACCCACGTAATACTTTGGGGGGCGACTGGGGCTTTAGCCTGTATGCCGTTACGGCTACTGCTGGTCATTATATCTCGGTCAGAGTCACAAAGATGTCCGCTGTATAATTAGAACGGTGAGACCGACATAACCACGTTGGCTTACCCCTAGAGTTCCGGCGTGGTACTGGTCATTGGGTTTCCTCGACATGTAAAAAACCGTGTAACGTAAAAATGTATAAGCCGTGGAATAAATGATACTTATCTATAATTTAAATACAATTAATCGCCTTGAAGATTGAAATTGAGCGCCTGCAGAATTTCTGTATACGATTTATTTTTGGCCTTAAAAAGTATGACCACATCTCTGTATTTCGCGCACAACTCAAGTGGCTTCCCATTCGCTCTCGCCGAAATGCTCACATCCTTTCCCTTCTATACAACATTTTGTTTAATCCCAAAACTCCCAATTACTTAAAGGAGCGATTCCAGTTTCTTCAGGATGAACATTCTAGGGCCTTGAGAACGTCATTGAAACTGTGTTTAAAAATGCCCAGTCACACTTCCCAGTTCTATGACAAATCTCTTACAGCACAAGCAATTAGACTGTGGAACATATTGCCAACTGACATAAAACAAGCCAAGTCTATATCATCCTTTAATACACTTGTTAAAGAATATTATTTAAAAAGCTAATATACTATCACTACAGAAAGTTACATTATTTATTTATCTTTTGATTATTATTGTCATAATAAATTATTACTATTTTACATATCTATTTCTTATATATTACATGAATTATATATTGCAATATAGGTATATGTATATGTGTATATATGTATAATTATAATATTTGTTTATATGTATGTAGTATATGTTGATTATTTTATAGCGCATACCGTTTTATAATTTTGTAAATCCTGTCCATCCAAAGGTTGTCTGGCAGAAATCGCTACAAGCGATAAGACCGCCTATTGTACTTAGCATACAAATTTATGTACCTACCTATTAATTAGTCCTGAACTGTGTATGTGCAATAAAGAAATATTATTATTATTATTAATAAACTGTCAAATATAGTTTACAATAAAAACAAATTCAAAAATCCATAAAATGCCATCTAGTTGCAAAGTAAGCAGCATAATACTTATGTTTGAGGAATAATAATTAACATATAATTTATACAGACCCGGAATGAGAATAAAAACCTTGACCCAATACGGGGTCATCAATTAAGTTACGAAGTACAATATTGAAGTAAGAGACTCACTTATGAAGTAACTCCGTTCTAAAGTCACTAAATTTGTAACAAAGAAATTATATTAAAATGTTGCATGAAGTTCTTAGTGAGTAAGGTAAGTAACATGCTCCCCAAATTTTCCACGTTAGGACAGGAGTTTTGCCTTGAAAATTTAAAAACACTAAAAACAGAGCCACCCAATCACATTCGTAAAAGTCATCAAAAGTTATGTTGGATTAGTAATGTTGCTACGAAGGAAATATATCATTCAATTTTCCCTTTCAGTGCTTAAAAAGATGGCTTTCTTCTTTGTATTTTCTTCTATTTATTTAGTGTCACGGATCAGCTACAAATCCTGGTATTCGAAGTGAAACATTACAACCGGAATAAGTTCATCTTTGTAAGTAAATATCCTTATAAAAACATTGTTATTAACCATCCAGTTAGGCACAGAACCCTCAAAATAATGTTGATTGTCTATCTTTGTCATTGAAATACGAGCCTACAAAAACTGATCATACTCTCTCACATTATAATAACAAGCATCCCAATAATTGGGTATACATATGATATAATGTTATAAAAATATGTACTCATCGCTTGCGCACTCGAGCGTACTTGACATTAATTTGTTGGTTTTAGATAACAGTACATTAGTCTATCCATCATATTGGATTATAGATCGGATGTGTTTTGTGCTTATAAAGATACAAACGTCAATGTTTCGCACTTATTTTTCGTCACTACTTGTCAATATGGAAAAAAATTATGGTAGGGTGTTTAAAAAAATATTAAAGTGTCAAAGAAATACAATTTTATAACTTTTCTAATAACTTGACCTCTATGTATCTATATGAAACGAAATATTCGGAATCGATTTTGCAGACCTAATGACAATACACAAATTTAATGATTTTTCCTTATCAGGACCATCAGGATTAACGCTTTCTTTTTCTTCTGCCAGAAGATGGCGTTAAATTAATAAAAACATTTACCGATTGGAAATTGACAACCAATAAATTATAGTTTAAAAAAACACGTTTTAATAGTTAATTAAAACAAAAATTAAAAAAAATTCTTAATATAAGAATAAAATAATTGACGAGAAAATTAATGTAACTGTTCTAAAAGCGTGGGGTGCTTTGTACGATATTTTTAAAATAACTCTGTATTTCGGAATGAGATTAGTAAAACAAAGTTATAATGATTGATCGATATCAATGCTCGATAGCACCCATATGCTTTTAGAACAGTGATCAAATCTCTGTTTTCTTGGGCTGCCTATATCAATTCTTTAAAATTATCACAAGAACACATTTTCGCTATATTTTCCCAATAATACTATAAAGCGGGCTCTGGGTCCCAACTGGGGGTTGTTACGACAACCTGACGGTCGTCGACAAATATAGATAAGAAATTAAACAATTTTAAATTAAATACAAGTTTATTACTAATATAAAGTACTGAATGAATTAACAAAATAGAGTTCGGTTTACCATATATAACCGGGACGTGGGTACAAGCACTAAGAGGTTTATATTGGGCGTTAAATCGTAAGGGTGTAGGGTGACTTAGCTTAGTCCTCGTCCTGCGCGTGGAGGGTCATCAACGTCCTTTCCTTTCACGGGGCCTGACGTGCCCTGCCGTCGGAAGTGGTCTGCAGCTCCAGCCCGTACTGAGGGTGGCCGCCTCGACCGCTGCGAAGGATGGCAGCTACGGGTAGTTGTTCTGAAGGACCCGTTCTGGGGCGTCTGCTCTCAGCCCGTACGGTGGACCCTCTCCATATAATACGTTTACAACTCAATATGTTTACAACACGCGCACGTTAAAAAAAACTTAATTGTTGAAGGACAATTACTGTAGGCGTCTTTCTCGGTGGCCGAATCTTGGCGTCCATCGCAGCTTCGCCTTTTTATACTGGCCGTCAGGACACCGCCCACTTTTCGAAGGTTCTAGATTTGGCTTCTAATGGTGTGGCATGGAAAACTACTGAGTAGCACCTGTACTTTGACCCGCTACTCGTTTAGACAATGACAGAGCTATAGGCCAGAGGGGCAAAGAATTATTTGTGACGTAAGCCCTGACGACACTTGGTTCCCGTTCTTCGTTCATTTGTAGTATTTTCGATGACCGCTAACCGATCGAATGATTCGCGTTCATTCATCTTTTTACTTATCGATGGACGCTATTCAACTGAACGATTTCTCGAAGATTCTTCCCAGCCGTCGTTTAATTCTTAACTACCTACCTTTAAGGTGCGCGATCGAAATTATTATCTGGTTCGTTTCATTTAAATACCCTCAAGATTAAATATTATATTTTGTTGAGATTAATTCGAATTTTTTTATTAAGTATTTAAGGATTAAATATTATGTTATAGAAAATTAATTATCCTACTCTTGTTACAACGTAACAATTTTTTTTTATTTAGGATATTTTTTATGATTTACATTTACACCCACGTGACTAGTCCCGGTAGCTTCCTGTTAATATTAACTTGCAATATTTAAATATAAAAAAAAAAATATTTTGGATTAATTTTTAGGCACAAAACTAGGCAATAGCGACCGGCCCTAATGGACTTAATTTTATGAGCTCACCTGAGGGTTATGCACTAAAACTTTATATTACAACTTTGTAATATGTTTACAACACGCGCACGTTAAAAAAAAACTTAATTGTTGAAGGACAATTATTGTAGGCGTCTTTCTCGGTGGCCGAATCTTGGCGTCCATCGCAGCTTCGCCTTTTTATACTGGCCGTCAGGACACCGCCCACTTTTCGAAGGTTCTAGATTTGGCTTCTAATGGTGTGGCATGGAAAACTACTGAGTAGCACCTGTACTTTGACCCGCTACTCGTTTAGACAATGACAGAGCTATAGGCCAGAGGGGCAAAGAATTATTTGTGACGTAAGCCCTGACGACACTTGGTTCCGTTCTTCGTTCATTTGTAGTATTTTCGATGACCGCTAACCGATCGAATGATTCGCGTTCATTCATCTTTTTACTTATCGATGGACGCTATTCAACTGAACGATTTCTCGAAGATTCTTCCCAGCCGTCGTTTAATTCTTAACTACCTACCTTTAAGGTGCGCGATCGAAATTATTATCTGGTTCGTTTCATTTAAATACCCTCAAGATTAAATATTATATTTTGTTGAGATTAATTCGAAATTTTTTTATTAAGTATTCAAGGATTAAATATTGTTAAAGAAAATTAATTATCCTACTCTTGTTACAACGTAACAGGGTGTAAGATTTCAAAACTATAACTACGGTCTTTCTATAAATAAAACTGTGTTCAAGTATCACTAAGTAACTCAACCTCCGCAAAACTTTAAAAACCATTGAGTTGATCAAATGCAGCTTGCTTCAACGAACGATCACTTGACTTCATTTCCTACTTAGTCATTTGAAATGGAAAAAAGTTTTTAATAGGCTGATTAATTTATGTCGTAAGAAGAAAAACTTTTCATTTTTATAAAGATATTATGAGTATTCAAATAAAATATAACATTTATGATTGATATTGACTTCATTTTATCCGTACGGGGGCGGAGAAAGAATACTAACCTCTGTGGCCGGGGTCGGCCTATCGTAAAAGGCGACAAAACAACCCAACCTAGCTACGTGGTAGGGCCTCAAGCCCGTCTGGATGGCGACCACCTTTTGTCTTAAGTATGCCGCCATAATAACCTTGTGTTGTGTTCCGGCATTAGTGACCCAAGTTCCTGTACCCTTATGGGATAGCAGCGTGTTTGCGATGCCACTGGCGTTGCAAACACCTATAGGCGACGGTAACTGCTAAATTTTAAGTGGGCTGTCAGCCTGTCTGCTGTTCTACGCAATAAAAAATAAAAAAAAACTACGCATTAGTAACTAATGTTATTATAAATCTAATATTTTTCAACGCTATATTTCGTAAGTTTTGATTTAGCAAAAAAGGTGTGAATGTTAAGATGATGGACAGATGATGAAATAGAGGAGAGTGGAACGAGAGAAGATGTTATGCCGACCCCATTTAAGGGCACGGAGAAGATTTATAATTGTAGTTTCCATTTATATAATTTAAATTTTAAACAAGCGCTGTTATAAAGATATGGAGGCGTTAAGTTAAAGCAAATACGATAATAATGTTACCACAAATGGCTGGCTTAAGTTTATTATTGAGACACAACGCTGAACATTTCATGACGTGATAAAAGCTTTAAGTTACCGTTTATCGTAAAAAGAATTGTTAACGGAACCTTTTTAACTTTGCACTTCGCTTAAAGTGATCTTAAAATAAATTGTATTTGAAAATTAGCTGTGATTGTTCATTTAAAGTTGGAATCGTCTGAGGGGCAGAAGCTCATTTATAAGTTGGCGCGCTCCAGGGTCAAAGCGGCACAGGATATTTCCAAGTGCCGCTGTGTAAAAGACCCTGTGGGCAACCTGCTATGCGAGGACCTCGCGGTGAAGAAGAGATGGCGCTCATATTTCCACGAGCTGCTGAACACGCAGCACAAAGAGGTGCAGCCGCCAGATCTTCCTCCGAATCAAGGACTAGTGCCACTGGTAACGCCTGCAGAGGTCCAGAATTGTCTTCGCCGCATGAAGAATCGGAAAGCTGTTGGATCCGATGGAGTCCCCATCGAAGCCTGGAAGGCGATGGGCTCTCGTGGTGTGGGTATCTTAACTGACCTCTTTAACCGGACACTCCTCACCGGTACGATCCCGAGCCAATGGAGACTGCGTATCATTACTCCAGTCTTCAAAGGCAAGGGGTCGGTGCAGGAGTGCGGTAATTACAGGGGGATTAAGGTCATGTCCCACACCATGAAGCTCCTCGAGAGGGTTATCGACTCTCGGATTCGGCAGGAGTGCACTGTCTCGGGATGTCAGTATGGGTTTCGCCCTGGTCATGGGACTATGGATCCGGTTTTTTCCCTAAGGACTGTCGCGGAGAAATACAGGATGAAGAATACGCCTCTGCATTGCCTGTTCCTTGACTTGCAGAAGGCCTTCGACTGTATTCCTCGCGCGATAATCTGGTGCGCATTGCGATCTAAAAGGGTTCCAGAGGCCTATATTGACATCATCCAAGACATGTACCGTGACTCCGATTCTGTAATTCGGACCGCTGTTGGCGACACAAAACCTTTCGCCATCACCGTCGGGGTGCACCAAGGATCCGTCTTTAGTCCGTTTCTGTTTAGCGTGGTATTAGACGTATTGTCAGACAGCATCAGAAACTCACATGAGCAACCCCCGTGGCTGCTTATGTATGCTGATGATATCGCGCTGGCAGACTCGGACAGGGGTAGGCTGGTGCGACGTGTGAAGGCGTGGAAGGAGTCGCTTGAGAACGGTGGTCTGAAGCTCAATGTGGCGAAGACCGAGTACTTGGCCTTGGCCTCCACAGATCCCACACCCGTACGCATAGGCGGCGACACGGTCGAGCGCACGGACCAAGTGAAATACCTAGGATCTGTGTTTCATGCGTCTGGTGACATCGATTGTGACGTCAAGGCACGCATTGCTGCCGCGTGGGCCAAATGGCGTGAGGTAACTGGTGTCATTTGTGACCCCAAGATGCCGGTAAAGTTGAAGGGACAGGTTTATAAGACCATCATTAGGCCTGTCCTTTTATACGGATGTGAAGCGTGGCCGGTGCTGGAGCGACACAGGCAAGAACTGCGTGTCACGGAGATGAATATGCTGCGGTGGATGTGTGGAGTGACGCGGAAGGACCGTGTTAGGAACTCCCGCATTCGCGACGGTCTTCATGTCCGTGACATTGCGGATAAACTGCAGGAGTGTCGGCTCCGTTGGTACGGCCACGTTTTACGGCAATCGGATGATTACGTGGGAACCAAATGTCTGGCCATGCCGCCTCCGCCGGGCCCCGGCAGGAGGGGTAGACCCAAAAAGTGCTGGCTTGACGTCGTAAGGGGTGATATGCGTGCCAATGAGCTCAATACCAGGGATGCTGAAGACCGTGCGAAGTGGAGTAGAAAAAGTCGGAAAGCGGACCCCGGGCACCGAAACGAAAGTTTAGGTTGCAACCGGGATACTACGCTTAGATGATGATGATGATGTTCATTTAAAGGTCGCGGCTTTTATAATTGTTTATCCCGTATGAGGAAATAAATATACTATGTTGACACAGCGTCATCTGGTCCTATAGTAAGCAAAGCGCTTGTATTGTGGGTACTAAACAACTGTTATTACACGGATTAGGCACGGAAATCGAAACCATGTAGGAATTACGCCACATTGAGCGTGATTTTTATCAATGCCGTCCCCATTCCATATATTTTTTCTAAACATCTTTACAGAGGTGGGCTCTAACCCCCTTGAAAGGAAAACTCTAGATCTTTAGCTATTGATTAGCAACTGCTCTGCCAGGACTTGAGCGTCTTAATTCAGATCTTCTAAAGCGCGACAATAGCGACATGTATTTCTAAAAGATTTCAGATTTCTAAAAGAACAGTTACGAAGTTGCAATATTCAGTCCCCCCATAAAATTTATACTTCGCACAATAATAAAAGGAATAGTGAATAAGAAAATTTGTGACCAGTAAAAGGGGGTTTGTGTTGTCAACAACTGTTTTACTACTTCACTGTACCTGGAGGTTAAAAGATCACTAAAAATGATGTCATTTTTACGACAGCGCCAATTGACTCGATTCCGGGCTTTTATTTCTTGTTTTAAATGTTTACAACTAACGACATCTGAACAATTATTGCGATCTTGCTATAATTGAAACGTTTGTTGTTTCAAAAACAGCTTTAACATTTGAAAAACAGTTAAGTATAATTACAGTATGTTATATTACCTACTTTTTAGGTAGATATTGCTGATGCATTTTACCGAGCATGGGTGGAGAAATAATGCTGTATTAGATAGATAGTTTATGTATTCAAACTGGTAAATTAAACATTTTAAGATTCTTTTTGGAGCTTTTATATATAACTAGTTGACCCGGCAAACGTTGTTCTGCTATATGAATTTATCTTTTTCCATTTTTCTATCTTTCCCAAGGTCCGATCTATGACTATACCGAAATTCATCAAAATTGGTTCAGCAGTTTAGACGTGAAAACGTAAAAAACAAACAAACTCACTTTTGCATTTATAATATTAGTTACGATTTGTGTTAATTTTTCAAACTTTTATAATGCCAAGAACATCGACAAAAAGTTAAGATATATCTTTTCTATTTGAAAACAAAACTTTTCTTTGGAAACAAGAATTAATATATTGTAACGTTTACGTTATAGAGAAAGAGTAACGAATGTTGATAATTATTTTCAATGAATGAAGCCACAATAAAAGCAATAAGAAAAAAGTGCGTGCGTACAAAGTACACAAGACATGTCAGAAGTGAAACTTCTTTGGCGAACTAATTTTTAAATCTTCTAATAAATTTAGAAAAGAGAATTTATGAAATATGATTTTATATCTTATTAAACAAAACTCCACTGTATTTTATTGCAATAAAGTTGCTATTCGAATAGATATGTATAAGTAATACAATCATTTAAAAATTACATTGTATAAACATAATAATAAGCCTTAAGTCATTACGAATAACGTTAGTATTACTGGAGCAAAAAAAAACCGTTTCACATCTTCATGTGATGCGTTACATCCGTAAAAATTTTACCCTCATGCGCGCAAAGAAGTTTCACTTCAAAAATAAGATTCCATTAAAAAGTGTACCAGATAGAATTTGTACATTTAGTTTCTTGAAAATTTATTTTTTGTTTTTGTTCCTAATTTATAGTGAATTCAATAAGTGGTTTTTTATGACTTGATTTACTTAAATAATCGACTGACTTGAGCACATATTGGGAGTGTATTTCGTTTTACACTTTTTTCATGTAAAGCCACATTTTCGAAAGTATTTTTGCGTTCTATGCAAGTCTCTTTTGAGATAGATGTTTCTCCCTGACTTCGTTCGTTTCATTTAAACGGCGCTGTCTCATATGAGCAGCACGTTTACTGGGTCTACCCATACTCAGACAAATTAGTTAGTGTACCTCAGATTCACTAAAAATAAAAAAATAAACAAAAAATTTAACAAAAAAAACCGCCTTTAAAAAAAATTTTTACAAAACAAATTAATATGCACTAAAAAGTAAAAAATAATTGCATATTCTTCTATAACTTAATAATCAACTTACTTATTCTACTCATCATTATGTAGGTACGATCTATATTTAGAAGGGGCCCGCCTCAAGACAAAGGGCGGGCCGGCGCCGGCCCGGGCCACGAGATCGGCTGGCCATATATCCGTGGGCCCGGGCGTAGGCGATAGGAGAACAGCGGGGTTTTTTAGTGGGTAGTCGGATGGCCAAACATCTTTCCCGGAGTCCCACATATCCCTCGGTCCCCCCGGGCCGGGGGAACCCGTCAAGAGAGGTTTTTGCCCGACACCAAAAAAAAAAAAAAAAAAGGTACGATCTATATTACGATAATATAATGTAGTTGCAATTATTGTTATTTTTGTAGTCGGTGTCAGCCAAGGAAACACTACAATATACCTAGCAATAATAATATGAGAATACTTTAAGAAATCTTCGTCGAGTATACGAGTATTACCAAACTTTGGAGTTCGTCTGATGAATTTAAGAGGGTGAAAATACTTTACAAAGAATCCTTTATATACCTAGTCAGGTCATAAATTCTGTCACATGTTTAATGTAAAATAATTGTAACAAGTTTATTAATTATGTAACCATTCATATACCAAAATGAACTTAACAAAACATAGATTCTTATGACATTAAAGTTTATTCAAAATGACCTCCGTGATTTTGAATACAAGCCTTCAATCTGCGCGGCCAGTTGTCTATCGCAGCACGAACGAGGTCCATGTCAATATCGGCGGCTGCCTTAATCAAGGATGTCTTGAGTGACTCCAAATTGGGATGAGGCTTTGAGCACGCCTTTTCCTCCAAGTGTTGCCATATCTTGTAATCTAACGGATTCAAATCTGGACTGGAGGAGGGCCAGTCTTCGTGCCGGATGAAGTCGATTTCACGCGCCGCCAGCCAATCTTGTGTGCTCTTCGCTCTATGAGCTGGCGCCGAATCTTGTTGGAATACCCAGTGCCTGTTATTGAACATGGTATGAGAAACAGGTTCCACAAGGTTCGTCAGGACTGTATTTTGATACACAACAGCATTCGTTTTTACACCTTTCTCACAAAAATGTACCTCTGTTAAGCCCCAATAAGAAACTCCCAACCATACCATGAGCGAGGATGGAAAATTACCTCATTGGACACGCGGAATACGGTTGCTCGCTTCTTCACTACTGTGTGCGTACACCTTATCATTTTGTTTGTTGTAGCTCTCTTCTACGGTAAACATTTTTTCATCCGAAAAAAGAATTTCCCGATATTTTTTTTCCGCGTACCGCTTCAACAAAGCGCGGCATCTCTTCAGTCTCAGGTCCATTAGACGAGCATTCAAACGATGTCCTGTTTTTCTTCGATATGCCCGAAGCCCTAAGTCTTCATTTAACACCCTTTTCACCGTGGTTCTGCTTAACCCCATCTGAAGGGCCAACAGTTTCTGCTTACGTTTGGGATTTCTTTGAATTCGTGCCTTCACAGCTTTTATCACTGCTGGAGTCCTAACAGACCGAGGGCGACCACTTCTTGACCTGTCATCTACACTAGAGTCTTCATTGTATCGTTTGATGGTACGATAAAACGAATCTTTTGGTAATATTCAAATTTTTCAGTATGTTAAAAATTTGAATTGGCGCGTAACCGCAACGATGCAACGCAATAACTGCAACACGGTCTTCTTTAAGCGTCCACTCCATATTTAAAAATGAGTAAAATTCTAAAAGTTATACATTTTTATTTTCATGAACAATTCGAAATTCTAATTCAATAAACTTTTTTGTGGCCAGCATTCTAAAAGAAAAGTTTTTACTGTGTGACAATACTTATGACCTGACTAGGTATATACAAAACACATGGGTCAAATAAACGATTTAAAAAGCAGCAAAGAAATTCAAATTATTAAAATTCTACAAACTAAATATTCTCAGAGGTTTCCCATGAATAAAAGGGATGTTTCCTTTTTCCAAACCATTTATGAACCACGCGTTTTGTGCCCAAATAATATGGGTTCGGGTTCACAAAGCGAATTGTTATTTCCAGTTTATTGTTTGGTTTTTATTAAAATTGTTTGAGCCACACGAGCTTTGACATCTAAGGTTAATTTCTCTGTGATTCTTTTTTAAGTGGGCGCCCGCAAATAGTTGCAATAATTTATATTTTGCATAAATAATTCAAATTAGGTGTGAAACAACATAGGAATCTTATTAGTGAAGAAATAATATTTATTTAAGTTAGATTTAAGTTATAAAACAATTCGTTATTCATAATTATTTAGAGTGAGCACCGTATGTCTTTTTCTGTCATTTAATTATATTTGACATTATTCAGCTGTCCCTTCCGAAAGCTTCATAACATAAATCACAATTTAAGTTTTTTCAATTCAAATAAATCAATTCACAAGTTACTTAGTTTTCACTTCTGTTGGCAGTCCCCAAAGACTGTTTTATTTATTTATTGTTTTTGACGTCCCACTAAGTCAAATTTCGGTTCCCTTTTTAAATTTAACCGAGACTTCATGGCTAACTTAATGGCACGTATGTAACAATATTAGAGATTTTTTTTTCTTGCTGCATTGCTTTCTAGCAAGCAATTACATTCGCCTATGGATGTTTGCGATGCTAAGGGCGCCGCGAACTCGTTGCTGTCCCATAGGGGTACTGGAACTTAAGTAAAACCAACAAAGGTTGTGGAAGGCACCTAAATTCACTCCACGCTTAAAGGTATATAATATTGAAATTATGACGAAGGATGAATAAATTACTCCAAGAGACTCCGCTAAAATTACATAAAATTTATGATAATTATTTTATGAAAATAAGCAATTTTTACGTTTTTACAAACCTAAA
This sequence comes from Malacosoma neustria, assembly GCA_963693495.1. Taxonomy (NCBI): domain Eukaryota; kingdom Metazoa; phylum Arthropoda; class Insecta; order Lepidoptera; family Lasiocampidae; genus Malacosoma; species Malacosoma neustria. The sequence continues at coordinate 1,978,727 of OY856390.1, read as the reverse complement.
AAGCTTTTTTTCAGGATCAAACGATGAACTTGGACAATCTTCATTTTTACGCAAATTGGATTGTGATCGGGAATATTTAAGAAGTGTTTTGTATATATAAGGTACTCTTCCCGTATCTATGAATGTCAGAGGTAAGGTAAGGCAAGGAATTATCTCTGTGTTTAAAAAGTGTCCGTCAAAATGCATTAAATACGCCACTATCGCATCGATGTAAATTTTAAAGGAAAGCGCCGGTGTAATTTGTAGTTATTAGGGTAGGATAGATAATTTTTAAGTCAGCATACTCCGATTCATCTACAGCTACATAGTAGCTGCACTTCATAGCATACACTGTAACTGCACTAGTGTTGTACCTGAGTTTTTGAACTATAAATTACAACGTATAGTAGCTATTGGGCTAAGGCTTCTGCTTATCATCCATATATCTACAAAGTCATCTGATTAGGACACATAATTTTGTCTTTTTACTTTATCTTAAATATATATCTATAGTTTCTATAGCTATCATTATTTAAATTAGACGTATATTTGCCTTAAAATATAATCGGGTCTAGATATAATAAGCTTTTTATTGAAATTTAATCTGCTATCTATTTGCCATAACATAAATTTCCCTCGAATAGGTTATAGTATCGAACATTATGCATTGTCCATTCATCGATGATGTTGCCCTTTCGTGATTCGTTCAATTGTGTTTTATGCTGTACTCATTATACACTCTGTACAATGGGGAGTGTTCTGAAGAACTGTTTAGAACATTGCCTTCATAGTCTGGGCTGGGCGTTCATCCCCATTTCGGGGAGCCTCTTCTCTCTTATACGAGATGGTTCTCAAGAACATTCTTGTTGCGTACTCTCCGGATTTGGAATGAACTTCCAGCTAAGGTTTTTTCATCGCGGTTCGATATGGTATTTTTTTAAAGAAAGGCTTTATAGAATTTCTTAGAGGCGCACCTTGGTATTGCCTCTGGTGTTTCAAATGTCCATAGGCAACGTCGACCTCCTGCTATCGGGTGGGCCGTTTGCCTGTCTGCTGAACTTAAAAGAGAATACATACATATACAAGTGTAACAGGTAGCAAGTTTGTACATATGTAATAAAAGAGAGTTGTGCGTACTTATATGTACGCACGTAAGAAATTATACGTTTATTTTATTTTTTTATTTTATTTTATTTTATTGATGCACAAAAACAAGGGTATATAATATTGAAATTATGACGAAGGATGAATAAATTACTCCAAGAGACTCCGCTAAAATTACATAAAATTTATGATAATTTTTTTATGAAAATAAGCAATTTTGTTCTGTTTGACGTAATAGAACAAAAATAGCTAAAAATGTCATCCCGTATGCCACAACTCACAGATCGACAACTAACCTCAATATTAACAAATCTATAATTTTCACAGATTCTTTGAGTTGCCTACAGGATATCAACAAATCTCCTTTCCGTTCCAAGCTATCCTCTTTATCTCTTGATATTAAAAAAGCTCTCCACTCTTGTTTTTCTTTAGGCCTAGACGTAGTTCTGGCCTGGATTCCTGGCCACTCCAGTATTCATGGAAACGATAATGCTGACAGTTGTGCCAAGCAAGCGGTTTATATAGGTTCTAATAAATATGACAGATGCTTCCCCCGTGATTTATGTGCCCTTGCTAAACCCTCAATGATTAAAATTTGGAACGACTGGTGGCAAAAATCTAGTAAGATCACAGCCAAATATTATAGCAATTTACAACCCTCTATCCCTTCAACCTCCTGGTTCTTCCGTTATCGTCATCTCCTAAAAAAAAATTACTTCCATTATAATCCGTCTCCGTCTTGGTCATGTATGCACACCGGTTTTTTTGAATAAACTTAGAATTCGTGACAGCTCTTTATGTGAGTGCGGCTTAGGCGAAGGTTCAGTGGAACATATATTCTTTGATTGCCTAAAAATTTCTACTCCCTTATATGATATCCTTCCCAAAGACATCCCACGTCCCATCAATGTAAATTTTTTATTAACTATGGTTGATAATCAGTTTATTAATGTTTTATATAAATTTTTAAGTTTAAATAATATTAGCGTTTAGTGTAATTAGTAAATAATATAAATATTTCAAATAATATGTAAAATAAATATGTACCTTTCTGTAAATATTCATATAAAATTGTATCATTCTATTTTTAAATTCATATATTTTTCATTTTCATTTCATTTCACTTTAAACTACCATTTCCTCTTGGTTTGCAGTTAACTAATTAAAATGATTGTCAAAATTATTTCCTGATCCTTGCAATTATGCTCTTTCGCCACCTGCCTTTTCTATAAACGTCTATACTTTGACATTGGCAAATCAGTGCCTAAAGCATTGGAGCCACATTAAAAGAAAAAAAAAAAAACTAACCTCAAATCTATAAAGGCACTTAAAAAGTTTTTTAAGATAAAATTCACTTTTATTACTAATTTTTACGATTTATATCATTCACCTACACATGTAATTTAAAATCACATACACACACATGTGTGTTCTGTCCATTATAAAAGTTTACAATCCTTATTATTTTCCACCTACATTTCGTATTGTAAAGCATTTCCACGCCCACTTACGCATGCGCCACTGCCCTGCGCGTGATTCGTATTTCTATTGTGTTTGAAGTAAAACTAAACTATTAAAGAACAGTTTTGGAATAAATATAATTTATTTATCTCCATTGACATATAACACGTGTTGTAGATTTAAGAATATTTGAGAAACTACTGGAAAACTTTATTGTATGAATATAGTTACGGAAACTTAAGAGACAGTTGTCAGTAAACTTTATAATGTCGCTTTTTGGCTGTCGTTGTCGTATGGTAAATATTTTAATTTCGTTTTTTTTTCCAACGCGCTAAAAGAAGTATAACTTCAAAAACCACTATAGCTCGATAAAGTAGAGGGAGACAGGCATTTAAACTGTCCATCTTCTGAAACTCCAGACCTCTTCTCTTTTTCCGTTCACATTAAGAGAGCTAGTAAGTCTGTCTGCCTGTCTGTAGGGTAGTTTTGCATTACGTCAAGCGTAAGTCTGTATTATATATAGCGCTAAGATGATGCTTAGTATAATCAATTTATGAATATATACTCGTACACTACTCAAAGAGTCCTTTTAAGTGGATGACACTTAAAAATATTTTGGTAAATACGATAATATTCAGAGCACTTTTGCTTTTAGATATTATGGCATTTAATTATATTACAACATAAAGTTACGGTAATGGGAGTGTTGGCCAGCACGTGACACTAATCCATTAGACCGGTGTCTGAGAGTTTCGTTTAAGGAACACGTAATGAACTAGTTTATTGGAAATAAAAATAGGAAAATTCAAAGTGCGGAATAAATCGACACAAGGATGGGACAATAACTTTATTAGACAAGTATTAGTAGTTTTTATGTATTTTAAGTATAAAGTTAATGAATTATTTATTATTTATTTATGTATATTATTATAGTTTATTAATTGCATAGTTATAATTTTAGTAAATAAATTTATTCGTATCGTTTTTGACACCTACAGAATAAGGGAAAGGTTTGCACTGAAAATCAGCGTTGTGTCGGATATAACTCCGACACGGCAACATGCTGAGTGCAAACCTTGTTTGCTGCAAGAGCGGCGTACAAATTCCTGATACTATTTATGTATTATGTAAGTAATGTAAGTGCGTCACCATTTCTTCAAATAAAGTATTTCTTTCTTTCTTTCTTTAAAATGTAATATTTGAAATAACTAAAGTTAAGTAATTAGACTACCTTCGTGGAGAATGATTCCCGCCCGGAGGCAGGATTATTACCAAAATAATTATTATACATATTAGGGTGTGCCAAAGAAGGCGATATTTTTGCCCTCCGCTCAGAATATCAGAGAAGATGTCCAAACAAATTCCCTGTCAAAAGCGGAGCTCATAATTTTAATTTTGAGAGGTATTTCCTTCGAACCTAAAGTTTTCCCGTTTAAATATCATAGGAAATTATTTATATTATTATTTTATCCTTATGACCGTTTTTTTAATCAATGAACTGTCCATATAAAGAATAAAACTTTGGACAAAAAATTTTCATCATCATCATCATCTCAGCGTTCATGCCGGTTGCAACCCAAACTTGCGTTTCGGTGCCCGGTGTCCGCTTTCCGACTTTTTCTACTCCACTTCGCACGATCTTCAACATCCCTGGTAGTAAGACCATTGGCACGCATATCACCCTTTACGACGTCAAACCTTTTTGGGTCTACGCCTCCAAAAAATGTTAATGAGTCGAATTTTCGTCATCAAAATTTCACTTTGTGCAGTGATAAAGTATAATTTGTTTTGAAAACAGCTTTTTTTTTAATTTTTCAATGAAACTTTACGTAACAACGTAACTTTGTAAATAATGCCAATATGAAAAAAATTAAATACTCATTTGTAAAGTGTTTAATAGACTACAAAATTGATATTTAACTGTTCTATCTTCAAAAGTTTCGTTTATTAATACATATAAACTTTATAGTTTAGTAGTATAGTAGTATTACTAAAAGAAAGAAGACAAGATAATTATAAAATATTACCAAAACGCTGACTGTATTACCGCGTTGGATCGCAACACTTATCCTTTGCCCTAAATACAAACCAGCTTTTTTGATCCCGTGATCACTCAAGCATTTTAACAGGTCTCGAAAAAGGCTTAGAAAAAGGAGATAAAAGCTTAGGCTTAGGTACAAGCCTATAGGCTTGTGGATCGTACTTTCTCCCATTTTAATTGTTTAACATTTATCTATTTACATTCTGAAAGATTCTAATACTAGCCCAAATGTAACAATTATCATAAATATGCGGTTTCCGGTACATATTTAATATTTTTATGTTTTATTGTTGGGTACATGGGAGCATTGACCTCAACCAACGGCAGGATTCAAACTATACTAAAAGTAATTTATTTTTAGACTAGTACCCAAGTGCAATCTCAGTTGGTAATGAGGTTAGAACGAGGAGACGGATTGGAATGAATCTGAAGTAAGCTGTCGTAATGAGAAATTTGTTTCTCAAGTAAACCCAAAAAGGTATCAAGGAAACAAATATTCCAATTAATTTATACTAAAATATAATGTACGTGATAGGCAAATAGTATTGTACTCGTAGCCACGGATTCGATTCCCACACCACTTTAGCAGTTTTTCGCGTGGCAATTATTATCACATAATTGCCACGTACCAACGGTAAAGGAAAATCCACTTTGTCTATGAATGTTTGAGATGCCAGGGGCATAGTTAGCAAGTTGTCGTCCGCATAAGAGGAATGAACCTTGGGTTTTATATATTTATTATAATATATTATGGCGGCACACTTAGAGATCAGGGGTAGTTGATATTCAAACGGATTTAGACTACCACTAGGGTGGCTTTGTCTCCTTTTGCTATGCCTAGATCGCAGGAGGACCGTCAGTATTCTTACTCTACACTTGCGTGTAAAAAATATTAATGCCGATTAAAAAAAACATAAGCGTTTAATCCCTTTGAGTGGTCAGGCTCTATTGTTAAGCGTTGTCCATGCACTTTTTTAAATACATTATTTTTCCTGTAAAATAAATATACCAAGTAATCGATTTGACTAATTTTAATATTAGTCCCTCAATTATTTTTACCGTTCGTGCAAAAAAAATTTAAATATTTGTTTGATTTTTAAATAAAATGTTATCCGTCCAGACGGGGAGAAAGAATAATAATAATCTCTGCGGCCGCGGTCGGCCTGTCGTGAAAGGCGACAAAACAACCCACCCTTGCTACGTGGTAGGGCCCCAAGCCCGTCTGGATGGCGACCACCTTTGGTCTTAAGTATGCTGCCATAATAACCTTGTGTTGTGTTCCGGCATTAGTGACCCAAGTTCCTGTATCCTTATGCGACAGCAGCGTGTTCGCAATGCCACTGGCGTTGCAAACACCCTTAGGCGACGGTAACTGCTAAATTCTAAGCAGGCCGTCAGCCTGTCTGCTGTCCTACAGCAAATAAAAAAAATATATATATACCTATATAAAATAATTCTCAGCAATTTGAACTTTCATATTATTGTCACTGAAAATACAATTGCATTTCTTGGAATGCTTTTTCCTTGTTTTTATTTCTTTAACGGGAAGTAAAAGTAATTTATTATTTAATGGTATAAAATTCGTTTATAATATTTCAACAACCGATGTCAAATGCGTATTTTCAATGACTTTCATTCGGACAGTTAAATATTAGAAATGTGAGGACGATACTTGTTCAAACAATTTACTTTACCGACATGAACCAGTGCTCTGTTATTTCAGATGACATAACTCGCCACTTCGCAGCTATCAGGGAGATACTTTTTTTAAATAAAATGATAGGTTTCTGACAAATATGACATATATTTTATCATCTTAACCTTATATATCTACATGAATGTACGTATAAGCTAAATGATATTACATTCGAAAACCAACCTGGAATTCACTGATTCGATTCTGGCAATGGTAAGCTACGCATACACAGTTTTTCTCATCTAATGCGATAACTTAATAGCAGTGACGGTGAAAAAAAACCATCGTGAGAATGTCCTATGGTATATGGTAAAAGGTGACAAAATAATCCAGGGTACTTGTAGCTAGGTGGTAGGGTTTCAAACTCGTTTTGTGAAACATATTAAGCAAATAGAGAGTTGTATGTCTTGAAGATAACCCCTAACTTCTAAATATGTCGAAATATAACACAAGGTCATTCTTTGTGTTATGTTCTGGCATATGTGAAGCAGGTTCCAGTTCCCATACGCAGACGGCAGTGTGTTAGTGTTGCTCTTGGCGTTGCAAACATCAACAAGTGACGGCAACTGCTTACTATGAAGTAGGACATTCTGTATGCTGTTCCTCATCAAATTAAAAGAATCTCGGCTACATAGCCGACACGGCTTCAAGTTTTCATAGAACTATAATTTGTACATTATTTTTACGTTCATATTGTTACCTAATTCTAACAGGCCTATTTCCCCTTGTCCCGTCACAAAGTTTGAACTTTATTAAAACTTTTTGAAGGTAATATAGAGCAGAGTCGTGCAAGCAAATTATGTACACACGTTGGGACACGTAATGCGAAAAGTTACATTTTTTGTTTAATCACATTTACTCGTTGGCAGACAGTTTTGCTAGTTTAAAGCCTCTTCATTCTTTATTCATTCTGTTTCATGAGGTAGTTAAATAGCATAGACAAGTCGCTGGAAGCCGCTATCTATTCATTCTGCTGGCTAGTGACGTCGTAGAGAAATGTAAAAAATAAACACGCAGTCCGATTTAACTTGCCCATTTTAATGCAATTAATCTTAAAGCAATTAACTTAAAATAAAATCATTTCTAATTATATGAACATATATCAACATATCGATTAGAATATATACTAGTACAATGAACCTAAAACTAAAAACCTTAAAAAATATAATAAAATAACTAAAATATATTATTAAAAGGAGTCCCTTTAGGCAAGGTTCCGAAGAAACTGGCAGCGTTCCCCCTTTGAATAGCTAGACTAATTCTTTGTCCGAGGTAGCTGCCAGCGCTTCGGTCTCCTGTGATGTCGAATAACCTCTTTGCTATTTCCTTAAAAAGCCTTATAGCGCTAGGACCCCACGGACCAAAGGTCTCGACACCGAATGGGACAAATTCATATTCGGAGCCTAGACCTCTATATTTGCATGCTTTAGCTTTTTCAGCCGCTTCACAAGCCGCACCAGCTCTGTTGTTGGTTCCATGTAGATGGGAAGGGGCCAGCGTGTCTGAACAGGTTGCATCCCATACCAGCACCCGGCCCATCTTCCATGGAATCAAACTCATACATACTTAAAATTAAGTAAAAAGATTCTTAGATGTATCATAGAATACCTACATAATTTTATATTTTATAAAGTATCAAAAATAAATTATGATGCGCGGCAATATTTTCTATTTTCTACTAAAAACAAAGTATAGTCATAATAGTTTAGAAATATTTTACTTAAATCGAGATTACTAGATTTGATTTTAAATATGTGAACACGTAGAAACTGTATTGTTAATTGATTTTAACGCTGAATATAGTTAATGTTTTATTAATTATAAACAAATAAGAAATATAATTACTTACTTTTACCCGTGCAGGGGCGGAAAAAGAATACTAACCTCTGCGGCTGGGGAAGGCATGTCGTAAAAGGCGACAAAACAACCTACCCTAGCTACGTGGTAGGACCTCAAGCCCGTCTGCACGTCGGCAACCACCTTTGGTCTTAAGTCTGCCGCCATAATAACCTTGTGTTGTGTTCTGGCATTAGTGACCCAAGTTTCTGTACCCCTATGGGACAGGAGCGTATTCGCGATGTCACTGGCGTTGCGGGCACCCATAGGTAACGGCGGTAACTGTTAAATTCTAAGCGGGCTGCCAGCCTGTCTGCTGTCCTACAGCAATAAAAAATACTTAGCGGGAAACAAGAATCTGAAGAGAAATTATTTATTGTTGCAGTTAAATACATCTAACTAGGTATTATTAGCAACCGTTTAAGATCTACATATTTTAGTAAACAGAATGAAAAATCTCAAAAACAAGGTATTATTTCAGAGATTTGTAAAGGATCATTTTGGGGGAGGGGTGGCGTGATTTATAACGAGTGTCAAAATGTATGTTAGATAATAATGTCAGGGCAGACCTCTTCCACGGTTAGCTCCAGAGGGTCAGGGATTCGTCAGAGTTGAGGCAATGGTGCGGGCGACGGATCCTCATCTGAGGGGCTACATACATACACCTCTTGCTAGTTTGCCACCAGCGCCAGGATGGGCCAGCACCGGCATGGGCCGCGCGGTTGGCAGATCAGCTTATATCCGTGGGTCCAAGCAGTAGGCGATAGAAGCACAGCGGGGGTTTTTAGTGGGTCGTCAAATGTCAACCATCTTTCCCGGAATCCTACATACCCTGATCCCCCCTGAGTTATACACTCGTCAATTTGAGTTATTTCTCGAAAAAATTAAGAGGTATATGTAATAAGTAAATTGTCACCCTTTACAACTACCTACAAATATATCTGGCCGACACTACACGGCTAAAAGATTTCCGTATATTTGACATGTATTATATGATGTGGACATGATACAGGTCCGTATTATTATTTATATTTAATAATATCGTAAGTAAGATCGATCATGTCCCATATGGGTACGAGAACCTTCTTAAGAAATTGATTTTTTCATAATACTTCATAAGACAAGCTCGAATATAATGATGAAAGTGAAAACTGATATCCTCAATAGTGCCGAGACGCCATCTTTATACGATATTCTAGGTTACATATTGTTCTTGGCCTTACCTAAAATAAAGGCTCCTTTATTTTTCTAAATTTGAAATAGGTATTATTATATAATAATATACTCTTACTAATTGTCACTCTCCTTGTTAATATATTTTTTTATTGCTGTAGCAAACAGCCTAGTGGCCCACTTAGAATTTAACAGTTATCGTCGCTTATGGGTGTTTGCTTACATCACGAACACACTGCTGTCCCATAACGGTACAGGAACTTGGGTCAATAATGCCGGAACACAACACAAAGTTATTATGGCGGCATACTTAAGACCAAAGGTGGTCGCCATCCAGACGGGCTTGAGGCCCTACCACGCAGCTAGGGTGGGTTGTTTTGTCGCCTTTTACGACAAGCCTTTCCCGGCCGCAGAGGTTAGTATTCTTTCTCCATCCCTGCACGGACAAAAAATAGCTCTTTAAAATATTCCACTTTACTGTCAACTACTTTTTTGTAACATGCCTAATTTGGAATAAGAATCTAATAGTTTAACTGTGCTTTAGGGATTTGTTTTGAGGTGAAAATGCTTAATTTACATGCTAACAATTGTACTGAGAATAGATACATCCTGACTGTCAGTAGAGGACACACCAACTAACAATCTATTTTATTAATTTCTAATTTTTGTAATGTTTGAAAAAATTATTGAAATCTTTAATAGTTCGCTAGCAGCAAAGGTTTATGGTTAGAAAGCAGTAAAATTTGACCAAATCTCACCAACCTACAGGCTTTTTATTTCCCAGGATATGGATACCATTTTTAAATTTAGAATTTGGGATACATCCAAATCTGTCTCTTAGATCAATGACTTGTAGTTATAAAACGCTTGTACATTTAATTTATAAAAATATTCATAAATTCACCTGTAGTGTAAAATATACAGGTTGTTTCAAAACGTTTAATATCTTGCAAGACGTCAAAGCGTAATAAACCTAGCTATAAACTGTTCGCTGGTTTACATATTACGTTTTATTTTATTGCTTCTTACGGTTGCTTGATCCTTATTTGATTTTACACCCGGCACTTCGTTGTTACAGTTTAAAATTGGCTTGTATAATTTCCGGTTTATTAACTGAAATTAGCTGGATAGTTAAACACAATTGAACATTTTTACTAGTGTAAAGAGATGGAAACCATTCAGGTATCATTTAAAGTTGGTTTAGTGGCCTCTATGTATGCCAAATTTTTGCCATTGTACGATGCCGGTCACGGACCGAGATTGCACCGTACAGGAATGAGAAGGATAGCTCAAGAGCAGTGGACTGTATGAGAGAGAAGGGGAGAGGAGTGGTGGTTTGAAAGACGCGATACCTTACAGTGGGCAAAGAAATTCGCACTGACCTTGGTTCGACCCCCTCCCGGTTCGGTACAGGTCGTGGAGGAACTGTTGCAAGGCACCAGCTAAATGTCATGCACTGAACACACAATTTTATGGCACGGCCAATGGAGTAACTATTAGGGAGGTCGAACAGTGAGAGTCCCGTGCGTTTAGAAGCTTGCGCGTTACTATCTTCAGGGAGGTCGAACGTCGACCGTCCCGCACGTTTAGGAGTTCACGCGTTACTATCTATATTATTTGCGTCCTACCCTCGCTTTTACCATTTACCTCACTGAGAGTGAGGGTAGGTAACGAAAATCAGGAGGCGGGATTTTAAACACCCTTTATGCAAGGATCGAACAGTCATCATCCTATTTTTATACATCTATAAACAAACTTGGATATAAGTTAACAATTTACACTGCGCCATCTAGTCCCAAAGTAAGTAGCAAAGCACTTATGTTATGGGTACTATATAACTAATATGCTATGTATATTCTTTACTTTTGTAAATAAATAAACATTATATAATCCAGACGCGAGATTGAAATCGCACCGGTGACCTCCGCAATCTTACCGAAGTACATTAACTTTTATGCCACGAAGGTTCCCAATAATATTTAACAATGAAGGTAAGAAAAGGAGAAATAAAATATTAGTTGAAAATTTAGGGTAGTCTGAAATAAAACAACAAATTAATGAAGATCTTTTTATGTTTAACGGAAATTGCTGTTGTTTATACCACTAACCAGAAATGCAAAACTTAAGTTAAAGCCGTTATCGAACATCTACAAAAACAATTCAAATAAGGGAAAGACGTCCTGGTGAGACCTCTTGCTGATTCCCTTGCGGGTGTATCATAATAATGTCATAATTTATTCATAAACAAACTTCCTTGTATCAACTGTAAAATTAAAACAAAACTTATCAAAATAAGCAACTAAGTTACTTGATGTTTTAAGTTACCCGAAACTCGGCAACTATCTTCAGTTAGCAAATAAATCTAATAGACCTTTTAAGTGAGATAATAAAATACCCCTTTTTACTTACTAACTTAGTTCATTCAAGTTGTTTGTGTGACGTTTCGTTATTCACGGTCTGCTTGCTTAAATGTAACTTGAAGTTGATAAACCAAAGTTACTTTTAAATAAAATTCTAAGCTACTCGATTTTCTTTCGAACTTCAGTCACCCGTGCTGAACCCTGGATCCCGGAAACTTTTTTTGAAGAGGTGAAAATGCTTGATGCACACTCCACTACTAGGACCTAGCAGTGGGATAATATGGGCGCATGGTTCACGGAAGCGAACTGCGCCCATGCACCCCCACAGTTGACGATGGAGACGCATGGTGCTAAAGCATCAACTAAAACCTCTCCAGTATTCGACTTTTTCATTTACGCTTCCGACACGACTCCCGAACTTTGGTTGCAACTGACATCAACTAATTCAACGGCCGCAATTTTTTTACATAAATAATAATAATGTCAATTAACATTTATAGCGTGTTCGCGATGCCACTGGCGTTGCAAACACCCATAGGCGACGGTAACTGCTAAATTCTAAGCGGGCCGTCAGCCTGTCTGCTGTTCTACAGCAATAAAAAAAAAATATTTTCATTTATAGAACTTTTATGTAAAAATATTTTTTTTACTTGAATTGATGATATCTTTTTTCACATACAATCATCAAAACTCCCGTTTACCCCTTAGAGGTTACATTTTGTAACCCCGTTCATAACAAGACCTGATCTCTTACTGATCTCGCTGATTTTCAAATACATACTAGAATCATTATAATTTTAATTATAGCGTGCATTTAAAAAACAGTAAATAAAAATGTATACGAATTTTACGTTTAATTAAAAATTAAATTATATTAATCAAATCAAATCAAACACTACCCTTTTTTTATTGCTCTAGTACAGCAGACAGGCTGACAGCCCGCTTAAAATTTAGCAGTTACCGTCTCCTATGGATGTTTGCAACGCCAGTGGCATCGAGAACACGCTGATGTCCCATAAGGGTACAGGAACTTGGGTCACTAATGCTAATAATACAATACAAAGTTATCATGGCGACATACTTAAGACCAAAAGTGGTCGCCATCCAGACGAGCTTGGAGCCCTACCACGTAACCTACCCTGGTTGTTTTGTCGCCTTTTACGACAGGCTGACCTCGGCCGCAGATATCAGTATTCTTTCTCCGCCCTTGCACGGATAAAAGATACCCAATGTTATTACGATCGGTTTAATGTCACGTGTTAAAAGACTTTTTGTCTATTTAAGGTTGTGCTAATAAATTTTTAAACGCTATTAGACTTTTGATCTACTGCCATAATTTTGATACTCATGCAAATTGATCCTATTACGCAACACCAAATAATGATAGAAAATATACTTTTCTCGGTCTAAGTATCGTATTTTTTTTTATTACTCTTAGGCTAGAATGTGAACAGTCATGCTTTTGATGCTCAGTATCGCAACCGATGTTTTCTCTGTACACGGACGGAGTAAGAATACTAACCTCTGCAGCCTGTCGTAAAATGTGACAAAAGTTCTAGCTACGTGGAAGGGCCCCAAGCACATCTGGATGGCAACCATCCTTAGGTTATAAGTATGATTCCAAAATAGCCTTGTGTTTTGTTCCACCAATGGCGACCCGGGTTCCTGTACTCTTTAGGGACAGCAGCGTGGTCGCGGTACCCCTAGTATCGCAAACATCCATAGTCTGCCAGCTGTTGTTGCTTAGCAGTAAAAATATGTTTTAAAGGACATGCTGTCGTGGCCATCATTGCACTAGCCAAGAGTTCAGAAAGGGATTCACCGAAAACACGGAAAACCCAACTACCACGTCGGCTTCCGCATGGAGTTTTGATATGGTGCTGATAATAAAGTATACTGCAGTCTGTGAAGCAGTGTAGATGAAAAAAGTTGTTTGTATAATTATTAAACTATTAGTCCCTGTCGCATTCATAGTATTTCAAACATTCACGTTATTCAACTTTTTAAAATGAAACCCATAATCTCGATAGCACAGTTCACTGAATACATCAAACGGAAACCATGAATAAATCCACGGAAAACATTAAATGGTTGTCAATCATATCGCTCCCGCACATGTGATACATGAATACATAGCCTTTAAAACCTATTCAATAGTCTATATCGTGTTAAAAAATGGTTTCATAGGCCCAAATTTGATTACTTCTTTGGTCCAGTAGCTAAAGCGTTTAATGTTCTGATCCACAACTATTGTGAATCCAATACCTGTGTTTCAGAGATTTAATACAGAAATGATTTTGTTTGATGTTATCTCTCCAAAAAATTCTGGAAATAAGTTCAGACATTTTCTATGTATTTCATAATGTCATGAAGTTTCGTAGTAACTTTAATGGATGCAACCCCAAAAAGTAAAGCAAAGTATATCCTTTACTGCATGCAATGTAGCAACAAAACAAAGACCCATGAACATGTTTGTGTATTGTGTGTTATGTCTTAATTCTCAGCAATGACCACAAAAGTAACGGTATGAGCGTCTTTAAAATAAATACATATATTTTGTTTACATAATAATATAACATTTTTCGTAAGTTTCATAAGACAATCGTAATAAATTTAATATTTTCATTTCAATGGTAATTGCACATTTGTAATCTGAATATTCTTTGGGGTTGGCACAATTTTTACACGTTTTTCTCTTAGCTATCATCTCTAAATTCACACCTTTTTTCGTTATATTATATTTTACGCATTTTTTCTCTAACCCAGCCAATTTTTCGTATCCGTCTACTTAAATTCCTAGCATTTTTCATGTCTTATGACTTTCTTTCCTTCATATTAGAAGTCAATATCTTGCTAGTCTGTTGTAATTACTCTATCACGGACTTCCATTCTTTTAACTTTAAAATGAAAATATTTACGCGTAGCTAGTCGGAAACCTGCTACGACTATCGTAGCGTAATTTTAATTGCGTAATTGAAATTCCTTTTATACATAACGATATGAGAAATGAAATGCAAATGATATGCTACATTTATTCGAGTGTGATATTGCTCTGTTACTGTGATTGTTTGACTTATTTTTAATAATTTATTGTGCTTTGAAAAAGAACTAAACTAAATTTTAACTTTTTATGAAGGTTCTTTCTTTAATTACAAAATAACAGCAAATAAAACACGGATCTCTAAGACCACATAAAACGATCCTATTCAAATAGGACTAAAAAGAGTTCAACAAAACGTAGCTGACAATATGAAAGCATCGCTTCCCTACAAAGGAACAAATCCCGGTCTACAATTGGCGCCTTGAGTGTTGACAGACTACTCTAAAAGGCTATGTTTCTGAACTGAAACCGTTTTACCTGTGCTAACAGTTTGTGAACTATACTTTCGTAGGGTATGGTTATTTATACAGCGAGTGGTTTTCTGCATTTTAATATCTGATTCTAAAATCTTATATAATCTTTTATTATGATCCATATAACAGGAAATTTTATGATATTTATTATATTTTACATAATCGTTATCATTTTAGCATTAACTCCCGGTTTCAAGCCCAATGTTTTACTTCGAACTTCCATGTTAATTATAAAGTGATAAGCCTTATTGGCTCTAGAAGTATGTTGTCTAAGTAAATATAATTTATGTCATGTCTCGTATTTTTCTTTTATTTTGCTGTCAATACCAGCTCTGCAGTGTAATTTTGGGATGTGATCAAGGTTAAATACTCAATAGAAAAAAATACTTTTGCTATAAGTATTTTCACTTATTCCAATTTCATAAATAGTACACAAATTGAGACTTTTTTGTTTTTGCCGTATTTTCTTGTAAAATGATTAGTAAAAATATTTTACATCACTTCTATTAGCATTTCCTTTCAATGTGAATTTTAGCATAATTATGTTAGTATGACTAGGATAATTTATTCATTCTATTTACATTAACAGCCAACATTGGACAGGCGTCTGCATAACACTAGGTAATTGAGGCTAATATAATATTAAAGCCAAAGTTAAGAAAAATATTTATTCTTCCCCTAAGCATATTCTTTGATGTTAAATATGCAAAAATTATGTCTGATAAAATACCTCCGAAAAATTCTAAAAATTTATTGCTTGTATATACTGTTTAACATGTATAAGGTAATGTTGTTTATTAATTGATGATGATGATAAAAATATATAACAGTCTAATATTGTCATCTCTTTTATTTCCTTAAACATGTTTTACTTAATAAATCAACGGTCAATACATAAAATGTATATCATAAGCATATTGCCGTTTTAACACAGCTTATGAAATAAAAAATAACTAAAATTGGACTATTAAACAAGAGCTAAATTAAGGTTTTATATATCCATTACGGGCTGTTACGACCGGCTGAGTGCGGAGTTCATTGCGGTTCATTGTTTGCGGTTATTATATTAAGTGTTAAATAACTTGTTAAACACTCGTTCTGAAAATCTTTTTAAATTATTATGCAATTATATTATTGTGTATTTCTTGTGTATGAGTATATATAACACTTTTTTCATTATAGTTGACTAAAAGTCTAATATTATTAGGGTTCCCTTTGCTCGGCACTAGCCTGTTGGGAATACGTCGCCTTAATTTAAACGGTGGCAGAGTGGGTAGCATGGAGTCTAAGGTAAAGCCGGATTTTTCACTGCGGAATTTCGTTACTAATGATAATATTCCAGAGCAAGACTGATTGGGAAGCGTAGACACGTACCAGAAGGATGCCGCCAGGCGAGAGGAAAGAAGACGTGGCAGTGTTTTCTACACGTAAGCGTAGATCGATTAGAGGTAGGCGCCGCTTCATGCTTCCCATAGATAGGTTGCCGGTAACTCTCACTCAATAAAGGGTTACTAACTGGGAGGGCTGGGGGCCTTACCCAGTGAATGTAGTAATGTGGAGGAGTGTTCTAAATCTGAGCTATCACTTGGTCGGGGATAATGTCACCCGGGAAATTCCTCTCAAGTGACGCAGGAATGGGAGGCATCGTGGAGCAATGATTAAGAGTATATCCTGTGACAGTCCATATAAAACTAAGCATGAGTGGGATTTAGTCGCTATGCCATTGCGGGCGCCGCTGGTCATAACATCTCTGCCAGCCGCGCGGTCACCGTACGGTTTCAATGATGAGCTCGTCATAACCACATCAGCTTCCCCTCGAAGTCTAGCGTGGCACTGGTCATTTAGTTTTCCCGGGATAAAAATAAAGGTTTCCTTAACCTGGTGACTTGTTGTTGTTATGTTGTTCATTTTTTTTTATTGCTGTAGAACAGCAGACAGGCTGACGGCCCGCTTAGGATTTAGCAGTTACCGTCGCCTATAGGTGTATGCAACGCCAGTGGCATCGCGAACACGCTGCTGTCCCATAAGGGTACAGGAACTTGGGTCACTAATGCCGGAACTCAACACAAGGTTATTATGGCGGCATACTAAAGACCAAAGGTGGTCGCCATCCAGACGGGCTTGAGGTCCTACCACGTAGCTAGGGTGGGTTGTTTTGTCGCCTTTTACGACAGGCCGACCCCGGCCACAGAGGTTAGTATTCTTTCTCCGCCCCTGCACGGATAAAAATCAATTCATCAGTTTTGTCAGCGAACTTTTGACAACGGTTCAAAAGAACGATAGGCTGAAATATTTTTTATATACAGCCCCCTGCACTAGTTGAAAACCTGATCAAAAATAAACTATTTGAATTACACAAATATTTTCTAATTAATGGTGATCGAACCCAAACACAGCCGTACCAGACCACTTGCCCATTAATACAGCCGCGTGCGCACATTTTATAACATATATATTTAACGTTTCACACAGGGTATTAAAGGTAATAAAATTTAAACCTTTTTTTATATCCAACCTTACTATTATATCGCGAAAGGCAAGTTCTGTCTGCTACACAAATATTTATTCTTTGACAATATTAAAAAAGCACATTGAAGTACCTAATGCCTTATTTAAATTAGATAATATATCGAGTAGAAGGAGACTCAGACCCTATAATACACTTGTAACTAAAACATCATTTGTTAGTAGACAATACTCAGTATTCAGCTTATATTTATATAAGAACATTGATAAAGAAATTCACATAGCAACATTTACTAAATTTGAAATTAAAAATAAATTAAAATCATGGCTATTAAAAATGGACTATTCTGACACAGAAAATCTTATTCATATTGGAAAATAATACATATTTGTTCTAGCTAAAAAAATGCACACAAACAGACAAACACACAACGCACGCGCGCAAATGCTTCCTCGCACTCACGCTTAATCACTCACATTGTAAAATATACCTAGTCAGGTCATAAGTATTGTCACACAGTAAAAACTTTTCTTTTAGAATGCTGGCCACAAAAAAGTTTATTGAATTAGAATTTCGAATTGTTCATGAAAATAAAAATGTATAACTTTTAGAATTTTACTCATTTTTAAATGTGGAGTGGACGCTTAAAGAAGACCGTGTTGCAGTTATTGCGTTGCATCGTTGCGGTTACGCGCCAATTCAAATTTTTAACATACTGAAAAATTTGAATATTACCAAAAGATTCGTTTTATCGTACCATCAAACAATACAATGAAGACTCTAGTGTAGATGACAGGTCAAGAAGTGGTCGCCCTCGGTCTGTTAGGACTCCAGCAGTGATAAAAGCTGTGAAAGCACGAATTCAAAGAAATCCCAAACGTAAGCAGAAACTGTTGGCCCTTCAGATGGGGTTAAGCAGAACCACGGTGAAAAGGGTGTTAAATGAAGACTTAGGGCTTCGGGCATATCGAAGAAAAACAGGACATCGTTTGAATGCTCGTCTAATGGACCTGAGACTGAAGAGATGCCGCGCTTTGTTGAAGCGGTACGCGGGAAAAAAATATCGGGAAATTCTTTTTTCGGATGAAAAAATGTTTACCGTAGAAGAGAGCTACAACAAACAAAATGATAAGGTGTACGCACACAGTAGTGAAGAAGCGAGCAACCGTATTCCGCGTGTCCAACGAGGTCATTTTCCATCCTCGCTCATGGTATGGTTGGGAGTTTCTTATTGGGGCTTAACAGAGGTACATTTTTGTGAGAAAGGTGTAAAAACGAATGCTGTTGTGTATCAAAATACAGTCCTGACGAACCTTGTGGAACCTGTTTCTCATACCATGTTCAATAACAGGCACTGGGTATTCCAACAAGATTCGGCGCCAGCTCATAGAGCGAAGAGCACACAAGACTGGCTGGCGGCGCGTGAAATCGACTTCATCCGGCACGAAGACTGGCCCTCCTCCAGTCCAGATTTGAATCCGTTAGATTACAAGATATGGCAACACTTGGAGGAAAAGGCGTGCTCAAAGCCTCATCCCAATTTGGAGTCACTCAAGACATCCTTGATTAAGGCAGCCGCCGATATTGACATGGACCTCGTTCGTGCTGCGATAGACAACTGGCCGCGCAGATTGAAGGCTTGTATTCAAAATCACGGAGGTCATTTTGAATAAACTTTAATGTCATAAGAATCTATGTTTTGTTAAGTTCATTTTGGTATATGAATGGTTACATAATTAAAACTTGTTACAATTATTTTACATTAAACATGTGACAGAATTTATGACCTGACTAGGTATAATATTCATTTTGCAGAATTAGTTATTTAAAAATGGGAGAGGAAAATTGCCCCAGAGATACAGTTCTAACTGTATCTTCTGTATCTAGATCTATCTAGTTCTGAAGCAAGTGGAATCAATTACTCTATCTACTTATAGTCATTTTAAATATTATAAGTTTGTAGTATTTAAGTTTCATCCTTATAATGTTTGGTGCAAAGCAATCTAATCTCAAAGTAAATGGTAGAGCACTCGTGTTATGGATACTAGACAACTGATATATTATACACTTATGTTTCATTTGTACACATTATAATATAATAAATACATAAACACCCAGATTCTGGCGGAAATCGAACCTGTGACCTTTGCAAACGTTTCAACGTGTGAATGCCGTTATATTACGGAGGTCGTCTCTCTATTTCTAATGCTATTATAACTGCAAAGAGTGGTATGTTTTACTTTACCTCAAGTTAACTAATAATATTTCTAAAGTATATGTCATAAATAAATAAATTAATCCCATACTATATTATTAAAATAAATCGACCCAAAAATGTCCAAAAATTTAATCCACACTGACCAATGTCCATTTTTGTCAAGAAATCGGTTAAAAGGTGAAAATCCCGGGTCAAGTCCCGCGGGAGCATAAGGCTTTAACTGACTTTCCTTTACGTCATATTTGTCAAAGGCTTAAGTAATATAAGTAGTGGGACTTAGAAACCCATGTTGAAATGAGGGTTATTCATCATAAATATGTATGTAGAGACACCTATCTAGGCTACTCAAAATCACTTTTTGGTCATCTTCTTAGCCCGGTTGCAACTGAAACTTCCGCTTCGGTGTCATTGGTCTGTCTTTTTTTAATTGCTGTAGGACAGCAGACAGGCTGACGGCGCACTTAGAATTTAGCAGTTACCGTCACCTATGGGTTGTAACGCCAGTGGCATCGCGAGTATGCTGCTGTCCCATAAGTGTACAGGTACTTGGGTCACTAATGCCGGAACCTTACAGTATACATAAGCAAGTTAGCTTGCTTATGTATACTCTAAGGACGGAACACAACACAAAGTTATTATGGCGGCACAATTAAGACCAAAGGTGGTCGCCATCCAGATGGGCTTGGGTGGGTAGCTAGCTTACCACGTAGCTAAGGTGGGTTTTTTTGTTTCCTTTTACGACAGACCGACCTCGGCCCCTAAGGTCAGTATTCTTTCTCCACCCCTGCACGGATAAAATGTCTACATTATTAATTTGGTAGATTTTGACTTTCACGGGAGCAACTGCCATGTGACCCCCCAACACCGAAGGGCAAGTCAGATCCTCACCCATTAATCACTGAGTACACTGGCATGCATGTGAGGTTCGGACACCGAAGATATTAGTACTCTTACACAAACTTTTCGGAATTTTCTGTCGTCTCGTAGATATATTGTCTTCATTTTTATGACGCGACGCTTCACTACAGGCGTAGTGAAGGCCAGTTGTGGTGGATTTTGGGTATCTTGTATTAGTTTTAAGTGTAACTTAAATATTCTGGTATTATCATTTCTTAAATTTGTGATGTCATTTTTAAATAACCTAAATGTAGGTAGGTTTCCTTAACATAAACTAACTGGAAGTTTGTAAATTTTTAAAAACGTAATAACCAAAATTAATACAAAATACTTATAGAAATAATATAATAAATAATGCCTAAATAATTTTATGTCCACATTTTTAATTTAATATTATAATATCATAATTTTGCTATAGATATTAACTAGCGGAATTGTTTCCATTTCTGTAATAAATATTTTGTTAGATATTTAATTTTGGTTATTGGCAAGTAATGGCAGGAGGGGAGACACCTGTCGACAGGATATAAAAACTAGCGACAGAATATTATAGAAGACGGTGTAATACTAAAAAATGGACAGTGTAAGAAATATAATTGATAAGTGAAGTTGAAATATATTCATGGTGATTTACGTTCGAGTTAGTTTTATTTAATAACTTTTATACTTGTGACTGTTAATTAAAATTGAAAGACCCCAAAAGCAGAGTCAGTCTTGTCACTCACACGTCACTTTCTGATTTTTTATTAGAAAAAGGTAATAATTATTGTTTTCAATAAAGCTTAGATTTGATTTAAAATATTGATTTATTATAATTTATGTACTGTCAAAAGTAGTGAAATTTAATTCAATGTCGTTAGCGCACGACTTCCGTCCCATTCTTCATATTTATCCTATTTAATAAATATATTTTAGATAAATTGAACTTGTTAACAGTTTATGTAAATATTTAAATTAAGTTGTAAATAAAATAGTGTTAAGATTATTAAAAAAAAACAGTTTCGGCAAAAACAGTGTTAATATTATTAATAAAATAAATAAACATATTGAGACAATTTACACAACGCCATCTAGTCCCAAAGTAAGTGTCATAGCACTTGTGTTATAGGTACTAGACAACTAATAAACTATTTTTCTTTTGTAAATAAATAAATATTATATATAAACAACCAGATGCGTAGAAAAATTATATCATATATCGTATAGAACCCCAGACTCCTGAATTCGATTCTTATTATAGCTTACAACTTCTCGTCGTTTATTTCGATTAGAAATTGAGGTTAGATGAAAATATAATAATTCTTATTCCAGCACAATACACCTTAAACAAGCGTGGTGGATTTTTTATACTATATTGAATTTTTTTACTATAATTTTTTTAATATATTGAAACATTAATATTTCCCAAAGATTTCTTGAGGCCTACCGAGATATGTATGCTATTACTCCGTTCTATCAATCACTTGTATGCACTGCTAACCAATTTCCTGATTCATTTGTCTACAGCACCATCTCCGTCTGGAAGTAATCACTCAAACCAATATCGGGAGTCCAGTTTAAAGCGTCATCGAATATCACCATACGTTATACTAAATTTCAATAAATATTTATAGTATGCTAAATTTTTCTTACAAGCGTTTAAATCTCAGCTACAGCTATAGGAAATTTAGGTACACTATTGAGTTCTCAAATTGACCTAAATTTCTACCCACTTTTTGTATTTATTTATTATATAAATAAATAAATAGATATGTCTACTGAAACAGCAACATCTAGCCCCAAAGTCAATAACATAGCGCTTGCGTTATCGGTACTAGACTAATAACACTTTTCTTTAAACGTCCATGTAAAATGTACGTGGTATCACACTTAAAGAAGAAAACCTAGCTGGAGCTTAGCAGTAGGCCGCTAGGGGTTGTTATTATTTTTAACACCCAAATTTGAGACAGGAATCGAAGCCGTGACCTTGCTGTCGCTCCGACATGCAAAAGCTGTAGTGCCACAGAGGTCGTCAAATAAATGATATAGTTATGGTTGTTACAGATATAACTGACCTCTCAGCTCCAATAGGAAAGTGAAATGATTCTATTTATTCACAATCTATAAATTAATAAAGCACGAATACATTATTCGCCTTTTAAGACTCCTAGGTGAGAAATGGGGTACCCAATTCTTATTTCGGGACGAAACCCCACAGTAAACAATAAAAGAATTAAATACAAATTATCGTCCACTAAACCAAACATAAAAAGTGTGAAATATAAGAAAATATTGATTTCGTAGCAAAATATTAGCTAAGCGGATGTACGATGTCAGTCACGGACCGAGAGTGCACCGTAAAGAGGGTTAGGATAGCTCGAGAGTCGAGCGGTGGTTAGAGATGTGCGATACCTTGCAGTGAGCAAAGAAATTTGCACTAACCTCGATTCCACCGCTTCCCGGTTCTGTTCAGGTCTGCTCACGGAGGAACTGTTGCACGGCACCAGCTAAATGTTACTAACTAGACACTGGATACACAGTGTTATGGCACGATCAATGAGAGTAAGTTTGGAGTAGCTGAAGCCAATTGCGCACAGCACAGAAAGTGCTATATTCGGGGAGGTCGAACGTCGACCATCCCGCGCGTTTTTGGCTCACGAGATACTACCCTCATCCTACGGTCGCTCTCACCGAAGTGAGGGTAGACAACAAAAATCAAGAAGCGATATTTCAACTAACCTTGCATAACAAGCATCGAACAGCGGACATCAAATGAAAAAATTGGGTTAGACTAACCAACCGATGCATAATTAGTATTGAGATAATTCAGTCGTGCAGAAATACTCGTATTAGCATGATATATTATAATATATAATTATACGTGTATTATTAAAATGTTGTATTTTTTGACTAAATATAGGTAGGTAAGTATATTATCCTTTTTTATTATATTAATATTTATTACATTGATAAATACAGCTAACTCTATATATCTATGTGTTATAATCTGACTAACACAAGCTACATTTGAACTTAGAACTATCAAAGAGAAATACATGATGGTTCCAAGCATGACATAATAGCAATGGTCGCAATCTGTGGGCTAATCGGAGCCAGTGATTATTCGAACGTGTCCGTTATTGTCAAAGTTGGACGATGCCTTTAAACCGCGTCTATCTAACTAAATTATTGTTGCTGTTACCGATTACATCACCAATAAAGCGGCCCATCACTATGTGTGTTCCGCCATCTTGTGCAACTATTATCGTAAAAGAGTTCATGAAAAACAAATGTATCTAATAGATAATAAACATTGGTGACCTTTGCGTGATTTGAAAAATGTTATAAGGCTCACACAAAATATTTCGAGCCTAATTATACAAATTTCTTCGATTGCGCAAAGAGGATACGCAGAAGACAAATCAGTCTGCTATATACAAAATATATGCCATATACAAATGGAAAACGAAGACTAACGACGACTATATAAGGGAGTATGATCACTCAAAAGGGAAGTACGCCCAAATTATCATATGTTTTATCCAAATTTCGGCATATTATTTACTTTCAATTTTCATGATTGCTTCTTCTGTGTCCTTTCACTATTGGAGTCAGATACTTAGTTTAGCAAGGCAAGTTTCTAAGGCTTACATACTTTAAGCCCTAGGTTGTCTTCTTGTAATTTACAAGCAACCTACCAAAATTTGCCTAAGCCCTTTTCTACATTTTATTTGACAAGTGAAACATTCTTGTGTTATACAATAATACAAAAACACAATATAAATACTAATTTTCTTCATTGACGAACTATCTTTAATCTTCCAGCACATAACCAACCCAAGTGGATCCCATTGAAGTACTGGTGCTGTTAACTAACAATCTATGTGCTATCCCGCTTGTCTGCAAAGACTTGTCTTCGTTGCGTGCACATAGCTGATCTGGTTAGATTTTCATTTTATTTATACAAACTGTTCAATTCATTTCAAACTACAAAGAAATATTATTTAAATAATTTACAAGTTAGAATTAAATTAAATTAGAATTAAATTTTTTTTTAAATTACAATTCAAATCATAATGTCCGAAGATTTGAAAACATTGGTTCGCCAGCGTGGTACTATTAAGTCTAGGGTAACGTTATTTGAAAAATATATAGAAACTACTAAACTTATACCACAAAGCAGTTTCTCAAAGCAAGCTTTTAGTGAACTACAATTAAAATCCACTAGATTTCAAGGATTATTAAATGAATTTGATATAATACAAAATAAAATTGAAAATCTATGTGGTGATGACTTACATGAACAATTGTTAGAAAGAGAAAACATAGAAAATTCATTTATTAAATTAATATCAGCCTCGCAACAATTAATCGAGTCCCATCAACCATGTGTAGAAAATGATAATTTGTCCATAGGCTCGGGACATATAAAATCTGCATCTGCAACATCCTCACATTTAAATTGTAACATCAAATTACCCACGATTCAATTGCCCACATTTGATGGCAATTACTTAAAATGGATGGAATTTCGGGATACCTTTGATTCCTTAATAAACAAAAATGATTCCATTCCTGCAATAAATAAATTCCATTACTTACGTTCTTCTTTAGAGGGTGGAGCTTCGGTGGTAATAAAATCTATAGAATTTACATCGGATAATTATCAGGTAGCATGGGACCTTTTATGTGAGCGTTACAATAATGATAGAATTTTAATCAATAACCATATTAAATCTATGTTCAACTTTGAACCTATAACAAAGGAATCTTATAAATCTATTAGATACATGATTGATTATTACTCCAAAAATTTACGTGCCTTAAGCACACTTAAAGAGCCCACTCAGCATTGGGACACTTTAGTCATTTACATGATGTCGTCAAAACTAGACAGCACCACTAGTAGAAAATGGGAAGAAAGTAAAAGCAATTTTAAAACTTCACCTCATCTTGATGATTTTTTACATTTTTTACGTAATCGTGCTGACATTCTAGAAACCTTAACACACAGTACGCATAAAACAGATAGAAATGCAAACGGCAAAGATTTACTTCACAAATACGTTAAAACTTTAGTTACTGCCACAAATGACAGACCGCAAAACTCTACACATGAAAGGTCACGAAATGTTGTCAATTGTACGTTCTGTGAGCAAAATCATTTAAACCATCAGTGTGAGAAATTTAAAGAGTTGTCAGTAGAAAATAGACAAAACGAAGTTTTGAAGCACAAGCTATGTAAAAATTGCTTACGTCCTGGCCATCATCACTCTCGTTGTAGGCTAGGCCCATGTAACTTCTGTAGGAAAAAACATAATTCACTATTACATGTTCAAGAACATTATACTCAGCCCAAACCATCTATTGGTGTTGATAATATTTCTAGTAATCATACTACTACAGCTCCAGTATCATTAGTATCATCCACACCATGTCAAGTATTGCTTTGCACTGCTGAAGTAGAGGTTATAAATCCCATTAACAATAAAACCTGTCGTGCAAGGGCTTTATTAGATAGTGGCAGTCAATCATCTTTCTTGATAACAAATTTAAAACAAAGGTTAAATCTTAATACTCAGCAAAAAAATCTTGTATCAATATGTGGCATAAATGATTCTAAATCTAATAGCACAGAAACGTGCAATATACACATAAAATCTTGCATCAATTCCTACACAATAGATATAACATGCCTCGTCATACCTAAAATAACTTCAATGCTACCTAACGTTGAGATTGATACATCGCAATTCAATATACCAAATACTATACAATTAGCAGATCCCAGCTTTTTCCAGCCCTCCGAAGTACAATTATTATTAGGGGCGGATATATTTTGGGATATTATCAAATCAAAGCAAATTAAATTAGGACGAAACAAACCCTTACTACAAGAATCTAAGTTAGGTTGGCTTGTGGCGGGCCCAACCAGCGGTAGTTTTAATCCTACCAGCAATTGTCATTTCTCACAAGAAATTCGAGACACATTAAAAGAATTTTGGAAAATTGAAGATATTCCATCACAACAAAAAATGCTTACTGATAATGAAGAATTTTGTGAAAATCATTTTGTTCAAACAACTAAGCGTTTGCCTTATGGGAGATTTTCAGTAATGCTGCCATTACGTGAGTCTCCTCAGCTTGTCTTAGGCGAATCGTTCAATATAGCTAAAAAACGTTTTTACAAATTAGAACAAAAGTTAACAAAGGATAATATAAAGAGTGAATATGCTGAATTCATTCATGAATATGAACGTCTAGGACATCTCACTGAGATTCAAAAGCCACATTTTGGCTACTACATGCCGCACCATGCCGTACTACGGTTAAATAACGAGACGACTAAACTGCGAGTAGTCTTTGACGCGTCTTGTAAGACAAGTACAAATGTTTCTTATAATGACATACAGGTAGTGGGTCCAGTGGTCCAGGATGACTTGATGTCCATATTATTACGTTTTCGACAACACACATACGTAGTTACAGGGGATATTGAAAAAATGTACCGTCAGATTATGGTCGACAAATCTCAGCGTCACCTACAATTAATATTATGGAGGGACGAAAAAACTGAGCCCCTTAAAATTTTACAATTGAATACAGTCACGTACGGTACCGCAGCGGCAGCATTCTTGAGTACAAGATGTTTAATCCATCTGGCTGATGAGTGCACGGATGAAATAATCGCTGATACAATTAGGCATGATTTTTACGTAGACGACCTTAATACGGGCTCTGATTCTAAAACTGCCCTCAGGTCTACAATCAAAGGAGTAATAGCCAAATTAAATGAAGCATGTTTTCCATTAAGGAAATTTCGTACAAACGCTACTGATATTTTTGACGATATATCCTCCACGAACGAAACACGAGACTTTTGTAAACAATCAACTGTGTTAGGTTTAAATTGGTCTCCTACAAATGATACTTTACAATTTATATCAGAATTTAAAAATATTTCAAAAATTACCAAACGAAGCATTTTGTCAAATTCATGTAAAATCTTTGATCCTTTAGGTATTTTATCTGCCTGTACAATATTTCATAAGATAATTTTACAAAAATTATGGCTTACAAAGCTAGACTGGGATGATGCTGTGCCTGACAACATCGCTACTTCGTGGTGTGAATTCATTAACGATTCAAAGCATTTTACCAAATTGGTAGTACCACGTCATGCAATTTGTCAATCGCCCGAAAATATTCAAATTCATTGCTTCACTGATGCATCAAAGGATGCTTACGCTGCATGTATTTATTTAAAATCATCTAATCAACCAGGGAACGTTTCAGTTCATCTTTTATGTGCAAAATCTAAGGTTGCTCCTCTTAAGCCAGAAATGACTATTCCAAGACTAGAATTAATGGGAGCCTTATTAGGAGCTCGATTATATACAAAGGTAAAGCAAGCCCTAAGAATTACTGTTCAAAAATCTGTTTTTTGGACAGACTCAACCATTGTATTGGGCTGGTTAAAGACCCAACCAAAAACTTTAAAAACTTTTGTTTGTAATCGCATTAACGAAGTTAGACAAATGACAGATAAAAATGCTTGGCGGCATGTGCCGACAAATTTAAATCCAGCTGATTTAGCTTCCAGAGGGGTTAAGCCTTCTCATATAATTAATAATGAATTATGGTGGAAAGGACCCTGTTTTTTACAAAACCCAGAATCTGAGTGGCCTACCACCAAAACAGGTGAGGTTTCTTTACCAGAAGCTATCACTCGTAGTCTTAACGTGTATTGTAATACAAATTCTGTGCCATTCTACAAGTTTTCTAAATTACACATTCTACAACGTGTATTTGCGTACGTTCTGCGTTTTATAAATAATTGTAAAAAGAACAATATCAAATCTTATGATGCCTTAAGTGTTAATGAATTAACAAACAGTTTAACTATATTAGCTAAGATTGCACAAAAAGAATCATATGAAAATGATATAGCTTCTCTTAAAACTAATAATGTTCTCCATCGTAAATCCAAATTAATTAGCCTTAATCCATTTTTTGATCATCAAGGTATAGTTCGTGTAGGCGGACGCATTAATAATGCGCCACATTGCTCTTATGATCAAAAACATCCCATTTTGATAGACGGTAAACATATATTGTCCAAACTTATTTTTGAAGCAGAGCATCAGCGTCTGCTGCACTGTGGTCCTCAACTTCTATTAAATACCGTGCGCCAACGCTTTTGGGTTACTGGCGGTCGAGCGCTTGCCTCAAGCACCGTAAATAGATGCATAAGATGTCAGCGTTTCAAACCTAAATTAAAACAACCTTTAATGGGTGAATTACCCGCTGATCGCGTTACACCAGCTCTACCCTTTATAACATGTGGAACAGATTTTGCAGGTCCTTTTCAAATTTTAAATAAAAAGGGGCACGGGGCCAAAACGTCAAAATGCTATTTGTGCGTCTTTGTTTGCTTTTCGACAAAGGCTGTATCTTGTAGGCTACATCTTGAAGTAGTGAGTGACCTCAGTACTAATGGCTTTATTATGTGTTTACGGAGGTTTATCGCTCGTCGTGGAAAGCCACATAGTATATATTGTGACAATGGCAAAAACTTTGTAGGTGCCCGAAATGAATTGAACAAAATGTTTAAAACTTGTAAACGACAGATCACTGAATTTGCGTGTACCGAAGGTATAGTCTTTAATTTTTCACCAGCATACGCCCCAAACTTTGGTGGAATCTGGGAGGCTTGTGTAAAATCTGCAAAGCATCACTTAAAACGAATTGCTGGTAACAGTAGTTTGACATTCGAAGAATTAACCACGCTTTTCACACAAATAGAAGCAGTTATGAATTCGCGTCCTTTAACACCACTTTCGGCTAATCCTTCCGATTTGAATCCACTTACACCAGGGCACTTTCTAATTGGGCGTTCATTAACATCTTTACCATCACCTGTTATCGCAAAGGTCACGGTTAATAGATACGAGCTCATACAACGTCTCAAACAGCACTTTTGGTCACGGTGGACAAAGGATTACCTCAACAACTTGCAACAACGTGTAAAATGGAAAGTCAATCAAGCCAAACTTAAACTGGATGACATTGTCTTAGTTATAGACGAACAACTACCACCTATGAAATGGAGACTGGGGCGAGTTATTAAATTATATCCCGGCAAAGACGGAATTACAAGAGTTGTGGATTTGCAAACTCAAAATGGAGTGATAAAGAGAGCTGTTTCCAAGTTATCACCATTAGAAGGCATCAATTAGAATCCAATCCGTCTTGAAAGTTACCCTTTCAAGGGGGGGGAATATGTTACCGATTACATCACCAATAAAGCGGCCCATCACTACGTGTGTTCCGCCATCTTGTGCAACTATTATCGTAAAAGAGTTCATGAAAAACAAATGTATCTAATAGATAATAAACAGTTGCCAAGTGCCATCTAAGCTTGAATCAGGAAAACCGAAGTTAAATATAAGACTCTATTTGCCAAAGTACTATTTAACCCATCTTAACCCAACGTTGCATATACGGCCCACTTAATAGCGAGCAGTTACCATCGTTTATGTATGTTTACGACACCAGGTTTTTTTATTGCTAGAGTTCAGCAGACAGGCAGACGGCCCTCCCTGGCAAGTGGTCATCATCACCTATGGACGTTTGCAGCAACAGAGGCATTTATCGTACCGCGCTGAAAAAACCTCAGCCGGAAGCTCATTCCTGATCTTGAGAGTACGAAGCATGAACGTCCTAGAGAACCGTTTCATACAAGAAAGAAGAGGATCCAAGAAATGGGGATGAACACCCAGCCGATGGCGGGCAGTGCGCTGGTAGAAAGACGACGAGGGCACCATTCTGAATAGTTCTTCAGAACACTCCCCGTTGTACAGACGGTAGAATACGCAAAGAGACGCAAAGTCTCTCTGAAGTCCAAGCGTGTCTAGACCGTCTGTGAGTATAGGATCGCCGACAACACGAAATGCGCGCCGTTGGATCGAGTCTAGGGGATTGAGCTGACAGGCGGGTGCTCCAGTCTATAAATGTGAGCATTACTCCATATGCGGTCTGACCTGTGCTTTGTATAGCACAATCCGTTGCCTTGAACTGAAGTACTATTTGGACTGATTTAGCACACCTAGCTTTTTGGAAGGAAGCTTAGCTTTACCCTCCAATTGTCCCCTAATCTGCACATCAAACACGCTGTTCTCAAAACAACAAGGATTATTCTTAAATTATATAAAAGACGCGTGTACAGGGACAATGTCAATATTTTAACCAAGTCTCCATGATTTTAACACACTGAACACATATGTCACGGTAGCACGCCATCTCTTGGTGAGAAATAGGTATCAGGATAGTGTCATATGACGTGCAGATGTGAGGATGACGGTACATAAAGCGTTATCGCATGACTGCGTATTACAAATTTAACGAGCGAAGTTTCTAATAATATTAACGGCCTAAACACGCTTAAAAGATGGTTTTAAGATTCTTGGTACGACCTCCTGGTGGCTAACGCACGTTGGTACTTTGGCAGAGGTCACGAATTCAATTCCCGTCCAGCGTCTGGTTTTTTATGTATAATTATGTATTTATTTACAAAATAAAAGTATATCAGATGTCTAGTACCCATAACATTAATGATATGCAACTTAGTTTGGCACTAGATGGTATTGTATGAAAAAAAGTTGTCTATCTATGGAATAATATAATGGGTAAACTTTTCCAATTTAAATGCAACTCTGTGTTTCACGATAGTCAATATAATCTGCTGTATTTTTTATTTCAATAGACAGTCTTTTAATGTTTTAAATATATACATATTTGATTTTATATTTTTTGATTATCAGTAGACACAGCATTTAAGTACCTCCTTTTTTTAATTATGGATAAAGCGAACTTTTGAGAACTAATTGTGTTATATATAAAATCAATACTAATATTATAAATGTGAAAGTAGGTCTGTTTGTCTGTTACGTTTTCACGGCTAAACTGCTAGATCATTTTGATGCATTTTGGCATAGAGATAAATTGGACCTTATTTAGGTGCCTAGGTGCCTTTTTGCCTAGGTGGTGGCAGAACAACATTTGCCGGATCTATCTAAAAGATTAAGTTGTATAATTACATATACGACTTTTATTAATATAAGTATTCTTCCTGCCCTTATCTGGGATAAGACTATGTGGCGTCGGCACAACATGTTCTCTCCCTCCACTCTCCTCTATTAGCCGTCATCTGAACATTCACACCTTTTTAACTATATCATCTTTTACAATGATCCATCCATCTTTTCTTTGGTCTACCCCTCCTCTTGTATCCATCCACTCTCATTCTAACATCCTCCTTGTTACATGACTCTCCTCTCTTCGTATTATATGGCCCCCAGCTGGATGACCGAGCTTTGCTCGGTATTTTTTTTTATAAATTGTGTTTTTTGGAAATTAACAATTGATTTTCTTAGTCTAACCTCAAAGCAAACACTCATTGACTTCGTGTTACTTAACAACGCCATCTGCTGGAATAGCTTTAGTGTTGATGTGTCCTTAAAGCAATTTAAAAAAAATTGTATTATTATTCGCCGATGTCAGGAAGAGTCACCTTTTTGTTATTTTTCTTCCAATAAAAAAGCGAATAAAAGGACAATTTCTAGAAATGATTCCTAGCTAGATCGATCTATCGCCCCCGAAACCCCCCGTATACTAAATTTCATGAAAATTGTTGGAGCCGATTCCGAGATTCCAATTACATATGTAAGAATTGCTCGTTTAAAGATATAGGAAAATAGGATACCAGGCTAAGCTATTACTTTTCAGCTTCTTAATCACTGGCTACTTCCCCTAATATACTCATTTCTAATTTTATCCATTTTTGTAACTCCGTTCATTCATGTCAACATTCCCATCTCTACTGCATGCCTAACCTTTCATATTTCCCCTTTTTGGCCCGGCACTCTTATCCATACAATGTGACTTTTAATAATATGAGTATTGATTAAATAAACACAAAATATACTCGTAGTTACCTCCAGCTAAATTATGAATTCTGAGACTAGGGCGTGTGGGGGTAAAATGCGGTTATAAGCACGTAATGGAATCCCCAAACTTATCTCACGAATAACGTGACATTATTATGAAGAAACGTGTCATAAGAACACATCTCCTTCACGGTACAGGCTGTGCGTTTATGGAACTCACTGCCACTCAACATCAGACAAGATAAATCAGTATCCTCCTTTAAATTAATGGTTAACAATTATTATTGGTCCTCTCAGGTCTAACACTGCTACTTATTCTGTATTTTATGCTTGTATATCATCATCATCTCAGCGTTCATCCCAGTTGCAACCCAAACTTGCGTTATGGTGCCCGGGGTCCCCTTTCCGACTTTTTCTACTCCACTTCGCACGGTCTTCAGCATCCCTGGTAGTGAGCCCATTGGCACGCATATCACCCTTTACGACGTCAAGCTACCTATTTTATGCTTGTATATAAAGTATATTATTTATTTATTTATGCTAGAGCATAAATTTCCTTTCTTCCTTATCGCTTAAAGCGATCTCTTCCAGGCAACCCCTAAACTAGGGAAAATATTGAAAAAAAAACAGAAATCTTTCATATTATTTATTGTCTTTATCGTCACTGTTTTTTTTTTCAATATTTTCCCTAGTTTATTGGTTGCCTGGAAGAGATCGCATTAAGCGATAAGGCCGCCCTTTGTTCAACAATTATTGTACCTAGTTTTTAAGAACATAGTTTTAATTTGGTGAATAATAAAGTGTTTTCATTCATTCATCTTGTACAAAGTCGTAATGGTATATTATCATATTTGCCGAGGAACCAAAAATGTGGATAATTTGGTTTTTAAATTGTTTTGCATTGGTTGCATTTTAGAACCCGGATCCTTTGTTAGATATTTTAAAAGGGTATATTCCTCCTACAGTCGGTAGTGTCCTCATTTCCTTCAGAAAATAGATTAAAGCCTCCGTGGCAAAGCGGCTATCGCACGTCGTAATGCTTGCGGAGGTCACTAGATCTATTACCATTTCGAGTGTTAATGTGTTATATCTATTTATTTACAAAACAGAAGTATGTAGGAAGTATATCAGTTGTCTAGTATCCATAACACAAGCACTTTGCTGCTTATTTTTGAACTAGATGGCGTTGTGTGAATTGTATTGATATTGATTTATTATATATTTTTCCTGAAATAACGAGATTGAAGTAAGGTAACATTTGTTCACTAAAAAAACCTTCTGAAAAAAGTTGCAGCAAATCTCTTAAAGCGATTAAGCCTTTGACCAGAAGGTTTCAAGAAAAACGTAAAGATCTAAACCCTTTGCTCTTTGAATCTACAATTCTGATATGAGTAAATAAACATAATTTTACAAATAAGTTTTCCTAATATGTGTTTCTTTAAGATTATTTTTACATAAAATATTTTATTTTACCTTTTATTATTTTTAATCACATTTCTTATCTTGTACTTTTTGTTAATTATGACTTTACATTTTTAATTTTAATGTATGGAACTTGTTTTTGCATAATTAATTATTATTATCATTGCATCCGCAGAAACTAACTGCTGAAAATTTGAGTTCATTAGAAGTTGCCACAATTCTTCTCAATGGATTTACATATATAGGGTGACTTTGACAAAACCGTCCAAATTTTTTTACGCACTAAGCATCAATTAAGGAACCCATTTTTGCAAAAATAATTGTATGTCAAATTTTCACCATAAAATATTTCATATAGGATCATTAATTCAATCGTCAAAATAATCATATGGTGCAAACAGCGTACGTTAACCTGTTATTACCTGTCTCTGTCTCTCCCGTGTAAATGAGTAGTGCGTATTCGCTCGCCCGGTGCAATGCCGCCGTCCTCGGCCTTTTACTAGGTCAGATGGAGAGGTCATTGACACTCTAGCGCCGTATTATGTAAATTGCCAGTTCTTTGAATGACTTTGTGATGTTGATTACTCAACATTTTTGTACTATGTGATACAAAACTAAAATACATGTTTCTCATAACTTTTACTAAAGATTCTTCTGTGTGAATTTGGACGGGTTTATCAAAGTCACCCTGTATAGATAGTGTTATTTACTAAAATAGCTGTATGGTATGCGAGAATCTCAATTAAAAGCTTAAAGCAAGCACTTGATCTTGAATCTTGATAAATTTCCGCTGTATCCAAAACTGCTTAAGAATCTGAGGCACGCTGTCAAGCACTGTTAGAATGAAACTGAATAGATGGTGATGTCTTTTATTGATACTTTTCTTGTGTCAAGTTTAAAGACCTAGGGGGACATCCATTAATTACGTGAGCTCAGAATGGGGGGGAGGAGTCCAATGAAATCTCACCAAATCTCATTTATACCGAGGGGGGGATAATCGAAAATCTCACCTCACTTTCAAAAAATGTAAAATATTACAGATATTAAAAAATATGTTTTTATCTGTTTTTTTTTTTACTTTGTATTTTATTTATTTTAAATAAATTAACTATAGTATACCTGAACGGTTTATTATTTTCCCGAATAGTACAACTGTATTTAGTTTAAAATATTTTTATCGCCAATCTCACGTAAGGGGAGCGGGGGGGGGGCGGTCCAGGCAAATCTCACTAAATCTCACCTAAGGGGGGGAGGAGTCTAAACTGATCGAAAAATAACTCACGTAATTAATGGGTGTCCCCTAGTTAAGTGGATTTTACTAAATATAATTTTAGAATCAACCCACAACTTTAATGGCTAATCGTAACCACAATTTGGTTAAAATAGTCCTGCATTCATTAAACTTTAAAGTATTTCCCTTGTATACGATAAACAATGAATAAGTGAAGCGTCGTGTTATTATTATGAACTTATAAAATTACTGAAAATTAACTTAGAAAATATGCAAATACATAATAAGTTGTGAACGCATTTAAAATTAAATGAAACAGATCCATAACATACTATTACTCCGTGTAGGGGCGGAGTAAGAATCCTAACCGGCGTAGTAAAAGGCAACAACACAACCCTAGCTAGCTGTTCCTCAAGCCCGTCTGGATAGCAACCATTCTGGTCTATGTGTAGGTCTCCATAATAAATTTGCATGATGTTCCGGCATTAGTGACCCAGATTACAGTACCCACATGCGAACAGCAGCGTGTACGCATTGTTGCTAGCATCGCTCACATCCCTAGGCCTTTGCTTACTATTATGTGGATGGTCAGCCTGTCTGCTGTTCCCCAGTAATAAAAAAGTAGGGTAGTTTTCTTTTTTGTATTATAATAGAAAATATATATTGACATGGCCGTCCTTATCTAAATCTTAAATCTTAAAGCGACGAACGAAACTAGCTTGCAAATCAGCCAACCACCCCTTGGTAGCTTATAAATAACTGCGCGGGCCGTTGTTATTCAGTCTGCTTCCCAGCCTGATGAAATAGGTTTAAGAATGCCTTCCACTCATGACCTATAGACACACACAACTTGCTCAATACAACACGTAGAATAGATGTGTTGCAGGGGACTTTCTTTCGCCGTTTTTTCTCCTCCAGCTATACATACACATTCCGAAACGGTAGTAGATTAGAATAGGAGAGGCCTCACCGGTGAAGTCGACAAGACCTCAATAAAAACTCTTGTCCAATCAAAGGAGTTTAGTTATTATTTGTTTCAAAATCGTATAATTCATTTCTAAAATTGCCGTAGAAAATAACTGGTCAGAAAAAAACAGTAGGAAAATCAAAATTTAAAAATACAAAATAGCCAACCCTAATCCGGTTATAACCAGATCGGACTGGTGCAATCCGACCGAGACCGCGGCCATTCCATCGGAAACGGAATGCTCGGATGACTGTTGACGCCTCATGCATATCTCAGACGGGATTGTTTCCTAAAATGGCTATTGGTAGCTGTGAAATTTAAATAATGGGCTTTTCCATGTAGGCTATTTTGAAAACCAAATTGATAGGCATCTAACTAATGGATATGTGGTAGCTAAGTGGTATCCTACTCGGAGACGGTCACGATTTTGAATCCCAAATAACATGCACCACTTAAGTAGTATAAGGCGGTGGTCTGTAACAAACGCCGCAGGTTGCGTCCGGTAGCGTCTGGCGTCTGCTGACATATTTTTGCCTCAGTTTTGAAATGTTTTAAGCTAATTTTTTTGATAAAATGCCTTTTAATGAAACCATACTCTGTTTCTCAAAGAGAATCAAATGTTGATAAAAGGCAATTTAATTATCGTCTTAGTCGTGCTCGTAGAACTGTGTAGAGTGCGTTCGGAGAGATAGCAAATGCTTTCAGTGTTTTTAAATACGCCCATACATATAACTTCCGAAACAATAGATTATCTTATTTTGGCGGCTTGTTGGCTACATAATATGTTATTAGCTGACAAAGAAACAAAAATAATACCACGCATAATAACGCACTAATCCACAGCAGCAAATGCCAACCAAAAATTTATTACCTCTACGAAGATCAGGTGGAGCAGTGATAGTTTCAACGGTTAGTATGAGAAATGACCTCAAGCACTATATATGTTCTATTTATGAAGAGTAGCTTGGCAATGTAATCATTCATGAATACAATAATATAAAAAACCTTTTTTAAACAAATTTGTTTTTTATATACTATATCGGGTAAAAACTCCATCTACCGTCCATCTTCTGTCTTCATCATCAGATCTTCATCACCTAATATATTGTATCGGGCTTTTCAAAACAAATCACCTGGTAGACCAACATTCTGCTTATTCCTTCCCAACGTTTGTGTTTTAATACATTATATTTATGGTATTTATCGCTGGAGTTAAATAAAATTCTCATTAACTGATCTTGCTCCTTTATAAATTTTCCCATCTTCTATGACAAAAATGCGACGTCCGTACGCTCGTGCGCCTCATCAAGCGTGTGAGAGGGAATATGAAATTTATATATAGGTATTATAGGGTATACGTTCCTAGGTGACAAAATAAAAACACAAATATATAAAAAAATCAGTTTAGATTATAAGTGATAAAAGTGGATTTTACATATTACTTTGAGTACGTTCGTAGAATTGGAGGTTAATTGACAGTATGTATTTATTTATTTACATCACAAACTAAAATATTTTTTTACAACCAACGTAGGATAAGGGGAAGGATAAAATTTTTAGAAAGATTTTTATTTCGTTACGCCAAAGAAGTAACTTCTTACGTGTGTACTTATGTACATACACACACTTTTTTTTATAGCTTTGTACAAAGAGATTGACGGCCCACTTAATAGAAAGAAGTTACCGTTACTATGGATGTTTGCATCACCAGATGCAATTCTAATGCACTGGCTTCAAAGGCATCTAGAATCTGGGTTATTTATACCAAAACACAAGGTTATTAAAGCAGCATATTTAGATGGTTGGCATCCAGGAAGATTTATTCTTTTTCTATTTCTATTTTATTTTTTTAAAACGTAAGGAATGTGTTTCTGATTCCTGACGGGGGTCTTCAGACCGCAGTTTTTTTTTATTAATATGTATGTACCGATTCACCAATAAGACCCGCGAATAAAGAAATCTTTAGCGCGAGTATAAGAATTGGGTCACATTTTTTAAATCCGCGAATAGTGAAAACGAAGGAAGCGTGAATAAGGAGCTTTTACGAGTGCATTTCTATAAAAGCATTCCTTGGCCGCGTACAGCGTTATGCCGAACGCGACTTACGGCGTTTGTTGCAGACCACCGCCTTACACTTCTCTTCTGCGGTGGATAAGTAGAGTAACGCGGAAGGATCGCGTTAGGGACTCCCGCATTCATGGCAGCCTTCATGTACGTGACGTTGTGGATAAAGTTCAGGCATGTAGCCTTGGCTAGTATGGCCACTTGTTATGCCAGCCGACTGCATATGCGGGGAACAAATTTCTAGCCATAGTTAAAAAAAATTAAAACTTGTATATATAGTCCGAATCCCACGAACGTATGCATCTCTTTCGCTTTTTACGCTTAATGCGCATATTAATCGAAAAAAATAATACACCTAGCTGACCCCGCAAACTTTGCTCTGCCATAAAAATAAAAATTGTAGTGGAACGAATTATGAATCTAAACCATTCTTGAATTCACTTAAACGCACACAAAATTTCATCAACATCGGTCCAACTGTTAGAAGGAGTGCAGTTACACTCTGCGTCTACGTGTATGTATACACGTGTATACATACACATAGATATGTGTAAGTCTACATAATACAGAAATAGAAATTGGAGAAGGTCTTCATCAGACAGGTTGAAAAGGTTGTTGAGGTTAATTTTAAGGAACGTGTATTTTTTAAATATATTTGAGCAATAAAGGCTTTTTTAAAGAGTTATCTGTCTATTTAACGACATATTATTGGTAAAATGGACCAGCTTCGTCAGGCTCTCAACAATCTGTTATCGGAAGATCCTTGGGTATTTTGGTTTTAATGACCGACGACAACGGGATAACTTAGATAAGCTGATCGTGACAGGCAAGGTGAAAGGAAAGCGACCCCGGGGCCGATCACCTGGCGCTGGTGTAACCAGGTAATCGCCCCCACTGGACTCCCAATAGCAACCGCTATTCAAGAAGCTGAGGACCAAACTAAGTGGAATCAGCTTAAGAGACAGGCCCCGGTTGATTTTCAAGGACATGACCTTCAGTAATGAAGAATTCGACTAAGAAGAAGAGAAGATTGATAAAGTTATGATAAGTTACTTATATAATCCTTGATTACTTGTCACATCTTTCGTTTCCGTTTAAGAAACAATTCATGCCCCTATTAGCCTTTCAAAGTCGATAAAATTAACCTTCTACTTCAATAATTTTACTGAAAATGTTACTGAGAAAGTTTTATCAGTAATCAGGGTTGCCAGTCGCGCGTGAATTATGTCAGTTCTCACCGTTCCCAACGTTATAAGTTGACGTGATAGCTATACTTGTGGCAACACTGGACATTTTGTCAAAAGTTTCAATGGATAAGCGTTGCCGCTAAAAGGCTTTTGCGAGACTTATGAATGTGAAGTTTAATAATTATTGAATAGGCTTCTGAATCCATAAACGTTTTCATAATTTATTTATTTATTTATTTATTCTTTGTACACAACATTGATTACACACATAAAATTTAAGATATGAGACATGTACATAGGCGTGCTTAACCCTAAAAGAGTTTTCTTCCAGCAAACCTGATGTTGGAGATTGGAAAGAATAAAGAGGCAGGGTTGTGCACATAAACTCTGACGAAACTATAAAATCAAATTTAAATATAATATATAATAATAATGTAAATATAATAATGTATAAACACACACACGCACTAAAATAATTGTTAAATGGAGACTATAAGTGTATTACTCGTATAAGGAAGGGCCACGTATTCGGTGCCCATTGAAAAGAATGGATTCTTCATCACTTATAGAGTCGTTAAAAACGACAAATGCATTACTTGCTTTGCTATAGTTAATTCATATCAAAGGAAGGACATTCGGTTTTTTGTTTCGGGATTTTTTTAATGTCGGAACACTATATCTATAATACCATCAGTCACTCTATCCTTTTATCGATAAAAATAAACTATCTACAGAGGTTTTTTCTAGCTAAGTAACAGCAGATAGGCTAAGACCTACTTAACAGTAAGCTGTTACTCCAGCGTGAAATTGCCGCTGTTTAGATTAGTGTTATTGGAACTTGGGTCACTGATAACAGACACAACACAAGTTTAATTTGTCGTCATACATATAGTCCAGAGGTGGTTGCCATCCAGAGCTTAGGACTTTACTATGTAGCTAGGGTGGTTTTGTCGCCTTTTACGACAGCATGGAGAAAAAGTGTGAAAAGAAGAGCAAGTTTATAAACTTCTAAATATAGTTAATATACATTGATGACACATTATTTTTGGTTAAAATAAATTAATGTGTTGTATATTGCGTCGAGAATGTCAGAAAAATCTTTGATAAGGAGATGACGATCTGACAACTTAATTTCCGAAGAAAATTAAATAGACATATTTAGTAATCATGATCAATTTATTATATGCTTTAAATGAGTTTGTTACTAATAATAACTGAGCATAATGTTTGCCTGCTGAGGTCTGACCTGCTTCCATAGACAGCATACCCACCACGCTTGCCGAAGGTGAAGTGACCAGTTGCACATTCTTATAATATCAGTTTTATCCGTACAGGGGCGGAGAAAGAATACTAACCTCTGTGGCCGGGGTCAGCCTGTCGTAAAAGGCGACAAAACAACCCACCCTAGCTGCATGGTAGGGCCTCGTGCCCATCTGGTTCCGGCATTAGTGACCCAAGTTCCTGTACCCTTATGAGACAGCAGCGTGTTCGCGATACCACTGGCGTTACAAACACCGATAGCCGACGATAACTGCTAAATCCTAAGTGGGCCGACAGCCTGTGTGCTGTCCTACAGCAATAAAAAATGGAGATTTGTTTAAATGTAACAGAACTAATGATGTAGTATTGAATGAAGTAGTGTAGAGTAATAATTAATTATATAGGTTGTAGTAAGCGGTTTGAATATATCAGTTAGTACCAATAGTATTAAGTAAAGCTGACGAAAATCACTAGTAATTGATAATTCTTTCATTTGTTGAAAACTCGCGCGTTCGGTTGTGACGGCGTGGCTCTTGGGATATTGTATTTTTGATTGATACGGTTTTAAATTGGTAACGAAAACAAGGAGAAAAGTCTATTTGTTTTAAATTTATTAGTAAATTAGCTAAGTGATTGTATTTTTCATTGCTTCACGTCATATGAGTCGTCTAGAAGTACGAGTAGATTATATGCATTGATTTTTTACCACGATTTTATTAACTTGACCTGTATGTATTTATGTAACGTAATTTTCTGGCTCGATTTTAACCCACATTGAATGATCAATAAAATTTAAAATTTTGCACACTTGTCAAGACCCGATGACAATAGACAAATTTAATTATTTTGTCCCATAGTCCGTATCAAAATCATCAATATTGAAGCTTTCTTTTCCTTCTGCCGGAAGATGGAATTTAATTAATAAATCTGCCGGAAGATGGCGTTAAATTAATAAAAACATTTACCGAGAATTGATAACAAATAAATTATAGTTCAAAAAAACAAGCTTTTATAATTAATCAAACTAAAATTAAAAATTAATCTTAACATAAGAATAAAATTACTGACGAGAAAATTAATGTCACCGTTTTAAAAGCGTGGGGTGCTTTGTACGATATTTTCAAACTTACTCTGCATTTCGGAATTAAAGTAATAAAAAATGATAGCGATTGATATCGAGCACCCCACGCTTTTTAGAACAGTGGAAATTTCTTTTCATAGTAATTTTATTCTTATGTTAAGGATTATTTATTACTTTCTAGTTTAATTAATTATAAAACCGTCTTTTTTACCACTGTTGACAAGAGTAATACAAGAGTATACTGTCCATTCCCGCCGAAGGGGGGCGGGGCGAATCTAGCAGTGGGATGCTATGGACTGTTATTATATGTATTAAGTAAAACGGATTTTTTATAATTGGAAATGAGATAATTTCAGAAATTTTTTATCATCTGAAAGCGATAATATTGTACATTCCTCACTCCTACTTATAGCAGATTTAACGAAATATAGTGTACACAGAGACCCTCCCAGTTTATTTGATACCATTGAATCGTAAAAGGGAATCAAAACAATACGATCCAACTAGCATGATTAAATTTTTGCTTCTTGTGACACTTATAGGGTCTTCCAACAAAGACTTTCGAACTTTGACAGTTGATAACGGCCATCTTGTTGAAGCTACATCTGTCAAATTAGTTGTTATTTATTCAGTCTATTTTGCCAAATCACCATGGACCGATATAGCACTAAACAACAAGTGCAAATAATAAAATTGTATTATCAAAGTGAATGTTTTGTTCCGGCAACCTACCGCGCGCTTCGCGCATTTTACGGTCGCTTTAATCATCCTACCGAGAGGACTATTCACAATGTGGTGATAAATTTGAATCCACTGGTTCAGTAAACAATCATCGACCAATCCCCGTAGGTCGA
The DNA here is from genome assembly GCA_963693495.1 of Malacosoma neustria. Lineage (NCBI taxonomy): Eukaryota > Metazoa > Arthropoda > Insecta > Lepidoptera > Lasiocampidae > Malacosoma > Malacosoma neustria. The sequence goes on along the minus strand of OY856390.1, from coordinate 1,936,148 downwards.
CGAAACGCAAGATCTGCCGAAAACATCGCTGCTGTCCGTGAGAGTGTGCAGGATAATCCGAGGCAGTCGATTTCGTGTCATCACAAGAACTCGGCCTTTTGCAGACCACAGCTTGGCGAATTTTGCGTCATGACTTGAGCCTACACCCGTATAAAATTCAACTGAACCGGGAACTGAAGGTAAACGACCATATATAGGTACAACGACGTGTGTTCGCTGAATGGGCTCTGGAGCAGTTGAATACTGACCCTAATTTTCATCGAAAAATCATCTTCAGCAATGAGTCCCCTTTCTGGATGAATGGGTACGTGAACAAACAAAATTGTCGAATTTGGGACGAGAAAAAACTACATGAGATCCAAGAGCGTCCAATGCATCCCGAAAAAGTCACTGGTTGGTGTGGATTCTGGGCTGGCAGCGTCATCGGTCCATATTTCTTTGAGAACGGCGTTGGTCAGGCCATCACTGTCAGCGCGAGCCCTATAGGTCGATGATTACCAACTTATTTTGGCCTGAATTGGATGATCTGGACACCAACGACATGTGGTTTCAGCAGAACGGCGCTATCTGCCACACAGCTCATACCACATTGGATATTTTGAACGAGTGATCAAATCGCTCCTCGGGCATGGTCATCTCACGTGGTGGTGATGTGAACTGGCCATCGAGATCGTGACCCCGTTAGACTTTTTTGTGGGGTTTTCTTAAGTCGCAGGTGTATGCGAATAAGCCACAAACCACAGCAGTCCTCAAAGCCAATATAACCCAAATTCAGCCTGATTTATGCCCCAGAGTCATGGAAAATTAAACATTTCGGATGCGCTCCACCCAGAGATGCCATGGTGGACATTTGAACGATGTTACATTCCACACAATCTCATCAATAGATCTTTCAAACAAATGAAAAATTTTGATGATATCTCACACACACTTTGTTTTATTTAAATTTAAAAACAGGAAGCGCTTAGTGAAAGACCCATTTGGTTTTTATAGAGCTATGAGTACATATTCTATTAAAGAATACGCTCTTAAATAAATATTAAAAAAACGCGATGTAGTCACTTGACTTAGGCCCGTATCAGTAAACCTGTTGAAAACAATAATAGGCCCAATTAGACTTCACGGGATCGCACGCAGTATGAGAATTCAAACTGGCTTTTAATATGCGTTTGGCCTGTGATTGAATGAAGTATTATTACATGTAACAATGTAAATTATACAGGAAATGATATTACCATAAATGAGTACATCCCTTAAGATTTTAAGACTCAAGATGTAAAAACCACGAACGAACGATTTTAAAAAGGTGATGTGTAAACATATTTGGTGTACTAATAAACTACCGCACCTTTTAATCGATGTGACATGATCTGAGGCAGCTAGGCTTTCCGCCACTTAACATCACAATTTGTCACACTTTAAAACTTATAGAAAAATATACAAGCTCCGAGAGAATGCATAAAAATACGGAATTTTAAGATAATATTTGCAACGCTTGAACGCCTGCGGGGGGTAACGTATTCGATCCCGTCCCGTGTATAGATGTGTATGTATAATATTCTTCTCTTCATCCCAGCGTCAAATCCGGGTTGCAACTGAAACTTCTGTTTCAGTGCCCGAGGTCTTTATGTTTAATATTATATGTATTTAAAAAAGTATATACTTAGTATATCAGTTATCTACCACCCATTACTACAGCTCTGCTGGATTTTTTGGACTCGATGACGTTGTGTGTATCATATTATATTTAGTTTATGGCTGGAATTCAGCAGACAGACAAGAGGCCCACCCTAAAACAGATGGTCACCGCCGCCTATGGACGTTTGCAATACCAGAGACATCACCAACGCGCTGCCGGCCTTTAAGAAATCTTATTGTGGCTTTTTAGAAAAATCCCATATCGTAGTACTACGATCGGAAAACCTCAGTCGAAAGCTCATTCCAAATCCGGAGAGTATACAACATAAACATTCTTGAGAACCATTTTGTACAAGAAAGAAGAGGCTTATAAAAAATAAAAGAACATCGCCCCCACATCTCAATCCTAGGACGTTAAGGTGCCAATTGCATTTCTAGTTCTGCAAGCAGACAGCAAAGGGAAGGAATAAAACCCCTGTGTAAAAATCTGTCCCTCCTTTTAGTTATTCCATCCATTTTCTCATAACGCATAATTTTTTCTCTGACTGTATCTTAGTCCCCGATATAAAACCTCAAAATTCAACTGGTATCACACAAATAAGATTTAATTGAACAATCAATACTGGCTATGAATGCTCCCTAAGTATGGTTGGCTCCCGAAATCCGTTATTCGCATAAACAAGCTTACTCCAGAGGTACAGTTTGATCTAGTTCTTGAACAAGTGGAATAAATTATTTACTTTTAGGTATTTTATATGTGTTTTAAGTTGTAATCTGATAATTTTTGTGTGAAATAAAAATGAATGTATTATATAAAAAAATAATCATTGCTCCGTCGAACATGTGCATATTAGTTTGTCGAATGTATGTACCTGTATAGTTCCAGTAATCAATAAATTAAAAAGTTTTTTATTTAAAAAATTATAACATCCATATTGTCGACAATGTTATTTTCAAGACCCTTTTTTATAATAGATAAAAATTTATTATAATTTATAATTACAGGTAAATGTAATACAATTATTTTTTTCGTATTAAAAATATGGAATAAAATTCATTGATGTTCGGAGATTTGGTTTTGTACTTATTTAGTTATCACGTTATTTTTATATAGTACTAGCTGTGCCCGCGACTCCGTCCGCGTGGAATAGTAACTTTGAGCAGCATTTTTTGGATATATCTTATGGTTTATTTTGGATTACAAGCCCTAAAATATAAATGAAATATGCCAACAGTCAGTGTTATCGAATACAACTATTACGCCATGCGCCTCCGGCTTGCGTTCGAACCTACAAAATTCAGCCTAAGCTAAACCCTATTTCATATGATTGATGATATAAATCTGAAGTCAACTTAAATTGGATTTAAAAAATCCGAAACTAATCATTTTTAACTAAACCTATTTTTTTCTAAGTTACTCCTTGTTACATCAGCTATCTGCCAGTGAAAATCCCGTCAAAATCGGTCCAGCCATTTCAGAGATTAGCCGGAACAAACAGACAGACAGACAAAAATAAAAATAAAAAATGGTTTTGGTATATGTACCGTGTATACATCCAAATGCACTTAATAAAAAACTGTTATTTTAATATTACAGACAGACACTCCAATTTTATTTATTTGTATAGATTTAAGTTGAAATTAATATTTATCATTGATATTTGTTATTACATCGCTTTAGGCACTAAACCTTATTTATATTAAATCTTAATTTAAAATAATCAAATTTTAATAATATGTTGAATAAATCAAAATTTAAGCATTTATTTATGTGGAACTTGACAAAACTGTGCACAATTATGTTTAATTAATCTAAATTATGTTTAATTCATAAGCAACTATCACTTACCTTGACAAATTATTGCGTACTTCTTCAACGGCTTACTCACTTCGCATAACTTAGTGAACTTCTAAAGAAAAGCAACAGTAGTTTTCACCGCGCGGGAAAGTTGCAACAGACTGACGGAAAACCCGCCATAACGCGTGTACTTACGCTATCAACCGACCAATCACAACGCCCGTACGCCTCCGCACAATTTAATGAACCAATAGAAATTAAGGGGACACACTTGAAAAGTTTAATATTAGTGTTTCCGTCTTTTTGACTTGAATTTATTTGCGAGAAAATTTCGTTCACTAAGTAAAAGCTTACATCAAATAAAAAAAGAAGTTACCTTGTTAAAAAATAAAGGTCTAATATTATAATCCGACAATACATATGTCTTAGAGATTACGCAAGCAGTCTCGTTATCTGTTTTTTTTTAAATATATATGTTATAATTAGCTTTAATCATTTTGTGTATTAAATGGGTGTATTTTTTAAAATATTTTTCAACGTAGTTGTATATTAAATGTCGTTTTTTCATAAAGCCACTCAATAGACCTTTCGGAAGAATAGCGCTGGTTTTTATGTTAACAAAAAAATAGCGTATTGTTGATAAAACCAATAGCTGTTATGTGTATTTATTTGCAATGACAATAATTTGACTATTATTAAAGGACTAGTTTACCACCCGAACTTTGATTAAAAAAAACCTCTTTGTGATTCTAATCATAAGATTATTTTAATATAAACCATTTATATCCGTGCAGAGGTGTACAAAGAATATTGACCTCTGCGGCCTGGGTCGGCCTATCGTAAAAGGCGACAAAACAACCCTAGGTACGTGGTAGGGACCAAAGCCCGTCTGGATGGCGACCACCTTTGGTCTTAAGTATGCCGCCATAATAACCTTGTGTTGTGTTCCGGCATTAGGGAACCAAGTTCCTGTACCCTTATAGGACAGCAGCGTGTTCGCGATGCAACTAGCGTTGTAAACCCATAGGCGATGGTAGCTGCTAAATTCTAAGCGGGCTAAGCAAATACTTTAAAAGAAACTGTTTCTTAAAAAAAATTACATGAGAGTGTTTTCGTACTCCATATCTCAAACTTTAACTTTTTGCTCATAGCAGGTATTGGTTTGACAACGACGATGTGCTAAGTCCAAATTAGGACCAAGATCAAGGACCAATAATGTTTTTCTTGTTGTATGTATTGTTTGGTATATGAATGTCCCATATAAATCATTTGTTTCTTTCTTTCTTTCCTTGGCGAAGCATGGCGAATATACTGTCCGAACGGACGCACGGAGTCGGACGAATCTCCTACCGCGACATCCTATCCATGAAAAGCGTTTTCTTGTGCACACCGTTATTTTATTCAATAAATTTTGCTTTTTACAACGACTGCCATTTGAACTCTCACCTTTTAAAGGAAAATCGAAAGGTCAAAAAAGCTCAGAGAAAACAAAAAGTTGCCTTTTTCAAATCTCTTGGAATAAAATGCATCCCATTCTTCACACTGGCTGAGATCACATGGCCAGATTCATCGGTCTCCGCCTAGGGAACCTCTAGAGGTTCCCCTAGGGGAATTCCCAAGCTAATTAAGACATTATGGGTAGTTACATATAATAGATAATTACATGTAATACGGGTATTCGTTTAAGGATGGCCGGATACACTAGCAACACCGATATAATAGGTTTTCCGTGTTGACCATTCTCAAGCGCCGTAAATTATTGGTAAAATTATCATTATCAAGATAATTACCGATAGAATAACATATAAACTTAATGCACTGTGATAATAAAACTTATTGCCTTTTTGAACTACGTTTTTCTCCCGCCTAATGTCATTATTTATGTTTTATGAAACTTTAGGTGCTTCACAAACGGTTTATAATATAACAGAATATAACAATAGATTATTGAAAGATTGACACAGGACCAACCAGTCCCTAAGTAAGGAGCAGAGCCTTTTTGTTACGGGACGTAATAGTATGGAATTGGTATACTACTAAAGATACTACCATATATTATATAGTATATAGGTATAACTTTTCTTTTATGAGTAAATAGATATTATACATAAAAACCCAGATTACATTCCCGTATGGAAACGCCGTTGCGAAATCTGTTACGCCACGAAGGTCGTAATACTCCCGTAGTATCGTAGTATCGTTCAAATTCATTTATTTGTTTGAACAAGAGTAAAATAATGCACAGATGTTACATAAACATAAATGGTAATGTCCTTATCCTGTTCTGGCCAAAAGGCGTACAAATATTTTTCAGATAATTATTAATTTTTAATTATTTTTTAATTATTATTCATTGAAAACGATACTCCATTTTCAACCATCTCCCTCTCTAATTTATTCTCTTAGATATGGGTAATCTCCGTGGCGTCCCGGCTAACACACGTACGCTTACGGAGGTCACGGAGTCGATTCCCGTCTCGCGTCTGGGTGTTTATGTGTAATATGTGACCACTCAACTGGCTAGCAAAGGATAGTCAGAGTAGTTGCGGTGGATTAACCACTAAAAACCCCGGTCGTCACCTAAGCCCATGTGGGGGTTCGCAGGATCTGCTTTTGGTTATTACTCTGCGATGATATATGTTATACCTGTGTAGCTGTCTTTTCTTTACTATATTAGTTCCATACCACGAAGACCCATAAATAAACACAAATATACTACAATTCACACAGCGCCATTGAGTACCAAAGTAAGTAGCATAGCACTTGTGTTATGGATACTAGACAACTGATAAACTACATATATACTTTTTTGTAAATTAATACGTATGGTATTAATACATAAACACCCAGACGCGGACGGGAATCGAACCCGCAAGTAATCCGAACTGCGTTATCCGCTACGTCATGGAGGTCGTCAGTACAATGACTCTAAGACATGACTTACATCGCTCTTTTCTGCCTAATGCGCGTAAATCGATACCATGAGTAAGTAAACTATCAATCAGTTTTGCAAAAGCTGGGTTTACTATCCGTCCCCTTTAGGTAAAGTCCACCTCCAGTAGTGGCGTAATAGACTATGAATAAAAATACGATAATTCTTATATGATATTACGGCGAAATTTTTACTTTTTCTAATTTCTTTTGGGTTTATTTGATCGCTTCTTTTAATTATTAATAAATTTATCGTATTGATATCCACACACGTCATGGACGATGCATGATGAAAAATTACCGCGCGTAGGCCTGACGTGTGTCAATTATTAATAAATGCTACCTCAGCCGTTTGGTCCGGCCAGAAATAAATCTAAAGCTATCCGTTACCTGTGGAGTTGAAAAGATGAACAATTAATTATTCCTTTTGGTTTACGTTCATTAAGAGAAGGACAATGTTATGTTTTTCTATTGCGATTGGAGGTTTAGATACAAGGACCTTTAAAAGCCAAATATAGTTGTATTTCTTTAATCATGTGGAATATCTAAGCTAAAACATATGCAAAAAAATGTCATGGAAAAAAGCGAACGCAAATTGACACGTAGAAATTAGAGCTTATGATAATACTTATCAGACTCGGGCTATGCTTTCTTGAATGGTGGGTTTGTAACGTCTAGAAGCACACTTAGTATACAGCATCATCATCATCATCACCCTAGCGTTAAATTCCGGTTGCAAACTAAACTTCCGCTTAGTTGCCCGGGTCTACTTTCTGACATTATCTTCTCCACTTCGCACAGTCATCAGCATCCTTGGTAGTGAGTCCACTAGCACGCATATAACTCTTTACGACGTCAAGAAAGCACTTTTTGGTTTGGCGACACTCCTACATTTTATCCGCAATGTCAGTCACGGACATGAAGACTGCCGCGAATGCAGGAGTTCTTAACGCGGTCCTTCCGCGTCCCTCCACATATTTACTGCAGCATATTGTTTTCAAATTCTGCATCCCTAATCAGTTTCCTGATGTCAGATCCCTTGGATGTCGTTCAACTTCGCATCAGATAAGCTAGGGAAACATGAACAAAGATATTTGAAAGTATAATAACATAACATCTTGCGGTAATGCCTTTACGAACTGTTTGATTAAACCAAGTTGAGTGTGAAATGGTGGAAGCAATATTTTTTCGGCATCTATCAAACTCGGATTGATGACATTTTTTAATCCGACTTTCAATTCCATTCTGATTTTGCAATCAGTATTTTTCCAATGTAAATTTCTTGCTGTACTATCACATTCACAAATATAAAAGGGGAATTTTGTGTAGCCTTGCTGTTGACCAAGAAGCATGGATATGATTTTTAAGTCACCGCAAAGTACCCATTTGTGTTCGGTGTACTTTATTTTCTCCAAAACATTTTCAAGGTATCGTAAGTTTCTTTAAGATAAACTGAATGAGCTTCAAAAGAAGATATCGATGCAAATTTATTGCCGATATGCAAAAGGACAACTTTTAAGCTTCTTTTTGAAAAATCTATAAAGAGTCACCATTCTTGTGTATTGTATTCGATATTGAATTTTTGTATTAAACCGCCAATATTACAGCAAAATACTAAATTATCCTCTTTCTTAAAATATTTTACAAATTCTTGTTCTCTGCTTCGATACCAGTAAAATGTAGTCACAGCATCTAATAGTTTTCTTATAGTCGCAAACCGAGAAGTTCTGCAGCGTCCTTAGGTTTAGAGTCCTTAAGATCTATGATTACCAAGATCTTAAGGACCAAATCATTCAGTTCTTGCTGTTTTAAAAGTCGAGGATCATTTGTAGGGTGAAAAATTTCACCACTGCTTTGTAGATGATCACTGTGTTCTGAATTTTGTGATAAAGGCGTTTCGAAGCTATTAGTATTAGCAGGAACTGGTATCGTTAATTCGGGCCCATGTGGAACTGGCATTGATACAGACGAAACATCAGAATACACAATTTTGGTGCGGTTTTTAGAATTATATCCTGTTACATTGGTCAAACTAAAATAACAATCATCTGTATGATTTCTTTGTTCCCGCCACAACATAGGCACACTGAATGACAATGATTTTGATTTACCGTAAGTCCACTGTCTTAAAACACAGCCGACATACATGCGGAACCCACTGTTTTTCTTGGTAATATGACCTCATTCCAAAGTAAGCATAATAAGCATTTTTTACAAAGTCTGTAATTTTTAATCTATGCTTAACTATTGTCTATATAATATATCGTCCGCAAATATAGCGAAATACATTTGGATTGTCTTTGCAACTCCGAGGAGCCATAGTCATATAATTAATAAAACAATCTTTTATTAAACGACTTTTTTTTGGCGGTTTAAACCACTATGATTTGTCATAGACTACATAAAACTTTTTTGTTATCTTATCTTATCTTATTTTGGGGCCGAGAAATATCTCGGACACTTCGACCCAATGGGATCTTTTGTGTTCCCCTAGATAGCAATCACTCCTCTCCAATCTCCTTGAAGATCTGCTTCATGAGCCTAACAATGAGGTATGGAGATAGGAGCCTGTAGTCTTCCGGTGTTGGATATCCTACCCCCAAAAGATTCATTCGCCTCCTGGCCAATGCATCACATGTACACAGTAGGTGTTCCATGCGTTCTGTATGTTCCCCACACAACCTGCACATGGGTGTCGCGGTTAGACCCATCTTCATGAGCATGTTGTTGGTTCCAAAGTGCCCAGTAAAGGCTCCAAGCAAGTAGCGTATTTGCCCCCTGCTCATGTTTCAGATGGATCCTCGTGCTTTGTACGTGGATCCCAAAAATTCTTTGGAGTGTTCCAGACCGATTCTAGTCAGCCAGTGTTGTTGTTGACTGCAGTCTGCAAAATCCCTGAATGTGGCTTTCACGAGGCTAGTCGGAATGCCTACACATGGTTCCGGACCCATAAAATCATTAGTTGAGCCCTCTCTTGCCAGTTCATCTGCCATTTCATTGCCATGTACTCCCTCGTGTCCCGGGAAACTTTTTTGTTACTTTTTCTCATAGGGGAAAGGCAGGTTAGTAACAATAGACTATAGGATGGTTGGTCATAGAGTGTAGAATAGAAATATAGATCATGGAATCAATTTTGTAAAAAGAAAACAAACGAACTTACCGATCTAGCGAACTATTATATATTTACCTATATGCAAAAAGAATGTGACGTGATACGTTAAAACAAAGTTTATATTTGCTATTTAAAGACCAACATCTACATGTTTGTAGTGAATTTATTTAAAGAACTTATTCATCGCAGACCTATGAATTAAGGTATTATAATAAACAGTATACACATAAGAAACACAGTTTATTTCGCAAAGCTAGTATTATTTGTCTTTAAGATTATTTAGTGATCATATGTGACATGAGTGACATATTTAGTGATCCTTTCCTCTCAAATATTTTTTACTCTAATACTTACATAAATTACAAAACTTAAGTAAACTTGTTTTATGATTAATAACACGTCTGTTTTGATGTTTGAGAATACGTTACTTTTCAGCAGTTTTGAACAGCTACGAATTTGAAACAAAATTACACGCACGAGTCAAAAGTCCCGTGAGCACAGGTTCACTAGGCAATGTTCTTATTCACTGTCACTAACCGGCAATTAGCGTTTGATGTTACCGAAATCACGTGGGCCACATAGGTTTGCAATGAAAATTGTAATTACAATGTTCATTCTGACATCAAATATCGTTGGTTATTGAAGCGTATTTCAAAAATAATGGCTGCTATTACATAGCCACACGCTCCAAGCATTTTTTTGTTAATTTAGTATTTGTTAGCTTGTCTAGCTTGTAGATCATCCTGATTTCTTGTGTTAGACCATTTTTACCAGGTGTATGCATAAGTCTTTTCCAATTTTTGTGGTAAAATAAACACATAAATTTCAAAGGAAATAAATTTTGATTTTGCCCATCTTTCAGGTAAATTATGAATACTTTACCAGAAAAATTGTTTGTCTTTTGCGGCTAACCATTCGTCAAACCACTTTCCAACTTCCTCGAAATCGCTTAAATGCTGCTCTATGAGCGCGTGTCCTATTGATGCGAAGAGATGATAGTCTGATGGCGCCAGGTCAGGAGAGTACGGCGGATTCGAAAGGACTTCCCATCCAAGCGATTTCAAAGTGTCTTTCACTAGTTTTGCTGTGTGAGATGGCGCATTGTAATGTAACACAATCACTTTGCCTTGTCTCCTGGTCCATTCCGGTCGTTTTTCGATTAATGCGTGATTTAAATTAATCATTTGTTGGCGACAGCGTTGTGCATTAACGGTTGGCTTCAAGAGTTTTGAGTTTGAATAGGGACACATTTTTCATATTTTTACTAAAAATAAATATTGGACTAGACGTGTTGCTGTAGAGTTTAAAAAAAATTCTATAAAAAACCTTATTTTGAACAAAAAAAGGGATTTTGGCTTTGAAAGTGTGAAAATATATCTGTTGAATGATGCATTGCATTTTGACATGTAACATTATAATTCTGCAGGTTGTAAGACTTAGTCCCTGAGCAATTGCTTTTAGCTTGACAAAGACTCAGGTGCTAGATTTTCCTTTCACAGTTAAAGGTTAAAAAGTTGAAGGACGGAAGTTGAATATAAGCAGTATTCAGCATAAGAGAAAAAAAAGGTTTTCTGGAACAATAATTCACCATTTAGGCGAAAAATAGCACGCTGCTCAAGAAATCCTTCTTTCAGTACCACGTCCCCGGCGCAAGGCGAGCTGTAGCCTATACGTGCTATTAAAAACACGGTAACACACACCGCCACACAAGATTATCGCGAGTTCATTTTTCTTCTTCGTAACGCTCTTGTCAGTGGTGGTGGTTGACATGGTATCATTAATAGTTCTCTGTTTGGGATTTTAGCAATGGTATATGTAGTCTATTAATTTATTTTACCAACAATATATTGTTAGTTAGATAACTCTCTAAAGATGAAGACAATAAGACTTTATTGCTCAGATTGTCAATTTTTCAGGTCCAGCAACTTTTTTACATATATAATAATAATAAATAGTATATAATACAAATAAATTATAGCACAACTAATTGATTGCACAAAGGGCAGTCTCCTCACTATAATCTATCTCTTCCAGAATATTGCGGGTAGGTTATGATGTTTTTTATTGTTGTGGGACAGCAGACAGGCTAACTTAACAGTTAACAATTACCATCACCTATGGATGTGTGCGACGCCAGGAGCATCGCTAACACGCCATCGTCCGCATACGACTACGGCAACCTGGGTCACTTATGCTGGAACACAATACAAGGTCATTATAGCAGCATATTTAGAAAGGGGTGTTTGCTATCCAGACAGGCTTAAAGCCTTACCTAGCGATATTTGACGACATTGATAACAAAAATAAATAAAATTAATTAGATTATAGTGTTTATTGCGATTATCCTCTAAAGAAAAACCAATCTGCCTATGAGTTAATAAGAGTAACCTTTTGAATGAATGAATACAAGAAGTTCTATTCTGGAATCACATTTTAAATGAATGAAAAAGTTCTATCCTGGAACCACATGGCAGGAAAGGCATTAAGCGTGTTTAAAATTTAATGAATATTAAAAAAGATAGCGCTTTCGCAAAACAGAAAACACAATTGCTGAGTTGTGAATATAAGTGGTACTGCAGGGTAGTTTTAATTTTTATCGCTAACTTTGTTTCATTGTATCCAAACCATATAATTGTAGTAGGTACTTGATGTAGAAGAGACGAGATATGCTTTTATTTATTCGTGTGCTGTTTAATTTTCTTTATAAAGTTTATTCGCATTGTTATATGGCCTGTGAAATAAAAGTTGAACTAAAAAAACTAGTAATATTTAAATATAAAAAGTGTTATTAGGATGATGACAGTTTTCCACTCTACGACTATTTTGTGCCTGGTTAAGTAACAGTGTGCATAAACTTGAAAAATATAGGCTACTTTATATGGTAGGAGGAAGCTGACCTGGTAGCTCAGTGATATCATCCTGGCTCAAATCCCACGGTAGCGTGCACCGCTCAGGCAGTTTTATTAGCCTAATGCGCATATTACAGCAGAATGACAGAAGCTATGTACCGTCGGTGAAGGAAAACATCGAAGTAACCTGCATGCCGATGTCACCGGTATGTGGAACCCGTCAATCCGTGCTGGACAAGCGTGGCGGGTATACTTTTTTATTCCTGAGGAGCAGCAGACAGGCTCAGAGCACACTTAATAGTATACAGTTACCGTCACCTACGGAAGTTTGCGACACTAGGGGCATCGCGAACACGCTGCTGCCCATAGGGGTACAGGAACCTGGGTCACCAATGCCGGAACACAACACGAGGTTATTATGGCGGCATACAACACTAAAGGTGGTGGCCATCCAGAAGGGCTTGGGGCCTGTGTAGGGTTGTTTTGTCGCCTTTTACGACAGGCCGACCCGGCCGCAGGGTTTAGTATTCTTACTCCGCCCCTACACGGAGAGAAGAGAAAAAGATACTGCCCGTTCTTTCTAGAGGGAGGCCCGAACCCAGCAGTGGAACGATATGTGCTGTTATAAAATGGCAGCATACAGCAAAACAATTACTGTCTGATATCAATTTTAACCTGTGTTCATATAATACAGATCTTATCATATTTCGGGGCCGAAAAATATCTCGGACACTTCGACCCAATGGGATCTTTTGTGTTCCCCTAGATAGCAATCACTCCTCTCCAATCTCATTGAAGATTTGCTTCATGAGCCTAACAATGAGATATGGAGATAGGAGCCTGTAGTCTTCCGGTGTCGGATATCCTACCCCCAAAAGATTCATTCGCCTCCTGGCCATTGCATCGCATGTACACAGTAGGTGTTCCATGCGTTCTGTATGTTCCCCACACAACCTGCACATGGGTGTCGCGGTTAGACCCATCTTCATGAGCATGTTATTGGTTACAAAGTGCCCAGTAAAGGCCCCAAGCAAGTAGCGTATTTGCCCCCTGCCCATGTTCCAGATGGATCCTCGTGCTTTGTACGTGGATCCCAAAAATTTTTTGGAGTGTTCCAGACCGATTCTAGTCAGCCAGTGTTGTTGTTGACTGCGGTCTGCAAAATCCCTGAATGTGGCTTTCATGCGGCTAGTCGGAATACCTACACATGATTCTGGACCCATAAAATCATTAGTTGAGCCCTCTCTTGCCAGTTCATCTGCCATTTCATTGCCATGAATTCCTTCGTGTCCTTCGTGTATAATACAGATACTTTGACTTTGTTTTGTTGTAAAATTTGTAAAAATTGTATAAATAGTAGTAAATTGTAAGCCAAGGATTTTCTAATACGATCTTGTTAAATGAGTCTCTTATCGTTTTAATAAAGACAATTATTTTGGTTCTTAATCGACGTTCAATAAAAAAGCAGAAACTTGTTGTTTATGATAATAACGGATTGACGGGTTATTCATACCGATTATCTGAGTATTCAGGTTTCCTTACAGTGTTTTCATTCATCGTCGGTGTGAATGTACATTCGGTGCGAAAAACTGCTTTAACGGCCAATGAAGAGATTGAAGACTTCAAGTTTCCAATTCGGCTACATCATACCATTGGGAACTACTACTAGTTACTATTTGGGAGCTTTTAATAAAATATCATGCCAGCCGCATTTCATCCTAATTACAGGTTATCTTATCTTATCTTATTTTTGGGGCCGAGAAATATCTCGGACACTTCGACCCAATGGGATCTTTTGTGTTCCCCTAGATAGCAATCACTCCTCTCCAATCTCATTGAAAATTTGCTTCATGAGCCTAACAATGAGGTATGGAGATAGGAGCCTGTAGTCTTCCGGTGTTGGATATCCTACCCCCAAAAGATTCATTCGCCTCCTGGCCAATGCATCACATGTACACAGTAGGTGTTCCATGCGTTCTGTATGTTCCCCACACAACCTGCACATGGGTGTCGCGGTTAGACCCATCTTCATGAGCATGTTGTTGATTCCAAAGTGCCCAGTAAAGGCTCCAAGCAAGTAGCGTATTTGCCCCCTGCTCATGTTCCAGATGGATCCTCGTGCTTTGTACGTGGATCCCAAAAATTTTTTGGAGTGTTCCAGACCGATTCTAGTCAGCCAGTGTTGTTGTTGACTGCGGTCTGCAAAATACCTGAATGTGGCTTTCACGAGGCTAGTCGGAATGCCTACACATGGTTCCGAACCCATAAAATCATTAGTTGAGCCCTCTCTTGCCAGTTCATCTGCCATTTCATTGCCATGAACTCCCTCGTGTCCCGGGACCCACATTAATCTTACCCTGTTATGCCTTCCAAGCCTATTCAAGGTTTGAATGGCATCCAGGACAAGTCTGGAGTCAACTTTGAAGGAGGCGATGGCCTTGATTGCAGCTTGACTGTCACTGAGAATATATATAGATTTGCCTTTGGTGCCTCTATCTATGTTCTCCTGAGCACAGGTTATTATGGCTAATTACAGGTTGCTTTAAGTTTAATTATAAATCTTAAATTTATTGAAAATGAAAATAGCGGCATCAGAGAGCGGTCTCATCAGGATGCTCGGAAAAATACTCACTTTGTATAGTAATCAGTTGACTGCCAGAGGCCGTACAAGTCGTTCCCTACTATCTTTCATTCGCACACGTTCATCAAGAAATGGTGTATATCTTCTTTTTCTCAGTATGCACAATTAGGACTACTGCTGCTGCCCACCAGGTGCTAAAATTTATTTTGTGGAATGTGTCCGGAGCTCTATCTATGAGCAATTACACACATTCTTTTATCAATATTACCTCTTACCTGTATTTTACTTCCATATGGGGCAATTACTGTCTGAGTTAACACCGAGAAGAAAAAAGTATGAAAGTTCGTTATTCAGAATGTTTCAGACTAAGTTATTTTCACGTATATCTATTAATCTTCAGGGTATAAAGTACCATTGAAAACCATTGCTATTGTATGGTACAGTAATTACAGTGATGTTTGCCCCTCCCGTTGTACTGATCCGTCCAGGGATTGCTGTGTCCACACGTAAACATATTAGTTTGGACAAAGCTTGTGTTGCCAGAGTGATATCTTCAAATTCTATTAATTATCTTCTTTTTATTGCTGTGGGAAGCCAATCATTTTTATCAGTGCAGGGGCGGAGAAAGAATACTGACCCCTGCGGCCGGGGTCGGCCTGTTGTAAAAGGCGACAAAACAACCCACCCTAGCTACGTGGTATGGCCCGTCTGGATGGCGACCACCTTTGGTGTTAAATATGCCGCCATAATAACACTGTGTTGTGTTCCGGCATTAGTGACCCAAGTTCCTGTACCCTTATGGGACAGCAGCGTGTTTGTGATGCCACTAGCGTTGTAAACACCCATAGACGACGATAATTGCGAAATTCTAAGTGGGCAGTCAGCCTGCCTGCTGTAAAAAAATAAAAAAACAGCCTGACGACCCACGCAAATGTTAACTAAATATTCAAAGAAGTTTGCTCCATGCAGGGATAGAGTAAAAGTAAAGACCTCTGCGGCCAGGAACGGCCTGTCGCAAAAGGCAGGACCTGTGAAAACAACTCTAGCTAGGTAGTAGGGCTCCAAGCCCGCCTGGATGGCATCCACTCCCGGTTTATAATAAATATACCGTCTTAATGGTGACCAAGTTCAAGCGTGTTGGCCGTGCACTTGGGGTTACAAACATTCATAGGCGGCCGTAACTGCTTACAATTAAGTAGACCGTAAGCCTGTCTGCTCTTTCATGGCAATAAAAAAAGTTAAGACACGTATGCTTCATTATAGATGTTTACAGAATTCGTAATTAAGTGCTGAAAATTATTATATATTTATTACCTGGCAACATAATGTCAAAATGCGACTAAGGATGCGATAGGATAATTTTTTTAGAAATATCGATAAATATCGAACTGGTTCGATATTGATTTATCGATCCATCGGTATAGTAAGCCGATATATCTTCGCCATGAGAATCTTCGCTGCACAGAATTTATATTATTGTCAGACACGGCTCATTCAAATTTTTTTACGTATATGGCACAGAAGTGAGGAGATTTAAATTAAACAATACGTGGTACAGGACTACAAGCGTAACATAGTCGGAATTAGTTGATGCGGCGATCTGTTCGGTAGGTATATATCAGTAATCCTGAAGACAGTACAAATAAATAGTTAAAGAGAGCTCTTTTCGTTTAATTTTCACGAACCAATAACGTCCCTGATTGACTCAACGTCAAACAATTCAGTAGGTTGTATCAAAACCTACGTTCAATTCTGTAATTTATACAAAAATGATTACTTAGTAAAAAGTTTGATGAAATTCTATAAGTTTTTCGTTTGGTGTGTCAAATATGAAATATGTGTTAATAAAAATATTTTTTTATTTTTTGGTTTCATGTGTTTTAATTTTAACTCAGTATATACACATACAATTTTTAAGTTAGTCTTTGTCCTTGTTGCGGCTCCATCTATAATATTTTTATAACACCTTATCAATAAATTTTGTATTTTGCAATAAATATTACGTAAATATTATATTTATATTTCTTTTTTATTTTTCTAATTTTCTTTTCCTTTTCTTTTCTTCCAGATTTTTCCTGACTTGAAAATTAGCATCTCAAAATTTTTAGAATTATATTTTAAACTATATGTATTCGCATACATATCACTCACAAATAGATATCTTCTTCTTCTTAGCCTTTCTCTATCATGTTCATGTATAGGCCTCCTTCAAACGTTGCCACTCTTCTCTGTTCTGTGCTCTTTGTATCCATCCTTTGCATCCAAATTATTCCAGCTACTCTCTTCACATCATCATACCAGCGCATTTTTGGACTGCCTTGTGGGCACTTTTCTTCCCTGTGGTCTCCACTCCATAACTCTCTTACACCATAAGCCATGCTTACTCGCCACATGACCGGCCCACTCCCACTTGAGCTTGGCTATTCGTTTGATTATGTCGGTAACTCTGCTTTGATGGCGAAGCCATTGTTTATCTTCCTGTCCCTCAGCGAGATTTCTATCAGAGTCTTCTGGTATTCCACATTCATGTAGACATTTTTTAAAGTAATAGCTAGTATTTCTAATACGCTATCACCTGTTTGCTCTCCCATTAAGAGCTTTGGAACAATACAATCTATATTAGTTATAGCCCAACAAATTTTAGTTGCTAGATTTTTTTTTTATTGCAGGCTGACGGCCCTCTTAGAGTTTGGCAGTTACCGCCGCCTATGGGTGTTTGCAATGCCAGTGGCATCGCGAACACGCTGCTGTCCCATAAGGGTACAGGGACTTGGGTCACCAATGCCGGAACACAACACAAGGTTACTATGGTGACATACTTAGGACTAAAGGTGGTCGCCATCTAGACAGGCTTGGGGCCCTACCACGTAGCTAAGGTTGTTTTGTCGCCTTTTACGACAGGCCGACCCCAGCCGCAGAGGTCAGTATCCTTTCTCCGTCCCTGCGCGGATAAAAACGTATAGATGTAAATACTTGACTGATTCACAATTACTGGCGTAGTTTTAAATTGGTTGAAAAATATGTGTCGTAGAAGGCACTTTTTGAGGCGCAGAGCTATTCCTCTGAAATATTCGTATTCGGCCCGTTTGAAATGAAAATCAGATCCAGATTCCGGTATCCTATGTTTTTTAGAAAAGCGGGGATGCTGCTGCACACGCATGTAAAAAGGCGCGCTGAAATATTCCAATATGAAAATATCCAGCAATGAACCCTGGGGTCTTCTGTTGGGAAAGGAGGCTATCCTGCAGTGAAAGATTAAATCTTAAAATACAAAGATTAAATATTAAAATTAAAATACAATCGAAATTTAATTTCTTGGAAAAAGTTAAGATATTTTAAAAATACATTAAATATGTGCCATATTTTTTTTTTCCTTTTTCATAAATGAAAATTACTTAGAGACGTTTCTTCAACATAATTATTCTATTATTATTATTTCAAGAAATTAATAATTAATGAAATCTGAAAAGTTTTCATATTAGTAAAACTTTAAATCTATAGAAATAAAAATGGATCTTCGAAATGTATGTACGCTCATCACGTTCGAATGACTGCACCAAATTGGATGATTCTTTGTTTTATGTATTCGTTATTTAATAATAATAATAATGTCCTAATGGACAAGGTTTGTATAACATGAAAATTATAAAAAAAGTGTTTTATATTAATTATTTTAATGTTATTATTATACAACATAGTAGTACTCATGATAGCAGATCAAGTGACAGTTGACTTCAAACTGTGACAAGTGACTTCAAACTGATACATCAATGCTTCGAAAAGTTTCGTGTATTTATAGTTTTATCATAGTGACATTCATTATTATCGATAAGAAAATGCCAGCAGTGAGGCGTCAAAATATAGGCCGTCGCACGCGCGACGCAAGACGCGTTCAGAATCTTCGAAGCAATGAAACTGAAGAAGAGCTATGTTATGGTTTCTACATTACTGATACACTACTTAAATAGTTTTTTTAGTTAATAAAATACATATTGCCATGCAGGCGGGCTTGCGGCCCTACCACGTAACTAGGGTTGTTTTGTCGCCTTTTACGACAGACAGACCCCGGCCGCAGGGGTTATATTCTTACCCCGCCCCTGCACGGATAAATTACTGCAGCATATTGTTATCAAATTCTGCATCCCTAATCAGTAATTGGGAATTGATCTATCAGAAAGTCATTCAATTCCAACAACTAGGCGAATTATATTTTATTTTCTAAATATTTGAACTCAAATCCCTGTCCTTTTTTTATTGCTCACGAACAGTAGATAGACTGACGGTCAATTTAATAATAACCAGTTACCGTCGCATACAAATGTTTGCGACGCTAAGAGCACCGTGAACACACTGCTGTCCGTACAGGAGTTTATTTCTTGGAAAGTTCACCCAATGTCGCTTAGTAAGGGTTGCCTTTCAAGAGTCTATATTTACAATATAAAAAACACGTAGATATAATAAAAAACATATTCCAAGTCTTAACCGTAAACTTAACCGTATAACTCAAAGGAAAAGCATCATATTTATACATTACATTGAAATCATAAATATTAGACTCTAGAAAATGTCACAATGATCACACGAGTGGATCCGAAAGAGAACACGGTTCACAACTCCGTCAAGAGATGGCGCCACTCTAGAGTGTTTTTTAAAATCTTTTATTAGTTTTCTAAAATCGTTTATCTTTAATTATTTTATTGCTGTAGGACAGCAGACAGGCTGATGGCTCACTTAAAATTTAACTGTTACCGTAGCCAATGTGTCTTTGCAACACCAGTGGCATCGCGAACACGCCGCTGTCCCTTAGGGGTACAGGAACTTGAGACACTAATGCCGGAACACAACGCAAGGTTATTATGGCGGCATACTTAGGAACAAAGGTGGTCGCCATCCAGACGAGCTTGAGGCCCTACGTAGCTATGGTAGGTTGTTTTGTCGCCTTTTACGATAGGCCGACCCTGGCCGCAGAGATCAGTATTCTTTCTCCGGATATCCGCACGGATAAATGTCTGCATGGAGGGTAATTTAAAAAAAAAACACTATACTCATTCATCCCCGCATCCCTCTCATATCCCTGTGGTCTCCCTAAAGACATGACATATCTAATAGTAGTCACAGTTTTGTGCAGTTATTAATAACACCCGAATCCGAGAAATCTGTCGATCTGTAACGTTTCAACCGCTGATCCAATTTCGATGAATTTCGGGATAGAGATAGTTTTGATCTCGGGGAAGGACATCGGCTACTTTTTTTATTTTTAGGGCAGAACAACGTTTGCCGGGTCAGCTAGTGATTTATATAATATCTACAATACAATGCCATCTATACAAATTTCGGGGAATGGGAATTAATGGGAAAAGGGAATGTTTTAACTTTGTTTTGGTTGAGTTCTGTTCTAAGCAGTTTTTGATAGATGTCACTATAAAGCTTTTTAATATAATTATATAAGTAACAAGAAATATCTATTTAATATGTTGACTTGCATGCAGATGGAGATTATTTTAATAATTACTTGAAAACGATAATATTTTTTTTATATTTATCTAATACTACATTTGATCTTTGAAAGAATAGCCTTATTTGGGTTCAAGAAGGTTAACCCACAAAAAAAATTTTTTTCTACTTTCGACTTTTTTTCCATTAATTCGTTTGTTCATCGTTTGTTCATAATTGTTCGTTATTAATAATTTAATTGTTCTCCATTTATTTATTAACAAAAATTAATTAAAAATATAGCTTCAAGTTAACCCCTTATCGCAATTTTTAGACTTTTTTCTATTAATTCGTTTGTTTATGGTTTGTTCTTAATTAATCGCTGTTTAATTGTTTGTTCTCAATTTATTTATTAAAAAAAATATTAATAATATATCTTCAAGTTAGCCCCTTAATGAAATTTTTAGACTAATTATTTTCTATTAACTCATTTGTTCATCGTTTGTGACTAATCGTTCGCTGTTAATAATTGTTTGTTCTCCATTTAATTATTAAAAAAATTAATTAAAAATATACCTTCAAGTTAGCCCCCATAGTGCAATTTTTAATATTTTTCCGTCAATAATGACGCGTAAATATTTATTTTCAATTATTCGTGCTCAAAATACATTTGTTCTATTTCGAAATTACTCATTTTTTGTTTAAATAACTATTTTAATTATTATATGTATATTAAAATGTATGCAAAACATGTGTACTGCGCATGCGTCAAATAATTAACGCTTAAATTTTCAACGCGGTTTTATTCGTAAAAAGAAACAGTTTTAAATCCTGAAAGAGCAATTAATTGGTATATAACTTAATTAAATTGGTATAAACTTAAATAAATAAATAATATAATGTGCTCACTTCAATGTGCCTAAATTAAGTTTAGACCAAAACATATTTTTTCCTTCTCTTACCTACCGTTATGAAGATAAAAAAAAAGATAGGTTAAGGGTTCACAAAATATAAACTTATGTAAATATGTTCATTAATTGACATATGGTGGTCATAATCATTTTTATAAAATTGGAAACTTTGAAGATAACTTTTATGATAATTGAATTCAATTATAGGAACCCAATTTTTATAAAGGACCTAGATACGGTGTCATAAATTTCATTTATGAGACAAGATAAACATCAATGTCACTCATTTGACGAAAATGAAAAAAACGAAAAGAAATTAAAAAAAAGTATGCTAGCGGCGTCTTAATTGTAATTTTTTTGTTAACTTAAATTTATCCTGTTTTGAATCGAAAAAATTATTCATTCTCATCATTTATTGTGAATAATTGGTAGCTGCTTTCATCTCCGGTAAGTTTTTTTCTTCAATGTATATTTAACCATAGCACATTGTGTGGCTCAATATTAATTTTCTTTTTTTTTGATACAATTACATTGTAATTTAGGTTAAAGTAATTAAAATATAAATGCTTTGTGGTGAACGAAGGTATTTTCATAAAGAGTTGACGTTAATTGTTATTTACCAATAAAATCACTGCGTTTACATTAAAATCTAATATGTGTTCGTAGTTATTCTTTCGGGTTTTAACAACGTTTTTTTGGAGTTATACATGATATAATGAGTCTAAATTATATTCCAACTGAACATTTTTCATGTTGTCGAGTGTTTTGTACCAAATGAAACAAAACTTCCAGAAACTATGTCGAACGAAGACGCACTTCCCGAGGGTTGGGAGATGAGAACGAGCCGGTCTACTGGCATGACGTACTATCTCAATATATACAATAAGAAGTCGCAGTGGGAACGCCCTGAAGCACCTGCAGATCCCGGTGAAATCCGATGCAGCCACCTCTTAGTCAAGCATGCTGAGAGTCGCCGCCCCTCGTCTTGGAGGGAAGAGAACATCACGCGGAGTAAAGAAGAAGCTATGGAGCTATTAAAAAGTTACCGTAAGAAAATTGTTGCTAGTGAAGCATCGTTCGTAGAACTGGCTTCTAAATATTCTGATTGTTCATCAGCAAAACGTGGTGGGGATTTAGGGATGTTTGGAAAAGGCCAGATGCAGGCTCCTTTTGAAGAGGAGGCATTTAAGTTGAAGATTGGACAGCTCAGTAAGCCGGTTGAGACGGACTCTGGAGTCCATATCATTTTGCGAACTGCATAAATTTCACATTCTCTGATATTTTCTAGCCTATCAATCCTATATTCAAATTGCTACTTTCAAATCTAGAGATAGCTTGATATGCTATATTGTCTATACTTTGAAATCAAAATGAAGATATAAATAGGAATAGTTAAAGGCTATGAAAAATCTTTTATCATATTCCATATAAAATTTTACTAAGAATGTCTCAAAAAAAATGATTCATTGTAAATATGAAAATGCTCACCAGGCACATGCTAGGTGTAGAACTTAATCATCAACAAATCTATAAATGTTAGCATCATAGTGTAATATCCGTTTTTCTGTCTAACATTAATTATATGGACTTAGGATGAGTGGGTTGACTAAAAGAATTTGTATTTTAAATAAAATAAAATGAATGGCTGTAAATATTTTTTTTTACTTAAAAACAGTTTCTTGTATGTGAAAACCTGTGGCTTTTTTTTACAAGAATACTATCAGTATATGTAGGAGCCAGAATATTTTTTTCTAATTGGGGATTATAATACTGCTTGTATGAAGATAGCAAGATTTTGAGAATGGATATCTTATAAGGTTTTGGTTCTGAAATATAATTGTATTTACTTATTAGTGATTTAGTGTACTATCTGGAAATAAAAATGTAAATTCTTATATTAATAAACTTAACTTTCAGTAGTTTGACTTTCATTTTCTACTATCACCCATACCAATTTAGTATTTGTTCAGATTCAAAATAATCCAGTTCCATTTAAGTATTTTGCATATCCTTGCAATCATAGCTAATGAGCACCTGGCAGCTAAGTGCTATACGTGGAGACCAATTTAGGAGTCTTGGGCGTAATCTCATGATGACATGCGCTCTCACTTATTGTGCATATTATAGTATAATTACTTTGTACTAATGTTGAAGAAGTATGTGAGGAAACCTGCATAGAGATTACCATGGATAATTTGAGCATGGCTGGTATATTTTTTTGGTAAATTAATTTGAGATGAATAGTACATGTTATGTTCAATACAGAATATTAGTATAGAAGTTATATTTTGGTACTTGTGCTTAGTATTATTATACCTTAGCCTGTAGATTCGAGCATTCTGTGCCCACTGACCAGTAAATGACGGAAGATAGCCTAGTTTTCATACTTTTTTCCTTGCAGTAAGGGTTGGTACTGAGAAACAGTGCTGTGTTATACTGAGCTCATTTGGTGCAAATTGTTGCAGTTTACAAAATATACTAAATATTTTGTAAATATGTAAATCACAAAATATTTATTCTTTATTTAATTAACTGGAACTTTAATGAGTTTATTGTGCCTTCCTTCACCACGGTATTTACAGTATAAATCTCTTTTTGTATATACTTTACCGCATAAGATCTTTGGAGCCTATCTCTTGGTGTATGTTGCTAAAAAGTTGTCCCTGGCAGTCAGTCCTGTAGATATTAATTTATATTTATTCTATCATTTTTATACCTCTATAGTTAAGAGAAGGAAGTGTCACAAGCAAAAAGTTAAAGCGTAGAAGTTCATAGACCTTTGACAATACTTCGGGCTCCAAAGTAAGCATGTTGAAGGCAAATTACATGATATATTTGTAAATACTTTTGGTCGAATTAAGACCATAATTATGTTTTAGGACCATATTAATTACTTCTGACTGTGATCACAGATTTAAACCATAGACAAAGAAGTATATATGTACACAACACTCAGTACATTTACAAGGAATAATGTCCTATAGCCCGGGTTGCCTGGAAGAGATTGGTCTGTAGCGATAAAGCCACCCATTTTAAGTCAAGTAGATATTGATTGTGTTAATAATTTTCATTGTTTTTGTAAGGTTTACAATAAAGCGTTATCTATCTACATTACAATAAAAATAAATTATTTTTCTGCACCTCTCTATATAAATTTAATTGTTTCCATCCGCGTGATTTGTATAAAAATGTTGTAGTTTTTCCTTCAATTGTTAGTATAATATATAAATATTGTGAAATAAAGATAAATAATATATAAAAATCAACAAGCATTATTTATTATATTATATCTATTGATGCAATGACAATTTATCAATATTTTGGCTGATTCAGCCGATTAGTCCCTTTAATAGTAAGGTACAGAATTCAGTGAAATTGTTTACAAAACTACTAGTGCAGCTTATACTTAATGGTAAAATTTATAAGTCCGCAATGAGACATTCCATATTGTATGGATCGACAAGCTGGGCGGGCCACAAAGGGGAAGAATGAAAGGATATTGCATGCTGTGGAGATGCGAATGTTGAGACGGATGTTTGCAGTTACGAAAATATATCTGAGGAAGTTTATAAGTAGCACCAGTGATTGAGAAGAAAGCTGAAAAGTAACATACTCTGGTATGATCATACAATGCTTGAGAAAAATATCACGTGACAAGGAAAATGCTAGAAATGAGAGTGGATGTATTCAAAGGGACGAAAATACCAAAAAAAGATGGATTGCATAAAAGATGATATGGCGAGGAGTAGAAGGAGAAAACATATTGTCCCGGCCTCTCATAGTTTGGGATAGAGCAGGATGAAGAAATAGTTAAGAAAACTACTTAAGAAATCCAAGCACGATAGATAATGAGATTCACTGAAAATTGCGGACGAATTCATCATTCATGGCAGAAGAAACATGAAAGCAGAATAAATGCAGTTGAGATGAGAGCGTTAAGAAGTATGATAGGAGTCAAACTGAGTGACAGGATAAGAAATAGTGAGATAAGGAAACGTTGTGGTCTGAAAGAAGATGTAGTGACAAAAATTGAGAAAGGTATGCTGAGATGGTTTGGCCATGTCGAGAGAATGAAAGAAGAACGATTGACGAAAAAAGTGTATAAGGCGAGTGTGAATGGAAGTGTTGGAAGGGGTAGACCTAGGCGAACGTTTCGAGACCAAATCAGGGACGTCTTGATAAAAGGCCAGGTCAAGAGTACCCTAAACCGAAGGGCATGTATGAAGGGAATAATGAAAGTGGACGAAGCGAAACAAGTATGTAAAGATCGTAGCAAGTGGAAAGAAGTGGTCTCTGCCTACCCCTACCGGAAAGAGGCGTGATTATATGTATGTATGTATGTAATTCATCGTTTTCTATTAAGCGGATCGTAATAAAATACTTCATTGAATAATTTTGCTAAATTTTATGAAATATAAATCTTAATATGTATATTTTGAAATTTATATTAAGATGTATTCAACAATTGCAGATTTTTGCGTATCTTGAATGTTTTTGAATATGTCGAAAGGTTTTGTAGTGGACCATGAAATCGTGTGATGGCGTCACAAACAAGTTCAGTGTTACGCTTAGTTTACACCAAGGATCGGCTCTTAGCCCTTATCTGTTCCTCCTGGTAGTAGATGCATTCAGGGATACAGGAAGAGGCACCTTGGTGTATGCTCTTTGCTGATGACATTATGCTGGTTGGAGAAAATGCTCACGTGGTCCAGTGCAGATTGGCTAAGTGGCAGGAGAGATTCGAGGGCGTTGGGTTGAAGATAAGCAGAACCAAAACTGAACATCTGTTTTACGACTTTGGTAGAACCTTCACCTCGATTACTTTAGGTGGTCTCTCTGCCAACTTGCTCTAACTTACGGTACCTCGGATCACTAATCCAGAACGACGGTGAGATAGGCCTAGGTGTGATAATAGGTGGATGTTGAGATGACAGCTAACAGAGGAGAGTGGAAGGAGAGAACACGTTGTGCCGACCCCACATAGTTTGGGATAAGTGCAGGACGAAGAATATCTTGAATGTAGTTATTTAGCGATTGAAAACGTATTGAATTATCTATTGTTTAGAGAACTTCAATATTTGTGATTTTTTGTATAGGAATATTAATTAACACTTCCCAAAATTCTGTAGATTGGCATTTGTTATCGGTGCACTGTGGTAGTAATCGCTTGGTGCCAGTGATTCCTGATTTTCATAATACAAGTAGGTCGGAATACTGATATCTAATATAATTTAGACTGGCACTGCTGGCATGCTTGGCTCCCGGATTCCGTTCGAACGTTTCCACGTCCACATGTGCTCTGCCCGCTTTCCTCCCCATGGGCTGAATGCTTTCTTTTCCGGTGCCTCGATTAGATCAGTGCTATTTTCTTCAACAGCTCCCGAAATTCCAATGATGAATGGGGTGCTGGCTTGGTCTTCACTCCTCAAATACAGTGTCTTGTCTGTATCAACTAAAGGCAGCCAGGAATCCTTAACATCGTCAGCAGTTCTACGTCTTCTGCTAATCCATGACAGCGTGATGAATGACAAATACATATATTTCTAGAAAGGAAATAAGCAAATTTAGTCAACATAATCTATCATCTGTCAATGGACGATATATTGCTCAAGGCATCATTTATATGAGTGAATGGGGAAGTAAAACTAACGGGAGAAGTCAACCACGTAGATTTGAGGTCAGCTGTTATCAGACAGACGGCTGTCTTTTTTTGTTGCTGTAGGACAGCAGACAGGCTGACGGCCCGCTTAGAATTTAGCAGTTACCGTACGAGGCATACTTTTTAAGTTTTGTCTTTTGAAGAAAAATACACAACTAGAACCTAAATAGTACTTTTTATTGTTTTTCAAAGTATTCACCACGTAGCTTAATACACTTTTCCATTCGCTCAAACCAGTTATTATAACATTTATTCCACTCTAAAGTGGGGGTGTTCGAAATGGCTGACTTGAAAGCGTCGACTGCTTCTTCACCGGACTGGAACCTTTGACCACGAAGACTTTTCTTAATTTTGGGAAATGTAAAGAAATCGTTAGGGCTTAGGTCAGCACTGTATGGAAGATGGTCAAGAATTTCTACTTTTTCCTGCTTTAAATACTCAATCGTTTGACGAGCGCTGTGTGAGCTTGCGTTGCCGTGGTGCAGGATGATGCGTCGCTTTGAGTTAGATTTTGATGATAGTTTAGTGGTTCGGCGATGACTTGTGGTAAACAAACTGTGGTATACCACTTTGCGTTAACCGTTCTACGATCTTCCAGTGCAATAATCGCAACATGACCGGTTTTTCCAACGAACGTGGCCACCATCTTCTTTGAAGTGCTTCGAGAACGAACAACTTTAGCCGGCTTTGGCTCGCTTTTACCATTTACCTCACCGAGAGTAGGTAACAAAAATCAGAAGGCGAGATTTCAAATACCCTCTGTAAGGATCGAACAATTTTATTATGATTTATTTATGAATTTGAATATTATTTATTTTACATTACATAAAATATATAGTGAAATATTCATTCATAGAAAGGGAAGAAAGAACGAGAAGATTGTACGATTGGGTTATATCAACACAACTTATTCCAGACAACCTTAAGATGTGTGGATGCTATTTTTGAACACCTATTATTCTTTCTGTTAGTTTAATCATTAAGATGGTTTTATTATAAGTTCGAAACAACATTAAGTTTTATTATTAGATATGTTCAATATTAAACAGTGCGGAGGCGTTTTGTTTCTTTTCGCATGTAATTTACGTTAATTAGAAGATGTATAGAAAGTTTTTATTTATGTAACCATTCGAGATGTTATGAATCAACCGAAGAATCGAAGTTCTCAAACAACAATTCATTGTTTTCACTTTTATTATTTAAACGGTTAAGTGACATATATCGGTTTTCTAGAAATTATTGAATTATTTGTAACCCTCCATCATCATCATCTCAGCGTTCATCCCGGTTGCAACCTAAACTTTCGTTTCGGTGCCCGGGGTCCGCTTTCCGACTTTTTCTACTCCATTTCGCACGGTCTTAGCATCCCTGGTAGTGAGCCCATTGGCACGCATATCACCCTTTACGACGTAAGGTAGGTTTGGAACTACATACATAGTTATAAGTAAGATGTGCTTGTGTATTATTATTGCTAGGTGTATTATAGTGTTTCCTTGGCTGATACCGACTACAAAAATAACAATAATTGTAACTACATCATATTATCGTAATATAGATCATACCTACATATTGATGAGTAGAAAAAGTAAGTTGATCATTAAGTGATAAAAGAATATGCAATATTTTTTTTTACTTTTTAGTGCATATTAATTTGTTTTGGAATAGTTTTTTTTATTGAAAGCGGTTTTTTTTGTTAAAATTTTTGTTTATTTTTTGATTTTTAGTGAATCTGAAGTACACTAACTAATTTTTCTGTATTTGGGTAGACCTACTAAACGTACTGTTCATATGAGACAGCCCCGTTTAAATGAAACAAACGAAGTCAGGGAGAAACATCTATTGTATCTCAACAGAGGAAATCTAATTCGAGGACAATTTCAAAAGAGACTTGCGAAGAACGCAAAAATAGACTTTCGAAAATTTGGCTTTACATGAAAAAAGTTTTGAACGGGGAAAATATCGAAAAACATAGTCACCGTCTTGGCTTGATCAATGATCGTCTATCGAAAACGTGCCCACCGACTCAGCGTGTTACATGATCATCTATCTAAAGAGACGGAGGAGCAACGTGCGCACCGTCTCGGATTAATCCACGAATGTCTATCTAAAGAGACGGAGGAGCAACATGTGATTTTTTTACATCGGTACCCCCACACCCGGAATCGAACCCGCAACCTCATGCGTTGTAAAAGCTTCTACCACCCACTCGGCTACCACCGCTTCACACATAATACACCATAAGTAATGTAATTAGAACGCTGGCGTCATGTTGCAATGCAGCAACGAACGTAAGCGCAATGCAATTTGATTACAGACAATTAGACATTCTGCCACGGATCGCACCCTTACTGTAAGCCGTTAAGGAGTTCCATTGATCGTCATATTCGACTACGACAATTACTTGACCATAACGACGTTACGGCAGGTTACTCAAATATCCAGATAGCCTATAAAATATTCAGCCGAGTATCGTTAATATGCTCCTAAGAATTGAAGAGTTCCGTTACTTTATCATAGATCCCATAATCAGAACCTAACCAAACTATCATCAAACTACCGTTGAAGTACATCCTTTCCAATAAAAAATAAATCTTCGAAATCAGTTGGCGTGATATTGTTATTCGTCCATTTGTCGCGCACATACTTAACGCAAATTTAAGACTTATATGGTTTTTTCATGGATGCCATTGTCAGAACTGGACTAAATTAAAATGGGACTACACGGCAAGCACCAGCTTTCATATAAAAAAAGAATCATCAAAATCGGTTCACCCAGTCGAAAGTTCTGAGGTAACAAACATAAAAAAAAATACAGACGAATTGATAACCTCCTCCTTTTTTGAAGTCGGTTAATGACACCAGTTACCTCACGCCATTTGGCCCACGCGGCAGCATTGCGTGCCTTGACGTCGCAATCGATGTCACCAGACGCGTGAAATACAGATCCCAAGTATTTTACTTGGTCCGTGCGCTCGACCGTGTCACCGCCTATGCGTACGGATGTGGGATCTGTGGAGTTACAGGCGAAGTACTCGGTCTTCATCATATTGAGCTTCAGACCACCGTTCTCAAGCGACTCCCTCCACGCCTTCACACGTCGCACCAGCATTAGAAACTCACATAAGCAGCCACGGGGGCTGCTCATGTGAGTTTCTGATGCTGTCTGACAATACGTCTAATACCACGCTAAACAGAAACGGACTAAGGACCACCAACAAGCACCCTCACAACCATGAGCCGATTGCTACAGCGCTTCACCTCCAAAATGTCGTCCTGGAGCTCCTCCGAGAGCACTATGGCTACCCCATTTTCCCCACCAGGTGCACCCGTGTAGATCAGCTTATAGCCATTCCCAATGAACCGGGATCTGCTGGCCTTCCACCGGGTCTCCTGCAGGAACGCCACGGCCACCCTCCGTCTGGAGAGTACATCGGCCAACTCTCTCGCGCGTCCAGTCAGCGTGCCAATATTCTAAGTTGCGAAGCGGAGTTTCCTTTTGGATGGGGCTAGTGTCTTTAGCCGTGCTCGCCCACGGCACGGCAGCCCTAGTCCACTTGTCGCAAGAGTCGGGCGAAGTTCCTGCGCGTCGTTATGCGGCGACGCCCTATCCGTGACCTTTTCTTGTACGTACCATTTTTTTGGCTGGTTTTGGTTTTTACGGGAGCGACTGCCGTCTAACCTCCCAACCCCTAGAGGAAAACCGAGAGGTGCACTTCCTTTGCCGCCTGCAAGCTGGCAAAGGAGTAGTCCATCAGTCGCCTTTTACGACTCCCTTGGAATGACCTGGGGTGACCCTATTCTTTTTACTGGCCGGGGTCACACGGTACCGAATTATTTGTAACCCTATCTGTGATCATCACCCTAACGTTAAATCCCGGTTTCCGTAAAGTTGCACTTCGGTACCCGGGGTCTACTGTCGGTCTTCAGCAGATAGTGGATCCATTACTACACTTTGATTTTACTTGCCATTGACCTTTTCTGTGGTATATAAAACCGTTTTTGAAATTTGTCTGCAGCGTGGTAATATTTTTACATACAACGAGTCCCTTTTTGTTGCTGTAGGACAGCAAACAGGCTGACGGCCCACTTTAGCAGTTACCGTTGTCTATGGATGTTTGTAACGTCAGTAGCATCGCGAAAACGTTGCTGTCCCATAAGAGTACAGGAACTTGGGTCACTAATGCCGGAACACAGCACAAGGTTATTATGGCGGCATACTTAAGACCAAAGGTGGTCGCCATCCATGCGGGCTTAGGGGCCCTACCACGTAGCTAGGGTAGGGTTGTTTTGTCGCCTTTTACGACAGGCCGACCCCGGCCGCAGAGGTCAGTATTCTTTCTCCGCCCATGCACGTATAACATCCAGAGACATCCTTCATAGAACCTCCGTTTTATTAAATCTTTCCCATTCATCTTCAAGACTCATAATAGCGACAAGAAATGCAATGAAGCCAACGGTACACTTGGGTCCCGTCCTGCGTCTGCGTGTTTATATACTCGTATAATACTAGCGGACCCGACAGACGTCTTGTACACAAATAAAATATTAATAAAAAAAACATTGTTGTGTTCTAACGTTGTTCTGCCATATGAATTTAAAAAAAAGTAGCATATGTCCTTCTCCAAGGTTCAATCTATGACTATACCGAATTTCATCAAAATTGGTTCAGCGGCTTAGGCGTGAAAGAGTAATAAACATCCATACATACAAACTCGCGTTTATAATATTAATAAGGATATAGAATAATTGTGGTGGATAATTTTAAATCCAATTTCTTTAAGGCAAAATAATCACCGATATGTAAAACCTTTTGAATGTAATCCAGATTTGCACAGCCTGCCATACCTGACGGTATATTTAAACTGGTCAGTATGGTGAACTCAGATATTACAGAAAATATTCTTGACCATTTAGGCCCGGCCTATAGAACTGCCATCTTTCTTAAAAATTTAGTCATGAAAAGCGACTTCCGGATTCCCTTTTTACTAAAAAGGTATCGTTCAATTAATTACCCTTCCCGGAATAAGGTGTTGAATGTCAGTCACCTATGTAAATACTAAGTTTAACTATAATATTTCATGTAATCAGTGATAGTTATTCCTATATTTATACTCGTCCGTGTAGTCCAAGCTCATAAATCCGTGTATATAGCTTAGATCTGGATGCAGCCAACATTAAAAGCTTTTAGCATATTATTTACCGCAACGTTTGCTGTTCGATGCGGAGTAAGAATATTACCCCCTGTGTGTGAATATTGACAGCACCGGCTAAGCGACGAAACAACCATAGCAATCAACAATTCATAAACAACAATCAACAATCAATAAACAATTATAAGCATGATGCTAGAATGCATGTGCAATGCAAGATTTACAATTATATTCTACATAAATTGTTGCTGGGTTTTGAAGAAAAATGAATAAAAGTAAATTCTGTAATTCACATAAAAGTCAAGATGTCAACCAAGGTTCTCAGTGGGTATGCCGCGGCTATCAATTGCCAGCTAGTTGCGTGGTTACAGAAACATGATAAATTCTTATCAACTCAAAAATGTCGACATTTTATGTCATCGTTTCCACGAGGCACTGTTAAGGTATAGTTTTTCGCGGGCGAAAATATATTGCCTAGTTGTACCAAATTGGTAAAAAAGTCATTTCTCTATTTTTGCTCAACATCATAAAATTCATTTGGTTCCCGTTGCTGTGTACCATTTAAGTTTGAACTATTTCACCAGATTTGATTTCCGTGTACGATATCTATCGGTGTCATACTCGAGAAATGTTAGGGTAGTTTTAGCAATTGCCAATTTCGAAGATACTCTATGCAATATAACCGCTACTATACTATTAATATCGTAAATCGTGTAAAATAAAACACGTCCATTGGTCCATTATTTTCCACTCATTAGTTCTATTGAACCTCTTTCCTTATGACCTTTACATCAGTTATAAAAGAAAATGTAAGAACTTTCTACCTAACTAACAAAGGCTATAATCACAAAAGGAAACCTCCTAAACGACATTGCTTACAAGATACAATATATTTTGTGAGAAATTTCGAGACCTATTCACACATCAAAATTCACATTTTAACCACGCAGGATCCACATACGTATAAATAATACAGTCATACGTGAAACGAAGCCCGCACCATATCTTACTCTCGAAGCGAACCTACATACATAAATATATTTCTACTCACCACCCAATACATTTTATCTATGTAACCGTTGTGCCTTACTAGAAATATCGATCGTTCAATAAGGTGGTTGGGGGTCCAAGCCCGCCTGAATGACAACCATCTCTTTATGCAATTTTTTTTAATTGCTGTAGGACAGCAGACAGGCTGACGGGCCACTTAGAATTTAGCAGTTACCGTCGCCTATGGGTGTTTGCAACGCCAGTGGCATCGCAAACACGCTGCTGTCTCATAGGGGTACAGGAACTTGTGTCACCAATGCCTGAACACAAGGTTATTATGGCGGCATACTTAAGACCAAAGGTGGTCGCCATCCAGACGGGCTTGAGGCCCTACCACGTAGCTGGGTTATTTTGTCGGCTTTTACGACAGGCCGGCCGCAGAGGTTAGTATCTTTCTCCGCCCCTGCACGGATAAGGAAATATACCACTATAATAACATTGTAATGTGTTCCCCGGCATAAAAACTAACGGCAGCGTGTTAGCGGTGCCCTTCACGCCACGTTAACTGCTTACCGTCAGACTTTCTACTGTTCCACAGCAATAAAAAAAAACATATTGACTCTAATAAATTGGCGACATTTATAATAATACTTTTATAAGCTACTCGTTCAGACGTACTCGCATGTAATCGATCGTTGGTGTCGTAGAGTTTTTAACCGTCCGTGTAAAGATGGTTGTATAAAACATCCAGCGCCCCTAGCGGTGACGCTAATAATTAATTATGTAATATCATAGTACATACTTTGCCTGTGTTGTAAACACCGATATTTATATTTTTTGAGCTAGAGGGTTAATATGATTAAATGATAAATTTTATTTTATAATACTCTTTTTAATGTCTAACAGCTTCAATAGAATGATATATTAATAACATTTTCTTTAACGAATCCAGCCAATCCGCTAAAGATTTACATATTTGAACTATATTACAAAAATTATTGAATCAAATGAAAGTTTTAATGTTTTATTTGAAAATATTGCTGAAATACTACTATTGTGCTTTTCAAAAAAAATATACCTAGATTCAGTTTTAATTGTTGATTCATGTGCAGTATTTTTTTTCCTTTTTTAAACCAAGATGACAATTAATTCAAATATTATATATATGATACGATTGTACAAATTTCGGTTGATCGTACATGTTACTAATATATATAAATAACCATAAATTCTTTTTAGAACATTAACGTGAGAAAATGTAGAAGATTTTTTTAATATTTTTAATTTATTTATAACTTAATATATGGCACGTTATAATCTAATTAAATAAATGCTACTAGATCGATTGCTACTAAATTTACATTTTAGTCGGTTCTTCCTTGTCTTGGTTATTCCGAAATAAAAGGACCGTGTTGAGCGTGGACTCTTTTACATTCTGTGGCGCTGGTGTCCAAATCGGACCGATTATTGGGGGAGACCGCTTACCGCCCCAAGCGCTGAACTTCACTTTCCTTTTTCCATCCTTCTTCAAGTTCACATCAAGGTAAGGATGGCCAGGTTTGAATATTTTTGGCAAGTTTTCGAAGAATGTCTTAAAAGGAAGGGCCTCCCGTAAAGATTTGTCGTCCATTTGTGAAGACACGGCCAAGAATTTCATAGGATGACGTTTATTTATGTAGGGAATGAAGTGATATCCAGCGAAGTTGAATTTATCACCGTTTGGGTAGTAGTTTGAAACGATTTTTGTTAATTCTGGTACTGTGGTGGAGAAGATGATCTTTGATCCTTTTGTGCTTGGTTTGAAGACCATCTGTCCACTACGTTTGCCACCCCATGGGCTGAAACGAACCCGTTTTGGCATGCTTGGCTCCCGGATTCCGTTCGAACGTTTCCACGTCCACATGTGCTCTGCCCGCTTTCCTCCCCATGGGCTGAATGCTTTCTTTTCCGGTGCCTCGATTAGATCAGTGCTATTTTCTTCAACAGCTCCCGAAATTCCAATGATGAATGGGGTGCTGGCTTGGTCTTCACTCCTCAAATACAGTGTCTTGTCTGTATCAACTAAAGGCAGCCAGGAATCCTTACCATCGTCAGCAGTTCTACGTCTTCTTAATACTTCTTGGTTCTCCTTTTCTTCGTTCTGGTATTCGACTTCCCCTAGTGAATCGTAGTCGGTTCTTGGTACGTTGAAGTAGTTGATGTATGGGAACGGGTATTGCATAGTTGTGGGGTCCAATGGGTCGAGGATAGTGTCAGCTCCTGGGCCGCCGGTATTTATGTATTGGAGACTGGCGCTGCCGATCCATGACAGCGAGATGATTAACCAGAAGTAAGACATTATTCTGAAAAGAGAATATAATATAAATATACTGTGACAATATACATAGCGCCATCTAGTCCCAAAGTAAGTAGCACAACACATGTGTTATGGGTACTAAACAGCTGATATACTACTTTTATTATGTAAATAAATACATATTATACATAAACACCCTGATCGGGGACGGATGTCGAAGCTGTGACCTGCGCATGCGTTAAGATGATAGAAAGCCGTTGCGCTACGGAGGGTCCTTCTCGAGAAAATGGATAGTGATTAACAATGTCTATCAATGGTCCAGAGGTTGGGTTTACGTTTATGATTATTTTAAATACATGCCGAGCTAAACTGCGCTCGACGATCGTATGTGTAATCTACCTTAAACAAGCGTGACTTGGGGAGCCTTGAGGCTAGCAGTGTAAACTTAAGTTTTTATCATTTTATTATATTATACATTTGTTTTGTTCTTTGGTTTCATTCTTTCATGGGAGTAAACGGCAATTACTCCTGATGAAATTAAAGTAATCCACATCCATTCCACCTTTTCTTCTCGTACCCTAATGATCAAGAAGAGGAGAGTCACTAAGCCCAAGTTCTAACTTGTTACTACTTAGTATTAGACTTGAAGATGCAAAAGTACCCCTTACAAACTTTCAGTTAGGTGGAAAACAGTAGTAAAATGCCTGCCATATTAGCTATACGATGTATAAAAATTGTCCATCAACTAAATTGGGACTTAATACGTACCAAAAAAAATCGATGAATAATAAAAACTATCGGAAATATTTGAGGCAGAGAATTTAATCCGATATATGTTTGCAAAAAGGACAAACAACAGCTTTTATTGTCCAAACAAGCATTGCGCTCGTGCAGACTGAATTATATAAAATCTTTATAAGGATTGGATGGTTTTTTTTACGAGACGTGCAAAATACGAATGCTATTCTTGTTTTCTCAGAAACAGAATGCTTTAGTATTGCTTTAGTATTAATCAAATATAACAAAATTAATATGGATAGCTAACTTTTTTATACAATAGCTTATCTATGGATAACTAAACTAAACCGTGTTAAACAATAGGTCTTATCGCTTATAGCGATATACATAGGTATCGCCTTTATTTATTACCTAAGGAAGTTGTGTGAATATCCCTATTTTTATAGCTAGAGTTCAGCAGACGGCCCACCCTGGCAGGTGGTCACCGTCGTCTATGGACGTTTGCAGCA
Source organism: Malacosoma neustria (assembly GCA_963693495.1). Classification (NCBI taxonomy): domain Eukaryota; kingdom Metazoa; phylum Arthropoda; class Insecta; order Lepidoptera; family Lasiocampidae; genus Malacosoma; species Malacosoma neustria. The sequence continues at coordinate 1,899,553 of OY856390.1, read as the reverse complement.
CCAGGGACATTAACAACGCGCTGCCGGCCTCGAAGAAATTTTATAACGCCTTTTTTGAAGAACCCCATATCGTACTGCGCTGAGAAAACCTCAGCCGGAACCTCATTCCAGATCCTGAGAGTACGCAACATGAACGTTCTTAAGAACCGTTTCGTACAAGAAAGAAGAGGCTCCGAGAAATTCCGATGCCAGCGGCACCGCTAACATTTACAGCTGGAACATAATACAAGGTTAATATGGCGAAATACTTAGAGACCAGAGGTGGTTGCCAACCACATACGAGTGTTTTGTAGATCTTTACGCGGGAAAAGAAGTTATTGACTTACTTACTAAAAATAAAGAACCACGTGCAGGTTAACCATGTGACTGTACTTAGTAGTTCTTTAAGCTCCAAAGTGACCGGGAAAGAACGATAGTAAAACGGAATAAAGCTGATTGTAAACATAAAAATGTAAAGAAATTGTAAACATAATAATCAGTGATGCAAAATTTACGTCGGATAGCTGAAAAAACAATATAGTAGACCCGCCCTGATAATAAAGGCTGATACAGAGATGAGAGGAAGAACAGCGCTGTTCTGTGTAAAAACCAGCATTACACTAAATTATGTCCAGCAGTGGGCGTCTTCCGGCTGAAATGATGATGATGATGTCCAATGTACGACTTCGATGTATATTTATATGTTATATTTTTATTAGAGTACGTTAGGACATATATAGACATAAACAATTTCATTGATCCGATATTTAATATGATACTGAAAAACTAACGCACTAACTATATTTGCCTCATAAGCCCGAATAGGTCGGCACTGAAAACCGGCGCTGGCTCAGATATTGACATAGCACCATGCTGAGTGGTCGACCTAATTTGATAGATATACAGTTGTAACATCTTATTAATTTGTTGTAATGTAAAATAGTTCCATCAAATAATCGTATTTCCTTTCTTTCTTTCTATATACCTTTATTTTGTAAATAAATACATAAACAGCCAAACGTGAAACGGGAATCGAACCCGTGACCTCCGCAAGCGTACCAAAGTGCATTAGCCGCTACGCCACGGAGGTCGTCAAATATTATCTATTCATTAGGATTTAATAATCACAGAATCGTAACCAACCACTATTGATAGTTAAATATACATACTATGTATGCATCAATTGAACAGAGAAATACACATAAAAGGACATAAAAACGTCGCCACACGAACATATAACTCCCACTCGAACATTATTGAATACAAAGTACTTTGTCATTACAAAGACATGGCGAGTCAAAGGTGTAATAAGATTATTTATAAAAGCGGTCAGTCCTAAACAAATAGACATCGGTCTGTGTATTACGATTTGTTTCCACCTTGTGGCTTAATTACTATTATAATTAAACTATGGGCCCTTCCCCATTACCTTCGGGGACAGGTTACTAGGTGAACCCCTGTCTGATGTTGTAGAGCCACGTTTAAGACTAGCTTCAAGTACCAGTACTACAGAATGCCTTTAGTCTGTCGAGGCACACGTGAAAACATATTCCTCCGCCTGGCCGTGGAACTCTAGAAGAACACTGGGGTGGTTTTAGTGGACCATCGATAAGCATCCTCCTGTTAACTAAGGGGCACGAGCATGTGGCGCCTCACTCGCCACCTGATTTGTAACACTTATAAAATCTAAGAATTGTATACTTTCTTATATATTCTTCTTTCTAGATATATGTATACTTTTTAGATATTTTCGAGAAGTTATGAATTGTCAATTACAAATGTAAGAATATTGGAGTCTGTCAGTAAATTATTTTATAATTATATTAGATAAGTTTTGTAATATTTAATTAGTTATCATACAATAACATGATACACACCATGATTAAAAATAGTGAGTCAGTGAAATATATGTTTGATTAAATCTCTCGCTTAAGAGAATCTACCCCATAGGAGGTCCGGTTAATCCTCCAAAGGCACATTTCACGCAAATTCGCCGCGTCCAAGCGTTAGGTTGTGCAGCAGTTCTCGCAATCGATGCTACTAGGTATATTCGTATGGCTAAACTTTGTGCGTTTGTGCCTTTACATTTAAGCATGCCAAGACGGCAAAATTTTATTTTCATACGAACCCACAACCAAAAATGGGAAAATAAACGTTGCGCTTTCTGGACTAGCAAAATGTGTTATCGATTTTTCGCCTTTTACGGTTTATTCTTATCGAACGAGCACTACACAAAGTATTATGATACCATACAGTCTAGTAGTTAACTGGCGTGAAATATTCTTCAGCAAGTCATGGTAGTACGAGTCTGTTCCGATGGTTCATTTTATTTCCCTGCATCAAAATCAATTTTCTCTGTCTCGGGACTCATTTGAGGTGTAATGGCCTCTACGATGTAACGGCTTTCGCACACCAGAAGGCCTAAGGATATTATGTGTAATATGTATTTATTTAAAAAAAGTTTATAAGTAGTATTATTAGTTGTTTAGTACCCATAACATAAGCGTTCTGCTGCTTTCTGTGTGAATTGTCATATAATATTATTTCATCTTGTTGATCCTTTTTGATTTCTTTTCCATTTCAAGTCTCCCTTCAAAGTGTTGTCTTTAACTTATAAATTTATTTTGTAGTAAATAATTTTATGCAACACATTAACCTAGTAACACACAGTTTCACTATTGTTTTAAAGGAATCTAGTCGGTTTTTATTTGTGCTCACATAAAAAATACTTCAAAGAGTTTTTAATGTTTTATGCAACAAACATGTGTTTTGTTCATATTATTTTTAATACACAAAGTCCGCGGAATGCCTTGTTTTTTCAAACTCGTTAACATAGAAATTGTGGACTAATTGTAATTTATTTTTTTGTTGTTAAATACAAAACCTTGTACAAATGCTACGCGTATTCTCGGTCAGAAATAAAATAGGAGTAGTTCTAATTTTTTACATAAATTATAAACAATAACAGTCAGTTTAAACAATAATTTACAGCATAATCAAAACGACTGTTGGCGTAGCAGTGTTCATATCGTAGCAAGCGATCTTATCGAAATTACTGCTACGTATGATAGTGGTCGTAGATGGCACTCGTAGCAGTGCTACAAACTAGAAAATATAACGGAGAACATAATTTTGAAAGTAGGTATATTGACTGTTTTGTGTTGGAAATTATAAAACAAACGTTGATTATTATGGTAAAAATGACAAAATGTTGCAAGGTTTTCAAGTCTTACTAATTATCATCAATCAAATGGATAATTCCGCATGAGAATGGGCTACTAGATCGACGGGTCAGTTTATCAATCGGTCTAGACGGTAAAAGATAGAAGAACAGCGGGGTTTTTAGTGTCTATAGTGTGTAGTCGGATATCAACTATATTTCCCGGAGTCCTTTTCCTATAGTCCTTTTTTATATATATACTATATTATACAACTTTATGTTATTCGACACAACACAAAATTATGCAGTGCTACATGTCAGACTACTAAATTCAGCAAGAGTATTTTTGGTATGGGCATTAGAATATATAACCATCTTCCAACTTATATAAAGTCGGCTCAGTCTTTGAATGCGATCAAAATGAAGTTAAATATATTTTTAATTAATAAGACTTATTATACAATTGATGATTATTTTAATGACAATTTTGATAATGTAACTAATGACTGACGTAGAAATGATTATATATTCAATAAATTGTATTCCGAAAAATAAGTGAAATATGTTAAAAAAGTAAAAATTGACAATGTATATATGCTATACCTCAAAAGGATCTATGTATAATGTATTGTTATATATAAGCATGAATTGAATTGAAATTGAATTGAGTTATATGCATTCTGTATTAAAGTACATGTATTCGCTTGATCTTTGGAAAAATCTTATATTGAAAAGAATTTTAAATAGTGTTATTAGAGTCAATTGATAACATACTTAAAAGCTAAATGTAAGTCTAGCACGTTATTTTACATTCTATTTAATACCTTGGAAAATTATCTGACTTATCGATTTTTGTTTTATAAATAGGTTATGTACACCCTAGCATATTTTCTAAAATTTCATGTATATTAAGTTAGTTTTAATTGCGACATGTAACGTATGTCTTAAAAAGTGATTATCACTGGCTATGTAACTTTTTAACAAGGCAATATTTGATATATTTGATTTCAAATCCGACTGAGATAGAGTCTAGATTAATATTACTAAGTGTTTTAACATTTAAACTACCACAGTCTATTCGTGAAATAAATGAAGTTATAAGATTTCGGATGTCAGATGAAAAATTATAAATGAATGAGTCATCTGAGTAATTTTTAGTTTTATCTGGTCTGGTTGTAGGTGTTCGGCAACTGGATGAAAAATCCCAATGATCCAGGGAGAGATATGTATTTTTAATTTTAAACAAATCTGTATCATCTTAGAAACTTCTTAAGCGAATATTTCAAACATATCTAGAATCAACCGAAATTTGTACAATCGTGTCATTCTTGTACAAAAAAAGGAAGTGTAGTAATGTAAAAAACCGCAAGATTAACAAAACTACCATGGCCCCAAGGCTTCGAAGTTAACTCTGGTTGTAATGCGAAAAATTTATAACTCAAACTGTATTTTTAACCAAACTGAATTCAAATCGGGCGAACCCGCAGTTATAAAAGAAAAATAAAGTATTTTCAATGTAATAATATTATTCAGTCTTAAAAAATCAAAGTTATTTAAAAAATATTTTTGTAACATAATGTTTATTTAGAGGTATTTTCTGTTTAAATACGCGCCATCTCCTGTTTATTCTATTTCTATTATTTCTATTCTTATATCGTCGTGATCGTAGAATAACGTCGGATTTGAAAAAAATCCAAAATTCACTTTTTACCATATTTGGATACTACATTGTCTAAATATTATTGCTACATTAAAAAAAATTACATGTATTTTAGATTTCAAATTAAGCAGTCGGTAAAGTGACGGATATGATAGAATCTCATAGTAAAATGACGCTTGTGTATTTTTAAAATGACTGTCCTGTAAAGTTTAATATATGTCAGATCCGTCACTATTCTACGACTACGACGTATGTATTTTCTTTTTAATTTTAAAACTAGATTTATATTTTTAATTATCACTTAACTGTCTAAGAATCTATAATTTTACACATCTTTGTACGGTTTTATGATTATCATACTATTTATTTATTACATCTTCATTTTCTTATATATACATATTTGTTGTATCGTTGGTTGTCCATTTATTAACTAAATTCTGAGTCATTATATATTTATTTTCTATTGCCTATTTTTATGTATTATTTTACTATTTTAAATTGTATTTTACAAAGTTTAATGTTTATATTTAGGGGTATTATATGTCAGTACGATATTTCAAAAAACACGAAATAATTGTATGTTTTGTATAATCAGTTTTTTTATCAGAATTACATGAGATCCTATACCTATATGGGCTTTTCCAAACATACACTCAACTGGCATGTATACCCAGCACTCAACGAACCATGTGCAGCTGAAAGTAATATAATATCATGTATGTGGGAATCGAACCCAATAGTGTGTATTAGTCAGTAAACTAGCCCTGTCAAAAATCTTCTTTAATCATCTAATAATTAAAGTTTTTTTAGTATGATATTTTCTTCCTCCTGCCCTTATCCCACATTATATGGGGTCGGCACAACATGTTACATGTTGTAATAGTTGTGGCTTAGTTTTTACAACCGACCGCCTGCCTGACAATAACTCCTTTTTAGGGAAATATTTTTTTAATATAATATCGGCTCATAAATGTCCCACTGTTGGACCCGGGCATCCTCCTAGAGGAAATAGACAGTATACCCGGCACGCTTCTCCAAAGCGGATTGGTGAGTTACAAATACCGATGATCTCGATATGAAAGCTTCGTAATGATGTTTTCTTTAGCAAATATGCTATAGTATGCATATTGTGAGAAAAACTGCCCAAGCGGTGCTTGCCATCATAGGATTCGAGCACGCGACCTCTATATTGACCTCCGGAAGTATACCACTGTAGATATTAATTGTTGTCAATTTTAGTCACTGTTACTTATTTAAATTACAAGGCCCTATGAGAACGAGATAAAAAGGCAAAGCGGCCACTTCGATATGAAGTAGAAATTTAAAGTGTAACCGGATTTTAACACGTATATCTACAATAATTAAAGCCAGATATGAATTTGTATAAAACGATAATTGAAAATATTTTTTATTATAATTTGAAAAAACAAGTATCTTTATGCTACGATGTTTTAATTAATATTTATTTAACAAATGTAATACCTAAAAGACGATTAGTTATTGTTTAAATAATATAAATTAAACTGTGATCTTTTAAGCTACTGTAAAATTTAAATCTTACTTAATAGTAAGATTATTTTTTTAATATTTTGTACGTGAGTTTTCAACTCAGATTTATACACTTATAATTAGTTTTTTTTATTGCTGTAGTACAGCAGACAGGCTGACGGCCCGCTTAGAATTTTGCAGTTCCCGTCGGCTATGGGTGTTTGCAACACCAGTGGCATCGCGAACACGCTGCTGTCCCATAAAGTACAGGAACTTGGGTCACTAATGCCGGAACACAAAACAAGGTTATTATGGCGACATACTTAGTTAAGACCAAAGGTGGTCGCCATCCAAACGGGTTTGAGGTCCTACCACGTAGCTAGGGTCCTACCACGTTGTTTTGTCGCCTTTTACGACAGGCCGACCCCGGCCGCAGAGGTTAGTATTGTTTCTCCGCCCCTGCACGGATAAAATGCAAACTACAAATTGCTAGATAATGCACTCCACGGATTAGTAATATATTTTGAAAAAATTAAAATTTATACCGCTATAATACTACAATAATTTAACTATCATTAATATGAACACGCGCTCTAATTCTTTAGAAAGTAGTTTTAATTATTATGATAACATAATGGTTTAAAAAATAGTATTTAAAGTAATGTAGTTTAATTCATAAATGCATTAATCTATCTAGACGTAGCAGCATCTTACTTCCGGTATCCGAGTATCTTAATACATGAATAATTAATATTAACACCTCATCTAAATTTATTTTTAAAACATATACTGTATTTTAAAAATGTTTTAACAATTTTAAAATTAGACATAAATAATTTTCAAGCGCGATTCTTGAATTAAATTGTTTTTAAATAATTTCTTTCTTTCGGAAAATAATGACTGTTAATTTTAAATGTGATTAAATTACGTTACTTACCAGATAATGTTACAGCATAACAGAAGCACTCACAGTGGCATCTAAGCTGGCTATACTTTGACGGATGAGAATAGTATGATGATATCGCAGTGTGATCTCGGCTTATATACGGGTTGTGTACGCCCCTTTGTACCGTTCGCATGTATGGGCGTAAGTTATAAAACGTATTATGAATTAATACAAGTGCGGCTTTTGGTTTAATGGTGAATTTTGTTTTGGAATTGCTTTTCAACATATTAGGGTTTATTAAATGATTAATTTGTAAAAAAAATTTGTATATTTTAAATATAGATGGAATACATCAGGCGACCTCTGTATGTAAGAACGCCTGAAGGGCTTACGGATCCGATTCGTGTTTTGAGTCTGAGTTTATGTATGTTCTTATTTATAAAAGAAAAATATATAAGTAGTATATAGTATAATATAGTTGTCTAGAAGCCTAATACAATCGCTCTGCTACTTACTTTGGGACTAGATGGCGCTGTGTGAATTACTACAGTAAAATTTTTATTTGTCACCTAGGGACTAAATGGGGTGGTCGAATTTTTATAACATTAAACGCCATGTTGGTCTCAGGTGGCCGACGCCTGCTGTTTGGTAATGGTTTCCTAAGTCTTTGGGAATTATAATAAATATTTTTATGCACACAACGCCATCTATTTCCAAACTAAGTAGCATAGCACTTGTGTTATGGGTACTAGACAACTGATATACTACTTTTATATAACTATATATATATATATATATATATATATATATATATATATATATATATATATATATATATATATATATATATATATATATATATATATATATATATATATATATATATATATATATATATATATATATATATATATATATATATTTTGTAAATAATAATTTTTCTATCTGTGCAGGGGCGGAGAAAGAATACTAACCTCTGTGGCCGGGGTCGGCCTGTCGTAAAAGGCGACAAACAACCCACCCTAGCTACGTGGTAGGGTCTCGAGCCCGTCTGGATGGCGACCACCTTTGGTCTTAAGTATGCCGCCATAATAACCTTGTGTTGTGTTCCGGCATTAGTGACCCAAGTTCCTGTACACTTATGGGACAGCAGCGTGTTCGCGATGCCACTGGCGTTGCAAACACCATAGGCAACGGTAACTGCTAAATTCTAAGCGGGCTGTCAGCCTGTCTGCTGTCCTACGCAATAAAAAAAAATTCATATTATACATAAACACCCAGACGCGAGATGGGAATCGAACCCGTGACCTCCGCGAGCGTACCGACGTGCATTATCCGTTACGCCAAGAGGTCGTCATATAATAAAAGCAATGTAAGAAATGAAATTAACTTCCTTTGGCGGCCACAAGATAAAGACCCAAATATGTTGAAAACTAATCAAAAAATATTTACATTTCACTATTGTCTAATCAACGGCTAAATCGGAATATAGTCGTCAAAACTTGATTTTCGTAATGGAATAACACGCATACTTACATCTTATGATATAGGTTTTAAGTACTGTTTTAGGCGGCGTGTAATTTCGTAACCAAAGCAATACTGGTGAAAGTGACTCTTACAACTTATTTGCTATGTCACGAAAAAGGCTAGCTTTTTAAAAATACATATCAATCGAGATTCAGAAAAATCAAATATGACACAGATATAAATATTGACTATAGGATATTGTCTAGCCTAATTCTTAACTCCCCTTTCCCGGATTTTTATCTCCTTTCAATTCCAGCAGGAAATCTGTAATGCCTTAGACTTTGACTTGACCTTCCATTAGATGGAAGTTTTAGATCTATACATTATATAGCTATATTTTTATATAGTTTTCTATAAGATATTAAACGGGTTTCTGTCTCTAATTAGTAATTAGTTAAATAATTTATTTCCTTCCTTTTCCATTCATTCCTAGTTCATAGTCCATATTACATTGTACTTGTACGTTGTACAAAGGTCAAAAAACTACTTCTTTTAAACCTTCCTTCTTCTAACCTGACCTTCTTCTTTTAAAGACTTTCTTCTGTTTACGTTAGTAGTTATTTTCTATTTTCAAATTATTAATTTCAGTCGACGTAGTCAAATTTACTAGATATACTTAATTCTATAATTAAGTTAAATATAAACCTTCAATTAATAAAAAAAAATCAAATATAATTATTTATATAGTAAACAAACTTTTAGTGAGTAGTAGTTTTCATGTTTTAAACTTATACTTTATATAAATATAAAATATTTTTAGTCTGATATCAAATGATAATGTTGCGACTATTTTTGTATTTTAGAAGTCTACGCTTCTTTTTCATCGCACCCTTTCATGACACATTATTTTCTTGTGCAAATTAGGACCAAAATCTATATGGTTTATAGTTAAGTATCGCCAAAGATCTATTAGGTGGCTACCTCTAATACCGATAGTTAATCCTCAGTAAATAAATAAATAAATTAAATTTCAAAATTTGTAATAAATATTTTTTATCAAAGGAACAGTTTTTAACTTTTGTACTTTTTTACTGTCGCTATATGATGTGACCTGTTGCATTGCAACAGGCCATTCCGCTGCAATACGAGGAAAGGCCTCATTAAGTCCTGTAGGTCATTGTAACTGTAGCATTCCGATGTACATGGGCCTTATTAGTATAAGCTTGATTTGTTTTATTGTATCTTGCCATGTTGTAAAATAGTACTTTTTCAAAGACTTGCCGTTTATTACGGATATTAGACGATCCCTTTTTTTAACAAAAAAAAGGCGCTAAAAACCCTGATCACCTAGCTTTTCTATGGGGGTCTCAGGGTTGATTTGGGATGGGATAACTGTAACATTAAAAAAGCGGCCGCGGGCGGCCCCTCGGGGGAGGACCCGCCGCCCGCACTATTGCCGCGAGGGTGAGGGCTGCGTGCTGTTCCGCGGCCCCCTCAACTCCTAGAGTTGTTAGGAGAGCGCCGGGGGGACGAAACCCTGACCCCCTGGCGCCAACACTTTAGAAGGGGCCCGCCTCAAGACAAAGGGCGGGCCGGCGCCGGCCCGGGCCACGAGATCGGCAGGCCATATATCCGTGGGCCCGGGCGTAGGCGATAGGAGAACAGCGGGGTTTTTTAGTGGGTAGTCGGAAAAATCCCGGAGTCCCACATATCCCTCGGTCCCCCCGGGCCGGGGGAACCCGTCAAGAGAGGTTTTTCCCCGAGACCCAAAAAAAAAAAAAAAAAAAAAAAAAAAAAAAAAAAAAAAAAAAAAAAAAAAAAAAAAAAAGGCTGGAATATGATATGGCCAATACCATTACAGGTTTAATCCGTTTATATCATTTAAAAAAATTAAACGATAAAGCATACGTAATGGCTATATAAATTTTTATTAAGTCTGCTAATTTAAATATGAATAAATGGCGAAAAAAGTTAGAGAGTAGGCTTCCTAGATACCTAAGCGAAGAATTTTCTCGTAACTAATATGATGTTGATCATAATGATGCCTTGAAACTATCTGACACGTAGTAGAAGATTTAATTTAATTAGTAAACGCCATGAGTTTTTTGTATTGCCAGTGTTAACATTTGTGCTTCTTTGTAAAATATTATACAGCGCCCCTAGCGATTAAAAAAAGAACTACATTAAATATCATATTAGGCCTTCAAAAATATTATAGGAATCATTCAAATGTGACTTATGAGAAGAATAGGGTGAATCCCTCCGTCTCGTCTTTTTGCTTCTGTAAGATGTAACCAACGAATAAGAAAGAAACCTAAAAAGTTGAAAAGCAAAAGAATTTGTATTCTGAGACTATACCCAAAAGCGCACAAGATCCGAAAAGAGACAAAGAAATAATAGTTTTTTCGAGGTTTTTTTTATTGCTGTAGGGCAGCAGACAGGCTGACGGCCTACTTAGAATTTAGCAGTTACCGTCACCTATGCGAACACACTGCTGTCCTATAAGGGTACGGGAACTTGGGTCACTAATGCCGGAACACAACTCTAATTTAGTATGGCGGCATACTTAAAACCAAAGGTGGTCGCCATCCAGCCGGGCTTAGGGCCCTACCACGTAGCTAGGGTGGGTTGTTTAGTCGCCTTTTACGACAGGCCGACCCAGGCCGCAGAGGTCAATATTCTTTCTCCGCCCCTGTGTATGTTTTTCACACACCTGCTTGCGAAACGCATAGCAGGGTAGTAGTATGCGTGCAATGCGCACGTATGCTCTGTTCTTAATCAAGGGAATACTTATGGTATACACAGTAAATACATTCCGGTGTCCCCATGTACGCCTGTATCCCGCAGCCGCGGGACGTGACGTCAATCTGACCGCGGTCCCGACTGGCAACAGTCCGTGTTTTCTTATCTACAAAACTAAAAAGAATACATGAAAAGAAAGAGAAGTTAAGACCAAATTTTACTTAAACATTAATGCCACTTACTAATTGAATAAATTTTATCGTTTAGTTTCTGGAATGTTCAGAGAGATACCACAACGGTTTACCGTGTTTTCCAAATATTTGTCAATAATGATCTTAGCGCGTTAAGAAAGAAAGATCGGAAATTACTTAAATTTTTGTGTATTCACTCATTTGTTCGAGAACTCGTAACACAAATGATTGAAATCTTAATAGTTCATTTATGGATAAGTTAATGACTGCATAATATCTCACTGTTGAACGAACCCAATAGTGGTTGTTCTGTGAGAAAGAATTACACGGTTATACACGCTGGTGATATCAATAAGCAGTCCAAACCCACCGTGATCTATGCACGTAACCATAATTATAGATATAGTTAGTAGCTGAGCTACTAAGTGTATTAAAAACTAATCCAAGACACGAATATCTCGCTGTAGTGAAAAAAATATACTTTATGGGCCTAAGATATATTTCTCTAAAATCTTACGCCACTCCTTGATGCGTTTAGATAGTATTATTGTATTAGATGGCTAGTTAACATATTCACATCATTTATACATAAAACAAAAAATATTTGTGTCTGAAAATTTCTAGATAATAATCCTATACATTAATTTAACAACATTTAGTTAACAACAAAGTTGTATGGATCATTACATTTGTTACATTTCTACATTATACTTATTTATTTTATTACATTTATTAATTTATTACATTTCTAAAAATACAAATTATTCATATTAGCGTCACATTGTTAAATATATACATATGTCCATATACACAAGGAGTCTATATAAATTATATGGAAAAGTATTCTTCGATTTAGTAAAAACAATTTTTAATAAGAAAAGATCTAATGCTATTTTTTTTAAATACATTAACAACCTAATAAATATGTAATAAAAACACCCCAACAAGTTATCACCCATCAAGGTATAATAAATAAAAAAAGACATTTACATACAGTAATAATAAAACATTTATTGACTTGAAATTATAAGTACCGCGTTCATTTCATTCATTTTTATTTCCACTTTATTAATTAATAAATCATAATTTTTATTTAATCATAAAACATATTAAAAAGTTTTCTTCATTCAGTTATGGACTCTTTATGTCCACGATCGAAACCTAATTGTAACTTAATCCTTATGTGTCAATACTTACCTTTTTGACATACCTGGCTCCAGTTTCTTCTTTGTTGTTTTTTCACAAAAACAGCTCTGCCTATAAGAAAAACTAAGGTTTTTCCAAAACAATTGGTGGATACACGCAGAACAAAAGAAATTATTTGCATACCATATAATTATTTATGTTCTTGTTCTTTCTATCCTAATTAATACCATAAATGTAAAAGTGAGTTTATTTGTTACGCTTTCACGCCTAAACCGCTAAACTACTTTTGATGAATTTCGGTATAGTCATAGATTGGACATTGGAGAAGGGCATAGACTACTTTTTTAAAATTTATATGACAGAACAACGGTTACTAGGTTAGCATATATATATATATATATATATATATATATATATATATATATATATATATATATATATATATATATATATATATATATATATATATATATATATATATATATATATATATATATATATACTCATTTTTCGCAATGTAAACGCTCACTAAGAACAGATTTTAGGAAAATCCTTACCAAGTCGTAATTTTTTAAATGTATATGGCAATACAATGTTTCCCGGGTCAGCTAATTATTATTATATATCCGACGGTGACAGAACACGTCATGAAGAAACCTGAATACCAAGATCTCCTGTATTGTAATCTGTCAATGTGCCTTGGACAAGCGTGGCGAATATACTGCCTATTCCCTCTAGGGGAAGACTTGAGCCCAGCAGTGGGACATTTATGGGCTGTTAATATATATTATTAACACGAAGTTATAAGGCTTTTCACAACCTTTGCCTACCCCTCCTGCCGGGGCTCGGCGGAGGTGGCATGGCCAGACATTTGTTTCCTACGTAAGCATCCGGTTGCCGTAAAACATGGCCGTACCAACGAATCCGACACTCTTGCAATTTATCCGCAATTTCACAGACATGAAGACTGCCGCGAATGCGGGAGCTCCTAACACGGTCCTTTCGCGTCACTCCACACGTCCACCGTAGCATATTCATCTCCGTGACACGCAGTTCTTGCTTGTGTCGCTCTAACACCGGCCACGCTTCACAGCTGTATAAAAGGACAGGCCTAATGATGGTCTTATAGACCTGTCCCTTCAACTTTACCGGCGGGCGGTAGTCATTAGCAGTTGACAAATCCAAGTTGACCCGGCATGTGTATGATATTTGGTTAGTTTCTGGTTTCATATCATTTAAGCAGTTACAAAATTATATAGAGGCGTCCCAGTGAACCTAGTTTTACTTTTTTTGGCTCTAAATACGGTTGTCATAAGTAACAATAATCACTTCTAGTTCCAAGAGTTGTAAAATGCGTTTATCCATCCACTGGATTACGGGTCTAAAAACATCATATGGATTTCCTTTTCGTTATTGTGGCGTGACACTGCCCAGTACAAGGAAGGGCATACTCGTAAAAGAACACGTAGAAGTTGTGACTGGATTTTGATGTGTCTGTCTGGAAAAATATGAAGATTAGTCTTATAATGAACTGACTAACATAATTTTAAAGAAAATTGAACGTAAATTAAATATTAAGCATTCTTCGTAATTATAATTATTTTTCAACTTAATTTGGTTTTAAATCAATTTCATGAGTAATTATAATCCTTTTCATGTCTTGTAATGAACATTAAATGGTTTTCAGTTTTCACATGTCTACATAATATTTTAGTAAATATGTTATATGAAATTAGAATTACTTTCGATGGCATTTTTATTTTTTTCTCTTCGAGTGCACAGAATTTTAAACGGTCTCAAAACCGCCTATTTTAATATTTCATCCGCAATCATAGTATTTCAAAGGATTTACATTACTTTTAGATTTTTTTTAATTCGGTACCAAGGAAGTGGTAAAAAACAGTATAACTACGTATACTTTACTGTGTTATTATTATATATATTCCTAAATGACCAAGAATTACTTTTCGTAATGACTGAAACAAACTGAACAACGTCTTATTCATCGAAGAGAAAATTTTTTGACTAATATCTTCAGATCCGTTGATCAAAAACATATTAATGTTATCAATAACAATGTGTATAGAATCAATAATAACAAATGGGCTTAATTATTCTTTCAACTAATCGCAATTGTAAATGTGGTAATTTGAAGATGTGTTATTTTCGTCGAACAAAGCTTATAACTATTTGGACAGCTTTCAAACAAATATTATGTAAGATAACCCTAATAGATTTGGGAGTTAATATGTCATTAAGACATGTACAGATACAAACAACTCATGCTCTGAACATCGCACAGGTGTCGCAGACTTTTTTGAGGACTGAAGGACATAAACTAAGGTTAAGCTGCCATCAGTCAATAATTATACGCTACAGTACTTAAGTTTTACGACAAATTCTGTTAATCATCTTGAATATATTATATTTTAACAGTATACACTATTAATTTAATAGATTTGTTCGTTTCGGATAAATTTAAATACTATCGAAACGATTTTTTTTCTCACGAATATTAAATCTCTTTTCCTAACGTGTGTACGAGTATATTAATAACAAGCCGAACGAAAACGGATTGAGAGCATTAATTGTATTGACATGCTTATACTAGTCCGCAATTATCTTTAGTATGTTATTGTTTACACAAAGTTTTAAAGGTTCTAATTACTTCTTGTGTTGTTTGGGTATTGATTTACATCCATACCGGGAACTGTGGGTGATTATTTCAATAATGTATACCCACCTATGTATACCCATACATATATAAGAAACAGGGGTGTAAGAATTCCCACCAAGATTTGCGAAGCCCAATTTAACCTCACCTGCAAGCTGGTGCAAACAACTGACGAGACTGAAAGGAAACGAAACGTGGCGTAACGCCTAATGCACTTCGGTACCAGTGGCTTAGCGAGGTGGGAGCATCATGCCCCGGGCGCTACTAAGGGGCGCCAAATGGTCCACAAAACAAAAAAATTGCTGGATAATTTTTATTTTTCTTATAATCCATTTCTGGAAAATATATTTTAAATTTAGTGCCAGTGTAATATAATAAATATTAATTCGTTAATAAAAAGGAACACTAATAGTCTAAATTAAACTATAATAATATATTCATAATAGAAATGCCACGTCTTTTCTAATTTCTTTTTTCTTTGAACTAATTCTAGATGATCATATACTCGTACATTTCAAAATCTAGTCTTGTTTTCTCTGTATGACTTTATTTATTTACTAGCTGTGCCCGCAACTCCGCCCGCGTGGAATAGTGACTTTGGGCAGAATTTTTTGGATATATCTTATGGTTTATTTAGGATTACAAACCCTATAAACCCTAAAATATAAATGAAATATGCAAACAGTCAGTATTATCGAATGCAACTGTTACGCCATGCGACTCCGGAATACGTACGTTCGAACCTACAAAGTCCAGCCTAAGCTAAACCCTATTTCATATGATTGATGCAATAAATCTGAGGTTAACTTAAATTGAAAATTCAATCTACAATGTCCAGCCTAAGCTGAACCCTATTTAATATGATTGATGATATAAATCTGAGGTCAACTTAAATTGGAATATAAAATTTCCAAAACTTATTATTTTAATGCATACATATAATCACGCCTCTTTCCCGTAGGGGTAGGCAGAGACCACTTCTTTCCACTTGCTACGATCCTTACATACTGGTTTCGCTTCGTCCACTTTCATTATTCCCTTCGTACATGCCCTTCGGTTTAGGGTACTCTTTTTTCAAGACGTCCCTGATCTGGTCTCGAAACGTCCGTCTAGGTCTACCACTTCCAACACTTCCATTTACACTCGCCTTATACACTTTTTTCGTCAATCGTTCTTCATTCATTCTCTCGACATGGCCAAACCATCTCAGCATACCTTTCTCAATTTTCGCCACTACATCTTCTTATCATTTTAAACAAAAAAAATTTTTTTCTAAAATAAGCATAGCCTAAGTTACTCCTTGATACATCAGCTATCTGCCAGTGAAAGCCCCTTCAAAATCGGCGCAGCCATTTCAGAGATTAGCCGGAACAAACAGACAGACAGACAAAAATTGTAAAAAATTTGGTTTTGGTATATGTACCGTGTATACATCCGAATGCACTTAGTAAAAAGCGGTTATTTTAATATTACAAGCAGCCCCTCCAATTTTATTTATTTGTATAGATAATAATAATAATAACAGTCCATAGCATCCCACTGCTGTGACAGTATACCTGCTACGCTCATTGAAGGCGGGTTAGCAGGTTACACATACAAGTGATCTCAGTTTGCAGGTTTCCTCACGATGTTCTATTTCACCGCCGGTGCAGTGCAATAATGTTATAATACGCACATTAAGCGAGAAACACAGATTCGAACCTGGGCCCTCTAGGTTGGTCTCCGGGTGTTATACTACTACAGCTACTAGGTACCTTCAAATACATACAACATTTTAATATACATAAATTCGATTTTAACTTATAATGTTTCATATAATCAATAGTCAATAATTTCAATGGCAACCGTTGTCCTGCCATATAAAGTAGCCTATGTCCTTCTCCAAGGTATAATCTATGACTGTACCGAAACTCATCAAAATTGGTTCAGCGTTTTAGGCGTGAAAGCGTAATAAACAAATAAACACATTTTCGCATTCATAATATTAGTTAGGATAGTGTTTCTATGAGTAGGCACTCATGGAATCTGGCTCGGCAATGCTGACTTATATCACTTTGATGTTAATCTATTTGTCGCCTACTTGGTTGTATTTCTCGTGTCTTTACGTTTTTACATTGACATCTGAATATAAACACAAGAGATAGCGTAGGTACGCTAGCAATGCATGTCATAGACTAAATCGCATATACTACATTGATTATTGTGGAATTTTGGAATAATCAATGTATAAATAGGAAAGTTAAAAGTTGACCTCTAATTAAGTCATAGACTTGATATAACTGGATTCAAAAACGAGATTGGGTTGAAGTGGTTGAAAAAGAACACGATTCACACGATTCACGAACACAAAACTAAAATCGATGTAGCTCAACTTGTTTTCGTTACCTCGATTAAAATTCAAATGTCCTAAGAATAAGTTTAACTAACGCTTTCCTTTGGTCCCGAAATTTAAAGGTCGCAGTAATCATAATGGATAGCCGATAGTCGAGGGCTTGGGTCCGATGTGCGCAAACACCTGATCCATTCAAGAGGCGGCTGATTGAATGAAAACAAACGCAATCTATTAACGAAACAATCGCTCTAACCAATTGGACCTTTCGCTTATGGGCATGCTCATGTTGATACGCAATATTGCGTATATATTGCATCATTAAAAACAAAATTAGAATAAGTGATAATAACTATATTATTTCCTGACTTAAAATTAATTATTTATATACTTACATTACATTTTATACATTAATTATTATATACAATATACATAATGGAACTACTTCACGTTGATATATCTCATATGAATATGATCTTTTTATATGAAATATACACATCAAAAAAGTCTAAGCAACATGCATGATATTACAAATTTACCATTTATACTAATTAATTTCTAAGTATTCACTCACTCTAAGTGCGTAGGTGTGTAAACTTTTTAGTTATTGATGACATAAGTACTGGCTGATTGTAAAAAAAAATTCGATTATGTTTTTTTTTCATAAAATTAAATGAAAGGGTATTTGTTTGAATTTAAGTGCGTTTTTATTGTTACGTTTAGTCTTGATTTTATAATTTTACCAACCATTTAAATAACGTTAGCAACAAAATTGAATTGTTAGATATTCTTTACGTCATGGAGCGACGTCATTTGACGGGAAATGAAATGCAAAGAGCTGTAGGGATGTTGCAAGCGGGAAGTAATCAATCTCAGGTATCTCGGCATTTTGGCATTCATAGAAGTGTTATTTGTCGTCTTTGGCAGCGCTACAATAATACAAGAGAACCCGCTGAATAGCATCAAGGCCGTAAAAGGAGTACAACTACTCGGCGAGACCGGTACATACAACTGACTGCAAGACGCCAGCCGATGTTAACCGCTCGAGAGATAAGTTTCAGGCTACAAAATTCAAGTGATGTTGATGTAAGTCCCCAAACTGTGCGAAATCGACTGCATGCACAGCTCTGAAAATATTTATATATTTTCAGATCGTAACCAGATATAAACCCCATTACCTCTATCTACAATAGATGGGCTCGGAACAGTAATCTAATTCTCGACAAGAATCTCCTCGCCTATACTTATACTTCAAAACGCTTGTAATCTTCAAAATTGATTTTACCCATTGCAGTTGACTACTTTTACCAGTGTTCTGTTTTAGTTTTTGAGCTTACTATTTCGATAACAGGTTAGCATCGCACCTGAGGTATAAATATAAATTTAAAAGCAACACTTCAATTCAAAATAATGCTTAGTTCATCTGTACCTAGTAATATTGATGAAACAAAAAAAATTTAACTCAAATCTTCGTAAAAGTGTCAGTAACCCTTAACTGAATCAATATAGTAGGAATTCTTTAGAAATCAGTCGTCTTATCATATTGATATAATATACTATACTCGTACATTGTAAATGATATTTTAGCAACATTAAGTTAATGTGTTACAAGTTTTGTGTAAACGTAACTATAGCAAATACCATTAGCAAGGCTTAGTGTTAATATGTCTCCAGAGAAAATAATTTCTGTATTAATACGACCGGTTTGTTCTATGTATTCTCATATTATAAATGATACCACGAGCACAAGTCGTCCTACTGCTGGGCTTCCTTAAAGCGAACGAACAGTTTACCTGGCGAGATTTGGATTCGAACCCGTGGCCTTTATATTGGTCTCCGAATGTTACGATTAGGCATACTGTTCGTTATAGTTCGGCGTTTAATTAGGCTAAACGATGTTTAAAGCTTCTCAAGAAATCGATATATTTACTAATAAATTGCCCAAAGTTTTAACTAAATCTGGAATTCAGTGAGATAGATGAAAGATATAGTTCTATGAGTATATGTTTATAATTATTGATAATTTTTCTCCAAGCAGAGGCGGAGTAAGAATACTAACCCCTAAGGGTGGGGTCGGCCTGTCGTAAAAGGCGACGAAACTACTAGCTACGTGGTAGAGCCCCAAGCCAGTCTGGATGGCAACTACCCTTGGTCTATAAGTGTGCCACTATTTTATAATACAAGGTTATCCTTGTATTGTGTTCCGGCATTAGGTTCCCCTAATGTCGCAAACATCTATAAGAGAAAAAATACAACTTTGCCTCCAGGGCCCTCAAAAAACGGATTGCGAGAGCAAAATTTGAGCACATCGGCAGGATTGGCAAGCGTCTCGCTAGCTATCCCTCCGGGACTAGGGCTTTTTGGGCCCTTGCCAAAGTTGTCGAAGGAAACTTCTGTCGGGCGTCCATACCACCACTACGTGCAGCTGACGACCGCCTGGCTCATTCTGCCAAGGATAAAGCTGATCTTCTGGGCGAAATCTTTGCAGCCAATTCAACTCTTGATGACGGGAGACAATCTCCACCTTCTATTAAAAGATGTGGAGACTCTACAATGTCGGAGGTACGGTTTTCACAAAAAGCCGTGCGACGTGTCCTCCGATCCCTCGATGTCAAGAAGTCCACCGGGCCAGACGGTATCCCCGCTATTGTGCTGCGAATGTGCTCGGCTGAGCTGTCTCCAGTCCTTTCCCGACTTTTTACCTTATCCTACCGCAATGGTTGTGTCTCGGCTTCGTGGAAAGTGGTCCATGTTTACCCTATTCCTAAAAAGGGTGACCGAACGGACCCGTCCAACTACAGGCCTATAGCGATAACTTTTTTGCTCTCAAAGGTGATGGAGCGGATTATCAACGCACAACTCTTGGGCTACCTGGAGGATTCCCAGCTGCTAAATGATCGCCAATATGGTTTTCGACATGGTCGGTCTGCTGGGAATCTCCTGGTTTAACTAACCCACCGTTAGGCTGAAGCCATTGAGAGCAAGGGTCAAGCCCTAGCTGTTAGCTTAGACATCGCTAAGGCCTTCGATCGGGTCTGACATAGGGCTCTTATTTTATTTTTATTTTATTTTTATTTATTTGGGAAACAAACAATTACAATACATCACAATATAAAGAAAACATAAAAATTAACAAATCAGTAGAGTTTCCACTTATAGGTAATACACATAACTACATCATCCAATAGAATAATAAATAGTGATGTCATAAAATTAAAATTACAAAATACATTAAAAAATAATTGAGAGATCTAAACATAATACTTAATACTTTAGTCATTTACATAATTCGAATATTTTCAATTTATAATTTATAATGTTAGAGCAAAAAATGTCTACACTGGTGTAAGATTTATTATAATCAAGACAACTTCAGCTTCCATCTTACGGGATACCTGGAAGGCTTTGCACCTGGCTATCCAGGTTTCTTGCTGGGCGCAGTGTTAAGGTCGTTATTGACGGTTGCTGCTCCAGTGTGAAGCCTATTAATGCTGGTGTGCTCCAGGGTTGTGTGCTGTCGCCGACGCTATTTATTTTGCATATCAATGACATGTTATCCATAGATGGCATTCATTGCTATGCGGATGATGGCACCGGCGATGCACGGTACACTGGTCGTGTAAACCTCTCTCCTGCGGTTTTGGAAGAAAGTCGAGTCAGACTTGTGTCTGAAGTAGAGAACTCTCTAGAGAGAGTCTCTGAATGGGGACGACAAAACCTTGTCCAGTTCAATCCCTCGAAGACGCAGGTCTGCGTATTCTCTGCCAAGAAAACCCCGTTCGCACCTGCGCCACAGTTCCAAGGAACCTCTCTTTTCATCGCAAGCAGTATTGGGATCCTTGGTGTCGACATCACGAACGATGTGCAGTTTAGGGGACAATTGGAGGGTAAAGCTAAGCTTGCCTCCAAAAAGCTAGGTGTGCTAAACCGGTCCAAGCAGTACTTCAGTCCAAGGCAACGGGGTGTGTTATACAAAGCATAGGTCAGACCGCATATGGAGTACTGCTCACATTTATGGGCTGGAGCACCCGCCTGTCAGCTCAATTCCCTAGATTCGATCCAACGGCGCGCAGTTTGTGTTGTCGACGATCCCATACTCACAGACGGTCTAGACAAGCTTGTAATTCAGAGAGACTTTGCGTCTCTTTGCGTATTCTACCGTCTGTACAATGGGGAGTGTTCTGAGGAGCTATTAGAATGGTGCCCTCGTCGTCTTTTTACCACCGTACTGCCCGCCATCGGCTGGATGTTCATCACCATTTCTTGGAGCCTTTTCTTTCTTGTACGAAACGTTTTGAGAACGTTCATGTTGCGTACTCTCAGGATCTGGAATGAGCTTCCGGCTGAGGTTTTCCTAGCGCGGTACGATATGGGGTTCTTCAAAAAAAGCGTTATAAAATTTCTTCGAGGCCGGCAGCGCGTTGGTAATGCCTCTGGTGTTGCAAACGTCCATAGGCGACGGTGATCACCTGCCAGGGTGGGCCGTTTGCCTGACAGGCTGTTCTTCAGCAATTAAAAAATACAAAATATAACTTGACCATTATTGTAATAAGTAGTTATATAATATTGTGCAAAAGCTTGTGTCATATATATATATATATATATATATATATATATATATATATATATATATATATATATATATATATATATATATATATATATATATATATGTGTGTGTGTGTGTGTGACATTTCTACTTATACATTGACTCATCATGATATCTCTGGAACCATAAGGCGTAGAGACTTAAAATTTGGTAGAAGCTCAAATCAAACTTCCTTTTATGTCAGCGCATTAATAGCAAAATAAATTTATTCGCACTTTTATATTTACCTTTTTCTGTTATCCGACCAGCGAAGCGGGCGAGAACGGCTAGTTTTGAAATAAATAAATCGCGTTTATCCAAAGTGGATTGACGTTAGTCCGTGTTATATTTCACTGTGCATATGATACTCATGGATATACGTCTAACTTGTTTACATTAGCCAAAAAACTAAAAAAATATTTTTTTTTAATTAAATACCCTAAAAAGGACGCACCCTAGATAATGACGTCGCTATACAAAAATAACGTAAAATTAACATATACGTGTACAAAAATAAACTATCATGAATGATATATTAACAAGCAAACATAATAAATATTTCTGGAGAACTATGTAAAAGCAACATTGTAATAAATATTGAATTTAATAAAAACAATTATATTATAATAAATATATTATTCAACCAATTTTTGTAAGAAATTCGGGGATTTCATTAAATTAATGCCCTGCTAAACTACAATCGAAGTGACGCAAAACTTTCTATCCGTTGTCCCTTTTTGGAGGTGGGAGTGATTTAAGCACACTTCTCCACTTAAAAACTGCCCGTACAATGCGCTTGCGCACCCTCGTCTTTTAGCACACGTTGCTGGTATATCCGCTAAAATCACGCCGGTGTTACTTTGAGTGCCTCACTGGCTCGCCGATGTACACGTATCTACTCTCCGATGTACATATCATCGTCGTCCACATTTGAGAGGCTCTCGTGTCTTGACAGTGACAGTGACGTTTCCACAACACATACTTGATAGCATAGGTATGTTGTATATGCATAGACTAAATCGCATACACTACAACTCCTTCATTCCTATTGAGCGCCGGGACCGCAGGACCCAAGATGCAACGTTAGTCTTATGGCGACCGCTACTGGCGCCGGTCCGTTCAATCTCCTTTGTTCTATCCGTTTTCTTGTACCTTTTTCCAGCAGAAGAAATGACACGGGAGGATATTGTTTCCTGTGACATGACGCAGTCTTGGTCTCCAAAGTGTTGATTTCGAATATAACCAGTCACTTGGACTGTAAAATATAATACATAGATAGATATAATTATTTGATAGTATATTTGAAGTAAAATTGTACGAAACATGCCTACGCGTCTACGTGTATGAGGCACGCGTAGGCATAATTCGTAATTGTGTTGTTAATGTATAATTTATATTTTGCCATTCTAGTGTTTATTTATAAGTAAAAGGCTTTCTCGGAATATACGATGCCGTGTACTGTTAATAATAGTATAAATTATTTTTCACATATACACTAAATAAACAATAGCGTGATACGGACATGTTATATGCGGAATACATAAGCCTGTAGGTGGGTACAGGCAGAGCTAAAAAAGCGAAGCTTTTCTCCGAGCAGGGTTGGAGTAAGAATACTAAACCTTGTGGCCGAGGTAGGCCTGTCGTAAAAGGCAACAAAACAACTCTATAAGTGACGTGGTAGAGCCCCAAGCCCGTCTGGATGGTAACCACTCTTGGTCTTACGTATGCCGCCATAGCAACCTTGTGTTGTATTCCGGCATTAGTGACCCAGTTTCCTGTACCCCTATGGGTAGCAAACATCCATAGGCGATGATAACTGCTTATTATGAAGTGGGTCTTTAGCCTATTTGCAGTTTCCGAGCGTCGATTCGAAATAAAAGTCGCTTTGGTCGCTATATAAAAAAATCGCTTGACTATATCATAAATGAAAACTTTAAAGAATCGATTTTGAGTTAATCCTCGGAAACTACGATAAAGCATTTCGCGTTGTTTGCCATCCTCTGCCATCCGGCGTCATTGTTATGCATTTGTAATATTCTAGCTTTAGAGAAAATAAAACCGGTCGTTCATATCTAAGAGGTATTCTTTACTTTGTACTCGTATATTATACATACTTATATTTTATATCGTTATTACTAAAACTACAACAACGATTCAAATAATCGTTGTTATGTTTTTTTTTATTGCAGATGAATAGCATACAGGCTGATAGCCTACTTAATAGAACGCAGTTACCATCGCCTATAGATGTTTATGACGCCAGGGTCATCGCGAACACGCTGCTGTCCACGTAGGGGTACTGGGACCTGAGTCACTGAGACCGGAACAGAACACCGTTATTATGACCGGATACTTATAGACCGGTGGTGGCCATCTGGACAGTCTTGAGGTCCTGCCACCTAGCTAGGATTGTTTAGGGCGCAGGGATCAGTATTCTTACTCCGACCCTGCAAGGAGAGAAATATGCCACATGTTTGATAGGTGTAAGAAGGCTAGGCGCTTAAAAAGAAATTGTCTTGCCTTTTTGGCTTGGACACATCAGTGTTACTACTTTCGGCAAACGTTAAACTCATTAATATGAAAATTATTGTTTCTTTTTTAAGTTTGATGATTACTTACATAATTTAATGTTGTAATAGTTACATCTAAATTTCACTTTTTTCTTTGACATAATTTTTTTTTGTTACGGTATTAGTGAAGTATAGGAAATAATATACTCATATTGTTGTTTTGTAATTTTTATCGCAACTCATTGCACAGCGTAATCCAAGAATAATCTACCAAGGGACTTACTCAATAAATGGTTTACTTTTGCTAGCTCAAAAGCCATAATTTGGTGTTTCAATTTCGGTTTGAACAGGCAGTCGGCAGTTGTCTTTGTAAAAAAGTAATAAATATAAAACGCGCGCATGCTTGAAATGTCAAATTCGAGAGTTTTCAAATTCACTCTGGCGGAGCGCCGTGTCTATGGTAGCGGTGCGGCCAGTTGGTTTTCTCACTTTATGAGCGAGAACCGCAAGCGCACCTGGTCTATGACGAACTGGTTGTTAATTGATTTTTAATTATCAATAATAATTATTGTTATTGGTAATATTGGTGGACTATTATTATTGCTACCCAGGCCGCCGATCCCATATACACCTACGATATCTATAATGAGCTTTTATATATATATACCTAGTCAGGTCATAAATTCTGTCACATGTTTAATGTAAAATAATTGTAACAAGTTTATTAATTATGTAACCATTCATATACCAAAATGAACTTAACAAAACATAGATTCTTATGACATTAAAGTTTATTCAAAATGACCTCCGTGATTTTGAATACAAGCCTTCAATCTGCGCGGCCAGTTGTCTATCGCAGCACGAACGAGGTCCATGTCAATATCGGCGGCTGCCTTAATCAAGGATGTCTTGAGTGACTCCAAATTGGGATGAGGCTTTGAGCACGCCTTTTCCTCCAAGTGTTGCCATATCTTGTAATCTAACGGATTCAAATCTGGACTGGAGGAGGGCCAGTCTTCGTGCCGGATGAAGTCGATTTCACGCGCCGCCAGCCAGTCTTGTGTGCTCTTCGCTCTATGAGCTGGCGCCGAATCTTGTTGGAATACCCAGTGCCTGTTATTGAACATGGTATGAGAAACAGGTTCCACAAGGTTCGTCAGGACTGTATTTTGATACACAACAGCTTTCGTTTTTACACATTTCTCACAAAAATGTACCTCTGTTAAGCCCCAATAAGAAACTCCCAACCATACCATGAGCGAGGATGGAAAATGACCTCGTTGGACACGCGGAATACGGTTGCTCGCTTCTTCACTACTGTGTGCGTACACCTTATCATTTTGTTTGTTGTAGCTCTCTTCTACGGTAAACATTTTTTCATCCGAAAAAAGAATTTCCCGATATTTTTTTCCCGCGTACCGCTTCAACAAAGCGCGGCATTTCTTCAGTCTCAGGTCCATTAGACGAGCATTCAAACGATGTCCTGTTTTTTTTCGATATGCCCGAAGCCCTAAGTCTTCATTTAACACCCTTTTCACCGTGGTTCTGCTTAACCCCATCTGAAGGGCCAACAGTTTCTGCTTACGTTTGGGATTTCTTTGAATTCGTGCCTTCACAGCTTTTATCACTGCTGGAGTCCTAACAGACCGAGGGCGACCACTTCTTGACCTGTCATCTACACTAGAGTCTTCATTGTATCGTTTGATGGTACGATAAACGAATCTTTTGGTTATATTCAAATTTTTCAGTATGTTAAAAATTTGAATTGGCGCGTAACTGTAACGATGCAACGCAATAACTGCAACACGGTCTTCTTTAAGCGTCCACTCCATATTTAAAAATGAGTAAAATTCTAAAAGTTATACATTTTTATTTTCATGAACAATTCGAAATTCGAATTCAATAAACTTTTTTGTGGCCAGCATTCTAAAAGAAAAGTTTTTACTGTGTGACAATACTTATGACCTGACTAGGTATATATATATATATATATATATATATATATATATATATATATATATATATATATATATATATATATATATATATATATATATATATATATATATATATATATATATATATATATATATATATATATATACATATACATTCATACATACATTGAGTTGGTTGTTATGAGCTGTAGTCGAGTAGATAATCTCTTTGTACTTTTATAATTCATAATTCATTTTTATTTGTTTTATTACTTGTTTCTTTTGTAATAGTTATGAATATTGTAATTCATTAAATGACCAACGACAAGGCGTCATTTTTACTTTAGTGAGCCGCTGCCCTAAACTCACTGCCCGGTCTTATTTTTATGTTTATCACACAATTTCTGTGAAGTGTAGTTTGTATATTAAAAACAGCGCCCACGATAAAATTGTTTTGTGCTCGCATTTTAGATGAAGTCCATTAAGCTCGCAACCACTAATGATAAAGTCAGCGCAAACAATGTTTCTCCGACATTAAAAAACTTCCTTTGTAGCCACTAACAGAATTAAGCTACGTGGCAGTGCCCCAAACCCGTCTGGATGGTAACTTCCCCTGGTCTATAAGTATGCCGCCATAATAACCTTATACTGTGTTCCGGCAATAGGGACCCAGGTGCCAGTAATTCTATGCGGACAGCAGCGTGATCGTGCTACCCATGTTAGCGCCGCAAATAGGCGACGGTAGCTGCATACTGTTAAGTATTAAGCAATACAAAATGTCCATTTATCGCCTTTCCCAATTCTCTAGTAATTGACGGGGTGGCACTCTCTCTGGCCAGGAGCACGCGGCTAACCGTTATAACTTAGACAGCAATCGTTCATGCGAAACTGAGTGGGTACTCGGTTTCGCAATTCAATGTAGCGTATATGTAATGTTGCATGGTCATAAAGTGTATGAGAACAAACCAATTCCGATGTTAATTTTATAACTATCGTCTTGTTTGTTACAGTTACTGTCGAGAATCAAAGTATGGTGAGTGATTTGTTTATTGTTATTTAAGGTCAAAAGGTCAAGTGTGTCACATTTTTATTATTTCTTATTAGAAGTCGCGGCAATTTCGTAGACTTAGGCTAGATACAGAGCCTTCTACGTAGTTATTTGAATCGGTGCCTTTTTATTAATGATCTTATACCTATATAACTCTTTACAAGGTAGATAATTTGTGATAAAAATCATTTGAGTCTTGCAGCGATTGTCGCCAGATGTAACCCCGAAGGAAAAATCGAACGGTGGCCTTATTTTATCTTTTAATAGCAGAGAGAGTACGACAAATTTTGTCGCTTACGTTCCTCCGGGCAGGTAGCGGTTTATGTTACACAATCTCGAATTTAAAAACATCTTAAATTGTTACTTTTACATTCTTATCATATTGTATCTCCGGCTGGTGGCGGCCTGTCGTAAAAGGCGAAAAAACTCCCCAACTAGGTGCTAGCCCTACGGCTCCAAACCAGTCTGGATGACAACCAACCCTGGCTTTACACATGCTGCCATTATAACCTTGCATTGTGTACCGGCATAAGTGACCCAAGTACCAGTTCCCTGCGCGTACAACAGCGTGTTCATTGCGATGTTCTACGGGCACAACTAGCCCCTAGAACATCGCAAACCCATAGGCGACGGTAACTGCTTAACTATTAAATGCACCACCAATTCTACACCAATAAAAAATAATAATACTGTGATACAGTCTGCAATAAAAACTATGCACCGTGGGATAGGCTCCCGGGTCACCATAATGTTTAGTTCTAATATTTAGAACGCTCGCTACGTACGTTCTACGTTCAGATAAATCAGTCAATATCGTTTTTTAAGAAATTATCATTATAGTTAATTCACATATCTGATTTAATTACATACGATTACTACAATACATTTTTGAAACGTGAAGCTGGTTTAGTGACAAGACTTCGAATTCCCGAAACTAAGATATCGAGATTATAAATTTGAATCCTGACTAATGGTAATTTGAGTGGTGTTTAATTTTTTTTTATTGCTGTGGAGCAGCAGATAGGCTGACGGCCCACTTAATAGGAAGCAGTTATCGTCGCATGTAGCTGACTGCGACGCTAGGTACACCGCGAACACGCTGCTGTTCGCGTACAGGAACCTGGATCACTAGTTTTTTTTATTGCTATAGGGCAGCAGACAGGCTGACGGCCTGCTTATAATTTAGCAGTTACCGTCGCCTATGGGTGTTTGCAATGCCAGTGGCATCGCGAACACGCTGCTGTCCCATAAGGGTACAGGAACTTGGGTCACTAATGCCGGAACACAACACAAGGTTATTATGGCGGCATACTTAAGGCCAAAGGTGGTCGCCATTCAGACGGGCTTGAAGCCCTACCACGTAGCTAGGGTGGGTTGTCTTGTCGCCTTTTACGACAGACCGACCCAGGCGAGTTAGTATATTCTTACTCCTCCCCTGAACAGAGTTAAATGGTTACTTAATAAATAATCAACTGTATTGGTTGTGTAAGGTTTCAGTTATGATCAAACTAGCAGAGTCTGTAAATTTGATTTTCACTCAGTATATTTGTGCAAATGCAAAAAAATATTTTTATTTGCAGAAATTCAAGTTCTGCTCCGACGGTGACTGTCCCCTGTGGGCATTGGCAGCTCTCCATGCTCTTGGCAGTCTTCCGACGCAGATATTCAAGCAGCTCCTGCAATGCGTAGTTGAAGAAAATTCCGTAAGCTATCCATATATATCTATGTTATTAGTTCATGATTGTATAATAACTCATCATGATATAATATGGTTAACTTAACTGCCCGTGTACCCTGTTCACTAGCGAACGAAGTTCTAGAGTTTCGTTAAAAAATACAAGGGGAAGAAGAAGTATCCCATCTAATTACCTTATATTTTACAATCGTACAACTCCTTAATAATAGTACTATTAGATAACCCTTTATAGGTTTTAATGTTTGCTTAGTAGATTTGTAACACTCCATAATACGTACGTCTACTAGTTTTATGTAAATTTATAATATGCCGTTCAGTTTTTTTACTGTGGACCAGCATATACACTAACGGCTCACTATATGGTAAGCAATTACCATCGCCTGTAGATGTATACGACACCAGGAGCACTACACATTCAGGCTTGGAGCCCTATCATCTAGTTTTTTTTGTCGCCTTTTACTACAGGGCTCTCCTGGCCGCAGAGTCTGTATTTTTACGTCGGCACTGCACGGAGAGATTATCAAACAAAACATGTTTCTTAAAGAAAAATACATTTAATATTTATAAGTACATATGTATATTGAAACAATATCCAACAGCACAAGACGTACATTTAAGAATTATTGAAAACTAAAATATGATAAGAGTAAAATCGAATTTATCGTTCGTATCGTATTCAGAAGCGGAGAGACGAACGTGACATTGTGTTATATATATCTGCCTAATACATACATATACTACCAAACTACATAGTATTGTGGTCGTATGATCCCTTGTTTTATATATTTTTGTATATATTGTGGCTTTTTTCTTCTTGCTGGGAGAAAAGAAATACTTTTTTGTGTATCTTTATTTTATATAAGTTTTCCTAAACATCTTTAACACGCTTTTATTAGCTTGGTATGAAACAGAGTGAATGCAGGATGGATGAAATGGCGACAGGTCTCAGGAACAATTTATGACCCAAAAGTGCCACTTAAATTCAAAGGTAAATAAATCCGTAATAAGGCTTGTCGTGCTGTATAGATCGGAATGCTGGACCCTAAAGGGGAGAGACGAAAAGATGCTGTGGAGATAAAGATGCTGAGATGGATGTGTGGAGTTAACAAAATGGATTAACTTAGAAGTGAGTATATTAGAGGAAGTATGAAAGTAGCGCCAGTTATTGAAATACTTGAAAGTAATAGACTAACGTGGTTTGGCCATGTAATGCGCAGGGAAGAATGCCATATAACAAGGAAGATGGTAGAAATGAGAGTAGATGGACACAGTAGTAGAGGTAGACCAAAAAAGATGATATGTTAAAACAGGGTGTGAATGCAGGGTGTGAACGGCTAACAGAGGAGAGTGGAAGGAGAAGAAGCACGCTTTTTAAAACAGTAACATAAATTTTCTCATCAGTAATTTTATTCTTATGTCTAGAATTATTTCTACTTTTTAGTTTGATTAATTATAAAAGCGTGTTTTTTAGTTTTCAATAGATTATTTTTCCTTCTTTCTTTCAAATATCCGGCATAAGTAAATGCGTAAAGATGTTGACTTGACATGTTGACAATCAAAATTCTCAAACTCCATTTTTTACGGAAGTAACTGCCTGTTGCTAATAAAATTTAACCTGCATCAAAACCCTTTCCATTCATTAGAAATTACTATATTATTGACTAGCAGGCTGAGCTTAATCCCGAAGGTCTTTAGTCTTAAACTTATTATTCTATACAAAAGTACCATAAATACAAATTTCCTATTTATTTTTATTTTAGGCCTTATGGCGTTTCCCAAAGGACATCAGCAGCACTCTATTTTAGCGGAGATTTTCTAAATCTCTCATTCATTAAAATTTTATAACTGATCTGATTACAAAATGGTGATTATGAGCCATGGGAATAAAAATATTACGGGGTTAAAAGATTAAAATTAACTATATTAGAAATGCTGAGATAATAAAATACGGAAAAATTAATAATGGGACTTAAGGCTTAGCCAAGGCTTATTCTATAATGCAATTTTTAAATGATTGCATTGCATTACTTATACATATCTATTCGAATTGCGACTTTATTACAATGAAATACAGTTGAGTTTTTTTTTTACTTTTTCTTTATAAAGAATTTACTTTGGTGAATAATTTAATTGAAATTTTCAGTTTTTGGAAAAATTTGAAATTCGTAAACTTTAAGTAACTTCAACACTTTAATAATTTTACTCCAAACCTTCGAGCGGATTGTAGTTCATAGGTTGGGTCTCTGGGTTTCGGATCGGTCCAGGTTCGAATCCTGACTTACATAACTCCAAAAACTTTTGCTATTCGGTAGGGGAAAATCTTATGGGTTCGCGTCACCAATATGCTAATGTTAATTGTATATCTATATCTGTTAGTATATATATGTATATATATAGCACGTACTGCTCTGATACCAGACTGGCGGATACGTAGCGGCCTGTGTACACGAATACATATATATACGTATGCACGTATCTATAACACATCGTACATACCTGACCGTGTGCTGTGCGCGTTAGACGCTTTTTGGATGGGTGAAATTTTGTGAGTTCGCGTCACCGACATGGGTACTAGCAGTATATCTGTAGCTATACAGGTAACGTATTGTGCAACTTTAGTGCTATGTACATATATATCTTTACAAGTAAAATTGAATGGATTTAGTAAGAAATATAAATACAATAATCCTTGCAGGGGCGGAGAAAGAATACTGAGCTTGCCGGAGCTCCGGAGGACTGGAGCTTGTGCAGCGGTCGGGGTCGGCTTGTCGTAAAAAGCGACAAAATCACCATAATAATCGTCATAAGATCATGACTAATTATAAATATAATTTAATTGATTTTTTTTTTATTGCTTTAGGACAGCAGACAGACTGAGGGCCCACTTAGAATTTAGCAGTTACCGTTCGCCTATAGGTGTTTGCAATGCCAGAAGCATCGCGAACACGCTGCTGTCCCATAAGAGTACAGGAACTTGGGTCACTAATGCCGGAACACAGCACAAGGTTATTATCGCGGCATACTTAAGACCAAAGTTGGTCGCCACCCAGACGGTCTTGAGGCCCTACCACGTAGCTAGGGTGGGTTATTTTGTCGCCTTTTACGACAGGCCGACCTCGGCCGCAGAGGTTAGTATTCTTTCTCCGCCCCTGCACGGATAAAATAAATAAATAAATTTTACAACATTTATTTAAAATTTTTAAATTCAGATGATATATATATTTGAACATTTGTTTACAAAAACAATTCACTGAATTTTCATTAACAATCGGGGGCTCCAGCCTCGTCGTATTATCCCACGGCTTAACCGTGCTTATTCAACCGGATTAGTTGATCTTATACGAGGTGTACATGTTGCGACACGATCTTTTCCATCGCCGTACGTGTTTTGTTTTTGTCTATTCACTGTACGTGACAATTATTTTAATTGTACACCTTTGGCGAGAAATTTTCCTAAAATTAATTGCACTTATTATTATTATTTTTATTGCTGTCGGACAGCAAACAGGCTAATGGCCTACTTAGAATTTAGCAGTTACCATCGCCTATGGGTGTTTGCAATGCCGGTGGCAACGCGGATACGCTGCTGTCCCATAAGAGTACAGGAACTTGGATCACTAATGCCGGAACATAACACAAGGTATGGCGGCATACTTAAGACCTAAGGTGGTCGCCGTCCAGATGGGCTTGAGGCCCTATCACGTAGCTAGGGTGGGTTGTTTTGTTGCCTTTTACTCGGCCGCAGAGGTTAATATTCTTTCTCCGCCCCTGCACGGACAAAATAAAAAAATAATAAAAAATTAAAAAAGATAAAATAAAAAGGCCGCGTTTGTACGTAGCCCCAGCATTTGCCTTTACAAATAATGTTACATTCAAATTTAAATCAGACTGATATTGATATTTCTCAAATTTATCTAACATGTTTTTTCTTAAATTTAAGTTTCATGACTGTAAACCTACCGGAAGTTTATGAACTCATAGAATGTTTAAGAACTCAAAAACTAAACTTAATACATAAAAAATTAAATCTTTTTTATTAACCTTAATAACTAAGTTCTTAAACTAATATAAGTATACCTAAGTAATTTTGAATCAGCGCCAGTGCCCTCACGTGTGTGCCCGTTCGGGTTGTTGTCTCGCTGACATTAACTTCGTAAACGCTCAGTATTTTCCGGCAAAGGGGTGTGTCACGCAGCGCCGCCGCCGCGCATCACGCTTTACTTAATTAAATAGACAATACAAAATCGGACTACTCTGTAAAAAGTTATGCGTGGTCATAAATAAAAAAAGAAAAAAAATATATACGCGTCGAATTGAGAACCTCCTCCGTTTTTTTCGTTGGTTAAAAACTTATTTAAATCATAATTAATGTAATCAATTAGTCGAGTAAAATTTTGTATGCTTCCGTTGTAAAAAATATTCTATTATTAATTTTGGTGATTGGCAAGTAATGGCAGGGGCAGAAACACTTGTTGACGGAACAGGTTTACTAAAAATAGACAATATAAAAAAAGCGGAAAGTGAAATGTATTTGTGGTATCTAAAGTTCACGATTATTTTATTTCTAACTTTTATATACTATTATAAAAACTTAAAGAATGCCACAAATACAATGTAACAAAAATGTATATCCAACATACGTTTCAATACGTAATATGTAGATACAATTTTTGCCCTTTGTTCAAAGCTTGCCCCCATTTTCGCGTTCCTTTCTATATTTGCAACGCTGATTGGATAAAAGCATTCTTAATTCTTTTATCCGTGCAGGGGCGGGGAAAGTATACTAACCTCTGTGGCCGGGGTTGGCCTGTCGTAAAAAGCGACAAAACAACCCATCCTAACTACGTGGTAGGGCCTCAAGCCCGTCTGGATGGCGACCACCTTTGGTCTTAAGTATGCCGCCATAATAACCTTAGCATTAGTGACCCAAGTTCCTGTACCCTTATGGGACAGCAGCGTGTTCGCAATGTCACTGTCGTTGCAAACACCCATAGGCGACGGTAACTACTAAATTCTAAGCGGGCCGTCAGCCTGTCTGCTGTCCTACAGCATTAAAAAAAATAACTTATACACGCCCAATTTACCATTTTATAACTTTACCATAAATAAACTGTTGTCTATAGTCTTTTATATAATACCGTTAACAATACATAATTAAAAAACGTTTTCAGGGATATTATCATCAGAGAACTTCAAACTAAGCAATTTGTTTTATATTTTCAGGATGATGTTATTCTACAGATATTGAAGGATACTAGTTTCTGTAAGTATCATCGTTATTAGTGATCATCTTAGTTTAACCAAATTTTTTTACTCTAGTCGTGGTCGTTTTGAGTTTGATTACCTCTTTAAATAAAAAATAATAGCCCATAAAATCACATTTCTGGGCTCAGACCGCTCTCTAAACGAACCGGACAATGTATCTGGTACCTTTCTCCATGGTGGATTGGCAGCTTACAAATATGCAGATTTTCTCACGATGTATCGTCGCTACGTTGCAGATATTTTTGGACTGTACCAAACACAAAGCCAGAAATAAATGCTTGTGCAATTAAATACTTCGTCTTATTTTCAAATTCTGAAAAAAACTCAAGAAAAGGTTCAGTGGGCCCATAAATTCGATTTATAACTATTTGAACCGTCAGATGTACATTTAGCTATAAAACTATTAATTGGTTTAGCCTCGCGTGACGAATGCGCACGCGCAGCGGCGGTAGTGCGCTGGGTGTTACGCCAAGCCTGGTCGTGTGGCTGCACGGGCACGCAGCTAGCTCGGGACCTGCTTGTGCTAGGCGTGCCCCGCGCTCACGCTAACGCTCTAGGCGAGGTGGCTGACGATAGGCGAGAAATGTACGAAGATCATGTGAAAACTAACGGATTTATGAGTAAGTGAATCCGCACTGTTTACATTGCCGTCAAAGCTTATTTTTTCTTCTTTGTTTAGTACAATTGTTTTATTCACACAATTAGACCAAAAATTAAGCAGCATGACGCTTGTATTATGGCTACTGGACGATATATATCTTACTGATATAATTTTTTAAGTTAAGAAGTATGATAGGAGTTAAACTGAGTGACAGGATAAGAAATAGTGAGATAAGGAAACGTTGTGGTCTGAAAGAAGATGTAGTGATAAATATTGAGAAAGGTATGCTGAGATGGTTTGGCCATGTCGAGAGAATGAAAGAAGAACGATTGACGAAAAAAGTGTATAAGGCGAGTGTGGATGGAAGTGTTGGAAGGTGTAGACCTAGGTGGACGTTTCGCTCCTCTCGGGGCACGGTTGCTTCGGGAGGTACCTGTGTCGCATAGGGCGGGAGATGAC
Organism: Malacosoma neustria; assembly: GCA_963693495.1. NCBI lineage: Eukaryota > Metazoa > Arthropoda > Insecta > Lepidoptera > Lasiocampidae > Malacosoma > Malacosoma neustria. Next base: position 1,863,727 of record OY856390.1, on the reverse strand, counting down.
GTCAGGGTGCCACCACCGTGGCGCGGGCGACGAGGAGCACACGGTGAACCACACTGTCGCCGTGTGCCCCGCGTGGCGCGAGGAGCGCCGCGCCCTCGTCGCCCAAATCGGCGTGGACCTGTCGCTCCCGGCCCTGGTTCTGTCCATGGTCGGGGGCGATCCTGGATGGACGGCCCTCGCCTCCTTCTGCGAGGCAGTCATGTCCGCAAAGGAGGCGGCGGAGCGGGAGCGGGAGTCGACCACCACACTCCCCTCCGGCCAACGCAGGCCACGCCGGCGGCGCCGGAGGGCCAGTAACGACCTCCGGCCGCCGTAAAAGCGGCCGCGGGCGGCCCCTCGGGGGAGGATCCGCCGCCCGCACTATTGCCGCGAGGGTGAGGGCTGCGTGCTGTTCCGCGGCCCCCTCAACTTCTAGAGTTGTTAGGAGAGCGCCGGGGTACGAAACCCTGGCCCCCTGACGCCAACACTTTAGAAGGGGCCCGCCTCAAGACAAAGGGCGGGCCGGCGCCGGCCCGGGCCATGAGATCGGCAGGCCATATATCCGTGGGCCCGGGCGTAGGCGATAGGAGAACAGCGGGGATAGGAGAACATCATTTTTAGTGGGTAGTCGGATGGCCATACATCTTTCCTGGAGTCCCACATATCCCTCGGTCCCCCCGGGCCTGGGGAACCCGTCAAGAGAGGTTTTTCCCCGAGACAAAAAAAAAGGTGGACGTTTCGAGATCAGATCAGGGACGTCTTGAAAAAAGGCCAGGTCAAGAGTACCCTAAACCGAAGGGCATGTATGAAGGGAATAATGAAAGTGGACGAAGCGAAACAAGTATGTAAGGATCGTAGCAAGTGGAAAGAAGTGGTCTCTGCCTACCCCTACGGGAAAGAGGCGTGATTATATGTATGTATGTATATTACTTTTTGTAAATCAATATGTATTATTCATAAATACTCAGATTCGAGACGAGACAAGAGATTCACCAGCCTATCAGCAATAGTGATGCCTGGAATTTGGTTCCTGCTCTTTTATACGTTGTAGGCTCTCTGTAGCACGTTCCTTTCAATACAAGAAACACATCACATCAATAACTAATACAATAACAGAATCATTTTTATTAGTTCATCATTATCATTATTCCAGCGTTATTAATTCTGGTTGCATCCAAAATTCTGCTTCTGTGCCCGAGCTCCACTTTCAGACTTTTTCCTCTTTTTTATAGTTAGTCATGCGTAATTTTTTTAAATTTTACTATATACAGTCACAGCTTCCCATGGGCTTAGCTATAATACTCACGCTATTCTTTGACTTGCGCTATATTTTATTGCAGAGAACAGCAAACAGGCTGACGATCCACTTTATAGTAAGCAGTTACCATCGCCTATGGATGTTTGCGATGCTAGGGGTATCGCGAACACGCTACTGTCCCATAGGGGAAACTGGGTCACTAATTCCGAAACACAAGGTTTTTATGGCGGCATACCTATACACCAAGGGTGGTTGCTATCCAGACCCCGGCCGCAAAGGTTAGTATTCTTACTCCGCCCCTGCACGGAGTAAATCACTGTCGCCATATTTCGAATAATAAATTTATTTAAGAAAGCAACATTTATATTTTGACGGCCATTTAATAAGTGACCTCATTAAATCGAAAACGCATAGTTAACCCCTCTAAACCCCTCTATTGTATAGCAATACTCGTAAATATAGTAAATTTTTCTTTACAGTAAACAAACTAACAGATGTCTCAGTAACTGAAGGTCCTGAAGGTACGGTGAACTCTCTCAAAATAGCTCTACACATAGATGATTGTGTTGGCCAAAACACAAAAGAGCTGTTAATCGATAAGAATCAAGCTAAAGTTTTGCTGGATGAACTTAAAATTGCATACAAGAAAATGGATCAAGTTGAAAACGAATGTCGTCAAGAATAACTTTTTTATTTATTAGTCGATTGGACACTTTCATATACCATATGTAAGCCACCGTAAACTTGATCTATAGCTATCTATCTATCTATAGCTATACACGATTAGGACAGGTGAACAAAATCACCAAACGCTAGTAGATAAAATTGACATGTCGGCTCCTAATTCAAAATGTCATCCGATATGGTCACGCTATTGCTATACGATCGATATTTTAGCGATTCGGAGTCATCATTTTTTGTGCAAAATTAATTAGATTGAAATAGCTGGTAATTTATTATTAATGTTTTTATATCATAAACATACTGCATTTATGAAATTTTTAAACAATATGATATACTTTAATGCATTAACTATCTCACAATACAAAGTTAATAGTATCAATACAATGTGAATTGTACCTCACTAATGATATATATATTTTTTATATGTTGGGACATTTCACATAACTAGCACACTACCCTTATGGGATAGCAGCATGTTCTCGATGCCACTGGCATTGCAACGCGACGCGACGGTAACTGCTAAATTGTATGTGGGCCGTCAGCCTGTCTTATATAGATGTATATGTATATTTTTAATTTATTTACAATTAAACTGAAATTCATCATTTCAGCCGGAAGACGCCCACTGCTGGACAAAGGCCTCTCCCAAAGATCTCCACGATGATCGGTCCAGCGCTGCCCTCATCCAACCTATTCCGGCGATCTTGACCAGATCATCGGTCCATCTTGTGGGGGGCCTACCAACATTGCGTCTTCCGGTACGCGGTCGCCATTGGAGGACTTTTCTGCCCCAACGGCCATCAGTCCTTCGAGCTATGTGCCCAGCCCACTGCCACTTCAGTTTTGCAATCATCCGGGCTATGTCGGTGACCTTGGTTCTCCTGCGAATCTCCTCATTTCTGATTCGATCTCGCAGGGAAACTCCGAGCATAGCCCTCTCCATTGCCCTCTGAGCGACCATGAGCTTTCTCATAAGGCCCATAGTTAGCGACCACGTCTGCGTTCCGTATGTCATCACTGAAATTAGCATCCATTAAAAAGGTATAAGTATGGCTGCTTCGACGAGAAGCAGCAATAGAACCTTTTTTAGTACATAGACTGCTAGCGAACTGCTCTTTCTGCAAATAATCGTGAGGATCAAATTCACAGCGGCTTACGTATAATACTAAGTTAAATATATGGAGGATACAGGTAGAGACCTATGTTTGTGTTTAAAAAGTGTCCATCAAAATGCATTAAATTAAGGTGGCGCCACAATCGCATCAGGGTAATTTTTAACATGTTTTTATTAGTTTCACCTATATGTTTGTTTGTTCGTAAACGACTCCTTTGAACACGATTTTGGCCCACTTTAAACGGTCATATATCATTTAAACGTTCTAAACTCATCAAGGACCGATGACAATAAAAAATAATTCGATAATATTATCTCATTATCTTGATTAGGATCGTCAGGATTAAAAAATTGTGACTTTTTTTTTATTGCTGTAGGACAGCAGACAGGCTGACGGCCCGCTTAGGATTTAGCAGTTACCGTCGCCTATAGGTGTTTGCAACGCCAGTGGCATCGCGAACACGCTGCTGTCCCATAAGGGTACAGGAACTTGGGTCACTAATGCCGAAACACAACACAAGGTTATTATGGCGGCATACTTAAGACCAAAGGTGGTCGCTATCCAGACGGGCTTGAGGCCCTACCACGTAGCTAGGGTGGGTTGTTTTGTCGCCTTTTACGACAGGCCGACCCCGGCCACAGAGGTTAGTATTCTTTCTCCGCCCCTGCACGTGTTATATATTACGCCTGATTAAATTTTTAAAGCAGAGTTTAGTTAGAATAAATATAGTTAAAATAAAGAACACGTTTTAATGATAAATCGAACTAAAAAGTGAAAAATAATACTTAATATTGGAATAAATATTCCTATATTAAGTACGGATAAATATTCCGCAAAGGAGGCGCCACACTCCCCTCCCGCCAATGCAGGCCACGTCGGCGGCGCCGGAGGGCAAGTAACGACCTCCGGCCGCCGTAAAAAGCGGCCGCATCCGCGGCCCCCCTCAACTCCTAGAGTTATAACAGGAGAGCGCCGGGGGCTTCCCCCCGTGACCGCCTGGCGCCAACACTTTAGAAGAGGTCCCGCCTTGAGACAAAGGGCAAACCGGCGCCGGCCCGGGCCACGAGATCGGCAGGCCACATATCCGTAGGCCCGGGCGTAGGCGATAGGAGAACAACGGGGTTTTTAGTGGGTAGTTGGATGGCCGAACATCTTTCCTGGAGTCCCACATATCCCTCGGTCCCCCCGGGCTAGGGGAACCCGTGAAGAGATGGTTTTTCCCCGAGAGCAAAAAAAAAGTAATAAATAAAATGATGAACGCACCCGTTAATAAGGGCCTTGTGAAAGAAATTAAAACAGCTGAGGTTAAATTGGCTGTAGATAGTATGCAAAATGGCAAGTCTGTAGGACCGGATGAAATACATGTGGAAGTATGGAAGTTTTTCAAAGCAGATGGAAGGAAATGGCTGACTTTGTTCTTCAATAAGCTGTTGTAAGACGAGGCGATCCCCGATGACTGGTGCAATAGTACGCTAGTGCCCATTTTTAAGAACAAAGGGGATGTACAGGTTTGTATCAATTATAGAGGAATAAAGCTCATGTCGCACAGCATGAAGATTTGAGACAAAATAATAGCAAGGCGACTACGAGCGGAGAGCGAAATAAGTGAGAACAATATTTACCAAATAATTTTGTACTACTCTAATCATTGAGGTTTTCAATAATATACTATCAGTACAATTAGTATTACCTAGTCAGGTCATAAGTATTGTCACACAGTAAAAACTTTTCTTTTAGAATGCTGGCCACAAAAAAGTTTATTGAATTCGAATCTCGAATTGTTCATGAAAATAAAAATGTTTACTTTTAGAATTTTACTCATTTTTTAAATATGGAGTGGACGCTTAAAGAAGACCGTGTTGCAGTTATTGCGTTGCATCGTTGCGGTTACGCGCCAATTCAAATTTTTAACATACTGAAAAATTTGAATATAACCAAAAGATTCATTTATCGTACCATCAAACGATACAATGAAGACTCTAGTGTAGATGACAGGTCAAGAAGTGGTCGCCCTCGGTCTGTTAGGACTCCAGCAGTGATAAAAGCTGTGAAGGCACGAATTCAAAGAAATCCCAAACGTAAGCAGAAACTGTTGGCCCTTCAGATGGGGTTAAGCAGAACCACGGTGAAAAGGGTGTTAAATGAAGACTTAGGGCTTCGGGCATATCGAAGAAAAACAGGACATCGTTTGAATGCTCGTCTAATGGACCTGAGACTGAAGAGATGCCGCGCTTTGTTGAAGCGGTACGCGGGAAAAAAATATCGGGAAATTCTTTTTTCGGATGAAAAAATGTTTACCGTAGAAGAGAGCTACAACAAACAAAATGATAAGGTGTACGCACACAGTAGTGAAGAAGCGAGCAACCGTATTCCGCGTGTCCAACGAGGTCATTTTCCATCCTCGCTCATGGTATGGTTGGGAGTTTCTTATTGGGGCTTAACAGAGGTACATTTTTGTGAGAAAGGTGTAAAAACGAATGCTGTTGTGTATCAAAATACAGTCCTGACGAACCTTGTGGAACCTGTTTCTCATACCATGTTCAATAACAGGCACTGGGTATTCCAACAAGATTCGGCGCCAGCTCATAGAGCGAAGAGCACACAAGACTGGCTGGCGGCGCGTGAAATCGACTTCATCCGGCACGAAGACTGGCCCTCCTCCAGTCCAGATTTGAATCCGTTAGATTACAAGATATGGCAACACTTGGAGGAAAAGGCGTGTTCAAAGCCTCATCCCAATTTGGAGTCACTCAAGACATCCTTGATTAAGGCAGCCGCCGATATTGACATGGACCTCGTTCGTGCTGCGATAGAGGACTGGCCGCGCAGATTGAAGGCTTGTATTCAAAATCACGGAGGTCATTTTGAATAAACTTTAATGTCATAAGAATCTATGTTTTGTTAAGTTCATTTTGGTATATAAATGGTTACATAATGAATAAACTTGTTACAATTATTTTACATTAAACATGTGACAGAATTTATGACCTGACTAGGTACTATAGTACTACTTTAGTTAGTCGCCTAAAATATTGTTTTACTGGATATACTTCCATTCTTCTAACAGCTACATTCATATCATTGTTCTCCAAGCAGGGGCGGAGCAACCTCTGCAGTCGGGGTCGGCCTGTCGTAAAAGGCGACAAAACAACCAAACTACGTGGTAGGGGCCCAAACCCGTATAGATGGCAACCACCCTCGGTCTATAAGTATCCCGCCATAATAATCTCATGTTGTGTTCCGGTATTAGTGCCCCAGGTTCCTATATCACTAATGCCGGATAATCCCTATGTGACAGCAGCTTGTTTGCGGCGCCCCTAGCGTCCCAAACATCCATAGGCGGCGGTAACTGTTTACTACTAAGCCGTCAATTTGTCCGCTGTTCCTCAGCAATAAAAAAAATACGTTGAAGCTACGATATCACACCATTCTAGCGGATTTTGAACTATACTTACAGCTCGACACTTTTTCAATTTCCCCATACTAGTATGAGATGGTCCTCATCACTTCTATCCTCCATAGTTTAATAAATATTTAGCACTCTATTAATACAAGTTTATGTTGTAAAGTGTCTTTGCATACAATACATGTATTACAAGTTTGTACTTTAAAGCAAATATAGAACCTATCCTACTGATTTTCCTTGAAATCCCATAATTTTAACCTATTAAAATAGTTTTGCTAAAAGTCTAAGCAAAAAGATGGAACAGATTTGACTCCGTTTGGTTTTACAGAAGCGATGTCAAAGCTTCGTCTGATAAGATATAGATACTAGCTGACAGGTAATGTTGAATAAAGTCAAGATTGAATCTCTCCTTTAATGAGCAACATTTACATGGCCATCAGATGAGCTTATCTAGCGTTTCATGTCCTCTTCCAAATCTTATTACTCGATTGTGAAAGGTCGCCTGGTAGAAGCCAGATACGTCCCACAAATATTTTAAAGTAACCAGAGCTTTTATGTGCGATGCCGTTGCTACGATGGCTACTCGATACATTCGATTTCCAACACGATAGTAATAAGGTTCTCGGGCAAAAGAGGTCTTGATGGGATTAGAGCTCTTCTAGTTTGGGAATTTAAATAATATATTGGAGAATATCACATTTGTAAAAAATATTGCTCAACTATGGATACAGGTGCATTACTTCTTTAATAACTTCAAGGCCTAGTTATATTGGTATTGTAGCTGTTGGATGTTCCATAGGTTTTAATTCCATTCATAAATGGTACCTGAATATTGTAGTGTGGTCTCAGATTAATCCATTTAAATATGCCACCAAGCCCGTCTGGATGGCGACAACCTTTGGTCTTAAGTATGCCGCTATAATAACCTTGTGTTCCGGCATTATTGACCCAAGTTCCTGTACCCTTAGGGGACAGCAGCGTATTCGCGATGCCACTGGCGTTGCAAACACCGATAGGCGACGGTAACTGCTAAATTCTAAGCAGGCCGTCAGACTGTATCTGCTGTTCTACAGCCATAAAAAAAGCCATGCACGTACTGGGCATCAGTATGACATGCGGATAACGAAATGTAGCCGTAGTCGATTATGAGGTATAATAATGAAATCATTCGATTATGAAGATGTCTCGACGTGATATCTCGATTATAACAGGTTATCTAGTTACCTACTAATTTAGTTAGTAGTCGGGGTCGATGCAGCGAGAGACGATGGTCGGTCGAGTGGCGCGGGTATTAGAATGAGATGAGCGTGGGAAGGAGACAACACTACGTGCCCTCTCGCTCGCAAGGATATCGTCACACTTCGCAGCAATGTACTAAGCTTACGTGCATCATGAATAATATTGTATCTGAATTATGTTAATAGCGCATGTTACAACCACAAAGTGATCATGACCTCACACTTTGAGAATATTGTTTCCATGATAAATAAACTTACTGATATATTACTCCGCCAAAAAAGCGTCACGTATCATACCACCTGAACAAAACAGACGATTTCAGTCTATTCATGTTCTACTCAAAAGCTAAAATAAAAAGCGATACTCTCGAGTCTCGACTTTTATGATAGGATTATTAGAACCAATTAATAACGTAATTCGATTATGAAAATATATTAGTTACAAAAATATATTATGTACACATTCAACAAGTCATTTTGTCTCATGCGACGTAAATATCTAGGCCTCCAAGCTTGAATATTTAATAATATTTTTATTGTATAATTTATAAATAATAATTTATATAATGTTGCTAACGGTACTCTCGTCACCAACATGACCGCTATTACCAATTCGTGTGGCTTATACCATCAGTATGATAAAAGCGAGTAACGAAATGTATTCATGAGTAACGTTTTATTACTTCGAGTCAAGTGTAGTCGATGTACTCGTTACTTGGTAACGAGTACGTACGGTTTTCACAACTCTAATACTATATACCAGTGTGACCATATGTGGCAGTTTCCTGCCATTTTGGCAGGATTGAGCCCTTATTTTAGGCTGTGGCAGGATGTGTGGCAGTTTTTAAAATTCGGCAGTATTTGGCAGTATTGGGAAAAACTATTGATTATGGCAATACTACATCTTTAGTTACAGGTATTCCTAACCTAAACCTGTCTTAGAATTTTTGTGTGACACTTAATTGTGAACTCTAATGATTCATCTTTTATCTATAAAACTGATACGAGTGTAAATTCTTTTTGCAAGGTTGTATGTACAATGTACATTTCAATCAAATCAACAATATTATTATTCATATAACTTTTGTCTTTTATTCTGAGTACACGACTTTAAGGAGTATAAATATATAATTTGAGTGTGTTTTTGGTAAAATGAAGCGAAAGTATAAAAGAGCGTACAGGGCAGAGTGGGAGCAAGACCCATTACTGTCATCGTGGCTTACTAAAGCTAAAGACAATCCTGATAGGGCATTTTGTAACGCATGCAATTGTAAATTGCCATCGCGTCTATCTGCCATAAAAAACGTGCCTGTATAACAAAACATAAGAAAAATATGGAAGAGTATCACTATAGGGGGGGTAGGCAGTCACCAGTGAATTATCTTTTAATTAATTAATTTTATCGTATCAAACTAAAAAAATTATTGTTTGCGTTATGTGTATCTAATGTAGGTTTAATAGTCGCAAAAATAAAGTAATAGCAGCAACTTCTGACTAAAAAACTCTTATTATTACGAGACTTTATACGTCCTTTTTCATATAGTAATGTTGTTGTAGGTTACTAAATTTTTCAAGAATTGTGTCTCGTTTTAACCAACTAAAAATGGTCAAACGGATGACTAAAGACATGTAGCGGATGAATATAATCTTAATTGTGATGTATGATCGACATTTCATATTAACAATATCAATAAAAGATATTATTATTATACTGGCATTATTTTGGCATTTTCATTATAAACTTTGGCAGGATTTGGCAGGATTCTAGTCAAGTTATGGCAGGATTATAAATTTTGAGATGGTCACACTGCTATATACTCTGTAGGCATCACTGGAAAAAGTTGAGTATTGTGATTTGTGAATTAATTTTAGTAAATATACATAAGTTAAAACTTTTTAATTGATAGAATGTTAATTTTGTACTTTAGTTTATTTTAAATGTGAAGGTGAATCTATTCTATATATTAATGCTGTGATTTTTACTGGTAAGTCTGGTTTCTGCTTCCCGCCAAATTTTGTAAACAATTTACATTTAACAAAGTTATAATACGCCGGTATAATAACTATTTATTTAATTGGAAATTGTGTAGTCTTTAACTTCAGTGAGAGAAATATTACAAGAAATTCAGAGACTTTGTTTAGTAGTGGCAGTTGGTGCGGTCAATATTAATAACTACCTACATTTGACGAATCTTCTCATTTTCCAACTACATTCTTTCTTACTTCTTACATTTTTCTTGTTAAATAGTGAAATTTAATTAATATAGGTTAAAAAGAATCTGTTTCCAACTGGCTCAAATGTTGAGTTTGTAAAGTTGAATATCCTTTTTTTTATATTTTGTGGTGAAAAATAGTTCTTAAGATCTTCAATCTATGAAGTATTTGTAGTGTATATGAAACTACTTGGTAGTAACCTCTACTTCCCAGTTTACCTATCTTCAGAAGCAACATCCCGAACATAATTATCTTAAATATTGTAATATAGGTTTTTATTTTACAGGATTTTTTATTGCTTGTAGTTATCAGGAGTCTCTAATAACACATTTAACAATACTCAGCAACACATTTAGTGATGGTGTTATTCTTCCCATTGGCTACTACCATAATCCAATTTTTAATAAAATACACTATTCAAAAATAGGTAAAAAATAACTTAATTTTTTGTGTGAAATTTTGATGATTAATTGTTCACAAAGACGGTTTACGAGAACAAAGTTGACTTGGTTGACAAAGTCTACATAGTTGACTTGGTATATTTTTAAATCTATTAAAGAAAACTTAAAAGTAACAGACTAGCGAGGTTTGGCCATGTAATGCGGAGGGAAGAATGCCATATAACTAGGAAAGTGATAGAAATGAGAGTGGATGGATACAGAAGGAGAGGTAGACCAAAGAAAAGATGGATGGGTTGCATAAAAGATGATATGGTGAAAAAGGGTGTGAATGTTAAGATGACGTTTAATAGAGGAGAGTGGAAGGAGAGAACATGTTCTGCTGACCCTATGTAATGTGAAAAAATGGCAGGTAGAACATAAAGATAATTTCAAATCTAATTCATTTTTATTTTGATATAGTGCATGGAATTGTCAATCTCATGACATAGCAACTAATGCACGTTGTATGCTTGTGGAGGTTACGGGTTCAATTCCCTTCCAGCGTTTCAGTGTTTATGTAGAATAAGTATTTATTTACAAAATAAAGTATATATGTAATATATCAGTTGTCTAGTACCCATAACACAAGTGCTATGCAACTTAGTTTGGGGCAATGCCATATTGTGTGAAAGGTAATAATATTCCAAATATTATTTGAAATTTTTTTTCTTAAAATCTGCTTTAGGTAATGTCAGTTTGATATATTTTTTTTTACAGAATCATGAATATCCTATGTACAATTTGCAGTGATATTGTTAATCAAGCTGAAAATATTTTTGTGACGAAATGTGGACATTTATTCCACTATCCTTGTTTAGCTCAGTGGATTGAAAGGTAAGCGGCGGTCTATATCAACTGATTATTTAACCCTAGTTGCAACCAAATAAGGTTTTGGTGCCTAAAACTAAGGTTTGAAGTGATTTTTTATAATACACTAGAGTGTCTGTAGGTCAAAAACCCTCTATACCTCCGTTACTTCAAATCTGAACCCTCTGAAGTCGAAATAATTATTCTTAGGGTCCCTATAAGCAAATACAGTACTTATGGAAAATAATTCTTTTCTAAAAAATTAATTGTACCACTGTATCTCGAATATAGCAATGTTTGATTTTACAACCTTTACAATTTGATTATTTGGGATAAATCTTAACCTCTACAAGTCAAATTTCCTTACAAAATTGACTTAATTCAAAATACTTCTTAGGGCGAAAACTTAATTTTTTGGTGTCTCTCTTCAATTTTGACTTACAGAGGATTTTTTATTAAAAATCGTTTATTTCAGCACATAGGTAGAATATAGGTAATGAAGGTGTTAAAACCTCTATGTAGTGTATTCTGTAATAATAATAATAATTTATAATTTATTTCAGAAACAAGTCCCATACAATACAATACAATACAATACAAATTTATTTTTATACACATTATTTAAAACACATTATTTAATTAACAAAAACATCAGCCACTGCCCCCAAACTAGAAAAGTATCTGTGTCTTGGAGGCCGAGGCAAAAAATTTCCATTGCATAATCCGTGCGGTGTGGGTGTGTGTATATGAGAGGGAAATTAAATGTTGTGTATGAATACATTACATAAGTGTATATACAATACTATACAAATAAGAAGAGTATTTTATATACAGACATACTGGGAAATAAAATATTATGAAAAATATCATGTCATTGGTTTGATTAGATTTTCAGTGTCATCATAATTAAGTTTTTGCAACCAGTTTGAAACAATGTTCTTACATTTTGATTTAGGGTAGGAATAAAATTTTAATTGTATGTTCAATTTATTATATAGATATATGCCCAAAAAATCAAAAAAGCGATGGGAAGAGCTAGTGTTACAGAAACGTTTTTGAGATATCTTATTTTTTATTCGTTTGGTACATCGTGGATTATATTTTGTAATGGAATGCTGTCTTATAACAGTTTGTAGTATAAAAAGTTGACGTACTGTAAGTACTTTGGTTCTGTGCTGCACCAATTACATATACATAACATGATAGGCTGAGTATATTAAAGAAAGTAATTACTTAAAAAAAGAAATTATTTAAGAAATGCTATAGTAGACAGCATGCACTGTTCTCTCTGTGAAGGCGTGGAGTAAGAATACTAACCTCTGCGGGATCAGTATGTCGTAAAAGGTGACAAAACAACCCAAAGCCACGTAGTAGAGCCCTAAGTGCTCTGGATGGCAACCAGCTTTGGTCTTAAGTATGCCACCATAATAACCTTGTGTTGTGTTCCGGCATTAGTGACCCAAGTTCCTGTACCTTATGGGACAGCAGCATGTTTGCGATGCCACTGGTATTGCAAACTCCTATAGCAATAAAAAAACCTTTTTAATTTGATTAATTTTAAAAGCTTTTTTTATATTTTTAATCTATAATTTCTTTTTTACTTTTGATTCACAATAAAATATAATTTATTTGTTGTCAATTCCCAATCGGTATAAGAGCGACGGTAGTGCCGTGGGAAAGTGCTACTGCAAAACCTCCCAAACCCCTTTTTTAAAAAAACATGGAAAAGTCTAATAATGAGAAATGCGATATGTCATGCGATCCGGCTAACCCCCGGCGCTCCCTGGTATCCGGGCCAGAGAGTGTGAAATTGATTACCGAAGACTACGTGGACGTGGGTAACCAGGCGTCTACGTCAGTGAATGTTACTGGAAAACGATTTGTTCAACAAATTTTCCACCCTAGTTTGCTTATGAGTAGAACAAGAAGTCAATCCCTTGGAAATAAACTACAGCTTGAAGCTATCAACACAGTCCCCTTAACAGAAGGACAGAAAAGTCGGACTCCAACAATTGACACCGATAACGCACCTTGTCCTCCCGAATGGCAAAGAGTCCCAACAAGCAGAGGCAACAAGCGAAAAAAGTTATCGCAGTCGCCATCTCCTGAAACAATCAAAACCACCAATAGGTACAATGGCCTAAAGATAGATTTGACAGAAGATGAGCCCAGAAACAAAGAGGAACACCCAAACAAACCCCCGCCAATTATCTTATATGGAATTGAAGACGTAAATAAACTTAGTGAATTACTCAACACTGTTGCTGATAAAGATGATTACTTCCTAAAAATCGTAAACAAAAATCAACTAAGAATAAATTCCTTAGACATAGAAGCATACAAAAAAATCATCACCGTAGTCCGAGAAAAAGGACTCATAGGTCATACTTTTAATAGAAAGGATCAACGCTGCTGCCGCTTAGTAATAAAAAAGCTCCATCACTCAACCCCGCACACTGCCATCATAGAAGAATTTGAAAAAACCGGAAATAAAGTACAGGGAGAAATTATCAATGTAAAGTATGGTCCAGGAAAAATACCAACATCGACATTCTTTATAAATCTCGTTGCTAGCCCAAACAACAATGCTGCCAAATCCATAAAATCCATTGGTAACCAAATAGTTATAATTGAAGAGCCTAAAAGAAGAAACACAATACCGCAATGCCAGAGGTGCCAACAATATGGACATTCTAAGAATTACTGCATGCGGCCCTATCGCTGCGTAAAGTGTGCACAAGATCACAAAACATCTGATTGCCCCAAAAAGGATCGCAACACCCCTGCCACTTGTGCGCTATGTGAAGGAGCACACCCTGCTAATTACAAAGGGTGTGCCGTGTACAAAGAGATATTATATAGAAAAATGGGTAAACAAAGGCCTACTAAGGTCCCTACAAAGCACAGCACAACACAAAATAAACCAAATGACGTAATACAACTAAATACAACTACAGAACCAGCTCAACAATACCAAACCTCTGATAGATCAAGATACAAGAATAAAAACCCCATAGAAACAAAGTCATATGCAGAGGCTACGAAAATGCAACCCACAACTAACAATAGTAACTTAGAAATGCTACTCACACAACAAGCTGTAAAGTTGGATAAACTGCTAGATCAAATGTCAACAATGATGAACCTTCTCACAACAGTAATCAGCAAGCTTGTCCATTGAAATGGCTACTCTGAAAGTTGTAACATGGAACACAAATGGGCTGATTAAACACAAATATGACATACAAACCTTATTAGAACATGAAAATATTGACGTACTTCTGGTATCAGAGGCACACTTAACACCAAACCACAACACAAAAATAAGAAATTACACCATATACTCGACATTCCACCCGGACGGAACTGCTCATGCAGGTACAGCGGTAATCATCAAAAAACACATCAAGCACGAGATTCTCCAGGAATATAGAACAGAATCAATACAAGCTACCACAGTAATGGTACGAGATAAACGAGGATCTATAAAATTATCAGCAGTATACTGCCCTCCAAGACACACCATTAAGGAAGAAGAATTTACAAATTACTTTAAAACCCTTGGACACCGATTTATAAGTGGAGGAGACTGGAACGCCAAAAACGTTTGCTGGGGATCCCGACTAACTCTACCTAGAGGACGAGAAATGAAAAGAAGTATGGATAAAAATAAATTATATGTACTGAGTACAGGTGAACCTTCGTATTGGCCTGCAGACCCAAACAAGACACCCGATCTTCTGGATTTCTTTGTGTATAAAGGACTATCAAACCGTTATTTGGGAGTGGAGACTTGTTTAGACAGCAGTTCAGACCACACACCAGTGATAGCCACAATAAGTACCACCTTAATTGAAAAACCAGTTAAAGAGCGACTTTACACTAATAAAACAGATTGGGAGGCATTCAGAGAATACATAGATGAAAATCTGAACCTCAAAGTGTCACTTAAAACAAAAGATGACATCGAAAAATATGCAGTAAGCTTAACTAACCTCATACAAAAAGCTGCATGGAAATGTACACCGGATACCACACAAAAACAAGGTAGTAAGAATGTACCAAAGGATATAAAAACAAAGATTTTGGAAAAGAGACGACTAAGAAGAGTGTGGCATAACAGTCGACATTCCGAAGACAAAAGAGCATTTAACAAAGCAGCCGCTGACCTCAAACAGTACCTTAAAGATATTGAGGAGGCAACTCTGCAGAACAAATTAGCTAACCTTAACCCGCAAGCTAAGGATGATTACTCACTCTGGAACACGGTAAAAAATAGTAGGGCGGCCCCTCAGGTAGCACAACATCCTATCAAAATAAACAACAATGCCTGGGCTAGAACTGACAAAGAACGGGCTGAGGCGTTTGGACAGTTCCTGTATGAGACCTTTGCACCGAATAGCGGTGATGCAGAAACCGAAAAGGAAATACAAGAATATTTGGAAACCGATCTACAACTGTCTCTCCCAATGCAAAGCTGCTCACCTAAAGAAATACAAGGTGAAATAAAAGGCCTAGAATTAAACAAGGCTCCTGGTTTCTGCCTAATAACAGCCGAAATTCTGCGAGAACTCCCTAGAAAAGCTGTAATCGGTATAACACATCTTTTTAATAGCATAATCAGGATTGGGTACGTTCCACTGATATGGAAAATATCGGAGATCATCATGATTCCAAAGCCTGGCAAACCCCCACATCTCGTATCGTCTTACAGGCCAATTAGTTTACTACCAACCATATCAAAACTATTTGAGAGGATTATCCTGCGAAGATTAACACGAATACTTAGCCAAAATGATCTTATCCCTCAACATCAGTTTGGTTTCAGAATTGGCCATTCCACTATAGAACAAGTTCACCGTGTCACCAATAAAATAAGAGAGGCTCTCGAGAAGAAGCAGTACTGCTCTGCTGTTTTTCTTGACGTGCAACAAGCATTCGATAAAGTCTGGCACCTAGGTCTGCTTTTCAAGATAAAGAATCAACTCCCACACAACTTCTACCTGCTCCTTAAGTCGTACCTGGAAGACCGAATATTTAGAATTAAAATCAATGACGCATACTCTGCCTTTCAAGATATAAAAGCTGGGGTGCCACAAGGTTCCATTTTGGGTCCTACTCTGTATCTTTTGTACACTGCAGACATACCCACAACGGATAATGTCCTATCTGCCACATTCGCAGATGATACCGCTGCACTTAGCAACCATGAAGATCCCAATGTAGCGTCCTCAAATCTGCAGAGTCACCTCAACAAAATCAGCAAATGGATGGAAAAGTGGCGTATTAAGGCCAGCCCAAGCAAGTCAGTGCATGTCACTTTCACGTTAAGAAAAGACAACTGCCCCCCAATCAAACTCGGAAACGACGATCTTCCCCATCAAGATTCAGCAAAATACTTGGGCATGCACCTTGACAGGAAACAAACATGGAAAACTCATATCAAGAAAAAAAGTGACGAGCTAAATATAAGACTGAGAAACCTCAACTGGCTAATAGGCAGAAGATCAAACGTCACTTTGGAAAATAAGATACTCATCTATAAAACTATTATTAAACCTATTTGGACTTATGGAATTGAGTTATGGGGATCAACAAAAAATAGTAACTTGGAAATCTTACAACGGTTCCAGAATAAAGCCCTCAAAATGATAGCCAATGCACCTCTGTTTATCAAAATAAGTGAATTGCATGAGTACACAGAAATGAGGACAGTCAAAGAAGAAGTGGAACACAGAGTAACGGCATACCAAAGCCGAATAAAAACACACACAAACACCCTAGCAACCGTGTTATGTGAACCGCTATCTGACAGAAGACTCAAAAGGCAACATATATGGGATCTCGTACCCAAACAGAGCCGGAGTTAAAATAAAAGACAGATTCCTCACAGGAGGAACAGCTCTTACCTGACAAGAACCTTACAACAAATCTGCTAAGGGCTTGTAAAGCCGATCGCAAGATATTCAAAGAAAAAAAAAAAAAAAAAAAAAAAAAAAAAAAAAAAAAAATTCCCAATCGGTAAATGTTTTTATTAATTTAATACCATCTACCGGCAGTTTTATTATTTCGGGCGTTTCCACAGAAGGAAAAGAAAGCGTTAATCCTGATGATCCTGATAAGGACTATGGGATATGGGACGAAATGATCAAATTTGTGTATTGTCATCAGGTGCAAAATTTTGAATTGTTTTGATCATTCAAAGTGTGTAATAACTGATTCCGAAAATTCCGTTACATAAATACAGGTCAAGTGAATATAAAGCGTGTAAAAAAATTGTGTTTCAGATCCAACACTTGTCCACAATGCAGAGCGAAAGTTTCATCCAAGTGCATGTTTCGCCTCTATCCAACAATTTCTAATGAACGATCTGCTGAGGATGCTGTAATGTTACAATCTAGACTCGACGATGTCAACTTACAACTCAGGGAGCAAGGGTTCAAGGTCAAAAACACTGAGGAGAAATATAAAAAAATTAAATCAGAATTAAAGCACCATCAGTAAGTACCCATACACGTACACTACCCCCATAATTATTTATTCACAGCTTCTGTATTCCTTATTAAAACTATCTATATATATTTTAAGCAATGTCGTACAGCCCAAAATATCATACTGATGGGCTTAAGCATCTCCCTGGGGGATATGGACAGTTTATCAATGGATCTTGGTATGCAGGATTCCATAACGTCTTCCTTATTTTAATTTAATATGGATTGGTACTGTTGGGTTAAATCCTACGATAGAACAATGAGCTTAGAAGATTGGATACCATTTGGGTGCCTACTTCTAAAATGCCGCCTCTAAAATCTAATGTCGTAAAACAACACAAAGTTATTATGGCGGTATACTTAAGACCAAAGGTGGTCGCTATCCAGACGGACTTGGGGTCCTACTACATAGCTAGGGTGGGTTATTTTGTCGCCTTTTACGACAGGCCGACCTCGGCCGCAGAGGTCATTATTCTTTCTCCGGCCCTGCATATAATAAATAATAAATAAAATAGCCTTTATTACAGGAGTCAGAATATTTAGACATATAGTTATTTTAAAATTTGCTTAATATCTCTGATTTCTGTGTACCTCTTGGCAAAGGCCTCCTCCAACTGTCTACATTGAGCTAGAGTTGTCTTAGATAGATCTAAGACAACTCGTGTCCACAAAGGTCCCAAAGTTATACGGATCTAATCCTCCCATTTCCTTATCCGGCGTCCTCTTTTGCTACTGCCATCCCTGGGATACCAGACTGTTACCAAATAAAAATTGTATTGTCTAAAATATTAGATCACAAAACATTTGGTATAAAGACTTGTAGTCATCAGTAAGTAGTTTTTAATATTTTCAAACAAATATTTTATGAGACCACTAAATCTAAATTGCAGCTTCACAGCTATGAATTTAATCGAAATATTTCAAAAGAAAATGCTTTGTTACTTACTTAGGGGGTTCGTTTTCCAATTTCTGCACTTCGCACGGTCTTCTGCATCCCTGGTCATTGGCATGTTTGCTTTTTGAGTTTACCCCTCCAGTAGGGCAATGTGAATTGTCTCAAATGTTTTTTACCTTTTTAGAGAAACATTAAAATCATATGAAGAGAAATTAGTTAATCGTGACTCAGCCATAAGTGGACTCAAACAACAACTTGAATACGTCAAAATACAGAATAGGGAGACCCAACAGCTGAAGGCGGAGAACGAAAGTCTTAGCAAGAATATACAGTTATTGAATGGGTAAGTTTTACATATCCTCTTGTATATAAATAAAATGATAGAGGTCTGCAGCTGTGCGTGCATCACGGCAAAACTACTGGATGGATTTCAATTAAATTTTCTAAGTTTTATTTATTAGATACTTGGCCCTTGTCTAAAAAAAAATATTGTGATATTTTCATTTAATATAAAGATATTAAAGTTAATAAACAAAGATTTTTATAAGCACTATGTGTTTATTGATAAATGTGTTTTCTTACGAAGTTGTTGGTATCATTTAGTGTACTATAATAATATTTATCATTTTAGTGGTTAGTTTCTGTTCTGCCCCCTCTATCCCAGATTGAACCCTTATGGGGCAGCAGCATGTTCGCGATGCCACTGGCGTTGCAAACACACATAGGTGACGGTAACTGCTAAATTATAAGCGTGCCATCAGCCTGTCTGTTGTCCTACATCAATAAAAAAAAAGCTTGACCATTAAGATGGCACCGCTTAGGCAGTTTTCTCGCCTAATCTGCATATTATAGCACAATTGCCATGTACCGATTGCAAAGAAAAACATCGTGAGGAAACTTGCCTACTGAGATTACCGGAATGTGTAACCCGCCAATGCGCCTTGGACAAATTTTTTTTTTATTATTTATTTCTGACCTGGATTCAAAGTCCTTTAGTCGTATACATTAATAAAACAACTTTATACAAGAAACAACTAAAAAAGGAATCAAACATAAACTCTACAAACAATAGTAGGAAGGGAAACAATAAATCTTAAAATTAAAGTTACATTTCTAAAATAAATAGCTAAACCTATACAAATAAACAAACTAAGCTAAATCTTTTCTACTGTTGTAATAAACTTGAAAAGATGAACAAAAAACTGCGGTCTATTTATAAATCTTGGACGTGGCGGGGTAAACTAATTTGCGCCTTGGACAAGCGCGGCGGGTGTTACCAGACTTGACTCCATCTTACCATGATCTGGTACACAATTGTTTTTTTATTGCTGAGTAACAGCAGATAAGCCGACGGCACACTTTACAGTGAGCAGTTACCGTCGCCTAGAATGTTTGCGACGCCAGGGGCACAGCAAACACGCTGTTGTCTCATATGGGTACAGAAACCTGAGTCACTAACGTCGGAACACAATATATGGTTATTATGCCTACATACCTAAAGACCGGGGCTGGTTGCCATTCAGATGGTCTTGGAGCCCTACCACCTAGCTAGGGTTGTTTTGTCGCCTTTTACGACAGGCCGACCCCGACCTCAGGGGTTAGTATCCCACACCGCCCATGCAAGGAGATAATTCCTCGCCCCACCTAGGTTTGATTGATTCATTCAATCATTTTGCTTTTCAGATTACAAAAAGTGTTAAATGCTACTAGTGAAGAAGTGGAAGAGTTGCTGCAAGGATACACTGATGTTAGGACAGTGGCAACGTTCGCAACGGCACTTAAGAAGTAAGTCCTTTAATCCATACTAATATTATAAATGCGAAAGTAACTCTGTCTGTCTGTCTGTTCCTCTTTCACGCCTAAACGGCTGAACGGATTTTGATGAAATTTGGTATGGTGATAGATGATAACCTAGAAATGGTCATAGGCTATAAATAATCACGCCATCGTTCTTAGGGGGTAGGCAGTAGGCAGATAACTAAATAGAGTTAGTGATTTTTTGTGCTTATCCGGTATCTATGAGAATCGGCCAACATCTATTTTTCATCCCCCTAAATGTTAGGGGTGACCCACCCCCAAATTTTTTTTTTAATTTTTTGACATTTTATTATTTATATGGCAGAACAACGTTTGCCGGGTCAGCTAGTAGTTGTATATATCGTAATAGTGTATGGTAATTTTAAGCTATACGGCTCCCGGTTAAAAAAATTGCTGCAGGTCAGTCAGGTCACACAGCACCATCTAGTACCAAAATAATTAGCAGAGCGCTTTCGTTATAGGTACTAAACAGCAGATTACTACATATGTACTTTTGTAAATTAATGTGCAGGGTTATTGATAATTCGACGTATTCCAGTTAGGAGGTGATAGAGGTGACTATTTGCAATAATTTTAACCCCCATATGCATTATGCAAAAAGTGATCAATTTTTGAGTTATCATGTTTTTTTTTTAGCTTTTTTCAAAATAAGTCAAAAATACAACATCAAAAATTTATTTAAAAAAAGTATCAGTTTTAAATCTCATATTTTCTTCTGATTTATAAAAATGATTAAATACTGGTTATTTATCATAATTAAAACAACAATTAGCGGTTCAAATTTAAAAATGCGAGACGAAAAACGATATCATTCAATATTACACAAATGAAGAATACGCCGATGTTGTTTTGTTACGGCTTTTACAACGGTAACATAGAAGCTGCTTGTCAAGATTATTCGCGTCGGTTTTCTAATAGCCGGTTACCCCATGTATCGGTTTTTAATGAAGTGTATAGGCGAATCCAAGAAACTGGTCCAAGACCCCCAGTCCATGTCGTTAATTACGAAAAGGATACTCTGTAAGAATTTATCGATAAATACCGTCGCCACATGACTCTCAGTAGGTAACACAATGGCAAGCGTGGTCTACAGTGCATAATGCAGTATTCTATTATTACCTATATACCTATATACGCCTGTGCAAGTTTTTCACGAAGACGCCCCTGAAAGGAGAGTTGCTTTCTTATTTTTTTAAATTGCTGTAGGACAGCAGACAGGCTGGCGGCCCGCTTAGAGTTTAGCAGTTAACTTCGCCTATGGGTGTTTGCAACGCTAGTGGCATAAGGGTACAGGAACTTGGGTTACTAATGCCGGAACAACACGAGATTATTATGGCGACATACTTAAGACCAAAGGTGGTCGCCATCCAGACGGGCTTGAGGCCCTACCACGTAGCTAGGGTGGGTTGTTTTGCCGCCTTTTGCGATAGGCCAAACCCGGCCGCAGAGATCAGTATTCTTTCTCCGCCTCTGCACGGATCTTTCTTCACGGAGATTTCTATAAAAATAACATGAAAAAGATTTTTTACATTATTTTACAATTTTTTTTTTATAAAATAAACGGATATTGAGGACTAAATTGTGCACAAAAAATATCATTGAGCAATATTCTTATCAAATTGCTCTTTCTACAGAGTAATAAAGTTTTTTTTTTCATTTGTTAACTAAACTATTCAAATGGCGATTTTAGTCAGACGTCTTAAAACAAGGTTTGAAAATTTTTTTCATGTTATCAGTAAAAATACTTACCCCAGACGCAGGGGTAAGTATTTTTACTCTGCCCCTGTATGGAGATATGTTATTAACATGTTAAATATTCATATTTCAGAGCTCTGTGCGAATCGGAATCGAAAAAAAATGAAATAAGGGATCGTCTACACTCAACAAAAGCTGAACTCGGAACACAAAAGAAAAGATACACAGTGTTGCAACAGGAATTAATGTTCGTATTCACAAATATAGTAAAAAGTCATATTTTAACAAAGACTTTTGTCGTGATAGTCGAGGGAGTGTAAAATAAAAGCGTTTTGTAAATTTATAAAATTACCTATTTTAAATAAACTAAACAAAAAAATTCAGACATACAAGCGTTTCATCCTGTTTGCATCCAAACTTGGATATCAGAAGCTAGAATATACTGTTTAGGGCAAATAGGGTAGGGTTATTAATTACACAAATCCTTTTGGTGTTGGTGCCCCCTTAGGGATTTATATTTTTTGAGCAAAGAATGTGCCTTTTTGCAGAAAATTTAAATAAAATTATTAAATAAAAAAAAATCGCTTGCAATCGAGAGGGGAAAGAGAGATTTATTTAATTGCCATCAGACCTTCAAAACGTGGATTGGATGGGTACCAGTGTTATGTAGCATATTTTCCCTTAATACAATCATATTTGGCATATTTTTTTTTTGTTATACTTTTATGTAAGTGGGGTCTTGCAGTCTCAGGCATGGCAGGCCATTAGAGGCAGGCCTAAATGGAATGACAGTGCTGGTAGTTGCCACCAGCACATGCTGAGGGCAACTTAGGGAAGTTTTTATATGTCTTAAATATGTTATTGTTGTAAGTGCTATGTAAGTATTTGTCCTAAACAAATGTGTTTTCTTTCTATTTTCAGGCAAACAAAGAGCAAATTATTGAGTTTAAAGAAAAAACTCAAAGTGATGAAAAAAGAAAACAGTGATCACAAGGAGACGGAAGTGGTTAATTTTATAGCTGATGATTCGATGAGCTTATTGCCAATGAGGAGTGATAATTTTTGGCTCAACGAGAACAATAATAGTGTAGTGAGTATTGTATGGTGTTAATATCTAATTATTGATTTAATATATCTTAGTTATATTTTCCAAAAAAAAATATAAAAAAATGTAAACAATAAAATAAAAGAAAGAAAAAAGTGATTGACAGCTATAAACGTTTAAACATTATTTATACTAAACTGCAACAATTAGCACCAAACGAGATCAACATTGATTTTCAGTGTCAACCCTGACACCGAGAAACAATTTATGACCCCCACAACACAGGCACATTGTAAAACTAAATACATATCATACACTGATGTTCGTTACATAAATCCGTGAATAATCAGTGCATATACACCTATTTGTAGCATATTTTCCCTTAATACAATCATATAATTTATTATAAAATAAAAAACAATAATAAATAAATAAATAAATATATATATATATATATATATATATATATATATATATATATATATATATATATATATATATATATGTTGGTTTATGTACGCTTCAAAAACTCAAGAAGTTCTGCACCGATCGAGCTGAAATTTTAGCATGATATATAATCTGCAACAAGGATTGTTTTTATCTATTTTTTGTTTCTCATTTCTCAACCATTCAATCACAATGTGCCACAGCGAAGCGTGGTAGGGTACAGTCACAATGTACCACAGCGAAGCGTGGCAGGGTAGATAGAAAGATAGATAACACTTTATTGTAAACCAATTTTACAAAAACAATGAAACTTATTTACACAATCAATATGTACTTGACTTACAATGGGCGGCCTTATCGCTACAGAGCGATCTCTTCCAGGCAACCCGGGTACAGCTAGTTAAAAATATAAGATAAAAATCGCTCGTCGCTTATGCTCTGAACCTCCGCCGCTCATTAGTCGCCGTCAAGGCGATGCGCAAGTGACAAGCGAAATTTCAAAAAGCTACGGCTATGAGATCTAAACAGTAAAATATTTTTATTTCGTCCACACAATATACAATAACGCACGCAAAGCATGGTATGCTCCAAGCTAATAAATAAATATAGTAAACAAACTACATCCTCATGAGTGTACGTATGTTCAATTTTTATGGTTATGGCTCCATTGCCTTTGTCATCTACTATGCCAGTATCCAAGTTATAAAAGTGACAGGTTATTTAAAAAAAAAACAGTTTTATTAAACGCGCGAACTTCGAAAGCCAACGTTATCTTGAATCCTGAGGACAACACATTGCATTCTTAGCACACTGATCAGCCGATCATCCAGGTCAGAGCAACGTGTGTATGTCATTCATTCGCCTGTGACTCGTGTTTTGACAGTGACATCTATATATAGACACACATGACAGCGCAGGTATGCTGTAAATGGATGCCATAGAAATCGTATACTCTACATTATTATTGACCAGCTTTTCATTGGCAAAAGTATAAATAATTTCAGCAATTATTTTCCCTTTGCAAAAATATTTTTTCGCTCTGAATAAATGTTTTCGATTAATAAAATTAGCTATGCGACGTTATAATATTTTACTATTAGTAATTATTTAATTTTTAGGCTTCGATGGTGAATAGAATTCAAGGTTCCGAGTCGCCATATTTGAATTTAAAACAAAGCAGTTTAGCTTTATCAGCATTGCAAAGAGTCAACAACGTGCCAATGGACAAAATCAAAGTAAGTATATACGATTTACGGATGGTCCCAACTTAAGGACCAATAAAGTGTCTAGGAACTGTAATCCTTACCACGCCACCTAGTCCTGAAGTAAGCAGCCGAGCGCTTGCCTCGTGAATACTACACAATTGATATATTAATAGAGTCGGGAATCGGACACATACTTTTATATCCGTGCAGGGGCGGAGAAAAAATACTGACCCCTGCGACCGGGGTCGGCTTGTCGTAAAAGGCGACAAAACAACCTACCCTAGCTACGTCGTAGGGCCCCGAGCCCATCTGGATGGCGACCACCTTTGGTCTTAAGTATGCCACCATAATAACTGTGTTGTGTTCCGGCATTAGTGACCCAAGTTCCTGTACCCTTATGGGACAGCCATGTTCGCGATGTCACTGACGTTGCAAATACCCATAAGCAACGATAACTGCTAAATTCTAAGTGGGCCGTCAGCCTGTCTGCTGTCCTACAGCATTTGCTGTTGCAAAGGTGTGACCCCAGTAAATCCTTTAAAACCCATTTGAATCCCAATCTATTCCACAAATAATACGTCATGGCCGAACTGGCACTACCTCCGCTATGGACTCAATAGGGGACCATAGACTACGTATTGAATTTTAGTATGTTTTCAGCCTTCCGAACGTCTAATGCTGGATAAAATAAAAAGCGGACCAAATTCGTTCCTAATACCCGAAGTGCCAAAAACCTCTTCTATATTTCAAATGAAATCTTCAGGCATATCCTCCCAAAAGTCAAGTCTAAATTTGAACACATCTTACGACGGCTTAGGAGGACATTCGAAATTGGACAGGTTTCCAGAAAAACAAGATAAGCCGATCAGAAGTATTATACCGAAAGTGACAGCGAAACATAAACTGAAACGACCGAATCCAGGTGGTATGGATATATCGAAAATGTTGAAAAAGACGAAATAATTGATTTGTATTTATTTGTCAGATCAAAGAAGTCTTCACAGCATTGGACGGTATTTCAGATCGACCTTCAATTTCAAGCTATTTTTGGCTTCGTACAGCTGACTATGCCTTACATATATGGCTTTTCTCTGGTTTGGTTGGAAGGTGCTTCGGTCAATAAACAATAAACAAATACTTCGCAGCCAAACCACCTAATATTTTTTAAAGAGCAATAACATAAAAGCTATCAGAAAAAAACAAATATAGATGACATTTCGTGCAGAATTCAAAATGGCGTCCATCTGTCAAATTCATAGGTATTGTCATTTTCATAAAAACGAAGCGTTATATTAAAAAATAAATTGTAATTTATATGTTTGGTCGCCATTTTTACTTATACTATATATTTTTGACATATTCTAAATCGATCAAGACATGTAGAGGCGGCGTCGCGCGTCGGCCAACCCGATCGACGTGTATTAGATATTTTATTTGTCTTTGAGATTGCCTATGTTCCCCAGTTCAAACTCAGTCCGTAAAATTTAGAGTTGTTTGTATAATACATATTTTATAGAGGATTTCTAGTATATCAGTAGTAATCATTTCATTGGCGTATCAGTCTAGTACCCTTAACACAAGCGTTCTGTTGTTTGGGACTAGATGGCGCTGTGTGAATTGTCCCAGTGTATTTATTATTACATAGAATACAATAATTTTTTAACTTATTACTCTTATTACAACATCTGACATCTATACATTATCTATTTTTTCTTTATTTATCATAAAATGCTTTAATGTGTATATTGCGTACTAGCTTAATTTCTGATTAATAGAATTTCTATAAAATATTTAAAGTTTTTACGCTGACTGCTTTTTTGAATTATTTTTATGATTGAATGAATTTCACGGTCTTCTTAATAATAACTATGGCATAAAACAAAAATAAATGTATATTTTTATGTAAGTTCGTTTTTTTATGTTTTTGTTAATTATTTTGTATAATAAAACTGAGAATTATAATTAATTTTTGTACTGGCTATTTTTATTATTTCGCATAATATTTTTCATTTGTAGATACTATACAATTATCATCTTGAACTTATTGCGAACGAATTTGAATGGACTTACGCGTTTATCTATAATATACAGTGCGATTCTTTATAATAATATTGAAATGAGGGAATCTATTGTAACGGAACGTTTCAGATATTCCAGTTTTTGTAGGTGGTTGTTGAATTTATCGGTTACTAAATTGATTTGCTTCTACCCTACGCGCCGATATTCAATAAGCGATCGACCGCCATCTTACAAAAAACGAAATCGGCTGCGTCACCCTTAGAGCAACCATTTTACATTTTGTTAAATTCTAACTGATATTGTTTAGCAGATTCAATAGTGTTCAGTGCTTGTACACAGTAAATATAGCAGAAACAATTATAGTGACTTATTTTTCCCGATTCGGGAACTAAGACCTGCTTAACAAGAGGGTAGTGAAGAGCTGACGAGAGGACTACCACCTTCACTAAACGCTGCCTACTCTGCCTAGCGGAAATTGACTGAGGGAAGTGTGGTGAATCAGACTTCTGAGAGCGGAGCCTAGCCTAAGCAAACCTTTCTTTTTTTTACTACTTTCTTACTACCTCTCTAATTTTACTTAATTTTCTTGCTACTTTCTACTGTTAGGAATAAATTTATAATCATTAATATAGTATATGTTTTTTTTTTTGTTTTGTTCAGATCTCTAATGTGACACTATGCTTAATTTTATCGAGGGAAAAATATGTAAAAAATGCTAATTTTTTTATGGAATTTTTAAAATTTTTGTTCACTATTGTGACTCCGGTGTAAACAAAGCAGTGTAACTTTGGAAGTAAATGATCTATCGCTGTTAAAGAAATTCCATAATGATGGGAAGTAATTAGGCGTCCTTATAAAATGAAAAGTGGGAAAAAACCTCCCCTCGATTAAAAATAAATATGTATTTTTTTGCATAAATCCGTTATCTTTTCATCAATTTTTACAACAATCCTAAAATTTCTCAATAAGACGCCCCTTTACCTACTTTTTTATTACTTAAAGTTATTCTACAATATTGATTACATACAAGGGCGTCGCCAAGAGGGGGCAGTTGCCCCCCCTAGAGATCAAAGTTTGATTTAGTTACTGTGCTGTCGAGGGCTTGTGAAGTTTTATACGTTGATATTAGAACCGTTCTTATTACAATCGTTATCGAGGCAAAGACTTCCAAAGTGTAACGCTTCATGCTTTCGACTCTACCAGGCGTTCATATTTTTTATCCTCCATAATATTGCCCCCCCATATAAGCCAGTCATAAGCTGGTGACGCCCTTGATTACATATATTTTCTCTTAATAAGCGTACGACTGGAAAAGATAATGGATTATGAAAATAAGAGACGTTAGGTGAATCAGCTGTTAGTTATATTTTTAGTATGAATATTCTAATGGAGGTATTACATAAAATAATATTCTGTGAGGGTACTTGCGATTTTTATCAGTCCATTTATTAAATGTTGACTTTAATACTAAGTCTTCATTCTTCTTCTTAGAGTGCCTCTCCAACTATTGAAGGTTGGCCAGTCAATTTTGCATACTTCTTTTTATCCTTTGCAAGGCGAAACAATTCGGCGGCATTTGAAATTCCAGTCCATTACCGGATATTACGCAACTAGGATTTCCGTCTGTGGCCTGGACGTCTTTTTCCGGCAACTTTTCCCATCATAATGAGCTGCAATAGTTCGTATCGGTCATGCCTAAGCACCTGACATAGGTAAACAACTTTGCGCTGTTTGATGGTCTGCAAAAGCTTGCGTTTTTGATCAACTCGCCGCAGGACTTCTTCATTCGTGAGTTCAAGATATTGCCATCATTCTTCTGTAGGCCCACATTTCAAACACTTCTATACGTTTCCTGAGGTCTTCTTTGACAGTCCAAGCCTCACATCCGTATAGTAGGATAGGCCAGATGTAGCACTGAAGAAGACGTACTCGGAGTGGGATTTTTATGCTGCGACTACAAAGGACCTTTCTCATTTTTCCAAAGGTGCTGCGTGCCATTTCAATGGGAGTCTTAATCGCAATCTCGCTGTCCCAATTCTCTGTAATCCAGGTGCTTATACTTATTAACTTGCTTCAGTTTCTTGTCTGCCACAGAGTTCGGTTAGATTGCAGGCTTGTTGGATATCACCATATACTTTATCTTTTTGACATTTATCCTGAGACCAGCTCTGTTGCTGCATTCATTCACTCGATTAACAATCTCTTGAAGTTCAGATTCTGTGGAAGCTATGAGAACAGTCATCGGCATATCTCATGTTGTTAATGAGACTTCAATATAATCCGTTAAATAATGCATAATTGGCGCCTGGATATATCATAAAGCTCAAAGATGTTTACTAAAAGTGATGACCTATAAAGGCTTTCTTATATCCTACTACTTTGCTCTTTATAGAAAATAAAGTCTTGTCGGTTAGAAAAATGTTTATAAAATCAGTAATTTTGAATATCCACGTAAAACCACCTAATCTTATATTTAAGCGATGGCAAGACCTTGTTTATAACATTCCACGCTGTAAAACAAATTCGCGGATTATTTGGGCCCTAAATTATATAACGAAATTAGCAAAGTAATTAAACAAACTTCCCATTGGTAGGTGTAAGAAAGTTTTGAGTGATTATTTATATGAGCTGAATTATCAAGAGTCAGAAGAGATTATCAAAACAATTGTTTAAATATAATATTACATTTTACCTAAATAAAACTTACATACATATCCACATACAATCATTGTTTCAGTAAATATATGTATCATATATACTTTTCTTTCCCTTCTTTCATTTTTTTAGATTATTATTTATTTTTACTACTATATCTCATTTAACTACTATATGTTGTTGTTGTTTTCCTATGGTACCCCAGTGGTACAGAGGGCCTTCATAAGACGTCGCCATCCGCTCCTGTCCTGCGCCTGTTGCTCCGCGTCCCTTCAACTCAACCCAACCGCCCGCAGCTATATATTATATATAGGTAATATATTATATATACAACTACTATATATTATTAAATTATTATTATAATGGTAATTATTATATATTAGTACTTATGTTAAAAATACTGGCCCACTGAGATACAGTATTCACTAGTTCAGGGGCCAGTGTGATTTTATCTAGTCAAATTAGTTGTTTGTACATGAAAAAAAAAAGATAACCGCAGTTTAGAAGTGCATGCCTATTTTTCTATGCATAATTATTGGCATTTGTATTTTTTAAATAACTACGTATTTATCAAACAATAAAACATGATAGTTTCTGATGAAAAGGAAGCTATTGAAATGGTAAAAGTAAAAAAATATGACAATTTTGGTTTGACATTGACAACTGGCCGTATTATTTCGCCGTATGTTTTCTGTTCGATGATGCCGAATGCCGATTTTATTTATAAAAATATCACACTCGTCTATTAATAAACTTTAATAGTTTTAGAACATTTAAATACTGCAGGGACGATTGAAGGTGCCGTGTTTAAATTACGAGATCTTATTTACGCGTAATAACAAAAAATATTTAATGCAAATATCTTTGTAGTCTTGCAATATGTGGTTTAAAAGTTCAAATAATACTATAAACTCACTAATAAAAAAATTCTACATGGTTATCTCATCAGTCGATTGTGCTAAATGAATCAGTTTGTTGATAAGACCGTAATCTTTGTTGTTCAATTGATTAGGTGTGAACGATCAACATATAGTGATAATCCGGCCTAAAATGTTGTGCTAATAGTTCATGAGAGTATTTACATATTAAATTTTCATATAAATATCAAAAAGGTGTAAAAATGCCTGGGAAAATCAAAGTGAAGGTGTTGGCGGGACGTAATTTGCCGGTGATGGACAGGGCTAGCGATACGACAGACGCGTTTGTTGAGATCAAATTCGGAGGGGTTACTCACAAGACGGATGTCTGCAGAAAGTCACTTAATCCACATTGGAATAGCACAGAGTGGTACAGGTTTGAAGTAAGTATGATTTTCACCTCAATTTTCAAGATTCAAATCATGGTTCCTGAGTCTAACTTGATTTAAATCACCTTTGTAATGGGTCTAAATACAAACTTCATTGTATGTAACCCATTTAAGCAAATATTGCTTGTGTATTTACAATGATTTTAATGTACAATGAAAAATCTTAAAACATCCAAACCAAAGAAATTAACAGAAAAATTGTTTCTAAATTAACCCTACAGGGAACCAGGAGAAGTGCTCACAGAGTTGCTGTCTTAAGTAATTTACCTTCTTGCTTCCCTTCCGGTTTCCTGTCGGGGTCCTGAAAAATACTGTTTTGCTAAGAAAAAGCTAAATATTTGTATTAAAATTTATATAAAAATATGAAATATTAATAATAATCTCTGCTTATTTGACTCCTTACCCTGAAAAGGGATGGCTCGTTACAGCCCAGACTGGGCTCTGTGTGACTTTTTTTATTCTCTCTACTGAAGAGAGAGCTGAAAGGAAATCACTGGGAGTTAGTAAAGAATGTCTAAGCTCACATTACTAGGTTCTTGAGAGGCATTCCAGTGGAGGAGTTTCAGAGTGCCTTGCAGGTGTGACAGAATTGTCTCTGCAAGTGTATTGATATGGGAAGAGACTCAATATTTTTTAGCAATTTGTACCAATTCAATCAATAAGTCTATTTTTCCGAACAAGTGTGCATTACTTTCATTATGTACCCTGTATTTATTGTATAATAATCTTTTATATTTTTATTCTATACTATTTTCTGTAATTTAATTAATATTCCAATATGGGAATTATGAATCTGGATTAATGAAATAACATAAGCATAATTATGGATATAAATTTAGTATATGAATGTATTAATAATTTCTTGTATATTAAATCACATCTTCCTTATTTGAAATGCCTATTGTCAAAGGCCATTGTCCTATCTTAGGTAACATACCTATAGTAGGGACCTGTTCAGGAGGGGAGGTCTTTAAAGTACCATGCTTGGTCACAAGGTTGGAGGGGATGGGGTAAGCTTCAATTTAGGCAATGTGTTCCTTGAAGATTATTGAGATGAAAGAGAAATATGAATAACAGAGTTGTTTTTGTAAAAATCTATCTATGTAATACCTGCATGCAGAACCCTTTAGCAAGGAGTGTTGTGGCTCCTGTGTTCACATTAGTCATGACCTATTCCCCAACCCACAAAGTTGCAGCATAGCAATTCAGTGAGACTGTAAACTTTTCCCACCAATAGTGTATAATTGGACGTCTTTTGATCCCTGGTCATGATGCTTGCGGTCACAAGCCATTGAGAATGTTCCCCATCCTCACCATGTGCTTGTAATTGTTCCATGTGCTATTTTCATTGACACACTACTTCTATGAGCCAGGTCCCAAAAACAAAGTAAGCCTAGACTCTGCTAGTATTTTCTCCGAACAAGCTTAAATCACCTTAAGGATAAAAAAATCCAAAATTAAGGATAAAAAAAATCCAAATTTTATGTATTTTTTCCGATAGCTAAAATGGTTATCTTGGTGATCATTAAAAATCGGCATATTGGGGTCTCTGGGAGGCGTCCGCATCGCCGTCGGGTGGTCCATGACATACCTCGGACTGGTGCTCAATGGACAATGGGACTTTATTTTTTTTATTGCATAGGACAGCAGACAGGCTGACAGTCCGCTTAGAATTTAGCAGTTACCGTCGCCTATAGGTGTTTGCAATGCCAGTGGTATCGCGAACAAGCTGCTGTCCCATAAGGGTACAGGAACTTGGGTCACTAATGCCGGAACACAACACAAGGTTATTATGGCGGCATACTTAAGACCAAAGGTGGTCGGCATCCAGACGGGCTTGAGGCCCTACCACGTAGCTAGGGTGGGTTGTTTCGTCGCCTTTTACGACAGGCCAACCCCGGCCATAGAGGTTAGTATTCTTTCTTCGCCCCTGCACGGATAAAAAAAGCGGCGTATTTTGAGAGCCTGGCGCTGAAACTCGTTCGGGCGGCAGCGAGGCTCCCGCCTGCTGCCGAACGTCGGTGGGACGGGTGCAGTGTACCGCAGGCTCTTTGAAGAGACCATGCGGTCGATGGTCAAACCCGTCAAGAAAAAGGGTTTCTCCCCAAGTCCAAAAAAAATTGGAATCTAAAAACAAATTGAAGCTTAAAGTGATTTTTGTTCAAAAATGTTTAAAAGCATTTTTTATATTATTTTATTAAAAGCATTTTTTATATTATTTTTAATAATATACCTAGTCAGGTCATAAGTATTGTCACACAGTAAAAACTTTTCTTTTAGAATGCTGGCCACAAAAAAGTTTATTGAATTCGAATGTCGAATTGTTCATGAAAATAAAAATGTATAACTTTTAGAATTTTACTCATTTTTAAATATGGAGTGGACGATTAAAGAATACCGTGTTGCAGTTATTGCGTTGCATCGTTGCGGTTACGCGCCAATTCAAATTTTTAACATACTGAAAAATTTGAATATTACCAAAAGATTCGTTTATCGTACCATCAAACGATACAATGAAGACTCTAGTGTAGATGACAGGTCAAGAAGTGGTCGCCCTCGGTCTGTTAGGACTCCAGCAGTGATAAAAGCTGTGAAGGCACCAATTCAAAGAAATCCCAAACGTAAGCAGAAACTGTTGGCCCTTCAGATGGGGTTAAGCAGAACCACGGTGAAAAGGGTGTTAAATGAAGACTTAGGGCTTCGGGCATATCGAAGAAAAACAGGACATCGTTTGAATGCTCGTCTAATGGACCTGAGACTGAAGAGATGCCGCGCTTTGTTGAAGCGGTACGCGGGAAAAAAATATCGGGAAATTATTTTTTCGGATGAAAAAATGTTTACCGTAGAAGAGAGCTACAACAAACAAAATGATAAGGTGTACGCACACAGTAGTGAAGAAGCGAGCAACCGTATTCCGCGTGTCCAACGAGGTCATTTTCCATCCTCGCTCATGGTATGGTTGGGAGTTTCTTATTGGGGCTTAACAGAGGTACATTTTTGTGAGAAAGGTGTAAAAACGAATGCTGTTGTGTATCAAAATACAGTCCTGACGAACCTTGTGGAACCTGTTTCTCATACCATGTTCAATAACAGGCACTGGGTATTCCAACAAGATTCGGCGCCAGCTCATAGAGCGAAGAGCACACAAGACTGGCTGGCGGCGCGTGAAATCGACTTCATCCGGCACGAAGACTGGCCCTCCTCCAGTCCAGATTTGAATCCGTTAGATTACAAGATATGGCAACACTTGGAGGAAAAGGCGTGCTCAAAGCCTCATCCCAATTTGGAGTCACTCAAGACATCCTTGATTAAGGCAGCCGCCGATATTGACATGGACCTCGTTCGTGCTGCGATAGACAACTGGCCGCGCAGATTGAAGGCTTGTATTCAAAATCACGGAGGTCATTTTGAATAAACTTTAATGTCATAAGAATCTATGTTTTGTTAAGTTCATTTTGGTATATGAATGGTTACATAATTAATAAACTTGTTACAATTATTTTACATTAAACATGTGACAGAATTTATGACCTGACTAGGTATATATATATATATATATACAAGAATGGCTCGTTTAAAGATATAAGATAAGATTACTACATGCTTAAATAAATCAATTCTTTCAAAAGTTATGCGTGGTTAAAAAGTTTTTTATTTAAAAATGCTTGTTATTATTTGCTATTCATGAAATATAAATAGTACCCCTCGTGGCAGAGCACTTGTGTTATGGATATTAGACAACTGATGTATAAGTATTATTTACCGAGACTCCAGACTAGAATCGAATCCGTAGGCCCACGTAAGATTTCTGACATGTTAAAGCCATTGAAGTTTTCTATTACTTGGATACTCCAATTACTGTTTCCAATTTCTTTACTGACTTCAATTATTATTTCTGATCGTATGCCTTGGCACAGCGAGATGCTGGATCCTAAAAAGAAATTTGTCTTAAGAATGTAGAAGCACTGGCCCCGATTCATCAATGCTTCTCTATCATTGGCCGTATGCCAAGTGCGGTGTTTTGAAATGATATTTGTATGACGTTTGGCGTATCCCCTGCTAGCGTTGCGTACTTGAGGAAATGAGCTACGCTTCCGCGTCTGCTATTACTGTCTATTGTGTCTGTCTATCTTAAATATAATAGCAATTTTCTTAGAGATAACCCACACATGTTCACATGCTTGGCGCCTTCTTTATCAAATCTACAAACAATTTTTTAACTCTTTCTCTTCTTAGTTATCTGTGTGATTAGTCAGTAGTAACCATCAAGTTGTTATTGCTTATTAAGTAGAATTCGCAAAGTGTTTCTTCCATAGTTATGCCAAAGTGTCACGCTTTAGCCAATTTACTCTGACTTGAATATACTGATTCGATTCGCCACTCTGTTAGCACGCCCAGTGGCGGATTTGCCCTAAGGCCCAGGAGGCCCGGGCCTAGGGCGGCCAGATATTGGGGGCGGCCAATCGTGACAAAAAGTTCACTGATGATAACAAGAAATAACTCAAAGTACGTAAATATTCTAAAGGCTCGCGCACATTATGGTGGGGCGCACTGCACCGCATCGTATAACAATAATCTTCCTAAATCACTTTTGTATTTCTTATAAATACAAATTTACAAAGATAAGGTGCAACATGTCAACAAATTTATTCGAGCGTCAGCCTTTAAAAGGCTAATTTATCCTGAAAGTACTGGATATGTTTTTTGTGGGTCTTGTCTTCTTTTTAATGGTGGGGAGAGTCAGTTCGACAAAAAAGAAGGTTTCGATGATTGGAAAAATTCTTATTATCGTGTATCAACTCATGAGAATTAGCC
Source organism: Malacosoma neustria (assembly GCA_963693495.1). NCBI lineage: Eukaryota > Metazoa > Arthropoda > Insecta > Lepidoptera > Lasiocampidae > Malacosoma > Malacosoma neustria. The sequence goes on along the minus strand of OY856390.1, from coordinate 1,828,195 downwards.
GACTCACAAATTATCTGCCCTGCATATGAATGAAGGAAGCAACACGTTAGATCGCATTGACTACGCATTAACAATGCAATTAGATGAAAAAATAAATTACTGGAAAAACATTTTTAAAAGAGTAGTCGCATGTGTAAAAGCGCTTGCATCACATGGTTTGCCTTTCAGAGGACACGACGAGAAATTTGGTTCACTTCACAATGGAAATTATTTGATGTCCTTAAAGCTTATTGCTGAGTTCGATCCGTTCTTAGCAAAACACATTACACGTTATGGGAATCCAGGCTCAGATTATACAAGTTATCTTTCTTCAACAACATGCGAAGAATTCATTCCGCCTATGGGAAAAAAAGTTCTAAAGATGAGAGAGAGTAGAGAAGTATTAAAAGCGAAATATTTTTCTCTGATCATTGACTCAACGCCGGATATATTAATATAACGCCAGCTCACTTATGTAATCAGATATGTCCTGCCTAATGGATCACCTGTAAAACGTTTCCTCAAGTTCATTTCAAACACCGGCCATAAATCACAACAAATGAGAAATGCTGTTACCTCATCTTTAACTGAATTGGGAATTGATATTTCAAACTGCCGAGGGCAATCTTATAACAGCGCAGCTAACATGTCAGGCCTACAAGCTAAAATAAAGGAAATTTCTCCCCTTGCCGAGTATGTTCTCTGTTCAGCACACTCGCTCAATTTAGTAGGTGAATGTGCAGCTGAAAGCAGCCAAGAGGCTTGCTCATTCTTTTCTCTACTCCAAGAGTTGCACAATTTCTTTGCACCGTCAACTCAGCGTTGGGAACTTCTTCAAGCCCATTTCACCATCAAAAGTCTATCGACGACTCGTTGGTCAGCTCGTGCAGACGCATGCAAAAGTTTACGAGAATCATGGAGTGAAATCGATAAAGCGTTAGTCTTCGTCGAAAATGACACACAATAGAAGAGAGCAGTTATATGCGAAGCAAGAGGTATTCGTCTGAAACTGGAACGTTTAGAAACGGCTGTCATGACTGTTTTTTGGGGATGTTTATTGGATCGCATTAACGCCACAAGTAAAAAACTTCAGTGTGGAAATTGACATTACCATTTACCACTGTCATAGAACTCTATGAGGTACTAATTACATTTTATTGGCGAAACTCGAGATAATTTCGATGATTTCGAAAACAAAGACAAAAATCTGTCCTTTGTACAGAAATATGAAAGAGCTTTTCGACGCAATCGAAAACGTAAGCTACTTCCTGGCGAGACTAATACAGGTGAAGAGATGCAACAAGTGAATGGTCTCAATAATTTCAGAATCACTACTTACTGATACATTGTCAGAAGATCTCCAAAAACGACGAGATGCTTATAAATTACTTTACAATAAATTTAATTTTATTACCAACCTGACGAAATTATGCGCATCAGAAGTCGAAGAAAAGGCCAAAGCATTGCAAATGGTTTACTCTACTGACTTAGAAGACAATTTTTGAGAAGAATGTCTCCATTTTCGTGTTCACTGCAGTATAAAAAATGAGGATCGGAACAATGCTATCAGTTTGTTGAAATGGTTACTAACTGAAGGTCTTCAAACCATTTACCCAAACGTGGATATTGCTCTTCGTATGTGTGTGTGTGTACTCCCGCCAGTAATTGTTCTGGAGAACGATCGTTTTCTTGTTTGCGACGAGTATTTACGACGAGTATTTGCGAGATTATTTACGCACAACAATGACGGAGCAAAGGTTAAACGATCTTGCTTTGCTTAACATAGAAGCTGATTTTTTAAGGAAATTGGATTGCGAAGATTTAATTAATCATTTTGCTGCGCTTAAGTGCCGACGAGTTTTGTAACACGTTGTAAAACACTTACTAAATCTTATCTTGTATGAGAATAAACCTGTAATTAAATAAATAAAACCATTTTAAATGTTTTATTTAAATGTGCAATTATCCCTGAATCCTCAGAAAATATTACACACTAGCAGATATTATAGATAATTAAATTTCTGAATCGATTTCGATAAAAGTTGGCTAGAAAGTAAATTCATTGTGTACTCAATATGATGGTTGCTAAGAAAGGGGTGGCTGGTACTTACTACATGGCCTGGAACCTAGGGCGGCCAAGACTGCAAATCCGCCACTGAGCACGCCCCAATAATATTACGTCGTGAAATGACCGGTGATGATACGCTAGTTGTGTATCATACGGCAAGTTCGAATACAAAAAGTCCTTCTCAATTTGTCCAATCCAGACACAATTCTTAAATTATTTTTTCTTTCACATTCTTTGCTCAATTTGTCAGTTATTTTGTATTCTCTGTCAACGAAGGAAGAAAGTTCTTGTACGCGAAATGTTTAGTCCTTGCACGGAATATTACTATCTTTTTCTTTTATTGCTGTAGGACAGCAGACAGGCTGACGGCCCGATTAGAATTTAGCAGTTACCGTCGCCTATGGGCGTTTGCAACGCTAGTGGTATCGCGAACACGCTGCTATCTCATAAGGGTACAGGAACTTGGGTCAGGAACAGAACTTTTCCTTCTAAATAGCCGACTGAGAATATAACCCGAAATCACCGCTTGATATTGTCCGACTTTAAACACAAACAAATTGCAGGTAGACGAATCCGAGCTCCAAGACGAGCCGCTCCAGCTGCGACTGATGGACCATGACACGTATTCAGCTAACGATGCCATCGGCAAGGTCGTTATTAGTTTAGCGCCGCTTCTAGCCAGAGAAATCAACACCGTTAAGACTACCACGGCACCCCATGGTGGTAAACAACTTTCTATGTATACTAACGGTCCGTCCCGGCTTCGCAGGGTGGACATTTTTAAACGTTTTGAGATAAACGTAAAGCAAGACATAAGTAGCTTTTTTATTAAAATTTTAGTAGGAATCTCTAATTTTTCTAATAATAAATATAGTCTATGTAACTCAGGGATAATATATCATTCTAATGATACAAGAATTTTGGAAATCGGTGTAATAGTTTTTGAGTTTATTCGTTACAAACATACAAAGATTCAAGTCTTTCTCTCTTTATAACATTACCGTAGAATATTGTTAACATAAAGGTTAAGGGTGCTTACATAAAAAAACAGGTTTTTTTAAACCTGTTTCTTTATAAGAGAGTGCATAAGATAATACAGAAATATTATACCTGCACCGATCTGTGCCGACCAGCACAGATTTGTCTGTACCGGAAACCTGTTTCTTTATGTATGCACCCTAACCCGCCAATCCGTCTTGGACAAGTGTGGCGGGGATACTATCCATTTAAGGAGAAGTAGACATGCGTAAAACAGTGCATCATGAAGTGATGTGATATGTCATTACATTTCGTTCCGAGTAATATTACATTTTACCATCACTTCAAACATCACGCGTGATGTCGCCATGTCGCGCTATGCGACAGCGCACTACACTTCAAACATCACGCGTGATGTCGCCATGTCGCGCTATGCGACAGCGCACTACACTTCAGACATCACGCGTGATGTCAGCATGTCGCGGTATGCGACAGCGCACTATCACTCCACAGTATCACTTCTGTGATATTGTAATGGCATGGCATCGAGCGATGTGATGTTTCGTAGTGATATTACTGATCGACGATGTGCGTCTTGAGGTGACATGAAAAAAAATTATTACTAATTTATACAATGATTGCGTGTTTTTATGTACAGATTATACATGCCTTCATATTTACATATTATATACATTCTTAAACATAATTTTACATGTAAACTTTTTTTTATAAATATACCTTTTTTTTACTTATTATACATACATTAAGTAATGGTAAACGCTATTGATTTTTGTTTATTTTGTAAGAATATGAGACTAGTTATATAGAATTATTTTAATTGTTTGCCTAAATGTGGTATTTGTGACAGGTAAAGTGTATCTATAATTACGGCTTGCGCCGCCAGATTTTAATGCAAAATGAACGGGCTTGAAAAAAATTATTTTGTATGGACAGGTGTATGGTTTTATTTTTTATCCTAATGTATATATAATCTTTGTAATTTACAATAAAAAATCTCTATGTCATCGCTTTAATTTTTGAATTATGACGCTACCTCTGTATTCAGCGTATCGTAATTCTACACCATAGTTGAATAATAATAAACAAAACACTTAAATAAATAGCTTCATTCATATTAAACAATAAACATAAAAAACATAACACGTTGGTGTTACAATGCAAAATGAATAGTTTTGTGAAAGGGATTAAGGGACCCCCGGGGCGGAAGATATAACAATGGATGGGGCACGGTCATGTGGCAACCTCGAGTTTCGAGCATCTGAGATATACCGAACATTGCCGAACGTCAACGTAAGTCATGAATTGCAGTTCGTACTTTCGTACTGTGCAATGATATGCCGCGCGGACAGCGCGTAATGTTTAGTGTGATGGGTGATGTTTAATTTAGTCGAGTAATGTGTGATACTACAGTACGCGGTCGGGTAATATTACGCGTAATACATTACTCGCATTACTTACACAAGTCTAAGGAGAAGGCCCGAGCCTAGTTGTGGGAAGTGGACGTGACGAAGATGAGCTCAAGGTTACTGTGTAATTAACTAATCTGATGACATTTTTTTTTATATTTCAGGTGCAATGATGTCAGGATGGATACCAGTGTTCGACACATTGCACGGCATTCGTGGGGAGTTGAACGTAATTGTCAAAGTTGAATTGTTCTCAGACTTTAACAAGTACAAAACATCTAGTTGTGGCGTACAGTTCTTCCACTGTAAGATTTTTAAAATATCCTCTAAACTAGGCTAAAGTCTATATCGCAGCGCTTTTATCTCGCCCTTTATTCAGTGACTCTAGGTTTAAGATGTAGTAACTTCATTCGTATTTATGGTACAAGGGCCAGTTCCCTTAATTTATTGCTTTTCTAATTTTTGTACAATTTTTGGTATAATTACATATATTTTGATCAAATATTAAAAATACATTATTTTATAATAGGACAGTTACAAATAAATTACATAAAAAACTGTGGAATCGCTGGAAGCCAGGCCAATAGCGCAAGCTACCGGCAATTAGAGTTCCAGAGAGAAATCTCCTCAACATACGTGCCGTGCTCAGGAGAACCGCCTTCTGTATCCGACCCTTCACCCATTTACCTAGCGAAAGCCTCTAGGTGTTTGTCGAGGCTCTTCGCTACAAGCCCATCCACTGACACCACTATCGACACGATGCTCGTTGATTCCGTGCGCCACATGGCCGTAACCTCGTGAGCGAGATCTAAGTACTTCGTAATCTTGCTAGTTTCCGCTTTCACGAGATTACCATCATACGGGACACTAATATAAATTATCATCGTATGTCTCGCAGATCGATCTATTATCACAATATCAGGCTTATTGGCAACAATAGTCCTGTCTGTGATAATAGATGGGTCCCCAAGTAGAGCGAGTCGATAGTGGTCATCCACTGACGAGAACTGACTCAGGCGTGTATTTATGTTGCTGATAGATAATTCTATCCGTGCAGGGGCGGAGAAAGAATACTAACCTCTGCGGCCAGGGTCGGCCTGTCGTAAAAGCCGACAAAACAACCCACCCTAGCTACGTACGCACGCCATAATAACCTTGTGTTCCGGCATTAGTGACCCAAGTTCCTGTACCCTTATGGGACAGCAGCGTGTTCGCGATGCCACTGGCGTTGCAAACACCCATAGGCGACGGTAACTGCTAAATTCTAAGCGGGCCGTAAGCGTGTCTGCTGTCCTACACTAGTAAAAAAAATTCTGGCTTCTAGGTTGTTATTGTTATTATATGTATATTTTTTATTGCAATGGAGCAGTAGACAGGCAGACGGCCCACTATCATCCGCTATCTATTAAATAGATAGCGGATGATAGCGGTAGCCAGGGGCATGGAATCTGTTCGCTTATGTCGGTATACAACACAATAGTTATTATGGGGTTATACTTGAAACCCGTGTTGATTGCCATCCAGGCGGGCTTGTAGCGATACCGGGTTGTTTTGTCGCCTTTTACTACAGGTTGACTCCGTCCCTTACGAACAAAAATATCTATACATATATTTTATATAATAAGCTTTTTGCGAAAGTCAGTCACCAAATGACATGGTTGAATCTCTGAAGTAAAAAATATTTAGTTTATTTCGGGGTCTTTATATTAAAAAAATGAAAAGAAGAAATGTGCTCCTCCTAGGTCCGATGATACCACCCGGATACAGAGCAACGGCTATCCACGGTTTCGTCGAGGAATTGGTTGTGAACGACGATCCGGAATATCAGTGGATTGATAAAATAAGGACGCCGAGGGCTTCTAACGAAGCTCGACAAGTCGCCTTTATCAATCTCAGTAATCAGGTATGTTATGTATCTTATTTTTGGTTTGTATTATATCCTATATTAACTTAATCTCCGTGCAGGGGTGGAGTAAGAATACTCACCCCTTCGACCGGGGTTGGCCTGTCGTTAAAAGCGATAAAATAAGCCCTAGCTACATGGTCCAAGCCCGTCTGGATAGCAACCACCCGTGGTTATAAGTATGTCGCCATAATAATCTTGTTTTGTGTTCCGGTATTAGTGACGCAGGTTCCTGTGCCCCTATGGGATATCAGCGAGCCCTTAGAGTCGCAAATATCCATAGGCGACGGTGGCTGCGTTCTATTAAGTGAGTCATCAGACTGTTTGCTGTTCTTTAGCAATAATAAAATCGCGCTGGCTCGTGTATGCCTTTTTGTGTGTTCTCCAAGTGGAAACGTCTTGCGCACACGCATGGTAGTGTGGGATTCTAGGGAGACAGCGCGCGCCCCCCTCCCCCACCTTTCGGAGACGGGCAGCGCTTGTTATAAACGATAAAACAATATTTTTATTCATTCGTGCCGCAGAAACCGAAGACTATACTTACGCTTAACCCGATAACTGGTGGAATAAACTTTTGTTCAACTCGTTTTACAATGGTGATATTTTTCTTCTTAATTAGAAGTTATATCGTCACACCTCAAGTAATAAAAGGAAATAAATAGTCTTCACTTTACTGATTTTATTTATTGCGTCAGAATATTTTAAAACATATATAAATCAAACAACTAATGCAGAAAAAAATAATTAAACCATTTAAATAATTATTTCGTAGTATGATATTCTAAATTTCCATCTTTAAAAATGTCGTCATGCCCATTGCAGTAGTACTTCGTGTATGACGAAATATTTCGTCATACCCAGTTAACAGGTTAAATATGTAATTTAACGAGCAAAGACGGTTATACTATTATTATAATACTCGTAATTTAGATGCAATATTGAGTGTACATGTTTATTTATTAGGTCCAAAGGTTAGTTGGTCTCAAAGCTTCCGAACTCGGAGCGAACGCAGTTGTTGGCTATCAACAGGACTTTGACTTGGAGGGGGAGGCGGGTGTCGTGGCAAGAGCCGTTGGTGAGTAAACAGTGATATTATCAATACCTTGACAGAGATATTTTATTTCTTATGACGGTGGCGTTGTAGACAGCTTTAGAGAATTATTACCAGCGCAGTGATTTCCTTCCAGTGTCGAGGCGTGAGACTTCAGTCCCTTATGGAAACTAGGTTTAGACAATTTTTACTACATTAGAACAATATTAGAACCATAAACACATAAACTTTTTAGCTGTATTGCGTTTTAGCCTTTATAAAAAAAAACTATAATGTAGCGTATTTTCTCTATGTCCATCTTTGACGCGCGCTCGATCAAAACAAGCTCACACAGTCATTGACGTTATATTTACGGTTTACCTGTTAATGTCCATCATGCACGTAACCCTCGGTGCGGTTTTAATGTGTTGGTTATTAGATATATATAATACTAGCTGTGCCTGCGACTCCGTCCGCGTAGAATAGTGACTGGGCAGCATTTTTGGATATATCTTATGGTATATTTTGGATTACAAACCCTATAAACACTAAAAAATAAATAAATGAAATATGCAAACAGTCAGTATTATCGAATGCAACTGTTACGCCATGCGCCTCCAGAATACGTACGTTCGAACCTACAAAGTCCAGTCTAAGTTAAACCCTATTTCATATTTATGATTGATGACATAAGTCTGAGGTCAACTTAAATTGGAAATTCAACCTAATAAGTCCAGCCTAAGCTGAACCCTATTTCATATGACTGATGATATAAATCTGAGGTCAACTTAAATTGGATAATAAAATTTCCGAAACGTATCATTTTTAACAAAAACTATTTTTTTTTTTCTAAAATAAAAATAGCCTAAGTTACTCCTTGGTACATCAGCTATCTGCCAGTAAAAGCCCCGTCAAAATCGGTGCAGCCATTTCAGAGATTAGCCGGAACAAACAGACAAACAGACAAAAATGGTAAAAAGCGGTTATTTTAATATTACAAACAGACACTCCAATTTTATTTATTTGTATAGAGTATAGATAAAAAAGGTGTATTTGATAGTGTAAGGTTTTCATCTTTTTAGGTACGGCTGTCAGTATTACGCCTCTCCCGACGCCAAGTCATCCAACTAACATGCCTCCGTGTACACAGCAGTGAGTAACTCACCCTATTACACTACTGCTAATTTTAATCAAAAAATATTTACTTGGTTATCATATCGGGTCTAATGATGAATGAAAAATTCGTCATATGGAAATTTCAAAAGGCGTTCGAAAATTTAATAGCCCGCATCTATTGATATATTCTTTTTTTACTTGGAATCTCTTCAATCGTCCACCGGTCAGGTTCCAATGTCTTATCAGTTCGGAATCGTTTATCAAACAGCTAGACTGGCGCTTCATGCTTTTATCATATAGAACCAATAGTAATTGCAACAAATTTATATTAGTCGATTGCAGGAATCTAGGTTTTGTCTTATGTGGTCTGCCTATGTTATAGTTTTAAGTTAGTCTCTTATACTATAATATATTAATAAATATTATATAATAAATAATAAAAATGGAAATATTAAAATAAAAATGTATAAATATTTAAAAATATATAATTAATCTATATACATACATATTTCTATTTTGACCAGTTTTTAAAAAAAATTTGCTTACTGTTGTTAAATTTTAAAGGCAAAGCTTTAAATGTTGTCAAATCAGTTAAAGTAACAAGTAGATTAGCATACCAGTGAAAATACTCAATAAATTTTATTTTTGCATGGTTTGTTCGTGTACGCTTATGAATTAAACAAATTTAGACAATTAAAAAAGTATTTGGACATTTTGGCCGTAAATAGCGACAATATGACTGATTTGAATGAATATTACCAAACTCACCAAGAAGAGCTTCAGAGATTAGTTACTATACTAAACCCGAATGCTCCATCGTTTTTGGATGAGACAGAAAACATAGAGGAAGATGACGAAAAAAGTCTAAATCAAACTAGACAGTCTAGCATCACTAGTTCAGGAAATCATTCTCTATACCAAGATTATTATGCATCTCAAAGGAGTTTGAAACACATAACTGAAGATCAATCCGATCTCAACAGGCTGTTAAATAAAAGGGACGATTATGACTCTGATTCGTCAGGGCCGTTGCAGAAGATAAGAAAGTTGAAAACAAATTTATTTAGTAGGAAATTTCGCTCGCGCAAAATCGACAAACAAAATGATTCGATTTCCCTCAAATCAAATTCATCTGACACGTCAAAGATATCAATGACCGATATCAAAAATGAGTTTAAAAAATTTAAGAAATTGAAAAAGATTCGTAAACAATTTGTTAACAAAGAAGATGAAGGCGAAGGCATGGCTTCTGTTTTGGCTAGATCTGTTATACATGCTCATACTAGTTTAGCATGTATAGCTGAAACTCAAGATTCTGAGCATTCACCAAGTTCGACAATGAGACGCACTAGTGAATTTGAACCGACTATGAACATGTCCGACGAAGATCATCCAAGAAAAATGTCTATAGAACAAAATACCGACACTAAACTCATTGATAGTGCTAAGAATACACCAGAAATACGTTATTCATCTCTTACCAACGTAAGTTCAGAAGGTACAGAACCTGTTTTGAATAAGCTTTCTGAATCTTGTCCTACGACACCGATGGTTGGTCGGAGTGAAAATTTTCTTAAATTGCCTGGCGAAGTTGGCTACTTTGGATCCGTATCTTCTGCTTTATCAGCAGATAGCTCCGAAGTATATTCTAGTACTGACGATGATGAAAGTTCAGAAATTAAAACTGACACAGAAAAATCTATTGAAACCACGAGCTCTGTGGTTTCACAAGTGTTAAGACACGAAGTTAATCCGAATTTTATTGCCCAGATGGATAAAAAGTTGAGTATATTAGAATCTGTGACTCCAGATCTTAATGAAATTGCCCAACAAGATACGATTACAGTATGTGAAGTAGAAACAACGTCGACTGAGAAGAATGTTGAACAAACAAAACACTCAGAATCCGAAGGACTAGACCAATCAGAGATTCACGCTAAGAGTAATAATATATTGACAACATCTAAAAATCATCTTGTTGTTCCTGAGTTCGAAACAAAAATTGTTGACAGAGATGATATGAATATCAGAGACCCACACGAATCTTCGTCATCGAAAACTGGCTCACTATCTCCGCCAATAAGGTCGAATTCCAGCTACATAAAATTGCATAATCCTTTTACCCACAGAAAGGCAGCTAAAAGTATCAGTGCTCCATCTTCTCCTACAGAAAAGCATGGTTTCGTTTATCGTTCTTCGAAACGCATAAAACAAGGAATTACCAAGTTATCCAAGAGTATCTCACATTACTCTTTGATGCCCAAGAAAAAGCAAGAAAAGACATTAAGTCAGCCCGGCTCATCTTCTGAATTTCCTTCCAAAGTTCCTAGTGAGACCGTACTTGGATCTCTCTTTATGTCTTACTCAGATTTGCAGTCTTTAAACAACGAAGGTTTGACACCAAATAAATTGCATAAGAGCGATGAGTTAGATCGCAAAAAGGTGTCAATGTATATTGGTTCTGAACCTGCATCTCGAGCTTCTTTCAGTGGATCACTTTTTCCTTTCCATTTAAAAGAAGATCATGATCATTACAAGAAGGATAAACATGGATTAAAGCCGACAGGTTTAGTTCATACTGCTATGGAGACAATATTGATCGACAAAGTGCAATCGCTTTTGATATCTCCGGAACCTGTTAATACAAACCAATTTTTTGCTGATGTTAGTGAAAGGCTAGAAAAGGTTGAGGAATCGAGAAATAATATTTCTAATGTTTATAAAGCCAAATCTTTGTCTCCGGAAATATCTAGTAATCAAATCTTGAAGGACTTCAGCGAACCGCTTAAAGAAGTTAAACTAAAACATTCAGAATATGTCGTACAAACGACTGACAATTCACACCATAAAAATGCAGAGTCCAGTGGTTTAGTGCACAGAGATATGGAGACCATGCTACTGAATAAAGTTCCATCTTCAATTAGTCCTAAAGTTTCTGAGTTTATGAAAACACCAGCCTGTGAAGGTAAAATGCATGAAAATGTTTCGAAAAGCCCTAACAAAGGAATTGAACATAAACAAAAGATATGTGAATCACCTATTTCACCTACAAGTATCGTATACACTGCAATGGAGACAATGTTAATGGAAAAAGCACAAACTGTTTTACCACAAACACCAGAATATATAGAACCAGAAAAAAACTTAGAACATAAAGAAATTCGTAAAGCAAAATCAGAATCTCCTAGCTTAGTCCGTACTGCGATGGAAACTATGCTTCTTGATAAGGCTCAGACTTTGATCCCGGAAAAAGCTAAGCCTCTTCACACAAAACACACTGATGATAATGTTTTAGAAAGAAGAGATTCAAGAAGTTTAATTAAAAAGCCTAAAGCCGTTAAAACAGCAATTGAAAAAGTTAATTCCTTTTTAGGTCCTTTAACACCAGATTTAGTCATTGAAAAGGCTAAAAAGTTTTTTGACGATGGAAAGGATGAAAAGCCTAGTCTATTACATACAGCAATGGAGACAATGCTTATGGAGAAAGTGCAAGCATTGATTGTTCCGAAACCAGACACAGCAAGTCACGAAAAGGGTTTTAACAGTACACAAGAAAAAACAGAAAACCGGGAGAGTGTTAATAATGTAGACAAATCAGATCAATCTCAAACTGATAATGAACAAACTGAGAAAAAGGTATTTGAAAATGCAAGTCATGATTTAATTCTTCCATCTCAGTATTTGGATGAGACTCAAGCTTGTAGCTCGCCTGAAAAGACAATTTCAGATTTAAACGATAATAAAAATGAGCCCGAAAGTTTGGCTCAATCTGCAATGCAAACTATACTAATTGGCAAAGTGCAAACACTCTATCGTCATAAAACAGATCAAGTGACAAAAACAGATTTTGAACCGCTTAATTCTATCAAAGTTACAGAGGCAAAACTTTCAACAAAACCACGTATTGTTAACGAAACGTTGAAAAGTAAAGAGAATTTAACGGAGAGGAAAGAAAGAGCCTTGACAAGACAAGACAGTATACATTCGTCTTCATCGAAAGAATCACTTGCTGAAGCGTCCAGAATGTCCATTAATCCCACTAGTATTATAACAAAACCCATCATAACAGTACAAGTAACAAGTCATTTGGAGACCATACCGTCATTGCCTGAAAGTGTAGAACAGGAGAGCATTGATATAGAAGACACTAACAAAGCTAGTGTGTGTGATAACTTGCATGCAGTGTGCGGTGTCGACAGGGACAAGGAGAAAGAGAGGGAGAGGGAAAGAGGCTCGCCAAGACACGCGAGGCACGAGTCGTGCGGCAATCGAATGGACCCGGTCGCCACCACGCAGAATTCGTCATTGAACGCCTCGTCAACGCCGCTCGGTATTCATCGGAGATCTTCGGATTCTGATCTCAGCGTTACGCCCAAAGGTTTGTTTTTATTATACTCAACATGAACTCATAGTAGCTTCATCAGAAAGTTAACGTAATAGTCCAGTGATTTAATATCTGTTGTATCAATATTATTAATCACCTTCAGTACTAATAATCACGACTCGTTTGTTTCAGTGCTTTGTATATCCGCAAGTTGGATTCCTTCGCAGTATAAAATATTTGTATCACCTACGAGTGTCTTGTTCTGCATTGGTTATGCATGTCCGTTAATTAAAAATTCAAAAATATTTTCGTGTACTGTATTATATTTAAATATATCGATTATAGATACATTTACGAATATTGCCGCCAAATATTGATATAATACCGCTGGATTCTGTTTAATATTGTATTGATATTCAATAAAATTGAAAATTATTAATTAAATTGTAGGTGGCTCTTTAAATACATCCGCGGGTAACGTAGGAAGCGGCGGAGGCGCCATATTGAGGCCGTCGATGAATAGCAACAATCTAGATATGCTTGAATATCCGTTCCTAACCATAACTGAATATCCTCCTGGGTTTATCGTTCACATAGGTAAGTCTACAATAGTATACTAGCGCTAAAAGTAGTGCTCCTTGACACAAAAATGTCGTCATATAAAAAAAAATGAAACAAACAATTATTAAGCAACCAAAGGCCTACTGAAATAGAAGTCTAGGGCATATTACTAAAATTTTTAATTGATTATTGGCCCTTACCTCATTATGTTCCCTTCTCAGGTTCCGTTTCTAATTTCATACTACATATATATAAACCTTCATAACTGCTAAGGTCTATTTCATTCGGAAACATACCCATATGTGACCCGATTAGGTGTTTAGGTTCTTCAAAATATCACTTTTAGTCACAGGTAGGAGAAGGGGCTTAGGTTTTCGTCACGTATTCAGTATCCTCGAAAATATTTTTTTTATTGCTGTAGGACACCAGACAGGCTGACGGTACACTTACCGTCGCCTATGGGTGTTTGCAATGCCCATGTCGCATAAGGGTACAGGAACTTGGGTCACTGGTACAAAATACAAAGTTATTGTGGCAGCATACTTAAGACCAAAGGTGGTCGCTATCCAGACGGGCTTGGGGCCCTACCACGTAGCTAGGGTGGGTTGTTATGTCGCCTTTTACAACAGGCTGACCCCGGCCGCGGAGATCAGTATTCTTTCTCAGCCCCTGCACAGATAAAACTGTGCGGATTCTTAGGCTTTCTTGAGCTATATTCAAATATACAAAAAAAAAATATGACCTGTTTAATTTTTACTTGATAATAAAGACAAATATGAACTAAATTATTGTTTTTTAATTGTCGGCAAAAAATGATTGAAAACCGTATTTGTGATTTAATACGTGAAAACTAGAGGGGGTGGGGGATCTACTCATGTGTTACGGATTGTCACCAAAGGGAGTAAAACACAAAAATATGTCACGTAATTCCGGTATGTTCACTTATAAGCAATATCCGTGCAGGGGCGGAGAAAGAATACTAACCTCTGTGGCCGGGGTCGGCCTGTCGTAAAAGGCGACAAAACAACCCACCCAAGCTACGTGGTAGGGCCTCAAGCCCGTCTGGATGGCGACCACCTTTGGTCTTAATTATGCCGCCATAGTAACCTTGTGTTGTGTTCCGGCATTAGTGACCCAAATTCCTGTACTCTTATGGGACAGCAGCGTGTTTGCGATGCAACTGGCGTTGCAAATACCTATAGGCGATGGTAACTGTTAAATCCTAAGCGAGCCATCAGCCCGTCTGCTGTCTTATGCAATAAAAAAAACTATCATCCAAAATACATGTCTAAAGTCAGGTGTTTTTAATTTTGTTTGATATTCAATGTTAACTTTAAAGGTGGCACAGTATGCGCTCGGTCGGTGAAACTAGTGGACGGCGGTGGGGAGAGCGCGGCCCGTGCGGCGTGGTGGGCCGAACTCAGGACTGAATTGAGGGCACACGCTAGAGCCCTCAGGTGTAACGCGGTCATAGCCTACACAGACACAGCCGCTATATGGTAATTTTTATCTTTGTTAGAGATTTTCTATATGCAGTCGCGGCTACACAGCCGGCTATATACTTGATATGGTCGGGGCCGCTCGGAAGTAGGAGTATTGACTCAATTGGGATATATCTAGAATTAATTGAATTATATCTTTATACTTGGTAGCTCAGTGGTATTAAACTCGGAGAGCAATCCAAAGGTTCCGGGTTCGAATACCATGGCGGGATGCACCGCTTAGGCTGTTTTCCTCGCCTAATGTGCCATATACCGACGGGTAAGGAAACCTGCACCTATATCATCGGTATTTCTAACGTGGTGGGTATACTGATAACAGCACATGTATGTATAGCTATGCTGGTTGTTCCGGCAGACGTTGATCTGCCATATAAATTAAAAAAAAAACATTTTGCAGTGGACCGTATTGAACAAATACATAAAACAGCATTTGGTAGGAGTTCAATCACGTACACACGCAGAGAACAGTTATATATGTAAAGATTTAATATTAGAACTATGTTATCACCAGAACTCTGATAAAAATTATTAAAAAAAAACATGTGCGTCTCCGGACGCCCGACAGAAGTGATAACTTAAACTAATCTAAGTTGAACTATTTAATATTGAAATTGTTTAACTTGAGAAAAGCTTAGGTTATTACTTAATTTTTTTTTATATTAATGTGATAGTGTAAGGAAAGGTTATTTATTAATAAAACCAAAAATAATTCATAAATAACTAAAGTTTACGAATTTCCAATTTTCCCAAAAACTGATTTAAAATTATATTAAATTACTAGCAGCCCGTCCCAGCTTCGCACGGGTATTTAACAAAAAATTAAAAATTAAACCCTTCCATTTTTTTTCGGTCTCGGGGAAAAACCTCTCTTGACGGGTTATCCCGGCCCGGGGGGACCGAGGGATATAAGGGACTCCGGAAAAGATGTTCGACCCACTAAAAAACCCCGCTGTTCTCCTATCGTCTACGCCCGGGCCCACGGATATATGGCCTGCCGATCTCGTGGCCCGGGCCGGCGCCGGCCCACGCTTTGTCTTAAAGCGGGCCCCTTCTAAAGTGCTGGCGCCAGGGGGTCAGGGCTTCGTCCCCCCGGCGCTCTCTTGTAACAACTCTAGGAGTTGAGGGGGGCTGTGGAACAGCACGCGGCCTTCTCCCTCGCGGCAATAGTGCGTGCGGCGGATCCTCCCCCGAGGGGCCGCCCGCGGCCGTTTTCTACGTCGGCCGGAGATCGTTGCCCGCCCTCCGGCGCCGACGACGCGGCCTACATTGGCGGGAGGGGAGTGCGGTGGCGGACTCCCGCTCCCGTTCCGCCGCCTCCCTTGCAGACACTACTGCCTCGCAAAAGGAGGCGACGGCCGTCCATCCAGGATCGCCCCCGACCATGGACAGAACCAGGGCCGCGAGTGACAGGTCTGCGGCCAATTCCGGACGGGACTCGCATCCCCGTCGCGTGCTAGTCAGGCGTGGGTACGACTACCAGACGACACTCCAGAAAAAGCAGAGTCGCCTGACGTCGTAGCCGGCCCAGCAAGACCAACCGACAGCGAGGATGCAATTCCCGCCCCGGAAACACTCTGTGCAGGCGCAGTCGAAATAGGCATGGTTTCGACTACCAAATCAGGTCCCAGGGTAGAACCCGGGACCCTAATCAGTATTCGCAATCATCCCATCGGGGACCACGCCACGAACAGAGAGCTAAGTTGGAAAGGATGTAAGAGGTAGACGGAAAGAAAGGTAGGACTCTGTCGCCTCGAACGAAGAGGGGAGTGAAGCGACGGATGCTCGGGCATCTCGGGTACGCACACCCGTGCACTCCTCGGACAGAGGAGCGCCCCTGAGGGCAACCCCTTCTATTTGCGTCAGGTTACTAAAAAAATAAAATTATAAAGAAAGTTTGAATATTATTATTTCTATGAGCTTTTATTTTAATGAATTTTTTTTTGTTATTACTTTTTATTTATTTTTCGTTATTTTTTAATAAGTATTCTAATTTTTGTAAAAACCCAGTGACGCACGCCTACATTGCATAAGGTGCTGCCTAGCTAGCCGAACAGGGTGAGCGGCTACCACGCAACATTTTTCTAATACTTACATTTTTAAACTCGTGATATCTTTCGAATGGAATATCCGAATTGAATAATTCAAAAAGTTATATAAAGGTATTGAAACAGTTTTGAATATGAAGTAATTTATTTTGATAAGGATTAATACCAAGATCCAAATAAAGAGTATTTTCTAGGGGCGGCATTTCAATTAAATTTTTAAAATAAAAGAACACTTATTGTGGCATAACTATAATAGTTAGACATATGCTGTCGCGACACTTTTTGTAAATAATGATGTGTTCTGCAAAGTTATAATACATTATTTTATTCTATCATCAATAGTTTTCGCAACGCACGCGATTTAAATAATATTTTAGGTAATTTTTTTTACACTTTGGGTTACATTATTGGAGTTTTAGTAAGGATCCCTAATTTTTTTGAAAATATAATATAGCCTATGTCACCCGGGGATAGTGTAGCTTCCCAACAATGAAAGAATTTTTTAAATCGGGTCAGTAGTTTCGGAGCCTATTCAAAGCAAACAAACAAACAATCAAATCTTTCCTCTTTATAATAGTAGTATAGATGTGCTAATGTAGATTCTTTATAAAGAAAAAAAACTCAACTGTATTTCATTATAATAAAGTCGCAATTCGAATAGATCTAGCGCTGTGGGGTTAGAGTGAGGGAGGTGGAGCCTGACTACCGCTGCCGTATGCGTGAGAGAAAGGGAAGCCAGACAGACTGGCGCCGTAACGCGTTACGTAACGAATCGGTTTACCCTCCCATACGAAGTTATCACTTCAAAAAAGTTTCTCAATAATTATGTTTTATTGTTTGTAAGATTAATACATGAAATAATATAATGATGGTTTTTGCAGTGAAGACGTGTGTGTCTTATCCGCTTCTGGAACAGCAGTTGTCATCAATTTAGACTGTGACTTCAATGCTGATTTGGACACAAATTTAACAGGTATAAACATACTAAGCAATCGGCATAGTAAACACCGACCCCAAGATGCCGGTTAAGTTGAAGGGGCAGGTCTATAAGACCATCGTTACGCCTGTCCTTTTGTACGGTTGTGTAGCGTGGCCGGTGCTGCAACTGTATAAGTAAGAACTCCGTGTCACCTATATGTACATGCTGCGATGGATGTGTGGAGTAGCACGGAAAGATCGTATTAGGAACTCCTGCATGCGCGGCAGCCTTCATGTCTGTGACATTGCGTACAAACTGCAAGAGCATCGCCTTTTAAGACATTTTACGGCAGCCGACTGCTTATGTGAGAAACATGTCTAGCTAGCCATACCGCCTCCGCCGGGTCCCGGTAGGAGGGGTACACCCAAAAGTGCTGGCTTGACATTGTAAAGGGCCAAATTGTAATACGTGCCAATGGACTCACTACCAGAGATCCTTAAGATCGTGCGAAGTGGAGAAGTTTGGTGCTGAGATACGAGTTAACAATCGGCATGCATATAAAATATTTATTACTTACTTATTTGTTTTATCTAACTTTTTTTTATTTATTGCTGTAGAACAGCAGACAGGCTGACAGCCCGCTTAGGATTTAGCAGTTACTGTCGCATATAGGTGTATGCAACGCCAGTGGCATCGCGAACACGCTGCTGTCCCATAAGGGTACAGGAACTTGGGTCACTAATGCCGGAACACATCACAAGGTTATTATGGCGGCATACTTAAGACCAAAGGTGGTCGCCATCCAGACGGGCTTGAGGCCCTACCACGTAGCTAGGTTGGGTTGTTTTGTCGCCTTTTACGACAGGCCGACCCCGGCCACAGAGGTTAGTATTCTTTCTCCGCCCCTGCACAGATACTTCTTTATAACTCTTGATAGTATTAAGGTTTTTTTAGCTAATATTTCATATAAGTATGTGACATATACGGGATCTTTCGTCTTTATTGGATCTTATATTGTAGTTCAGAAGGATTTATGCTAGTGAGAAAATATTACGATGTTTTCGTTTATTGCTAAAGAACAGCAGACAGGCTGACGTTTCACTTAACAGTAACCAGTTACAGTTGCCTATAAATGTTTGCGACGCTAGGGGCACCGCGAGCACGCTACTGTCCCATAGGGGTACAGGAACCTAGGTCACTAATGCCGGAACACAAAACAAGATTATTATGGCGACATACTTATAACCACGGGTGGTTGCTATCTAGACGGGCTTGGGTCCCTACCGCGTCACTAGTGTGGTTTTGTCGCCTTTTACGACAGGTCGACCCCGGCCGCAGGGGTTAGTAATAAAAAATGTCATAACTCTTAGATTTTTTGTAAGCCAGTTGAGTTGCTATCTAGAAATTTAATATACTATTGCAATATATTCATAATAATCCACTAAATAATTAAATAAAAACATTACGAATGAGTTCCTTATAAATGAGATTTATATTGTACTACTTATTTATTTATACATGCGTTGGCAGTATCGAACAGTGCGAAGATAGAGGAGTGTGAAAGCGAGTCGTGCAGTATTGCCCACGTGCCGTACTCGCCCGGAGCGGGGCCCTACCGGGCCGAACTCATGACCTGCGGGGGCTGTAGGTAAATATGTAGATGTAGTCCAACGTCATAACAAATAATCTTTGGTTACATAAATCATAATTTATGTAACCAAAGATTATTTGTTTATTATAATAAACTCTGAAGCTATTAATAAAAACTTTTGAATAATTCTTGCACTGTTAAAAAGTTACATTCATGTTGCACCCAACGTAGGCCCCAAGCCCGTCAGTCTATAAGTATGCAGTATGTAACCTTGTGTTGTGTTCCCGCGTTAGTGATTCGGGTTCCTGTACCCTTATAAGCCAGCAGCGTGTTCACGGAGCCTCTAACGTTGCAAACGTCTATAGGCGACTGTAACTGCTTTTAATTAAGTCCGCCTGTCCACTGTTTCTCAGCAATAAAAAAGTTAGCGTCCAGTCATTAGATAGAATCTATTATCAATATGAGAGAGAGACTTGGCGCCTTTCCTGTACAAAGCGGCTCTCAAGAATGTCCATGTTAGAAACTCTCCGTATTTGGAATTAGCTTTCGGCTGAGATATCCCTATCGCGTACTACAAGGGGTTTTAAAAAGAAGTCGTTATAAAATTACTTAACGGCTATCAGCGCGTTAACAACGTCTCTAGTGTTGCAAACTTTCATAGGTGACGATGACCACTTGCTATCTAGTGAGTCGTTTGACTGCATAACCCTAGTAAAAACCTAATAATATTAGTTTGTCATTTGACATGTAGCAATTATATTTTATAACTTCAAATATGCATACATACAGAGTTTGTACATTGAAACTGCGAAAGAATTAATTTGCGTCGGTGGCCATCCATCTCATCAGCTGACATCAGTTGAATTGATTTCCGAAGATGTTGAAGACCCTCTAGTGGCCGGCAACCTTGTCATCCAAAAGAAACAAAAGATCATATACAATTTAAATTGATTCAAGAGCCATTTTAACATTGTTTTGATTCAAAAATAATTATAGATAATAAGTAATATTCGACATTCAAAACTCGAATATCGAATTTTCGAATTATTCGAAAGTTCCCGAATAATTAGAAAAAAATTCGAAAAATTTCGAATAATTCGAATTTTTTCCTTATTATTCGCGAATTATTATATTACTCGCAAATTTTCGAGTATTTTGAATTCAAAGTTTGTTACGAATTCAAATTGGAAACAATAGAAAATCCAGTGACATTTATATATTCTATTTTTTTCGAATTTTTCATCGAATTTCGAATAATTCGAATTATTCGATTTGAATTTCGAATCACATATTAATATTTGATTCGATTCGAACAATACTTGCACACCCCTACTGAAATGTTGTTTTATAGACGGGCTCGTGTTCCGGCGGTGTTACTAGCCACTTGTGCTAAACCGAGCAGACTAATGTCATACGCGAAAGCAGTCACATTAACCGCTGTCGGTGAGTACTTACTACATAAGTCAGCATATACTTTCGTACTTATTCTACATATATTACTGGAAAACTTGTAGCAATGGATTTCTTCAACTTACAATCGAAGAAAAATTTGGTTAACGCGATATTCATAAAAATATGCGGAGATTACTGTCCATATTTTCTATTTGGAGGAGCACTATAAGAAAAAAGAAAAGAAAAAGAATATGATTGAGATGAATGCTGACGGTAGGAAGAATTTTGTGTAATTATAACATAAAAAAGTGTGTGTGTATGTGCAATTCATATACAGCAGAAGTGACACTTCAGAAAAATAGCCTACAAGTGAATGAGATAAATATAGTATCAAGAAAGAGTGTTGAGATTATAAGCTTTATTTTTAAAATATTTTGACCCTGCTCAAAAATTATTTTATTTATTTAAATGCAAAATATTGCATTTCATAAATTTGTGTATAAAAGCTACGAAAGCCCGAATAAAGAGGAGACGAAGATTATAGGAAACACTTATCCTATCTCATTCTCTCGCAAGCTAAATCCTATTTATTAATATGTTTGTCTTTTTTAGTGTCGCCGTTTAATCGAATTTTCAAAGTTTACTTTTACCTAGTCAGGTCATAAATTCTGTCACATGTTTAATGTAAAATAATTGTAACAAGTTTATTCATTATGTAACCATTCATATACCAAAATGAACTTAACAAAACATAGATTCTTATGACATTAAAGTTTATTCAAAATGACCTCCGTGATTTTGAATACAGGCCTTCAATCTGCGCGGCCAGTCGTCTATCGCAGCACGAACGAGGTCCATGTCAATATCGGCGGCTGCCTTAATCAAGGATGTCTTGAGTGACTCCAAATTGGGATGAGGCTTTGAGCACGCCTTTTCCTCCAAGTGTTGCCATATCTTGTAATCTAACGGATTCAAATCTGGACTGGAGGAGGGCCAGTCTTCGTGCCGGATGAAGTCGATTTCACGTGCCGCCAGCCAGTCTTGTGTGCTCTTCGCTCTATGAGCTGGCGCCGAATCTTGTTGGAATACCCAGTGCCTGTTATTGAACATGGTATGAGAAACAGGTTCCACAAGGTTCGTCAGGACTGTATTTTGATACACAACAGCATTCGTTTTTACACCTTTCTCACAAAAATGTACCTCTGTTAAGCCCCAATAAGAAACTCCCAACCATACCATGAGCGAGGATGGAAAATGACCTCGTTGGACACGCGGAATACGGTTGCTCGCTTCTTCACTACTGTGTGCGTACACCTTATCATTTTGTTTGTTGTAGCTCTCTTCTACGGTAAACATTTTTTCATCCGAAAAAAGAATTTCCCGATATTTTTTTCCCGCGTACCGCTTCAACAAAGCGCGGCATCTCTTCAGTCTCAGGTCCATTAGACGAGCATTCAAACGATGTCCTGTTTTTCTTCGATATGCCCGAAGCCCTAAGTCTTCATTTAACACCCTTTTCACCGTGGTTCTGCTTAATCCCATCTGAAGGGCCAACAGTTTCTGCTTACGTTTGGGATTTCTTTGAATTCGTGCCTTCACAGCTTTTATCACTGCTGGAGTCCTAACAGACCGAGGGCGACCACTTCTTGACCTGTCATCTACACTAGAGTCTTCATTGTATCGTTTGATGGTACGATAAACGAATCTTTTGGTTATATTCAAATTTTTCAGTATGTTAAAAATTTGAATTGGCGCGTAACTGCAACGATGCAACGCAATAACTGCAACACGGTCTTCTTTAAGCGTCCACTCCATATTTAAAAATGAGTAAAATTCTAAAAGTATACCTTTTTTATTTTCATGAACAATTAGAAATTCGAATTCAATAAACTTTTTTATGGCCAGCATTCTAAAAGAAAAGTTTTTACTGTGTGACAATACTTATGACCTGACTAGGTACTTAGACTTCAATAATATGAATGGACAAATTTGTTATGTCTAGGATCATAAATCCTTTAGCAAGTTTACTCTCGTCCTCGTATGCACGTGTAAATGATGTCAACTTCACAGGCTTGTCACTGAGCCAAATGGTTATGTCGCACTCTTTCTGACTATATAATATAACGATGAAAGAGTGCGATACACGTGATCGTATATGTATGTAAAATAGCACTCTTATAGCAAAAGTTTAATAGCTATGTGACGTATGGCTGTGTTATATACTTCTGAATTTGTGCCGTGTACTACCCGTGCGCAAAAGTTGTGACCTGGGGGCGATGACGCCACAGACGCATGGTTGTACTGTGCACAAAAAAATATCACAACAACTTTCCACCCGCGACTTCGTCTCTGCTGCGTTGCCTACAGTACAACACGGGAGCTTGAGCGGAAGTTACAGGGGTAGCGGGCGGTGGGTTGCATTCCAGGCGAGTCTCGACTTATCGCGCACGGGTTATATATTTATTTACGATTGACAATACCGGTGTGTTGAGCAGCCGCCCGCGTGAGACGAGCCCCGCCGACGTCGGAACCCGGAGCCAGAGACATATCCGACCAACTACCTTTCCTGGAATACGAACTGCACAAGCTGTTGCTCGCTAAACTCAGAATGCAGGTGATATATTAGTTTCGTTATAGCTGATACTGTTGTCCCTTTCTATTATAGAAAGAAAAATAAGGACTGAATATTAATGTTTTGAACTTTATGGCCTGTTATTTACTATATCTACATTGTAAGATATTTTTGATGCCTTAAAATGATCGATGATATTCAATCAATGGCTGTATTAGTAAATTATTTATTAAATTATTTTGGCTTTCCGCTTCATTATACTTATTCGTGACTCCTCTTGTCAGAAACAAAATTCCTCACTTCGCTCCCAGCACGAGCACAATAAGATTACTCAACACCAATATTACTCAGTATCCTGAAGTCGATTTTTATGAATATCCCTTAATCTGTCAGCATTTTTGACATGACAGTTCCTTGCACTTGAAAGTGCAACGTGACAGATTATAGGTGTATTTGTTCGTTTTTCCGTCTTATTTTTAAAGTTTTTGTACGTAGTTAATTATCTTGTTATGCGCTTTGGAATTGTCTGTAAGAATAACAAATAAATAAAATAACTAAGAAAGGAAATATTTTTTCATAGTTGAAAGTTAAAACGACAGTTGCCTCTAAAAAATTGCCACATATTTTCGTGTGGTATTTCACCACAATAAATGTAACTCTTACGGTGGAAGATAATGGATATAACCGGGATGGAATGCACAGATCAAAAAAGAGTTTGGTCCTTCGAGAAGACCTAATCAAACATTATTTCATGTAAATGTAAATAAATAGTTTTTTTTTGTTTGTAGGGTGCAAATGCCTTATTCTCCCTACAAACACAAATAGCCATAGGGGAAAGATGTGTCATGGCCCTAGCGAGTGGCACTGCCGTTAGGTTGGCAGCGCTGCCGCCCCCAACGCCACCTAGGATCAAGGTATGGTTTTTTGTAATGATTAAATATTTAAAAAACTGTTTTTAATTTGATTCGATCTAATCTCGTTATACATATATAAATTGAAATGAGCGGAACGCAACCTTCATTAGAAGCTTTTCACTAAGCTTGGGTGGGATATGGTTAAATTTTGTAATTTGCGTTCTCTATGGAATATCCAAAGTAAATATGAATTTATTTTAGGCCTCCGAGAACGACAAAGATGCGTTAGAAATCCAGAGGGCGTTGTGGGAGTCATTTAATGCGAATAAAAGTGCTAATGGATATGATATTGGTATGTTTTAATATTAAGTTTTGTGTATAAAGACATATACACCATAAATTATAACAGAAAATTAGATTAAGTCTCTAAACCATAGGGTTCAAAGAATTTATGCCGCATAATAATCTGCAACGCTGCTGCTGTCAATAGCATTGGTTTATACCAATAGGTGTGTCGAATATAGCTGAGAAAAGCCTACGACTGACTCCAGTTTTAGCTATCGTAAATGAGGCAAAAACATGTACTTGAGGTCACCATTAGGAAATGTTATTTTCTTAATATCATTGAAAATGTTATTTTATTTAGAATCTACTACTACTACTACTACGGAGCCCTTCACTAAATATTCACTATATTACAATATACAATATTCACGAAATATTACTGTTGTTTTTATGACATTCAACAAAAAAATATCGATGAATAATTGAAAAATCTATTACGAATTTCAAGGAAGGGAAAAAATATATCCAAAGAGCGCGAAGAGGATAAGGGACTTACGTGCAGGGTCATTGAGTCGGTTAACATCTCGTGTCTGAGTATTTAAGTATAATATGTATACATATACTAGTTACGTGGTATTATGTACTTTGTGTTACGTGGTAGGGCCCCAAGCCCGTCTGGATGGCGACCACCTTTGGTCTTAAGTATGCCGCCATAATGACTTTGTGTTGTGTTCCGGCATTAATGACCCAAGTTCCTATACTCTTATGGAACATCAGCGTGTTCGCGATGCCACTGGCGTTGCAGAAACCCATAGGCGACGGTAACTGCTAAATTCTAAGTGGACCGTCAGCCTGACTGATATATATATATATATATATATATATATATATATATATATATATATATATATATATATATATATATATATATATATATATATATATATATATATATATATATATATATATATATATAAAGCGGCGACACGCAAACTGCATCTAACTAAAAAACCTTTATCTAGGTGGTACAGATCTCAGTGCTAGCGGTGTACTCCCAGAAGTGGAGGGTGATGATCCGCCAGTTCTGGATCTGTGTGCGGATAAAGACGCCTGTGTGCTCGAGCTGGATGAGGCTGAAGATGTGAGTTTTACACAATTTTGATACAACAATTTTATTATATGTATGAATCTCATGAATAAAACAATCGCAGTAATGATTTGGGGAGATAGCAAAGCGCGTCCGTTTCTAGAAAAATTCTGCATTATGATTATAAAAGACCCATTGAAGAGAAATAGTAATCGGTGATTTTGGGAAATGTTTACCTGTATATAAATGTAAAATTAGTATATACACCCCTAAGTAAGGGAGATGCTGGTGGGAAACAAAACCCCATATTTAAAAAAAAAACCTTTATTATATATTCTATGTAATATTTTCCCGTACAGGAGCAGATCAAGAATTACCGTAGCTACGTAGTAAGGCCCTAAACCCGTCTGGATGTCGCCATAATAACCTTACGTTGTGTTCCGACATGAGTGACCCAGGTTCCAGTACCCCTGTGAGACAGCAGCGTGTTCTCGGTGCCCCTAGCGTTGCAAATATCCATAGGCAACGGTAACTGCTTAATATTAAGTGAGCCTTGCAGTCTCTGCTGTTCCTCAGCAATAAAAATAACTCCTACTAATATATCATCATATTATAAATGCGAAAGAAACTATTTCTTCGTTCTTTGTGTGTTCTGAAATCTTATGTGTGGGTTTGCGCTGATTTCTATTAATAAATTACCTATAATTTGGGATATAGCTAAAAATGATATATACAGAAGTCGTGACCTCAATACATCGAAAGTTTTGGATACTTATTCTTATAGCTAGAGTTCAGCAGACAGGCAGACGGCCCACCCTGGCAGATGGTCACCGTCGCCTATGGACGTTTGCTGCACCTGGGGCAATACTAACGCGCTGCCGACCTCGAAGAAATTATAATTAAATACTACTGGCCATCGTATGCTAGACAGGGGAATAGCCGCAGTATTAACCGTGATCTCCACATAAACTTATCGGCTTTCCCCGAAGCATGGGGTGGGAGTAGTAATATAGTTTTGTGCAGATATAAAAGAGAATTAACTGTCAGGTGGACCAACCCCCACCGCTCTAAATCTAAAAACAAAACTGACTATGACATCATTCATATCAAACTGCATCAAGAGCAGGAAATAGGGTTACCATATTCTACGCCGTCACACGCAAGTTGCGTGTAAATATAATCTATGATTATTATTTTATTTAAAAATGTTTCCAGGTTGAAACAGCACGCACCCTAGCGGCTCGTACTATGAACATGCAGGTGTATTGTAACAGTCTGAAGCCAGTACTAGGTGCACCGCCACATGCATTTGCACAGGTATTATACATTTTTTTAAGTATAATAACTTCATATATGACACAATGACATCTAACAGGTTATTCTTTTTTTTATATTTGTTTCTACACAAGAAGTGTCAACTTTGGAATCCGAGCAGATAGCTTATCATAAGTATTATAAAGGGGGTAATAAACCTTATCGTGCATGTTTAAGCTGTCTTTCCAAAATACTTTTTCTAATTTTTTCTAGGAATAAAATTGTTCTTGTCACAGATGAAACAATTTTACTTCACTATAGTTGGTATAAAACAGTGTTACGCAGTTTGTGAAGTTACTAAATTATATCCACATGTTTTTACTAACATGGGATACAAATATTCGTTTGCGTAATTTTTTTACATTTCAATTGTTTTTTTAAATTTAAATTCATATATTTTATAATTTTTCTTTTCGAAGTTTTTAATAGAGTATATAATTTTTGCTTTAGGTGTGGCGAGCCCGCCTAGTGTTGAGTGGCCAAGGCGGCGCGTGCACCGCCGCCGAGAGATTGGTCATCCGTGCGTTACACGGCGTTGCCTACAAGTTAAGACGACTTGCACCATACGCTGTGGTGGCGCCGCGGTTCCAACTGGAACTGCCCGAGGTTGGTACAATCTTAAATTTGCTTTATTCACTTGTTTGACGTTTTCAATTGTTACTCCTCCTAAGCCTTTCTAAGTCCAGGATGCTCAAAATATAACTAATATACTGTGACAATTAAAAAAAACACAGCGCCACCTAGTTCCAAAGTGAGCAGCAGAGCACTTGCATTATAGGTATTTGTTTTATTGCTGTAGGACAGCGGATAGGCTGACAGCCCACTTAGAATGTCCTGAACTTAAAAAAAAAAGAACAGTAATATTTCTCCGTGCTAAACTCATATTATTTACATACGTATATTAGTCTTGGATATTTTATGGTCCTATAAGGATTTTAACCCTTTGGGATAAATCCACGGAGGTCGAATGAGAAACAATAGTCTCTGGATCTTTGCAATGTTTACCAACTCAAAATATTCCAGGATGAAATCCAACTAGTGGTGTCGGGTGCAGCTGTCCCACTTCAAGACCCGTCGAAGGCAGAAACTGTTCTGGACTCAAACCAAAACACCTGCCTCCAAAATAACGGAACTGGCGATGCTGACGATGAGATCTTCGCTCTGGACGAGGAGCAGCTGGTCAAGGGCAGCCAGAACAGTGTGGAGCAAGTTGAGGAGAAGCCCAGTAATGGACAGGTAAGGAGTGGGAAATTGGGATGAGTAGAGTATTCCTAAGATATAGCTATATGAGATGGGTCTATGTAACGATGAGTAATCGCGAGAAGAGATCGAGGAGAAGAAATTGATGTGAAGATGTTTAGATAATTGACAGTTCAAGTGAAATTAACTGATATAATAATTTACTCGCGAAGGCCGAGTAAGAGTGCCCCTGCGGCCGGGGCTGCCTATTTTTTTTTTATTGTGTGGCGGAAAATGCTTGATACATACCCTGCCGCCGTTGGAGCTTGCGACGAGGTAGTGTGGGAATCCCGTCCGCGCCCCACTGTCGACGAGGGGGACGCACGTCGCTGGTGTACCCACTAAAAACTAGCCCAATGTTCTTCTACTGTCCGGTGCTCGATCGGGTGGGATATGCTCTCGCTTGCGCCTCCCGCGCGAGTGGGCTGGGCCGCCGGCCTTTTCTGTGTCGGTCGGATTATGTGTGTCTTACCCCAGCCGCCTCTGGACTCAAACGTGAGAGGAGCGCGCGGAACACGACGTGCCCCTTTTCCGGCCCGCTCACCTGCGGCTTCATGATCTGACATGCGGCTTAAAAGATAAAAGAACCCTAGCTAGTTGGTAAGGTTCCATGCTAGCCTGAATGGCAACCACCCCTCTAAATATGCCGCCATAATAATCTTGTGTTGTGTTCCGGCAAAAATGACCCAGGTTTCAGTTGCCCTGTTTGGCAATACGGCTAGCTCAGTGCCTACTCTAATAGTATGGAGTGGTCGTTTCTATAGGTTCGTGATGTTTTGGTCTGGGTGCTTGTTTGTCAAATGTAAGGGACAGTTGCACAGTTAGTAACATTGCTTTGCAGTCTCTTTAGTCTTACAGATTTTTTTTTTATTGCTGTAGAACAGCAGACAGGCTGACGGCCCTCTTAGGATTTAGCAGTTACCGTCGCCTATAGGTGTATGCAACGCCAGTGGCATCGCGAACACGCTGCTGTCCCATAAGGGTACAGGAACTTGGGTCACTAATACCGGAACACAACACAAGGTTATTATGGCGGCATACTTAAGACCAAAGGTGGTCGCCATCCAGACGGGCTTGAGGCCCTACCACGTAGCTAGGATGGGTTGTTTTGTCGCCTTTTACGACAGGCCGACCCCGGCCGCAGAGGTTAGTATTCTTTCTCCGCCCCTGCACAGATAAAAACCCTGCACAGATTAACAGAGATCTTTGTCTTTAAGAGTAAAGTGCAATGCTATCAGCATCACACTCGCCTGAGACTGGTGCAAGCCCTGTCGGCAATTGGAAATTGCGTTTAGATTACAGATTGTATGCGCATATCTGCGCTTGCATTTTATGCGATGTAGCTGTCAGATTTGAATGTAGGGACGTGCCGGGAAAACAAAACGTCTCATCCTTGCTAAGAGCAAGAGATATTTCGATATCGATAATTATTAAGTTCGCAAAGAAACACCTGCTATACCGGTTTTAACTAATACATACATACATATAATAACGCCTCTTTCCCGTAGGGGTAGGCAGAGACCACTTCTTTCCACTTGCTACTTGATCCTTACATACTTGTTTCGCTTCGTCCACTTTCATTATTCCCTTCATACATGCCCTTCGATTTAGGGTACTCTTGACCTGGCCTTTTTTCAAGACGTCCCTGATTTGGTCTCGAAACGTCCGCCTAGGTCTACCCCTTCCAACACTTCCATTCACACTCCCCTTATACACTTTTCAATCGTTCTTCATTCATTCTCTCGACATGGCCAGACCATCTCAGCATACCTTTCTCAATTTTTGTCACTACATCTTTTAACTAATCCAGGGAAAATATAGAAGAAGAAAACAGAGAAGATCTTTAAGAAAAAAAGAAAAGACGAGCGACAGAAAGAAAGAGAATTGTAACTTATATAGCGCCCATTATTTTAGGTTCCAACAACGGTGTCCCTGACAACACTGTGCCACATAAACGGCAGTAGGGTGGTGCGAAGGGTGTGCGCCCTCCGGCTGCTATTCGTGAGGGAAACTACCTCTGTGAGGGAGCTGGGAGGACTTAGCGGGTTCCTACACACATTTACTTGTGAGGTGTGTATTGTTTTCTATTGCTCTAATCACCAAACGCACAAACTCATTTGTGCTTACTCATATATATACCTAGTCAGGTCATAAGTATTGTCACACAGTAAAAACTTTTCTTTTAGAATGCTGGCCACAAAAAAGTTTATTGAATTCGAATTTCGAATTGTTCATGAAAATAAAAATGTATAACTTTTAGAATTTTACTCATTTTTAAATATGGAGTGGACGTTTAAAGAAGACCGTGTTGCAGTTATTGCGTTGCATCGTTGCGGTTACGCGCCAATTCAAATTTTTAACATACTGAAAAATTTGAATATAACTAAAAGATTCGTTTATCGTACCATCAAACGATACAATGAAGACTCTAGTGTAGATGACAGGTCAAGAAGTGGTCGCCCTCGGTCTGTTAGGACTCCAGCAGTGATAAAAGCTGTGAAGGCACGAATTCAAAGAAATCCCAAACGTAAGCAGAAACTGTTGGCCCTTCAGATGGGGTTAAGCAGAACCACGGTGAAAAGGGTGTTAAATGAAGACTTAGGGCTTCGGGCATATCGAAGAAAAACAGGACATCGTTTGAATGCTCGTCTAATGGACCTGAGACTGAAGAGATGCCGCGCTTTGTTGAAGCGGTACGCGGGAAAAAAATATCGGGAAATTCTTTTTTCGGATGAAAAAATGTTTACCGTAGAAGAGAGCTACAACAAACAAAATGATAAGGTGTACGCACACAGTAGTGAAGAAGCGAGCAACCGTATTCCGCGTGTCCAATGAGGTCATTTTCCATCCTCGCTCATGGTATGGTTGGGAGTTTCTTATTGGGGCTTAACAGAGGTACATTTTTGTGAGAAAGGTGTAAAAACGAATGCTGTTGTGTATCAAAATACAGTCCTGACGAACCTTGTGGAACCTGTTTCTCATACCATGTTCAATAACAGGCACTGGGTATTCCAACAAGATTCGGCGCCAGCTCATAGAGCGAAGAGCACACAAGACTGGCTGGCGGCGCGTGAAATCGACTTCATCCGGCACGAAGACTGGCCCTCCTCCAGTCCAGATTTGAATCCGTTAGATTACAAGATATGGCAACACTTGGAGGAAAAGGCGTGCTCAAAGCCTCATCCCAATTTGGAGTCACTCAAGACATCCTTGATTAAGGCAGCCGCCGATATTGACATGGACCTCGTTCGTGCTGCGATAGACAACTGGCCGCGCAGATTGAAGGCTTGTATTCAAAATCACGGAGGTCATTTTGAATAAACTTTAATGTCATAAGAATCTATGTTTTGTTAAGTTCATTTTGGTATATGAATGGTTACATAATTAATAAACTTGTTACAATTATTTTACATTAAACATGTGACAGAATTTATGACCTGACTAGGTATATATGTATACTTCTAGCGCATATTTTGTATTGGAAACGGTAGAAGATTTTTGACATTCAATAAGTAAATAAAAATTTAGTAATTTTTTTCGTGCATGGCATGTCATAAAAGGCTGTATAAAGTATGCCGCCATTATAACCGGTTGTGTTCCAGTATTTATTGACCCAGGTTCCAGTGTTCCTACACAGACAGCATCGTGTTCGCGATGCCCCTGTTTTGTCGGCTTTTACGACAGACCGACCCCGACCGCAGGGGTTAATATTCTTTCTCTGCCCCTGCACGGATAATAATTATCTATAATTATTTCCGTAATAATGTCTTATACTAAAGCAAAGTATTATATTAAAAACATGTCTCTTCGAATAAATTTCCATTATCCTTTATATTTGGCTATTTTGGATGATCAGGTTGCAGACCACTGGCTTAGAGGCATCGGACAGAATACCCGCCACGCTTGTCCAAAGCGGATTGACGGGCTACACAAACCGGTGACCTGAGTGTGCAGCTTTCCTCATGATGTTTTCTTTTACCGTCGATATATACGATATAGCAATTATACTATAATATACATACACATTGGAGGGTATATATTATAAGCCCGGAGGATAAGCTAGCCGAAGTGACAGTGGCGGGCCACATAGCGCGAAGATCGAAGGGATCCTAGAGTGGAGACCGCGAACTAGTAAGCGTAGCGTGGGGCGTCCGCATGCCAGATGGATCGACCACCTGGTGAAGATCGCTGGGTATCGTTGGATGCTGGTGACATTGGACCAGTCGCGCTGGAAATCGATTGGAGAGGCCCTTCTTCAGCAGTGGACAGCTATAGGCTGAAATGAGGGCATGATAGGCATGTATATAAAACGTTGTTATTATATACTGGCAGGTGTTAGCAATAGTGAGGGCGTACACGGCGGCTCTGGGCGGGAACGCCCTCACCTCCTTCTACTTAACACAACTTATGTTGCAAGACAACGCACACAAAAATCAGGTAACGTTTTTTATGCTTCCGTTTTATATAAAATCAATTTATTAAAATAATCATTAATCGTTAAAAAATAAATAAAATAAGCCTTTATTGCTGTATCCTAATCCTAAATATATCAAAACTTAGATGTGTAAAAATTAGACGTGCTTAAAACTACATCTGCCACTGGTTTTTCTTTTACAGCTTGTCCTTCGACAAAGGCCTCCTCTAAAGCTTTCCATTTGGTCCTGTCTTTGGCAGTGCGTGTGCATTCCGACTCTGCCATCCTTTTCATGTCTTCTTCCCAACGTTTAAACTGTCTACCTCTGTTTCTTTTTCCATCCCGTGGATACCATTCTGTCACAATTCTTGTCCACGTTTCTTCCTTTCCTCTTAAGATATGTGCCGTTAATCTCCATTTTAAGCGTTTGTAGACAGTACATATGTCTTTAAATTTAGTTTTTTCCTTGATAAGTTGTAGTCTCACCTTGTCTCTTCTTCTAACTCCAATAACACTTCTTTCCATCCCATTTTGGCATATTTGTATTTTTTTAAATTCCTGTTCATTTAGTGCCCAAGTCTGGCATCCGTATGATAAGCATGGAAGAATACATGTGTCATAAAGTTTTCTTTTTTCTTTGATAGGCATATCTCTGTCCTTCGTGACTTCACTTAAAGACCAAAAATCGTTAATCATTATTAAATGCCAAGCTCTCTCTTGTAGCAAATAAGTAACTTTATTATATTTTATTATTATAAATTAAGAAGTAATAACACACGTATAAAGGTATGTACATGTAAAATTTACAGAGATAATGAAGCTGATTGCATTTTTTTTATTGGCGAGGAACAGCAGACAGGCTGACAGCCCACTTACCGTCGCCTATAAATGTTTGCGACGCTAGGACCTTGCTTACACGCAGCTAACCCATATTAGTACAGGAATCAGGGTCACTAATGTCGGAACACAGCACACGGTTATGGCGGCATACTTATAGACAAAGGGTGATTGCCATCCGGGCGGGCTTGGTGCTCAACCACGTAGCTTGGGTTGTTTAGTCGCCTTTTACAACAGGCCGAACCCGGCCGTAGGGGCTAGTAGAAAATTTACACTCGCAAAACCCAAAAAGAAAGCCAAGGGGTATTCTTGTTGTATGTAAGTCAAGCAGAAAGAGAAATGTCCCTGATTTAGCGACACCACGGCATTGGGTGACAACAACATTTGAAATATTGGGACATTTCACAAAACGCCATCTAGCCCCAAACTAAGTTGCATAGCACTCGTGCTATGGGCATTAGACGATTGATATACTATATTAATGACCGTCGTGAATCGAACCCATGACCTCCGCAAGCGTACCAACGTGCGTTAGCAGCTACGCCAGGAGGTCGTCTAAATTGTATGGTCTGTGTACACGAAAAACAATTAAACGGCGACCTCTGTGGAGCAACGGCTCTCGTTCGTCGGAATTCCTGTGGGGTCATGAATACGGGTCGTAGCTCAATTCCGAGTCTGAGTGTTTATATATAATATATAAACACTAATATGTATTTTATCCGTACAGGGGCGGAGAAAGAATACTAACCTCTGTGGCCGGAGTCGGCCTGTCGTAAAAGGCGACAAAACAACTCAACCTAGCTACGTGGTAGGGCCTAAAGCCCGTCTGGATGGCGACTACCTTTGGTCTTAAGTATGCCGCCGTAATAACCTTGTGTTGTGTTTCGGCATTAGTGACCCAAGTTCCTGTACCCTTATGGGACAGCAGCGTGTTTGCGATGCCATTGGCATTGCAAACACCTATAGGCGACGTAACTGCTAAATTCTAAGCGGGCTGTCAGCCTGTCTGCTGTCCTACGCAATAAAAATATAGTATATATATACAAAAGTATATAAGAAGGATGTCAGTTGTTCAGGACCCAAAACCCAAACAGTCTGTTGCTAACTTCGGATGTAGGTGCTGTGTAAATTTTCCAGTTTATTAATTGAATGTGTTTGAATATTTGTTTTGTAGAATTTCATATTATTATTTACAGACTCCATTTTAAATGAGGTATGTTACAATGTTATATATTTATTTCAGGGTCAATGCCTCCTCTCGGTTGGCGGTGATGTAGTACATATAACATATTAAGTTAATAAATATATAAATTAAATTAATTTCAAAAATGACAAAATTACATATCTGTTTTATTTTCAGTATTAAATAAAAGTTACGTCGTAAATGAAAACGTCAGTGTTACAAAACGTATTTAAATTAATAGATTCTTATTTACGTTGGTCTCTTCGCTTTCACTCGCAACTTATTAACTTTGCACTTGTAAATTTAAAATGTAATAATATTTTTTACTAAGTGTTGATTAGTCAAAAAATTATTATTCCAAACCGCAAAAGAATTAGATTTTACATCAAAATACCACTTTAAGCATACCACGAAATTATTAGACTTAAAAATTCATTTAAAATTCTGCTTTAAGTTTATTATATTTTTCCTAATGCCGAAATAGAGTCGCCGAAGAGATCAGCCTTAAAAGAATTATTTAAGTGTATCACATTTAATTTTTGATGAATTGTGTTTTAGAAGGTACTTAATTACTGTATTTACTTTTTTTCTTAGCCGTCTTTTTCTAGCTAACGGCAACCCATAACGTATGTCTAAAGTCTAAACTGTCGTTTACTATATCCACATGTTAAAATTATTTACGTGTTTATTGTGATTTTATAAAAAATTTCTATTTATATATACTATGTTGTTACTAGATATCCATAATTTTTATGATGGTTGCACGTCTCTGACAAAATTATGTATATATTTAAGATTCCGCGTCTGTTATTTATTAATTAAAATCTATTTCTAAAGATTTGGTATAAGCTACTTTTTTATGACCGTTTCACTAATACTAATATTAAAATTATTTCAGTGTACCCCCAATATAAATTTTGCTTTACTTAAAATAAAATTATGATTTTGAATGAAATGTGACACTCGCAGACCCAGAAATTACCACGTACGATGAAGGAAAACATAGTATGTAATGAAACATGCACGTTTTTGGGTATATACGCTAGTAGTAAGTAGTAGTCAATTCATTCACTGTTGGGCTCCACAATAGGGAATGGAAAAAGTTCCCTTATGTAGAATGCTAATTCTACATAAGGGAACTTTTTCCATTCCCTATTGTGGAGCCCAACAGTGGGACACTATAGGCTGTTATTGCTCTCTACTCCATATTATAATTCGAATCGAATGTTTTAAACAATTATACTCGATTTTAGTACTAACATTTTGATGTTTTTTACGTATTTTCATCACTTGATTAAGATTTAATATGATTGCTTAAATCATCATTAATATATCGAAAATATATATACAATGGAAAACACTGCCATTTTTATCACCATGGTTGTAATTAAATATTTAGGATAGGTTAGACTATTGTCGAGCGGGGTATTTTACTGGCAGAAATTTCTCGAATTCGAATCCTTGTCGTAACTATTGGTATGGCATCTGGTATGCCATACCTTTGGTATTGTGGGGCTCCGGTAAATATGTCCGACTAAGCACCACGAAAAGACCTGGTTGTCCTCCTATCGCCTAGTATCTAGGCCGACAGGTAAACTAGGCAGCCGATCTCGTGCTCTGGACCGGGCCCGGCCCGTTTTTTCATATGTCAGAGTGGAGGTTTTCCGCAATTTACGCCAGGATTTCGACGCTCCGGCGCTCTGGTGTCAATTCAGGATTGAGGGGGCAGGTGGAGTAGCACTCCTACCCCCGTCCTCGCGGCGTAGGTGATTTAAATTGGATTTTTTAATCCAATCCTGTTGGGTTCTTAGTTTAGGGCTATAAATCCGGTACTACTGGCGATATACATACATGCGCGAGTGATTTTAACATGACAGGCTTGTCACTAATGCCGGAACACAACACAAGGTTATTATGGCGGCATACTTAAGACCAAAGGTGGTCGCCATCCAGACAGACGGGCTTGAGGCCCTACCACGTAGCTAGGGTGGGTTGTTTTGTCGCCTTTTATGACAGGCCGACCCCGGCCGCAGAGGTTAGTATTCTTTCTCCGCCCCTGCACGAATAAAACTGCACGTATGAGTTTGGATGTTCACCTGTTTGACCTATATACAATGTAAAAGTTTGTGTTTATAAAGAAATAAAAATCTTAAAGTTAAAATGTGTTTTATTTTATCAAACGAGAATATGTGACTGTATTTCATAGTGTAATTTAATATTCATTAATGATGAATATTATATTCAATGCAATGCAAAACTATTTTCAGTAGAATCTTTTTTTTATATAGCGAGAGTTCAGCAGACAGGCAAACGGCCCACCCTGGCAGGTGGTCACCGTCGCCTATGGACGTCTGCAACACTAGAGGTATTACCAACGCGCTGCCGGTCTCGAAGAAATTTTATAACGCCTTTTAATCTGTCGGAAACTGTAATATATTAAATCGCCTATGATATGCATATCAATGATATATTCGAAGATGTTGCGGATAAACTGCATTTTGGAGCCCTCCAGTTTCGCTCTACCTTCTAATCTCACGAGTGAGGATAGCCTCCACAACCAGGCCAGATTAAATATTTAAACGAATAAAATTTTTTAATGATATCTCACACACACTTCGTTTTACTTAAATTTAAAGATAGGAAGCGCTTAATGAACGACCCGTTAAGACCTATCAAATAAATCATGGAATCTGACACAAACTACAAAACCTCCGAGGAAGACTCAACCACATTCTATTGGAAGCCAGTAATCCCTGCACCATCATAATTTATTAATCCATACACTGGTTTATACTAGAATAAATTCCATCAGAATTTTGGGACTATATCTAGTATAATTTTTTGTATAAGGACGTAGCAGTTTCTGTTCAGCGTGGTATTAGACGTATTTTCAGACAGCATCCGAAACACATGAGCATACCCCGTGGTTGCTCATGTATGCTGATGATATCGCGCTGGCAGATTCGGACAGGGGTAGGCTGATGCGACGCGTGAAGGCGTGGAAGGAGTCGCTTGAAAACGATGGTCTTAAGCTCAATGTGGCGAAGACCTAGTACTGGATCCCACACCCGTACGCATTGACGGCGGCGACACGGTCGAGCGCAATACCTAGGGTCTGTATTTCACGTGTCTGGTGACATCGATTGCGACGTCAAGGCAGCATTGCTACCGCATGGACCAAATGGCGTGAAGTAACTGGTGTCGTTTGTGACCCCAAGATGCCGCGGTATAGTTGAAGGGACAGATCTTTATAGATCTGTCTGGTCTTACGACCATCATTAGGCCTGTCTTTTTATACGGCTGTGAAGCATGGCCGGTGTTAGAGCGACACAAGCAAGTACTGCGTGTTACGGAGATGAATATAATGCGGTGGATGTGTGGAGTAACGCGGAAGGACCGCGTTAAGAACTTCCGCATTCGCGGCAGTCTTCATGTCCGTGACATTGCGGATAAATTGCCTGAGTGACGACTCCGCTGGTACCGCCACGTTTCATGGCAACCAGGTGCTTATGTGGGAAACAAATGTCTGGCCATGCTGCCTCCGCCGGGCCCCGGCAGGAGGGGTAGACCCAAAAGGCGCTGGCTTAACGTCGTAAGGGGTGATATGTGTGCCAATGAGCTCACTACCAAGGATGCTGAAGACCGTGCGAAGTGGAGTAGAAAAAGTTGGGAAGCTGACTCCGGGCACCAAAACGAAACTTTAGGTTGTAACCGGGATACAACGCTGGGATGATGATGATTATTTCATCTACAGGTAATTGAATATTGCGACTATTTCTAGTATTATTTCTACTATATTTGGGCGTAGATACTTATTAATTATAGCATAGGCCTATGTCAGAAGCTACAAATATTTAAAATTGCTTTAAATATTTTAAACTGATAGTGCCTTAATGTTTTTTGATGTTGAATATCAATTATTGCATCATAAGATTAGATATTACAAAGATATGGTCGCACGTGAGATTTGAAATCGACAGTAATAATATTATTATAGATTGTTTTAATCCATTTATGGCACTTAATCTCAAAAACACGATAAAAAGCATGACAAGAAAGTAGTCGTATTTCAAGTAATTTTCAAGGAAATCCAATTTTGCCGGCTAATACCAAATATCGGACTAATAAGCACCTGCTAGCTCGGTGGCATCACACTCAGAAACTAATCATAAGTCACAGATTCAAATCCCACGATAGCAAGCATTACTGGCAGTTTTTCTCGCCTAATGATATAACAAATAGCTAAGTACTAACGGCGATAAGAACATCTAAAGGAAACCTGCCTAGTCCACATTGCACAAGCGTGTCTGATAGCCGGACCCAGTAGTAGACATTATGGGCAGTTATTATTAAATAAGGGTAATTGAACATCTCTCTTTTATAACATCTACGAGTATATATAATATACGGCCGTGATTTCGAGTGAGTGAGCCTGAGTCTGGGTACCTATATATTCGAGGGCGGTCTGATAAGTACTTAGCCTACGAAAGAAAATCGAAAATTTTGGGTTTCGAAAACAGCGGGGTTTTTTAGTGGGTAGTCGGATGGCCAATCATCTTTCCCGGAGTCCCACATATCCCTCGGTCCCCCCGGGCTGGGGGAACCCGTCAAGAGAGGTTTTTCCCCGAGACCAAAAAAAAAAAACTTCTTTAACCCGTCTGAAAAATACGTTTTCTGGAGATCTGCAAAGTAGGCCTCCGTGGCGGTGATAACCTCATTCGACTCAAATTTCTACCCGGCGAGTGACTTTTTCAAGTTTGAAAGAAAGAAAGAAAATATATTTATTTAGGACTTAAAGTTATTATTTACAATTTATAATTATATACTATATATTTGTCCCAAATTGGTCCCAGCTCAGTATTTGCTGCAAACACAAAGAACTCGCACGGGGTGAAATCTGGAGAATACGATGGATAGGGCAGCAGTTTGTAGCCTAATTCGACCAATTTGGCCGTGGCGACGGCGAAGGTGTGAGCCGGTGCGTTGTCATGTCGGGGTCTGCCAATACGAGATCGTGGATTTTTGTCACGTTATCTTCCGCGGTGGTCATTTTTGGGGCATTTGGGCGTGGCTCATCAAAAACCAATTGCGACCACTTTAAAACTTATTAAACTAATTTTTGACGGTCGCCGTCGAAGGAGAATAGTCCACCCAACAAGCGCTCTTTGATGTTGCTGCGCGATTTTCTTTCGAAAAAAGAATTGAAACACCGACTGATATTGCTTTTGACCGCGTCTGTGGACACACACGCGGTCAAAACAAAACTACGAGTCCGTTCCGGCTTAAATTTTGACAGTAGCTGTCTAAGAGAATGTACTACATGATAGTAATTTTTTCTTGCGACAGTGGTGCCTTCGGGCGGTGAGGCTAAGTCAGTGATTCTCTACCACTGTGCCGCGGCACTTTTGTGTGCCGCCAAATTTTGCAAATATATAATAATGTTAATATTATTAAATTATATCATTTTAAAAGAAAAATATTTTTAACATGAATATATATTTAAATCCACAAAAAAAAAATTATTATTTGCTTTGCAACGGATACTTCTGTATTTGACTTAACTTTGAATGAAGAGGAAGAACTCATTTTGCTTTCTAATAATCGAGATTTAATTTTAAAACATTCAGCAGAATCAATTAATTCATTTTGGATTAACATCAGATGCGATTATCCAATGATAGCCAAAAAAGCTTTAAACATATTATTACAATTTTCCACATCTTATTTGTGTGAATTCGGATTTTCAGCATTAGCCAACATTAAAACTAAAAAAAGATCAAGATTGTTAAATGTAGAAGACGATATGAGAGTAGCATTGTCATTTTTACGACCAAATATAAATGAAATTATCAAAAAATATCAAGCTCAAATTTCGCATTAAAAATATTTTAATTATTAGCTTGTAATTAATCCCTTGATAAACGTTTAGTTATTATTATTATTGTATTAAATTTTTTTTTATCTTTTTCTTTGGGTGCCGCCAAATTTTGAAATCATTAAATATGTGCCGCAACAAAAAAAGGTTGAGAATCACTGGGCTAAGTCCTTATCGGGCCACCCTCGTATGTATAATTTGTATTCATTTGCAAAAGTATGTACAATTTGTTTATATTGTAATTCTCACAGTTATCTATTATTTTATCCGTATAGGCGGAGAAAGAATACTAACCTCTGTGGCCGGGGTC
Organism: Malacosoma neustria; assembly: GCA_963693495.1. Lineage (NCBI taxonomy): Eukaryota > Metazoa > Arthropoda > Insecta > Lepidoptera > Lasiocampidae > Malacosoma > Malacosoma neustria. The sequence continues at coordinate 1,787,390 of OY856390.1, read as the reverse complement.
GGCCTGTCGTAAAAGGCGACAAAACAACCCATCCTAGCTACGTGGTAGGGCCTCAAGCCCGTCTGGATGGCGACCACCTTTGGTCTTAAGTATGCCGCCATAATAACCTTGTGTTGTGTTCCGGCATTAGTGATCCTAGTTCCTGTACCCTTATGGGACAGCAGCGTGTTCGCGATGCCACTGGCGTTGCAAACATCTATAGGCGACGGTAACTGCTAAGTCCTAAGCGGGCCGTCAGCATGTCTGCTGTCCTACAGCATTAAAAAATCTATAAATATAAATACTTTATATTACAAATTAAATGTCTTTTCATAAAACGACACTTAGAAAATGTGTTTATTTTAATATACTTTTACATAGTTAACGTACGATTTTCACTTATAAATAATTATGTATTTTGTGATAATAAGTCAAATAAAAATAAAGAAACCCAATTCCATCTCTAATTTATATATTAAAAGTTAATAAAAGAAAATAAGCGCTTTTTTCTTCAACATTGGCTATGATTTAATATAGAAGCACACAAAGACTTTGAAAAGTTTATCCCATTAGGAAGGCGTTTGGAATAAAAATCGAATTTGAGTTAAGAACTTACCTTTCTTTTGTGTCCATGTAGCTGATAAAACGTGTGTAAAATACTTTTAAAATTCGTTAAATTCTAGAAAATATCATAACATAAATAAAATATGTTATGATATGTGCGTAATGTTGTACAATAAAATATATAAGTATTAATTATGCACATATTTTTCGCTATTTTTTTTAAACAAGACAGTAGTGATAAATGGGTAGTACCAAATGCCTGCAGTAGTTTAAACAGTAAATCATGGAGATAAATCGATAAACAGTTGTTATAAATTGTTCGATAAGGCTCATTAATGTTTAGTGGTTCATTATTTTTGGGTAAAATGGCGTGGCTCGTTTGGACTGTGGCTGTTTTTGCGGGTATGTCATTAATTCTGTTGTTTTCGTTTATATGATGTATGTAAGTCAAGTACGAGTATACAGTTGTAAATAAGTAAAGTTAGTAGTTATTGTCATGTTATTTGGATATAATAGACCCAAATCACTACGTGATAGGACCGAAACACCCTTAGTCTATAAGTATGCTATCCGTACAGGGGTGGAGAAAGAATACTAACCTCTGTGGCCGGGGTCAGCCTGTCGTAAAAGGTGACAAAACAACCTACCCTAGCTACGTAATAGCTTTAAGCCCGTCTGGATGGCGACCACCTTTGGCCTTAAGTATGCCGCCATAATAACATTGTGTTGTGTTCCGGCATTAGTGACCCAAGGTCCTGTACCCTTATGGGACAGCAGCGTGTTTGCGATGCCACTAGCGTTGCTAACACACATAGGCGAAGATAATTGCTAAATTCTAAACGGACCGTCAGCCTGTCTGCTGTCCTACAGCAATAAAAAAAAGTATGCCGATATAATAGCCTTGTGTTGTGTATAATGTGTGCCTGCAGTAGTGACCCAGGTTCCTGTACCCCTATGGGACAGTAGCATGTTCGCGGTGCCTCTAGCGTCGCAAACATCCATAAGCGACAGTCACTGCTTAGTATTAAGTGACCCCCAGCCTATCTGCTGTTCCTCGGCATTAGAAAGAACCCTGCTACCCTTTCGTGTTTCCCTCGAGAGAACGGACAGTGCACTCGTCATGTTTGTTCGAGATGGATCACGATTTGATTTCTTACATCAAGAAAATCTGCATAAATCTAAGCTATCCTAAGATTTTTTTAAATATATATCAGAGATAACTACTGAAAAATGTAACTAGTGCTTTGCTGCGAAAAAAATGGAACCGGTATTTTTTGTCCGGTTGTGTTGAACTACCGGAGATTTTCCGCAGATTATCTTTTTTTATTAGGTATAAAATACATAAATTAAACTATATTTTGTAATGATATAATCAAAAATACAAGTGAGGGTAAGGTGCGGGGAGCGGCTCGCACCTACTACCAGTAATTAACAATGACGTATTTATTGCCTATTACCGATCTGTCAGATCCTACTAAAAATCGAGCAAGTGAACCAATCTATTTTTCAATGTTCAATAATGAACACTCGCTTCTTACATAGATTTTTATATAATGCTACCAAAAATAGTCTATAATGGTGTAAATGGTTTTTTGTAAAAAATGGTCTTATCAGTTTTACCAGTCTCTGTTCTTTTTTTCGGTGAACATGTCATCGGAACAAAGCACAAATACAAACCTGCGCGGAATTCAACCCAAATATTCATTATGGCTCAATATACCATTTATACCCATGATCAGTAATCCAGACCGTATTATCAATACTACAATATTTATCATTCGTAATGAAAGATAACATATTAATGTATTCTAAGTAGGTAAGTCTCCGTAAGCTCCAATAATAGATTAATCGATACCGCTTACACTTGTAGCGTATCGATTACATACCATTTTTCATTATCATATAGAACTTTTTTACCTCACACACAACGTTTTTGATGTTGTGGAACAGAAGACAGGCATAGCCTACTTAAGTAGGTAATAAAAAACATTTACCGCCGGCTATGGATGTTTGCAACGCCAAGGGCACTGCTAACACGTTGCCGTCCGCGTAGAGGACTGGAACCTAGGTTACATGCCGGAACACAACACAGGGTTATTATGGCGGCATACTTACATATGAGGGGTGGTTGCCATCCAGACGGCTTAGAGCCTTACCTGTTAGCTGGGATTGTTTTATCTACTTTTATGACAGGCTGTCCCTAGCCGCAAGGGTGCGTATACTTATTACTGTACGGAATTTTTCTTTCTTGATACATCTAATCACAATATAACTAAAATGGTCATAACATCATCAGCTCTAGCGTCGACAGACGCCAGCCGCATCGTCGGAGGGGACCCTACTGTCATTGAAAGGTATCCCAGTATAGTCCAAGTGGAGTTCCGCTCCATGGTATGGTTCTGGTCCCAGTCCTGCGCTGCCAGCATCGTCAATTCCAGATATCTAGTGTCTGCTGCACACTGTTTTGAGGGACTGTAAGTATAATATTAACGACCTCGGTGGCGTAACGGATAACGCACTTCGGTACGCTTGCGGAGGTCACGGGTTCGATTCCCGTCTCGCGTCTGGGTGTTTATGTATAATATGTATTTATTTACAAAAAAAAGTATATAAGTAGTATATCAGTTGTCTAGTACCCATAATACAAGTGCTATGCTACTTAGTTTGGGACTAGATGGCGCTGTGTGAATTGTCACAAAATATTATTATTATTAATATTTAAATTCAGATTTGTCGGTTAGTGCTATGGGCTTGTAGTCTTGTTTGTGGCTTGAATCTCTGTAATAAGAAAGGAAAATCATTTATTACCTTAGCAATAACATATCCACATTTGGCTTAGCTGTTAGTATAACAGCCTATAACTTCTATTAACTTGTATAAGCCTATAACTTAAATTTAGATTTTAAACAGTTTTTATTTTTTATTTGGTGAACAATAAAGAGTTTTCTATTCTAGTCTATTCTTCCAACTGCTGGGTCGGACCTCCCACCAGAGGGAACGCACTGTATAGATACTCGCTATTCATGTTCAAGGTGGACCCGCCACGTTTTACATACTCGTAACCTCAATATTTATATATCGGATTTTTCACGATACTACAGTTGACAAGAACAAAACATGCAGAATGAACGAATAAATTATAATAAATACATAGGTAATTTTTCTCGTCTAATTATAATGTTCACGCACCGGCGGTGAAAGAAAGCACTGTGTGGAACTTACGTGACGAAATCACCGGTATGTGTAGTTCGCCATATGCTTTGGACAAACGTGGCTTAGATACTCTGTGGCAAGACATGAGATATATCGAATCGGGAAGATAAATCGGGACATTTGATACAACGCCAGCTAGTCCCAAACTAAGTTATGTTATGGTGTTAGAAACCTTCTAGACTACTTATATACTTTTCTTTTGTAAAGAAATACATATTATACGTAAACACCCAGACGAATTGAATCCGTGATCACCGCAAACGTACCTGAACTGCGTTAATCATTACGCTAGGAAGTCGTTAAACTTTATTCTTCGGAATCAAAAGGTCATCTTATTTCAAAACTTTCCAGACTATTCTCAATCAACAACCGCCGTATCCGCGCTGGCACTACTACAAGAAACTCCGGTGGCGTAGTTCTATCTCTAAGACGTCATGTCAACCACCCCACTTACGGCAGGAACAGCCTGGACGGCGACATCAGCGTACTGGAGTTGACTTCATCATTCACTTACAGCGATGTCATTGCGCCAGTTCCCATCATCACTCAAGGATTTTCTTTCCCCGCTGGTATACCGGTCATACATGCTGGCTGGGGCGCTACTAGTGTAAGAAATTTTAAACACTCACTGCATTCATTATTTTAATTTTAAGCTTCTTGTTATATACAGACAATCATACCAGGAAAAATACAAACATTGTAATGGAATCGAATGCAGGATCAAATCCACAGATACAATAAAAAATAATATACTGGAATAATTATAATCTAACGCTATTATGGCCGTTTTGACGTTTGTCCACTCATGAAGTTTCGTATTAATTAGTAATTACATTTGAAAGAGCAAATTGCTGTTCTTTATTGTCAATAGTGACGTGCAGTTAGTCACAATAAAGAACAGCAATTTGCTCCTTCAAATGTAATTAGTAATTAATACGAAACTTCATGAGTGGGGACAAACGTCAAAACGGCCACCATAGCGTGCCGGTAGAGTAGTCTCAAAGTAAGTAGCATAGCACTTGTTTTTTGAGTCTAGTACTCATCAGTATAAGTAGTATATCACAACTAATATACTACTTATATATATATATATATATATATATATATATATATATATATATATATATATATATATATATATATATATATATATATATATATATATATATACAGGGTGACTTTGACAAACCCGTCCAAATTCACACGGAAGAATCTTTAGTAAAAGTTATGAGAAACATGTATTTTAGTTTTGTATCACATAGTACAAAAATGTTGAGTAATCAGCATCACAAAGTCATTCAAAGAACTCGCAATTTACGTAATACGGCGCGAGAGTGCAATGACCTCTCCATCTGACCTAGTAAAAGGCCGAGGACGGCGGCATTGAACCGGGCGAGCGAATACGCACTACTCATTTACGCGGGTGTGACAGAGACAGGTAATAACAGGTTAACGACGCTGTTTGCACCATATGATTATTCTGTACGATTGAATTAATGATCCTATATGAAATATTTTATGGTGAAAATTTAACATACCATTTTTTTTGCAAAAATAGGTTCCTTAAATGATGTTTAGTGCGTAAAAAAAATTTGGACGGGTTTGTCAAAGTCACCCTGTATATACAATTATTTAGTAAATGAATAACTTCTTCTTCTTCATGCCCTTATCCCATATTAAATGGGGTCGGTACAACATGTTCTCTTCTTCCACTCTCCTCTGTTAGTAGTCATCACAACATTCACACCCTTTTTTGCCATATCATCTTTTACGCAATCCATCCATTTTTTTAGTCTACCTCTACTCCTGTATCCGTCCACTCTCGTTTCTATCATCTTCCTTGGTATATGGCATTCTTCCCGACGCGTTACGTGGCCAAACCACGCTAGTCTATTACTTTTAAGTTTTTCCATAACTTTGCTTAAATTTGTAAGGCTCTACTTTCACACTTCCTCTAATATACTCATTTCTGATTTTATCCATTTTCGTAACTCCACTCATCCATCTCAACATTCTCATCTCCGCAGCATGTAAATACCCTTTCGTCCCTCCCCGTTGTGACCCAGCATTCCGACCCATACAATACGACAGGCCTTATTACGGACTTATAAATTTTACCTTTAAGTCTAATAAACGGCACTTTTGGATCGTAAATTATTCCTGAGACCTGTCGCCATTTCATCCATCCTGCATTCACTCTGTTTTTCACAGTAAATGTATAACATATTATATATAAACACCCTTAGTACCCCAGATTTCGTAAAACTATAAAAAACCCAACGAAATATCAGCAAACATGTAAAAAGACTGAATTTTGGAAATGGTGTGTAAAAAATAGTTAATTTATTTATATTCCACCATGACAAGAAACTAGACAAAATGATTACGTCTGTTGCTGTTCAGACAATAAAAAGCTTAACTTACGTTACTTAAAAGGTTTAACTTATGTAGTTTGGGGATTTCACTGGAAAAATCAAAATAAATATACATTTATGCCACAATGCTTGAATCCCTTTTGCCCAAAACATTTCTCAAGGAGCTACTAAATGATGAATTAATTATAAAATATATTTTTATTTGTTACAGCAAGGAGGATCAGCTTCAGCAACACTCCGTGACGTCACCATTTATACGATAGATCATGGTCTATGCACACAACGCTACCAATCTCTCCCGAGACCCCAAGTGGTTACCCCGAATATGATCTGCGCTGGTGTGTTGGATGTAGGTGGCAAAGACGCGTGCCAAGGTGATTCAGGAGGTCCCCTGTACTACGATGGCATCCTGGTGGGCATCGTGTCATGGGGCTACGGATGTGCTCACGCCACTTACCCTGGCGTCAGTACCGCCGTCTCCTCCTACACAGACTGGATTGTTGCTACTGCTGTTTAAGATCAAATAAATTAAAAATGTATATACTTTCAATATATTATGTATTTAAATTATTTAAGTTTGTTTTTCATAAAACATACATTAATAATATTATATTTATTTATTCATTTCAATTATAAAATGATAGTAGAAAATATATTGTTTAAAAATTATCTCATGCCCACTAAATAGTTGCAATTGCATTTAGTGTATTTTTAAGATGTTCTAGATATATAGATTACACTTTATTGCACATCGCAGAAAAATAATTTACATTGAAAGATCTTTAATTAACGATATTGCACAATGAGTGGCCTTATCGGTAAAAAGCAACCTTTTTTTATATTTATTTAAACACAAAATCAAAAAGATTCGGTATTAACTAAACTTTTAAATACATCATAATAAAATAAATAATATAAAACGTTTAACTAATATCATATGCATTGCATTCTTTATATTATAGTATGTTTTTTTACATCAAACAACAGTTGAATTTATGTCAGTCTAATTAAAGAAACTGAATTTGAAATAAAACATTTGCGACATATTCCAAATGTTATATTTTCAATTAAATTTTGTTTTAATAAATTACAAACGGAAGTAATGTAATTGGTCAGCGAGAAATAGGGCCCGCCTTTTCTTAATATGTCATAATGTAACTAATGGATTGTATTTTGTGATAGCCTACATTAAAGAAAAAATACCATTCGGATATTTAATCACTTGATTTTTTTATTGCTTATTTATGGACAGTAGACAAGCTGACGGCCCACTTAGAATTTAGCAGTTACCATCGCCTATGGGTGTTTGCAACGCCAGTGGCATCGAGAACACGCTGCTGTCCCATAAGGGTACAGAAACTTGGGTCACTAATGCCGGAACACGACACAAAGTTATTATGGCGGCATACTTATGACCAAATCTGGTCGCCATCCAGACGGGCTTGGGCTACCACGTAGTTAGGGTGGGTTGTTTAGTCGCCTTTTACGACCGGCCGACTCCGGCCGCACAGGTCAGTATTCTTTATCCGCCCCTGCACGGATAAAATTTAATTACTTCTTCATCTATTCAATGGTTTTTATTGGAGAAGTAAAGAGTTTGTTAGGAAAAAATATCAACGTAAAAAGACGCCGAATTGAAACCTGTGTCAATATAGTCATCACTAGTCAGCAGCATCAAAGTGAAGATTTCACATGCAACCGGAATCAAACCTCTTTGTCAATCATCTTTGTCAAATCAAACATCTTTGTCGTTATAAGCATATTGAACTATTGTATATATTACTCGAGTACTGTTGTATGAGGTACACGGCCGTAGCTAGGGGGGGGGGCATTGTGGGGCAATGCCCTACCTTGAAAATACAATGCCCTACCTTTAAAATACCAAAAACTAAGATAAATTATTATAATAAAATTTTGTTCATACTTTGTGATAAAAAAAAATTATAGTGATAGTTATCTAAACTTTTCCGAACATACCACAGTTTGTGACATTCATTTCATATTTTAATAATTCTTTGTTCTGTGTATAGATGACATTTGAAGCGCCATCAAATGAAGCGATGGGTCTATTTAATTATATCTGTGGTACAGAGGGGATTCCCCGTACCATAGATTGCAATATGGGCTATATTGCAATCTGTGGCACGGGGAATCCCTTTTTAAACTATAACTTCGGCACGCTATGATGGCCGTTTTGATGTATTACAATAGTGGTGTAAAATGTTAATTTATTCTCGAAAAAAATATAGGTACTTAATTAAATCTATAAGTTTTTATTGCAAGTAGTACCTGATTAAAAATCTGGTGACTCAATGGTATTGCACTTGAAGACCAATCTAAAGGTTCGGGTTTGAATCCAAGGGGCAGCGCACGCACCGCAAGGCGATATGATCTGTATCTGATATTGTAACTGTTGTTATACGAATAATTAACAAAGTATCGAAGAACAAATATTAGGGGATAAAGTATAAAAAGGTTTAATATAACAAAAATATAAATGCTTACTTAATATATTTGAACGATCTGAATATTGGAATGAATATACATACTTTATGTGCACACAAAAACAAATTAATACAAAAAAGGACCAAAAAAAGGTGCCACAAAAGGCTATATTTAATCAGATTCGTCCATACTGCTATTTTCACTGTCGTCACTGCTATCATCACCTACATTAGTTATAAGTTCGTTTTCTAAAATATTATCTATGATCACATCTCTTTCATAATCTTCCCGTATTAATTTAGCAGTTCTATTCACAACCTTTTCCCAGTCTCCTTTAGTCACATGTTCACAAGCTTCTTCTAATATTTTTAATATTTTTGTTATGGTAAATGGAGGTTCTGTATTGTGTCTTGCATATCCCTTAATTTGAGCCCACACCAACTCAATCGGATGATATTCACAATGGTAAGGCGGTAACCGTATAACTCTGTGCTCATGTTCTAATGCTATTTCGTCAATGACGTATCGTATCTTGGTTGGTTTGTTTTCTTTTAAAAGACGTACTAATTCCGCTTTTAACATATTTATGTTTGCATCTACGCCATTTTTTTGAAGTCATGTGACGATGTCAGCTTTCTTTTGGGATTGGCAAGTGGCTTCTCAATTTGCATCGAGTGGTATGGGGCGTTCTCTATGGGGTAATTGATTTAGAAGCCCGTGCTTCGAGGGCAGATCAATTATGATAATTTTTTTACTTCTGCCCTACCTGTAACCAATGCTGCCCTACCTCAAATTCGACTCTAGCTACAGCCTTGATCACGTACCTTTCGTACGTAATATTAAACAGCATCTTAGATACCAATTAAATTAAACTCATCTAAATACATGTAAGTAATTTCTAGACTTCATATAAATACTACTCTTATTTATATTGTGTACCGTATATAAGAATAATAAAGTAGAGTTTATAAAAACGAACGATGCATAAAAAACAAGGAAACAGTAATTTACGTTAAATAAATAATTATATACTTATCTAGAGCTAGCATTATATTTTCTAAACTAGTCTGTACTTCCCAACTGGCTCGATCAATAACTTCCCACCTGTCCCACTTCTGACGCATGCGTGTTTGATTCTTCCCTGGAAACATAGACGGGATTTGCAGACTGTAAACAAAGAATATTTGTGTCAAAACGTGATTTTATAAGTGAATTATATCAACATGAGTCCAGATAGAGAAACTGAAGGTGAGTCAATACTTTTCGCTTATTTTTAATTATTATTCATACCGTTGGTAATAAATAACCACTGCAAAACCTGTTTCCCCCCGTTTGATCTTATGAACACAGTCGTATTCTGTTTAATCAAAGATACTTTCATCTGTTTATAAAACTAGTAATTGTTATACACATTAATTATTAAAGTCATTGAAAATGTTTTTGTAATGGATGGGTTTTTACAAATTAATATTAGTCGATCTTTATTTTTTTAAATATATATTTTAAGAGCATATTCTTTTACTAATATGTGTAGCTCTTTAATATTATTTGATAAATAGTTGCATAGTAAAAGTAAGTTATGTTTGTTAAATAAGAGTATGGGTATGTTTGAGTATTGTACTATTTTGTAGGAGATATTTTTTTTATGTTATCCCCCCCGGCTGACAGTGTTGTATCGTCACCTATCTTCAAATTGTGAAAAGCATCAATGACAAACAAATAATGCTAAACATCTGATCAAGAGTTTCTGATTAGATGAAATATATATAATAATTATTACCATATCTTAATTGTGATCCCTAAGTTTGACCAGGGTTCGTGGTTCTACAAATATTTTAAATGAGACACTTGATAACTTGTCCACAAATTAGGGATCGAGATTGACTTGGGCGTTTGAGGAAGTCTCAATCACTTCTAAAGGTGAATTAATAAATATTATCGTCGTCAACCTATCATCCACTGAAATCTATAGCAAAATATCAAAAACACATTTGAAGAACATATGCACTCAGGCCCTAACTAAACTCGGATCGAACCAACGGATAATACAGTAAAGCCACTTTCATTTCTTTACAGTTTCCGACGACATGTTAGAATCGATTGACGAGCTGAAAGAACGCCTCACATCCATGAAGAAGATGATGGAGGAGAGAAAAGCAGCCGGTTCGGGAACCAAGGACCTGTTCCAAGGACATGCGAGGAGTCTCCAAGGGACCACAATGATCGATGGGAATTTCCTAAGCTTTGTGTTTGGCGGCTCCCTTTTCGTGATTGTGAGCGTGTCGGTGTACGCATTTTATAACCTATATCATGCTGTTTTGAAGAAGTTTCCATCTTCACACACTGAGTTGTAAATACGCTTTTTTTCGTTTGGTTTTATTACTACGATTAGTAGGTGCAACTGATCGTTGCGATTTATTACTATTATACCGCAGTGCGCTTTGTCGCATATGGTGATGGGATCATTAATTGAAGCGATATGTGAATTTGATTTTTAATATCGATCTGAAATAAATAACGAATTCATGTGTGTTTTATTCGATTTACTATGAAGTTCTTTAGTGTATTTCATCGTTCGTGACCCATATAAACTCGCGTTGAGACTTAGTTTTGTAATAAGGCTACATAATCAAATTTTAAAAAAACTTATAAGGTATTTTCGATCTTATACTTCGGTATATAACCTACTTCGATACATTTGCATAGCTTTATTCTTATTTTTTCTTAAAAGAAAAAACTATGACTTATTTAGTAAAAGTAGCAATTAAAATTCTTTCCGAAATACTAGCAATCCAGTCTGACTTTCCTTGGCTAAAAAAATAATTGGTGAAGAAATTTTAAAAGTAAATTTAGTAGTTTTTAATTTAAGCAGACAATTATTTATCTATTACCATATTTTAATGATAATAAAAGGTAAACATTGCAAATACTTAGTTCATTTTATTTTTAAGCGTCTTAATTGTCCGGTTTAAAATTGTAAAATTATTTAAACTTAAGAAGTATATTTTAGCATTTTTTTATTTTTGTAGGACAGCAGACAGGCTGACGGCCCACTTGGAATTTAGCAGTTACCGTCACCTATGGGTGTTTGCAATACCAGTGGCATCGCGAACACGCTGCTATAGCATAAGGGTACATGAACTTGGGTCACTAATGCCGGAATACAACACAAGATTATTATGGCGGCAAATATAAGACCAAAGGTGGTCGCCATCCAGACGGGCTTGGGGCCTTATCACGTAGCTAGGGGGGGTTGTTTTGTTACCTTTTACGACATGCCGACCCGGGCCGCAGAGGTTAATATTCTTTCTCCGCCGCTGTACGGATAAAAAATTATTCATGCATAACCATGCATGAATAAATTATATATATGCAACGGTATAGAAATATTTTAAAAAAATATCTTAATTCATAATTCTGATGTATAAATTTTTTGTGTATTAAATGATTAAATTTCTGATTTGTAGTATTTGTTTCATTTGTTAAACCCCTAAAAATGCTTAACGATGGAACTGGTACTATGCTAACCACTCTAGATCATCAAATGGGATTTCATTGAAAAAATTATCACGAGTATAACCTCGACTTAACGATTTATGGCAACCTTTTGATTGCAATATTTCTGATACATTTAAAAAAATAACTAGGGAGTGGTAAAAGGCTATAATCGGATTACTTCTCGCCAATTCGCAAATAACAAAGGTAGGGAACCGCTCTGTTTTCTTTTGGGGTTGGGAGTCTGGGTGTCGTCATCAGTGAGTAGTCGTCATTTAAAAAAGTGTGTGTGTAATTCACATACGTCAGAAATTAAAAGTAGATTATATTTCATGTATTAGTATATAAAAGCTATAAAAGCCCGAAAAAACCCAAGATTATAGGAATCACTGTATACGTGTATTCTATCTCATTCTCTCGCATGTTAAATCCTATTTATGAATATGTTTGTCTCTTTTTGGTATCGCTTTTTCGTTTCATCGAATTTTCAAATCCCAACAGCGCTAAAGAGGTTTCACTTCAAAAAAATTCCTATACTTGCTCAGAAAAAAGTAGTTTTGAGGAAGAGGATCTATGTATATACTTCCACAATGTAGGAAATTGGAATAAAATGCTTAAAAAATACTCTGTCATGATTCATACAGCGGCATGTAGTCCTAAAGTAAATGGAAAAGCGCTCTGTTATGGGGCCCTTTTTATATTCCGTGAAAACCCGATCTACAGGTACCACGCTGGCTCCAATGGGAAGCCGGCGAGGTTATGAAGGGGTTACCGTTCTGCGGCCACTCGTCTGAATAGCATGCGACAGTCCGTGTTAGCTGCCGGTATACCCACTAAAATCCCGGTCGCAACCCAGAACCAGGTGTGGAAGCATGCTAGAATCGACTTTCGGTGATTACCCTGCGACGCCCCTAATCGATTTATCATAAACAACTGATATAAGTACTACTTACATATATATTTTTAGAAATATATCTACATTATACATAAACACCCAGATTGGGGTCAAGAATTGAACCCATGGCCCCCGCAGCTTCCAGTAGCAAAAACTATTTTCAGTTGCGCTAGTTGGTTTCTTGATGTTTTGCACATGAACAAAGAAAATTAAGGGAAACGCCGCGACGCGTGACGTGTGGTGAGCGCAGCGGCGGTTAAAATGGGTAATGCAAAACACAGCTAAATCGATACTAGAAAATAGGCTATGCTGGCATGGCCATATAATGTGAAGAGAGGAGCGTCATGTAACAAGAAGGATGCTAGAAATTAGAGTGGATAGAGGATACAAGAGGAGAGGTAGACCAAAGAAAAGATGGATTGTGTGACAGATGATTTGGTTAAAAAAGGCGTGACTGTTCAGATGACGGCTAACAGAGGAAAGTGGAAGGAAAGAACATATTGTGCCGACCTCACATAGTTGGGATAAGGGCAGGAAGAAGAAGAAACTATGTCATGCTGATTAAAATACGTAACTCAATCTAATATGCATTGAAATAGTTTTTTAGTAGAACAATTAGAGCTGAAGCTGCATATCAAAAGTTTTAATCTCCGGTTTAATTAAACTGTCGTTTATTGATATCAGTAAAAACTGATAACCGATAACGTCTAATTTTAAATTACCAGTGTATGGCTTAGATCAGTGAGTGGTTGGTCAACAGAACGACATTATCATCCAACAGCCAAATATTAATAATGCTTTTTTATTTCCTATCACTTAATTTACATATAAAATATAATATTAATATGCATGATATGAACTAATTAATATTATATATACTATCCTTTGTTTTGTCTTGTTCTTGGATAGGAACCCCTATTTGTATATAGGCCTCCTCCAGTTTTGTCCAGTTTTCTCGGTCTATAGTTTCACTCATCCCCTGGTTTCCTGCTGTAGGTACAATGTCGTCGCTCCATCGGTTGATTGATCGTCCTTTCCGCCTTTTACAACTCGGTCCTGTCCATCGTGTCGCTTCTATGGTCCATCGCTTGTCTTTGTGACGTGCCACGTGTCCTGCCCATCGCCATTTAAATTTTAAACTAGGTAGGACGTCAATAAGTTTTATCTTCGTTCGAATGACATCACTTCTTAATTTATTTATCTTCCTTATTATTCAGATGCTTCTTTCCACTGCTTTTTGGTATCTGACCAGTTTAGTTTTAATTTTACTGTTATAGACCCTCCTTTGGCATCCAAAAGAATGAATAAATTAAACGAAAGAATCATAATACTATGGAATTATCTTCTATGCCGATCTTGTATCTTTTTGTAATATTTTTAACTGCTGAACTGTTAAGAGACTCATTTTTATAGCTTACATTTATTACATTATGGATTATACGATGCTTGACTGTCAGCAGGTAGCGCTATCATTACATTAGAACATAAAAGTTAATTGCGTAGGGTTTCCCCATTCCAGCAAGAAGGGTAGTCCCAAAAACTGCTGACATGATATCGTAACGAATAATATGCGTGCTAACGGACTCACTACTAGGGATGCCGAAGACCGTGTGAAGTGGAGAAGCAAACGTCAGAAAGCGGACCCAGTATTTCAATCAGGATTTACAGCTGAGGTGATTATGGTGTAAAACTTAGTTGAGAAAACTTGTCAAAGTACTACATACCACAATAGAGGCTCAGAATATAATCAGAATCCGTGATTCTAGCTTTAAATCCTAAGCCAATGTATCTAGTCTAGTATTAGAAGTAGGCCTGTCGCAAGACTTATCACACTATATTTAACCTATCTCTCGCAGGGTAGCCCTGCACTATTAAATTCACGAAAAACACTGTCATTAATTAAAATAAAATTAGTGTTAAAATCTCGACGCAAAATATACATGGACTTAATTAAATAAACTACATTTGTCCTCATTCGTTTGATAAACTAAATGCACCAATTAACCGGGTTTCCGAGCTTCGGCTCTAATGAAGCCAGTGCGGACACAAAGCCATTATTAACATTTCTCTTAGTTTTCCGTTATCTATTTTTACTGTCGTTTTATCTAGGTTTCGCCTTGCTTTTATTATAGCAATGATAAAAGATTTTTTATCTATCCAAAACAAAATGGAACTGTATTTGTAATAAGCAAAATTAATCTAGGTTTATTTGGAATAATTAAAATAGGTTTGAATTATTTTTACAGTGTTATGTTACATGTACAGGCAGATAGATGATGTTATATAAAATCTTATAAAATTCCAAAATTAACCATGAGTTTTGGAATTTTACACTAGTCAAATAGTTGTATTGCAAGACTATACAAACAAACAATTGACGGACGCACAGACTAGAAGAAACTATCATATAAATAAATTATCATCTATGGGGATCGAACTGACAACAACGTAGCGTATATTTGTGTAGCCACCGAGTCAGACGTGTGTGAGTTAAAACCTAATATATCAACTTATAAAAGTAACCATTCGTTTTCACTTTTGGGGTCAGGGAGACGGTTGTCATCTTCTGAAGAAGCCAACATTAGTTTAATATATCCCATTAAGTTTATATTGTTTTATTCCAATATTAAGTACAAATGTAAACTTCATGTTATTAAATTATGAAAAAGAAAGTTATTAATAAATAATGACCGGTATCATATCAGTAAGTAGCACTAGACAACTTGTATACTGTTAGTATACTTTTCTTTTGTATACAAATATCGTACACATATTTTCGGAACGGGAATCCGGGGTGCGAAACCCGTTGCGTCTTAGAGGTCGGCAAAATTACGTATACTATTGTTGTATATTTTATCCGTGCAGGGGCGCAGTAAGAACACTGACCTCTACGGCCGGGGTCGGCCTGTCGTAAAAGGCTACAAAACAACCCACCCTATATACTTGGTAGGGCCTTAAGCCCGTCTGAATGGCGACCACCTTTGGTCTTATGTATGCCGCCATAATAGCTGTATTGTGTTCCGGAATTAGTGACCCAAGTTCCTGTACCCTTATGGGACAGCAGCGTATTCGTGATGCCACTGGCGTTGCAGACACTCATAGGCGACGGTAACTGTTAAATTCTAAGCGGGCCGTCAGCCTGTCTGCTGTCCTATAGCAATAATGAATATATTTACTGGTAGATACGAACATTTTCAATTAACATACTTGAGAGAAGATTTTATTCAAGTAAATTAGGTATTTCCGTAAATAGATGTATTATTAAATGTTCATATTCGTATTTCCAAGCGAGGGCACTGTCCAAACGACTATCTGTTCGGACAGATGTGTCCGGTGGGAAAAACCACTCAATTTATGTGTTTTCAATGTATTGCGTATTTAGGCCATATTTACGCGAATATATGTTTTTGATGTGAATTTTATATTGATGGAATACAAAATATTGATCAAATATAAGACCTAGTTTGTTCATGTAGCATTCATTTAAAATTGTCAAAGTAATTAATGTATTTTTGTTTATATACCGTAATTTTCGTATCGCATTACCCACCTTCCAGTTATGAATATAGTGTTACCATTGAGACAGGTAAATAAAACAGGTAACATTCATCAAACTCTCATGTTAATACTATTAAATATTATTTATTACAAAGCGGAAACTAACAAACAAAAAAATTCTTACTCTTGGTTTCGTATGGAAATAATATTAACCTTAATATACCTTTTAATTATGATAGGGATCTTAGAACACAATTTTATTATTTTTAATTAAATATTATAGTTTGTAGATACGACACGAAAGCCACTATTCGACTTTTACTTTTGGAGTTTAGAAATCAAATGGAAGCGATGTTGACATCAAATTTATCTGCATTTATCGCATTTTTTTATTTCTGTAGGACAGCAGACAGGCTGACGGCCCGCTTAGAATTTAGCAGTTACTGTCGCCTATGGATGTTTGCAACATCAGTGGCATCGCGAACACGCTGCTGTCACATAAGGGTACAGGAACTTGAGTCACTAATGCCGAAATACAACACAAGGTTATATATGGCGGTATACTTAAGACCGGTGGTCGCCATCCAGATGGGCTTTGGCCTCTACCATGTAGCTAGGGTGGGTCGTTTTGTCGCTTTTTACGACAGGCCGACCCCGGTCGCAGAGGTTAATGTTCTTTCTCCGCCACTGCTTGTCAAATAAAATACTTTGAGGCTAATATGGGACATTATCATGAATAAATATTAAATTAGATATTTATTTTTCAAGCCAATAAGCCATATAACACAAATAATAATGTATAGACCAAAACAAGACATTTCAATTTAATTTCATTTGATAGTAAATATAAAAAGTGTCATAGAAAAAAATTCTTTTCGTTCTTTGAAATCAATTTTATTGAAGAAAAAGCAACTGGCATTCTTTTTGTTGCAAAACAAACGGAACGCTTGTATTATGGCTATTAGAGATGTATTACTACTAAAACACTTTTCTTTTGTAAATAGATATATAGATAAATAGCAAGATTTAGATCAGGAATCGAAATTGTCACTACTTCGAGTAGAATTTGAGCTATTATTAAATAATTAACAGCCCTTACTGATGGTTCGTAATCAAAGATGACCGCTGTCAGAGTCATGTCATGACGCCATTAGAATATATAATAGAAAGGTGATCGAATACAGTATAAAAATGTGGACTATGGAAAAATATTGTTAACACGACTGCTATAGTCCGAACGGCATAAAAACAATCCTTTCTAGATCATTTAGAAGAAATTTGTATATAAACAGTTTCTTCAACATGAAATAAAATAGTGATTCAATAAGATTTTCATGTAGTTTCGCTAGTACTTTTGAAATCACACCCCGTATACCAAGAAACAGGTTCATCTAGTTTACAGGATAGTGTTAAAGCTTATGGCATAATATTAGTTAATGTGGATTGAGCCAACAGCGGCCCAAAAGTCGTTACAGCAATAAGCAGTTTAGCACAAAAAAGTTCTTTATGACAAATTTAAAAGTAGCTGGTTACTACGAGTATTATTACATGTTTTTATTAAATGAGTGGTTATTAGGAAGCTATGTTTTATTATTTAAGCCGTGAACTGCGAGTACTGCACCCATATATTGTAGTTATTTTTCTATCTCTCTTTGAAGTCGGTCCTTCATATCTGAGGATCGTCGTCAGCATCAAGGTTGGATTTGAGCGGATGATTTGTCTCCATCGCGTAAACCTTTAAACGCGCGGAACGGTCAACGTTCGACTTCCCTGAAAACCACTATCTGTGTCGTTCGCAATTGGCTTCAGTTACTGCTTACTAACTGTCATTGGCCGTGCCATAACATCGAGTATCCAGTGTCTATCTTCGTGATTTAGCTGGTGCCGTGCAACAGTTCCTCCGCGAGCAGATTTGAACCGAACCGGGAACCTAAGTCAGTGCGAATCTCTTTGCCCACTACAAGGTGGCATATCTCTACCATCGCTCCTCCCCGTCTTCTCTCATACAGTCCACTGTTCTCGAGCTATCCCTCTCACCCTCTTGTACGGTACACTCTAGTTCATGACCGGCATCGTGCAATAGTGTTTTATCCTTTCGTAGGCAGATCGTTCCATTTTGAACCGTTCCGTTTTTCGTTTTTAACTTTTGTACTTTTCCGCAGCGAGGAAAATATTCACCAGCAACTTTCTTTCGTTGTAACTAATATGTAATATAATGATCTACTGCTTAAATATGTGGAGTATAGACTCTGTACATTGTATAAAATCATAACTAATATTATAAATGCGAAAGTGAGATTGTTTGTTTGTTTGTTACGCTTTCACGCCTAAACCACTGAACCAATTTTAATGAATTTCGGTATAGTCATAGATTGGACCTTGGAGAAGGACATAGTATGTATATAATCAACAAACAATAAACTGTTATTTTGTGGCATTATTATTTTTAACAAATGCAGTGGTAAGGTTCGTATAAACACATTGCAAAATTATGTTTTGTTTCTTTTTTTATCGCTTGTACTTGAAGCATATGTATCGGAAACACACTGCTGATTTTTTTATTGCTAAAAAAATCAGTAGTAAAAGCAGTGATAAAAGCAATAGTAAGCAATAATCCTGGCAGCCCAGTTAATAGTAAGCAGCTATCGTCACCTATGAATGTTTGCTATGCACAGGAACAAGAGTCACTAATACGGGAATTCAACACAGGGTTATTATGGCAGAATTATACGTCACCCACGTTCGCTTGGAGCCCTACGACGTAGCTAGTGTTGGTTTTGTGCCTTTTACGATGGGCCCACGCAGCCGCAGATGTTAATTAATGTACTTACTCCGCCCCAGCACGGAGAAAACACAATTAATTGAATTAAATTTTGCATAACGTCGATGCCCTTCTGTGCAACAATTGTTTCTTGGACAAGTCACAATAAAATACATGTAGTAGTTTAATTTAGTAGTAGTAGTAGTTTTGAAGTATAATGTTTATTTTCTGACCGACACCACGAGGTTTAAATTAAATCCTGGGTGTTAATACTGAAATTTACAGATAGAATTCTAAAGTCTTATTGAGTCTTATTTTTTTCAATTCAAATACTATTTCCTTTAGTGCGTTCTGTCGTTCTATGGGATGTCAATAAATGTATTGACATCCCATATGCATGCATAATGATGCATACTACAGAAAACAAATTCGTATTATTGGAAACGTCTATGCTTTAGTTGCCAGGCAGTTAGGAAATTGTGGTTTCAAATCCTGACAGGTCAAGAACAAATGAAGCTCCAAACAAAAGTTTTTGTTAGCTAATAATGGAAATAATAATATTGCTACTTAGTTTTTTTTTGATAAAAATTTGAGATAAAATACGTAATACTTTTGGACCTGAGTACCTCCTCGTAAATTTGACTATTGATTAAAAAATATGAACTTTTGTTAAAGCTAGTTTTTATTACGGATAGCAAAACCTCTTATTAGATACCAAGTAATATGAGGTTGTTTTCTTTACTTTCACTTAACAACTATTAATCTTAATTATAAATTACACATCATCAATGTAATATTAACATTATTGTTAACTAAATTACAGTTTCCTGTATTAGGAAAATACATGTAGCGCAGTCTATTGATGTATAAACTATTGTTCACCACACAGTTACAATACATATTATGTATTAAGGGGCAAAAATAATAACTACGAAGCAATGGTGGTCTTATAGCTAGGGAGCGATCTCTTAAGGAAAATCTAAAACAAATATTTTCAAAAGGACTTTTGATAATATTCTACAAACAAAAAACATATGAATCAAAAATATAACAATAATGGGTACTTTAGCAATCAACACGTTTTTATATCTTCTTTTTGTCATTGTTTAAATAATACTTTATATTTTTTGTTATCATAGTACTTTCGACTTCTTACTTTTTGTTATTGTAATTATTTCTTGTATTTAATGTAGTGTAAATGTATTTATTGTAATGCAAATCTATTGGTCTTATAATTTTAATATTGTTTAACCTGATTCAAATAAATAAGTCTTTTGATAGACATACCCAAACAGTATTCTGGGAACTAATTTATAATACTTAGTATTCTACAATTGCATGCACTGCTTAGGCAGTTCTTAGCGTTAAATGTACATGTTATAACATAATTACAGTTACCGACGGTAAAAGAAGATACTATGAGGAACACTGCATACAGATATCATCAGTTTTTGTCGGGTTTTAGAGGGAGGCAAGAATCTAGTAGAATAACGGTGTTAGCTGTTAATATTATACCTACTTATACAATTAGCAAGCAAATTATACCTGCGTTATACAGACAAACTACACAGTCCTCCGAGACTAGTATTATCCTCAAATAAAAATAAGATCTACTCTATTCCTTATAAGTTTTAAAGAGCGGCAAATTCCTTGTTTACTAACAACAATGGAACTATCTTGTTTCCTATCGCGGAAAAAACAAATTTTAAGACAACTGTTCTATTTTTTTCTTGTGTTTTCTTCTTGTCTTTAAGAAAGATCCAATTTATCCCCGTGATTGTTTTTTATTGCTGTAGGACAGTAGACATGCTGACGACCCGCTTAGAAGAGAGCAGTTACCTTCGGCTATGGGTGTTTGTAACGCCAGTGGCATCGCGAATACCCTGCTGTCGCATAAGGGTACAGGAACTTGGATCACTAATGCCGGAACACAACACAAGGTTATTATGGCGGCATACTTAAGATCAAAGGTGGTCGCCATCCAAACGGGCTTGGTGCCCTACCACTTAGCTAGGGTGGGTTGTTTTGTCGCTTTTTACGACAGGCCGACCCCGGCCGCAGAGGTTAGTATTCTATCTCCGCCTCTGCACGGATAAAGCACGACTGTTTACAACATTGAACCCCGAGCTCCAAGATCTTGTGTCTTGAAAATCAACTGGTATTTAAATAGGCAACTAACACTTAGCTCCTGATGATGGGAAATAAAAAATAAAAAGTTTTGCAGTCGATATCTGAAAATTGTATCCACCAAAGTACTGGAACTTACATACATACATACATATAATCACGCCTCTTTCCTGTAGGGGTAGGCAGAGACCACTTCTTTCCACTTGCTAGGATCTTTACTGGAACTTCATTTCAAAATTTACTTTTATAGACTATCCTAGTCCTCGTTCAGAGAGCTTGTCCAAATATTTAAATGATATAAATAAAAACCTAAAAGAAATACAATATTCAGCAACCCTAGTTATCTGTGTCCCTAAAAACAGGCGTATGAATATAGTCATGTCTCTTTCACTCCTACACATACCTAGGAAATTAGTAAACGGTGAGAAAGGGACAAACATATCTTTAATCGTATTTAGGTGCAGTATGGTGATTTTTAGTAAAATAAGTCTGTACTGACAGCAAAAAATATTTTTACCTAAATAAAAAATCATTTTATGTAATTTCATTTACTGAGAGTTATTATTTGTGTATTTTGCTCACATTGTTTATAACATATAAAATCAATGGCGTGGCAAATTTTTTTGTCAGGAGCAAATACAATGTATATCATTTAAAGAAAATGAGTCTTACGTAGTCCATAAAATACTTTTATAAGAGATTGATTAAAGGCTGCCTACAATTATAGATGTTGAAGAAATCCTAAAGTAAAAAAATAAAAGCAATCAATATTCATCATTGAATGATTTGTAATTTAGATTTTGCTAGAATTACCATGCATATAGTAGACGGTAATACAAAAATCTTTATTCCAATAGTTTTGAAAAACGAACTTCAGTCTGCTGATGACTTTTGCGGTCGCTTTTACATTGCGAGGAGGCAATCTCTCCGTCAATAATTTACCTATTAGAACAACTAAGAACAGCGTTATTTACCTGCAGAGTTACAGAGACCAAAAATTTCTGTTGAGAGCCATTAGTAGTACACGTTTGCGTAGATATTTTTAATGGAAAACATCTATTGGCACGCCTTGGCAGTAAAATCGGCTGCTTTTCCATCACGACAAACGGCACGACGCTCTGGTGCCATCGTACCTGGCCTATTTCGTAATAAAAACATTGTGGTAGCAGTCGGATTTAAACTATCGACGTAATCGTTCCTATGATGCATAATACGATTAAGTTCCTAAGTGCGCGCACTTTCGTGTTGATGAGTTCAAAATTATTGAACTTAATGAGGTGAAAATTTATATTTCTGAAATTGGTTATGACGAGCGGTAGATACACACCAATCACAAAATTGTTTAACGGTTTTTCATTTTATCTCTATTATTTTTATTAATTGTGAGTTCTTATATTAACTTGAATGTTTCGCATCTGCCGGGCATCCCGTGACGGCTTTTTTATAACATATGGAAATAGATGGATCACATTAAGATAATTTTTGTGGAGATTTGAGAGGAAACTTAACATTGCCCACGTTTGGTTTCTATTATATTCTATATTCTGAGCGAAAATAGTCCCTTCAGTTGACATTCGTTTATTTAGCTTTCTTGGTTAAAAAGCGGAAGAATGCCTGTCAGTCTTTGTTGACGCCAAAAAGTAGTAGTATTCTTTTATAGCATATAGCAACTTAAACATTACCCTCTGCTATACTAACACTGTATCAAAAGTGGGAGATAAAACGTGTGGAATAAAATATGAACCAAACAAACGTCATGACAGTCGCTTTGTTAATGAAGTAGAGATAGATAGACCCAACGTCTTCACAAATAATCTTTTTCGTCTTTATTTCGCAGCTAACATACTTTATTTTCCCAAGTTTCGTAATAACATAATATAAAATACCCTAATCTTTTATTTATATATATATATATATATATATATATATATATATATATATATATATATATATATATATATATATATATATATATATATATATATATATATATATATATATATATATATATATATATATATATATATATATATATATATATATATATATATATATAATACTTTCTCAGCTGCCACAAGATACCCACAGAATCACATAGAAGGTGAGGTTGACATTGGCCTTACAATATATGTTATTGGGCCACTGCGTAATCCTGAGTAAGATAAAGGTGAAATCACTCGAGTCACCTCCAAAGATCCAAGGTGAAGAAATCTGCAGAGTAAAGAAGTCGGCTCGATACGATGACGGTTCACTTATAGTCGAGGTCACTAACGGGTTTTATTGTATATTTGGGTGTTATTACAAAACTTCTGTTTTAAGGTAATAGCCGTGAAAGACAATAATCTAAATAACCGTTGCTGGCTCCCTCAGAATAATATTCCGTAAAAACTCGTTAAAAACTGCTTTATAACTGAAAGTTCAGGAATTAAATACTAATCGCTGGACTCTGATATGAACTCACTTTTAACGCAAGTTTAGTTTTGTTGAAAGGGTGAAGAGGGATTTTTAATTTAAAATAATATGTATCTAATTAATAAAACTAGGACAAAATTATAATATAAAGAAGTAAACGAAAAGTAACGCAATTTTTCTATGATTATTGTATTTAAAATTAGTACACTCTGTGGAGATAATCCTATATATATATATATAGAGTATCATAAAATTGTATATACCGTATTTACTAATATTGAGATTTTTTTTATTGCTTAGGACAGCAGACAGGCCGACAGCCCGCTTAGAATTTAGCAGTTACCGTTGCCTATAGGTGTTTGCAACGCCAGTGGCATCGCGAACACGCTGCTGTCCCATAAGGGTACAGGAACTTGGGTCACTAATGCCGGAACACAGCACAAGGTTATTATAGCAGCATACTTAAGACCAAAGGTGGTCGCCATCCAGACGGGCTTGAGGCCCTACCACGTAGCTAGGGTAGGTTCTTTTGTCGCCTTTTACGTCAGACCGACCCCGGCCGCAGAGTTAGTAGTTAGTATTCTTTCTCCGCCCCTGGACGTATGAAAAGCTTAAAAAGTAATTTCCATAGAACGTGCTACGAACACTGTAGCAGATGCTACGTCACGTAGCGCTATGGAGCATTCATACACAGCGTATGTAGCGTAACGATTTTAACAACCCTACATAAATGCTCAATGTCCCGTAGACCACCCCTATTCCCATCCCTCGGAACGTAACAGGTAAACGGTGACTCGACGCAGTCTCGCTCGGACGATTCACCGAGGCGGTCGCGTTTTGCAAATAAATTAACTCCAAAAAATAAAAAAATTGTGATCGATTCCGGCCCGCGTTTGACTTTAGGTAAGTTCTTTAATAAATAAATAATTTTAGAATTTTTTATATCGTCTAATAAACGTATATGTAATTTACTAACCAAATAAATCTCTCGCGCTCCTTACTATAATAGACTGGACTACCAAAATTCCAAAAAAAATATTTTTGGCCATTATATGATTCATCACTAAAATATATTATAATTGTACGGTAAAATATCATATTCGATTTTCACTTCGTATGCTTTTTATGTATTCTTCCTGGTTGTAAACGAAGCTTGCACAGTGGAGTACGGGGTTCGATATTGAATTTTGTTACAGCTGAAAACTACGGTAGTAACGTTGCTGCTAAAACATTTTTTATACAAAGAAACAAAAAAGCAGATTTGGTTGACTTCGATTTTTACAATAGCAAAATATGGCCGAAGCTTAAGACCTCTAATAAAAGCTCTAGTGACGACCGAGGTTTCTAGTACGATTGCCCCTGTGACCATCCTGGCTATTCTTTGCTAGTCAGCTGAATGGTCGCAGTAACAGAGTGGTGAAACCCACATACCGGCTTTGGCTTCCCCCGGATTTTTGACGCGACAATGACAAAGTGCAGTTTCTCCGAAAAAAAAAATTCTACCCAGGCGACTACAATGTTACTCTCAATCCCAAAAAAGCAAGCTAAACTGAATACTGCCTTTGTTTCTAGTGAACTTACAAAATCCGTTTGTCGCTGTATAACTCCCTAGGGAAGGGGTGGGGTGGTCTTTTCTTATTTATAACAAAGACTATAAGTATTACTTCCAAAGTCACACTTTATTTATTTTTAAAACAAAGACTGGCGCTGTTTCTTTGTACTAAGTTTTTGTGAAGACGCATAATTAATTTGATGTTTTATTAAGGTAATTAATGGATAAATTAATTCAAAGCAAAACGGTTGAAATCCTTTGTTTGTGTCGGGTTTGGAGTTACTTGTTGGTTATTTTGTTAACTTTACACGGCCTGTTTTTTAAGGACATTAATAAAATCTATTCAAGCTCTCAGCTCTTTTTTAAAACCATCGACGCGTTAAATTGAATTCATTTTTGAATAAATTTTTTGTTCATAAGATCATCATCATCATCATCATCATCCTAGCGTTAGTCCCGGTTGCCACCCAAACTTTCGTTTCGGTGCCCGGGGTCCACTTTCCGACTTTTTCTACTCCACTTCGCGCGATCTTCAGCATCCCTGGTAGTGAGCCCATTGGCACGCATATCACCCTTTACGACGTCAAGCCAGCACTTTTTGGGTCTACCCCTCCTGCCGGGGCCCGGCGGAGGCGGCATGGCCAGACATTTTTGTTCATAAGATATTAAATGAAAATCTGATGTAGATCTTCAATGCACATATGTTTTTTATTGCCTAGATAACCAAATATATTAAAGTTCCTACAAATATTTTTTCATCCATTTCATACTCGTAGTAATAAACTAAAATTTAATTTTTCCCGTGTGTTATGTTCCGGTATACCCAGGTTCCAGTTCCCCTACTCGGATAGCAGCTTGTCCGCGGAGCCTCTGGCGTTGCAAACATTCATAAGCTTACTAACTATTAAGTGGTCTGATAATTGGTTACTATTAAATGGTTCATCAGCCTATCTCCTGTTCTTTAGTAATAAAAAAAACTCTTGGACATACAAATTGGGTTTGAAATTTTATTTTCCGTATTCCGTATATTTAACATGCAATATATTTGCAGTATTTGAGAAATTAAAATTGTTTTATGAGTGATATCATTAATTTCAAGATTTTTTAATATACAATAAAGCTTAATGTACCTCTACTGAGTTTGTGCGTAATGCCTAGTTTTATTCAGATAAAAATTGGTTAGGTTTTTAACAATCATATAATAAACATTTTGACTTGAAACACATAAAACATTTAGAATCATACAAATATTTTGTCCTGAGTTCTAGTACAGCTAAGCTGATTTTTATAAATATTATATAAATAGGTATTTTTTTATTGCTAAGTAACAGCAGATAGGCTGACCACCATCGCCTATGAATATTTGCAGCGAATTCACGGCGCTAATAGGCCGCGAACACGCTGCTGTCCCATAGGGCATAAGTACCTACGTCATTAATGCCGGAACACTACACAATATTAATATGGTGGCATACTTATAAATCGAGGTTTATTACCATCCTGGGGCTTGGGGCCCTACCACGTAGCTAGGATTATTTTGTCGCCTTTTACGACTACGCCGCAGGTGTTATTATTCGTAACCCGCCCATGCCCGGAGAAATTTTAATATCTACCGAATTATATGACAATAAAATACTTCCTTACAAAGAATATACACATTATAGAGTTTCTAGTAAAACTATTATAATAAGAAACGCTACAATGAAATATATGGATAAATTCGTTGATTTACTACGTCAATATCTCTACTTGTTGATTATGGCGCAACAGTTCCCAAATTCCTTTGTCCCGGGAATGCCTGGGAGATTTCGCTCTCCGTCGCAAACATTCATTTTATACATTTGCAGTTTTCTATTCTATTGGAAGTTGTTATAGTTTCTTATTCGAGCTTTTTGAATAGACCCCTAAATCTGGCCTATCCCATTTAAGCAGGAACTGCATCTTTCCTTTTTCTTTTCGGAACCTAAATGGCAAACATATTTTTATAAGATATTCAGCGTCGTTTATAACAATTATACTCGTATCACCTCGTACGTCGTTGGACAAGCAAACAAAGTGTTTCAGAGGACAGTGATTCAAAGAGGTAAATAATCAATAAACATACTTGGACAATTCACACTTTGCAATATGCCGACTAGATACTATTTATGCACTTATTTTTGTATATATAATAAATAAAATACAAAAGCAGGCTCGGGTATTTCAACGAAAGAAAGCCATCGGGCCACGGACGCTACGGAGCTCTTTATTCAAAAAAATACTCGAAAACTATCGTACTTTAATGGTATACGAATGAAAGTAATAAATAGACTGAAAAGCTTGTTACAAAGACAAATGAAAATCAAAAATAATTAATAAATACTAAACTAAATTATTAATTTTTAATTTAAAGTTATGAATTTAAAATAAAATCATATACTGAAACTCACAAAAGCAATAATGAGGCAACAATACTGTCTATAATAAAAGTTCAAAGACTCCCTAAAGTGGAGACTTTAGGGCGTAATAGATAGCTTAATTTAAGACCTAGATTTTCACGAGAATAGTCAACTTCAGCGCCATTTTGCGTACTAAAAGATTTCCATTTATTCCGTCGAATCGTTTGAGCATAATTTATCTTATGTTTGGGGATTCACGGAAGAGGAGATTGGCCAGATGTGGTTCATGAATAATAAATATGTGGAACGACGCTGTTAACATAATGACTACCTTTTTGATGACTACCGTGGCGCAACGTCTAATGCATGTAGGATTACCCGCGGAGGTCACGAGTTCAATTCCGAGTCTGGAGTCTAAGATTCGATATGTATTTATTTACATGGTATATCAATTCTTTATTTTTATTACTGTGATCAGCAGACAGGCTAATGGCCCTACTGATAGTACTTGTTTGCAATATCAGAGGCATTGCCAACGTGCTCCCTACCTAAGAAAAGAACTGGAACCTGGTTTACTAGTGTCGAAACATAATACAAGGTTATTATAGCGGCTTGTTTCAAATTCAGGGGTGATCAAGTTGGGTTTAGAGCGCCAGG
Organism: Malacosoma neustria; assembly: GCA_963693495.1. Lineage (NCBI taxonomy): Eukaryota > Metazoa > Arthropoda > Insecta > Lepidoptera > Lasiocampidae > Malacosoma > Malacosoma neustria. The sequence continues at coordinate 1,759,039 of OY856390.1, read as the reverse complement.
TAGCATCTATGGTAGTTGTGTCGCCTTTTACGAGGTTATCTTGGCCGCAGGGGTCAGTGTTTATACTCCGCCCTTCCACGGAGGAAAATACATATAATAGTAATTATAACACAAACACTCTGCATACTTTCAGACTAAATGGTACTGGGTGAAATGCTTCGACCGATATACACTGTGGAATGTCCTAATAAGAAATTATTTCAGCGCCTCTCTTTGTATTGTTCTTTAGTAAATATTTATTTTCTCAAAAGACGAATAATAAGAAGTCTAAAATATTATTCGATATTTCCTTAACATAAGCACTTCATCTTCATTGAAAAACTAGTTCCAGAGATACAGTTAAAACTAGTTCTGGGACTAGTGGAATCAATCATAATATTATACAAAGAATAATGTTTTAATCCAAATCATTTTGATATATGTTTTAAAAAATTGCTAATAGTATCATATCGAAAAAATTTATAACCAGTAATTCCGAAAATTTATTACTAATGAATATTCTAAATTCTCACGTGTTTTAGATTTTAAGTAGGTAGTTTACAAATTTTGTTTTAATTATTTTGTTTTAAAATTTAATTACTTAAATTTAATATATTGTAATATATAATAAAGAAGACAAACAACCGAAAAATATTTAAGATAAGTATTAGATACTTTAATTATATTTAATATTAGCTCATTGAAATTGATAAGTTGACAAAGGTCTCACGTGACCAAAAGACTAATGATTTCGGACAGGGAGAAAGTGCTGCTCTTTTTTAGCGTAGGACGAGCAAATATATATGTAAAGAGAATATCATCTCTTTAGATTTAGTGTTTTTGTAATATGGTTTGTTTATGTAACGAGAATATCATCTCTTTAGATTTAACGCGCTTATTGATACTCACTGAAGACTGCCCACTGTCATGTGTCATAGAAGTATGTATATTCATATTACAAGAACACTAAATCTAAAGAGATGATATTCTCTTTACATATATTTACTTTAAAGAAATAATTGAATGTACAAATAAAAATATAAAAGAAAAATAATAATCGTCTTTTTTCCGTGTAGGGGTGGAGAAAGAACCTCTGCGGCTGGGGTCGGCCTGTCGTAAAAGGCGACAAAACAACCCACCCTACTAGCTATGTGATAGGGCCTCAAGCCCGTCTGGATGGCGACCACCTTTAGTTTTAAGTATGCCGCCATAATAACCTTGTGTTGTGTTCCAGCATTAGTGACCTAAGTTCCTGTACCCTTATGGGAGAGCAGCGTGTTCTCGATGCCACTAACGTTGCAAACACTCATATGCGACGGTAACTGCTAAATTCTAAGCGGGCCGTCAGCCTGTCTGCTGTACTACAGCAATAAAAAAATTATTTTTCGAAGGATGAAGAATAAGAAGTGTAAAATTTTATTCGATATTTACATACCAGATTCGTACCGTATTCGCACTTCATCTTCATTGAAGTTGATAGGTTGACAAAGGTCTCACGTGACCAAAAGGTTAATGATTTCAGACAGGGAGAGGGTGCTGCTCTTTTTTGGCGAAGAGACGAGATATATATTTACTTTAAAGAAATATTTGAATGTACAAATAAAAATATAAAAGCAAAAGAGCATTCATTAAATTCTACGAAACATTATTTCAAGTATATTCGAAGATTAATACAGTTTTTGAATTTCTTTTTAATTTTAAAATTCTTAAAACAATTTTTTTTAATTTGATTACAGATCAGTTGAAATAATACTTTTGACAAATAGCTAGCAAACTTTTTGAATCCATACTACCATACTAATATTATAAATGCGAAAGTAACTCTGTCTGTCTGTCTGTCTGTCTGTCTGTTCCTCTTTCACGCCTAAACGGCTGAACGGATTTTGATGAAATTTGGTATGGTGATAGATGATAACCTAGAAATGGTCATAGGCTATAAATAATCACGCCATCGTTCTTAGGGGGTAGGCAGTAGGCAGATAACTAAATTGAGTTAGTGATTTTTTGTGCTTATCCGGTATCTATGAGAATCGGCCAACATCTATTTTTCATCCCCCTAAATGTTAGGGGTGACCCACCCCCAAAATTTTTTTTTTAATTTTTTGACATTTTATTATTTATATGGCAGAACAACGTTTGCCGGGTCAGCTAGTACACAATAATATTGAAAAGCTTTTCGGACTTTCGATTCCAAACTAAATAGAAAATGTCAGTTGAAATAGTGTACGTCAACATTCGTTCGGGCTTGCTTAACCGAGTTGAGATTTGTTTGACGTGCTTTGTTGGTTTTAAATTGAATTCTGTATTAGCATAGCATGTTGATTTTAGCTTGTTTGATTAAGAACTGAGTTTTCTGAATATATGAACATTTAATCATACATTAATAATATGTGGGTTTAGGAGTCCCACTAAGATAGGTTGATGCACTTTGCATAAAAAGTCATTAACAAGTCGCGGCGATAAATGCTAAATATAAGTGAGTCGTCAGCCTGTCTGTTTTCCTACAGCAATAAAAATAAAACTGACCGCTACGGTCAAGAGCGTCGCCTTTTACGACAAGCTGCCACAGGCCAAGTGGTAGGGCCAAGTTTAACTAGATGACAACTACCTCTGGCCTCTAAATATGATGCCATAATAACCTTGTGTTGTGTTCCGGCATAAGTAACCCAGATTCCAGTTTCCCTACACGAGCGGTGCCCCTGGCGTGGCAAACGGGGACGGCAATCGCCTTTATTTAAGTGGACCGTCAGTCAGCTTGCCACGGCAATATGAAAATGTGATATAATTTATTGTTTTACAAACTACAATAAAAAGAACAGTCACGTGCGGAAAATTCGTGCAAAATTACATTTAATGACAATGATTAACAGCAGATCTCTGATTCAAAGACGAAGATTTTATCTATATGTAAAAATAATTACTATTAACATTTATAAAGTCATTAGATTTACATTATATGAGTATATAAAATACATATGACGAAGCTTGAATATGGATTTCAGATAAAAGCATTTCTATTTTTAGATGTCCAAAAATTTGGTATTCTAACGTACATACATTTTATACGAAAATCGATATAACTAGCTTGTCTTTGATCGTTTCTACGACAAATGTTAATTTGAATTTTAAATATCGTTGATCAGATCAGATCAAGTACATAAAACTTTAATATCATAATCAGACTTTTATAAATCGCTTGACAAAATATGGTAAGACGTAACTCCTAAGAAATGTCGTTATTAAAATTTTATGGCTATATAGATTTTTGCGTGGAAATCCATATCGTTTATTTAAATATTAAGGAAGAAGTGAGTAAGTTTTCTCCTTTAATTAGCAAAATTCTAAAAGAACAATATTCGATTTTTCTTTTCCAGTTTTGTCAAACGACAGTCGCTTCTGCAAAATTAATATTTATCTGTCATAAACAATACAAGAAATTTTATAAGGATGAATTCTATCAGACTCGTAATCTCAAAGCCTTTGTTTGCTGTCCGTATTCAAGCAGATGGAATTCGAATACCCTCATTTACTAGATCTTATAAAAGAAATGTGGATCAAAAAGAAAACTCTTCGAATTTGTATGAACAAGCAAAATAAGTAGATTATGTTTTCCTTTTACTGTCTAGGAATTTGGGGTGAGCCTAATATTTATTTATGGGAGGGTCTACGCGGCTACATTTTACTTACCCCGTGCTATCTATAACACTTTACTGTGCGACTAGGTTTATAAAGTACGTACGTCGTCTTTACAACCACTCAATTCTATGAGTCATGGTTTAATTTTATTTATGGCTTACCCCAAAATGCGTCATTCCGTTTATTCGTCGAAGCAAATACATAAGTAAGTATGAAGATAATGTATCGTGAAATTTAATTATTTTTTTATGCCAGCCATATTTATTGAAGCTCTTCTTTGTTTGTTGACCTTAGTAATCTCGTGGCTAAAACTAATGCAGCTTGAGGTACTAAGACAGCGGGTTTCATATTTAGGTAGGTGGCGGATTTTTCCGGTATTTTATAATGGTTCCGAAAGTTTTCGATGTGACAATTCACGTGAAATACTTTAAATTAGTGGTGGTACTATTCACTATAATGATGTAGTTTTTACTCCGGGCAGGAACGGAGTAAGAACACTGGTTTCTCTCAGCAGCCGAGGGCGCCGTGTTGTAAAAGGCGACAAAATAATCTTATCTAAGTGGTAAGATTCCAATCCCGTCTAGCTGGTAACTACCCCTGGTCTCTAAAAACGCCACAATAATAATATTTGGTTGTGTTCCAGCATAAGTGACCCAGATTTTAATTCCTCTACGCGGACGACAGTGTGTTATCGGTGCCTCTGGCATCTCAAACTCCTAATTGCTTATAATTAAATGGGGCGTCCGCCTATGTACTATTTAACAGGTATAAAAAGTTTAATAATGGCCAGCCAAAGGTGTTGGGTCTTCTTTCCTATAATATGTCCTTGGGGAGGTTTGGGGCCTCGAGTTGATACTCTATACTCCGGCATAACTCAGGGGACAACGACTTCCACACTTCCATATGATTGGTGTAGCTTCACTACAGCTCTACGTTGGTCTATCTTGGTTTTTTTTTTGCTTTGAAACAGTAGACAGGCTGACTGCCCATTTAATAATAAGCAGCTACCGTCTCCTATGGATGTTTGCTAGCGGCACCGCAAACACGCTGCTGTCCCCTAAGTGTACAGGAACCTGGGTCACTAATACCAGACCAAAACACAAGGTTATTATGGTAGTATACTACGTAGTATCCCGGTTGCAACCTAAACTACCGTTTCGGTGCCCGGGGTCCGCTTTCCGACTCTTTCTACTCCACTTTGCACGGTCTTCAGCATCCCTGGTAGTGAGCCCATTGGCATACATATCACCCTTTACGACGTCAAGCCAGCACTTTTTGGGTCTACCCCTCCTACCGGGGCCCAGCGGAGGCGGCATGGCCAGACATTTGTTTCCCATGTAATCACCCGGTTGCTGTAAAACGTGGCCGTACCAACGGAGCCGACACTCCTGCAATTTATCTGCAATGTCAGGGACATGAAGACTGCCGCGAATGCGGGAGTTCCTAACGCGGTCCTTCCGTGTCACTCCACACATCCACCGCAGCATATTCATCTCCGTGACACGCAGTTCTTGCTTGTGTCGCTCTAACACCGGCCACATTTCGCAGCCGTATAAAAGGACAGGCCTAATGATGGTCTTATAGACCTGTCCCTTCAACTTTACCGGCATCTTGGGGTCACAAATGACACCAGTTACCTCACGCCATTTGGCCCACGCGGCAGCAATGCGTGCCTTGACGTCGCAATCGATGTCACCAGACGCATGAAATACAGATCCCAAGTATTTCACTTGGTCCGTGCGCTCGACCGTGTCACTGCCTATACATACGGGTGTGGAATCTGTGGAGTTACAGGCCAAGTACTCGGTCTTCGCCACATTGAGCTTCAGACCACTGTTCTCAAGCGACTAATTCCACGCGTTCACACGTCGCACCAGCCTACCCCTGTCCGAATCTGCCAGCGCGATATCATCAGCATACATGAGCAGCCACGGGGGCTGCTCATGTGAGTTTCTGATGCTGTTTGACAATACGTCTAATACCACGCTAAACAGTAACGGACTAAGGACGGATCCTTGGTGCACCCCGACGGTGATGGGGAAAGGTTTTGTGTCGCCAGCAGCGGTCTGAAATACGGAATCGGAGTCACGGTACATGTCTTGAATGATGTATGTCAATATAGGCCTCTGGAACAAAGGTTCGAACCCGAACCGATCCGAAACCCGCTTGAAGTTTGGGGGTGAAATTATTAGTTTTGAAGTTAACTAAAGTTTACGAATTTTAAATTTTTCCAAAAATTTATTTAAAATTATATTATCCCCCAAAGATTAAAAAAATAAGAGAATTCTTTATAAAGAAAAAGTTATTAGTAATTAAGTTTTTAAATTTATAAATTTGCCAAAATCTATTCCAAAATTATAAAATACTCCCCAAATATAATCTATGTAAATAAATTGAAAAAAGATCGAACCGGGGACCTTGTGCGTGTGAAGCACACGTGATAACCGCTACACTATGGAAACATGTGTACTAGCTTTGAAATTATAGTAGGTATAAAATAAAAATACTGTGACCGTTTCATCGAGTTTCAGATCACAACGATGCTAAAGAAGTTTTCACTTCAAAAATATACACTACAATGCCAAAAACACAAGGCATTTTGTATCCAATTTTTTTTTACTAAGGAACAGCAGAGAGGCTGACGGCCCACTTAATGGTAAACAGTTACCGTCGCCTCTGGGTGTTTACGACGCTAGCGGCACCGCGAACACGCTGCTTGCTATTCTCTAAGGGTACAGGAACCTAGATCACTAATGCCGAAACACAACACAGGTTATTATGGCGGCATACTTAAGATCAAGGTTGCCATCCAGACGGGCCTGGGGCCCTACCACGTAGTTAAGGTTGTTTTGTCGCCTTTTACGAGGCCCACCCCGGCTGCATGGGTTTGTTTTCTTAGCCAATTCACAAAACGTATCTTGAACATAAGTGATAAAACACGGTAGTGATAAAATATGGGTATAATAATATCGGAACGGAAGTTTTATTATAAAAGTTCATACAGTAGTTCGGTAACAAGCCAAAATAATATAAATGCTCAGTGAAGAGGAAACTGTGTGTAATAGTTGTTCCTTGTTGGCTTAGCGGCCAATCTGGGGAGGGAGGGAGTATGTATTATACGACACATAATATTTCTCGTACGGTCGTATTTTATTTTTATTCTATCGAACTTACTTCGGAGACACTCTCGTAGGTAGAATGAATTATGTTTCAAATATTGAAAAACAAATTACTTCGACAACGTCTGTGGCGAAACAATTTTTGTATATGTGTATAGACTGAAAGCCTCAGACACTTAACTTAATCGCACTTGTAAGTTGGTGTACTCTACTAGAGAAAGGAGGCGGTTCTGAAGCAGTTTTTCTCTTGAAGTTGGAGAGATAATATGGCATTAAACGCATATTTAGCCAAATCTATTCCATATATCATCTAGCATTTTGTAAATGCTTTTCACACTACTCATCGCTTGGGGAAACGCGCAACAGTAATGTGGCACTCCTATGCAATGCACTTATGTGTCCCTATCTCTCCGTAGGAGACGCATGTCTCTGATATATCCTCTAAAACTACCTCAGTATTCCTTCATATGTCAGGAGTACTGTTGCAGCGGAATCTGACATAATTCTGACCACGGCCTCCAAAGAAAACCCTAGGAAATTCCGCGAGATTCATAGCGCGATTGGAAGGTAATTTATCATTTAATATATTAATTTAAAGCAATTGGACAAAGGTCGTTCACAAGTTCTTCTCTCAGTAGTATACTAAACAATACTTATCTTACAAGACTTTTACACCGACCGAAGCTTTGAAGCCTGAATTAACCAATCGGGTATTGTAAAAAGTAACCTTATTTTACTCACCATCGGAAACTGTACGGTCATCAAACAGAAGAGTGGACGTAACCCTATTTTATTTGTCAACGGGATCCATACGATATAGACTTTAATCATCAACAAGAGTGTCTTTAAATATAACAGTATTAATATATGAAAAGAAATAGTTAAACATTTCTTTAATTTGAATTTTGCCGCGACTCGCTCCGTCGGTAAAGCAATATGGTGTTCGACTGTGTCGACAGATAGCAGTAGAAGCAATGTAATCTGTTCCGTCGGTAAAGCAAAGCTGTCATGCGCAGATGGATAGAAAAAGAAAATAAAAATGGTGGTCTTTGTATGCTATAGTAAAATAATTATAGAAAGGAATACTGAATAATAAACGTTAAATGTCGTTTCTTTGTTTACAGGTAACTTACTCTTCTTGTATGTGCATGCAATATAAATTGTAAAAATAACTCATTAAAATAAATTATTTGTTTACAGAGCAACACATTGTTTAAAATTCATCATTAATATTTGAAAGAACATTATATATATAGTATAAATTAATAAACATTAATAATACATTCGTTTGTAATCTAGAGTGACAAAGAAAGCTTTATCAAGTTTACAAGGGGCGCCTAATAATTTCGCGGCCTAAAGGCATTGTATACCAAATGTGTCAAGTGTATTTCACTTAAAGAGACTATATTGAAAAATAATAAATACATATGTAAATTTTTCTTTCAATAAGTACCTTAGGCCGCGAACTTATCAGCCGCCCCTCGTAACTCAATACCTGCATTCAACCAAACAGGGTAGTGGGTCAAGGGCGAAACGTTCGAATTTCACGCTGTGAATAATTTAACAAATAACAGCTAGCAAAATACCACCCAAACAGAATACAATGCATGGACCATCATCATGTTAAATACTGTCTCGTAATATATAGAATTTTTACACATTACAGAGTCTGTGTTAGTCTGATATAAGCTACGTAAGACTACACTCAAATTGAAAAAAATTAAGCGTCTCTCGTAGCAGATGTAATAGAAAACTCATTAGTAATAAAGTTGCTTAAAAATGTTGCATCTCCTGTAAATATTTAACTTATGCTTTAAGACGAGTGTAGAAATTATAGTTTGCAACACCAGTCTGTTGTCAACATGCTATCGGCTTCGACCTTCAATGAAACATGCTAAATAGAAATTTTGCAAGGAGTTAGTTACCTAACAGTTAGTACAGTTGAAAGGATCCAGAAAATGTCCTTTTTTATACCCTGAAGAAACCCAGGAACTGGTAGGTATATGGGTACAACGTTCTATAGTGCCCATTATTGATAAATAAATAAATTAAAAATTCCCCTAGTCGACTTTTGGTTACTACTATACGACGTCTCCGTGCTCCTTGAATGGAGAGTATCCCTGTACTATCAATGTGCGGCTCTTCTTCTTCAAGAAAGCAAAAAAAAACAAAACGAAGCAACCTGTTAGTAAGTTAGGTTTTTGTAGGATTGGCTCTCATCTTTCTTCACGACCTCGAAAGAAAAATCAGAAATTGTCCTGCATGTACTATTTAATAATAAATAATTATATAAATAAGAGATTTTTTATTAGAAGTTTTTTCATGATTATATCAAATGAAAAGAAACATTTAAAAAATTGCTTTCAAGTTTAAGGTTTAATTAAAATGTTCCCAAACAATTTTTACGCTCGCAACTTGCGGAGTAATAAAGTACTTTACAGCTCTAAATGGCGTGTGACTCACACGAGTGTGCTTGGCATGCGTTACCGGCACTCTCTCGTCGAGGCCTCGTTACTGCTTACTTCAGTAAATTGTTTTAGTTGGATAATAAAACACCTCAACAAACTACTCATGATTTTTTAAATAATTTGTTTTGCACTAATCAACAACGCACCGCATCCACAAACACAGAACATAAAAAAGGGTAGAAATGCTTTTTCTATAAATGGATATACTGTCCATTAGATTACATTTTTTTGTTTATCCGCGATAGGAACTCCCGCATTCATGGCAGCCTTCTGTCCGTGACATTGCAGATAAATTGCAGGAGTATCGACTGAACCGGAAGTTTTGATTGTATCCGGGGTTTAACTTTAAAATGATGATGGTAAGTAACGCTCGGCGATGAATTCCATCGGTGATCCACGAGACATTCGAGTTTTAATCTGTTAAGTCCGTCAGAACTACATACCTTGTTAAAGCACACATAACGCCTACTTGTTGTTTCTAACCATTATTATCAGTCACCTCAGTAGTGTGTATACGGTTTACATGCATTAGCGCATAATTATTAAAGCATAATAGCCATGTATCGGCGGTAAAGGAAATAATTGTGAGGAGACCTGTATACCGATATCACCGGTATGTGTAACTCGCCAATCCGCCTTGCACAAGCGTGGCGGGTTTACTGTTCATTATTAACGTTATGAACTATTATTATTATATGAAATAATTTTTATTTTGCATATGACATCGTATAAAATATCTAGTTCTTAGGCTAATGACACACAACACAAAGTTGTTATGGAGGCATACTTAAGACCAAAGGTGGTCGCCATCCAGACGGGCTTGGGGCCCTACCACATAGCTAGAGTGGGTTGTTTTGTCGCCTTTTACGACAGGCCGACTCTAGCCACAGATGTTAGTTTTCTTCCTCTGCCCCTGCACGGATAAAATGTAATATAAATATTTTCTAAATCATAATTTAATTATATTATTAAAATATATATCATCAAACAGAATATATACTTCTGCTTTAAATACAGAAAATTTAAACATTGTTAAAGCAAGCGTATTGTGATTTATCGCAGTTGGCATCACGGAGTGAGCGAACCATGAATGTATTCGAATTTCAGAAAGCCTCTTGTTCATCTCTATCTTGTTCAAACTTGTACGAGCGTTCTCGTTTGAATACCAAGTACGCCAACACGTTTCCAGTGTTATATTTGTCAAATTTAAATGTCACGTTTGGTAGGAGCAAATATATGTAAAATAATACATATAAATCTTTATTTTCTTAAATACAGGTTATTGTTACATGATGTTATATACTAAAAAGAATCCCAATTCATTTCAGCCCTTAGGCGTACAAATATTATTATTGCAATATTATTGTAATAAATTTTCTATGTACCAGTGTACCTACATTTCTATGAACATCAATACAATGGTACTCGTATATTACTATGACAATTTACACAGCGCTCGTCTATCTAGTGAAGTTTAAAAAAAGTAGCAGAGTCTCGAGTATTCTGCTAAATCAGTTGCCTAGGTTCCCTTGACGCCTAGGTCATGTAAACGCACTGAACTAGTACTCAAAACTGTTAGCAAGTATTCTATTAATACCATCATGTATTGATTCGTTTGAAAGTGATTGCATACTGAGCTTGATGGGTGAGAACTCGCTGAAGAAAATACATTGGGTATTAGAAAGACTGCTTTATCTACTCCGAGTCACTTAAACACGTTTTGCTGACTCGATTTCTGGAAATGTAATTTTGGAAGGACTTTTCTAGAATTTTCAGAGTATTTTAGGATACAATTCGATGAATTTCCGTTAAATATGGTAGTATTTAGTAGTACTATAGTAGTAGTAAATACAATTTAACTCAGTGTTTTTTAAACCTAATTATCTAGGCTGTCATCAAAGCAATAACCATAAATCGGTCCTGCCATTTCTCCACATAAGACTTTAGGTGCACATAACACATAACACAAAAGACGGGTAAATGTGGTTTGAATATATATAATATTATTTATTTGTTTCAGTCTGGATGGTCCGAATAAATCAAACAAATTTGTTTCTGTAAAAATAACAGAAACGACAATTAAAGTTGATTACTCGTCTCTCATAACTCTTGCTTTTCTATCTATTAATTAAATTATTTAAATCAAATCTGTAACGTAATAACGTAAATATTGTTTACTTTTTTGTAGGCAAATGTCATGTGTCACACTTCTATGACACATGACATTAAGCGCGTTAAATCAAAAGGGATTATGTCCTGGTTACACAACCTAACCATAATACAATAACATTAAAGAGATGATATTCTCTTTACATATATATATACAGACATATATAATGTATATATGTATGCATGTGTGTGTGTGTGTGTGTGTTGTACATATATGTTAAACGAAATACCACTCATCACGAGATCTCTAAAACTATACCCGGTACTATACCCGATTGGCTGAAAAGTATGGATAGTTACTCATCTCGTAATGTGGACGCTGATTAAGAACTGATTTTACAGAAATTTAATGCAAAACGTATTTTTTATTTATATTTATGACAAAAGTTCCAGCTAATAATATAAATATAATTCAACTAGTCAGGTTAGTTATGTTTAATTTGATCAGACTTGTAAATCCAAAGATATCAGCACTTTTCTGTGACTTCATTTTGCCTATGACTTTATTTTTTTTAATAATCTGACCAAGTTCAATGTGTGTCTAATAAGATCCTAACACCAAACATTATCTGGTGAGTTGAATGATTACACAGGCTAAATTAGTTTAACATTCGAGCGCGCTAGATGGCGCTGTACATTTTTGAATCGCGCTATAGTTTCATTAATGT